>OU862892.1:15827292-17128792 GCA_917880725.1 Selenia dentaria
TGTATTACCTGCTGGTAACATATTTAGAACTCCAGAGAAAATGGCTAGTAATGTTTTTACCGACACCTCTTCTCAACAAGTTATGCAACCAGTAGTATTACAAAATGTAACAGCATTTTTGCAGCAACAATTAGGATTATTAATCAGCTCTTTTCACACTAACACTGGTATATCCTTAAAAACAGTCCAGAGTTTTGTAGAAGCTTTTAGCTCTTTTAACAGAGACCTCGTGGATGTAGCTTTAGAACGGATGGGCAATGACCTTCCCACAACCACGGGCGATGTGGTCTGTGAACATGTATCCGCATATATAGAACAGTTACGTAAAACATTAAATGCAGTTATTGAGCCACTTCAGTCGATTTACAAGCGAGAGAAATACTTCACCAGCTTGGGTTCTTATATTCCTCCCCAAGATGTTTATCTAGGTGTTCGAAATGAAGTAGTGGGACGACACCCCCCACCTCGCAGTGTTCCGGTTGTTGGTCAGTTTATCCCAATACACAAAGTTTTTCAGCGATTGCTCTCAATTCCAGGGTTGATGTCAGAAATGGATGTTTATGTTCAACGCTGCCATAAATCGCCATGCATACAGCACTTTACACAGTCTCTTGTCTGGAAGGAGACCAAATCCAAACATTCTCTAGCCGCAGATAAAAAAGTTTACCCTTATTACATATATTTCGATGATTTCGAGACCGGAAATGCTTTAGGATCACATGCTGGTATTCATAAACTTGGCGGGGTGTATGTATCTCTTCCTTCACTTCCTCCCCGTCTAGCGTCTCAGTTGAAATATATATTTTTGTTGTACCTTTTTCATTCAGATGACCGCACAGAGTTTGGTAACACAATTTTTAAAACTGTGATTGATGAAATTAATTTTCTTGCCGAAGAGGGTGTCAACATCAAAGTAGAGGGCTTCGAGGGAAATGTGAGGTTTGTTCTTGGTCTCATCATAGGAGACAATCTAGGCCTACACACTATTTTGGGTTTCAGCCAGAGTTTCAGAGCTAACTACTCATGCAGAATATGTAAAGCATCAAAGGAAATAAGTATTTCACAATGCGTTGAAGACCCCACTTTGTTGAGAGACAAAGATACATATTTTGAGGATGTCGATCGGGATAATGTCACAGAAACTGGTGTAAGGGAGCGTGCAGTTTGGTTAAATGTAAAACACTTCGATCTTTTTTCACATGTTGCTGTTGATTATATGCATGACTTGTTGGAAGGAGTTTGTAGATACACCATGAAAGTCGTTATCGAAAGTCTTATTGAAAATAATCACATCACATTAGATTACCTGAATTCACGAATAATAGAGTTTGATTATGGTCCAGATTCTGGAAACAAACCACCCATCATAAAAAAGTTAGGTGCCAACTCAATTCAAATAAAAATGTCGGCTTCTGAATGCCACAGACTTGTACGTTATTTTGGCTTGATGATTGGGCACCTGATACATGAAGTAGATAATAGATTAAGGATAGGTAGTCACAGGAAAGTCCCGTCTTCAACAAATTACTACGAATACTATGAGTTGTATCTCCTGCTACGCAAATTGATGGACATTATCCTCACTGAACAAGTTTATCCCCAGTTGACGGAAGTGCTTGCCATTTATATTAAAGATTTCAATGAATTATTTATTAAATTGTCCAGTTCTACGTTAAAACCTAAATTTCATCATTTGATTCATTACCCACGAATGATGTTGAGGCTGGGACCTGTTTGCCACATTTCTAGTATGCGCTACGAGTCGAAGCACAGAGCCGGCAAAGCTGCTGTCAATGCAGGAGCCGGTAGAATTAATGTATGTAAAAGTGCAGCAAAAAAACTTCAGCTTCAATTGAACCATTTGTTACTAACTAATCTAGCTACTGCTGTCAATGTACCTGGTTCATTAACAACTCTCCCAATTGAAGATAAAATAGCTGTTATAGATGTGTTCTCATTACCTCAAAGTACGTCAATTTATTCGGTTCCATACGTTACTGTTGCTGATTATAATGTTACTTATCGCCTTACTGATGTTTTGCTCCTCGAGTTGGTGTCTGAGGATATGTTTGCCCCTTTGCTAATGTCAATTACTAACATTTATTACGAAAACAGAGTGGGTAAGGCTTACGCAAAAGGGCAACTCTTCGAAACACTGTACTTCGACAACCACTTTCATGCTTATAAAGTAGTGAAGACCCACGAGGTCAAATATATTGCTTTAGACCAGTTACAATTTCCCTTTCCCAACACAATAACGTCCTCTTTGATCGATGAAGCTTTTTTCGTAACCATCCGCAATTCCATAGACTAGCTACATTACCATATCATTTTAGTTTAACTTCTAAATGTCATTAACAATAACTTATTTCTCAATAGTTACATAATTTGTTGAGTTTGGACAGTAATGGTGCGTTAGATTTTTTAAGGTGAGCTCAAGTTTTTGAATGGCGTTGTCACATGAGGGTCATCAGGAGGACAGTTGATTATTTATAGCAGGTGGCAACTACCCTTAACGTTATGTATAAAAAACCCTTATTTAAGTTTTAAAAAAAACCCTACGCCAGTTTGTACAGTAATGGTGCTTTAGGGTTTCTAAGTTTAGCCCCTCGGTTAAGTTCTTGTTTGGCGTTGTCACATGAGGGGTCCCCAGAAGGACAGTTAATTATTTATTGCAGGTGGCAGCTACCCTTAATGTTATGTATTTTACGAGCTTATTTCGGCACTCAGAGAAATGTCCGTATTGATTTTTATCGACTGTTTTAAGTGTTGTTAATATTGTTCACACAAGTATTGATTATAATTAAAGTTCATCTTAGTTGTACTTGTAATAACCAGTGATAGGAATTTGGTGTGCCTATTTACCTAAACTTTGAAAAACAGAGACAAGAAACGGAGACTTCCTTAGCACAATATTTTTTCCGGGACAGATTGTCCCGTAATTCGGGACAACACTCCATATCGTATCTCAATAAGGGTGAACGATAGGTGAAAACTTTAGGACTAAATTTTTTCCGGGACAGATAGTCCCATAATTCGGGACAACACTCCATATCATATCTCAATAAGGGTGAAAGATAGGTGAAAAACTTATAGGACCTTTATTGTAGATCGCATAAAAAGCAACAAAATGTATTCCATAAAAAAAAATCGTATCTTAACGGAGAACCGAGTTATTTTGAAAAAATTAAGTTTAAGGCTAGTTTTTGGTTATTATGTGGCCTAGAAAAGCTTAACTTCAAATTGTTGACCAAGATTTCCTATGTGCATTTTCCGCCATCTTGAAAAAAGATTAAACTTATTTTTTTCACAATAACTCGGTTCTCCGTTAAGATACGATTTTTTTATGGAATACTTTTTGTTGCTTTTTATGCGAACTACAATAAAGGCCCTATAAGTTTTTCACCTATCTTTCACCCTTGTTGAGATATGATATGGAGTGTTATCCCGAATTACGGGACCATCTGTCCTGGAAAAAAATTAGTCCTAAAGTTTTCACCTATCGTTCACCCTTATTGAGATATGATATGGAGTGTTGTCCCGAATTACGGGACCATCTGTCCCGGAAAAAAATTAGTCCTAAGGAAGACTCCGTTTCTTGTCCCTGTTCTTCAAAGTTTAGGTAAATAGGCACACCAAATTCCTATCACTGGTACTAACACATAGGTACTTAAGTTGTAATATTACCCTAATTGTAAGTTCTTTGTAAAATTGTCTTGACATTAACGCGATGTTATGTTTGAACTTGTCTTAATTTTTTTCAATAAAATTGTCAGATTCTGGAAATATTATTTATTATTTAGAAATCAACATTCACCTTTATGTATAAGAAAATAATGTTAAGTTAGTTAATAGATTTCTTGTATTCTTTTAGTACTTTTAGTTTTTATTTTAATTTTCACTCAACTTTCTTTCAGGCTCTCTTCTACCTTTTCCCTTTTCAGCTGGTCAACCTGAGACAGCTGGGACAGCCGTCTCCCTACGTCCATAATATGCTGCTGACAGAGCCGTGTCACACGGTTCCGCCAGCTGTGTACGGACGTAGGGAGACGACTGGGACAGTCGTGTTGACATGGCTGAGGCAGCCGTTTTACACGGCTACTTCAGACCATGTCACACGTCTCCGCCAGCCGTGTAAGGAGGTAGGTAGACGGCTGGGACAGCCGTCTTGACATGGCTGAGGCAGCCGTTTTACACGGCTACTTCAGACCATGTCACACGTCTCCGCCAGCCGTGTAGGGAGGTAGGAAGACGGCTGGGACAGCCGTGTTGACATGGCTGAGGCAGCCGTTTTACACGGCTACTTCAGACCATGTCACACGTCTCCGCCAGCCGTGTAGGGAGGTAGGAAGACGGCTGGGACAGCCGTGTAGGGAGGTAGGAAGACGGCTGGGACAGCCGTGTTGACATGGCTGAGGCAGCCGTTTTACACGGCTACTTCAGACCATGTCACACGTCTCCGCCAGCCGTGTAGGGAGGTAGGTAGACGGCTGGGACAGCCGTGTTGACATGGCTGAGGCAGCCGTTTTACACGGCTACTTCAGACCATGTAACACGTTTCCGCCAGCCGTGTAAGGACGTAGGTAGGCGGCTGGGACAGCCGTGTTGACATGGCTGAGGCAGCCGTTTTACACGGCTACTTCAGACCATGTCACACGTCTCCGCCAGCCGTGTAGGGACTTAGGTAGACGGCTGGGACAGCCGTGTTGACATGGCCGAGGCAGCCGTTTTACATGGCTACTTCAGACCATGTAACACGTTTCCGCCAGCCGTGTAAGGACGTAGGTAGGCGGCTGGGACAGCCGTGTTGACATGGCTGAGGCAGCCGTTTTACACGGCTACTTCAGACCATGTCACATGGCTCCGTCAGCCATGCCGTCACACGGCTGCTCCAGCCATGTCAGGCGTAGCCATGTCTAAATTCAGCCGTGTCGAATCAAAGCCGTGTTAACACGGCTGCAACTGCAGTACCGTGTGTAAATTCAGCCGTGTCGAATCAAAGCCGTGTTATCACGGCTGCAACTGCAGTACCGTGTGTAAATTCAGCCGTGTTAACACGGCTGCAACTGCAGTACCGTGTGTAAATCTAGCCGTGTCTAATCAAAGCCGTGTTAACACGGCTGCAACTGCAGTACCGTGTGCAAATCTAGCCGTGTTTGTTGACACGGCTGGCACTGCAGTAGAAGCCGTGTTGTGTAAAATCTAACCGTGTGTATTTTTAACCGTGTCCTTACCGTAGCCGTTTCAGCGTGACACGGTAACCCTTGCCGTGTTGACACGGCTGCAACTGCAGTACCGGGTTTACACGGCTCTGCAGAGCCGATAAATCGACCTATTTTTTTCCCAGTGTATGGCGTACGCTGCGGAAACTATTGACAATAGAGCAAAGTGATGTACAACAGTTCTATAGAAGATATTAATATCTACAATGAAGTCCACATTGCCATATATCTAATTACTACCGTTATGTCACAATAAATACTTTTCTTATTGAAATATGCAATAGTAACGCCGGTACAAACCAGGCCACATTATTCGTACCTTGGTATTCATCTTTACCTAATCTAATATTAAAGAGGAAAGATACATGATTGTTTGTAATGGATACACCTAAAAATTACTAAACCATTCTAATAAACAATTTCACGAGTATAAAGCTACATTATGCCTGAGTAACATACGCTTTATTTGATTCATCATCATCATCCATAACCACACGGGTGAAACCACGTAGCGCAGTTAGTAATTGACAATATCGTATAGTAATATATATATAATAATATATATAACGTATATAATAATATAATATCGATGAATCGATGATGTGTCAAACTGCGTCATCTATATGTATCTATATATATATATATATATATATATAGCGTGACCAGGAGAAATAATATATATAAGTATATATATAATAATATATATAAGTAATATATATATATATATATATATATATATATATATATATATATATATATATACCTCTATTTGTCCTGGTCACGCTTAAACTTGAGAAGGATGGAAACAATCTCGCTAATTCTTCTTTGTTGTGTTAATTATTGTCAGGAGAAGGTTGTTATGAAAGAAAAACCAACAAAAGACAGGATGTTATAGCGGGGCAGAAGACCGAGCCTACTACGCGAAAAAAGTCGCGGGTAGCCGCTAGTACTTAATTAATATAGACGAGCAATATGATTAAAGCTTTCAATAATAAATTAGTATTATTTAATTAATATACAAAGTGAAAGAGAGAGGGAGACAAACTGAAAACTTCTAAACAAAACCATTTGACTTTCGAAGCACCCGAATCGACCAAAAATCTTTTAAACCCACCGAGTCTTGCTGCGTAAAAATTCTTTGTTTTTTCCTAATTGCTCAAAGTGGCTGCTTAGCGGAGTTTCTTGCCAGTCATTGTTTTCGGGCTCACGGTCGTAATAGGAATATTTTCGGGTAACACCCCTGTCGAGTATTCGTGACTTTCAAAAACTTGGCTGGTGGCGACAGCCTGCCGAACACTCGTGGTTATTTGTTGCCCTTTCGGTATGAATACTAATAACTGTCGCTATATATATTTCGTAGATTGAATCGTACAAGGCATAAATACAAATTTATACTCTAGAGCATTGCGGCAACATTAATTTTTATTTGTTTTATTGTTAATATATCTGTTAAACCATGACAGTACTACATATACGAGTAAGGTTTCATCTATTTAAACAAGGCAACTTTAATTACTAAAAAATAGTCAGTTATAAAATACCTAGTAAATAAAAAAGATGCCACTACCTAACAAAGATATATTATACCATATCAATTCACTTATAAACATACACAATTATATGTTATTGTATTCCTACGGGTAACCTGCTGGGTTTCCAAAAACGCATCAAGCTCTATAGAAAAATTGCATGACGCAAAATAGCATTTGAAAAAAAAATCATGCACATATGCTGATCAAAATAAAAGAAAACTGCCAAAATAGAGTTAACTTTAGATACAGGATATTTTACCATGTATTGTATTTTTGTTGTTTTTTTATTAATTTTTTCATTGCCTACCATTGGATACCTTTTGGAATCTGGATTTAATCACTGGATCGAGTTATATAACCCTCAGATAATCTCACTAGAATGCTACTATATACACTATTGGTGAGGGAGGCAATCGAAATTACCAAAGACAGGAATTTTAATAGAGAGAGTGGGTTTCAAGTGTCGAGAACTTTGAGTCCAGTGGTTCATTTGTGCAAAAATAGAAAAAAGTTACAAAAAAAGGTGCCATGATAGTTCAAAAGCACCTATCACAATATTGTGCGCATGGTACCGACTTCGACAAGTTATTTCCCACTTCGGTTCAATTTTTTTGGTATTTTTTTCCTTTTAGTAACCTTTGCTAATTACGGGGTCGAGTCATTCACCGTCAGTAATGAAAAAAAATTGCTGGACCTAATTAGATACCATTTAAATGGGACTACACGGGAAGCACCAGTTTTCAAATAATATCATATAATATCAAATAATCATCATCATCAAGAACCATTAAAAGCGGTTCACCCAGTCGAAAGTTAGGAGGTAACAAATATATAAAAAATACAGTCGAATTGAGAACCTCCTCCTCTTTTTGGGAGTCAGTTGAAAATAAAGCTAGTAGGTACCGAAAGTTATGTGTGTGGGACCAAAATTAAGTTGTGTTGTAAGTGACTTCTGTGTCAGTGGTAATAAAGTGGAATGCAAGGAAGGTGAAAGGAAGATGGACCGTTTCGTCTGCTCATAACGACACCTACCTGCAAATACTTCAGTTTACTCGTGAACATGGCGCATGCAACTGTGCCGAAACAGCTCAAAACAAATACAATTCATGGTAAATATCCCTTTTCTAGTTATTTCTCGCATTAGTGACCATGTCAGTTTAAAAACTTATGTCATACTAGTCTAAATTATTATACTGTTTCAATATTTGAATTTGAAATAAAATGTGTTTTACATTTGGGTAGAAAAATTGGTGACATTCGATTGTTTATAACTACTGTTCGTTCCTGATGTTAGCAAATATCTAACACTGAACAGATCAAACCAAATACGTTCAAAATGCTGAGATCGACTAAAAATGAAAAGAAGGATAGCAGTATTTGTTTGTTGACAAACAAACGGAACGTAATGGAGCGTAGCTTTCAAAAAGATGCAAATAATTGTTTGCCAAATTTTATCTGCCGTCAGTGACTTACTTGAATTTGATTATTTATTAAAACAGTTTTACTAGTTCATCCCAAAATAGCGATTTATAAATATTTAGCATTTGCATTGTAATTTTTAGACAATAAAATTATTTTTCCCTAGTAAACTTCGTAATACATTTTTATAACAAGCTTTCTAAACATCTGATATGAAAAGATATTGTCACAATTTAATGTATTTAAACCTTTGTATCACAGTAAAATACTTACCTAGTAAACTTCTGTGTTTGAATTCATAACTCTTTCTTATTGTCTGCTAATATCAGAGACTTGATTACTTAAGTAACTTCAATATTTTAACAATGATTTAATATTTTACAGAGCATCAAATATTTGATTTTAGAAATTGGAAAGGGCGTGCAATTTCTTCCAATTAATATTATTTCATTGTTCAAAGCTGATCCCGATGGCGGGCAACAGAAACAATCACTCAAATAGGTTGTTCATATTGAATATTAATCGCCATTTTCACTGACAAACGAGAATAATCTGAAAAGCAAGAGAGGTTTAAGGAAATAAATTTGTAATTCAAAGTTAGAAATTCCATTCCTGTGTTACCGATAAAGTAAACTCTTAACGTTAAGCGCTTCACAAAGGTAAGAATACGCTTAGCATTTTACTTTCCAATTGCTCCACAAAGAAGCGACGGAAAACTTGGGCGCAAAAATAATCCAGTGGCGGCCGAACGATTAAACGCTGAGCCAATAAGGCCTAGGTATTCCACAATTTATTAGCCTTGCAAATTCGTGCCCCTACTCCCTGGTATGAAATATAGCTGTGGCCGCAGCAACCTTCCCACTCGCAACCAGTATTACACCCCTATTTTAGCTCTAATTAAAAAGCCATCAAAGAGTTTTCAGTCATTAATCATGAAACTGTTAACGGTGAATGCCGACTCTTCTCCCAAAGGAAAAACGAGGATTATGATATTAGCAAAATGTCTAAAATATTCAGGGTTAGTGAAGTGGTAAGCTGTTTTCAGAAAAAAAAGTTCCGTCGGTACAGATTTAACGCGAATGAATCTTAAGTTGTTTCAAGAGGTTTAAAGGATTGTGAAACCCTTCTTTTTTCAGGATTAGGAAAAATACCAGTGATATTTTAGAGCCTTGTAATTGACTGCAGCGGTTTACTTTCGCATTTTTCTTGCCTTCCTTTTAACGGTCAGCGTAGATTTTATATTTACATTTAAGAATTTCAGTCGAGAGAGATAAAATAAAAGTAGATTAAAAGGACCACTTGGAATAGATATACATACTTTTTTATTCGATATTGCTACCGAACTCAGCCGCTGTGATATTTAAACAATGAACTACGAGTATGTGAGATGTTTTACATGTTTGAACTTCTTTTTTCTAACTTTCTTTTAGTTTTTTTTACAGATATGTGTTTTAAATGAGGCTAGAGTAGCGTGCTAACAACATATAGCCTATGATCCAGTGTGAGAGACCAAACATCGAAAGTTACTTTCAACAAAGGTATTCGAAATGTAAGCACGCCAAGAGCACGTTTGCCCAAAATTTCGATAGGTTTCCGTAGCTGATGGCTAATAATCAACGAAATGCTTAGAATTGATAGCGTAATCAAATATATGTATATATGTCTTTCCCGGGATATAATCATCTCCTTGCCGAATTTCATCGAGATCCGTTTAGCCGTTTAGGCGTGAATACGTAACAAACAAACAAGTCACTTACGCATTTATATTATTAGTTTAGTAAGATAGTACGATGAGAAGTAAGATAAGACGTGTTAATTTATTTGGTGCGATACCTACCTACTTTCTTGTTTACACAATAGTCTTTTGAAGTTGTAAATTGGCTCATGAGTGGTTTTACAATTATCACCATCCTCCGTCCCCGCAAGACAGTTAGTCAAATAGAGAGTTAAAATTCGATGCTCGGACCCGAACCTCGGTAGCCTAGTTGGTCAATGGCGTCTGACACGGAGAGTCAGAAGACGCGGGTTCGAATCCCGTCCGAGGATGGAATTTTTCTCTCTATAAATTTTAATATTAATTTATATAAACTGTGAAAAGTCAGGCAACAGTCAAGTGACTGTGAGAATGATTCGACTGATTGTCGAGTCCATTCAAAATTACAAAATTTTAAGACATATTGCAGATTGTCGTAGATTAGGTGAAACGACGACATCGTGAGAGGAGAGAAGCCAATGGATACAATACAAGTCACAAAACTCCGAGACAGCGTCTCTCATGCAGTGGTGGCAGTGTCACGACACTCAGGCAGCTGCACGTATTTTGCCGACGACGACAGCTCGGACGCGATTGGCGATTTCGTCAGGCGGGCGATTAAAGCATCTGAATATCGAATCATAGAGTATAATCTCAAAATGGCGATAAAAGACCGAAATGAAGAAATCGTGAAGGCTATGTTAAAAAGGATACGGCAAAGGCGTGAACCTGAGGTTCTTATTCAGTAATCTGTGCCTGAGGCCAGTACTTCTGGCCAATAGCGTACACATAAGTATAAAATTAGGAAATATTGTTCACTAGCAATAGATTTATGTATTTACAAATTTGAACTCACTTTAGTTTTTAAGCAATTTCTACCATATCTTAAGAATGTTTATTGTGATGTTTGGAGAACGAATCTCCAAGAAAATGTAATATTAAAAAAAAACAAATCTAAAAAAGGTACGGGCCAAAGAAGCTGTAGTGTGGAAGAATAATAAAAAAAAATGGATACAATAAGTAATTATACCATCAATGTGGTGGCGTTTAAGACACGTCCCATAGCAAATACTGCGCAGAACCTGATATTTATTAGCTAACTTCGCGATATTTCAAAGGCATTAAACAAAAAATATCATAAGAATTTCAAACGTTTTCTGTATATATTGTAAGTCTAAAATATTATAAAAAAATATTTTGGCGAAAAAAAAATATTTTGGGAAAAATACTGCTTCCTTGGATCTTTACACGAACTACAACTTGTTTCAAAATTTTGTGTATACTAATAGATTAACCTTGAACGGTTGAATGATTTATTTTAAGTTTTATTTTTCTCATAAGACCTATTTTTATACATTATAATTAGTACCTCACGGGATGTACACCACGATTAAGCAGGTTTTGGTGTTCTCGATATTTCGGCGCAGTTACATGCACCATGTTCACGGGTAGACAGAGTGTAGTACATCCCGTGAGTACTAATTATAATGTAGTTTACAACCGCGAAAGCCTGTTTTTATGTTACCAGTTATTCAAAAATCGATGAGAATTTGAATGAGAAAACGCCATCCGTGCGCAGTAGTCACGCGCTTATCCACAGTCGCCTCTCGAAGTCTTAACCCAGCGAACTTTGCGTCCCAGATGTACATATACGTCAGTTTCATTCATAAACCTTTTGTTTTAATTATCACGGTATAGGAAGGATTAAGATGACAGTGATCTACCGCTACCGTGGGATGCGCCCTATATGACGATGCATATTCAATAGTGGACGTCTTTCAGCTGCTAGTGATGATACTACTGCTGGCTAACAATATATTACATTCACAATAATTCTTAACATATTATTAGAACTATTTAAATTCGAATTCAAAATATAGCTATTTAATAACTGCTAATGAAATGCATTGAACAGATAATAATAACTTCCAAAATGTATTGTTACTATGTATACTGCTACTTCAGTCGTCGGTTCCCTGCAATAGGAAATGAATAATTGGTCTATTCCATATCCTCCTAGATGGCTGTCATAAAAGCCAAGAAAAGTTCTTCTTATACGATGAGCATAAGCAGCAAAATGTGGGTGAATATACACACTTGTCAACACTCTTTTAACGAAGTAAAATGTCCATCCCACTTATATTATAAATGTGAAAGTTTGGATGGATGGATGGATGGATGGATAGCTGGGTGTTTGTTACTCAATCACGGCAGAACGGCTGAACGGCTGAACGGATCTGGTTGAAATTTGGCACAGTGATAGATTATAGTCTGGAATAGCACATAGGCTTTTTTCATCATCATCATCATCAACACCTATCACCACGCGGGTGAAAAATCCTAATATTCTTGGGCACACCCAAGTGACATAACCGCATAGACAAAATAACAAGATCTGACTGTCTGCAGTCGAGCGATTCCGCTATCACCACGGAGGTAAAGCCGCGGGGCGGTAACATCAGTCTAGCGGTCTTGAGTGAATCGATACTTTTACCTATATAATCATCGAAGGGGTAAGCAGCCGTGTTTTCAACGCCTAGGTTTCACGTTATATGTTTTTGGTCATGTGATCAAGTAACAGGGGACGAGCCTATTGCCGTCTACAGGGCACTGTTCCAGTCTCCGGACTGTTATTGAGAAAATCTTTCTGTCTCAGAAAAACCCAATGACTGGCCAACCTGGGGTTTAAACCCATAACATTGATGTTCCAGAACGGCACTTTCACCACGACACCAAGACCAGCGAGCGAAGGCGCTGGCGGGTCAGCTAGTAGGTACATATTTTGCCGCTAATATATTGTGGTATATTTTCTCTCTCCTAGTTCTCATATTAAGTACTACCGTAACATAAAAAAACACCACATTATCTAGCCGGGACCACACAAAATTGGAAATAGATATAGTACACAAGGTATGTGAAGATATGATAAGTCAAGGGATAGTAAGGGCGACCCGCTGTGCCAACGATCGTTAGTTCAATTCTTATCTCCGACTTGAGCTTTCATTGAGGGTAAGGTAAAGGTGAAAGCCACAGTGCAGCATATTGGTAGGACAATGTCACGGTAACATTATCTATATAATACCGCGACAGTGTCTAGTATACACTCGATGTCTAGTTTACAGTAGGGCTATTTTAAATCTCAGATGCTAACAAATGTTGATTGAAATCGAAAAAATGGCGGCTCTATGTCACTTTTGTCAGCTCCAGTCTTCAACTTACTAACATTTTTGCTTACTGGAGTTGCCAAAACTGACATAGAGCCGCCATTTTTCAAAAATTTCAATTAGCATTTGTTAGCAACAGAGGTACATAATAGCCCTACCGGTCAGACAGATCACGAGGAAGTGACTTATATTTATTCTGTGGTATATTTATTATGAATCCGCGGCCGGCCGGTAGGCACGGCGTCAGTGATATAGTTGCATGTATTATGTTGGATTAACAATACTCGCGCCGGCTCCCTTAGTCAGTAGCATTTATTCTGTGGCATTGCATATAGGCACTTTAGATATGTATACGTTATGATGATTGTTGTGAGGTGCAGTAGTAGCGTTCATGCAATTTTCAAAGGGGTACCGATAAGAATCGTTTTATATGGACTCTTTGCCACTAATACCTACCAATTTCCATTTTAGATTTAGTGTGATATCACCTTTGACCATCGAGTCAGATCTAATTAATACTAACCTATCAAGTATATGAAACTGACAACGGCGAAAATTATACAATTAACAGATTTTTCACGTAGCATAATTACTTTTGTGTACCATAGAATATATTTATACCATAGAAACAGAATGTCACGAAACACAGTACAGGCTCCCTATACTATTTTGTAGTTTTAAAGAATGAATGGGATGGACCGAATTATAATAAAAAGTGACTATACAACTTAAAAATGTTTGGAATAAACATAATAGCGATGTTTCAAAAAATCGGCCAAGCCGTCCAACTGCAAGTTGAACCCGCGCACCAATGGTTCCATACAAAGTTGTAAATAAGGTATCTAATTAAAAGACTTAGTTAACTATGCCGTTTAATAATAGAATCAGTTATTAGACCAACCGCAAATAATAAGTTTATATTAGTAAATTCGTTGTTACTATTATTTAACTACATATTTGCGGTTTTAAGATTTTTCCTCTATATGTGCTGTAAGACATTCCTTCTTTCCAAATTTGATGATTCTAGGTCAACACGACCCTATTTGTGATTCCTTAGTGAAATCACAAAATATGCGGCATAAATGTTCATGTATTTTGATTGCGTTGACTTACAAGTTCGATTTTTCCACAACTGAAAGAAACTGTAGACCAGAGTTTTTGGTATAAATTTGAACTTGATATCTCTACGTGTCCCTGAGAAAAAATGGTCTTAATAGACAGACAGACTGATAACAACGTGACCCCTTAAGGGTTCCTTTTTCCTTTTGAGGTACGGAACACTAAAACGGCTAAACTTGCCAAGAATTCCCAAACAAAAGTGAAGAAATCTGAATAACGAATCCGGCGTCACCATTGCCATTAGTAGCAAAGAAAGCATTGACGTTTCGATTAGCTTAATTATACAAGTCATGTCTCAATCGAATAATAGTCCGAATCCTTCGTTAATTTAATATCGTCCCTCCACACAAATACGTAACGACGTCGCCTGCTAGTCCCAAATTATATAACTTTATTGTTATACTTTTTTTCTAGTCAGTTCCCCCAAACTATAGTAAATTGGGTTGGGATCACGCTACTATAAACATAAACTCTGCTATTGGTTTGGTTTTGTTCGCTTTTATAACGGTTTTTATAGTGGATTTACTTTTATTAAGACTTAAATGAGCTATTGTAGTTATATAGCTTGTTACGAGAATTGCTGGCTGACTCACGTTCTATGCAAATGGATTTATGGGGACAAAAAGCTATTGCAATTAATTTACTTACACAAGTGGTCACAGACATGAATAGTATGCAAACCGATATTATGCTGTTTTAATTTGTTTATTTTCAGACAATTAGTGTCATTAAAATTTAAAAGAATATTACATACTACAATTTAATAGAATAGTACATAGTCGGTACATGAAAAAGTAGTGAATTCGGGATTACGTTTCACTTTTGATAAGTGTATGTGAATTCGTACTGTAGTGAATAAAACAGCTGTATTAACTATCTAAGCATATCTAATTTATGTACTATGTTTAAATTTTTTCAACTTTCTGTTACTTTTCCAGAAGAGGGCGTATGCAACACAGTTTCTCACTTCTTAAGTAGTGATCATCTTAGACATTTGTGCGTCTACTAATGTTTGGGTTAAAAATAAATTATTATTAATTATTGCTAATATAATATGTAACTTTCTCAAGCGCTCGTGGCAAAATTTATCTCTAGTAACGACAAAAGACAAGTCAATGCTTGACCTCATTGATTCATAGAACGCTTCTTAAGATCAATTAGGTTCAGCATGTTACCCGACGTGGGTGTGTCCGATTTTAAATTTGGACATGGCTGTTCTGTCAGATTTCTGTCAATCAACTTCTTATTATGAGTTCTTGTTAATGACGTGACAGGCAAGTCACTATCAGATGAACGATTTGCCTGTCTTGAGCGTCAGAAGTGCCTATGATAGAGTACGACGTTGTGTGATATACACAGCTCTTAGCCTAAGGATTGTTAATTCGAAACAGGAGAGCATAGACTCGCTCTCATCCCCTACTGCAATTATTTGCCTTAGATTTTCTGATATTGACTAAAATAATATGTTAATGGCAAATTGTAGTTAACTCTTGGTTACATCGCAAATGTCTTGCGTGACGCTTAACCCCAGGCGAATCACTTCTCTGCGTAGTCGTTACGTAGTAATAGACATACGGTTGTTTTTATCCCTCGGCCTCCAGTTCAAAGAATACTTTTTAACACGGGACGCTGATCAGAAGCAACGCCAGCTGACGGGTTAAGCAGTAAAGATGTTATATACATCATGTTCGATGGAGTGGATTTGCGGTATTCGGATATAATCGATACCAATCGTGATTCGGAATCGGTTATCGAGAGGCGAGACAAGGACCCTCGAATCAGTCCGCGTGTCCGCACTATTCGATGGTCTAGTAGGCACTAGATACCACTAGTCCTTGTCACGTCGTGAGCACACGTCTATTCCACGAGCTTTGGCTAATTGAAATCCTTTTGGTACAAGATCGGTCTAAGTCTACAGTATACTTGTATTAGATTATGATGATTTTCTTACTGATAAATTAAGTGAGATATTGAGTTTAAGGCCACCAAGGTAATCTATGAAATAACACTATTTACGTTTAATAAGTTCTTAAGCGTCGATTATTAAATACTAGCTGACCCGCCAGCGGCTTGCTAGCTTGGTCTATATAAACTCATTTGCAATAAAGCGGGCACTTAAAATTTTTTCTTTACTTCAATGGCCGTGTCTGTTTAATTGTAGGTATGTTTAGTGGAAATTTAATCGTCATGTAAATTCTCTCTAAACTAGTCTAAACAGATGTAAAACTACCCACATTTGAATAGAATACTCATATCTATTTAGAATTATCATTCGAAGTGTTACGCGGATGTGGATTTTAGTAATAACATAATACGAGTAAGAACTACCATAGTTAAAAGAAATGTAGTGTAGCGCGTGGTATGTATGCACAAGCGAATCAATTCCAATATCCAAAAAATATTTTTTTGCAATTTTAAAATAACAATGATTTTCCATTATTTGTTAATTTCATAATTTTAATTTGGAACGAACGTGAATTTCGAAAAATCGTTCGTTAGTGTATGTTTCCAACATAAAAGGTATAGTTTTCCAAATTTCAATTTTGTAGCCCCAGTTTAGGCTCTAGTTTTGACATTGGCCAAATTTCAGAAAAATTCTCGAACACTTTCCGCCTTAAAACATGGACTGAAAGATTTGATTTTAAACCATTTTTTAGGCATTTTTCACAACAAGGAATAAATACAGTCCCAAGTTTAAATCATAACATGGTTTTACAAAGCAAATTTTATAAAAGAAATTGATAAGGCGGTTTATCTTTATTTTTACCATCTCTTTTTCATTTTGTTAATTCTTCCAAGCTTTCTACCATAGTACGGATTTGATACCCATCTTGAATAGAAACCATTGTCTGTAACACCTGCTACAACTGCAATAATACTCTTTGGGATTGTTTTAGTACTGTCAGTTTAGGAACTTCATAACTATCTAGTGTTGAATGTATTGTTGATGTTCATCAGCTAAATTTACTGTTTTTGACAATAGTCGAAAGTGACAGGGTTGTACGATACGAGTACACATTAAATTAAATAAATTAACAACGATGCTCAATCACAAAACATTTAAAATAACAATTCCAAAACATTAATTTGAAGGAATCAATCCCGAATAAACTCGACTAAGTGCCTGATAGGAACATTGGACCCTGAGGCAAAGCACCTGATCAAGACACTTGGTAATTAATTTTCTAACAAATCCTCAAGTATTGTTACTTGATTTCAAGTCGGAGTTCCGAAAGATGACGAGGGGTACTGTTCCCGCCACACCAAATACAGTACCGTAAATTACTCTTAAATTAATTTAGGAAAAAGATTGCTAAGTTTGTTTTCAAAGGAAAAAACTGTTTGAAACGGTGTTGTCTGTCAAAGTGATGGTTTAAATGAAATAACTTTTGTTTTTTTTTTTAAATATTATTTTTAGTAATTTATAAGTGTAAGTAATTTATAATAAAATATTATTTTTAGTATATATGTAAATATTGCCTCTATGCTATCAAGAGTTTTTATATAATTATGGGCACAATTATCCATATTTGCATTTTAGTTTTGTTTATCTTATTTTTTAGGGCTCCGTAGGTACCTCATAAGGAAAAAGTAACCCTTGTCCTCATAAATGTCATGGATCACTTTGTAGACCGTCTATCCGTCCGTCTGTGTGTCAAGACTATTTTTCTCAGCAACGCGTAAAGGAATCAAGCTGAAATTTATATCAAACTTGGAAGTCAACGCGATCCAATAAACATATAACCGTTTAAACCTATTGCATAACTTTGCGCAATTTTCGCAATTTATCCTGGTATACCGTAAGAACTTACGGGTGTAGCGCGAGCTTAATTTTGGGTTGTTTGTGAACGAAGCGTAACACGAGCGCGTTTGGTTTTCTCCGCACACCTCCGCCCTGCTCGACAGAGAGAGAAAGAGAGAGAGAGAGACGCACCGCCGCGCAAGAGACTGAGTCGCGTGTGAAAATCTGTTTATTCCCGGTCGTTTTTATGTATACCTAATTAGTGAATTGTAAATACCTACCTATTGTGCGATTATACCGCTTCGTCCGTGAGAACCCGTTTTTTCTTGGCTAGCTGTAAGGAAAAGCCCAAACGAGAACTATATACGGGTTATTTTCCGTTGACCTAGAATCATGACAATTGGCAAGAGAAAATAAATACAATATATACAATTCAATCTTACAGGAAAAAATCTGATAACAGTAAATATGTAGTTTAAAACAAAAGAAACGAACTTACTATATAACAAACATATAATATTTGCGGTTGGTGCAACAATCTTGTCTAGGGATCCAAAAGCAAAGTTAAGTTTGTCCTTAGTTTCTCATAATGGTAGAATCTTTCTAAATGTACGGGACCCTCGTGCGCAAGGCCAAATAGCACTTGGACGATTTTTTAAGAAGTCAACTGCCCAGTTAGGAAATATAAAGACCACCCAGGCTTATAAGCTGTAAAATTATGCATTGCATTGCATTGCGTTCAGTTTACGCTGAGTATGAAATATGTAAGTAATTATTTTAAGCTATTGCATGCTATTTGCGCTTCTATCGCGGGCCTTGAGCGTGGAGACCGAATCCAGAAATTCCGTAATGAAAATAACCTAACACCCCCCACTCCGGCTCCATCTATCGATGAATAGCAGAACTTTTAATGACTTTTTGAAATGTCACGCTTGTCTCTTTAGTTCAGCAACTCGCCTCTAGAAGGCATTGGTTAAATAATTATAATTGCATAAGTTGATATGGCATCTATCGATGAATAGCAGAACTTTTAATGACTTTTTGAAATATCACGCTTGTCTCTTTAGTTCAGCAACTCGCCTCTAGATGGCATTGGTTAAATAATTATAATTGCATAAGTTGATAAAAACAGCTATGCAATAGTATTACCGCGGCAGTCTCCGAGTGCCACACGTCTTTTTTTATCATTCTTAATTAGGAGAAACCATAGTAGCAAATCATATGAAATCATAATAAATCATACCTACATTGATTTGATTTGATACATACATTGATTTTTCTAGAACCTACAACTACTAATTCGATTTTTTTTTACTTAACGATACTTCTTGTAAACGTTAAACATATTATATAGTGAAAGGACGCTAAGCGAATAGTAAAAAAAATATCAAAAAATGGAACTGGCTTCAATACCGAAAAGCGTAAAATAGCTTGTTAAAGTCAGTACCATGCGCACACTATTGTGATAATAGGTACCTAGTCTGTTTCATTTTCTTGGTAAAATTTTGTTTTTTATTGACCCTCGCTACTTACGCGATACGTTGTCATTCACCATCTCCCACCTCACCCAATTCCACACCATCAAGATAGGCATAACACTTTACAGTTTTTGGAGTGTTACTCAAAAACTGCTTGATGGAATTTGGTGAAATTTAAATGAAACCACCTCGGAAATCAAAAAATTCTAAAAATATTTTTTTTAGAGTATACATACACTCTACAAAAAATAATTTTTAGAATCGGTCTACAAATGGGGGAGAAATCGGCTAACATACACAAAAAGTACATACACACGAACATTGAAATTTATAGACCATTGACCAACTAGGCCACCGAGAATCTGGTCTGAGCATCGAATTTTAACTCTCTATTTGACTAACCGTCTTGCGGGGACGGGGATGTTTGAGATCGCTTAAGCAGGCGTTAGTGCTTTAAAAAGTAATACTATAAAAACATACTCACGAACATAACTCCTCCTTTTTTGAAGTCGTTTAAAAACTATGAATCCGTGTCACGTTGAGTTTTTGTAAGTATAGATAGCTATATACCGCTACAAACTTAATATTTGCGGTTGGTGCAACTGTCGTGTCTCGGGATCCAACGGCAAAAGTTAAGTTTGTCCTTTAACTAGTTTGTCTTTTAGTTAAAGGAATAATGCTTTATGTTGTCTTATTGGACGGAGCCGTTGGTGCGCGAGTCCAAATGAACCAATATACGTTTTTCCTGTTAAATTTAAGGGTTAAATATCTATAAGTGAAAACATGTTGCTAACCATAATACCCTTAGCCTCAATGGAATCAAAATTTTACAATATTCCGTAACCATTTCTCGCTAACTTATGCAACAGAACAGAAATATAAATTTAGAAATACGTAAACTGATCTGAACTTTGCACTTTTGAACCTGCCTCGTTCTTTAATAAACGTTATATATTTGAATGAAACATCCTTCGAATTTTGTATCGGCCCGTGTAAAGTAAATTGGTAGGCAAATCCGAAATTTTAACCCACTGTTTTCATAACATTACCACGTATAATTTCTGTTCCAATAATACCTGTGTCATTTTTACTGATTTTTGACATTGGCACATTACTTCCCCATAAAATAAAACTCCAAATTACGATGCAACCTACATAAACGGTTAGCCGTAAACTTTCCTTTTACAGTGTCATTAGGGAAATTGGCAGCATTAATTTATAGACCCCCTTTAACGATATCGATGTATTTAAAACGGTAATCCAGCGGTTTCCTTTATGGCATTCGTATCATTCGATTCCCATCGATTTCGTATTCGATAATAATCGATGATCGTAAAAACGTGATTAATGTAGATCGACATTCAACTTACGGAATGAAAACTGTTAAATTTTGATTTGGTATGTTCCCCACGGATTGCATTTTGAAAAAGAAAATTTGGTATAATTAAAGGAAATTGTAGATACTTAAAAAGAACTTGCTAATTGAGCTTACTATTTAAACTGTTCAACAAAGTGAAGCAAAGTCTGCTGCGTTTATACTTGGAGGGTGACATTTTATTTTAGCGCCTGCATGCTTCGCAGTGTATTTTTTTATGGGATAGATTGGCAAGCGAGCAAGCGGCTAGCCTGACGGTAAGTGATGCCGTCGCCCACGGATATCCGCAATATCTAGAGGTCTCTAGGATGCGTTGCCGACCTTTGAGGAAGGATGATAGGAAGGAAGATATAGAAGGGGTGAGGGAGAAGGTGGAGGGGGAAGGAGAGGTAGAAAGGGGAAGGGGGAATCGGGCCTCCGGAACCTCCCACAAACGGACGAAACGCAATAGCAAGCTATGTTACTTCACGTCGGTGTTATGTGGGAGTGTGGTACTTCTCAGGTCGTGCCGGCATATTCGGCTGTGGGGTTGCAGCGTGGCACTACCACAAAAATGTAAAGCACCGAATGTTAAGCCGTCCATCGTCATCTGCAGTCTTTGGACCGTAGTAGTTAGACCTTATAAAAATCTAAGCCAACGTAAACTTGAAAACGAGTTAACTCGTATTTTTTACTACATTCATTTGCAGCTTTATATCCTTTTATTTATTTTAACATTTGCTTTTGTCGGTTCATCTAAATTAAGTTTTGAGTTTATCCAAGTTTAGGTTTTATTTTAAATTTCACCGAACTCACTTGTATGTTTTGATTGGAAGTGTCAATAGGGGTGCGAGCGTCGCCGGTTCTCCAGTTACCGGATAAAACAAACTAAAGGCACAATGCTTAAGTGCGAAAACAAAACGAATACGGTTCTGCTATCGAATTACCTTTCACGACGCGACGGCTGCATTCCCATAAAGGACTGAATGATAGCCCAAATTGAATCACCACTTTAAACTTTAGTTTAGACTCATATAGCTTCTCGATACTGACTCTGTTCTTTCACGAATTCAATTCATTCCTTCATTTATATATATGTTACTAGCTGAACCCCAAGATTCCCAGCATGAGTGTTTAAGTCAAATTAATTCAGCTGTGTGCGTAAAAGAGTATAACACACCTTTAGCGTTATATTAGCTATACTTGTAGTTGGTAGTAGTTACTTGTATAGTTTATAGCGATATCTAAAAAAATGTGTTAGTTGGTTAAAAAGTGTACTAGAAATCCATTACAAACAACCAAAAAAATCAAATCTCTCCTCTTTATTACTATGTAATAGTGAAGTGTATGTAATAGTGAAGTGTATGTTAGTGAAGACTATCTTTGCACCGTTACTCCGCCAGCTCGCTAATTAATTTCTACCTACAGACACATTTAACCAGGACTATCATGGTTTATACGTGATTCAATCGATTTATGTTCATTATTTCAGCTTAACCTGTTAATGAGTATTAACGACTAGTTTGCCCTCGCCACAAAACTGCAAGGATTTTTGAGGTCCAAAGTGTCGGCGCAACAATTGTTGCAAGTAAGTGTCACGCGCGTTTTTCTTTTGTTTATTTTTTTAAGTCATCCCAATGTTTAACCATAGAGTTTAATTCTTTAGCGTAATATATTTTCTTTCTATGGCAACACTACAGACGGACATGTTCTATCTGTGAACTTTAAAAAAAAATATATAATCAATGTTTATATTTTCATCTGTGTTTGGCGGCGAGGTTATGTTTTGTGCTATAGTTTTTTGTGAATTAATCGGGTTAAACTCATGATTTTGATACAAATTAAACATGAATATGATCGTGAATGTGTAAGGAATACTGTAAATATGCGTAAATAATACTGTAAATATGTGTACACGAAATAAATTTGTCACGAATCGACAACACTCGGTAAGCTAATTTCTCATTGTTATGATTGGTTATAATTTGCTTTATTTTGAATAGATTATACTTTTACATTGTAAAATATCACAGAAATAATGTTGTCAAGTAATTACACCCACTCAGAATATGATAAATACGCCATATCATGTCAGGATCGATAAAAAATCGAAGTCACGTGACAGTTAAATTAGCTTGTTCTAAAAATTCAAAATTTGTAATTTTTTTAAAATATTTCTGGATTATAATTATTCTTTGAAACCTAGTTTGGTTTGTAGAATTTCTAATAAGAATTCCAATAAAATAAAAAAACCAACAAGAAAAATTATATTTCATACAGAAATTTTTTTTTAGAAATCACCATGTCTAAGTCTAGAAAATAGGCCCCCAAGTTGAAAAAAATATCATTATTGGCCGAAATTTCAAAGTAGCTCTTATTTTTTATGTAATTATTTATAACCTAAGCATATGTTAGTAGGTAAAAATAATATTTCTGTTCTAGACATTCAAAATATTTATAAATATCAAATCAAAATCCTGTCTTGGTAAGCATTATTTATTGATAAAACTTATTTTTTGTGGTCAGATTGCAAGTTTTTTTTATGATATTATTTCTTCTACGAATTTAAATATTTGAATGTAATTAGTTAGATATGTGTTTTTACTATTTAATTACCGCAAAAAACCTATAGGTTGTAATGTAAAATTTTTGAATTACAATTTTTTTCCACATCAACTCAGATTTTTTCGACTACGTCAAGTTTGTCCTCGTGTAACATAACATTTTACTAATACATTTGACATGAATGTTTATGTATCAGATTCCTTGGTTATTCAACTATCTCTGACAAAAATTACGTTTCTTAACTCGCTATAGGTATGGCACAAGAGCCATTTATTCCCAACTCGGCGCAAACTTTTGACGCGGGCGCAGGTCGTAACACTCGGAAGCAATCACGAGGGCGCCACAGGGCTCCTTAGGCAAGCTAGTCGTTAAACATAAATTCATCCATCCAAACAGAAGTTCGTAACTTTAGCATACGTAATATAATTGTAACTAACTGTACAAGGACGGAAAATTACAATATCACAGAAATATTAACCTGGATAAAAGGTAGCCTATCTGTTATTCCACGTCATCATCTACTTAGTTATGGAAAACATATAAGGCGAATGGGTTTAACACCTATGCCTTGAAAGAGCAAAACATTCGAGTACTTGAAAATTTTCAAGAGTATCCGGTACAACTTTTTTTTTGTATTTACGTAGATATTATATGTGTAAACAAGTTGTTAAAATTGTATATAGCCACAAGAAACCAGGTAGTTAGAATCATTGTTGATAATGTTTTTTGTGGATATCAAACTTATACTTACAAACACTACTACTACTTATAAACACCAACCTCTAACATTGTGCCTGAAACCAAAGCTTAATTAAGACTAGGCACCTCTGCAGAACTAATTAAACTTATTCCATTATTCGCGCAAACGAAATTTTAAGAGAACGTCCGGGGACAAGCTGCTGCAAGTAAGATTTATTATTATTACGTTAACAACACTTTGTCGGTATCATTTCAATTAGGACAGCCGTATTTTCGGCGTAAAATACAATGGTGTTCGTGGAAACTCTCGTCTTTTATCTTAGCGATTACAAGACGGGGTAGGCCTTGTTGCTTTTCATTTTAGTATAATTTTAAAATCCTTTATTACAGCTTCTAAGGTTTTAACTCAGACTTTACCTGTAGGTACATATAAAACAATGTTTCAAACCCTAGGCTCAACCACGACGTTCCATTGCAGCTCTGTAGTTGAACCGTTTGTATTGTTTCCCGTAATGGGAATTAGTTCTAGATTTTAGAAAAAAAATTGTCTGGAAAGCACAATTTAAACCCTATTTTTTTTTCGCAGTTAACGGTTTTAGACCCTGATCACCAGCCCTAGGGAGAGGTGGTGCGCTTGTGGGAGTCTACGGCAGAAGGGCGGCATACCCACCAAAACTCTGCGGTGTTCCATCCTCATCGACTATTGGCGGGTTGAGTAATGACACAGTTAAGTATATTTTGTTTACTTTCGTTGTATATTTACTAGTATATCAATATAAGAATAATAATAATAAATAAGAAATAACAATACAAATGTTTGTTGATTTTGGTTCGACTACGACTATGAGGTATTTTATAAGTAGATTTCCTCCCTAGGCAACTAATTTCTCCCCCACGTCTCCAGGATAGGCATCGAGGGATCGTAAGCGCGACTTACAAGGCTACTAAGCAGCTGACTACGAGATACCGTTTTGGATGATTGTGTGATAGGTATTCTGCATAGAAGCAATACTGTCAAGTTTGAATGGTACTGTGAGCATGTTAAATGAATGAGGATAAGACACTCAAAATACAAACTCTCGTGATGACTCGGCATGATGTATTGCGTACACAAAAGTTAAGCAGCTTATCATAGGTGAATAAAGTCTAGTCCCTTTTAATATAAAATAATAATGGTTTCCTTACCAACATCGCTACTATTTAATTCTAAAGTGGGTCAGTTAGAAAGCAAGACGGTACTTAAACTAAACACACTAGAGGGTACATAATTTACATAAGCGCTCACGTGCTAGGCTGTGGTAAATCTGCGTAGGTGGGGCTTTTCACATTCAATCTAAGCACTCCGTGATTCCGTGATATCTAAGTACGCCTACGTTCCGAAAGATTAAACAAGAGACAAGGTAATTAAATAACATCTCTTGTGATTTACGGTGATTCTCCGAAGTTGGTAGTGACCCTGTCTTCGAAGGGGAATACTATAGTGCTACTTTGAGTGTGGGTGAAAATAATTATTAATGTTTATTATTACAGAGACCATCCTTAAACGTCCAATGTTATGCGCTAGTGCTTCTGCTGCCCTAGGAAGATCTTCTGAGTATAGTTAAATGGACGTACCACAGGGATCTATTTTTCAGCATACTTAATAGACATATAGTCAAAGATCTTTGTAACATTGCGTTATTTGCAAAAGCAGTATGATTTTCAAAGAAGATGCTGTATGATAATTATTAAATGATTTTTATCCCTTCACCCGCCGGACGGCGAAAAGTACTGCAAAAATTTCTGGTCAAGCGTTTTAGCGTAAAACAAGATTTTAGCGACGCTGCGCACTAAAACGATGATATCTCGGGTTTGGATGGGTTTATTGAAAAGGATGGGAAAGATAGCGAACTAATTCAAGTAGGTAAACAGCACTTTGACTATAGTATCTCAGATAGTTCGATTATAGTAATATATTTCTGAATTCATAATAGGCCGAACATTTTAAGTTCTCCTTGCACACTACTCTATAATTAGAAACCAAACGTTATGTTTGATAGAGTTTAGCCTAAAATTAACAAGGTAATATTTTCTCTGGGCATTAACATCTCTCAAATTTATATCATTCGTAAAAGAACTATCTGAGTGACTTAGTTCTGCAGCATATTATACGATTCGTATAATAGGAGAATCAGACACAGGCCTTTCTACAACTACGTCCTACCGTTTTTTTAGGGAGTAGCTGTGTTTATTTTGGAACGCGGCATTTGAGTGTTTTAATAATTAATGTTTGACGTTCATAAGTGTGTTTTGATATTTAAAATAAATAATTAATATTGATTTTAAATTAGAAAGTGTATTCATTTATTCTTTTAGAATGAAAAACACTGTTTTCAAAATACATTGCGTTAAGTTAGAATACTAACCGCTTTATTATATATTGAAATTTATAGAGAGAAAAATTCACATCCTCGGACGGAATTCAAACCCGCGTCTTTTGACTCTCCGTGTCAGACGCCATTGACCAGCTAATCCACCGAGGTTCGGGTCCGAGCATCGATATTTAACTCTCTATCTGACTAACCGTCTTCCGGGAACGGAACGACATCTATTGAACAGCTTTGACAGCACTATCCAAATGAAAGAAGCATTATTTAGAAATACTTAAACTTTCGTATTGACATCGCAACCCTTGTAGTTTTTATAGTATTTCTTTTTAAAGCACTAACGCCTGCTTTAGCGATCTCAAATATTGAAATATATAGAGATAAAAATTCACATCCTCGGACGGGATTCGAACCCGCGTCTTCTGACTCTCCGTGCCAGTCCGTGTTTTATTATATTTACTGTTATCATAGGGTTCTCAAAAAAAATGACAGTGTTGAAATTTAGAGAGATTCTTTAAAATATCAGATGCTAATATACAAGGACATTTTATTGTACCCAATTTTACCTTGGGTAAGTATAATATAACATCACTCATATTTATATTGAGCATCATTTACTAGTCATTACTAATAGAAATCCTAGAACAAAGCAGTTGAACAGACTCCCCAATCTGAAAGCAATTTCACATAGACACAGTTTTAAAGACTCAGCTCTTCCGTAATACGAAAATGACAAAAGAACGAAAGCATCTGAACAAGCGCCCGCGGTACTCGAGGTGCAATTTCCAAAAGTATTGATGACTAGGACACAAAAGGGGGAAGAGCAAAGATTAAGTGAGTAACTTGTGCGGCTTCAATGTTCGGGGATTCTCTTAACAAAGGCTAAAATTTTCCAGGCGAGAAGAATTTTGATGCTACACCAACAATGGTACAGTCAGACGTTAGTGAGTTCGTGACGTTGTTTTACTCTCGAAATTTGTGGGTTCTCTTCTTGTTACCGCAATTGTTTTAAAGTGAACAAAGCGGCTGAGTAATACATTTAATGTGGTCAGATTCAAGGTCCCGCGAGCGAAAGATAAAATACTAAATGACATTCATTTAACATTTCACGACAGCGCAAGCTTATTTCGGTTGTCTAATTTAGGAGTTCATATCTTTTTTCTTAAATACCTTAACAATTTATACGATTCAGGTATAATAACAGATTTCTTGGAAAAGGTTAAACCCGGTGCTTGTATCGCCCTCATCCCGTAGCGTAAGGTCTTGTCATAACTCGTATATATACATTCGTCTATTACTGTTTAATCTTCAAGTATTACTGTTTAAACACTTGGCAATTATACTAACGATACGTCTATGTTAAAACCATGACGTGTGCACATATTTGATAGTTTACAAAAAAAAAATATAACTGGGGCTCTACTCCTACCTCTTAAAGTAGTCATGTTTCAACCTAACCATTAAATTTGGTACCACCACGCAAGCTTAAAATAATAATGGATTACGATAGACGTTTTGATGACGTAGTATCAAATAGTTCACTCAAATCGCGTGCTTTAACGTGACTATTGACACTAAGTTTCATTGTTCCAATGTCATATTTTTGAAGATCCTTACTCCCATCTCTTAAAATAGTCACTTTGCCACCTTACCATTAAATTTGGTTGACTGTTTTGAGTCGGTGGGAGTACGATAGTAAGTATGATTATTCTAAGCTTATTACAAAACGCTCCTGATTTATGATAGTTTCGTAAAAGGTGGGAGTAGGCCCCCTGAATGGTATACAAAGGTTCTTTCTATAATCTGTAATGTATGTCTAATAAATAATTAAAAAATATTCGTCAATAATTAGCATTTTTCTTTGTTTAATAAAGATTCATAAACGCTTGCAACTAAAATGTGTTTAAAATCTACTGCCTTCACTTTAACTAAATATTAAACAAAACAGTCAATAAGGCTACGAGCCTCTAGTTGGATTTTTCGTGACCAGCCAGATCCAACTCTCGAACTCGCTTTTCTAGTTCCGGTAAGTGTAAGTCTCACACTGTACAAGTAAACCACCGACCGAACGCCCACCGTGAGTCATGTAGAATCACTATTTGGATTTTAGAAGTTGTCAAGATGAGTCAACGAATCAACGAGGTTATAATAATATCAAACCTGTTATATCATTTTATTGAAATGTGACGTTCTATCGGAACTTTTCTTTTCTCAATTCAATTTCTCACATCACTTTTTCTTACATATTTGGATATATATATTCCTTTGTGAATTGTGTTTAAGTCATGATCACGGTTGAGGCACGATCGGCTTGTCTTATGACGTTATCACGTATAATAATCGTACGCAAACCGACATTACAGACCACCTTTTTTGTCATGAAGTCACTGTCCTGTCTAAGTCATGTTCTCGTAAAGTGGTGGTAGCATTACTTAACCTTTCGATGATGGACAAGGCAAACAAAAACAACGTTCTTGATATTGTTCACTTTGCCTACTATTGTGCACCATTACGGTCACTTTTAATTTCGGTTAATAATCCATTACACGTAAAACACAAAAGAAAAGTTAAACAATATCAACGATAGCCTTCTTGGGGTTTTTTCCGCTCATCATTTGACCTCTTTGAGGCACTCAGACGCGTGCTTATATAAAAAATTTGACAACTGTGAATGTATTGTCAAAATAGACAATTATAGTGCCACCAACTTATCTGTTCATGTGGTCAAAATTGGAACTACAGTATACATACATATATATACCAACTAACTTTCGCGTTTAAAATATTAGTAGGATTATAATTGCAGAGATTAAAGAGTGGCTTGAAATACTGTCCTATGTTTTGAATCTCTTGTTTCTTCGTCAATTTATTAGGTTGCAATACCAAATTCTCCACTATAGCGACGCTGTCATCTCAACACATAAGATGGTTGGACTGTACGAACATCTCTTGAGTATCCGATACCTACTCACGATTTCTCCATCCACATCTTTTACATTCACAACTCCTCCGCAAAAAGCGCTCATGAAATCATAAAAAACTTGTAACTCGAATTTCGATAGTCACAGTGATACAAATTTAGACTAGACGCTCGGATGCAAATCCGATCAAACGATTTAAAATAGATTTTGGATTGAATTCGGTCCAATTCTGTTTAATATTGATTTGGTACATATAAATTTCTCATAGCTTAATCGTATGATAATACCTACACATTCTAAAACAACTTTATCTAGCTAGACAAATAGTGTAACTAGAACTAGGGAAAGAGAACTATAATAGTGCACGATCTAGAATAACATTCAGAATGCTTTACTCTATGTTGTTTGTAAGTAATTACTTTAAATATTGCAATAGTAAATACCAATAGGTTTATTGTTCAAAGAGCTCTTTTTTGATTTGCTGGAGATAAAACACTATTCGTGTAACTTAACTTTTAAATCTTCTATAAGATGCCAACACGTCTATAGTGAGTTTACAAGTCAACCGCACGATTCGACTGGTTCAATTTTATTGTCTTGAATAATTGGACAGGTAAGGGGACGCGTGCTTAGAACAAGGAAAATGGTAAAACATTATCATATAGGATGAATTGAATATATTGGTTGTTTTGGTAGTTACGAAGTGTTCACTCCTCTCTCATACAATGGGATCCAACCTCCTTGATTTGGCTTGACAGGGCCAATTTAGAACTTGATACTAATACGAGTATGATTGTGTGATTGGTAGACCGCCTAGTTCTAGGTCTAACTATCTATTCTAGGATTTATGAATTTAATGTTAAGTAAGGTAAGGGAGTCAATATCTATTCAGTATATATATAGTATAATAAAATCATTCGTGACACCAGAAAATAGTTCTAATATTAAATTTTTATGGCAAAAAGAGTGCTTCTTATGCTTATACTATTTCACACATGATGCCGGTATTTCCCCGAAGGGTAAGAAGTGGTGTAAAAGCACCCATATTATATAAGTTATTATGTAGGTTATGCAATAGGGAGCGAATCTAATAATTATAATATAATGGTCAATCCAATAAAGTCAACTAGATTTAATACGTACTTAGTACTTTTAATTATTTTGTGCTATTACTACTAACAAGGGTTATAATACAATTTTGAAACAATGTTTCTTGATGAACATCTTTCACGATATCTCAAAACGATACTCAATAAAATTATAATAATATAATATAATATAATATAATATAATATAATATAATATAATATAATATAATATAATATAATATAATATAATATAATATAATATAATATAATATAATATAATATAATATAATATAATATAATATAATATAATATAATATAATATAATATAATATAATATAATATAATATAATATAATATAATATAATATAATATAATATAATATAATATAATATAATATAATATAATATAATATAATATAATATAATATAATATAATATAATATAATATAATATAATATAATATAATATAATATAATATAATATAATATAATATAATATAATATAATATAATATAATATAATATAATATAATATAATATAATATAATATAATATAATATAATATAATATAATATAATATAATATAATATAATATAATATAATATAATATAATATAATATAATATAATATGATATAATATGGGACAACATCCACACAAAGATCTTCAGGTCCCAAATTAGAGCCTGTACTATGGTAACCTGATGATTGATATTACATACTTATATATGATATTAAATACATATAAACACCCAGACCCAGATCAAGCAAACACGTTCATGCACACAAATGGTTGTCCGGGGACCGAACCTGGCACCAGCGGCTCAGAAGGCAGGGGAGCTACTAACTGCGCCAACCAGCCTGTCAAATTATTACGACCTTAAATGAGTAAGAGCGTGGAGCCGTGTTTGTAAAATACGGCTGAACTCTAAATGATGTTGTTTAGTACTACGCACAGCAAAATTGTTGTGTGCAGTGCTAAAGAACATTATTTAAATCCAAGCAGAGATTTTAAGTAAAGCTGTTAAAGTTTTGTATTTACCGAACTGAAATTTAAATAATATTATTAATTACTCGCAAATAACGTTTCGCATAAATTCAACTTATCGACAAAATTGCGCTGGCAGGCAGCGTAACACAATTATTTTGTTGTAACGCATAACGAAACAAACACGGCTGCTCATTAAAATGTTTATATATATCACTGTAGTTTAATACTGGACAGTTTATTATTTAACTTTCAAATTGTCAATCTGAGGTTGGATTTAGGTTCAGCTCAAAAGTTTTGATAACTTCTTATAGTTTTGATTAGAGGTTGAATCCGTATGTCTCAATTTCATAAGTAGCCGCAGATATGGTGTTTGTAGCGCGCACAAGTATGAAATTTAGTAAAACTTCCTGCGGCATTTGGATCGGCCCCCATAAAATTTCTCAGTTGATGAATATGTTTAGATTATCAGTAGTAGCAATACTAGGATGTGCGTTTTGATCGATTTCTGGCGAAATATGAGACTAACCATGGACCAACTAGCGGCCATTTCACAATGTAGAGGTCATACTCATTTATTGAAATTGTCAAAAACCCATTGTTCCCTAATATCACTGAATAGACCCAGTGAAATTGCAACGTAACTAATATTGGTATAATATAGTATGAAACTGAAAAGTCTTACAAAAGTCCGTGCTCTTGATAAACTTTTTGATTTAAAAAAAATATAGCTTATGATATTACAATACCACGACCTGAACGTGTACCAACGTATTTTAATATTAAAATATAAATATAATGTTTGATCGGGTTTCGTTTCAAATATTATTTAAATATAATTATATATAAGTAATTCCTAATTCCTATAAATCGCATCAAATATGTACTTCTTTTCAAAATGACTAAGAGCAAAATATAAAACTTGAAAATTATATGTATGGAAAGTAGTTGTAGGGTTTTCATTCCCAAACTATTGTTTTATTATTAGGTATATTATTTAACATGGTAAAGCAGTGTCAATATTATATAAAATCACAACCTGCTATCTGTGTAATTACATCGCTGATTTCGGAAAACAATAAAGTATATAATGAGCAAAAAGTTGGCAACTCCCTATCCACAATAAATTACTTAAATAAGGTTGACGCGTTAATATATTAAAATATCCACCAGCAAAAAAACAATCCATTATAAAAAATATTTTATATCAAAAATTGACAGAGAGTATGCGATGTTAAAAATATGTCAATAATATTCCATTAGGTTGCCACCGTTTTCATACAGCGACGCTCTCGTGAAGGCAATAAATACGAATGTGGGTGACTTATAAATATAAATTACTTTTGTCCGAGTGCATTTCAGTTTAAAACTCCGTAACGATGCCACGTTTTATGTTAACGACGACGTCAGAGCCGCAGTGTCCACGGAACGTATTACACGTCGGCTTTTGAATGCGAGAAAGCGACCATTTAGTTCAGTAAATGCTTGTATTCAAACGGTAGGGCCAGAGAAAGAATACTGTCTGTGACAACTATTTGCGAAGCTTACTTCACACGTGCTAGTTCCACCTTTGAGAACTCTCTAAACATGGACAGTAAATATTTGGAGCCGAATTGGCATAAAGCTACTAAATAAATCTGCAGATTTGGATTAGCTCTAAAGAGAATAGTGTAAGTAATATTTAAAATCGCGCTATACCCGATCAAAACTGCGAGCAAGGATAAAATTTGACAGTAATAAACTATTTTTAACGGACTTCAAAAAGGAGGAGGCATTCGAGTGTATGTATTGTTTCATGTGTCATGGTCGATTTATCCCCATTTTTGGACCGATTCTTAAAATTCTTTATTTGTTTGGTAGAGTATGTTTCCGAGGTGGTCCCATTTAAATTTCATCAAATTCGGTGAAGCGGCTTATTAGTTATAATATAACCCAATAACTGAACTGTTTCGCCTAACTTGGTGATATCGTAATCGACGGTGAATGACAATCGATCTCGCAAGTAGTCACTATAAAAGGGTAAAAAATGTATTATCAAAAAATGGAACCAACTTCAACGCTAAAAAGTATGAAATAACTACTCAAAGTCGGTACAATGCACACAATATTGTGATATTAGGTACTTTAAACTATAATAGTACCTTCTTCAACAAGTTATTTCACATTTTCTTCTTTGAAGTCGGTTCCAATTTTTGGTAATTTTTATTTAACTAGCTTACTTTAACTCTGGCTTGGATCTATACGTGATAGCTATATCGCGGGCTGTGTATGTTGTTGTCTTTATGTAAGTTAGTTATGTTTTATTAAAATCATTACTTGTGATCTTAGTATAATATTTAAAAAAACGCTGCAAAACTAACAGATTTACTACTTTATATAGAGATGCAAATTTCGTGTGTCATTACTTCAATTTATTGCTACTGCTTTACATCAAATAGTAACTGTATTAAAACTACTACTGTTACTTTATTATGTGTAATTACTTTGGTGCCATACTGAAACTTGGCAGAAGTGTTAATGTATTCCAACCATCTTTCTATTTCAAATAATGACTTACATTATGCTTTGTTCATCAGAAAATGTTTATTGTGAATATAAACTTTATATCGTGAACACTGGTAAACTAAAACTTCATTTAAATAGCCAATGAATTGGCTACAACAATGACACGTCTAACATCAACATGTAGCGAAAGGACAAAAGCTAAAACGTAAACAGTTGCTAATCCAAAACCATTCAAGCTTGAAACAAAATCGGCAAACTGACAAAAGAAACAAGGAAAACACAAGACATACATTTGGCTACAAAACATCACATTGTAACCTATCCGGTTACCGCCCGGACAAGATAAAACGGAGGCAGCCGATATATTCCAAATACCTGAACGTTTGATTCCAAAAGGCGGTTTGACGAAGGTAAGCATCCTTCTACCATACCCAACCCTTTGTCTCCTGGGAATACAATGGACAATCGCTATGGTTTGAGAGGCGACATGGGACGCTCCTACGTGACTAAATTTTGAGCAAAATGTTTGCAGCATACCTTTATAGTCGAAATAAGTAATGTCATCTTGAGACTTGGATATCGTGTGTCTTCAACGAGGGTTGAGATACAGGTGATCTTTATGATATTAGTTATAGGATACTTTTTTGTTACTGCACAAAGATAATTCTGTTCAGTGACATCGTGCAATTGACTACGTGATGCCTTGCCTTTGATATAGCAGTATTTGTCTTAAACTGACTTCTGGTTTAACATATAATCCTTTTTTCATCGTTATTTAAACTTGATCTTACACCTATTTAATAAATATTTTGTGAGATTTATCTAAAATATTGTCAATGTCTGAGTTTATATTCACGAATTAGGGTAAGTTTCTGACACCTCTCTAAATAGGTTTAGCGCTAAACCACAGATTACTGAATGCTAAACTGTGTTGAAAAAGTACTAATACCTATGTGATAAGTTCAAACAAAAGAAACAAATACAACGATGTAAAAATAAATTGTATATAGTCCGGTAAAGAAATGTACTATAATTTATACTCATAGCTACTATAAATATTAATTATATTTATTATTAATGTTTGTGAATTAATAATTTTCTTTGTAGGGAGTAATCTCTAGAACTACTGCACCGAATTTGATAATATTTAACAAAGGATATAGATCCCAGGAGCCGTCCACAGTCCGTCCGTCATATGTCCGTACATAGGATATTTTTCATCGCCATCATCTATCACCAAGCGAGTGAAACTGCGGGCACAGCTAGTATTAAATAATTTTAAATGCTAGTGTCACCTGAAACAGACTCGTCAGTCGTTCTAGAAAGTTTAAGTAATAATTCCACCTCTTAACTAGAACGTGACTTAGACAGTACAGTGATTTTATGACAGATTCATTCAAGTGACTGTGACTTGACTATGTCTACTTGAATACAAATCTTACTTGTGAGTGAAACGTGAACGAAGTCTCGAGTGGCAGTGAGATTATACTAGTGTTAGATATTTAGAAACTTAATGTTAACACAACGTACTAAACATAATAAAATCGTTGGCAAAAAGTCAGCAAAATTCAAGGTGACTTCAAAAACACGTTATTCCAAATTAGTTGTGGTCAACGAATCGACGGTCAAAGCGGGTTCCATCCTAGCTCCACTCCGGACGTGCCTCCTTCACTATTGTGTTTCTTTTTCACGTTTTTTACTCGGCTCGGCTGAGTGGCCTCTTTCTTTCTCGTATTGTGTTGTTTACTCGCCACTAGCATGTTATTTGCCGGACATTTGCCTCTCAGACTCATTCAGACTTCTTTTAGATCGCTTTGAGAGTCTTAGTTCATGGTCACTTAAATTTTACTCTGCTACTCTTGTTAAAATGTTTCAAGCAGACTTGGCCTGACTTTACGCAACCTTATCTGGGTATTTCATGAAAGTTTAAAACTTCTGAGTAAAGAAGGTAGCATTATATGCTATACTTCACATCTGTCGCCATGTTACACTTTTTATTTAATTTGGAACTTGTGATATTGATTAGGATTTACCCTTAAATTTAAAGAATCTAAACTTTTATTTATATAATATATAAAATACCCTCGTCGATAATAGAAAACGATTGAGAGCACGGGGCGTTCAGATCGGCTCAAACGTCATCAAAAGTGTCAATCACGGATGTTTTCGAATAGGAAAACCGATTATCGGGCGTATTAAGTCGGTTATTGTTATCGACAGCGCCGTCCGTCCGTCGAGCCGTGAAGTAGATTAGGGACATCATAATTTGGCAAATGGTGTCAGCTGCACGCATCCACACGTCACACGTCTACCTCAAGTTTGGGCCTCTTCAATTCTGCGAAGGCATCAATTGATGTGTGTAAAATTGGTGCATTACCCTCGTCAATATGAATATGACGTAATTTTAGCGTCAGATGCACGCAGCACATGTCTTCTTTAAGTTTTAAGTCACGTTTGCATAGATTCTTTATACAAATGGCTTATTTAAAAGATAAGATTCTAAACGGGTTAAAAGACTGGATATTTTCCGTGTATTACATTTTGTTTGAGTTTAATAGGTATTTCGCCCACTGCAAGCGCCATCATAACGAGTAAACTGAAGTCTACTACAAGCGCCACTGATACAAGGTAATTATCATATTTTGAATGCGTGATAGTTTAAAAACTAAAATGACTTATTTTCCCTACATTTATTTTAAACTTTTGTACGGAAGTAATGTTACGTTGTAAAGAGCATATTAACTTATACAAATCGGTATTTGATTCATTTTTGCAGGCGTTCACTTCTTGGAATTCTGGACCGCGCGGTGAACAAAACAATAATTGTGCAACTAAACATAATGGTAATAAAGAAAGCACGTAGATAATATCATAGGTTTAAGGATCTCAATAAAAATAGAAATCATAACTTATACGAGTAATATAGGAGAAGAGAGCAAAAGTCTGTGCTTGGAAAAAAAACATATGTGTCAGAAAAAGTAAAATTACCTATTAAACAAGATTGTGACATTTTTAAAATAATATGTCTGTCTGTATGTTCAAGCATCACTTAACAACTAAAACACAGATTTCAATGACAATTGGTATATGGATAGAGTAGAGTCCGAACTCCCAACTATACACTTTTTATTTTGATCTGTCACGTAAGGTACTCCTAAACTACCGGGAGGGTAGTAGAGCATGTTACTTAACCCGACACCACCTTGAGACCAACAGTCTCAAGGTGGTGTCGGGTTTCACGTCCACAAGTCCCTTACTAGCAACATTGTAACAATTGATAGCGTTTCCAACAGGATCATATACCTAATACTCAGAGTATCCAAAAGCACAGAAGGTACTCGCTGAAGGTCATTCAGGTATACGCACCGACAATGTCGCACCCGGATGATGAGGTGGAGGATATGTATGAGGGCATTAGTCGGGCCATACATACTTCAGAAACGCAGTTCCTTGTTGTAATGGGGGATTTCAACGCGAAGTTGCGTAAGAGAAGTGGTGATGAGTTGGACGTGGGGCAATTTGTCTATGGACAACGGAACGGTAGAAAAAAGAGGTTGGCCGACTTCCTGGAGAAAGAAAGACTCTTTATGATGAACTCTTTCTTTCAGAAGCCATCGCACAGGAAATGGACCTGTTTGAGTCCCGATGGTTCCACGAGAAATGACATTGACTTCATTATGACCACCAAAAGACTAGTATTCACCGATGTCTCCGTGATCAACAGGGTGAAAACCGGTAGTGATCACCGACTAGTAAGAGGCACTTTGAATATTAATGTTAAACTGGAGAGGTCTCGTTTAATGAAGTCTTCGCTCCGCCCTACTCGTGCCCAAATTCAAGACCCCGAGAGTTTTCAACTTGAGCTGTTTAATCACTTTGATTCCCTTGAGAACATCGCTTCAGTGGACGAGATCAATAACAGGTAAGTATAAACTGTCCATACAGTGGGTTCCATGTACTTTAAACCCCACCGTTCAGATAGAACACAGAAACTCTCTAAACTCTCAAACCATACCCTCAACCTCATAGTTGAACGACGCTCGTTAAAACTGCAATCTTCCGATGATACTGAAGCATATAGGCTACTCAATAGACAAATATGGAAGTCCTTGCGACATGACCTCCGGACCTTTAATGCAAACCATATTAAAGAGACGATAGAGCGGAAAAAGCGCTCTAAAGTATTTGCAAGAGACATGTCTATTGGGCTAAGCCAGTTGACGAAGATGAAGCGAGAAGACGGCAGTGTAACGTCGACCAAAGCAGAACATCAACGGCGAATATATCACTCACCTTTGATTTGCCGACGATATTGTAGTCATGGCAGAATCCATGGAAGACCTCAGTACAATACTCGAAGGTTTCAATCTAGTTTCCCAACGGGTAGGCCTTAGAATGAACATGGACAAGACGAAAATGATATCTTATACCCATGTTATGCCTACCCCAATATCAGTTGGGAACTCAATCCTCGAAGTTGTTGACGAATACATCTACCTAGGACAGACAGTCAAACTAGGAAGGTCCAGCTTCGAGAAAGTCGAATCCGACTCGGCTGCGCAACATTTCGGAAACTTCAAGAAATCTTCTCGTCAAAAATACCTCAGTGCCTCAAGAGTCTTTGATCAATGTGTGTTACCAGTGATGGCACTGAAACGTGGTATCTTACTATGGGCCCCATAAGCAAGCTCAAAGTTGCACAACGAGCTATGAAGAGGGCTATGCTCGGGTTTTCGCTACGTGATCGAATCAGAAACGAGGAGATCCGTAGGCGAACTAAAGTCACTGACATAGCCCAAAACATAAACCAGTTGAAGTGTCAGTAGGCAGGCCACATAGCACGCAGGATAGGTGGCCGATGGGGCCGGAGAGTTCTGGAGTGGAGACCACGGACAGGCAAGCGCAGCGTAGGTCGTCCACTGACAAGGTGGACGGACGACCTGACAAAGGTAGCAGGACGACGTTGGATGCTTCCAACCGGTTTTTTTGGAAATTTCTGGGGAGGCATATGTTCAGCAGTGGACGTCCTACGGCTGAGATGATGATGGTAATGATGATGATGATAATTTATGGCCTCATGTAATAGGGGGCGAGCCTATTGCCATCTACGGGACACTGCTCCAGACTCTGGAATGCTATTGAAAATTTATTTGTCAGAAAATCCCAATATGTTTCCAAACCGGGGGTCGAACGCTGGACCCTGAGATCCCAAAACAGTGTTTCCACCACTACATCAAGACCAAGCAAGCAAAGCTGCTGGCGGGTATGCAACTAGTTATATAATAATTTAAAACACAATTTAAAATATTATCTTAGGTATGTAAAGCTACTATTTTAATTACACTTTTATTTAGTTTCAACATTCACAAAGTTGCGGTAACCTTCACTATTAACTCCACTGAAATTTGTTTCATGACCCTTACCTACGCATAAAATAGACCAACGGAATTAGTACCGTTGCTAATTACAAGGGTTAAAGCCTTGAACGATGGTAGGGTCGGCCCAAAAGGGATGAATAAGTTGGGATGATTCTTTGGTGTAGTAACTGAGCGGATGGACAAACGCGATGGCAACCCAGGCCTGTCATTAGGTAGGCGATGTTGAAAGTTCTTGCTCTGTATACGTAAGTAATCTATGGCAACCTTGAATAGCTGCTTAATGAAAGGGTCGCTTTTGGTAAATAAATGTTTGTGATACCGACCTAGCTGGGTTTTCGTTGATCCGGCGGTGAATTTGAGAAGTAAGCAGGGTGTGGATATATGTATCTCTATTATGAGGTGCTAAGTCAGACTTGCTCTGCGTATACACAGGAAATCTGTCAATACGATTCAACCTTAACAGGTCGTAACAATTTTGGACTAGTATTCAGTCCAAAAATGTTTTATCGATTACAATCACAGAGACAATTGGCCATTCTGCCAAGCCTTCTTAAGGATCTAGCCTTGATCTTGAGCAGCATCTCAAGTCAAAGTATACTACTGTAGGATATTTAAAAAAATGTAAAAACACATTGAAGGGAAATTAACAGAATAAAGTAATTGGAATAGTTTATGTAACAACTATACTATATAATCATTTTGCTAATTCCAAAGACCTAGAATGAGTAGTACATCGACCAGATTTTATGGACCAGAGAACACAGCGGTGGGTGCTTTGCGACATATATTTTGTCTCGAGAGAAGAAAAATCGAGAAAGTCCCGTGTGCCTTTGTTTTCATCAAGATATCTTCATCAAAAGACTCGTGACCCGCGATTAGAACAGCGGTTAACCATACTAACGCTGCTCTATCTAGCTAATCATACTAATGCTTCAAAACTTCAGCCATTACTGCTGGCGACCATCGCATCGCATAACAAAACATGTATGAAGAGAATTACATCTTTCTGCAATCTGAAACACAATCGTACTGTAACAAATTAGTATAGTAATATTGTTGATATTCATAAACCAAATATCAATAACGCTAGTAAATAAAATTAAGGGACTCAAAATGTAAAGTACAGAAAATCCCAGCAACAAACGATTTCAGCATAAAATTAATTGAATGTAAAGGTAGCTAAACAATATAACGGGTCAGGACCCTATTTACCTATTATCGTTTTATAAAGTGGGTCTGAATTAAGTGCAACGGTTAATGATACCTTTAAATTCTGGATTAATTATGCGCGGAGCAAACTGTGGAACCGGTTTAAACTGGCCACATACCTATTCTTGTTTTTTAATCTGATTTATCAGATTTAAGAAACAATTTGAAATGCTTACGGGTAAATTTGGTCCAAACGTTAAAACAGTAATTTTGTCACAAAGTTATTTAGCTCTGGTGTTAAAAGTACCATTTGCAAGAATGATAAGACGACAAAATATCTAAATGTTAATATGACAAAAAGTTAAATTGGTAACTGATAAGTTGTGAATGCGTCAATTATTTTTAAAGTACGAAATAAACAAAAAGCATTGATTATTATTTAATCAAAGACAAGAACCATCAATGGGCGCATGATATAAATAGAAAAACACCTAAATGATTTCTCATATTGTCAGTAACCTAATCAAAAAAAAGCGCTTCTTTAGGGTATTACCTGGTTTTTATGCTATGCCGATTCATGAAAATCAATTGACATACCTATAGCTACTCGTATACCGCGCTGCTTACTTATGGATACAATTCTAGGAAACGTATATTACTATTGTACAGATAGGAACAAGAAGTCGGTACCATGATGGTTCAAAAGTACCTATTATCACATTTTCTATGCATGGTACCGACTTTGAGAAGTTATTACACATAATTTAGTGTGGAAGTCGGTTCCGTAGTGGAAAAACAAAATAATACTCCTCTTTAGTGACCCTTGCTAATAACGGGATTGATTTTCATTCACCGTCAATGATGATATCATCCAATCATCAAAATAGGCAAAACACTTTTCAATTATTGGAGTGTAACTCAAAAACGGCAGTACTGAATTCGATGAAATTTAAATGGGACCTCGCGGGAAGTACCAGCGTTCAAATAAAAATCATCGAAATCGGTTTACAGAGTCGAAAGTTCTGAGATAACAAAGTTTTTTGAAGTCGATTAAAAAGGTTAGAGTCTGTATAAACATTATACATACTCTACCAATTAAGGTATATAATTATGTAAACGAAACCAGCACGCTCTGTAATAGGATGGAGTTGAAGTATATTCCCTCCGCCGTCGGGATGCGAATCTTAAGAAACCCAACTTAGGCCGACCTACTATTTAGTTGAGAGGAATCTTGGATAAGAGGTGATCTTACTTGTTACCACCGCAGTGCCAGATACTCTAACGCAAAGCAATAGGGCAAAAGCATTACTGTGTAAAGGTGTGAAGGGCATTTCAGAAAGTGAAATTACTGGGCGAAAGAAACTCAAAACCAATGACTTGGAGTGACAAATGCATAATAACAGCGACATGATATATCAGAAGACGCGGGTTTGAATCTCTTTCGATAATATGCATTTGTCATCTCCAAAATTGCATAATTCGGTTTCGTAAAGCAAATGTTAGTGTTTCAATCTATATATATATATAAAAATGAACCCGTATTTCTCCTGGTTACGCTATGTCTGCTGCATATACAAATTTTAACATGAACGAAAACTAAGGTTTTGTTACTTATAAAAGAATGGACAATTTGGACTCCATGACTCTTCTTTCTTCCAGTAACGAAGCAGCAGAATATGCTATATTTAAGAGTTTTATGGTCAGATTACTAACTACCTGTTTTTGTTTCACTAGCATTAAATGTTTACCGTAGATAGTTTTCGTATTTCTCTTTTTACTCTTATTGAGCATACAACTTGTTAACCGGAAGGTTCTGGAGTGGAGAACACGGACAAGCAAGCGCAGTGTAAGTCGTCCACTGACAAGGTGGACAGACTACCCGATAATGGTCGTAAGCCGACGTTGGATGCAGGCCGTTTCCAATCGGTCCATTTGGAAATTTATGGGGAAGCGTATGTTCAGCAGTGAACGACTTACGGCTGAGATGACTATGCACATATAATAGGTACTAACCGTTCTGCTTGTAAATGATTTTTGTATTTGTTGGCTCATTTTCTTTGTATTATGGGACAGCACTGCAGTATTTAGGTGCAGGAAAGTACTTTGTGCTTATTTTTAAAGTCATGTAATGACATTAATGCAATTTTCAGGATCAAATAGATGTCTCCTAGCAAGCAATAACTATAATTAATTACACAAAATCATCATGTTGTTATTTGGCTTGTGTATCGATACTTGTTATATGCCCCTCAGGCTGAAGATTAAAAAAAGTAGTTTTGTGCCCTTCAGGCTCTTATCGTATGTGTGCCCTTCAGGCTGAGTAACTTTTCAAATGCATGCAAAAAACAAATGCATTATGTAAGTTTAGTCAAGTAAAAAAAAATATGTCCTCCTGTATTCCTTTAGTAATTATTAAAAAAAAGTTTAAAATATAATATACGTAAACAATACCACGGACCCATTGATGTCTGTGAACAAAAGCATTATAAAAAAAACTATACTTGTCTTATTTATTTACATAAAATTTCCATTCCTTTCTTATAGTATATAACCCTACATCACATGGTATCGGTTAAGTCACACCCTACCTAGTATTCGTGCCAATACACGAGCAAATAATTACTACAACTGTATTAAAATCTTCACTCGACCTCGTTGTCGGGAGGGCAATGAAACAAAAGGATTCTTCCGTCTCACTTACACTCATTGACATTGATATTTCCGTCTCGAGTCACACCATGTACCCTCAAAGATGTCTCGGGTTGCTGTGTTGGTAGTACGAGTACTTGTGTTTTTGTTGTGTGTGTGATTGTTGCATTTTGTTTGACGAGATGATTCATGAGAAGTAGGAAGTAGAGATTCATTATTTGGAGATTTTTCATTACCTTTTGTATGGTTTTTGACAGAATTATACATAATAAGACTGCTATTGCATGAGCAGCGCTTTTGGTAAATTTCTTAGAAGGAGACTACCAAAAGAAACAAAATCAAAATAAGTAATGCTTGAATTGGACATTTTGTGCACCTCAGTTTCTACACATTGTTAAGTTCAGCTTTTCATATACTGGATGGTTCATAAAAGGTGGATTTTTTGGTTATTATACACAATTATTGTAAGTATTTGAAAATGTAATTAATTAATTTTGAAAGTCCGGCTGAGACGTGAACGCCAGGTTCATAATTTGGTGACATAATTTGTCTTCTTCATCTAACGGTCTTAAAGAATATAAGTAATTAAATGCCTCCTATACAGACGCAATGTGATATTTTCTGAATTTTTGCGAAAATTGATACTGATGAAAAAAGCCTGCCTGTCTGTAATTTTTTCTCAAACATGTGAAGAAATAAGTTAAAATTAGTACTCGTAAATATTTGTAGTAATCATTGTAGTTATATTCTATCACATAAAAATACGTGCTTTTTAGATAACGTCATTTAGTATGGCGCAAAACATTTTTCGTTTGCGCAGTACTAACGTCATTTAAAGTGAAGCAGCGTTTATAAGTAAGGCCGTTTTAGTTGTGTGATTACGAGTATAGTCCGTATAAAACAAAACATCAAATAATAAAAACCAGTTAAGTGCGTGTCGGGCTTAACGCGCTAAGGATCAAAATTACTTACACCCACATTCTGTAAAATCGTATCTGAACATTAAAAGCGAAAAAATATACTAGAAAATATTCAAAAACTTACCTCCTCTATGTCTTGCGTGATATTTCCTTTTAGGAATTGTTCCAGAGCAACACGGCTGTTCGTAGTAGAAATTGTAAGAACTGTCCACTTCTGAAGTCTGTTGCACAATTTGGGATCGAACCTGCCACCCTACACCGACGAGCAGGAACATAAACCACCGGACTACTAATGCCAGGAGTCCCATAGTCCGTACACTTGATTGAAACATCGTTTATCTTAACACTTCTAACAAACACTCAGTCGAACTTAACAGTTTAATAGAAATTTGTCACCATGACAACGATTTCTGCAAACACTTTATATATTAAATCTGTATATTAAAAAAAATCATAAAATAACTTCGGCATATTTAAGTTAATTTTGAACTAAACATCAAAAACATGTCAACAACTAGAATTAAGCGAAAAGTTTATTATCCCGTTGAGTGAAACACCATATTTACCAAACTAAATCCAGTTTTAGGCCTAAGCAACTTGTCTCCGACGACGGACGAATTAACAAAGCAAAATATACAATTAAAACCAAAAACTGTGCTGGAAGAGTGTTAAATTTGAATAAATGAACCTCTGAATACATTTTATTAGTGTTGAATACATACCCATTTAAATAAATTCTTTATGCGGCCTACATTTCTAGATAAGGCTTTAATTAAACATACCTATAAATTTACTATTTATACGGGCTCACGAAACTTTCATGAAATCCAATTTATGTATGACTAAAAATATTACAAATGCGTATAATTATTAAAAAAACCTATGATCGTGTCAGAATTGTTTGCAGCAAATGTCGAAAGCCATTGTGACCCCAATAGTAGTATAATAAAACCAATAAAGTTAAATAACGGGGATGTAAAAAATGGCAACGCGTACGCCTATTTAACAATAAAAATGACAATTTTCCTTGTTGGTTTAAAAAGTATCATGTTGTGGGGTAGCTTAATGGCTATGAAGGCCATTATGACCCGATGGCATTAAGCACACCTCCGTAATGGAAACCACACGGCGATATGCAACTAGGGGTATATACTACCCTTTCTATCTACACGGAGAAATATTATTTCTCTAATCACTGCATTTATTGCCCTAGTAATCATTTTAACTGTCTCTTCTCTCAACAATTCAAAATAAGATTTATTAACAAGTCTATCATAAACTTTATATTTTATAAGATTTTGAATTTACCGTGGGATCCGGGAAGGCGATCAAAGATCATAAAATTTGTGAAAAAATTGTCTTATAAGTATAAAAAAATATGGTCATCCTGTTTTTCAATCCATGTTCTAATCTTGTTTATTATTTTATAATCCAAATTTTGGATAATTAAGTTCATGTCAGAGTATGTTATTTTCTACAATAACCTGTGTTATGTATAATTTAACTTAGATTATTAACTAAGTATATCACAAAACATATCATAAGATAACAAAGGGTTTTCGATAAGATGACGGCTATGATTCAGTCACCCATAGAAATGATACCTCAGATATCACCAAATAAGCAAATAAATGTCTTCTACTAAATTTAACTCCAATCTTGCCCGGCCCGTCGTCATGTGACCGATATCTTTCAACGAATGCGGTCAGGATCCCTTTGAAAGAGTCCAGAGATGAATTAAATAGATAAGCTCTTCAAAAAAGGGAGCGTAAAAGGGATAGAGTTGAATGGTTTGTGCAAGTATATCAAATTTCACATCATCATCATTTGCAGTACCAAATTTTCATTTATTTACTAGGCTATTAAAGTATTACAAACTATTGTTTCTGTTGTTACTACCGTTTATTATTGTCTTATATACTCGTACCAAACATAGAGAGCCTTTTCGCTACTCATTCATATACTACAAATTAATTCATATTTTGAGGCGTTATTATATATATATATAATATGATATAAATTCATAATTCTCTGAAACTCAATCGTATAAAATTTTATCAATATTGTGATGCGTAGGGCGAATTTCAAATATTTATTCTGATGATTAATGATGTCGTTGAACGAATGGGAGAGGTTTTCGATTGACAGTAGAAGCTTTACACCAAAATACACTCCCCTATACTAAATCATACTAAACAGTGCCAGCATTTGAAAGCACGTCTTATTTTGTGTGCATCTTTGAGATCAGTAAGGATTGTAAACGTATAGAATTCAGTTTGAAAATGAAAAACGATTCACATAATCTTTCGTCATTTTAGAGTGATAACTTAAAGTTGTATCTAGTTGGTTTGATAAAACCCAAAATTCTATTTCGTTTTTATATTATATATACTTATTCATTGTATCTTTCTTTTAAAACAGGAACTTAAAGTATGCTTCATTCTTACACACATACTTGGTCGGTACCCATATAATAATATAATACTTGGCTTAACTGTTCTTCACACAAGCGAAAAAATATAAAAAATTTCTCAAGATGCTTCGTTGGTCATTCTCACTCAAACCGGTTTCCATAATGATGTCTTCATTATGGTACTGGTGATTCACAAGACGACTAAGAGCTTACTTTAGTAGATTCGTTTTTTACCTTGTTTTATTGCTTCACAGATAGCTTAGCTCGATTTATATTAGAGTTAAACGTTTCTTCTTCGAGGAATTCATAGAACTTTCTTGTATTGTCAAAATCGCAACTCAATTCGAATATTTCATGCCAAAGATATTCAATCTTGAAATTTTCGGAAATATTATAATTTGTAATTTTATTAGCTGGGTTCATTAAGCGGGTTTTAATCTCCCTTAATATCTCTGGATCTCGTTTAGCAATACAATTACTTCGTTACTGCTGCTTATTGCACGAAAGGCTCGACTCAACTCATTATAAGCGAAGAATGTTAAGAAATTTCATCCGACAACCCATTGAGGCAGCCCTCCCAATTGTGCGAAGGTGTTCCAATTGAATGGTGGTAGGTGGAATGGGGCACGATTATAATGAAATTTTGCCTCGATAAAGACCACTGAGCCCCGTAACACAATACCTGATGTTTCCTCCTCAACCCGTATCCATATCACGTCATTACTGCGTACAAATATCTGCCGACACTCTTAGTTAAGTAAATTAACATTTGCTTGCCCATTATTTTAAATTTATGAAATTTTCGAATTATGATTTAAAAAACTGCTGCTCTTGCAGTTATGTGTGTAGAATAATGTAAGTACATAGACCCAGAAAATAAAATACTTTCAAAAATTTACACAAATCAGGGAGTTATTTTTTGAAAGAATTTTATTGTACAAACAAATTTTATGCAAGTACATAGTGATATTTCTGTTAAGCGTTTTTTTCCAAATGAACGTGGTTTTTATGCGGCAGTGCATGGATTTCAAATCGTAAATAGAAATTCTGTGTAAGTAAGTATATACAAGTATCTATCACCTTACCTACTATAGGGGCATTTAATGTGTGGTATAATTTATACCTTATGCTTTAGAGGCGTTATTTAACTAAAACGAAATATGGCATGAAACAAAAAAAAAATTAATAACCTGGTTAAAAAAGATAACATCATCCCTAAATCTGTCTACAATATGCAAAAGGTACCTATATACAGAATATGCGCTCAGGTTCTATGCATTTGTTTGAGACCAGAACAACATCTGTAATAATTATGTAACACAGAAAGAATATGTAAACATCTCGTATATAGGCGTATTCAATACGTTTCCCGTCATAATTGTGGCCTTCGTGTATCTACTTTTGGTATTATACTTATATGATGATACATACAGAATATACTGTTAATAACAAAAATTAATAATGAGATGTTAAGCAAATGAGGAGCTAAGTAATCCAAGAGAACGAATTGGCTGCCCAGAAGAGATACGATACCAACCCAGGAAATTCAGTCTGAATTATTAATACAATACTGTAACAGCAGCGAATCGTAAGCTCCTTACGAAGGGAACTGAATAAATATCGGTGGGCTGATAGTTAGAGAAACCCAAATACAAATAAGTAGGCTTTGAGCATCTACATAACAATCTGATTCAGCGTTTATTGACAAAGGGATTGTTATAGTTTTTGGAGCTGTTAACTTAATTTAGAAAGGACGAAGATAATTCCTGTGAATCTATCAGAAAAGGAAGTGTATGATACCTATATATTCAATACGATTATCAAAAATATATTATAATACAAGGGACGAATAATATTCAAAGTATAGGTATAAAGTTAACCATTAACCTTAACCTAAACCTAACAAATATTAATTTATTCAATTAATTAAAACAGATTACTGAGACTGAGAGAATATGAGGACCAACACGATAACTTATTAATACTGTTCGGTTACAGAAACCTCAAGTCTAATTAGTTTCTGTAGTACAAAATCAATTAAATGGTACTAACGTAGCTATTGGATCTCACCGACCGCAACCTCAAGAAATGTTCGCCGGGGATCCAAAGGGATGCATAAACATCTACACAGACGCTGAACGCAAATTGTTATTAGAGTTTGCTTTGGATTAGCAAATTGACATATTAAGTTAAGTGTAAGCCACAGTTGTTTAAGCGAGATTTATATTGTTAATCTTACTAAAAGTATATATAATCTGCAACATTATAATCTACAAATAAACAAAACGATGCCTGATATACACCGGTAGATACATTCTTGGAGTTACCAAATCACGATCGTGTAAAAGTATTTTCTAGGCCTGCGGTTAGATAGTAGTAAAACGCAAACCTATTAGGAATAAAAAATGCTTTACTCATGATAATTAATCTTTTGAATGAGTAAAGTGTGGTTTACTTTTTCTAGGGACAAGATTTGTATGTAAGGTAAATCTTGATTACGATAAAATACAAGATTCCCCTCATAACGTCATCCGCGTGGTGTAAGGTATTGTGATACTTCAGAAACATCTATCGATTCTATTAAATCGGGATATAAATTCAATACAATCAGATGTTTCAGAGTAAAGAAGTAACAAAAATACCCACTCCCTCACAAATTTTATATAATACTAGCTCCGCCCGCGGTTTCACCTGCATGGTGATGGATGATGACGACGATGATGAAACATATCTGTGTGTTATTGCAGTACGTCATCTATCAACATATTACATTTCAACCAAATCCATTTCGCCGTTCTGGCGTGATTGAGAAGAAAGAAACCTCCATCCATCTAAACATTCGTATTTATAATATTAGCAAGATTAGTCTGATTAGTTGATCAAATGTTAACTACGAATTAGTTTTTTTAAACATAGAGTTCATAATAACATTGCTATTTTTATTTCAGTCTTACCGTGCGTACTAAGTACTTGTAATTTATCATTCCAAACAATACTTAGTTCTCATGAATCTGTTGTCTCTAGAGTCTCATTACACAACGATCATTCTCAATTTCATCTGTTTATACCGTTCCACTTTTCTAGAAGGCTGAAACATTTTCTGGAAATACAATAATGGAACTGTACAACTATCAATAGTTTCAATAAAAGCCGGTAGTCGCGTCCCACGACGGTTTACTTGGGGAGGATTCACGCCACTAGATTCTGGACACGTACAAAATGCACGTAAACGTCTGCTCCGCATTATTGATACAAATGGAGATATCAATTGTTTAGGACAAGGAGATACAACGTGGCAATGATAGTTATTCTTTGGACGGATCGTAAGAACTCTTTATGACTGAGGCAGAACTATGTGTATTACCAAATGAGATTTTTACTGTGTTGGGACGGCCGTAATGGTATTGACCGTTTTGATGGTGTCCGACCGTATCAGATTTTGTGGGTATCACTATTATACCGTATTAGATTAGTATACTGTATGTTCGACTTTAAAAGAAAGCAGTTGTGAATGCACCTGTCTTTTTAGACAGGTGTGTTGGTTTACGTGATTACTTTGACGAATGTTAGTAAATATTATTCTTAGACTAGTTATGTTTGTCACGTTCAAATTTCATGACGTTTTGCAAATTTTTGAATTATGCTCAATAATAAAAAAAAAATATATGAGCACAATCACGATGAAACATTTCTTTGATCAGTTATAAGTATATAATTTTGATATGTAGATATTTTCAAGCTATCGACTTATCATTAGGTAAGAAATAAAGGCAGCGTTATAATATGTATTAGCTAGCCAGTGGATTCAACAGACGTTTAGTCCTATGGAAATAATAACAATATCCGCTTAATCCGTACAATGTACATTTCATCATTCATTCATTCATTACATTAGGTAATAATCAATGTATCCAATCGCGCTCAAATTTAAACAATATTTGATTTTTATTTATTAGAGATAGAGATATAATCATAGCGTAAATACTGAAGACTAACATCATCATTGCAGCCGTATTTACGCTATGATACGCGTAAGTAAATCCTTACTCATATTATGAATGCGAAAATGGTTTTGTTTGTTTATTTGTTACGATTCCGCGCCTGAACGGATTGTAATGAAAAATAGTAAAGAGATAGATTATATCCCGGAGAAGGAGATACTTTTCATCATCATTCGTCACCACGCGGGTGAACCCACGAGGCGCAGATAGTAAATTTAAGGTTTTTATTTTTTTGTAAAGGGTAAAAGGAAGCTGATGAGGGGTATAGAAGGATCGAGTATTTTCTGGTTATGGCTATCTGCATTAGACCAGACGTATTTTATATGTGTCTAGATATTTACAGATCGAGCATTTCCAATTATCATTATCGATTTCTTTAAGCAATGAGCAGTATTGATTTAGTATTATTAAAATTACTTACCTAAGTACTATTATTCATTTAAATAAAACATTGTTCGTAAGTTATAATGGTTAAAAGACGTGATGAAAGTATGTGATTATTTCGGCGTTTTTCATATAATAACTTAAGATGGACAAAAAAGTACCACACCAGCGGATATGGAACAAATTAGAAGAAGACACCTCAACGAACGTATCATGTGCAAATTTCAGACGTTTTGATGAAAGTTCTGCTTAAGATTACACTAAACAAATTAGCAAATATAGCTAATTTGATTATAGTCACGTTAGTACAAGATGTAAAAGAATCGTTGCGAAATTTTGTGCACTCTTATTTTTGCGGGATCTAGCGTAATTTTATATATTCATGTTATACATGATAAAGTAAATAAAAAGTGTGATTTATTAAAATGTGGAGATGATATGTATTTTTCTTAATAATATCTTAATCGTTGAATACAACATCCAACAACTTCTAAATAGGTATAAGTACTTAAGATTGGTCGGTAATCAAATGAAAATTAGACTATTAAATGTTACTATTTGGCGTGAGTTTAAAAGTATTATTTTTATATACTTACAGAATATGTCAATAAACAAATGCAAGTGATCGTAATAGATATTTAAACAGTTGGTTTAATCGTATTCCGCTAACTTTTGAATTAAGTACTTGACATAAGTAAGTAAGTAGTAAAATCTAAATCATTCCAATATAAGTAAAAAAGTTTTCCAATTTCATAACACAATTATAGAACTTAACTAAAAACCACATTTGACGTTATAATAAACGTTCGTTCTATTATGATTACTTACTCTGATGTTTATCAAATGAAACATATTTTAAATCAAAGCAAAATGTTATAATTTGAAGGGGAGACACCGCCACTGACATTTCTATGTTTGTCTTCTGAACGTATTTTGTCTATATTTATATTCTAAGGTTGTTCAACTCGGCAGGAGCAAAAGTAATAGCGCTATGAAACGCAGAAACATATTCGATGTTAATTGCACAATTTGCCTCTTCAATAACGCCTTTAATCTTAAGTATTTTGGGTTTACGTTTATGTTATGACCTATTTTGTAATCTTTCAATGCATGCTTTTTGCTTAATTATGTTTCTATTGCTAAATACAGTATTATAAGTACAGTTACACCTACAGACCAGTGCCTTTTATAGCTACGTTTAACTAACTTTATGTAATATTATGATTGTTATAAATAATTCTTCATATTATTTGTCATTATAATGTTATAAAATATGATTTGCTATTTTTCCTATGTGGTGTTTAATATTATATTCCATTTAATGTTTGTACTTCACTTAATTTTTTATAAACTCAAAAGAGATAAATTATGCCGGAGTTATTTCATGCACAATAGCCTACACGACACCACCACGACCAACCTTCGCCGTAGTCCGTTGAACCAAACTCGTTGTAATTCCACAAAAAACTAAACAACACACAACAGTATTATGGTATAACAAACACTTTATGGGTGGGACAGTATAATATTGTCACATACAAAAAAAAACTTCCAACATAAATGATTCAAAACACAAGTTTTATGTATTCGTAGATTTACGAAGAAGTTATTGAGCGACGGTCCGCACACATCCGACGAGCGAGCCGGCCGGCGTGGAACTAGCTCGACTGGCTCGTTCTGTTCAAAACTTTTAAGTCATGGAGACGGCAAAGCTATGTCGCGCCTCTACAACTCACGCACACAATCATAATCAACACCCTATGCACAAACACGAAGCGAGCTTCCAAGTTCACTAAATAAACGAACACCAACACAAGCGCAATAACACCGTCTACCCCCTGTACGTGAAACGACAGAGCGAGAGAAGAATATCAACAATCCGTTTAAATACCCGAACAGGAAAGAGAGGTGCAACCGCAACAGATGTATATCATTTTACGCAGGTAAGTATTGAAAATGTTGGTGTGTACGAATGAGACAGAGTACAAATTTAGCTTAGGCAAAGCCGGTTGTGAGGGAATGGGACAGGAACTGTTCAAGTTACCCGTTGTACATTCCTTCCTGATACCGGCGCGCCGTCGTACCTTTCGATCGTTCAAGTGGCAGATGAAGCTTTTTAGGGTTATCACCTGATTAATATAAGCACCGTAATATACTGCAGCCACAGCAATGCCATGCAGCTTATAGGTAAACTATAAGAAGAAAATACCAGTTATCGTTTTCCAAACATATAAGTTGACCTAATTTTGAAAGGAAATATTCAAAATGAACACTAATACCTACAATATATACTTTATTGAAGCTGACAAAATAAAACACGAAGAAAAATATTTACTTAGGACTTCCCAAAATAAGGTCATGCAATTCATAGTAAGAAGGGGAGATGCGACCTTATAAATGATTCAGATAAACAGGTAGCAGCCCTACGTCAAGATGTCACAAAGTAGCAGGTACCGGTTGGTAGTCTAACGTGTGCTGTTAAATTTCGGATATTTTTTGCATGCCTGATATTTCCTTTTTGTGGAGCTCGTTCCATACAATTAAGACATCTGCTATTAAAGGCAAAGCTTTATGCGACCTTTGAAAATGAAGTAGAAGAATTCAATAAAGTAAAATCAACGTGGCATTGTAAAGTGTCTGTGTAGTAATATATATATATATATGTGTGTGATGGTAATTGGTCCTATAAAAGCTTGGCAAAGGTGGTACGCGTAGCACAGTTAGACCTATAATGTTGGCTGATTAGACAAGCACGCAGCTACTGAGGTACACACACAATTTTGAAGGTAGAGGCTAGCCTAGCCACACAATCGGTAAAAAGTACTATTCCATACTGGAGATTTCCTTACGATGTAGCACCTACCAACAAGTCAAGTCTGAGGTAGGATTTGAACCTGTGACCACTTGATCGCCAATTGACCGTTTGGATCCATAAGCTATAATTGCTTTATGATAAATTTGTCTGGAATATAACAGTTTATATAATGTCTTATCATGGCGTCGTATTGCACCTAGTGTATTGGAAGTAGATTTTTTATATTTTCGTTCATGTATTTTATGCTCTATTTTAAATTATTTTATATATTAAGTAGTTAGGTCCAGAAAATAAGAAGATAATCAAGGTTACCTTTAAAATGTTCCATCCAAATGTTCCCAAGATATTTATGTAATACAATACCTTAAAAAAACCATCGCAAGACCGTGCTGGTATCGGAGAGCGTCAAGCGAGACACTTCTTCGAAACCGGAGCTTCGAGGGGGTGGCAAGCGGCTTGACACTAACTCAAGCCGACAACGTATATCACAATATACACTCCGTTTTTGTGTAGGTAACACACAAATTAGTGTAGTATTATGTTTACACCCATCATTTTTTATACCTTTATCAAACTTCATGCAGAATGACAGCATGACGCGGATGGAACGTTTAACAAGCTCAATGCCGTCACCTATAACGTTGACTGTTGATAGAAAGGTTTCATGATAGAACTCGACCAGACGGTCAATTTAGAACAAATATGCTGGAATTTTGACGTTTATTTTTATTTGACGGCCTCACGCGGGTACTACTTATGCTACACGTCATTAGATTTGTGAGCACCTGCAATACTAAACCGACGGAGGAATAAACGAAAATAATATTCATTCTACTTACCTTGACATCGGGAAGTTAATTCTGCTTAACCAAATGTTTTTTTATTTAATAACATAATTGCAAGTATATGAGTATATATACTCATAGTTAGTATACTAAGCAAATGAATATGGTGCTGGTTTTGAGTTAGATGTAATATATATTATTTTATAGTAATATATATTATGATGTTCATAATATATTATCATTATGGTGTATTATTGACCGGTTTCGTACGGGTATAATTTAGAAGAATAAGTTGAAAATTATGAATTTTGGTTTTGTTTACTTAGAATAAGGCATAATTATTAAATAAAAGTTATTTTACTGCATTTTTATTAGTATAATTAGTAGCAAATTTTGTTAACCGACACCCGCAACTTTTTAGTACATTTCCTACTCATGTATTTTATAGATATTAAAAAACGTCACGGTTATAAAAATTATATATTTAACCGATATCAAAAAAGAAGGTGGTTATATGTTCGTGTGTATGTATTTTTTATGAGTATGTTAATCGATGTCTCCTCCATTTGTGGACCGATTTTTAAAACTATATTTTTGTTTGGTAGAGTATACTTTCGAAGTGGTCCCATTTAAATTTCATCAAATTCGGTCAAACAGTTTTTGAGTTACATACAATAAAATGAAAATTGTTACACCTATCTTGATGACGGTGAATGACAATCGATTCCGTAAGTAGCAAGGGTCTGTAAAAATGCTGCAAAATTTTTTTACCAAAAAATAGAAGTGACTTCAATACCAAACAGTGTGAAATAACTTGTTGAAGTCGGTACCATGATAATTGAAAAGTAGGTACTTTTATCACAATATTGTGCGCATGGCACCGACTTGAACAAGTTACCTATTTCCCACTTTTTGGTATTGAATTTTGTTTCATTATTTGGTAATTTTTTTAGTATTTATAATTAGTAGATACGATTTTATTCGTACTGACGTTGTAGAGGACAGCATACCGAACAGTAACTATAATTTTAATGACTCGCCCGCCAAGACCGAATGTCGCGTATCCAAGTTTGTTTTAGAATATTAAACGTGTCGCGTATCCGAGCTTCACGTAGATGTCAATTCTGACAGGTGACTTCAGCTATTCATGTTTTGTAAAAGTTGTCTAATAAAATAATACTAAATATAAAACTATTTTTTCATCCAATATCCATGCTGATTTTTACCGCTAAGATCTCTACGACTTAAACGAGAGGAATCTCAAATTTCAACGCCAACACCGAACTTTGCAGTTTCAGATAGAAAAATCACACTACACATCCTCGGGTGAGATTCGAACCTGCGTCTTACGACAATCCGTGTCAGATGCCATAGCCACTAGGCTCTCTAAAATTGCAAAACAACTATAATTTGATAACGTTCAATAGTTTTGGCATGAATCACGCGTTATAGACTGTAGAAAAGGAACGTAAAGTGGGCTCGTAGCTCAATGGCTCCATAAGCGCAAAATAATGACGACGCATTGTGGCTTCGCAGGATCATGTAAGTCGCTTTTATTTATTTCTTCTAAAGAGCCCGACAATAGCGTACCTTGGTTTTGCTGTCAGAGATACAATAAGCAGCTGCTTCCAGCTTATTTTGTAGAAGCAGCCGAGTAAGATGTACAGACATGACGCAATATTACCTGCCTCGGAGACGCTATATAATAAAATGACGGCATCTTAAATTTGAAGTTTATTGTGCTTAGGCTATTGTGTCCGATCACATTGTGCTCGGATCAAGCTTTATTTAGATTTCAGGATTACGTAGAATTAAAAAACTGTGTGTGATCATAAAGATGATCACTTACATCAGATTGCATCTCTTAAGATCTTGCTATTTGAAGTTGCTGCAATCTAAATCTAAAACTGAAGTTGTCAATAATATTGAGTAGATACGTTACAGAGGAAAATTGCATCACTCATCTAGATCTAAATCACATCTAAATAATATCATCTAAATCCGTGACAAGCAAACTGACGTGCCGTGGAATATTGAATCGTCGAAAAGCATGAACGAACGAATAATAGCAGCAATAATAAAAGTGAGTCGGACTGACCATTGATTTGGATTTTGTCAGGCGGGTGAAAAAAACTCGTGCCTTTGTGTTGTATCCGCACAAGTCTGGTCAGCGGAGGTTATTCAAAATGCATATAGTGCCCCGACTGGCCCATGGGAAGCTGTCGGTATTATTTCAGCTCGGCAGGTGAATACTAAGTGTAGATTTTTATTGCTAGCTGTAAAAGCGCAAGCACTTATCGGCTTTCAAAGTCAGCACTTGTTTAGCTACAGAATTGCTTGTGGTTTAAAATCTGAATTCAAGCATAACATTGCTTTACGAATACTCTTGCATACAAAGCTTTGCTAGCTTTCAAATGATCGCAACGCTAAGCCGTTTAACATAATGTACCCCCGAACAGACTGTCTCGTTTGAAACTAGAATAACTAACCTTTTGAGGAGTATAAAAAGCAAAGAAGCAGATCGAAATTACATTGACTATTGATTTGATTTGGCAGGGGTACAATTAGCAGAGATCACTTCTTTTGAAGTTCGAAATATATTCCCCGGTATTTATGATAATACCACGTGTGTATGCTTTCTTCGCACACTTACTAACACGGCTGTGTCGTTTTGCGGTTTTTCGATAAGTCCTTGTGCGGCTTCTGTTTGGCGCACAAGGACCAGTATTAGAGAATGGGTTAGTGTAAGAGTAAGTTTCGGTAGAATTTTCGGTTGTTATTTTTGGTTGTCAATGCTTCATTTCTTTAATGTTGTAATCATTAATTTTATATTATATTATATGTAAAATTATGCAAAATAAGTTTTTGTAAGCTTCTAGAGCAGGGTTTATTAACGTTTTATTGATGAGGGAACATTTCACAAAATGGCTGGTCTTGCCATTGGAACATCAACTGTTTGGAGGTGCCATAACTATATCTACCATGCAGTTCGCTTTATTGTATTCCATACACAGAAAAAACACTAGATTTTAAACGAAAAGGTAAGTTTTGCAGAGTTAATATTTCCTACTTAGTTTCATCCATAAATGTCCAAATAGCGAGTAGCACGCCGGATCTATATGACGCTAACTTGACGGCCGGATGACGGCTCGCGCACTGAGCTAAAAATGCTGTAGTTGATATACTTGACGTTTACTGAGTTACCAAATAAAAAGAGATGTTGCTTTTAACGTTATTCGATACTTGACGGGCTCGCTCGTTATGTGTTTGAAGTCCTTAGTAAAATGTTTTTGCTCCTTTGATGTGTTTTATTCTTTCTGATCTCCATTAACGAGTGTAATATAATGTATGATACAACTGATTTTTATTTAATAGACACGATAAGTTAACTAAAAACAGAAAAAAAACATGACGCAAGAAAACATTTTAAAATCATAACAATTAATTGAACTAATGAAATGAAAAAAAAATAAAAAATGCGTCAGCTCGTCTTATCTATTTGATCATCATGAGGTTTAAAAATCAATGATTCGAAGGCTGAGGGATTTAGGCACATGGATAAGTTACATGGATAAATCTTCATTTAAGGAATGCTTAATGAAAAAATAATACTTTTTCAATATTAATATCGCAATTGATTAGAAAGTAAGTATCTACAGACTATTCGAAATTTTACGAATAAAATAATTATTGTCACGACCAAAATCTTAAGGTTGTAACTTCAAATTCCACCATTGTCCTGGTAAATTCATGAACGTGATTGATTGAGACGTTGCTACGACTACCGAGCTATTGTCAATTTTGATTCAAATTCCTACCGAGTTGTCTGCAATAAAGCGACTGAATTGAATGTAGGACATAATGATTCCTATTGTAGGCTTGAATGAGTTTGATGTAACGGCTGCGTTCAAGGGGAGTCTATGTACGAAATTGTTTCTTGAAGTTATGCACGGATTAGGAATATCTGTAACTTCTGCCAACGATTAACCGTTTCACTTCAAAACTGATATCAAAACTATTTTTACGTATTAATAGCTGCGGCCCGCGGTTTGATGATGGATGATGATGATAATGATGACCCGCGTGGTGATGGATGATGATGATAATGATGATGATGATGATGGAAATAGTCCTATGCTTTTCCCTGGGATATAATCTATCTCCTTGCCAAATTTCATTGCGATCCGTTCCTCTGTTTAGGCGTCAAAGCGTAAACACGCAAACAAGTTAAAAAACTCACTTTCGCATTTATAATATTAGTTAGGATTACTTACATAAAAATGTAAAAAAATGTAAAAAGTGTCGAGTAGTGTGCTGTCGTTTTTGTTGTAGTAGAACTTTTGTACAGTACCATACCTGGGGACGTACCAAATCTTTGCTAGTTATTCAACAGAAGCAGTAGTGTGCAAACATTACTGTATATCGTTGAAGAAGAAAGTTTTCAGCAAATCTTTAGGGCAAGAGATTTAATATCTTATATTTCAAAGTGACGAGCGTAGAACATTGCCATGCAGGGTTTTAAACTCTAGCAGTTTGTAGCTTAAAATTCCGAATGGTCCTGAACTATTATGGCGTAAACATCAGGTGAGTGACTCACTCATCTAGTCACAGATTGGATAAAAAATATAATTATCAAATATTAATATTATTATAAAATAATTATACATCAACCATCAAGCCGCCGGAGATACATGAACCCACATTTTCTTAGTAAGTATTTTAGACGCATCACAGAAGATGAGGACTGCTATCATATGCCCATTTGCATATGATAGCAGCGAGCGGCGAGCCTATTGCCGTCCGATCCTTTAGTAAGTAGAGAACATTAAGCAAGTATATGGAACAGTCCAATTCTTATGCTGGAAACTAAATGACGATACTATAGAATATTGAATCATTGATGAATTAGGCATGGTAAATAAATAGTTCAAGACTTGGAAAGCTTTGGGTGGCATTGAACTGTGAATAGCAATCATTACGCTTTTTATAAGGAGAACAACTAACTAAGATAATATATACCAATCGATAGTGTAAAGTTCTGAAATTCATGTTAATTTAACCTCAAATCTCCGCATGGAGTCCAAATACCGGTCTATACTTGTTTAATTGCTATTCATTAGGGACTCGACACCTGTACCAATGGTAACGGATCAATCAACCGTAACAGAAATCGAATTGAGTCTGTCGGTTGGTGTAATCAATCAGACTATGTTATTGTTGTGATTTGTTGCGGGCGCAGCGCCCTCTGGTGGCCATTAGTTTGATTAGCTCGTCCAGCCCACGCACGCCGATTGTGCGATCCGACGGTTGGCTTTGATTGATTCCTTCAAATAGTAAATGTTTCAAGAGTAACGTTTACTTTGGATCGTAGTTAAGCAGTTCGGGTCAAGATGGCTGTTGAATGTTTCCCAATTAATTTCTAGAGACTAGTGCCGAAAGATGAATTCCTATATTAGCAATAATACGTAAAACATAGGTATTCACTCAAGGTCTTGTGTTCCTAAACTAGGCAGAGCTATGGTAACCTGATGACTGATAAGACTAGAATGTCTTTGTGAATACGTACGTACGTTGTGTGTACGTATATTACTCGTTTATCCCCATGGACGTAAGATAATATATGACTCGGATAATATGAGATCACATCCACTCACAGGTCTTTAGATCCCAAACAAGGCATAGCCTACACTATGATAACCTGATGACTTGTATACAAAATATACACACCCACACACAGTTCAAACAGACATGTTCATGTACACAAATGTTTGGCCTGTCCTTATTGAACCCGGGGCTAGGGACTCAGAAGGCACTTGATACCAACTGTGCCAAATGGACAATCAGTTATTAATTGGGAGAATGCAATTTAAATAAGGTTGACATGCCATTATAACAGCTTATATCACTTTGGAGAGTACAGCCAGTCTTAGTCAATCACTGAGAAATGTTAATTAAATAAAATATTGAACACGTTGCTTTATCAAGGATGCAGAAGAAAAAGTAACTATGCTTGCTGCTATTGAACTACTAACAAGTTTTTTTAATACAAAATTTGAAACTTTTTTGTCTCTTGATATTATTTTATTTATTGTAGGAGCATCGATATAGACAAGAACTTCTATCTTTTACTTACAATGAAATTTGTGTTAATTCGTACAAAAACATCTTCGCAAACGAAATTCGTAAATCTTCTCTATAACTTTTTTAAGAACTTAGGTCATACTGAAAGTTTCTGTATTCTGATAAATAATATCATATACTTATTGTGCTTATGATACTTTTTATTTCAAAGTATGCGAGCGCATACTAATTCCTAATTTATACATGTTTGCAATCATCGATATATATAGGGAGATAGATCCCCTCTCTCTCCGGTCCGGAGAGCGCGGACACGGAGGTGAGCCAATCGGGCTTGCACTCCTCTGCGCTCTGAGGACCTGGGGTATCGGCTGTGGGGACGGCCGGTGCCCCCAATTAGGGTTAGGTCCTCACATGCAGTGGATAGCCCGCGTGTTCCGGGACATCCCACGAGGTGGTAATGGGCTCTTTACACCCTCCCCAGAGACTGGGCTTGCGTAGGCGAGCCGCGACGTCGGTGCGGGGGCTGTGGTGAATGCCCGAATATTCCCACGCCACCAGTAGATGACGATGGAACACCGCAGAGTGTTGGTGGGTATTCTGCCCTTCTGGCGGAGACTCCCACACGCGCACTAGCTCTACTCTGGGCTGTTGATCAGGATATAAAATCTTCCTATGCGTAAAAAAAGTCTTCCTTAGAGACCTCTTCAATGGCTTCTTGGGACGCAGTCACCGCCGATTCAGGGCTCGTAAAACGTGTGCCTCTTAACTTTTCCTTTAATTTTTGGAATCAAAAAGAAGTTGCAATGTGCGAGGTCTGGGTTGTATGGCCGATGCGTCATTCATCTATATGAATATCTACATTAGAAGCCTTCAAATACGTTTCCGTTACCTTAGTGGAAAGTGAGGGCGCATTATTGTGGTGAAGGACGACAATGCTTCGAGGACGCTTTTCACGAACTTTTTCTATGATCTGGGTAAAGTCAAAAAAGTCTTTACACGTGATATCTACTTATAGTTGAAATGAATTGAATAAATAATTTAGCTTTAGCTCTGCCTATACCTACTAATCCTGGATTACAAGATGACCGAAACTAAAATGGTACTTTGGGGATGCTGCAACATAGAAAGGGAAGAAAGGGATTTCGTTTTGTGCAACGATTGTAAAAATGGATACCATACTGAGTGCATAGCCTCATCAGGCGTGTTGACATCTGAGGAACAAACACTATTATCGACTGAATGGCTTTGTCCCTTATGTCTGTTAAAAAATAAAGGCGGCAACAAGGACAATATTCCGTTAAGATACAATTTAAGTGTGGTTCCTCGACCGCATAAAAGGGCTGCGCTGAATTCTCCTCCAAAAATATGCACCAACCCGAGGGTTTTGACACGTGAGGACGTCAGAGACGTGGTACAAGTGTTGTTCAAAACTGAACTGGAAAACCTCTATATGAAGTTTGTTGAACAAATGAAAGTGACATTAAACTCTGAGCTGACACCAATAAAAAATGACATACAAGAACTGAGGTCCTCAGTTTTGCAGACTGATAAAAAATATGAAAATGTTCTCCTTCAACAAAGCACAACATCTGAAGCTTTAAAGAACTTGCAAGAAGAAAATTCATCCCTGCGTTCTTATAATTTGGATTTGACTCATAAAATAAATCTAGTTGAACAACATGCTCGTGGCTGCAACATTGAGATACAATGTGTCCCAGAGAGAAAAAGTGAGAATGTTATATCAATTATAACACAAATTGCTAAAACTACTAACTTTGATTTGAAGGATGAGAATATACTAAGTTGTAGTCGCATAGCTAAAATGAACCAGAATAGCTCCAGGGCTCGCTCCATTGTGGTGCAGTTTAACTCGCCTCGAGTTAGAGATGCTTTCCTGGCGTCATGCATTGCATTTAACAAATCGCATGTGAACAACAAACTAAATAGTTCCCATATTGGCCTTGGAGGCAAGAAGACCCCCATCTTCATCATGGAACACCTGTCATCTGCAAATAAGGCACTCCATGCAGCGGCTAGAGCGAAGGCTAAGGAGATGGGGTATAAGTATGTATGGGTCCGAAATGGGCGTATTTACCTGCGGAAGTCGGATACCTCAGATCACAAACTCATTAAAGACTTTGAAAGCTTAGAAAGAATAGATAGGTAGGTTGTCTTAAAACATGTTAGTTAGCAAATGTGATTCGTGTTGTTTATCCAAGTGCCTGATAAATGGTGCGTGGGTATGTGTATTATGTACCTTTACTTGTTATCTTTCTTTCCATTTTGTTGTTAAGGATGTATGGGTCCGAAATGGGCGTATTTACCTGAGGAAGCCGGGTACCTAAGACAACAAATTTATTTAATACTTTGGAAGCTTAGAAAGAATAGATGGATAAGTTGTCTTAAAACATGTTGAAAAAGTGTCTCATGTTGTTTACCCCACTGCCAGATAAACAGGGTGTGGGGATGTGTATTATGTACCATTACTTTGGTCTTTCTATTCATTTTGTGTATTCATACTAATGAAAGTGTGTGTTTAGTTACTGATAATTAAAAATATCTATCTGATCTAAGAACTTAAAATGATGTAGAATTTCGGTACTAACATAGATATGTTAACTACATTTCATTTTGTTGATATTAAAAAATCTACTTAATAATAACTATCTATATAATATGTAAATATCCTAAATATATCTTGTAAAATATTATATCTTTTTCATGTATGATTACTTGAATAGTACCTAGTTAAATGAACAGGTGATCTATTAGCTACCTTGTCAACTGTTATATAAAATATAATAATTATAGTTTGCAAGTAGGGTTTATATATATATTTGTTTTTACAGGTAGTCATATTCTTGGAAACACAAATTGATACTTTTACTTACACTTTGAGGCTATGAGAGGACTGACTTCTTAATTATTTAGTATATTTTAAAAATAATATAGCTCGGTAAGTCTAACAGTTCACTACAAACTTTCATTACAAAATTGTCTTACATTTAGTTTGTAGTAGGTAGTTATAAGCATCACATTCCTCAACACTAGAAAGGAAGTTACTGTTGGCAATTGATATGTGTACGGAGCACACAATTAAACTAATTTATAAGTGACTAATATTTATTAGATACTTGATTGTTAAACAAGACTAAGAAATCTTGGAATGTGAATCGGAACTAATCTTATTGACTAGCTTTGGTACAACAAATTAAGTCTGTGGGTGTATGTATAACTAAGTGCTATTAGAAACTCAACTATTGATTGTTAAAACAAAGAAATCTAAGCTTATAATCTTTTTAATTAGTTTAGGTAATGGATGCTATGACTGACCTGTGACCACTTACTTGGTACTTGGTACTTGGTGGGCTGGCTCTTTTCCGCAACCAGGCCGCTGTGGCGCGGCCCATTTTGCGTGATAGCCGGGTGAAGCTGATCAGTCCAGCCACCCGGTGTCGCCCAGGAAAGCCAGCAACTCCTTCAGCTTGGCGCAGGCTTTCCACACAGTCCTCGGCGAGCCGAGGTTTGCTGCCCTTTGTGCCGCCACGCTCCTGCATTCAATGAGCAGATGCGCAGCTGTTTCTTCCGCCTCCATGCAGCCTCTGCATAGGGGGCTGTCTGTAACACCTAGATTAAACAGGTGTTTGTTTAAGGAGCAATGACCGGTCATAATTCCGACGATATGTCGTACATTATTTCTTTTAAGATTGAGGAGTTTTCTGGAGAATTTCAGATTTAGAATCGGAAAAGCCTCCTTCGACTGCCTACAACCCTCGATACTTGCCCAGTAGTCCTGATGCTGGTCCTTAGTTTTTTTGCGAATCCATGCACGAATTTGACTGAAAGGTAGGGGGATCATTGGTTCTGGTCCTGCACACGTCATTCCGGAACCTCTCCTAGCTAGCTCATCAGCCGCATCGTTACCTCTGGAATCGCTATGCCCCTTTATCCATTGGAGTGTGACATTATTGTTATGGCTACTTACTTCCTCCAATAGTCGGTGACATTGTATGATCAGCCCCGAAGAGTGGTCGTATCTATTTAGGGCTCGTAGTACCGCAGTGCTGTCGCAGAGTATCCTAATATTACTATTGGTTACCTTTCTGCGAAGTACTGCTGCTGTGGCTTGGATGACACCCACGCATTCTGCTTGGAATATAGAGTTGTGTTTACCTAGCCCTGTTGCTATGTGTATGTTTAGTTCCTCCGAGAACGCTCCCGCTCCGATACCTGTTGCCATCTTAGAGCCATCTGTGTAAATTCTGATTTCATGAATACCTGAGCAGTCGCTTGGCTCTTCGTTTAGTTGTACGCGGTAGCTCTTTGTAAAGAAGTGTTGCTTTTGTACTCTATCATAGATAGACTTTATTAGAGGGTTTCCAACTGCAAAGTCTTCTATGATTGTTGTATGGGGTGCTAATTGGTCCTGATACCAGAGGTTTAGTGCCTTTAGCCTGTACGCAGCCGCCGCGGCCTCTTGTTGTATGTATAGGTGTAGTGGGGTTAGGCCTATCAGGGCCTCAATCGCGGCGGTTGGTGCAGTGCGCATGCAGCCTGTTACGGCTACACAGGCAAGTCTCTGAAAGGTTTGTAGCTTGGTTTTGGTGGTGCTCAGGGTGGTTCTGGGCCACCACACAATTGCACCATATGTTAGTGAAGGTCTGATTACAGTTTTATATAACCACAGGGTGATCTTAGGGCTTAGTCCCCATGTTTTACCAATCATCCTTCTGCATTGCCAGAACGAAATACTGGCCTTGATTAATTTGTTCTCTAAGTGCTTGGCCCAATTCAACTTGCTGTCTAGTGTGACTCCCAGATATTTCACTTCTTCTGACAGTTTCAGTTGCTTGTTAAATAGGCTAGGAAGTGTAAACTTGCCTAGGGTTCGTTTGTTAGTGAACATCACCAGTTCGGTTTTAGCTGGGTTTACGGAGAGTTCGTATTCTATGCACCATTTTTCGACAACCTTTAACGCATTTCTCATCAGGTCACATGCCACACTGGCAAAATGGCCTGATATGAGTATTGCGAGGTCGTCTGCATACCCTACCGTGAAGAAGCGACTTGTATTCAGCCTGGTGATTAGATCATTGACTACTAGATTCCATAGGAGCGGGGACAGGACACCTCCTTGGGGGCACCCCTTGGCCACCACTCCCCTGGTTGTGTCGTTTAAATCAATGCGTATCGCCCTTAATTCTAGCATGTTAATGATCCAATCGATCAGGGTTAGGTCTACTTTATGTTTAAGCAATGCTGCTCTGATGCTGCTAAAGTTAGTTTTGTCAAAGGCTCCTTCTATATCGATGAAAGCTCCTAGACATAGATTTTTACTTTTAATATCCCCCTCTACTTTGTGTATAACATTGTGTAGGGCGGATTCGGTAGACTTACCTGAGCTGTAAGCGTGCTGTTTTGGGTGAAGTGGCGCGGTAATGAGAACTGTGTCTCTGATGTACCTATCACAGAGCCTCTCCAGGGTTTTCAGGAGAAAAGACGTAAGACTTATCGGTCTATAAGCTTTAGCTTCTGTGTAGTCACTCTTACCTGGCTTTGGTATAAACAAGACCTTGACCTCTCTCCACCCTTTGGGCATGTATCTGTGCGCCAGACATGCCTTGAAGATAGCGCTCAGTGTCTCGTTTATATGATATTCACTCCATTGTAGAAGTCCTGGGAATATCCCGTCCAAACCTGGCGTTTTGTACGGTGTGAATGTGTTGATTGCCCAGTTTAGTCTCTCTCCTGTAACAACAGTCTGTGCAACAGCCCAGTCTGTCGCTGTAGGTGGTGCCATGAGGTGTTCTGTCCAAACATTCGAGTCTGATATTAGGCACCCAGGAAAGTGTGTTTCCAGGAGTATTGTATGGGTTTCTGTTATAGTTCTTGTAAACGTATTGTCGCTTTTCTTTATGGAGCCGATGTCGCGGTTCGGGTTACTAGCTAGTATTTTCCTAACCCTATTCGCTTGTCCATTCGACTTGATGCTGGTGTTGTAGTTTTTCATGATCTGCGTGACCTGGACCGTATATTTTTCTTGTATTTAGCCTTGGCTATTCTATAGTTATCCCAGTCCTCGTCCATGCAGGTATTCATGGCTCTATTGAACAGCTTGCGTACCTTCCGCCTCTGTCGTTCCAGCGCTTTGGTCCACCCTTGATTGCCTCCCCTGGCATTTGGCAAAGATAGGGGGCATGCGCTCTCAAAACTCATAGTGAGACTATACGTGAGTTGTTCAACAGTTTGCCTGTGACCACTTAATTATTTAGTACAACTTAAATAAAAGTAATATTATATTGTATGTCTAAGTGTTAACTACTTACACATTCTCATTACGAAACTGTTCTACTATTAGTTTATAAATATTTTTTATAAGTTTCACATTCCTCAACACTAGAAAGAAAGTTACTGTTGGCAATTGTTATTTGTACGGAACACAAAATTAAACTAATTTACAAGTGATTAATATTTATTAGATACTTGATTGTTAAAACAAGACTAAGAAATCTTGGAATATGAATAGGACCTAATCTTATAAACTAGTTTAGGTACAACAAATAAGTCGAATATTAAGAAGATATTATTCTAATATTTTAATAAATATTGTAATATATCGGTATAGGTAGAGTTAAGATAAAAACAATATTTTGTTGTTGTTTTTGTTTTGTATAATTTCTGACTTTAGTGTTATTTTTAGTATAAAAATTGTTTTTAGAATGGTTGAATTGAATATCTACTACCAGAATACACGTGGCCTAAGAACAAAAACTTCGAATTTTAAGCGTAATTTAAGCTGTTCTCATTATGACGTAATTGTGCTAAGCGAAACCTGGTTAAATACTAATATTTTTGATCAAGAGCTATTTGACAACAGATATACTATTTATAGGCGAGATAGCGGAACTACTGGTTTTCATAAAGACAAGGATGGTGGAGGTGTTCTAATAGCTGTCTTAAAAACACTTAAATCTATTAGAATGAAAAGTTGGGATAGCAGTTGTGAGGATCTATGGGTTACGTTTGAGTTACAATCAAAAAAAGGCTACCAAAATATTGCGTTGTGTGGAGTGTACCTACCACCACCTGTACGAAAGCAAATGCTAGAACACTTTATTAGAAACTGTAATAGAATAACTGATATAAGCAATTTTCCATTGTGCATAGTTGGAGATTTCAACTTAGGTGGTTTAAATTGGAATGTTATGAATTCCCCATTGTCTAATATAAAACTTACGCAAGTGGAGCACACTCTTATTGATTTTATAAACCTTCATGACTTAAAACAGTTTAATAATGTAGTCAACAATCGGAGTAAAATTTTAGACCTAGTTATCTCCAAAACTTCAATGTGTAGCGTTGCAGCCTCAACTGATGCCTTAATTAATATCGATACATTGCACCCTCCTATTTTTATTACTTTGAAACCAAAATCAAACATCGACAACTTACAAAATCAGGTCAATAACTTAATCCCAAATTTCAGAAAAGTAGATTATGACTCAATAAATGAGTACCTTGAACATCAGTCTTGGGACGAACTTTTCTCTGATTGCTAGGACGTAAATGAAATGTTAGGTATATTTAATAACATTATTAACTCGGCCATTACTTTGTATGTGCCTCTTAAAACAAATTAATAGTAGCCGATATCCGATCTGGTTTAGTAAAGAACTTATCAAATCGCTAAAAACCAAAGAAACCACAAGAAATCGTTTAAAAAAATATAATAACCCTTTAGATAGAATTAGACTAAAAACTGTAAGTAATCTTTGTGAGAAGTTATTAGCTAATTGCCATAAATCATACATTGAACATGTGGAAGATATGATTGGGAAAAATATTAAAGGATTTTGGTCATATATTAAATCAAAAAGAAAAGGTATAAGCTCATATCCAGCTTCTATATCTAACGGTGAAAGTAGTACTTCCAACGGCATGGAAATGTGTAATATGTATGCAAAGTATTTTTCTTCAGTCTATTGCATGTCGAGTAAAGCTTATCAAAGGAACACTAATAATATTAGAGCTGAAGCAGAATCCCTTTGCCAAATACAAATCGACTCAAAACAGATACTGAAGAAACTAAAATGTTTAGATAGTAACAAAGGTGCAGGGCCTGACAGTATCCCGCCATTCTTTATAATAAAGTGTGCTTCAAAATTAGTATGTCCATTACAACATATTTTCAATAAGTCACTTACTAGCGGGATCTTTCCTGATGAATGGAAGCGGGCTAAAGTTGTCCCTATACCAAAAAGTGAAGATGACAAATTAGTTTCTAATTATAGACCAATTTCTATTCTTTCTGCTTTTGCAAAAATATTTGAATCATTAGTTTGTCCCATTTTACAAGCTCATTTCAATCAATTACTTACACCCTACCAACATGGCTTCATTAAAGGACGGTCGACATGCACAAACCTTACCTGCTTTACAGAAAATTTGTTTGAGGCAGTGGATGCTCGTAAACAGGTGGATGTCATTTATACCGACTTCAGTAAAGCTTTCGATCGGGTCTCCCATACTATTTTAATTAATAAACTTTCAACTTACGGTTTAGGAGACCCTATGCTAAAATGGTTACGGTCATACCTAAATAATCGAAAATTTCAAGTAGTCTTAGGTGGTTTTTCATCTGAATTTTACAATATTTTATCTGGAGTTCCTCAAGGGTCGCACATTGGACCGGTCTTATTTAACATATTTATAAATGACATTACCTCCTGTTTTAAAAATTCCACCCCATTTCTATACGCTGACGACCTGAAATTTAAAGAATCGTTGAATCTACAGCAGATGTTAGTTTACTTCAAAAGGATCTTGATTGCCTTGTCCAGTGGTGTAAAACTAACAACATGACTCTTAATAACAAAAAATGCTACCATATAAAAATTTCTAGAAAACATAAACTCGTGTCCTCCCAATATAACATCGAAAATGAAAGAGTACAAGAAGTTAGCAGTATCCGAGACCTCGGTGTAATCTTCGATCAAAAACTAACATTTGTTCCACATATAGATTCAGTTATCAAAAAAGCTTCTCGTATGCTTGGCTTTATCATCAGAAATGGAAAGTCGTTTAAAAAACCTTTCACTAAAGTCCTGCTTTTCAATTCACTAGTAAAAAACGTTCTTGAATATAATTCTGTGATCTGGCGTCCTCACTTCTCTACCCATAGCTTAAGAATCGAGAGAGTACAAAAAATATTCATGTGGCACCTTTCAAGGAGCACCCACCTTGCACGTAGATCAGTGTCCTACCAGAATAGATTGAAACACTTTAAGGTCACTAGCCTTGATAAGAGAAGAGACCTCCTAGATATACAATTTAGGCATAAGCTACTTATAAATCGCATTGACTGTCCCCCACTGGTTGAAAAAGTTAAATACAAAATCCCAGCTAGATATCCTCGTCAGAAAATCAAAGTATTTTCAGGGTCTTTTCGGAAGACTATCCTCGGTAGTAATTCACCTATAGCTCGGTTAGTCAAATTAGCAAATTCATTTGACATAGACTTTTATTTTGATAGCTTAGCACATATACGTTCCACTGTGTTAAATAACTCACAATACCCGTAAAACCATAATTAACATAGTACCTACTATTGATTTGATATTGTTTCTTGTCATTTTTTACTTTTGCCATTCTTATTTTTTTTTATTATAACTCCATTTCCACCTTGCTATTTAACCCGTTAGTTTTAATATATTAGGTGCAAGCTGTGTTTGCCTGTAAGAGGTGTTACATGTAACTTAAGTTTTCCTACCATAAGATTCTAGACTAGTAAACATGTAATTACTGTTGGCAGACCAAATTTATTTTAATATTAAAAAGCTATCTATTTGGAAGTTTTATGACCCGAATTATTTTATTTTTATTTTATAATGTTTAGGGGGCTAACAGCTATTATTACAATATAATTTACAACATATGTAAAGAAAAGCGAATTATAAGCCTCCACAAATAGCATTTTAAAGTAAACTAGGAGTAACTAGGTACAAGGTCAAATAGAACGTTTACAGAATGTATAATAATACTTGATATCTATGCTATGACAAGGGCTGTATTCACTGCTGTTAGACTGCTTGTGAACAGGTCAATGTGTGTATGCTCCGTTTTTAATACTTTATTAAAGGTAGCGGGTGCGCGCATGAAATAAGAGCTCTTACGGTAAGTAGTGCGCGCGAAGGGTACATGTAGTAAGTCTCTACACCTGGAGTGTCGAGATGGAATGCTTAGCGATATCTTGTAAACAAGATCTGGACAGTCTATTTTTGATTATGCTATTCTCATTAAAAGACGTAGATCAGAAATGTGTAAGTGTAGCAAGAGATAGCAAATGGAAACGCTCACATCGTTGATTGTAATTTATACGAGGAATTTTGAATTTATAACCTAAATAGCGCGTAATTTTTTTCTGAATTTTTTATAACCTATGTTTGTATATTGTGTAGCTCGGGTTCCACACTTGGCTGGCATATTTGAGATGACTACGAACATATGCACAATATAATATTTTTATAGTTTTCATTTTATTTAACAAATAGGAATTACGGATAATAAATCCTAAAGCTGATGAAGACTTTTTGGCTATATGATCAATGTGTGCCTCATAGGTAAGTTTGCAATCTAATAAAACACCGAGGTCTTTGGCTATAGATGAACGGCATAATGTCTGATTGTCTATGGACTGTTATTAATATATTCTACCGACTTCCAAAAAAGGAGGAGGTACTCAATTCGACTGTTTTTTTATGTTTGTTACCTCATAACTTTCGACTGGGTGAACCGTGTGGTTCCATTTAAATTTGATCAAATTCGGTCCAGTACATTTTGAGATACACTTCAATAACTGAATAGAATGGAAATAGGTATTTTTTTTTTATTGTACTTGTTTAAGGTCGTATCTTCATTTATTTTCTACATAGCATATTTTATAATAAAAAATAGACGAATAGAACGAACAAATCAGCTAGTACATTGAATATGATATGTGGTCTTTGTCTTACAAATCATCATTAATGGATTATAATAATAAAACGGTATATAATATTCTATTATTATATAATAATAAAAATAAATTACTAAGCGATCAAGATGAAGGGGTTTGATGATAGTTTATCATAAGACTTTTAGGGATTATTTTTGTAGTAACTAAAGCCGAAAAGTGTGGTGAAGTGATTTACTAAAATACTGTTATAATAATAATAATAATAAAAAATAAAGGGTGGAAGTGTTAAAGGGCATAACGCCGGTAGTAGCGCTTCAGTGAAACCGCAGCACACCTCTCGACACCCTTTAGCCAGCCACACCAACGTTGCCCTTTCTGTCACCATTCATGGTGGCCTTTATGGGGGGCCCGTTTAGTGGGTGGCAAGTCACCACCTGCCCAAAATATTTAAAATGAGACTGAATTTGGCAGGTGCCGTAGTCTCTTCCATAGCCCACTATCTTTTTATCACTAATAAAATCATTTCAATAGCCTTGTAATTTTACCCATTTTTATAATAGATATACCATGTCACCATCCATCCAAAAGTTTCTGGTTTTTTATACTACTTTGTATTTTTTATACCAAACAGGCCTCTAAGTGTTGGCTACAGCCCCACTTATGCCTTTGTAAAGGACCGGATGAAATCCGTGATTTATTTTGAATAAAAGGAATAATAATAATAATAAGTCTCGACCATAGCCCACTATCTCCCGTATCACTAATAAGTACATATCAATAACCTTGCCATTTTACCCATTTTTGTAATAGATAACCTGTAACCTTCCATCCAAAATGTTTCTGTTTTTATACTACATTGTATTTTTTATACCAAACAGGCCTCTAAGTGTTGGCTACAGCCCCACTTATGCCTTTGTAAAGGACCGGGTGAAACCCGTGAAATTGGTTGAATAAAAATAATAATAATAATACCGCAGGGGCGGCTTTGTGGCGAGCCGTCGGTAAGTGGCGACACCGCGGTCCCTGATTCTCCCTGGGGCTAAATGAGACCCCTGACCCCCGGCTTGCCTTAATTGGCTGTCTGGGGGCGGAGACGCAAGAGCAAGTAACAGAAAGCTCCAAGGGTGGAAGTGTTAAAGGGCATAACGCCAGTAGTAGCGCTCTAGTGAAACCGCAGCACACCTCTCGACACCCTTTAGCCATCCACACCAACGTTGCCCCTTTTGTCACCATTGATGGTGGCCCTTATGAGGGGCCCGTTTAGTGGGTGGCAAGTCGCCACCTGCCTAAATATTTTAAAATGAGACTGAAATTGGCAGGTGCCGTAGTCTCGTCCATAGCCCACTATATCCCTAATCACTAATAAGTTCATATAAATAGCCTTACCATTTTACACATTTTTGTAATAGATATATTTACCATGTTACCCTTCATCCAAAATGTCTGTTTTTATACTATATTGTATATTTTATACCAAACAGGCCTCTAAGTGTTGGCCACAGCCCCACTTATGCCTTTGCAAAGGACCGGACGTAATCCGTGAAATAAATTGAATATAATAATAATAATCGTTATGGCGATTAGCTCTTATTAATTTATAATTACTTTACTACCGTCACTACTACTTTAATATTCCTGTTGTAGTGTATACTAGGTACACTGATCTTTTAGAAACTTCCATTACGTAGATCCTACCTATTTAGTTTATGCAGCTACCGAAATGTTTGACCGGTACACGATCCTAACATTCCGGATAAATCTGGTCAAACGTCACTAGAATTTCACTTTGAATTTGTTTCTACTAACCGGGTTACTCTTTCAAATTGAAATCCAGATTAGTTACCAGTAATACAAGTAACCAGAGTTAACGCAGATTTATCAAAGTTGTCTAGTAATTCTATTTAGTTAATTAATGGTGTACCTACACTTGTTCGTATGCCTCTTATGAAAGATGCCGTCATGTTTAGCAATGTTTGAACAATGGTGCGCAAGCATTTTTGTGTGAAAGGCATTGGAGCAAGCGAGAAAGCACTGGGCGAAAGGAGACTCAAAAACTAATATCGCGGGTGACGAGCACAGGAGCGCGTTCGGGACCTCAGAGTGCGGTTGTTTAGTTGTTTTCTAACTCGCTCTTAGAAACCGAACGGCCACGGTTGTTTTCTAACCACAAACAAACTTTGACAAATTCGTCATTGACAGATCACTTGAGCCTTACCTCATTCTCTTTGAGAAGAGAAGAAGAAGATTTTAGAAGGTGTTTGAAAATTGCTGCCTAAAATATTGTCATTTGACGTTAAAGTCATGTCAGGTGTGGTCGCAACGACCGCACCTGACATAACTTTACCGATGGTTTTTGATTAATAATTTGCAACGTTCAGAGGTTCCGAACGTTTGAGTTGGAACAACCGAGTGCTTTACCCTGAGGTTCCGAACGGCGTTTGTGCGAACAGTTGCACACCAAGTGCGCTCTAACCGAGGTCTGAACGCGCTTGTACAGAGCATGGACATAAGCAGGCGATGGACTGATGGTATCATCAGTGATATTTTTTTCATAAGAATATAATGGTACAATGTGACTACCACTACCCACTTGTAAGTCGGCCAAATAAATTTTATTTATATCAAGTGATACGAATGACCGACAAAAAACACGACTAAAACAATACTTGTGTCTTGGCCTAGAGTCTACGCGAGTGAAAGTCAAACTATATGAAGGTCATTAAGTCTACTGAGACTTAGAAATTAATTTATACCTAAAAAGTTTGAAAAGCACTATAACTTAGAACTTTCTGATTGGAATCGAAGTATCATAGAAGGGTATTATAACAAAGTATGTCCACGGGAGTCAATCAAGAAAAAAACGTAATTAAAAGTTGAAGAGTTTTTACTTGTGTTTCGTTAATGTGGAAACTTTCACATAAATTATACTGTAACTTTATAAAAAAAAGTTGATAAACTTTTTACTAAAATGCTAGTTTAATGCCAACAAATCAATCTCTTTTGACATGCTAAAATTGACTGGTCGGTTGGCAGGTACCTTGCTTTCTGAGGCGCTGGTCCTGGGTTCGATTCCCAGATAAGTCAAATATATGTATGCATGAATATGTCTGTTGGACCTGTGTCTGGGTTATATCTATGCATATAAGTACATAATATGTATGAGTCATCAGGTTACTATAGTACAGGCTCTGTCTTGCTTGTAACCTGAACACCTTGTGTGTATGTTGTCCTTAACTAAGTCATGTCATACTTCTATGGGGAAAACAAAAAAAAAAAAAAAAAAAGAGTCTCGAGCATCGCCGCAAAGTCGCTTGTTTATCGGTTTTTTATCGGATACATTTCGGTGAGTGTGCAATGGAACTTCACAATTTGATTCCGCCATCCCCATTCTATAATCGGACATCCAGAGATACTCAGAAGCGCCACCGCTTTATGGTGGATATTCCATTTACCCGGACGAAGCGATTTACTTCTTCGTTTATCATACGAACCGCTAGGGAATGGAACACCCTCCCTGAGTCGGTGTTTCCGGTTAAGTACGATATGGGGGTCTTCAAAACACGAGTGCATAGGTATCTTCTGGGTAAGCGCGCTCCATCATCGATGGCATCATCACTTAGCATCAGGTGAGATAGTGGTCAAGTGCAACCCAGTTCGGTATAAAAATAAAAAAATAAAAACACGGAATGTCCAGCCGTGCGATTCTCTAAGAGTAAACATCGTTGCATCTTTGACAACATCCGTGAAACAAATGAAGAGATGACAAGCAACGTTGGAAAATCAAACTTATGTACAAGGGTGATATCTCATAAAGTATTTTTACATCGGCGAGATCGTCGAATCGCACGGCAGTTATTCACAAAGATAATAAGGTAAATTCTAGTTTCCAGTATCTCTGGCTTTAGAATCAATATACTTTACATTCTATTCTATTAATAAATAAAAGTGAATTGTTTTAATGTCAAGATACCAGCTGTTTACTAAATGCATATATATGTATATGCGGTACTTAATTTTTATTTTATTTATTTGTCTGCCTGTTTGTTCCGGCTAATCTCTGAAACGGGTGGACCGATTTTGTCTAAAGGTGCAAGTTGGAAGCCGGCTTCATGAAGCCGCGGCAAGCGACGTGTCGCAGCGGTAGTACTGGTTTCTATGTATTCCTATGAAACACCATTCGTAGTTAGCGACACGAAGCTAGCGTCACGTCGTCGAGCGGCAGATCAGACTGTCGCCCGACCGCAGATCAGCCGCGATTCTGTAATGATTCGTCGACGAGCTCACCTGATACTTTAGGAGATATCGCTCTTGTACATAAGGTTGATTTTCAAACGTTTCTTGTCATCTCTTCATTTGTTTCACGGATGTTGTCAAAGATGCAACAATGTTTGCTCTTAGAGAATAGCACGGCAGTAGTACCGCTCGCGAGTACCAATCTACGTAGAAAAACAACTGAAAAGCTTATTAAACAAAACCTTTCGTATCGCTTTTCAAATGATTGATGCCATCTGCAGTGGCCGTCTGCAGTCGGGTCCGAAATCATGACTGCAGCGACATGAAGCGACAACACCACGTCTATGGCTGCGATATATAGCCGGTACCAACTTGCACCTTTAACTTGCACGGGCAGATATCTGAAGATAAGAAGTATTTACTACTTTTATTTTCAACGTGCCGTATCCCGCGGGATCACGCGGTCCGGGCAGAAAATTTATATAAGTTTTCTGCTCAGTTACACATTTTACCGGTTCGAGTACTAACGAAGTATGTATGAACGTTTTCTCGGTCACAAACAGTCAAATTGTCGGTAAAATGCTTAGTTATTGAGTAGCGAGCTACAATTGTTAATGACTTCTTCAGATCTTCCAGTATTTTTGTTGTAGTTTTAAGAATTTATTTTTATCATCTTCTTTATCTGAATCTGAGAGCATTTTAATATTTCACAGAATAATATAATAGTTTCTTTCGTTTTATTAAAGCCTCAGAGATAGGTAAGTAAAATACATATAGCACTAACTATAGCATAACCTTAAAACTTCTTTAATTGGTTGAAAGGACAATCCCTCATCTTTACAAGTGCATCATCCACATACAGATCGCGCGGCGAGAGTTTGGCTTTGACCTTCGGGTGGAGGGGATTACTGCGCATGGGTACTGTCGCGCCATGTGACAGAGAGAGACAAGAGTCCCTCGTCTTCGGTGTGACAGAGAGAGACAAGAGTCCTTCGTCCCTCTAGCCACCCTGTGATACCCAATTTTTGACTTCTGCGCAATAACGGTCAAAACCAAACTCTCGCCGCGCGATCTGTACTAGTTTTAACACTACGAACGTACACAAAAATAATTTCAGTCGACATTCTTTGTTCTTAACATAACAGTAAAAATGTGATTGTAAATAAAAGTATTACCAAACAAATATATTGGCATAAAATAATAATAGTAATTAAATATAAGATTTCCTGTTCTTTGTCTGGACCATTAGCAAGCGTAGTCAACCATTTTAAGTCTTTATTATTTGCCAAATACGAAATAATTTGCATATATTTTCATTTAAAAAAATCAAAAACACTATATTTTAAAATTATTTGTTAGTAATAAGCTATACGTATATTGTAAATTATTTTATTAAAAGACCAGGTAAAATTCGCTGAGCAACTCATCTAAAATAAAAAATCTAACTCCTTATTCGCTTTTATAACCTTCAGCTTATTGTCCAAAATATAATATAATTATCGGTAAATTATTAATTCCTTCCAAAGAACCCCACATTCTAACAAATTATAGGTAGTTACTTCATATCGATTCCTAAATTTCAGGTCGAATACTAGAAAGTAACATTTAGAATTTGATATACTATTACCCCAGCTATTACCATTACCACTACCTTTCCTCGGCCTTCGAGGCTCCGAGGTAAAATTATACGCTCAAGGTAGAAATATTCTAACCCATTTACCTAAATCACCCGGACGTTAACTCACGTCGCTCCTCTTCAACGTCATGCTTTTCAGAGATCTCATCTATAGTGCGAAAGAAAGTGCGTACCCTTTTTAAAGCAAATAAACATGACATCGTCTCAGCCCTTGGAGCTCTTTCACACTGGCGTAATATGCGCGCTCTGTGAATAAATTTCATTTAATAAAAATAATTATTTGTCCAATGATTACACAAAAACAAACAGTAGCCAGTAAAACGTAGTAGTAAATGCATCAAATTAAATATAAGATTCCCTGTTCTTTGGCTGGACCCTTCTAGGCAAGCGTAGCCATTGGCAACCATTTTAAGCCTTTATTTTTTTGCCAGATACGAATACATATAATATTATATTATTTTATATTAGAATAGGCCTTTAACTTTAAAGAATAGGCGATTGAGTTTATTTCTCATCAATCAAATTATTAATAGTTTATTTTTCTATAAGGAAAGTTTACCGTATTTTATTATGAGATTATGGGCTAATATGTATACAAACATACATAAAGTCACTCAAGTGCAATTACGGTATATTTATCTTTTGCTTTTTTCAGTCCCGTTATATTCTTTATCATATTGTTTGAACTATTGACCTTGCTTTCTCAGTCTCCAATTTGATTCCTTCGCAACTGACCGATACTCGTATTTTGTTCTATTAGTCTTCTTTTCATCATAGTTTCTAGATTTCTAAATAAAAACACGTATATTGTCAACACTCTCGTTTCAACAGGGTATTCATGTTTCCTGTTTATTATCATGTACTCGTATTTATACGTCCACTACCATACTCTAATAAACAATTTACAAGCACTGTTGCAAAGAAGCAGTAAAAACTTAGAAATATGATTTAGGACTTTCAATGATGTTTTAATAACTTACTTACATATTCTGTTGGCATCTTCGTCTTCTACATACCAACATATGTAGGTACTTTATAATATGTTATGCGTATTCATTATATGAATATTAAAGACTATTTGATTCGTCAATAAGTGAGCACTATAGTACGTTACAGGGTTTTATTCATTATCAGCCATAGGACGTCCACTGCTGAACATATGCCTCCCGCAGAAATTTCCAAAAGGACCGGTTGGAAGCGGCCTGCATCCAACGTTGTCCTGCTACCTTTATCAGGTCGTCAGTCCACCTTGTCGGTCCGTGGTCTCCACTCTTGAACCTTTCGGCCCCATCGGCCATCTGTTCTGCGTGTTATGTGCCCTGCCCACTGCCACTTTAACTGGCTAATCTTCTGGGCTATGTCGGTGACTTTCGTTCTTCTACGGATCTCCTCATTTCTGATTCGATCACGTAGAGAAACCCCGAGCATAGCCCTTTACATAGCTCGTTGTGTGACTTTGAGTTTGAGGGTTTTATTGTGAAATTGTAATTTATCATGCGAGGCACCACTACTATTGTATTGTAAAATATTTTTCACAAACATTACAAAAAAATACACACAAATTACATGTTATTATCAAAATTATATGGTAACTACAGGATTGTGGATAGATAGTTTAATAATGTGAATGTTTCCAATATGACCATGAAAGTTTAAAAACTTAAATCTTTAAAAACATTACGATTGCATACACTAGTATGATAGAGCCCTAACAAGGGAGCCGTTGGTCGACACGACCTCTCCTTTATTCGGCAAGTTTTTGTCGACTCTTCTCGTCTTCACCCTCGCCTACATTTCTTGGGCATGTCGTTTCAACAGGAAGCACGTTTGCCTTGCATTGACATTGAAACGCATTTTCCAAGGGGTAAACAGTTTATATTCCTCTATTCCCAAAAGTAGACTTTCCTTTGTGTAAGGACAATGATCCCGCTTTTTCAGGCACAATGACATGTTTAGTTGTAATCGAAATGGAAAAGCTTTGTTATGCTACAAATACGGGTATTGATTCGATTGTAATGTCGATGTGAATAGAGGTAGGTCCATTACACGTTAGTACATTACAATCACCGATCTATTAAGGATGTAAGTTTGTTTGACATATCTTTATTGCGTTGATATTACATGAATTAAATTGCCGATACTTAAAAGTTAATGATTAATAATGAAAAAACAATATTTTGATGATATTGGTGTCGGTTTTATGGGCTCAACGGGCTGATGCGTATTATTACGAGTTACACCATTAGTCTTAACATATACTTGGTGGGTTGGCATATATTTTTATAGGTAGCTAGCCTAATTACAAATGTATTGGAATACTGTGTATATTATAAGTACCATTGAGTATGTCTATTGTATATATCATCACCTGAGCCGTAGTACGTCCACTGATGTACATAGACCGCCCTCACAAATATCCAAAGGGACCGGTTGGATGTGGCCTGCATCCAACGCCGTCCTGCAGCGTTTATCAGGTCGTCTGTCCACCTTGTTAGTAGACGAGGATACTCAATCTAATAATAACGCTAATACATATGTATTGGCAAAAAAATGGTAAATATTTATATTAGGTGAAATTTTTGTACCTAATATAAATACTTACCAATTAATTAACTGTAATAGTTACATATTGTATCGTAAACTTTTTTGTAGATATTAATGTCCCCTATAAAACTGTTTTACATCACTTTGCTTTGTTGTTAAAAGTTTTCACAGTATACGCGATATAAGGATTTTTTGGGTATTTTTTTCACACCTTATTTTTTTCACACCTTATTTTTTTCACACATTATCGAAGTTTTAATACAGATCCCTAATTTTTTTTAAATACTATAATATAACGTAACGTACGTTATATTATAGTATTATTATCAGTGATAATGTAGCTTTCTAACGGCAAGATAATTTTCGTAATCAGTCCAGTAGTTTTAATGTTTGTTCGTTACATACCAAAATACAAAAATACAAATCTTCATCTTTTTAATAATAAGATACCAATAAGTTTAATCTCATACCTTCGATATTAAATGTCATAACAAGTTTAATTGATGAAGGCTTCTAAAAAGACTCATTCTATTTTATAACAGAGTTCAAAAAAAAGAGAAGCTTCTCTATGTTATTTTTGTTAAGTTTGTTATCCCATAACTTTTTCTAAGTAAACCTATTGAGATGATTCATTTTTATATTTTAGAATTGGTGATTTTTATCTCTTCTCATTTAAATGTGATGAAGATCAGACCAGTAGTTTTTTGATAATAATTTATAATCAACATCGGGTAAAATAGAATGAAATTTGATTTACAATTTTATGGTATTTAAAAATATTATTATATTTAGTGATTAACGGCCTTACTTATATAAACGCTGCTCAAATTTAAATAACGTCACTTAGTACGGCGCAGAACATTTTACCTTTGCGCAATACTAACTAACGTCATTTAAAGTTAAGCAGAGTTTATAAATAAGGCCCTACATTGCAAAGTCACCCAGACCTTGAGTATAATTATCCTGGGTAAAATGTAAGTAGGTACATAACAATGCCCTAAATGTACTTCAACGCGATGATAGGAACACGACTTACCAACCAACTTCAATAAATCAAAGACAAACCTCGCCGTTACTTTAGTTAAAAAACTCCGGCTCTAAATTAGTTTCAGTTCAATACTAGGACGTGATCGGTTTGTATAATTACATTTTCCCTTTCCCCACCCGAACGGTAGATATGTATCGATTCCATAGTAAAGATGATAATGTAAAGTTTTTTTACGACTCGAAATTACTAAATTGTCATGAATTTAATTAAATTGAAAGAAAGTATACATTAGCAAACTAACACAAAAGCATTACGTATATGTATAGGTAATGTCATTTATTACTGTACTCTACTAAAATATTATGCGCCTTACTAAATTAAGTTATTGAAATTTTATGCATCGTTTATAAGTAAGGCCATTAGTCTTATACTAAAGTTAGAAAATTAACTAACCGATAATGTCGTCCAGTTACTGTTATAGTAATTTTAAATAAGAACATATTTTATTATTTACTTTTTTCAACCAAGTAATATTGATCGTGATCTTGAGTAGACTGCTTCTGAATTTTTTCTCGTCTATTAAACACAAATATTTAGTCACTGTACTTACATCAAGGAGATTGTTTCCAAGTGTTGTATTACCTATACAAAGTACTACCTTTCTGTAACAACGTGGAGGTACGAAACATATTTTAACTGTTTGTTCATTGTTGTTTGTTTGTTGATTCATATCATAATTAGACATCAAATTTAAGCATCGTCTTGGTGTAGGCCTCGGGTCAATAGTTGAAAAAGTATAAGTTTGTTAAAACATGGCTGGTACATAACCAACATATACGAGTATATGCACATATATACATTAAGTTCTATTAAAAATTACCATATGAGCTCTACTAGCTGAAGAGTATTTGACAAATATTATTTCTAAAATTATATAGTCCACTAGTGACTAAACTGCCCAGCAGCTGTTCTACTAAAGTAGTCCTGCTAAATCGAAGCCAGATCACAACTCACCAAGTGGACCATCAAACTGCAGGAAAAGGACAAAACAAAATGAATAGAGGAAATTGCTTCCACAAATCCACTCGTATCTTTGACAATAAACGTGGAGCGGCTGACCACCCTGCTGCCGTCCTAATAGCAATGAAATCACGGAACCAAAACTGTCTCATGTCGGATCCATTCGATGGGGCCGCAGCTTAAGAATTTTATGGACTATCGGTTTTGTTGTAACTTTGTTGCACGATCTAGATCCGGTGGGCTATTATGTATCTCAGTTGCTAACAAATGTGTATAGAAATCTGAAAAATGGCCGCTCTATGTCACTTTTGTCAGCTTCAGTGATCAAATTACTAACATTTTTGCTTACTGGAGTTGCCAGAACTAGCATAGAGCCGCCATTTTTCAAGATTTCCATCAACATTTGTTAGCAACTGAGATACATAATAGCCCTGCAGGTTTCTTGAAATATAACTTACGTTTAAAGAATATACATATCACAACTTTTATAAAATTACTAGCGACTGCTCGCGACTTCGTCCGCGTAGTAGATTCAGCCATCGGTGTCGTCATATTCTCCCATCTTTTTTTATTTTTTACTTAAGAACGTTTAATTTAAAACAGCACAAACTGTCATTTATATAGGGCAACTGTGATCACAGATATATTTATAGTTTATACCAATGTACAAACTATAAATATATCTGTGACTAAGAGTGACGCGTTGACGCTTACTTTTTCGCAAATTGTTTGTGCTACGACCTGAGTTCGGGTAATAATTTTAGAGTACATTATTATACAAATTAATTCAAATTAATCCAATATTTTTTGTTATTTTAATATTATATTTTTATTTAATATCTGCCATACGAATACGCTAATATTCTGTATATTATAATAGATCATATGTGTTAATCCAGCACCTCATATAACTACATACCAAAACATTATCAAAAATTGTCAAGCCATTTCGTCGCTCGCATTACTAACTGTCCTAACAAATTTTTTAGCTGTTTTGAGTTAGGACCACTAAGTTATTCTACGCGGAATTCCATATTAATCTCACTTATCGTCGTATCTCTATGGTGTTATAATTAAAATATATGTATATCTGTACAGACGACGTATCTAAAATTGACACTGATAATAATGTAAAGTGGCGTAACTATTTTAGTTCTTTTAGTAGGATTTAGTATAGTCACTAAGATACCATGATATCGTTTTGCACCGAGATGGCCCATATGCATAAAACAAAATGCGACTTTATGTTGCTTAAAATAATAAACTTTATTGCAGTATTGTAAATTTGTGAGTCAGGTGCGGTAATCAAAATCAAGCCACTATAACCTTTCTCGTACAATTTAGTTGTTATCTTGTCGCTCGTCTTGTACGCAGGCATCCCTCACTGTTGTGATCGATTCAACCATATTCAATCATCATTATCATCATCCTCATCATTATCACAGCCGTAGGACGTCCACTGCTGAACATAGGCCATTGATTACCAAAATAACGAAAGGAAGACAGACTAATAAAGTTACTTTCGCATTTGTACAAATTTGAGTGTGTATTATAAATAAACACTAATTTCTGTATTGTACTGAGATTCGGCAATAACTCAAGAAATATAATTAAGTACGAGAAATTGGTATTGAAAGACAAACTAGCCAAACTTATTCAATTTATACCTGTTAGACTTGGAATCATAGAATAGACTTCCAAGGTTAATCTTACCTATTCCGTAATATATTTCAACTTGCCTATCTAGTCGAATTGAAGGGTAACTTGAAGGTTCTACTTTGTTACACCTAATAAATTGTTTATCACATGTACATAGGTACGTACACTGAGTGCTGTACATTAGTTTGAACACAATACATGGCTAATTCTCACCAAATTTTGAAATTATACTTTGCAATCTATAAAAAAAAATTTGAGAATCAAAACATTTTTTTGCACAAATACAAATTTCTACTTTAATGAGGTTTATTAAAAATGCGGATATTTTTGTGTATAACATGTAGAAAAATAACTTTAAAAAAATAACGGAATGAAGGAATGACTGACAGGATGGGGGAATGATTAGTATGACAGTTTGAAAATAAATGGGTAGTAAACGGCATTAGTAAATTTGCAAATATATGTATATTATGTATTGATTATCTGTCTCTAGAGAGCTACTTATGATCAGGTCATAACATAATGAATTTTTGTAGGTATTTACTTGATTGTTGGTGGGTCCTACCTACACTTTATCCTATTCTGTATAAAGAATCAGGATTTTAATACACATTTCCAACTTTCACACTCTTAAACCAGATTTTATATACTGGAGCATTTGTCAAGGTTATATCAAGCCCTCTAGTATAGCTAAAATAATAGTAGATTAGTAGCCAAGGGCTGTAAGGCATCAATTGCAGGCCGAGATCTATATATCTCGGGCTGCACTTGATGCTTACACCCGAGCTAACTACTCTGCTTTACATCTCGATTGTGAGGTAAGTAGAAAAAAATCGGCATTACAAAAATAAAATTGATGACTATTATACTCATACGAAGACAAGGCTGAATAGCGAAGCGACCTCTTTTGTCATTGGGCTGAATGCATGATGTCTATTGCCAGTATGATGGTTAGATGAACGTGAACTTTTTGAAAGAGATTGTGTTTTTTTTTTTTTAATTACTTACCGCCCTAGGGCTTTTCTAGCTATATTATTACCCTAGAGCGCTAATTGGTCACCTACAAGCCCCATTTGGGGGAAATAAGGACCTACTTACCTAATATGAGACATGTAAACCGCCCTAGGGCTTTTCTAGCTACATTATTACCCTAGAGCGCTAATTGGTCACCTACAAGCCCCATTTGGGGGTAATAAGGACCTACTTACCGAATATCAGAGATGTAAAATAGCTTTAGTAGTAGTTAGTTGCATAACAGTCTCGAGTTCTAGAAACGGCTGATTGTAACTTCAGTTTTGAAACCTTTCAGCAACGCAATAATATGTCGATAACATTATATCAAAGTTGCTAACAAAGTTTCAAACTCGACTGTACAACTTGGGTATAAGTTTATGATTACTCTTAGTAGTTTCAAATTATAATGCTACATCTACGCGCCAAATTGCTTTTACTGGGAACGTCCTAAAGCAATAGAATTACTTCAGATCTTCAAAAATGATTGTGAATATAATAGTAATTAATTTTCCTTAATTTCGCGTATATTATATTTTGGTAATAATAAAATTGAATTCTCGCGAATTTGTCGCAAAGTAACGATCAATGTGTTGTGTCAATCAGGGCCGGGATTGCCAGAGCTGTTTTCGATTACCGAACAACGACAAAAAGTTAGACATAGTAATTTAAAAGTGTCCCAACTAGTAACATATAAAAATACTGATATATAAAGCACAAAACTACAGATTATTAAATATTACTGACTATTTCACTACCATACAAATGAACAAAAACCATCTTATATAATATATCTAAAATACTGAACCATCTTGTCATTCGATACCCAAAAAAATATTTCATTATCATCTAACTCTTCCGAACTCAAAGCTAAAGTCAAAGTGCCACCCAACTTCAGAAGGGAAAAATTACTCGTACAAATTATAATTAATCTGAGAAGTGAGAAATAATACCCTGAAACAAAAAGCTGACAGTGGTTATGTTGGATGGGCGAAGTGTCAAAGTTAAATTGAATATTAGAGGGAATGATCTCGTCGGCCAAGTTTCGTCGCCTGCCGTTGAGTAGTTAATCCAATGCCACAATTCAGTTGGAGTTATTCGGGCACAATTGGGTCTAGTACAGCTCGTGCTTTTATCATTGTTAGGAGTTGCATGTATTGTGAGGCTTCTTGGGTGAGTTATAAGTGTTCTTGACAAAACTGTGTAGCCGCAAGTACTGCCAAGATTAATAAGTTATCTTCTGATATTCAAAGGTTATTCAAGTCTATATATTTTAGTCATCTTAATCACATCACATTTTTGATAAGGGCAGAGATTTTTTCTTAATTTTTGAGCAAAGAATCTAAGGTCTACCTGCTACTTACAATATCTGTGCAAAATATTATTTTCTTCTTATGTAGGTATAGTATATTCTTTCTGTGATTTTTCGTTAGAAAACATAATCCATCTTGTTACAGGTCAGATTTCGGTACAGTATTTATATTGAAAGCCAATCTCTGAGAAAAATCTCCAGGCAACTTTCATGTCCAAACATTTTTGGTGACCTTGTCTGCCCTAAAAATATAACTTTCGTAACATTACATCATGATGGCAATGTAATAAACAGACTGACCTAGAGCAGCAAATGGGTTGGCATTAGAATAGCCCAACACGAATTTGGTGATTTTAAGAGTTGGATCTTATAGATAATAATTTTCTCTACGCTTTGGTATCAATTTTAGAGCGAGGAAATGTCTAGTTTTCTAGAAAAACTAATTTCAATTTCAGATTTTTGATTCGACGATTCTCTATAAATGCGTGTAACGAAACGACTTGGTGCAATGAAAATGGTATTAAAATAAATATTTTAATTATTTGAACTATTATTTTATTGCTAATTTAATTTACAATACTTAATTACATAGTTTATAATACTTGACATCGATTTTATTAAATTAGCTTCTGTTGCAAATACTTTTTTTAAAGAATGGAACGTATGACCGCCATTTTATTTTCCATAGACGATCGACTACGCCGCCCGCGCCGCGCATTCCGTTCCTCTTCGAGTTACGTGAATGTGCTCTGTTCGCTCTCCGTGTTTTTCATTGTTTTGGCGTGGTATTTTGTGTTAATTTTTCGACGACTTTTGCCTGCTCTCTGGACTCCGATTTCTTCTTCAACTACGACTTTTGCCTGCTTTCTGGACTCCGATTTCTGTTGAACCACGACTCTTGCCTGCTTTCTGGACTCCGATTTCTGCTTGAACCACGACTTTTGCCTGCTTACTGGACTCCGATTTCTGCACGATTGATCTGCCTAGCGACATGGCTAATATTCCATCAGCAGATGAACCAACGGCTTCCACAAGCCGTGAAGATGCAGTACCAGTAGCTTCTACCAGTAGAGGTGAGTTAACTATTCATTTATTGTAATCTAAATTATTTCGCTTGATAAACCACAAAATATGTTAATCAAATGCTTGTTTTTCATTTTAGATGATTTTGAAGAAGAACCCGCATTTAAAAGGCGGAAATACGTGGGTGAAGTTTTACAAACGTGGAATATTGTAAAGCTGGCGCGTATGTTAAGTACACATGAACAAGGACTGGTTTTTGCCGAAGAGCAAGGCTTAATCTTGAAAACTAAGAAGTGTAGAATACACAAAAATCCCATGAAACTTGTTTTCAAGAACGACAAAACTATGGGCACATTTGTGTGCAGCAAGGGTTCCTGTCATAATAAAACTAGAGTATCTAGAGCCCAAGGAACATGGTTTGAGAACGTAAAACTAAAATTGGGACACATTTATTATTTAATGTACTGTTTTGCATACAACTACTCGCATGACATGGTAATACACGAAGATATATTTAGAGAAGAACATTGTTTGTCCCGGCCAACCATAAGCGATTGGTATAACTACTGCCGGGAAGTTGTGGTAATTTACCAACTGGAGAAACAAGAAGTCCGGGGCAAAATAGGAGGCCCTGGAAAAATTGTGCAAGTAGACGAAAGCAAATTTGGGAAGAGGAAATTTAATAAAGGTATTTATATAAGGCATTAATCAATTTCATTATTTTATACTTGTATTTTCAATTTAATAACTGTTTTTTAATTTTTTTCAGGGAGACACATTGAGGGACATTGGGTCCTTGGCCTCATAGAAGATGGTTCAGAGGACTTGCGGTTGGAGGTGTGCCCGGACAACATTAGGTCTGCAGAGGTGCTAATTCCCCTAATTCAAAAACATGTAGAGCCGGGCACAACCATCCATACTGACTGCTGGAGGGCTTATGATTGCCTAAGCCAACATGGATATATTCATAAAAAAGTCAACCACAGTGACCCTGACAGTCCATTTATAGCCGAGGATGGGACACATACTCAACGAATTGAGTCTCAATGGCGGGTGGTTAAAAGATTCTTCTACAAGAATAATTACAACCACCCGGGCAATTTTGCAGACTCAATTGTTGAGTATTTATGGAGGAGATCTGTGGAGGCCAGTAAGAAGGATAAGTTTTTCGAACTGATAAAAGCTGTGCAATATGTATACAAAATATAAGTTAAATACTTTCTAAATTTTGTTTTATTTTTGTCCTAGTTTTGCACCTATATGATTTATTTCTAATGTAATTCAAAATAGCTGTGACCATCAGGGCTAGCACTCTTATTCGAGTCAAGGGCACTCTAACTTGAGTTGGTTAGGTTCAAAATAAGAGACAGAGCCGACACAGAGCACCCCGACTCCACCTAGTCTTGTGGCTGACACCCCTAGATTGTATATAAAAAGTGCGGGAGCCAGAAGCTCAAGGGAGGTCCTGAGAGGAGCGAGCCAGACGAGGTTGAGCGGAGCGACGGGGGGAGGTGGCGAGCGAAGCGAGCCGGCGACCTCCGTAGCGAAGCGAAGACCGAGTTTGGCGAAGTGACACTCAGGGGCGACCGCTAGAGCTTCTGGCGGGAGCCCACCCAGAGTCAAACATAGAACACACCAAAATAGTCAGTACTCCATGTCCAATCCATTCATATTTGTAAGTAAATATAGTTAAATTCAATATATAAACGTTATAAATTTGAGGTTAAGTTCAAAGAAAATTCAAAGTAGTTTTTCGCAAAAACTAGGCATTTCCTCGCCACGAGAGTAGTGTCGGAGGACATCCCCCTCCCCCCTCCCTCCCCCCTCCCCCTCCCCCCCTTAAATTCGTGTTGGCCTATTCTAATGCAATGCCCCGGTTGGAAGCGGCCTGCATCCAACGTCGTCCTGCGACCTTCCTCAGGTCGTCTGTCCACCGTGTCGGTGGACGACCTACGCTGCGCTTGCCGGTCCGTGGTCTCCACTATAGAACCTTTCGGCCCCATCGGCCATCTGTTCTGCGTGCTATGTGCCCTGCCCACTGCCACTTCAACTGGCTAATCTTCTGAGCTATGTCGGTGACTTTCGTTCTTCTACGGATCTCCTCATTTCTGATTCGATCACGTAGAGAAACCCCGATCATAACACTCTCCATAGCTTGCTGTGCGACTTTGATCTTATCTATAAGGCCCGCCGTGGTAATAACAGTACTATAGAAAAAATAATGAATTGGTTAAATGTTCATGATGATTGACTTTTGATTTTTATCCTCAAATTTAAAATACATCTCGCAATAATTTCTTTTTTTGCTAATTTTCAAAAAGGGGTATTAAGAATAAATATTTCAGAGAAAAAGAAGCAAAGTCCTGAAATGGCCTTGATAGCGGATTGTGAAAATATTATTATTTTTGGATACCCTCGTTTGTGGATTCAAGTGGCATATAAAAATATTAGTATTTTTGGATCTCCTCGTTTGTAGATCAAGTGGCATATAAAAATATTAATATTTTTGGATCCCCTCAATGGTGGATTTAAGAGGAGATAAAGGTATCCGCGGATCCACATGTGGTGCCAAGCTGTGGATCCAAGTGGACGGAGGTATCGAAAGTTTTTATATGTACGTTCTTTAACCACTATTCATGGGATCTTTATTGTATATAATACCGGCATCGGTTTAAAATATTTTTATTTGATATGACCAGTTTAAAAAGCGTCAACGTTCATAAATTTAGATCCAGAAGTGTTACACCAACATGTCATTCTATATACTGCCGTGCAATTCTCTAAGAACAAACATCGTTGCATCTTTGACAACATCCATAAAACAAATGACGAGGTGACAAGTAACCGCAATAAAATTACTTAGTTCATTGATTAGGCCGATTTCACTAGTTGCAAAAAAGTTATCAAATAAAAAAAGCTTATAATAACGTTTTTGAAATATTAAAACTTAAACATAGACTGATATTTTGTCAACAAAATATATAAAGCAGAGAAACTCTAGCCAAGCAAATTGTATAGCACTGAAAACTTACGTTATTGACAAGGTCACGTTGGGCTAACATTCTAGATCTAGGTGGCAGATAGGATAAATCTCTAGGCAACTCACGCCGTCCCTAATACTACGGTGGATGTTACCTATTTTCCTAACATTGGGGGTAATGGATATTGCTGATAAAATCCCCCAAAATAAAGAGAAACAAGACACGCGAAATGTTTTTGCTATATTGGTTTTCTGTTTCATATTTGGAGTATAACAACTATGTATTTCTCAGATCTAAGCCGAAATATATAAGCGTTTGATATACAATTCTTTTGTGAGGTTAAGTATATGACAATCATATAAAACCTGTAACTAAAATTAAAATAAAGTTTTATTGTCCAAGGGACTTATACATTTATTGTTGGTTTAAAACATTGATTTAAGACTTATATTCGCTAATACCCTACGGTGACCAAATATGCATGTACTGTGTATTTTATACACATTATTTAAAAATAGTGTACCTGGTTATTCACCTACTCATGTGTACTAAATCGCATAAGAAAGTATAATACGAATGAAAGTATTGCTCCAGACCTTGTAGATTAAATAACAATCGACGTACGATTCCGAAGGAAGGCCACGTCCAATTAGGGTCGTGGTCTCTGGGGGCCAGTGGGATCATACCGTGCGTCCTGAGACATGGATAGGTCCTATTTACCGTTTAAAATATCATTGTTTTCTAGGCTAAAATGTCCGTAGGGTTCAGTTTTTTGTTGGAAATTTTCATCGTCTTTCTTGAATTTAATTATGATACCTTGTAGTACTTGCCCTTATTTATGATATATTTATTAACACGTCTAATTAGGACTTGAGTACCCCAGAAAGCCCAGATGTTGCCTTAGTCTCAGTTCAAAAAGTATTTTTAAGCAACAGGTAATTATCAAAAAACAATGATTTTACTACTTAGTACTAGAATGGCGTCACCTTAATATCATCCACATACGCGAACACCTTCTTTTCTATTATTGAGTATAACTCAAAATAATTTCAGTTGACGGTCAAGAAATTTTAATAAGACTAAAGAAACCTATTTAACAAATAACTACTTAATGAACCGATTTGAAAAAAAAGAAGCTCTCAATACGTCGGAATCTTTTGTTGACTTTGTAACGTCTTATAAATTAATGAACGCCGGCTGCACGCACGAAAAAGTAAGACTCATTGTCATGTTACACCTAAGCCAAGCGTGCAAGCGAGAGCGCGGAACAAGCGAGAGCGCGGAACAAGCGAGAACGCGGAACAAGTGATTGAGAGGCACGATCAGCCTAAGTGTTCGGCTTGTTTTATTTCGACATGTTATCACGTAAAATTATCAACAGTTTTTAACATAAATTACAACCGATTTTTTTTCTTTTATACCCGATGTTAATGCAAATTAATTATCAAAAAAAACTACTGATCCTTTGACAACTCCAGTAAGCAAAAATGTTAGTCAGTTGATGACTGGAGCTGACAAAAGTGACATAAAGCGGGCATTTTTTTTAGATTTCAATTAACATATGATAGCAACTGAGATACATAATAGCCCTACAGATCTTGATCAAATTAAATAGGCACATGTAATGAACCAACTTTGAAATAAAAAAATAATCATCGAAATCGGTTCCCTAGGTGAAAATATATGAGCTAACCCTTTAAAAAAACAGTCGCATTAACCACCTTTTTTGGAAGTCGGTTGCAAAAAGAATCATCCAAATTGGATTAATCAGTATAAGACATTGGTCACATGAAAAAATGCCAACTTGAAAACCAGTTTACTTCTATAAAGTCACATAAAACTATTCGAGTATGTTTCTATTGTAGCATAGCACACCAAGTGCTTGCCTACAAATCGAAGTTTTCTATTATTTATTCACGTTCATGAACTAAAAGTTCCTCGTACAAAACATGAATAAAAATTTACCTACTTTAAGTTTCTATATAATTCAAGCAACATTTGTTCATATTTTACAAGTCCAATTAGGTTAGCAAAGCGATGCCCCTAGGGAGTAGGATTATATCGCCCGTTTCAGGCCTAGTAGACATTGGTCTATCAATGTACAAATAGGTATATATAAATGTTTTTTCAAGGCTGACACGAATTTTAAAATAAATGTGTATTATTATTGCAATGTGAAAACAGTGAGCATAAGGACGATATGCACTGAAATAATCTAAACAGCATAAAGTGTAATTTGATAAAATTTACATACATATTCTATTTTTTTAGCGCAGTAGAACTTTTTTGGAATAAGTTCCCCTGGGGAAGTTCTGCCACCATATCTACCTATTTTTGTATTCTCGTTTGAATTTTGCTGGTATCCGTAACCCTGTGTCAGGGTTACGGATACGAAATGCATCTGTTCTAGGCAGAGTTAATTACACCAGATGGGCCTCGTGCTGGTACCGGTCCCCTAATAACATAAAAAATACTGTACACAATCTAATTTGCTTACTTTCCCACTATAGTATTCATAGTTGTTCTTAAATTTATTGTCATACATTAGAGAGTAGTGGCCCGGACGGTCACGAAACCGGTCGAGATATTCGAATATACCTACCGCGTAAGTTAAACCGTCAAATAACATTAAAATGTGTAATACTTATGAAAGTTTCAATCAAGTTATACATTTGAGTCATAAATATCAGACGGATCCGCTAGCTTAGTTAGTAGCGACTCTGTCTACGAAGTATCTGCGGGGTTCTAAGTCCGCTCCTTGGTACAATTATGTGTGTTATGAGCAGATATGTTTTGTACAGTATTGCGAACAACTTCACTGTAGAAGAAGATATGGTGGCAGTTCTTCCCAAGACAAAATCCTTCACCAAAAGTTCTATGCACTTGGATCTTGAATGTTGTGATGCTATTGTGTATGTCCATGCCTTCCGCGACACAGGCAATTCTAATGCGGTGGTTTGAGTGAGTAAACATTACATCCATAGAGATCTAGAAAGATGCCGATCCGTGCGCTGAGTACAAAACCTGGTGTCGCAAGCAGCGGCCGTATTCCGCGCTTCAACGTATTTTGTTAGCATCAATAAGTTCATCATCCATTGCGGTAATAAAACTTAACGCTTGAACATTTGTAAGTACAAAACAAGGATTTTAAACTGTTTACTTGCAATATCGCGAGCGGCGTTCAGTCACATAATACAAAAGTTGTGAACCGCCGCGAGCAATGTTTTCTGTTTTTGGGCATATTGCTGCGACACCAGCCCCGCCCCCTTCTCATATCTCCCCTGTTTCTGAGATCTGTGGTTACATCTGACAGGAGGTTGGGATGTGATCATTCGTCTGTATGGTTGGGTCACGGTAATAATATTACCGTGGTAGGGTAGTCAGTTATACCAAGACTTACAAAACGGACCATTTTAGGGCCTTTATTGTTCTTATCGTATGTTATCGACTTACATATGTGTGCGACGATCTTTGTACGTTATTTCATTTGAAGGCACTGTACTGCAATAGTTTTTGAATCATATTTGCCTAATCATTTAATTTGCTACAGTGCCCGTAAAACTTGAAGCACAGTAATGCTTGCGGAATAGGAATATTGCTTTGAGGTGTGGAGGCTCTTGAGAATAGTCACTCGAGCTGCCACATTCAACCACAATCAGACTGTACTAGCGCCCTCTCAACATCTCTGTCAAATCAAAACAGACCAACATTGATCACAGACACGGTCCCAGGCGGAGAGCAGTATGTCAGCTCTAATCCAGTTCAACCGCATAAAATCATGGTATTTTCAGACAAAATAGGTGTAGGCTTTGGTTCATTATTAAGTAACTCAGTGCAGTGTGCTGTGGAGAACTATTGTATGCCGGGAGCAACCTATGCTCAGATTGAAAAAACAATATTAAACTCAAAAATAGATAATAAATCAATAGTTGTTGTATTCTTAGGTCATAGTTTAGGTATTGATAGAAAAGAGGTTATTACTAGAATAACCACTTTGTTAGAACTTAAGGCATGTAAAATAATGTTATGTGCCTTCCCTTATTCAGATTTATTGTCTGAAAAAGAGAACTTGCGCATACACTCACTCAACACATTAATGTATAACTTGACATGTCGTCATAGTGACAAACTTTTATTTTTTGACTGCAATAAGTTTATTTGTAATTTTAAGTTGACATGGGACAGCATGTACTGTCCTAAAAAATCCAGACAGCTAATTGCTACTTTGGTAGCTTTCAATATTGAGGCAGTTATAGGAAATATAACAAAGAGTAGTGACAATGTTGTAGTTTTTAGTACATGTACTAATAATAGTAATAATGTAGCTATTAATTGTTTAAACTTTTAAACAAGACAACAGAGAAGTGTGCTGACATCTTATCGCTATTTTATCAAAATATTAACCGCTTCTGTGGCAAAATATTAGACATTGAACTTTATGTTACACATTTTGAGGTAGCCAGTGCGTTCAACAGAATATCTGCTGAAGGGGGAGGGTGTATTATTCTTTGTAAAAGAAACATAAAGTTTAAGGAACGGTCTGACATAGTAGGTTTTTCTGTTGAACGTGTCTGCGAAATTGCTTGTGCAGAACTGGAAAGTCATATATTATTGTGTGTATATCGGCCACCAGCATCTAATTTCTGTAATTTTATGTCCATAATAGAATGTGTACTCAAGAGATTAACTAAAAGCAATAAATCAATCATTGTATGCGGTGACTTCAATATTGATATTTTGGTAGATTCAACTGATAAAACTAATCTTATCTCTTTGTTTAAATCTTTTAATTTGAATTTTTTGTTCAGTGAGCCAACTAGAGTAACCGACTCTTCATCCACCTGCATTGATAATATTTTTTCAAACTGTAAGACTACAGAAAAATCAGTAATGGTGGGAGTTAGATCAGACCACAATGGCCTCGCTATCAAATTCGAAATCGGGAGAACTAAGAAAAATACCATTATCGAACATAGGCCGCTAACAAAAGGTAAACTAGAAAAGCTTAAACAAAATATAGAGTTGAAACTTAGTCTGGTGGAATTCACTTCTGAAGATCCACATGACACTTATAGTACATTATTTTCATTAGTAAGTACAGAATTTAATGAAATCTGTCCGAAGAAAAAACTGCAGCTCAACGGTAGGTTACAATTTGGTGACTGGTCAACTAGAGGTATTCGAAAAAGTAGAGACATAATGTTTGAGTTATATCACAAAAAATCTTTAACTTCTAGTAAAGATTTTCATGATTATGTAAGAAATTACTCAAAAGTTTTTAAGTCAGTATGCAAACGCGCAAAAGCTTTGTTTATAAGGGATAAAATTCGAAAATCTAATGACAAAATTAAAACAGTTTGGAAAACTATTAATACAGAGACCGGCAAAAGTAAATCTTTTAATTCAGAATATGTGCTAGAAATAGATAACCAAAAAGTTTCAGACCCAAGTCATGTTGCGAATTCATTTGAAAATTTCTTTTCTAACATACCACTAGAAGTCACCAAATCTCTTGATTCTTGCCCTTGTGTTGCAGTGGGCTTTTTGAAAGACAACTTCCCGCTCTAAATTCCTGAGTTTAGGTTCCGACATATATCTACTTTTGAAATAATAAAAACATTTAAAAGTTTAAACGTTAAAGCAACAGAGGATTTATGGGGATTATCCGTAAAAATGCTAGAGTCAATAATAGAAGTTATAGCGCCACATTTGATGATCATATTTAATTTATGTATTGATAGAGGTACATTTCCTGACCTAATGAAAATGAGTAAAATCACCCCTATTTTTAAATCAGGTAGTAAGGCCGACCCCTCAAATTATAGACCGGTCTCTGTGCTTCCGGCTTTGAGCAAAATATTCGAAAAGATAATGCTTCAACAACTCTTGTCTCATTTTAATGAACATAGGATTTTACACGAAAATCAGTTCGGTTTCACGAAAAGCAGATCAACAACAGATGCAGGAGTCCAGTTAGTCAAGCATGTGCTGGAGGCTTGGGAGAGCTCACAGGATGCCATTGGCGTATTTTGTGATCTCTCCAAAGCTTTCGACTCTGTAGAGCACCGCACTCTAATTTATAAGCTACACCACTATGGAATTCGTGGAGCTGCTCTGAATCTTGTAGAATCATACTTATCTGATAGGCAGCAAAAAGTTGGCATTAATGGCGTGACATCTTCTGGATATTTGGTCAGAATGGGGGTTCCACAGGGGTCGATCTTGGGTCCGTTCTTATTCTTAGCATATATCAATGATTTACCACATACGGTTGAGGGCCTTGCTGACATAGTTCTTTTTGCGGATGATACTTCTCTGATTTTTAATCTGTCCGCATCAGGACAAAAAATAACAATAGATTTATGAATGAAACTTGCCTCGAATGAGGCTTGCTGATTCGGACAGATTAAAGTAGATAGGAAAGATAGAGAACTAGTTCAAGTCAACAACGCGTTAACTATTGTTTCAAATTGGTTCGCCGCAAACAACCTGCTTTTCAACGCAAAGAAAACGAAATGTTTAAAATTTTCCATGCCTAATGTAAGACATATAGAGCCAAACGTATTACTCGACGGAAATAAATTGAAAATTGACAAGGCAATAGTCTTTCTAGGTATTAGCATAGACTCTAAATTACAATGGGGTCCTCATATTGATGCACTATCTGGAAGACTGAGCTCAGCTGCATATGCGGTTCATAAAATTAGGCAATTGACAGATATAGCTACTGCTCGACTGGTCTACTTTGCTTACTTCCACAGCATAATGTCATATGGTATCCTGTTGTCCACAGCGGCGGACATAGAGACAGTTTTTATATTGCAAAAGCGGGCAGTTCGAGCCATCTACGAAATGGGTCCCCGCGAATCCTTAAGACAAATGTTCAAAGAAATTAATATATTAACTCTTCCATCTTTGTTTATCCTAGAAAATATAATGTACGTTCGTAAAAATATAAAGAAGTTTAGAATAAATAGTGATATGCATAATATTAATACTAGAAATAAGGATAGGATAGCTGTATCTAAATTTAGACTCACGAAAACTAAAAATAAGTCCTTCTTAGGCAATTGTGTACGTTTCTATAATAAAATCCCGAAAGACATTACTGAGCTCACTGAAGGGAAATTCAAGTTACGTGTCAAAAATATACTAATGAAAAAAGCCTATTATAAATTGAGTCACTACTTAGAAGACAAAGATGCCTGGAAGCTTTCCACTTCTGCCTAATAGCCAACTATTGAATAAATTTGTTATTTTAATACTACTCATATGTAACCTCAATGTACAAAGACTTGAAAAAATAATGGCCCACGAGTTTCTTGCTGCTTCTTCTCGGCGGTGGTTCTTTTCCGAAGACAGCGGTAGAATCATTTAAAAATTTTGACGTTCATAAGAGTGTCTATGATGCCTAAACTGAATAAATAATTTTTGAATTTGAATTTGAATTTGAAGGTAGAATATCTGGTTTTGCGGTGGTACCGACCCAGACGGTATTTTGCTGATGAGGCCTCCCTAGTAAATGGCTTTAAAAAAATGTATAGTACGTTACTGCAGCGGCCAGCAATAGAGGCGTTGATGGACGAACGCGTAAATGGGCCGAGGCACACTTAGGTCCATCAATGCCTAGTTGTGGCCAAGGCTTGTATAGTACTTTTCTCAAATAAATGCGCAGAAATTAAAACTAAGTAACCTTAATTTTTCAATTTTCATAGCTTTTCAAATATTTTTTTCTTTAGATTTTGGTGGTAACAAGTTTTCTATTATTGCTCTTGTCTTGCGGCCTGTTGAATTTCAGGTGGCGTTAAAGTAAGTTAATCACACTCATTATACTTTGTATTTTGTATTCATACTTGAATTCATTATGTCAAATAACTATTTTTAAAAATCCATGACGAACAACGAACAATAATAATTCTTCTAGCGTTAGTGTTCGCTTAGTTTTGTTTTTCAATAAACAGTTTTCTATTTGCAAGCCAGTTCGAAATTTAAATATAACCTTTGATAAGTTATTTACCTCCTTGGTTGCCATGTTTCGTAATAAAAAATTATTTTTCTCTGATTTATTTTTGTTTATGTACTTATGATTAGGTATTGCAGGATATTTAAGGATAATAACAACTGCTTACCTTTATTTTTCTCTCGTTCAAAATCACTGTCATTATTTTCAAAGCGAGAAACGGAAAAAATCCAGCCCTCTTACAAAACTCATTACAAGACGCCAAATAAGAAGTCGTAAAGTAACCTTTCTACGGTGCCTATTAAGCTATGCCAAATGATATTTTGTCTCCTTACCTAAAGTCGTTTACATGGGGTGTAGATGCAATGTCGGCCAGTTAAGAAGCTTTAGTCAATACTTGATTTGGTTTACGGTCACTATAAGTCCTCTTATACACATAGGGTACAAATAGATCTCGATACACCGAATCTGTTTATGCATATAACGAATTGATGACATTGGATCCAAAAGCACCATGAATTTAGAAGCATATTTCTTAGCATCAATCATGTGCATAGGCAAATTAATTTCGTAATTATTGTCATAATGTTCCGTGTCCTAAGTTTAACATCGTAAATCACTACACTCTTCGTTACTAATAGTTCGCGAAAAAGGATCTAAGTGAATTTTAAAAAGAACTTAATCTACTCGTAGTACAATACATAAGTCTACTTACTGTCCCAAAAGTTGTACCAGTTCTTGTACGATAGTAATTTTTCAATCGTTTCAAAAAATTTGTAATCAAAAAATGTATCTACTTACACAAAGAGTTCTACTGCTCTTAACTAATTCGCAGTTTTCTTCTAGAAAAAGAGTCACTAAATACTCTAGAAAACTGTTATGACAATTTTAGGAATACGGCGGCATACGAATACCACCTCGGTATTCATAATTTATTTGGATTTGTATGACATGGTTCAAGAGCCAATCTTAAATATGAATTTTGGGCTGAGTATTTTCTAAATGAGGTCTTATTAAGAACTGTTAAGGAAACCTCATAACATTTTAAAGCATATTAAACGACAGCCCACTTAAGAGAGGTTAGCTTAATTATTTCTTTTTACAATATTTTTCTCAGTTTTCATTTAATTTTTTCAATTGCTATGTCTAATTATTACTTACACCTGTCATGCAGCTTTCTAAGAAAAGTTTGACACACACAAGAGTATATTTGTGGTAATTATAAAGGCAACTAGTAAAAAACGCAAAAAATCATCAAGTTCTTAAATCCTTATAAATTAGGTAGGTTTTTATTATGTAACAAATTTTTTTATTTATTAATATTACTGTTTTATTTTCATTATTTTATCAATTATATAAACCACTTAAATGAAATCAGTGAAGATCGTCGGCTGTTGAGATGTAGTAATAATGAGGATGTAGGTGTATAAATCAATATGATGATATTTATTAACTATCTGACCTTCCAGTCTTCTGAAAACATTTGTTAAAACTAGTATACGAATTTAATAACTTACCAAAACTAAATCGCCCACTGCTTTGACAGAGTTAACGTTTCATTATCATTATAATAATATACAAACAATAAATAAAAAGGAACCTTATTATAAATTAGGTCAAGTAAGGCAATATACTGTTAAATGACACATATTAGGACATTAGAAACAGCAAATAGTAGAAAAGTATGTAGGTGAGGGTATTCTATTTAATGACCATACTACTTTCTTCTTTTTGACTACAACTTGTATTTTATTACTACCCTGTTATACAAAATTATTTAGGGCATAACTAATAGCAATATAGAGAGTTCAACAAAAAGACGAGTGTCGAATGGTTTTTGTTGTCGTGGTCATTCGATTAGAAATCAGTAAGGTGAAATTTTTACTTTGCACTGTGTAGGTGTATAACAACATCCACATCATTTGGACGAACAAAAGTATTTGGCCAATAATACAATAGATTTCGCAGAAATCTACCTACTTTTCCAGGAGCTGCAACGTGTGTGGTTAATTGTTTGTTCCAGTAGCTGTCCTTGAGAGTAAGTTCCAATTCTCTAGTATGCCGTTATCCTCCATCGAATCATGATGATGAAAATAAATAGTTATCACCAACGCGAAAGGTATTCACAGCCATGTGCGTGTTGAAATGACAGCCCAAAGAAACAGGATTGATCTTTACCTTAGGCTTGAGGTTTTAGTGATGAAGTCACAGCAAAAAAAATCACAGTACCTATCAGTGTATTCTAGCAGCTATTCTTGAGAGCCATTCGCCATTCTAGATGTAGTACGATACCACCTTCAACCATATCATCACTAACCATGAAGTTCCACAATCATAGAGATCTAGAGAGATGCCAATCCGTGCGCTGAGTACAAAACCTGGTGTCCGCAAACAGCGGCCGTATTCTGCGATTCAAAGTATTCTGCAAGCTTCAATAAGTTCATCATCCACTGCGGTATTAAAACTTAAAGTTTGTATATCCGTAAGTACAGAGCAAGCATTAAAAAACTGTTTACAAGCAATATCGCGACCGGCGTTCAGCCTTTAATACAAAAGTTGCGCACCGCCGCGAGCAATGTGTTTTGTTTTTGGGCATATTGATGCGACACCGGCCCCGCCCTCTTTTCATATCTCACTTGTTTCAGTGATCTGTGGACATAATAGTCGAACACTAACCTATGAGGTATATTAGTTATAATAAATACTAGCTGACCCGCCAGCGGCTTCGCTCGCATGGCCTGGCGGGATACTGTTAATTACAGTTTTTCAACTATGCCACGGGAACTCTTTCATTTAACGGGAACAAAATTATCCTAAATGTTGACCAGGGATATAAGCTACCACCATGCAAAATTTAATTTAAATCAGTCCAGTCGTTTCGGAGATTAGCCCGTACAAACAGACAGACAAACGGAAAACACAAATTTTGAACAAAATTTAAATTAGTTCGATTTCACTCCTTTCATCCCCCTAACTCAGTTTTAGCATATTTTTTTTTCATACCTACTTTTTTCAAACCAGTCTTTAATAGCGGATCATAGCAGATCTACCAACAATACTCCACTTCTGGCAAGCTGTCTCTCTGCCACCCATAAAATGTAATATTTGTAGTACCTAAGTAGAAACATTGTAAACATCCATATAAAAAGAATGGCCCCGAGTTTCTTGCCGCTTCTTCTCGGTGGGTTCTATATATTTTGGAACGCGGCGGTAGAGTCTTTAAAGTACATTATAATGAAAAGTTGACGTTCAAAAGTGCGTCTTTGATGCCTAAATTGAATAAATGATTTTGACTTTGACTTTGACTTTGAATAAAATAAAATAACAAGAGAAACCAATAATTTGAAAAAAAAATTGTTCGATTCCACTCCTTACACCCCCTGACTCGGTATTAGCATTTTTTCATTGTACAGTATGTAGTAAAGTGATGATTTGCAAAAAAAAATGTGATATTTGTAAGATACTTATTTTGATTTTTATAAATGCTCACTAAAAAAGCGTATCATATTAACAAACAAACAAATAACCCACGCAATTATAACACATTTATTAGTTATGTAGGTGCGTTAAAAAAATTATAATATTTTTATACACATAAGTACTCGCAGTAAAGCTTAACTAGCTATAAGCTACCTTATTATGCACCGCAGTATAAAATCTGCATCCATGTTATAACTTAAGCTACTGTTGAAATCAGTACTGTGTCGTGGACCTTAGCAAACACGGCTCGAATTTAATCTCAGCTGCTTTATCTCGGAGATCAATGAGAAGAAAACTTTATTTTGTGCGCAAACAAGGGTAATAAGCTTCTTTTCCGCCAGAAGGTTTTGTTCCTGGTACTGAAAGGTCAGGTGGTGTTGTGTGGAATACGTAATAGAGGCGTAGGATGACCCCTTGTGGCAGACCATAGTGACCAGCGGACCAGTTGGGTCGCGAATCGAATATTAATGGTTTTTGCTGTATTTGTGATAATAATATATTCTTATATTGAAATTTATAGAGAGAAAAATTCACATCCTCGGACGGGATTCGAACCCACGTCTTCTGACTCTCCGTGTCAGACGCCATTGACCAACTAGGCCACCGGGTTTCGGGTGCGACATCTATTGAACAGCTTTTATAGTACTATCCAACCGAAAGAAGCATTATTTAGAAATACTTAAACTTTCGTATTGACATCGCAACCCTTGTAATTTTTATAGTATTACTTTTTAAAAGCACTAACGCCTTCTATTAATATTAATAATATCAATAATGGCAGCCGTAATACACGCTTCAAAAATATACCAATCTCGAAATCAGTAAAAAATACGCCAATTTTTTTGTTACATAGTAGACTACTTAAATAATTTCAATTTTGCAGCACTGTAAGCAAAAACGCGGCGACGTACGAGCTTAATTGACAAGATCTAATTAATTTGTCTCGATCTGAACTTTAATACCTATCGATATGAAACATAAGCATATGATATATAATACCTGCTCGCCACCTCCTTAGTCTAGGTCCCTAGCTAATAGGACACAAGAAAAATCTGTCACTTTGTTAATGCTGCGTATAGCCATTTAGTACATAGCCATAGCCACTAGTCGTCCCTGTACGTTTCATAATTTTTTTGTAAAACAAAGATGATATGACGTTCATCGTCATTATAATGCTGCAATATCATATTTCACGGATACAAGACCAAAAACAAATTCATAAAAGTACATATTTCTTGGGTCTTCTTTAACAACGTGATAATATTTCAGGAAAAACAAGGAAAAATATCGAGTGTCGGAATCTTTACGTTTACGATATGGAAAAAAACAATATGTGAGTCCGTGTTTACGAAATACGTATTGAGTGTTAAATAAAAAGGTTATACGAGCCAAACTCTTAAAACGACGACGATAGAATTAGTGATCAAATGAACTTACTTAAGTATGTGAAGTTCGATCACTATTATTAGAAGATTTCATTCTACGCGTGTGAGCTGTGTGTTACTGTAGCTGAAGCCTACAGTATATTCAGCTACAGTAAGTCTTCTTCTTATTCTTCGTTGTGCTCTTGACAGAGCGGTCGTGATCGTCATGTAGAGTGTTGGAGGGGCCAGAAGTTATCGCCTCACGATGTCACGCAATTTATGCCTGTTTGCGGTCATCCTGGTGCACTCATGCAAGGAACCACCAACCGCACACTTGATTTGGTCGGTCCATCGCATCGGTGACCTACCGTGCGGTCTGGTGCCTTCCACTCTGCCTTGGACGACTAAACGCTCTATGGAGTCGTGATCTCGCCTGGAAACGTAGTCTCGCACGTTTCCAGGCGAGACTACAGTAAGTAAATCAAAGAAAAAAAGAAGAAATCGCGTTGAAGGAAGTTCAATAATAACAAAGTATAAGTAAATCAGTATTGTTTCATAGGACCTAAGTTATAATCAACGTAATATTTAGAGGGACCAAAGTTTACTATGTAGTTAGTATTTGACGTTTCCTCCATATAAACCAACGACTATAATGTGATACAAACGAATTTTCTGATTTAATTTCGGGACTAGTACTATTCTTTTGTTTATTCGATACTAGTGATACGCGCGACTTAACGTGGAATAAGGTTATCGCAATCTCTCAGGAACAATCCGTAGAATCAGGATATAGGAAGATATAGAAATAGCCTACGTGTATCCCAGGTACAAACGCCTTTGACTCTAAATTTCATGCAAATCAGTTCAGCCGTGCGATTCTCGAATAATTCGTCGTTGCGCTTGTCGACGAGCTCACCGATGTCAAATACTTTGAGATATCGTCCTTGTACATATAGTTGTTTTTCCAACGTTTCTTGTCATATCGTCATTTGTTTCACGGATGTTGTCAAGCATGCAACGATGTTTGCTCTTAGAGAATCGCACGGCTGGGCCTTATTCGCTGTAATCAGTCTAAAACGTAACGCGCTGCGTTACGTTTATATCTTCGCATAGCGAATAGAGTCCAATATAAATTTTGCGTAAGAAAGCGGACAGTTTCAAGGATTTTTTTGGGTACAATTGCATACCATCTGTCATAACTAGTGAATAAGAAGCTAAACATAAAATCATGCTAGAGGTGCAATACCTACCTACGTCACATAATAAAGTATTAGCTATATTGTAAATTGTTGGAAATACGTTTGTATGGAGAAGACGCCGAAACCAACTCACTGTATACTAATCTATGGTGTTTGATATTACCTCTTAAGCAAGGTAATAATGACGACTAATCAGCCAAACGGCACACACACGTTATTGTAGTCAGGTGGCACTGACAACAAAGGAAGTTAATCATGCCACGTTCTCTCTTGTACAGTCCTTTTGCACCTCGCTCCTTTGGGACTTATCTATAGTTGTTGCGGCTTTCATTTCCTCTAGCTCTGAGTGAACGTACGTTATCAAATGATAGTGTTTCTTGCACATGAAAGAGTACCACTATACAGGTACACAGGTACGCGAAGTTTGTATTTCGGGCTTATAGTTGAAAAAGAAATAGACGCATGCGTTTACGGAAGTCGTCATTAATATAATATTAAACGAACATAATTAGTTATAATTTTGCTGGGGAAATTCTTGAATCGGAATTATTGCTATATATTGTTGTGTAATATCCTACTTTCTACTAATATTATAAAAGCGAAAGTTTGTGAGTATGGATGTATGGATGTGAGCATCTTTGTTACTCTTTCACGCTCAAACGGCGGGTTGGTAATTAGGCTCAAAATTTGGTATGGAGGTAGATGAGACGCCAGATTAACACATAGGATACTTTTCATCATCATCCGTCACTACGCGGGTGAAAAAGCGTAATATGATTGAGCACAGCATAGACAAAATAATAAGATCTCCGTCAAGATCGTAATGATGACAGTTCTGTCAAAGTTTGTGTCAGTTTCTGATAGCTTTGTCAAAAACCAAGTCAAATATTAAGACTTAGCTAATGACCGACAGTAAAAGGATCATGCAGTAGCAATACATACTATTTCCATAGTTAAGACTTAAGTCTAACAATGAAAATGTAATAGTAATTTTTAAACTTTTGCAATTTGAACACATATTTATATTATATTAACGGGGTTTCAAACTGGCGGCAACATGGAATCCAGTGATTAAAAAGTGTTCCCGTCGCGATTTATCCTCAGAAAAATCTGTCGATATCGTTAGTGTTGTGTGTCGGGACAATGACTTTTTATAACAACTGTTGGGGGTATATTAAAAAGTATCTCCATACTTCAAGACAGTGACACCCGCCTCTTCAGTCCGCTCGTGACCATAGACTAAAATATATACTAGGAAACTCGTGACCACGATCAATGCAACTTGATCGAAACGTCGAGGTAAATAAATACTATTACTAACGCGATTAAGCCCCGTTAATATAATATAAATAAATGAAAATGGTATATTTTATAACTAGCCTAAGCCATATAATATTTGTTTCTATTTATTATGTATAGAAATACCAGTTATCTATGTGCTGTAAACTTATTTATTTTTGGTTCAAACATTATTGTATTAGTATTGTTAATTTGACGATATACTAGATGTGCTCGGCGACCGTCAAGGGTGATGAAATGTAATGACAGTTTTTTTTTCCACGGTGATTAATTTTATATTTGTATGTACGTAAGTCCTGTATTTTAATATTAATGTTTACTGATTGATATACTAAGTATTAAAAATTACTCATATTTTACTATTATTGCGTTTGACAATACGTACATATATTATGACATTTTAGTATAAAGATAGTTAGATATGCCCTTGGAGAAGATAATAAGCAACTCGGAAGTACTAATCATATTATTTTCACATCATAGTCGTACATATAATTTTAATATTGACTTGTCTGACATCCGATGAAGTTATGCACTCAAATATAAACAACGACAAGGGCATGATGAAAATTTTGCATGGTTTTATAATTTATTATGTGTTGTCAGCAATAAGTAAATGTTATAATAGTATTACTAGTGTAGGTACCTAAAATTAAGGTTATGTGTTTAAGATGCACATTTTATTTTATAACTCTTTAAACTTTCGTAAATCTAACTAATGTTTTAGAGAATATCTTATTTTTTTCGCGCCCAGAGTTTTATGAAAAAAATATTTTATCTAACCTCGGCGATTCCATCGAGTTGCATAGTCCCTGGGGCCTTACTATCAGCTTCATAAAAACCATGCAAGTGCCGTGCAGTTCTTAAACCTGACATAATTAGTTTTGAATGAAATCATACCATGACGCTCGTTTAGGTGAACTGTTTGAATATTGTTTTCTCAAAGATGAACGGATAATATTGTCTCTGGCATTCTAACAATTTACTATAACCAACATTGCAGACGCCTAGAGGTTTATAAGCTGATAAACTGAGTGGATTTAGAGCGACATGTTAACGAGAGTCCATACAAACAAACAGGTGAACGGTTTTTCTGCGGTTTTTAATAGTATGGCATGCTTTAAAGTTGTCATGGTACGAATAAACCGGGCAGTTGTGTAGAAGTCCTGCTTTAAGAGCTCATAGTAAGGCCCCTGATCATGAGCAGACTCAACCCGCCTTATTATAAAAGGTGAAATAAAGATAGTTCCGAGTTTAAACCATATAGTTAACGGGAATTTATATGAAAATTGATTAAATCATGGTTTAAACTTGGGACTATCTTTTGACCACGTTATATAATATAGGCGGATTGAGTCTACTCTAGTGAAACAGTCCCGATTTTCTCTTAAATGATGTACCTTTTTAATCTGCATTCTGACTTAATGGGTTTCTAATGACAGAGAAATGGCAAAAAAGTAAATAAAATCAACTGTTGAAAGAAAGTATTTAAACATCAAGTCATTTGAATTTAATACCTTTCTGTATCTTTTCGGGTAAACCCTTAAACCTGAATAGTAACTGGAAACTAAAAGGATTTAAAAAAAATCTTACTTTATTGGTACATACAAAAATGCCTAGAAACTGTTAAAAAAATCAAACACAAAAGATGATTTAGCAATGTGCATTTCACATATACAGGTTGTGGCGTAATGAGTGCATAATAGGGTACCTGCGGGTAGGGGCCATTGTGGCGGTTCAGAAAAATATTTGTTATGCTCAGTAAAAGTGCCTCGGTTTTCGAGATATTCGACATTTTCGAAATTTAAGAAATATTTCACCCTTCGTCACTATTTTTGGCGCCAAGACTGCAAATGAAAATTTTTTTTCTATCTGTTTTTTGGATAGTATTCTTGGATAGATGTGCTATCGAATGGAAACTATTATTTTTATAACACAAGCACAGTTATTTTTTTAAAATAAGATTTCACTAAAATTTTACTTGCTTTTGTTTGTTTTCCTGACCTTTACCCTTCTGTGGTGTAAAAAAAATGTATGGTCACTTGAATGCCAAATTTTAAAAAAATTAGCTTATTTCACCGAGATTCCGAAATGGTATATTACATGGTATTTCCACAAGTTGATTCAAAAGTAATTCCTATTAAAATGGGTAGAGCGAATTATTATAAAATTACAAATAACTAGTACTAAAATTTACTTCATTACTTAAAATCACCTAAAAACGTTAGTTTAAAATTCGGTAATGAAATAAAACGAAACAATAAATTTTAAATGCATTTCATTTATTAAATTTACTATTACAAAAGGTGTTCGAAAAGGCCACCACGTGCTCTGATGCATGCTCTGCACCTTTTGATAAAAGATCTTTTAATCCTGTTCGCAATTCTTTGCTCTGTGATTTTCTGAGCAGCTAATCGCACACGCTCCCGTAGCTGGTCCACTGTATTGATTGGGTCTTTATAAACCTTTTCTTTAAGGCATCCCCAGTAAAAAAAAAATCCAATGGGTTGAGGTCTGGTGAACGAGGTGGCCACAAAATTGTCTCCAAACGACCCATCCATCGTCGACGATATGTTTCATCGAGGTATTGTCGAACATTTCGGGCGTAATGAGCGGGGCAACCATCGTGCTGCAGCCACATTCTTCTTCTATCTTCTAATGAAACATCTTCTAATAAAAGTGGAAATTCGTGCCGTAAAAAATGTAAATACGTTTCTGCAGTCAATGTTCCAGACAATTCGAATGGTCCGATGATTTTGCCATTTAGAATTCCAGTCCATAAATTAATTTTGAACTTGTACTGGGACCTGTCTTCTCTGGCCAAATGAGGGTTTGTACGCTGCCAACTGTGCAGATTGTGCATATTAAAATACCCATCTTTTTTGCACAAATTTTATCGAAGAAATCGGGATCTGCGTTCATTTTTCTCAGCATTGTTTGGCAAAATACAACTCGTGCAGGGTAATCTCTTGGCTGCAAACATTGCACGTGCTGGTAGTGAAAAGGATGTAATTTTTCTCTTTTTAAAATTCGGTGCACTGTTCTTGCTGACATGCCAGTATTAGAGGCTATTACGCGCACAGATGTGGTCGGATCAGCAGCAATTTCATCAAGTACGTCCTCTTCATTATGTACTTGTGGTCTCCCAGAACTCGTGCCACCGATGCCACTTCCAGGAATTCGACCTTCCATGTAAGCATTGTGTACGCGAATAAACACACGATAATCGGGATGGCGTGCATTGGGAAATCTTTCCCGATACTGCTGCTCGATTGGCGTCACCACCACACTCGCCGTAAATTAAATGCATTTGCGCATATTCAGACGCAGTGTATAGCTGAGGCATTGCAATCAATATGCAATACCAAAAAATCCAAGTTACAAAGCAAATCAAGTCCGAGATCACAGCACAAAATCGTTAGGTACACAAAATTAAGACGTCCAAATTGCTAGGCAAAACAAAGTCCGAAATCACTGCACAAAATCGACGAGTATCAATCCAAAACAAGATAACACGTTGTTGTACGGGAGTAGTATGATAGCACACTGACTCGAAAATCATATAAATGCGTTACGCGAAACGATAGTTCTCTTTCACTCATAGCATGAAAGAGCAAGATAGACATAGTGTCGATTACCGCTGGGCCGAGAACCAATCTGTTCCAAGAATTACTAGTAGTTCTGCGAACAGTAGACAATTATTGCTAATAATAGTTAAAAATATTTCTTTAAATTACGCCTTGATAAGTTTGTTAGGAATTAATTTTTAATCAAGTTGTGACAATGATATGTAATATACCATTTCGGAATCTCGATGAAATAGGCTAATTTTTTTTTTTAATTTGGTATTCAAGTGACCATACATTTTTTTTACACCACAGAAGGGTAAAGGTCAGGAAAACAAACGAAAGCAAGTAAAATTTTAGTGAAATCTTATTTTTTTTTAAAAACTGTGCTTGTGTTATAAAAATAATAGTTTCCATTCGATAGCACATCTATCCAAGAATACTATCCAAAAAACAGATAGAAAAAAAAATTTCATTTGCAGTCTTGGCGCCGAAAATAGTGACGAAGGGTGAAATATTTCTTAAATTTCTAAAATGTCGAATATCTCGAAAACAGAGGCACTTTTACTGAGCATAACAAATATTTTTCTGAACCGCCACAATGGCCCCTACCCGCAGGTACCCTATTATCCACTCATTACACCACACCCTGTATACAGACTTGCAATTACATATTTATTAAATTTTATTTGATTGTGTACTTGCTATGACACATTTTACCATTTCAAAACACAACGGATATAGTCTTTTGAAAAACTAATTATCTTTATAATTATATTATTGTTAATTTGGCCTATTAATAACAAAGCACAAAGTCATAAAATTTTTCGTCAGTTCTTTAATACCATAAGACACTACATAGTATAAACGTTTATGTTACGAAAAATATGACAGAGATTTGACTAATCAATGATTCATAATTTTTCTTTGATCAGTAGCCAGTGGTACTTAACTGCAGTTTTGGTTGTGAGCTGAAGACAATTAGGCGTGCAAGCGTGCGTCATTTGATTCTGTCGCAAAACGATCCCAACCCTCCGGACCCTCCGCAAATATAAACAGAGTGTTTCTACACAAACAACTGCATTTTTTCTTACTTATATTTTACAATCTGGAGAATATAATGGAGAAAGTATTTCATGTTCACGTTGTCGTACGTCAATATTTATAACTATATCACTCAACTTGCCAGCTTTACGTATTTACTCGTAGATGCTTAATTTGCCAGGGTGCGTGTGAGCCTCTCGGTTAATCCGTCCACGTGTAGTTTAATACTGCGGTGTTCTAAATAAAAACAGATAAAATAACGCTTGCACATTCATACCCTGTGTTGTGACAGGCATGGACTCGCACATTACCATAACACAAACATCCAAGAGAACAAACTTTTCTTGTATATTTAAATATTTGGCTTGACCACAGTCCCCGCGCTTTGAAAGCAGCATCACTAGCAATGGAGCTAACGGGTATCATTCTATTTCTTTCAAGTAAGTAGTATTGTGTTTAAATTTGAAAGACAGTTAATCGCTGGGCAAACGAAAGAAAAAAACAACGTGGATAATTGTACATAATTAATAAGTGTTTAAAATTATGAGATTGGAAATTTTTTATTTGTCACAGGAAACGTTGCGAAATAAAGGAACACTGTTGGGAAATTAAGCAGTCACTCGAAAACGGCAACTTTGTAATTTTCATGGGCGTGAGCTCCCACCCAAATTAGTTTTCGGAGGCGAACAGAAGTAAAGTGGCTATATCTTTTACGCGAACACTCGATATCAACTTAAAACAATGTAACCAAAATGTGAAAGCGAAGCATAAAATTACCCCGAAACAGTACAAATGTAATTAAATGTAACCGTTAAACTCAGGCATTGTCGTAAAAGTTAAGTAAAAGCTCCGCAAAATCTTTGTTAGATTTACGTTTTATGTTCACAGAAAGAACGAAACCGAGAATAATTTAATAACTTTATATAATGATAAACGTATTTTCTGCGGTTTTCTTTGCAATAAAAGGCTCACAATGACGCGGTCCTGAATTTCTTTTGTAAGTTCACTGGCTTTTAGAAGACACTACTTTGATTAAGTTTGTTGAACAAATAGATATTTCTAGACTCAAAGGTTCAAACGAACTAATTATCTGATTGCACAACCAATTTGACAGCTCCGTAAAGTTAAAACAAGTTTTTTTAAGCATGTTTTTCCGAGGCAGAAATTTTGCCCGAATTATTCAAATGATTAAAACTATTAACATGATATTTTTATTTTATGTTTGCTTACTTTCAACTTGTAACAAAGAAAATATAAAAGGAATAATAAATAGGTAGATAGAAAACACTTTATTGAAACACCACATTAATAACTTAATATTATTAAGTACAATTCTTAAGCCTAGGTGTAACAATGGGCTTATCGCTCAGAGCGATCTCTTCCAGACTATAGAATAATCAGCATTTAATACAGTCAAATTGAAGTGTCTCATTTTTTTATCACTCGAAGGGCAATGCTGTATATTTTTAGTTACCAAATAACATTTTCCTTATTCACTTCAGTCAAAAAAATACATATTTTAACATCAACCTGTACTTCCGGTGCGGAGAGCGTGAACCGTCCTGCACGCCGGACGTATTCGTCGTCCATCCGTCGTGAACATGTTACCATCTATACTTTTAATTGGCAGTAGATTCACCCTGCAGGCACCAGACATGTTGATGTGTGGGACATAGCTGTGTATGGATGGTTGATACATCCTGCACGGTCATTGTAGTTATATGAATTGCTTGTTAGTAGGTTATTTGAACCGAGATTAAGTTTGTTTGACCAGATACCATCTTTAAGGTTGCAAAATAAGGTAGCAAAGTGAATAATATACATTTTAATAATTTAGGCTTTTGCGATTGAGTTTACTTAATATGGAAATATAAAAGCCTTTTTAATTTGAAACAAATGAATCCGTGTATATTATGTTAATTTTAATCTTTTAATATTATTCTTTACGTTTTAATAACTTTTTAGTAACCGTGTCTGCGGTGGTCTTGAGTACACTAGATGTCTATTATTGTATGTATTTACTAGTTAAGATGTTCATAAGGTTATTATAAAATAGTAGTTTATGCAACTGTTATATAATAGAGGGTATTAAAACATGAGTGTAGTTTTTTGTTTTTTTGTTTCAAATTAAAATTACACGAGAGTTTTCATACCTAATTATATGCAGTTGTATACACTACTTTATTTAACCTCATGACATTTTTGCTACTAAAGTTTTATCCAACAAAATATTACTCAAATTCGTATGTACGAAATAGCGCCAAAATGGAAAAAGTCTTCTTCTTCTTCTTGTTTGTATGGCTTGTGCGGCGTAACCACAATTTTGCCAATATCAGTGGAAAAAGTCTGTTACTGGTCTATTGGCTCGGAATCAGCGCGTTGCGCGCAGCGCGCTCCCCACAGATAATGTGTACTTAAATTGAATTGAAACCTCCTTGGTCGGGACACATTGGTACTTTAATAATTAAAAAAATGTTTTAAAGCATTGTTTTGTTAGGAGAATAATGCTTTAATTAATTTTTTTTTATGTTTTTAAAAGAAGTATGTAAATAAAATATGCCAATAAAAGTCTGTATTTCATTTCATAATTAGAATATTACCGAATGAGATTATATAAAATACATTTGGTCATAGTATTATAAAACAATAATAATATAGTTGACTGATGGGAAAAGAACGTTAAGGCGCGGTCCAACCCCAATTTTAAAATAATTTACGATGCTTTACGTAAGGTTGAAAATTGCTTGTTAGATTGGACGATGTAATGCGAAAATGCGTTAATTTTGTACGTTTTCTTTATATTTTTCGATATATACTAACAGAATCGAAAAAACTGCTGGTTATAACTTTAGTACTATACGTTGGCTATGTATTATTTAAAAAAAATATAGTGTTATCGCTGAAAATTCTGAGAGTTTGGACTTGAAAGTTTATTTTTGTGGACCTATTCAGGATTTTTTTCTGCAGAAAGAGAGTTATATTTATGAATTCTATTCGGTTATAACTCTTTTCCTATTCCTTTTCTAACCTTAATATTTTTTTCATAATATATTATCGATCTGTTTCGTTACACTAGGTGTTTAAAAATTCTGCTTTTTACTATTATCAGGATACGAGCGCGTCTTAAGTTATTACATAGATACTCTTAAAAATAAACAGGATCATTATACGTAACATAGACATTTTCAGAAATAATATTAGTACTTCATAGAACTTCAAAAAATCAGATGCAGATTATGTATTAGTAACCATATACTATGCAACATACAAAGAATTACCTCATTTGATACACATGGATCAACTCACTCACGCCCGTTGAAGGAATAGGTATTTTTGTGAACCCTGAACAAGGACCCTAGATGGCGGTAATCAGGTTACAGAGTAGGTAGAACTATTTTATTAGAGTCCTTCTTGGTCAATATTACCGTAGTGCCAGGTATTTCACACCACAGCAGTATGTATCGTATGTAAGGAAGTGTGCAATATTACGTGGAAATCCAAAAGCTAAATTTTTTAAAGTAAAATGTTTATTTAAAATACCATTAAATTTTTAAAACTACTGATTTATCAAAGCGTCAATACTAATGTATTCCCTTTCGAATACATTATTGTTTGTTAATTGCCACACAGTTAATACAACATTTTATATGCTAGTTGTTTTTGCTGCAATTTCACCTGAAACTATTCTGAAGGAATGCCTCTTCGTGCTTTATATGCCGCCGGCAAGCTCTTAATTGTAGCTTGAGTTCGTGACGTGCATCGCAACTTGTTTATAGGTTAGCGCTTTTTTATTTGATTAATACCTAACATTTGCGGAAATCATGAATAAACAATTGAAACGTATTGTGCTGGTCATTGCTCTGGTGGGATTATTAAATGTATTTTTTTAAATTATGTATTAATTGTAAAGTGAAAATATTAAAAATAAACCAAACATTTTAAAAACAACCGATTAATTAATAAACCTTATTTATGTAAATACTTAAAATAAAATAAAAACACGAAAAAGCTAAAATAAATTATGTAGCATATTATATAATACTTGTGCTATTAAAAATACGCTTTCTTCCGATATAACATACGCCCAGAGATGCGTAATCCACATATTCTAAAAAAAATATATACCATGATAATTAAAACTGTTCAAAAAAAAACCAGTGTTAACCTTAGCATAGGAGCAAAGTGGTATGTCCACATTTATATATAATTTTCTTGCACTCATTAGACGTATGCATATTGCTTAGCTTAACGAGACGCCTGTACATAAAAACAATTGCAGTTTCACAGTGAGCTTAAAATTTAAATGTTCCGAGTGGTTTCGCACTGCGTTCACCACTACGAGCTACTTACTCTACCAATCAGCCAGGTAATAGACTTGCTAGATGAATTATTGCAGGTGCCTTTTAAAACTAAACACAGATGGTAATTCAAGAGTCTGACGAAGGTGTCTTTTCTGCTTAGGGCGGAGAAGGCAGAACATGACTGCGAGAATATCTGCCAAAGCGGACATTTTACCTTTAAAATTACTGTCACGTGTTATAAAGTATACTATTGATAACACCAGCTCATTTCCAATATTTCCCAGTATTCTTGAACAGTATGTTCCTACACTACGTTTGCCGAGATGTTATCTCAGAGATGGAAGTACATGTAGATTAAAAACACATTCGAGCCGCTCGAGGGCTTCTAACACGGCGTAACATTAGGGTAACAATAACGTAACAATAGGGACCAACGTCTAAAGCTATCAGCTAAAAATGTCAATATCAATGACCCATCCTAACACTGTCATCAATATGCCTTCCTGGACCTTGTTGGGCAGATGAGAAAGAATAGGCAATGTAAGCTACGAGCGCTTTATAGATACTTTTTTTATTTCATAATTAGTACCGCCACAGAGCGACATACAGTTTTTACTCAGCTTTTACGTGAATGCTATTTTCCTTACTATACCCTGAATTTTCACGCTGAGTTGCGTCGACTCGTGCCTATTTTGTAAAGGCCATAAAATGCCATTGTTCAAGATTTTGATGGCCAAATCTGTCATTTACAAACACTGAATAATGAACTCAACTTTTAATTATTGCCATGATTCGCCGTCAGCGAGTCCCAACAAACGGGGACAATTCCGAATCCATTCAATTATTCAAACTTTTAATTAATATTAATAGGAGCTCTCACTTTCAAAAGAAAGAATGCCGAAGATAAAAAACTCCTTAGAAATCGGAGTTAACAGCAGCTGTGGACTGTAAATGAATGCGAAAACAATAAAGAGTAGAGACCAAAAATAGAAAAAGATTAAAATAAAATATAATTTGAAATGGTTATTAGTGCTTGCGGAACGGACAAACGAAGGTTAGCGCAAGGTTGACGCAGACATAGATTGAATACTAGTTTCTATTTAGTCTGGGTTGGCACAACGTCCGTAATAAACGTCATGACAAGAGAGATAGGAAATTAAACGAAACTAAAGCGAAGTCGGTCGTGCCAACATCTGGGGGAGGAAGTTTGGGGCGCTTCGAATCTTGACAAAAAAAACTAAATGAAAACCGGGTGCGCAGTTCTATTTGCTTTGCTGTGAGCGACAGGTTGGGGTACAGTTTATTTTTGGTTTTTTTCTGTGTGCATTCTTTCATGCACTGTTCTTGTGAAATAACGAATCAAGTCACGTTATTTTGCTGTTGCGAGTATACTCTGATATTTTTATACCATTTTATTTGACTATTTGCCTGACATCATAAACAAATAGTAGGTTCTGCTTAACATTTATGTACACATCGCCCTTGGTTGAAAATTTGCTTTTTAAAAATCTTTTTCATAACGGATGTTAATCCCGTGCAGAATATCATATTGTATGCTCTGGTTTTCTGGACTAGATATCTTATCTAGGTCACCCATATTATTGTTAATGACTTAGTCAATTCATTAATTGTACAGGCAAATTATTTTCCAAACTTGAAGCTGCAGTTAGGGCGTGAAGGGAAGGAAGGAAAGGAAAGGAAGGAAAGGAGGAAAGAAGGAAGAAGAAGAAAGAAGGAAAGAAGGCGTGAAACACCTTATATTTTACAATGTAGACCATATGGGTGGAATGATAAGTATTGATTATAGCTAAGAGTTGTCAAATTTAATAGTTTAAAAACTACTGCGTAATAACTTATCTGTAAATAGGAAAAGATGGCAATATTCCTTTCTACATGATAAACGTTGTTCCAAAATGTAAAGGAATATGATATGATCGTGACTCTGATATTCATTTTAATATAATATAATGATGCTATAACTGTTCTTAAGAAATAAATAAATAAAATAAATAAATTTTATCACAACGAAGGTATTATAGGTATATTTTTTTACTTACCTTTTGGTAATGGTTCTATTACAATTTTGACGGCACCAACTGCGAGCAGTCCCGTAAGGACCCATAGAAAAGACATGGCGCTTCTTGTGGAATACGTCAGCACCTCCATCTTCAGTCTATGGGTCCCATAACGGATCCTGGAACAAAGTAAAACACAATATAAATTATATTGAACTAAAACTGCTTAAACGCTCCTAGAAGTACTTGCCTTGTCAATCTTAACTGATTAACAAGTTTAAGTAAACATTGCAATTGGAGAGAAAACTACACATCCTCGGACGTAGTTTAGTACGTTGACTGTCGGTGACATCCGGGCGATTGGTTGACCAAATGACCAATTGTCTCCGACTCTAATGCTCACAGTAACAGTGAAATGCTACTGCACTTCATCTATCTGTTGACTAGTGACGACGCCTTCACCACAAATAGCAACAACAGTTGTCAGATCTATCGCAAGTATTTGTACAATCAATTTTCAGTCGGCGAAATTCTGGTTGTCTGAAACTTCTACATATTCTTGACTAGCCTAACCGCCAAGTCGTACTTGACCCATGTGATGGATTGCCCACACTACTCCTGTCTTTGAAACGAAAGCCCTATGCTAGGGGCTGTTTATGAAACCAACATATAGAATTGTTAATATTACATTGCAGAAGATCTAAAAAGAGATATAATAAAATAAGGCATTATCGCGTCAAAGCCTCTGCTCCAAGCGGGTTCAGTGTTTTATTGACAAGATCCAATTCGACTCTCAGATTCAATCCTTCGAGTTTCAAAGTGAGTTCTCCTAATATCAGACGTCTTTGCATTTATGAATAATAACTGGAAGAAGTTAAATTCACAAGGCCCCAGGTATGTAGTCAAGTAAAAAATTCATAAAAGTGAGGGGGGGGGGTCAGTATGCTAATAGTCACATATGTGTATTATACACATCTACGAGTATAACTAACCTTTTTGATTGAATACTCGTGAATTAGACCATATTTATTTTATATCAAACTTTACTCACGTGAGTATTATTATTATAGTTTTGATATTAAATAAATTTAATACTCTTAGGCAGGTTGGGCAGGGCTCATAGCACGCAGAACAGATGGCCGATGGGGCCGAAAGGTTCTGGAGTGGAGACCACGGACCGGCAAGCGCAGCGTAGGTCGTCCACCGACACGGTGGACAGACGACCTGATGAAGGTCGCAGGACGACGTTGGATGCAGGCCGCTTCCAACCGGTCCTTTTGGAAAATCATGGGGGAGGCCTATGTTCAGCAGTGGACGTCCTACGGCTGAGATGATGATGATGATGATGAATACTCTTAAGAGTTACGATACGAGCGAACATACTCCCGACGAGAATTCCTAAAGGTGAGACAGGTGGATGGTGGATGGATGGACTATAAAACTGTGACATATACAAATTTGTGCGTATTTAAATAGCCAAAGACGCGGTAGGTATAGTCGAATATCTCGACCGGTTTCGAGCCAAAGACTTGTTGTGCTAAGACTGATGATTTACGTAGGTAGCAGTATTTCTTGGCTTAGCATTTGTGCTTGTCTATTGAATCAATGTTATCAACCTTTCCCCTTTCTTTCTTTAATGAAATCCTGATTACGTCCTTGAATCCAATTCTCATCTTAATACTGTAAGAATTGGAAAGATAACTCGCTAAAAGAAAAAAATTCTGTATTAGCTTGCGGTTTCCTGCGGTTTTATGTATTTATTCCTAAGACAAGTAACATGACACTGCGAAATAATCTTTTTGTATATGTAGCGGACTAAAAATGATTTACTTATTATGTATTTGTAAAATTCTAAGTACTTTAATATAGATAATTTCACATCTAATAAAGGACATACGTAATTGTTGCTACATACTTTGTAATTGTAAGATATAGGCTGCTGTTTATCCCAGAAAAAAAAACATTACCGATTGTCATTTTCAATGTAGAGGAAACGTCCTTCATCCCAATGAATGACTTCCTCAAATGTCATTTGAATGATAACAAAAATAGATGAAAACTAAACTATTTAGTACTTTCGTAGTCGTTATCCAACTTCATAAATCCACTGGTGAATATTTAGCTCTTATGATTATGGAGACAAAATATTATAGTCATTAACTATGATCACCACTTGCAATATTAAACGCTACACCTTCGGAGAGACAAAGCAAAATTAAGCAAATGTGTAAGTCGAGTAATAATAGATGGGCGTTTGTAATTGCGTGCTTTAACGACATTATATTTAGATACAGTAGCTCAGTAACCTTATTGTTATAGTTAGTTTCTTTAAATTTAAATTTAGCCTAGGGTCAAGCAGGCCGAGGTCTAGACATAAAAGTGTACTATGCTGAGTGAACATTTGAATTAATAATATATTTTACATCTCTCATATTCGGTAAGTAGGTCCTTATTACCCCCAAATGGAGCTTTTAGGTGACCAATTAGCGCTCTAGGGTAATAATGTAGCTAGAAAAGCCCAAGGGCGGTAAGTAATTAAAAAAAACAATTTACTAATCAAAAAGTTCGCGTACATCTAACCATCATACTGGCAATAGACATCATGCATTCAGCCCAATGACAATAGAGGTCGCTTCGCTATTCAGCCTTGTCTTCGTATGATTATAATAGTCATCAATTTATTTATGTAATGCTTGTTTTTTTCTACTTACCTCATAATCGAGATGTAAAGCAGAGTAGTTAGCTCGGGTGTAAGCATCAATTGCACCCTCGAACACCTCGAAATATCGGGCTGCAATTGATGCCTTACAGCCTTTGGCTACTAATCTACTATTAGAGCTAAAACATAGTAGAGCCTGGCAAGTATCGCTGGATGATCAAAACCTAAACTGAGAATAAGAATAGAAGAGTTCTGTAAATGCTCGAACCAGTATAGCGCAAATCCAGTCTCCCCGTAAAGTTATGGTTGACCGCTTTAGCTTGTACCCTATGGCAGTCACCAAGTGGGGTAATACTGTAGTGGTAGGACTTCTGTAGAGTCCGCCTGGAGAAATACCACACCTTTACCTTTTTTCATTTAACCGTGAAGCAGTAGTGTGTAGGCATTACTGTGGGAAATTTTTTACAATAAAATTACAGCGCCAGAGATTTAACATCTCCTATTTCAGGGTGTCGAGCACAGTCCATTGCTATGGAGGGGTTTGAACTCTTGTAGATTAAAATTGTGAATGGCACTGAATTGTTAGAGGAAAATGTGACGCTTAAAATCAGGTGTACTACTTTGTCGTTTTGTCACCATTTGATATGAAAAAATCCGAGGCGAGGCTTATTTTTTTCTCCGACATCCAGAGTCAATTTTAACTGTCGCTATTGTCAACATTTTTATCTATATCAGCCTACTTTAATTAGTTAAATGTAACGTCAGTAGACGTACCAACTCAAATATCAAGTGACTTGAGGTACTGTTTACAGTGTACCATTTAAAGGGCCAAGGGTGAATTGTATTAGTTGCAATGTGCATCATTAGTACGAAAACTTGAAAGAAAAGGGTCGTAAGATATTTTTTAATATATCTATTAAATGGGTACTCTAAAGCAAAAGTGTATTAACTAGTATTGCATAGTAAAGGAATCACAGCATTCTTCCATATCCCACATTTCTATTATGTAGCCGCATCTGTTTTGTTTCTAACAAACCCACATAATATTTTACTATATTTTTGCTAATAATATGACACATGGGTACCATACAAAACTATGACATTCTACGTAGTATTATAGCAAAATATGGGTTTTCATCAAACTAATCACTCATAAACTACTTTTCGTTTGAAAGCATCTTTACTTGGAAATAAAAAGAAAAATCTAACGATATCTTGACACAACACCGATGGCAACGAAGGATGTACCCTATACAGTTTATTCATCCGCATGTTAAAGGTACGACGCCTATAGAAGACATTCTAATTACGGCAGCGGGCGTTGCCAGCGTCAGGGCGTCACCTGATTAAGGCATCAAAGATTCTACCATGAGCCAGTTCGTAATTATTTGGTCTTATCATTCCTTAGTGCAGCTTCTGAGGCTTTCAGTGCACTTTGCTTTACAGTCTATGAAGTGTGTACAATTACGCTGAAATTGCAGTCTTATTAAGAAGTCAGTGTAACTCGTTAGCTAACAGAATTCTTAATGGACCGTTGCTGTCATTGTGCGCAAATTAAACAAAGTTTTTAAGACTGCTGTCTCCATTGTACTTAAAAATAAAGTAGTTACGAATATTATAATAATTCATGTTAATGTTCATAACGTACCAATAGTTTATTTAAGGTTTATGAAACACGTTTAAATGTGCGCTAATAGATCGAACAAATGGCCGATTTGTAGAGGTGGACTTTGAATGGTTGAATGGTTAGTTTAAATTTCTGAACGGTACTAAAGTGTTGTAGGTAAACGTGACGCGTAACATTGCGCAAGCGACTTGCTCGTCTTGTCATCGACTTGCATAAAAAAAAACAAGTGTTAAAAATATATTTATGTCGTATTTCTTAAAAATGTGCAACATGAAATACGCGGTAGTGTCATAATTTGCACTAAGGGGTGATTTCGTTCCGTAAACTACGAAATTAGTGCGGGTATTAGTGGTGGGGTGGGAAAAAATGTAATTATGCCCTCGTCGGGTCATTAACAGTAGTTAGTGGGCTCCACTCACCTGAAGGTGCGAAAGTTACTGCGTGCTAAAAATGTGCAGTTTGAAAGTACAACTTTTGGCTTTTATTTTCAAAGTACCTTTGTAATTTGTTTTGTAATTGACTGAGTGAGCGAAGCGTCTCCGGATATTTGTCAGTATCCTGAAATAATCTTATTTTAAACCAATCTTGTCAAAACTTAGTATGCAAGTTCTACTATTTAATAAAAAGGAGGGAATTTTGCTATGGCACTATTTAAGGACCGAATTGAATAATTTTAACAAAACTGATCAAGGTCTTGTCGAAAACGATATTTGTAAATTTTTTCTCAAATTCGATGACCTGCAGATAGTTGATACTTCGAAAAATTGCCGCTGATAAGACTGTTCTCGCAAGTTCTACTTTCGCAGAACTACTAGTACCAAACATAATACGAAAACTTCGTGTCACGTTTAATCAATAGGTGAATGATACAAAAGTAATTTTGGTACCTTTATAAACACTCGTCTTTATGGCTAAACACATCTCACGAAAATAACTTGACTTGAAAAAGTTTTATCTACTACTAGTTAAAATACGAATACCAATAATTATTTAGTATCAGGATGCTCAATATTTAATGAACTTTCTCCATAAAATGCACTTTAAAATATTACCTAATAATAATACAAATTGATAGCTGTGCATGTTTTTTTAAGTAAATACAATAATTGCGCTACGAAATAACTACCAACTTAAAATCAGTATTCGGAATAAACTTCTACAATGTTTAAAATGACGCCGTTTAAACTTAAATGTTTGATATCAATCAAAGAACAAGAAACAAATGGACTGCAACACTAAACAAAGCTTAATAATTCAAAGATAATCAAGCCCAGAGCTTTAGACAAAAGATGGCCCGACTTCCTTTGTCAGCTTATTGTAGTTATAAAGTTAATCCACCGATAGGAAAAAAATACTACCTCCGCAGTGCCTAAGCCGCAAACCTGAAATACAAAAAGTATTGTAAGTTTGTGGCCTGGGTACTTTAGACCGACTTCTAAAATTAAGGTTTCTCAATTCGACCGTATTTTTTGTGTGTTCGCATAGGTATAACTTCGTCGTTTATAAACCGATTTTAATGAATATTTTTTTGTTTTGTAGAGTATACTTCCAAGGTTCCATTTAAATTACATTAAATTCTTTTGAGTTACGCTCCAATAACTGAATAATGTTTCACCTATTTTGATGATATGTACCATCATTTACGGTGAATGACAATCGATCCGTAAATAATAAGGGTCACTAAAGAGGGTGAAAATTTTTTTATCGCTAAAATTTTACCGCTTTCAACACGATAAAACATGAAGGTTCAAAATTACCTATTATTACAATATTGTGCGCGTGGTACTGACTTCAACAAGTTATGTCACACTTTCTAGTATTGAAGTCGGTAACTTTTTGATTACATTTTTTTTTATCCATTATACTTTGAAGAACAGGATGTGGTTATTAAACTTACTAGAGATAAATTAATAAAGACAAGTTTAGAGCGTTTAGCCTCCATTTTCATTAATTTCATGCTCAACGAAGCAGATATGTTTAGACAAACTAACTGTTTGCTGAGTTGAACATAATATTTTGCAGTATATTTATAAGTCTAGCTCTTACCCTGACCGTGACTTTATTTGCGAGCTATCATGGTTATTTTTATAAATATTCAAAGTCTAAGAATCTACTCATAGCAAAAGTAAATTTTACTTTTCTTATGTCACTTAGAAATATTAATTTTAATCTAAACAACTTAGAATGTTGATTCAATATGCTCAGATGATGACAATGATCGCGCGTAGCATAAACGAATACGTGTCAAATGTTTTTAGTTTAATTAAAGTTTCGTAATGTTAGCATTCAAAAATCTTAGTAAGTATCAACTTCTCAGTTCGTTTTTTCAATTTCGTAACTCACGTCAAACATTTTTATTAACACAGTATATTACCAGAGTTTAATCATTGTAGCATCAAATTAATATTTCTTCATACACACTTTAATATACCTTTACGCTCACATAGGTTTTGAAAATCTAAAACTTCTTTAAAATCTTACTTAATAAATACATTGACTAGAATTCAATTCTAATTGTATAGAATTCAAGTTTATATTTCAGTTGTATAGGATATAATCTATTATCAGGCTCAGTCATTTAGGTCAAGTGATGCTAGTCAGGTTTCTGCATGATGAGCAGTCCTAAATATTTAAATATACATATTGTAATGCATATTACATTTAATATGTATAACACAATTATAATTCACATGGCAGTTGATATTTACTCGTAAAACGTATCAAGCTTTGAAACTGTTGTAAACAAAAGGCAAAGGAGGCCTTATTTCTGTCGAATAATCGAACGTCTTACAAGCAGATAGTCTGTTGGAGACAAAAGAATATTTCTAGCTTATTATCAAAATTATAGACGGTGGGAAGAAAGACAATGCCGGTAGTCGGCTACGTCTTATTTTAATTGCTTCGTCCGTAGCTATAGAGTTTTAAGAGTGTAAAGCTTTGATTGTACAGGTAGTATTAAAAGCTGTGGGTGTTTCTTCAGTGTTGTTTAAGCTGCTATTTTTATGATTGAATACTTTTTTTACTGGATTGTTTATTACCAGTACCTAATAATTTTGTTGCGGAATTATTGCGTAGTCTATGTATATAATGCATTGCGTAGGTTGGGTTGGTTTTTCTTTATATTACACTTCAATAGGAGAATGTTTCAGCTTACAATGGCAAGTTATAAGCGATTACCTAAACTGTGAAACGCCTATATGTCAAATAGTCTGTTTAAGACATATGTTTAGCAAGAATTTATAACTTCATAACAATTAAAACAAAAAACTGACTGTTTTTACCGTGCTCAGTAGCAAATATCACTACGGTGAAGCTAGGAGGAACCAACAGGCAGATAGCTGGCGGGCCCGAAGAGGGGCCGCTTCTATGGGCTTTGCCCTCCAAGTCTACTTGGGAGCGGTCACTGTAGGTTGCAGTGGTGTATGAGCGCCACCGCTACTGAGACGGGCTGCGGTATCGTATGGCCGTTGTATCCGCGGCTGAGAGTTGGAGGCCTTGCCGGGAGAGGAGTGCCGGTATTACGGTGAGCCGCTCTCCCTGCCTTCCGCGGCCTTGAATGATGTCGGACGCGGTGAGGCTGCAGAGGAAGAAGACTGTCGGTATTGCGAGGCGCAGTTGTCCCTATCCTCTGCGGCCGAAGTGGCAGGCGGTGGGGCTACTCACCTGACCCATCGTAGGGGGACCTCGGGCGCCCAAACTCTGGGGAATCTGGCGTCCATTTGCGGGTTTGGTCCTCCGAGGCAGTTGCGGTACGCCATGTGTTCTGGCTTGCTGCAAGGGAGAGGAGTCCGGCAATGGACAGCCGCAGCGGGTTCGCGGTCGTGTGCGAAAGCGTTCCCCGCTAGTTTAAAATAAATAAGTGGCAACTTTTTTATAATCTAATTAAAAAGTAGAATTTAAATCAAAATTAAAACCAAAGCAAGTAAGAGTCAGCTTTACTTTAATGTCAAAAAATGTACTCTCGAAATTTAATAAGTCAGATGCACTAAAGCAAAGTTCAAAACAAATATTTCAAAAGGACTGTAAAGTATTTTTTAATTCTATAACATTTTTAAAACACAAAATTCCTTTGTTCGTAACCTATCATATACACAAAATCCACTCTAAAATCAAACCTAAAATCTAAACACGGAAGAGTTAGCTTTACTTAGAAGCTTCTAGAATTAACTTCCCAGATTTCATTAGTCAGGTGCGATGCACAAAGGTACATTATACTGCAAGCTGTACGTGAGTCCAACGGGCTTTGTTCAAAGAAACGCCGGTCGGCCTGACGCCGGCAGCAAAGTGGTTTACACGCGAGAAAAAATACATTGAGAGGGTGGCGAAAATAATGTGATTTAGAGTAAAAGAATAGTGAGTTATAACAGACTGATAGATACTGAAGCACTATTTTTATTTATATTTTTACTAGGCAGTGCCTCAAAAATCATAATAGGTACCTATATAGGGATCTTTATTGCCTTATACCAGCAAGATGAGCTCGATATTTGCTCCTTCGATATTTCTAGGAAGCTACATTATGGGGCTCTTCAACAGAGTTTTGTAAGGTCAGCAACGTATTTGTGATGCCACGAGTGTTACACATATCCACCCATAGGCTTCCGTTTGCTTGTTTTTAAGCAGGCTATGGCATTAAAACAAAGATTATGAAGAGTTGCACCGTCAATACAAAACTTAAGGGTTTGTTAAAACTCCTCTTTCGTTCGTATAAAGTTTATCATGCTAATCGATAGATGTCGCTCCGCCGATACGACGAGATGTTAAATCTATTAGAGAGATAAATTCTAAGTATAAATGCAGAATGGGTTCATCAATAGCCCAGCAATCATGGCGCCAGACACGGATTGTCGGATTACGTTCGAATCTCGTCTGAGCATATATTTTTCTCTCTAAGTTAAGAAAAAGACGAACATTTTAGAAAAAATAGCTATTTTTGTTATCCTAATTTTTAATGGTAACAAACTAAAAGACTACTAACCTACATTGCTTGCTCAGGATATTTGTAAGGTCGCTAAAATTGATAAGTGCAATGCTATGCCGTAGTACTGCTCTGTATTGATCATATCTTACCTATAATTTTTTCCCCTGTGATGGTGCTACTTAAGCATTAAAATACTTAGAAACTACAACTTGGAGGCAAATATCTGACACTGTAGGCTATGTGCTGTATGCCCACCCAGGCCTCTTATAAAACATTTTTATTACTAGGATGTCACCAGATTGACACCGATCTACACTGAAGATTACCTCCTAAAGACACAAGTGACTCACAATTCTAATATCCGGGGTATTTTATTTTAGGTGAGTGAGGATGTTCAAGAAATTGTATAATTATTATTTGAAATTTATAGAGAGAAGAATTCACATTCTCGGACGGGGTTCGAACCTGCGTCTTCTGACTATTCGTGTCAGACGCCATGACCATCTAGGCCACCGAGGCTCGAGGTCCGAGCATCGAATTTTAACTCTCTATCTGAGTCTACCGTTTTACGGGGACGGAGCGACATCTATTGAACAGCTTTGACAGCACTATCCAACCGAAAGAAGTGTTTTAAGAAATACTTAATCTTTCGTATTGACTTCGCAACGCTTTAAAATTTTATGGTATTCCTTTTTTAAAGCACTAACTCCTGTTTAGCAATCTCAATCAAAGCCTGCTTAGCGACCTCAAACATTGAAATGTATAGAGAGAAAAATTCACAACCTCGGACGGGATTCGAACCCGCGGCTTCTGACTATCCGTGTCAGACGCCATGACCACCTAGGCTACCATTGCAAAAGAATTTTTGCATTCCAAAAGAATTTCAGTTATTTTAGAAAATTACGTTTTATTTAGAAATCTTATACCTATTTATTTTACAAAATTTTGTTCATTTGTGGTATGTACTCGTAGTTATAGATTAACACTTAATTTATTTGTTGGTTCCTGAATTTTACTTGGTGTTTGATCATTTGACGACAGATTTGTATCAAACTATTAATACCAACTTCATTTTCGTATGATAATCGTTTTGTTTGATATTGGGAAAAACACTTCATTATAATACTAATAATTGGATAAGGCAAGCCCTAGATTTCCTTATTGTGTAACAAACATTTATTGATTGCTTTCCTCAATGTCCAACAAAGTTAATAGTTTCGGCTGCTAACATGTAACGTATGTTTTCCTTCTCGGATATCATAATCCGATTAACTATTTACTGACCAGCTTTTCTGTTAATACAATGTTGGATAGAAGTATTTAATACTTGAAGGTAATTCTCCACGCCGTCTCTCTCCAATAGTTTTAAGCGACTGAGATGGAACCCAAAATGAGGATTTTGTGTACGTCCGTTCCTTTTTACGCTCTAAACTACTTAATTGCTAAACCGATTTTGAAAAATGATAAATCATTAGATTCATCTTGATGGCGCGAGTGGATAACTTCATACACAGATAAAAAATGTTTGCGATCACTTTGAAAAATCGAAATCTTTTTTGTTACGGTAGATTATAATTATGTTTTCTTCGTCCTTTTAGATTCTTTATTTAATAAGCAGTTGCTACTGATGGCATTGTCAAACCATTCCAAGTAAACCATGGGCACCAATCAGCTTTTCTTGGGGTAACGAAGAAATCCTACTATAATCTACCGTAACAAAAATGACAAATCAAAGTGGCGAATTTTATGGGCAGACAATATATGGGCATAATCAATTTCGTAGTCGGGTTATTAAATCGATACTTAGTTTTCTAGTTTAATATATTTTTCTTCTTTAAATTGACAATTGTTTCATCTATACAGGTTGAACATCAAATATAATCATCATAGTATGCTTAATAATATTTTAAAATGAAAAATGTCCTCCATTACTTACTAACATACTTTTATATTAGATTAAGAATTAGACGTAGTGTTTTACTTATATCAATGTCACTGCGTTATCGACGTAAATACTACTATCATGATTTTCGTTCGATTTCCATACATTGGCAGCATCACGAAAATGTTTTGGGCAAGTATTATAAGTTTAAGTTTTGTGTTAATTTTCTAAACTATTGATTCAAATTATTCAGAGATAATCGATTCATCTGTGATCTCTAACGATCGTTAGTAAGTAACGTTAGATTTATATGAAAACCTAATGTGATGGAACTATTCCCCACAAGTAGTTTTAAATGATAGATCGTAGCACTATATAAAAAAAAGTTTATCTCCTCATATTAAAAAAAAAACCCAAAAACAGCTCTCCGCTAAAAGCTCTTAGACTCTAGATCTTATTACCATTATGCCCAACTATACTGCCCCCCCTAACTAAGTCAACCGTAAGTACAAAAAGCATAGTTGCGAGATATTAAAAAATATAAAAATAGTTCTCAGGGTCGTATTTTTAGAAAATTACTGTATTCAATTATTTTAATCTGTGATTACAATAGTGACGCCTAGCTGTTAGTTCGTAGCTTACTACGTACGTAAGTACAACTAGTGCGAAGCTATTTTAATATTATCATTTAAAATAACATCTGTAAACACTACAAATATAGCTACAACACTTAAAATATGTTTTAAAATATGTTTTTTTTTAATATCAAAACATGGAATACCCAAATAATTCATACTTAAAACTTCTCTGCCGATAATAAATGTTACTTAACTGGTTAAATTTTAACACAACGAGGGCTTCCCCTAATGTGTCCCCAAAAGTGTGAAAGCATGTAGGACGAGCAATCGTAACCAGGAAAGGGGAAAATATCCCATATGGATGAACATCACCTCAGCCTCAGGCTATGTTGCTTTTTAGCGTGTACTAGCAATGAAAATGGCGAAATCGGGGGCTACATCATCCTGGAAATGAAGGAAAGGAGAAGGCTTTTATTTAGTAATAGATTATAGTGTTTCTGCTCCCGTAGGTAACGTACGTTATTATCTGTATTACGTGAACTAAAGTCATTTTATTTGCAGCCATGCATTATAATTTTCTAAACTTCTTTATACAACCGAGAACGTTTGATTGTATTCTTATTGTCTTCTAAATAAGCAGTACTTACGGACAAATAAAGGAATTTTTCGACAATCTGTTGTGGATAATAATAACAATGTGGTAATGGATCTACATTATAGTTTCACTTAATAAACAGTAATTTATTAAATTTGGTTTTACAACATACGAGTTACTACTATATAATCACTATTATATAAACGACTATTTGTCACACATAACAAGTTTTAAATGTTGAATACTTATTATACAAGTACTATTTCAAAAATGTAATACCGACTTCCATTCTATTATTTTCGTAAAAATCAGTTATTGGAGTGTAACTCAAAAGCTTCTGGACCGAATTTGATGAAATTTTAGCACCAGCTTTCAAACAATAAAAGAGTTTTGAGAATCGGTTCACCCTATCGAGAGTCATGAGGTCAAACAAACATAATAAAAAGAAAAACAGTCAAATTGAGTACCTCCTCCTTTTTTTTGAAAGTCGGTAGAAAATAGGATGTCAGTTGTAAGAGAGATTTTTGTTGTTTACTGTACTAAATGCAAAAAGCACAAAAAAAAAATTGAATCGGTAGCGTCGACCAATGGGGGCCTAAGCCACGGGCCCGCTGCAACAATTATGTGAGACCTAGTATAGCTGTACAGACAAATTGTACAATCAACTAATATGTTTTCGAATTTTAATTGTCTATATTATTTTGAGACCGCATTAACCCATTCTAATCAAAAACCAAAAATCTTCAAACTATACATAATATTTAACCCCGTCTTGGGCTGTTTTTTGTCTATCTACTCTTAAATTTGCTTTATATTTTATTTTATAATTTGATTTTTGAAGCACTAACAGCTGTATAGCGATACCAAAATTGTAATTTAGAGAGAAAAAAATCATATCCTTGGAAGGGATTCGAACCCGCGTCTTCTGACTATCCGTGTCAGATGCCATGACGATCGAATTTTAACTCTCTATCTGATTTAACCTTCTTACGGGGATGGAGCGACTCTATTGAACAGCTTTAACAGCACTATCCAACCAAAAGAAGATTTTTTTCAAATACTTAACTTGATTATTTCGCAACCCTTCGTAATTATTCTTATGAAATAAGAAGGGTTGCAACATCTTCTACAAGAATTCTTCAATATTTCCTTTTATATTTTATGCATAACAATTGCTTGTCTTGTCTTGACTGACTGACTGACTAGTTCACAACCCAGAGTGTAAACCGCTGGGGCTACAAACTTTAGCTTAGCAGTTTTTACAATAAAATCCCAAAACACATAACTGAGCTCACAGAGGGAAAATTCAAGAAGACCGTAATACAATAATAAAAAAGCATACCAATCCGACGTTATATAGAAGGCAAAGATGCTTGTATTTCTCCACTTCTGGAAGTTGTCATCTGTCACCCATTGCCCCACTGCCAGAAACATTGTTAAAATCTATATGAAAAGTACTGTATAGTGACGTTTCAAAGATAGCTGTTATATAATAATTTCAATATTAACATGCATGCTTTCTGTGACGGTGTAGACTACAGCACGAACAATTTTAAAAGACTGTCCATTTAAAAAATGAAGGTAAATTGTTCTCTAGCCAGTTTTCCTTAATTAAAACGATTATTAGAGCATGAATTTTCAGCAGTTAAATTAAAATGGTACAAGTTTTCTCAGTTTAACATTTCCATGACGGCACAGCGGTCAGCTGCGCCACATACCAGCCCGGTCTCTCGACTTCATATTTCAAACTTGGACGGAGAATGTTCGGCACGCGACGTCCTGGCAGCGAATATTGGTCACTGACTTACGTAGGTATTCCTGGCTAGCTCCATTATTATTTTATCCCAAAATATTGCTGGAATATTGAGTTTCGACGAAGACTACAAACCGCGATGCAAGGGAATATAAAGTGTTTATACTGCGTTCACGTCCCAGTACAATACCATAACATTCAAATATCATACTGCAAAACTTTTAATAAGTATTAAAGAGTGTGAATCTTAAAACAGGAGCAAAACATACGCACTGAGTGCGAGTAACTCTATACCATTAATACATCAACGCGTATGGAGTGGTACGTTTTCATAAAGCGTGAAAAAAGTAAGGTTCTGTTGTTTAGAGGTGCGAACCGACTCTCATATTACCGATAGACAAAACGATCCGACAGCGAAAGTCGCAGAGTGGCGTCTACCACATCCACCAATCTCACGTCAGGCTATTTTAATGTTAATGCGAACGAAATACGGTTTTATTTAGACGATAAACTCGAGTAACTTGTGCCGTCCTACTTCGAACGTAAATTATGCCTTATCCTCGAAGACCCAGAATAGACAAAAGTCAGCCTGCTTGACGCGTCACTGCTATTGAAATTTCAGCTTTATATCAGACGTAAACGATCTATTTTAATGCGCATTTTTTTCCGTTCCCATTGGAAAATGTCATCGCAACGGGACACGGCGTAAGTGAACGCGTCAAAGTGTAAAATGAGGGGTTTTGCGCCGTGTCAGTGAAAGTCATTAGGAACGGAATGGATGAAAATTGCGTACATATTTAGGCACCTTTCGGAGTTAATATCAGCGACGTGATGAAATGAAATTTTACAGATTTTTTCGAGGGTGATTTCTGTAATGACTTGGACAGGTAAGACATACTCTGAGATAGATAGCCATAGCAATTTATGAAATATTATACCCATAATTAATATTTTTAAATCTTAAACCCGCTTTTCGCTTGAATTCAAACGTTATATTCTATGAACATACTTCATACGTCAGACAAAGATTGCTTGCTTGGAAAAATACACGAATGTTACTACGAATATAGCAAAATGCAAACTGCAAGTTTATAGACACGTACGGAGAAAATAAGCAGCGAATTTTCACGCCCGCATTTTAATGGTGTGGTTTGCAAATAGTGGTAGCAGAAAAAAATATAATATCTACAAAGCATTAAATGATTTCGATGGACAGAAACAACATTTATATAATAAAATGAAATAAATAATTAGCTGCTACTTGGCAACTATTAAAATTAACAAAATTAACTACTACCGGAATTGAACATATATTTTAATTTTAAAGTGGTTTGTAAATAAAAGGATAACTCCTAATGTAGGTTTGCAGAGTGTAGATGTGATCACAGCATTCACACAAAATGGATATTACGTTAAAAAAAGTGAACTAGCTATACTTAAAAATATATCAATATATTTCTTGGTTTCTATTAACGTACAGTTATAGTTATAACTATACCTACTAAGAAAATCTGCGAAAACATTTAAAGATGGAAAATACAGGAAAAGCAAATATTAAAAGGTGCATTCTGCACAGTGCAAAACAATCACACACACAATTTCGTAATTCAATCTAAAGATTTAAGTGCTCGTTGCTACGCTTGATTAGTTTTACTATTTAGTTAATTAGATTAAGCAAACCTTCTAAGGTCACTACGTCGTTAGAGTTCCATAAAAGGCCTGCCTACCTACGTTGAGGAAACACTTAGTTATTTCAAAGGTATTCATGAGGACAAATCTTATCCTATCTTATCCACCTCCAAATGTTAGTATAAAATGTGTATATCTGTGTACTATCCTGTATAATAGATACTATTGCCACGAACTGCCAAAATTGATATATTTTGATTTTTCGTCACAAAAATTAATCTAATTGTATATTATCAATTAATTTTGCGAATTTATTATAACTTTGGTATATTGAGAGTACGAGTATAATGGTATATTAATAATATGTGGTGTATTAATAATAAGTTAAATATGAGATAACGTTCTTTTGTAATATCCGTATTTCACTTTTAATGCGGTTTTGTAATTCATTATAGGTTTATAATTTCAACAGCGTTTCAGTTTTTAACATACTGACACACTAGTATAAAGGTAATGAAATGCTGATAATGATGATGGTAAATGTTGTCATGTTAGATGGTATCTTTTTACCAACAGTACGATCTAATTTTGCGAGTCGACTCTGTGGCAGGCACCTCTCCACAATCCACAAAGTAGCGAAAGTGGCGCGAAGTGCTCACCGCACGCCCGCAGACAATCCGACCAGGCTATTGTTGCCTTTGATTTACCCACCGTGCTATATTGCACTGTCTACTATGCATACGCAAAATATTACGAATCTGCACATCATATGTATGTATAAATAACATCGGTCACATTTTGCTACGATAAACTATAGGTACATCATAAATAACCATATAAAGAATTAATGCTCTTCCTGAGAATCTAAATTCTGCTTTTAAAAACGAGTAAAAGCTTGTCTTTCTGTCAGAGTTTACTGTTTTCGGAGACGCCAAGAGCTGCCAATACGTATAATGTTCCGTTATTATGAATGTATATCTCAACGCATTGTAGGTTCTTGAAATAGAAGATAACCTGAAATAATCACATAGAATAAATTGATGTTAAGGGGTATGGATGTTGAGGATGTGAGAAATTTCATAGGCAAGCCAGTGGCGCGCTCCAACTGCGGAATAGTGTGTATTGTTTTAAATCCTGGAGCCTCGTATCTGTGTAAAAATGCAGTTTTCTCATTGCCCTTAACATAAACGACATCGACATCGGCACAACTTCGGGAGTCTGGACATCGTACGTGCGTGATTCAATCAATTGTTAAGGAAATTCACAAGACTGGCGACTCGTGAAGTAATCGAAGGTGGGTTAGATGGAAACTGTATGAGATGCGGAAGCATACCCACTACCCAGGCACGCACTATTTGTTTATTGTCGCTGAAATCTCGCAGCCGTATTAAATCTTATTACGATATTTATTGCCATTGTCCCAGTGAAGTAGTTAAGCCACCAAATATTTCGGCTTGGTGCGGACGCTACTAATATACTAATATTGCTGGTAAGTGATTACAAAACTAGTAGACGTTGCTTAGCCACCAGTGAAGTGATTAACGGCGGTTCATAGTTCTATGAATACAAAACTTACAGCATTTTGGCCTGAAATATATATCCGTTATCTGTTTGAAAAAAAAAATTACAAATGAAGAATAAGAATAGAACAATATCCTCAAGTTGACTAAATGTTACTATAAATTACAAAAGGTTACCGAAATTGCAATTATTATGGGAAAGGCAGACAAGGAAATGATACGCAGATCATCCTTCGTACCTTTGAAATCTGAAATAAAAAACTTAAGTAAGGAGTACAAACAGTCAATGTATATGTTTCACTAGGCACGCCCCGCAGTTAAACACCCCCGTAGTGATGATGAAAAGTATCCTATATATTATTCAATTCGCCCCGAGATGTTGCATGAAAGAGTAACAAACATTCATACATATAAACTAAAAATAGTATAACATCAAATGAAAAGACTGTCAAGGCATGCATCTGCTTATAAGAACCCCGCTTTACACAAGTACAATTTGAAAGATTTGATACCGACTTCAATTCTATTAAGTTATTGGTGTGTAACTCAAAAACTACTCGACCGAATTTTATGAAATGTAACCATGTGTAAATGTGGACCACACGGAAAACACCAGCTTTCAAACATAAAAAAGAATTCTGCGAATCCGTTCAGCTAGAGGCGATAGTTATGAGGTAACAAACATTAAAAAAAAGTAAAGTCGAATTGAGACTCCTTTTTGGAAGTCGGTAGAAAATCAGTCTCAGCCCTACTTAGCTTTGTACCAAAGTCCTTGCGCTCCCAAAAATGTATTTAACTCTCAATTTATCCTCTACATTTACTGACGACAAACCATTCACCAAAGTACCTCCCTGCAAGCTACCGCTTCGATGTAGCATATCTGACACTGCAGTGGCATCAGCCTAAGACAAGACACTCTTGGACAAGAAGTATTCCACATAATTAGTAATTAACGTATTTGAGTGCCATTGACGTAAATTTACGTGCGTTTCATTCATAAATCTTTTGTTTTAATTATCACGGTATATGAACGGTTTGTTAGGGAATTGTATGTTTGATGTTTTATACAGCTTTTTTATTATTAAAACTAACGTAGTTTGTACACATTTTTATATGAAAACGGGATTCACTCACGAGAACGGAAAGATCTAACTTCTTAACGTGAGTGAATCGCGATTTACATAATAAAATATATTTATACAGTGTTATATGGAGAGGGCTATGCTCGGGGTTTCTCTACGTGATTGAATCAGAAATGAGGAGATCCGTAGAAGAACGAATGTCACCGACATAACCCAGAAGATTAGCCAGTTAAAGTGGTAGTGGGCAGGGCACATAGCACGCAGAACAGATGGCCAATGGGGCCGGAAGGTTCTGGAATAGAGACCACGGACCGGCAAGCGCAGCGTAGGTCGTCCACCGACACGGTGGACAGACGAACTGATATAGGTCGCAGGACGACGTTGGATGCAGGCCGCTTCCAACCGGTTCTTTTGGAAAATTATGGGGGAGGCGTATGTTCAGCAGTGGGCGTCCTACGGCTGAGATGATGATGATGATGATACAGCGTTGATTATTTTTAATGTACTCCGAAACAAAGTGAAGCTAATAATGAATGTTGTCAGATGAACATGGAAAAGAAACTACTTTTTCAAAAGCATGCTGTTATTCATCACCTTTCTCAAAACAGTCACAAAGAAAACAGAGTAACAAAAACATTCTACAATTTTCAGGTAGAAATTCACGAAGTTTCGTTATCACGCCAGGCATTCGATTTGGTGAGTTCTTTTTAATTGAAAACGAGAAACAAAAGCAATTGAGGACCATCGTCGCGTCGCTTCGGAACGGAATACAGAAGCAAATTAGAATGCAAAAAATATTAGAAGTGCAATGTTCGTGTAAGTGTAGGACAGAGTCAAAGTAACAAACGCATACAAACTAACTATACACATTAAATAATCCCACTAATATTATAAATGTGAAAGTTTAGATGGATGAATCAATTATATAGTATGTTTGTTACTCTTTCACGCAAAAACTACTGAACGGATTTTAATTAAATTTGGTATTTAGATAGATGAGACGCTGAAATAACATATAGGATACTTTTTCATCATCATCATCATCGTCCATCACCACGCGGGTGAAACTGCGTGGCGCAGCTAGTAAGAAACATAATGTAACTTCATTTAGCTGATTCTAGTAGTGAACATTGCCTGTCGCTGAATTCTATGTCGTGGAAAATAATTATAATAATTTTCTTTATGACAATCATGACGAGATGAGCAAGTCACTGCATCACGCTTGTCCATATCAGTAAAACAGTAAAGTACCATTCAGAATTTTAAACCACAATAAGTACAACAGTTTAAAACCCTGCATGGCAATGCACTGCAATTGTCACCTTGAAATATAAGGTGTTTAATCTCTTGGCTTGTAATTTTACTGGAAACATTGGCCTTCAAACTTAAATACGGTAATATTTTTGTTCATTGACAGGCCGGGTGGCGCAGTTGGTAGCACCCCTGCCTTCTGAGTCGCAGGTCCCGGGTTCGATCCCCGGACTGGTCAAACATTTGTACATGTCTATTTGATCTGTGTCTGGGTGTATATTTGTATATAAGTATGTATATCACACATCAGGTTACCGTAGTAGCGCTGGTAAACTTCTACTTATTGTATAATGTACCTACTTCTTAACACTAAAATAAAAATACTTATGTTTGTAGAGAACGCAAATATATATATATATATATATATATATATATATATATATATATATATATATATATATATATGTCGAATCTTAGACAACAACATGGGAAGACACTGCCTCTCATGATACAGGTTCATATCTTAATATGGGAGGCAATGTTCCACTGAGTTACAAATATGTCTATTACAAAAATGTGTAAAATGATAAAGCTATTTATATGAACTTATTAGTGATTAGGGAGATAGTGAGCTATGGACGAGACTACGGCACCTGCCAATTTCAGTCTCAGTTTAAAATATTTAGGTGACTTGCCACCCACTAAACGGGCCCCCCATCAATGGTGACAAAAGGGGCAACGTTGGTGTGGATGGCTAAAGGGTGTCGAGAGGTGTGCTGCGGTTTCACTAGAGCGCTACTACCGGCGTTATGCCCTTTAACACTTCCACCCTTGGAGCTTTTTGTTACTTGCTCTTGCGTCTCCACCCCCAGAAGGCCAATTAAGGCAAGCCGGGGGTCAGGGGTCTCATTTAGCCCCAGGGAGAATCAAGGTCCACGGTGTCGCCACTCACCGACGGCTCGCCACAAAGCCGCCCCTGCGGTGTATTATTATTATTATAGTACAGGCTCTGCCTAATTTGGGACCTGAAGGCCTTTATGTGGATGTTGTCCCATATTGCACACTACTTATTCAAGGATGAATGACTGGCAAAGGTAACCGTAACTGTTCTCCTTTAGTTGTAGTATTAATTAACGATAATGATTAGCTGAAATATAATAGAAAATACACTACATGCAGTACACAAGGCACTGACTATAACAGCACTTTTTTCCTTTCTGTAGCAGACATTTCGTTTGACAGTTCTGTATAGCTATCAGAACTACTAACAGCATGTTTCTATGTATTTATTTCTACCAGTTACTACGGGTGGCACTATCGCACAAAACACAGTAAGAGGAGTCATCATGGAAATAAAAACGAATAAGTATTTCGCATTACAGTTTAAAATGAGTTCACGCTATACACTCTGGTGAAATAAGAAACTAACAAGTACAATTTGAAAAAATTAATACCGACATCCATTCTATTCAGTTATTGGAATGTATCTCAGAAACTACTGGACCTAATATGATGAAATTTAAATGGGACCACACGGGAAGCACCAGCTTTCAAACAAAAAAGAATTTAGAGAATCGTTTCACCCAGTCGAAAGTTACGAGGTAACAAACATAAAAATAAAAAAATACAGTCGAATTGATTACCTCTTCCTTTTTTTGGAAGTTACAGAATACAAGACACTGAATATACTTGTAATACGTTAAGGAACTGTTTCATGTTTAGTTTTCCCTTTTTTACTTTTATCTGGCAGTACGCTGGCAGACTGCTATCGGCCACAGTTGGCAGTATCGCAGAAAATACAGCGCCAGAGACGAGAATAAGTTTTATTCAAAGAGTGACAATTGTTTAAGAAAAGACCACGTTTAAAGAAAAGATTTTATAACGATGTCATCATATCTATAGTACTTGGATTTTGATATGGCGGGTTGAGGACAAGAGTAAGATGTGAACAATTTTGCTTGTTTCCATCTGTATAACATTCTTTCTGCCACACATTGCACTGCAACGCACCAAGATGCACCAGAAGCCTATTGCGGTACTTAATTTTTTTGTACTACATAGTATATTCGAAACATGAAACAAATTAACATTTTCTTGGATACCATAACAATAATATTATTTACTTAGATATATAGATATGATCTTATTTTCTACCGACTTCCAAAAAAGAAGAAGGTACTCAATTCGACTGTATGTATTTTTTATGTTTGTTACCTCATAACTTTCGACTGGGTGAACCGATTCTCAAAATTCTTTTGAAAAATTTGTTTGTAAGCTGTTCCTCCCCGTGTGGTTCCATTTAAATTTCATCAAATTCGGTCAAGTAATTTTAGAGATACACTCCAATAACTGAATAGAATGGAAGTCGGTATTAAATTATTCAAATTGTACTTGTTAGTAAAACTGAGAAATGTAATCTAATTTTAGGCAGAAGGTACCTGATAATATCGCATTTATCGGTTGTCTTAAACCACTCAACACATTATGTGAAACAGACATGATTTGAACTTAATTATTGTGCCTTTGTTATTGAAATGAGTTTTATAGGGTTAATATTGCATTAATTGCTTTTACTGCGTGATGTCAATGAAATCTTTATAATTTCACAAGGCAAGTTCAAAAAAATCCTATCAAATAATTCTAGTATACACTCTTGGTTTTTATTTAAACTGAGTTTAGTTTTTTTATACCTAACCAAAGAAGACCTCACAAACAAATAAATTGTAGATATAATTTTACGTACAGCCTTAGCTATAAAAGTCATTCTTATTTATGTTAAAATGTACAACGGTATGTATATCTGATGCTCGAAAATATATTTTGCTACGCTCTTGAGAAATCAGACAAGATATACAGCCATGTGCACACACTGTGAAATAAGGTTTTTGTTCAGTAAAATGTTATGATATAAGTCATTTCAAAAATACTATTATTCACTTCGTTGTGTTTATCTCTTCTGTAATCTCTAAATAGTTTTTCCAGCGTTAAGCTTAGCTCAAATTCAACTTTGTACAGCTTTTCTGTGTGACTGTATCATGATTATGGTTTATGGCTTTTCTAAACTTATGGATGATGATGATGATGATGATGATGATGAAAAGTACTTTACGACCTATTTTAGTCCAACTGAATATACACTCTTATCTCCTTTTTAGAGTGGAGACCGCGTCTCGGCAAACGTAGTGTAGGACGTCCTGAGGCACGGTGGAGTGACGATCTGCGCAAGACGGCTGGCAAAAACTGGATGCGAGAAGCCCAAGATAGACCTAAGTGGCGTGCAATTGGAGAGGCCTATGTCCAGCAGTGGACTGCTACAGGCTGATGATGATGATGATGATGATGATGATGAATATACACACAAAATTTTATAAGAAAATGTTAAGCCGTTTCGGAGGAGTTTTGTTACAAACACTGTGACACGAGAATTTTATATATTAGAGATAAAGTTCATACTTTTACTAATTAGTTACATATGCTTATATCGCAGAACTAAATAAAAAGATCACAGTTCATTTATTTTGTAGCAGATGGTTCCCTAATTTTATTTATATTTTTTATGTCATAATATAACGTGGCATACATTCACATCTAATAATAGTTACACACAATATTCATTTGGGATAACCTTTTTGGCACAATTATTAAAGCATTAGTACTTTAAAGCACAATATTTGTTAAACACATACTATTCTAAAGCCTAAATTTACTAACACATAATGATATTAAAGCATAATAAGGGAAAAATAAATAAGTTTTGAAAATTTTGTGGGGCGTACCTCTGAATTTTGACAAGTACAAAACTTTCACAAGTAGCTTAATTCGAAAAATGTATATCGATAAGTCATTGCTTCGACAGGACATATATTCGACAAGTATTTTATCCCATAAGTGCTGAGTTATTTCCTTATAGAGGTATGTATACCCTAATTCTGGATTGTTTGTTGTGTGCTTAAGGCTACACCCCGATTCGCTAGTCGTCGCACCTATCGCTACTTTGCTCTGACTAGATACTCCTACGTTCTGTGCGAATAATTCTTATCGAATATTTGTTCTATTGAAGAAATAACTTGTTGAACAATTTTTTTTCTAAGTAAGCAACTGTTGAAGTATTGAACATGTCGAAATTCTTATATCCATATCTTTATGCCTAATAACTATTAGACGAAAAAACAATATGCCTTACAACTTTATGCAAATCAAAATTAGGGCAAAAACTATTAGCCTAAACTACGAGTATATTCATGCCTACTGAAATAGAATGCCGAAAACAATTACCTATGTCAAACTATGATAATGGTAGCGATTCCTTTTTCACTAAAACTAAACTAAACTACTGAACTAAAAATTTATTATGGTGGTCCTTATTCTGTTGACAGTGAAATCCAAAATCATTTAACACTTAGAACGACACTTCTAAAAATAAGATAATCCTATTCAATTTTGGGTTATTTTAGGTTAGTTTAGCGAGCACCAAGTTACGTGACGACTAAACTGTTTCAAATATGCCCACAATTGAAGAGAAATGTCTAATTTTAGTGCTGTCATCCAAAACTGTAATACTAATTTGGATTTTAGCCTAAACAAAATAAGTACTGCCATAATTTATAGATTTTTAGTTTAGAGAATGCTTACAGAATCGACACCAATGGCAAATAAAAATACGTAACTCGTTATGCCTAATCAGTTGGGACAAAAAACTTATGCGAAATAAAAGAGACCCCGTATCAGACGTACTATGAAATTATAATCAGGTTTTGGGCATTTTATTTTATTGTTATAAGCCTTCAATGACATAAAGTTCACAAGTCATTTATTATTTTTATTCTATTGTCATTTTTGACTAAGTGCTTCCGGAACCATTCCGTCGCAGTCTTTCGGACGGTGTGTATAATTGAGCTCTAGGACTGGCCCTGAGCTGAGACACCAACAGATGGTTATTAGTATATCCTCAAAATATAGAGCCATATCCAAACAGAAGTACTCATTATAATAGGCTGATTATACCACAACCATACAACAGTTTAAATTTTGAAATTGAATCGAATAAACAACAAAACAACAAATCGAACGGGGCTCGGTCTGAGAATTCATGCAATGCTATTAATCATCTTTGAAATTCAATACATTGACACGTTGGTACGCGAGGAGAGCAGACCGTTATATGCATTCCATGCGTGTTTATCGAATTTTAGTAACTAAATCCAGTAGATACCATAAACTTAAAAAAAATGTATGTGAAGTGTTGTACTGTACTGTAACTGTATTTTATAATAAGGAATATAATTACTTGAATATTGGGCAGTTTGCTGATTTTCTTAAAATTGTTCTAACGAACACACTCTTAACCTTACTCTATGTTTTAAATAGACTTCCTGAAAAGTTTCCGATACTGAAATAAAATGTGACTACTTGTTGAAATCACAAAATATGGGTTGGGACTTCATTAACATCACCGCTTTTACGTTAAGTTTAGACTTATAGATACTCTACGGCACCATATTAATAAAATAAACAGTCAGATTAATAAACCCAAAAAAAAAACTGTAAACAGTATGGGTATAAAGACGTATGTACAAACACAGAATCTCAAAACTATTATTCTACCAATTATTTGTGGTGATAGAAAGTGATGAAGTATTGATGGCTACATGACCACGCTGAATGTTACCTAAAACCTTACTTTCGTCCAAGTTTACTTACTTTAGTTAGCATTCTGGTCACTTCGCACCTCCTCCTCGCTTTGACGGATCCTTGAATTTTTGTCTTTTATAGTATACTAGCTGACCCGCCAGCGGCTTCACTCGCGTGGCCTCGCGGGATACGGTAATTACAGATTTCAATGGGTCAGATTTCAATAAGGGGTCGAATTTCACAAAATCACGTCTTAGTGAGTACATAGGTCCAAAAAAGAACCCCCACGCAAAATTTTAAACTTTTAGAACTCGCAGTAATGAAGTTTCATACAAACTATCAACCCCAAAAAAATCCCTTAGGGGTTAAATTGCATAAAATCCCGTCTTAGTGAGCACCTACGTCCTAAAATAGAACACCCATGCAAAATTTTAAACTTTTAGCACTTGCAGTAACGAAGTTTCATACAAACTATCAACCCCAAAAAATCCCTTAGGGGTTGAATTTCATAAAATTCCGTCTTAGTGAGCACCTACGTCCTAAACAGAACCCGCATGCAAAATTTGAAACTCCTAGCACTTGTAGTTTCTGAGATTTCGTGATGAGTGAGTGACCTTTCGCTTTTATATATATATAGATAGATTCATAATATATTATTATAATTCATACCAGTGGCCCGACCACGAACATTCGCTAAAGTGTAACGTTATCGTATCGTTGACGTTTGCAGTACAAACTATCATTTATCTAGTACAATAGTGGCACAGATAACTCATAGTTCGTTCTGTATACGTCATCAATATGAAAACGTTACACTTTAGCAAATGTTCGTGCTCGGGCAACTGGAATAGTTATGAACTGGACTGATATAAACTATCCAGCGATTGTATGTTTCACTACATATATGAAGGGTGATCATCGGCATTGTTTGAATAGCACCACTTAGGTATTCTGATATACAGATATTGTATCGAAACCCTTCCTTGGACCCCAGTCTATCTGTCTGTTGGCATTCATGAGTTGTGCGCTCTGTTTGACTTGTTTGATTGCTGAATATTCATTTATTAGGCGCAGTCACACTGGCGCAGTTGTGGTATCGTACGGTAAGGTACCACGACCACAACAGGTACGATTCGTACCTGTTGTGGTCAAATTAAAAATACAATAAACATATCAGTATCAAAGCGCACCAATAATATATACAATAATTATAAATGTAGTGTGTGCGAAGAAAGTGTGGCCTAAATAAAAATCTAAGTAAAAATTACGATCATTTATCAATTACTAAAACGACTTGTATGTAATGAGTGTAATAAATAATATAATTATGTGTAGACATTATGGAGTATATTCTGTTAATGTCAAGAAGTGTACATATAGCTACAAAATACTCTATATAGGCACAGTTTTGGCCAGCTGATTAGGCACATATACCTGGAAATAATTATACATTCACGTAACCTACGTTTATTTTTGTTACAAACTGTCGAAAATCGTAAATGTTCAACTTTGGAAGAATAAATGTAGACAGAAGATATCATTCCAAGGTTATACGCCTGTTGTAATATTATTGGAAAATTCAAATAAATAGTAGGTAGTTTAATTTGAGTTTAGGCATCTCTATGGTTATGTTCATAAATTACAGAAGCAAGGTTATCTTTGTATCGGCTTGTATTTGTACTTTAAACTTAGTGAATAATTCAAACGCACAAGTATTTTTACCATATTTGAAGTTACGAAATAAATTTAATATTGTAATACACAGTTCAAAGAAGGAACAAGACTGTCGAAGAATAGTAATTTATTCAAGTACTCTATGGATTTAAGTTCGATATTTTTAAGGCGACTGTACGTGATCGGGTTTTTTATGCGCCATTGTTAACTTACCAGGGACTTTCTTGATAACTTCTTTTTGTACATAAAGGGCGAATTTCGTTATTTGAGTAAGTAAATTCGAAGGGTGAGTAATAAAAAAAGATAACAGAAGGTATGATTATCATATTTTCCAATTTCTGATTAAAATGTTGAGAATGATGGTGGTGTGACAGTGAGGTCTAAAACCTCACTGTCACACCACCATCATTAAACGTGAATCATTGCTTTAAACAATGATTCACGTGATGGTCTACTTCAATAGAACCTGATTTACATACAAACAAAATATTATACAACATTAAATTTATGAACAAAATACTACATTAAAATAATTTTAAAATTTGAAGTGTTTTATTTCGTTCATTTTCAAAAAAGTTATTCTATAGTATCATTGCATGAGATATATAAATTTATATATATATATATTACCTCGTTACCTCGTTGCCGTGGCGGTGCCGGCTTAGAATAGCACCCCCCCCAACTCTACCCGTGGGTGCCGTAGAAGGCGGCTAAGGGATAACAAATCAGAAGGTGGGCAGCAGCACCTTCTCAGTCAAACACACACAAACTGCGCTCGACAACATCAGACAACAAAATCAGGTAACCTACTCTACCACCGGGAGGGCGACCAACAGTCCCAAGGTGGTGTCGGGTTTCTCGTCCACAAGTCCCTTACTAACAACATAGTTAAGATCGATAGCGTTTCCAATAGGGTCGTTTGGATACTCTGAGTATTAGGTGATACTCAGAGTATCCAAACGATATTCGCTGAAGGTCATTCAGGTATACGCACCGACGAAGTCGCACCCGGATGATAAGGTGAAGGATATGTATGAGAACGTTGATGATAAGATTAGTCGGGCCATACATATCTCTGAAACGCACTTTCTAGTTGTAATGGGGGACTTCAACGCGAAGTTGGGTAAGAGAAGCGAGGATGAGTCGAAAGTGGGGCAATTTGGCTATGGACAACGGAACCGTAGGGGACAGAGGTTGGCCGACTTCCTGGAGAAAGAGGGACTCTTTATGATGAACTCTTTCTTTCAGAAGCCACCTCACAGGAAATGGACCTGGCTGAGTCCCGATGGTTCCACGAGAAATGAGATTGACTTCATTATGACCACCAAAAGGCAAATATTCACTGATGTCTCCGTGATCAACAGGGTTAAAACCGGTAGTGATCACCGAATGGTAAGAGTCACGGTGAATATTAATGTCAAACTGGAGAGGTCTCGTCTGATGAAGTCTACGCTCCGACCTACTCGTGCCCATATTCAAGACCCCGAGAGCTTTCAACTTGAGCTATCCAATCACTTCGATTGCCTTGAGAACATCGCTTCAGTGGACGAGATCAATAACAGGTTAGTATAAACTGTCCATACAGTGGGTTCCAAGTACTTTAAACCCCACCGTACAGATAGGCCACAGAAACTCTCCAACGATACCCTCAACCTCATGGCTGAACGACGCTCATTGAAACTGCAGTCTTCGGATGATGCTGAAGCATATAGGCTGCTCAATAGACGAATATGAAAGTCCTTGCGACACGACATCCGGATCTTTAATACAAACCGTATTAAAGAGACAATAGAGCGGAAAAAAGGCTCCAAAGTGTTTGCAAGAGACATGTCTATTGGGCAAAGCCAGTTGACGAAGCTGAAGAGAGGAGACGGCAGTGTAGCGTCGACCAAAGCGGAAGTGTTAGGAGAGGTCGAGAGTTTCTACGGACAGTTATACACCTCGGTCGCTAAACCTGTTAGCAGCGCGGTCAAAGACCCAAGAGCCAAGCTGACCCGATATTATACCAAAGATATCCCGGACATCAGCCTATACGAGATTAGAATGGCCTTGAAACAGCTTAAGAACAACAAGGCGCCTGGTGACGACGGTATCACATCTGAGCTTCTGAAAGCGGGTGGAACACCGGTACTTAAAGTCCTTCAGAAGCTCTTTTATACCGTCTTACTCGAAGGTTCAATGCCAGAAGCATGGAACAAAAGCGTGGTGGTGCTGTTCTTCAAGAAAGGTGACAACACTTTACTTAAAAATTACAGACCCATCTCGCTTTTGAGCCATGTTTATAAGCTATTTTCGAAGGTCATAACGAACCGTCTCAGTCGCAGGTTTGATGAATTTCAGCCTCCGGAACAAGCCGGTTTCCGAAAAGGCTATAGTACCATAGACCACATCCACACGCTACGGCAAGTTATACAGAAGACCGAAGAGTATAACTTGCCTCTTTGTCTAGCGTTTGTGGACTATGAAAAAGCCTTTGATTCGATCGAGACGTGGGCAGTGCTTGAGTCTCTCCAGCGGTGCCGTATTGACTATCGGTATATTGAAGTGCTGAAGTGTTTGTAAAAAAACGCCTACATGTCAGTCCGAGTACAGGAGTAGAGTTCGAAGGCAATTACATTGCAAAGAGGCGTGAGACAGGGAGACGTTATATCTCCGAAACTGTTCACCGCTACATTGGAAGACGCCTTCAAGCTTCTGGAATGGCAAGGACTTGGCATCAATATTAACGGCGAATACATCACTCACCTTCGATTTGCCGACGATATTGTAGTCATGGCAGAATCCATGGAAGACCTCAGTACAATGCTCGAAGGCCTCCATCGAGTTTCCCAACGGGTAGGTCTTAAGATGAATATGGACAAGACGTAAATTATGTCTAATGCCCATGTTGTACCAACCCCAATATCAGTTGGGAACTCAGTTCTCGAAGTTGTTGACGAGTACAACTCGGCTGGGCAGCGTTCCGGAAATTTCGCGAAGTCTTCTCGTCAAAAATACCTCAGTGTCTCAAGACAAGAGTCTTCGACCAATGTGTGTTACCAGTGATGACTTATGGCACTGAAACGTGGTCTCTTACTATGGGCCTCATAGATAAGCTCAAAGTCGCACAACGAGCTATGGAGAGGGCTATGCTCGGGGTTTCTCTACGTGATCGAATCAGAAATGAGGAGATCCGTAGAAGAACGAAAGTCACCGACATAGCTCAGAAGATTAGACAGTTGAAGTGGCAGTGGGCAGGGCACATAGCACGCAGAACAGATGGCCGATGGGGCCGAAAGGTTCTAGAGTGGAGACCACGTACCGGCAAGCGCAGCGTAGGTCGTCCACCGACACGGTGGACAGAAGACCTGAGGAAGGTCGCAGGACGACGTTGGATGCAGGCCGCTTCCAACTGGTCCTTTTGGAAAATCATGGGGGAGGCCTATGTTCAGCAGTGGACGTCCTACGGCTGAGATGATGATGATGATATATAACCTCAGGACAAGTGTCTTTGACCAATGACTTCGACTGGTAACGAACCAGTGATGACCTATGGCACTGAAACGTGTTCTCTTACTATGGGCCTCATAAGTAAGCTCAAAGTCGCACAACGAGCTATGGAGAGGGCTATGCTCGGGGTTTCTCTACGTTATCGAATCAGAAATAAGGAGATCCGTAGAAGAACGAAAGTCACCGACATAGCCCAGAAGATTAGCCAGTTAAAGTGGCACTTAACTGGCTTAAGGCTTAAAGGTTCTGGAATGGAGACCACGGACCGGCAAGCGCAGCGTAGGTCGCCCACCGACAAGGTGGACAGGCAACCTGATAAAGGTCGCATGACGACGTTGGATGCAGGCCGCTTCCAACCGGTCCTTTTGGAAAATTATGTGGGAGGTCTATGTTCAGCAGTGGACGTCCTACGGCTGAGATGATGATGATGATGATGATATATATATATATATCATATATAAATCACTGATGTATATATCAGTTTATAATTTTGCATAAATCTTGTCAGTATCAAATTGGGTGAATGGCAACCAAATAATCTAATTCTCACTTTCATAGTGATGTACTTAAACATAAACATTAGCTACCAAAATCACGATTTATATTCACTAAAGATTATTTTAATAATAAAATTGTTATAACGTCTTCATGAACAGTATGTAAAGTAAGTGCATTATTCCTATTCTATTAATATATATTAGTTTGGTGTAAGTACTCCATGTAGACTATATTTTGCATAATATTTATTAAAGGCGTCTTAGTAATTGATAAGTGAATTCCAAATAATCGCATGAAGTTCCATGAATACAACTACATGTTCAACGTGAATAGGTACGATATAGTAAATGTCCACTTATTTTCATTTCATCGGATGAACTAAAAAGAGGAGCCGGCCTGCAGCAGAGAGCCTGCGTTAATTGAAATCAAACAAAGATTAGCCGGCGATTCCGAACGAATCACGGCCTTAGCAAGAACCCGTCTATTTAAATATTCCACAGGATCTGTGGACGAATGAGTTTCTGATTGGAACGTAGCATTTGTGGGAAACCCTGTCCAGCTGTATAAGACCGTGGTTACGTTTCTATTTCAGTTTACCTCTGAAAACTAATATTTCAGATTACTGTTTTTTGTTAACTACATTAAGATAATGAAAGTAAAAAGTTCAAATATAAGTTAAATCCTCTTTGTTGAGTTAGTGTATTGTTAAAATTTACAAAGCACTTTGTTAATTGGATCCCCAGCTCTTCATATCTGTTTTCAGAGTTTTAACAATAGTCTTATACTTTGGCAATGTCAATCTGTCTGCGTTTCTATACATCAGTGGGCCGAGCACGCATATCTGCTTGAGTGTAACGTTCTCGTATCGTTAATGTATTCAGTTCAAACTATGAGTTATCTGTGCCACTATTGTACTAGATAAGTGACAGTTTGTACTAAATACATTAATGATGCCATTACGTTATACTTTTGTGATGTTGCTCCGTCCCCGTAAGAAGGTTAGTCAGATAGAGCTAAAGCAAGCGTTAGTGCTTTAAAAAGTAATACTATACAAATTACAAGGGTTGCGATGTCAATACGGAAGTTTAAATATTTCTAAATTGTGCTACTTTCGGTTGGATAGTACTGTCTAAGGTGTTCAATAGATGTCGCTCCGTCCCCGTAAGACAGTTAGTCAGATAGAGAGTTAAAATTCGAAGAATACACGCATGAGTGTACAACGCGGCGATCCTGGTCGCGGTGTGGACTCAGGTCGCGGAAATGGGGGGGGGCGAGGTAATTCGGTTTGTAGCCCCAGCCAAGGTAGTGATTCCGATCACGGTGTAGGCTCCGGCCGAGGTAATGGATGTGGGCGAGGTATCCATGGTTATGATAACGATTCCCAGGTAAACACAACCACTAAACGGGCTCTCCATAAGGGCCACCATCAATGGTGACAAAAAGGGCAACATTGGTGTGGATGGCTAAGAGGTGTCGAGAGGTGTGCTGCGGTTTCACTAGAGCACTACTACCGGCGTTATGCCCTACGTCTGTGTCTGTGACGAACACTAAATTTTTAATAACACGTCTAAACTAGCAGACACACAAATTGAGGAAACTTAAACAAAATCAATTATAGCCATAGTTGGGGTTTACCCGTCATAAATGCTCATATTATTAACAAAGCCTAACAGTTAAATAAACTGTGAGTTCATAGACTCATCACTACTGAATCCTTGCCACAACTGAATTCAGGAGTCAGACAAACGAATTTCGAAAGTGCTGCTTCGCAAACTGAAATCGTAAACAAAACGTAGACTTAATTGAGATAATGTAAACAATGAACCGCCATAGCGCACAGAGTACAGACAGACATTGCATTGTTCGTGCTGTGTGTAGATAATATTGAAATCTGGGGTTTATTGATTACCCGCAGTGTAAAAACGACAATGAGAGCATTGTGAAGTACAGTTTAGAGTCACAAATTATGTAGCAGTTGCTAAGGCAAAGTTGACAACGTGTTGTAGTAATTCCTCATCTATGTGATGTGATGGAACAAACAGAAATCCGGCTGACGGCTCTGTTATCTCTTTTGCTACTGACTTTGCATTGGAAGCACGGTGCACCAGGTTCGATTCCTGAGCAGAAATGTTTGTGAACGTCTTGGATGTTGTGTTTAAGTGTTATAGGTATATGTTATAGGTCCATGCAACATAAAATCCTAGTGCAGGGGTGTGATCGTGAAAAGGTTATTATTCTCGTAGCTGGTGCCCGCGACTTCGTCTGCGCAGGATCAGTACTTCGAGTAGCTTATTATCTTCTCCAAAGCCATATCTAACCTTTATACTAAAATGTCATAAAATGTCATATTTACATGGTCAAACGCAATTGCTATAATAGTATTAAATGGGTGGATTAAAATACTTAGTAAATCAACCAGTAAACACAAATAATAAAATACAGTACCTACGTACATACAAATATAAAATTAATCACCATGGAAAAAAACTGTCATTACATTTCATCAACCTTGACGGTCGCCGAGTACGTCAAGTGTATCGAGCTGTCAAAATAGAGTGCTTTTGACTTAGCTATCAGAAACGGACACAAACTTTGACATATATACATACATATATTTGACAAATTTTCGGCCTATTTCTGTACTATCTACGCTAAGTAAGATTTTCGAAAAAATCATATTACATCAATTAGAAACTCATTTTAGTGCAAACAAAATTTTCCATAAAAATCAATTTGGGTTTACAAGGAATCGCTCTACTATAGACGCAGGTATAGAACTAATAAAAGATGTGTTTGATGCCTGGGAGAACTCTCAGGATGCCTTAGGTGTTTTTTGTGACTTATCTAAGGCATTTGACTGCGTCCGACATGATATACTTGTCAGGAAATTACAACACTACGGTATTAGGAACATGGCTCTCAACCTTTTGACTTCATATTTAAATGGTAGAATTCAAAGGGTTGACATAAATGGTAAAAAATCGCCCGGCTCTATAATCTCAATGGGCGTTCCACAAGGTTCAATACTAGGGCCGTTCTTGTTTTTAATCTATATTAATGACTTACCTTATTATGTAGAGAAGAATCACGAGATTGTATTGTTTGCAGATGACACTTCACTGTTATTTAAAATTAAAAGGCAGTTACTAAACTATGACGATGTTAACAATGCATTAGCTAAAGTTGTGAATTGGTTCAATACAAATAATCTTCTCCTCAATGAGAAGAAAACTAATTGTATAAAATTCTCGACACCAAATGTGAGACAAGTAGAATCCAATATACAATTGAATGGAACAGGGTTGGACCTTGTGGAGTCAACAGTCTTTTTAGGAATTACTATAGACGCTAAATTGCAATGGGGTCCCCATATTAAAAAATTGTTTAGTAGGCTCAGTTCAGCAGCTTATGCTGTTAAAAAAATTAGACTATTAACTGATGTAGACACAGCTAGAATAGTTTATTTTAGTTATTTCCATAGCGTTATGACTTATGGCATACTGCTCTGGGGATGTTCTGCAGATATTAATTCTATTTTTATACTGCAAAAAAGGGCTATACGAGCAATCTACAGTTTGGCTCCCAGAGTTTCCCTTAGACAGAAATTTAAAGACATAAACATTCTAACTGTTGTCTCTCAGTTTATCTATGAAAATCTAATGTATGTAAAGAAAAACATTAGCAGTTTTGATAAAAGGAGTGATGCTCATTCCATCAACACGCGAAATAAGCACAAGCTATCCGTACATGTAACGCGTCTCCACAGAATAAGTCATTCTTTTATGGGACAATGTATACGATTTTATAATAAAGTTCCCAATGTTATCCGAGATTTGCCTATTAATAAGTTTAAAATTACTATTAAAACTAAACTCTGTCAAAAAGGTTATTACAAAATTTCGGATTACTTGGAGGATAAAACAGCTTGGGACTGATCACTCCAGGATCTATCTACTCGTGTACTAAGATGTCAAAGTGTAGCGTGTCTTGCCCTACTGATACCATTATTATGTTCTCTTTTGTAAGGCAACACACTGGAGCTAATATTTGTAGTACCTAAGTAAAAACATTGTAAAAACATCTATATAAAAAGAATGGCCCCGAGTTTCTTGCCGCTTCTTCTCGGTTGGCTCTATGTATTTTGGAACGCGGCGGTAGGCTTTAAAGTACATTATAATGAAAAATTGACGTTCATAAGTGCGTCTTTGATGCCTAAATTGAATAAATGATTTTGACTTTGACTTTGACATAACTGTCATCATTACGATCTTGAGGTAGGCGGATCTTATTATTTTGTCTATGCTGTGCCCAAGAATATTACGCTTTTCCCCCGCATGGTGATGAATGGTGATGATGACGATAAAAAGTATCTTATGTGTTAATCCAGCGCTTCAGCTAAATCCATCCCAAATTTCATCAAAATTGGCCCCTCGGTTTGAATGTGAAAGAGCAACAAACATCCACACATCCAAACATCCATCCATACTAACAAACTTTCGCGTTTATAATATTCATAAATCATAATCAGCCCATTTTGTTCCCACTGCTGGGACTCGATCCTTCCTCTCAGAAACAGGAGTTGGGCCATAACATAATCCACCAAGCGGGCCCAGTGCGGCTTGGTGGATAAGTTAGTGGCCAACCCATGTCGAAATTTTCAGGCCGCCCGAAAGCCTTCGACATAGCCTAACGACTGTTGTCCTAAGACAAACAACCGGGACCGACGGCTTAACGTGCCCTCCGAAGCACGGAAGCGCTCAGTTGAATAATGCCACTAGCGGTCACCCATCCAACTCCTGACAGCAGCAAGCGTTGCGTAACTTGTTGATCGATTAAGATCGTCAAGTCTAGCTCCCTTGCGAGCGCTTTTAATGTGCTGTTTGTATATGATGCTGTGCACATTAAAAACTTAATTTGATTTAATACAACTTATTTCAAGTACGTTTCAGTCGTTATGTTCAGGAATTAAAGTTTGCCAGTATCATCAATTTCGTAAAGGTGTAAAAACGACGGCCAAAATTACTTTTCAGACTGCACGCAATCATTGCCGAATGAGTCCGGCACGGTTTTAGCTCATTTACTCGATATCTTCACGTAGATCGGACTCACAAACGGTCTATTAGAAGTTTTCTTATTAGAAGTTCCCCTATTACAACTTGTCTAGATGTAGAAAATCCACATGTATAAATATCATGAGGAAATCCAAAGAGGGTTTTGGCCAGACTTTTATAACAGAGTAGACATATATATGTATTTATAAAATGAACCCCTATTTTTCTTGGTCACGTCAAATTTTTTTATCTAAATGATTTTCCGGAGAAAGAAAACCCAAGAAAAGATGGGAGGTTATGGCGAGGTCGAATGCCAAGCCTACTACGCGAACGAAGTCGCGGGGGGCTAGTAATGTATAGATTACACGGTAAAAAAGCTCTTTATATATGTTATTCTTAACATTTTAAAGATATTATTATTAGATTAGGGTGACCAATGAATGACGTAATTAACGATTTATAAAGATTAAGTTATTTATATCGTTATTTAACGGAAGAGGTGTGTGCGCGCTCTCTACTGCCGAGTTCTATCCAGGCGGAACGCAGAGTTGTAACTAACTGAACTGTGCCCTTCATACTTAAATATTATATGAAACTATAAGGGCTGTTATTGTGTAAATATGTAAGAAAGAGAAATACTCTCAAACTACTTACTAGAGTGGGACGGATTTGTTTTGTCATTCATATTCCAACAATTATATTAAGAACAAAAGTTAATATAAAATCAAGTGACGTTACAAGCGGTGCCCTCTAGCTATATTTGGTCTCAAACATAGATTATCTCATTGTTTAAGATAAATAAAACATTGTATATATTCGTTATGAAATAAGTAATCTAAAAATAAAAAAAAACATAGTTTTAATTTCAATCCAGACTACAAAAAATAAAGAATATCAAGTAATCTTCTTAAAAGAACGAATAGAAATGTCTTGGTCAGGTGCTAGATATTTTTACTTCCAAGCAAACAGCATACGTGCAAATGTTTAAATTTAATGTAGTGCTTAAGCCGTCTTACATGACATTTACTTAAATTATTAATTACAAGAACATATATTTTAAATATCTTTCTCTTTATTTTAAGAACTATCTCAATGTTTTAGTTATTTTACACTATAAGCTTATTTAACGAGACGACATTATCCTAAACTTTAAAATAAAATTTGTTTAAGCCTTATCGTAGATCAGTATATGTTTGGTTTTAACGATCGCTAAAATTTGTGAACCGTGAAATAGAATAGAGATCGAAAAGTTTGTTCATTAACGAAAAATGCCTCCGTAGAGATATTTAGACCTGTGAAGAAATAATTAAATATGTTTTGCTACGTCTGTACTAAACAGATAGGTTATAGCGTAAGGCCAAAGTGGCTAAAAAATTAAGGTCTATGCTCAGCAATGCGTGTATAAATATTTTGAACACTATAATATTTGGGATATGAGGCATACAACGATCAGATTGTGCAGATACAAAGAATCTTAAGAGCTTTAATCTATGTGTAAGTAATAGACAAGACTGAAAGACTTGATGTATATATATAGATAATAGCTCTTGATAGAAACACCACAGTACAAATATATTACAACTAGCTGATCCGCCAGCGGATTCGCTCGCGTTGCATCGCGGGATACGGTTAATTACAGTTTTTTAATTATCCCACGGAAACTCTTTAACTTACCGGGATCAAAAGTATCATATATGTTGACCAGGGATATAAGCTACCATCATTCAAAATTTCATTTAAATCAGCCCAGTCGTTTCGGAGACTAGCCTGTTTAATGCTCAATATTGCCACAAAAAATATATATATGTGTAATAATAGTATTAATAAATCCGCAGGGCGACATTTTGGCGAGCCGTCGGTGAGTGGCGACACCGTGGACCCTGATTCTCCCGGGGGCTAAATGAGCTTGCCTTAGTTGGCCGTCTGGGGGTGGAGACGCAACTTCAAGTAACAAAAAGCTCCAAATGTTAAAGGGCTTGACGCCGGTAGTAGCGCTCTAGTGAAACCGCAGCGCACCTCTCGACACCCTTTAGCCATTCAAACCATCGTTGCCCCTTTGCCCCTGTCGCAACATTGGTTTGAATGGCTAAAGGGTGTCGAGAGGTGCGCTGCGGTTTCACTAGAGCGCTACTGCGCTACTGCGCTGCGCTGGCCTTTATGGGGGGCCCGTTTAGTTGGTGGCAAATCACCACCTGTCTAAATATTTTAAAATGAGACTTAAATTGGCAGGTGCCGTAGTCTTTGCAATAGCCCACTATATTCTAGCCATTTTTGTTTCTGTTTTTTTGTACTATATTGTATTTGCTATACCAAACAGGCCTCTAAGTGTTGGCTACAGCCCCGCTTATGCCTTTGTAAAGGACCGGATGAAATCCATGATATAAATTGAAATTAAGGGAATAATAATAACTAATATTAATCAAATAAACTCATTTCGTACATTTAATGTAAATTGAATACCTAATTAGATTATAATTAATTTAAAGACGAGCAATACTCGAACTATAAGATTATTTGAATAACAAAACGACATAAATATAAATTTTCAATTGGGAATACTTATTGGTTTATCTTTTTTGTGTAAGTACACGTTCATATTATGTATTGATATGATATTGCGTATTTTCTGATTTGAGAATGAATCTCCAGCTCATCAAATTATTAATAACAATAATCCACGTGAACATTGGCACATGTATCGCTAATGTAGCGATGGGGGAGAGCAGAGTTCACCGAACATATTAAATCGTTAAGTGTTTTGATAAACACAGACAGGGGCTTAGCGATGATGCGATTCGCTGGAAATTTGGTAAATCATCGCGATGGGGAAGCACGCTCCGATTCAAGTGAATATAGATATAACACGTCTATATTCAGTGATAGACCGTGTTTAGACGAGCAGAAAAGGCTTCTGTAATATCAATACTCATAGCGGGTAATGATAAATACCTAAGCTGCGCACCTTTTATTATGTTTTAATGCTGGCTATAAACGTAAAAGACATTACATCCGACAAATAGAAATCCAAACTGTGCAAAAAATTACAATCGCTATTTTTTATCACTTATCGATTGTGTTCGTGATTTGAATGAAAATCGTAGGTTTCCCATCTGAAATGAGAATTATTGAAGTTGTTTCGCGAACAGCGGAGGTTATCACATTAAATATGTCGTAAAGGGAGATGGGTTTAAGAGATTCGATACGTTAATGACGGATTTGAAGTGGTCGTGGAGTAGACAACATCGGCGGGAGGTTGCGAGCGAGAGGTTCCAAATTAGCCATCAGCACAGACGGCGACAAAGAGCTCGCTGCTTATCTGGCGGATTTAGATGAACTGAACCCTTGGCGACTATACAAAATAATAGCCGGCTCGATAGCGTCATTGTTTGAGCATGAAATTAAAATTGAGCGGGGTTCACACGTGCGTACCGCTCAGATAAGGGGTTGTCCCGTGCTTCTGTGCAATCGATTCTCAGCTCGCGATGTTTGTTTGTAACATAAAGTTTCATGGTGACAGTACTGAAGCTTCCGATTGAAAAATGGACTTTATAGACCATCACACAACAATTCCCTTAAACCATCGAACAATAGGTTCTTCACAAGTCATGTAATATGTTCACTAGTATCTGCAACCAATAATTTCGTCTGTGCGATAATTGAACTAAACATTTTTGGTTTAAAATATCCTTTGTATTGATAAATAAACCACTAAGACGTTGGTTGTAGTTACTGTGTTAATATTGAAGGGACCATAGATAATGAAATTACTTGGTGAATATTTCTTAATATCTAAGTCTCAAGATAACAAGTGGAGTATATTACCATGCAGATCTTAGAAGCTAGAATATCTGTGTTGCACTGTAGTAATAATAGGTAGGACTATAAGCATCGCGTGAAAAACTGGCCCGTCCCATAAACTTTTTAAAAAATAACTTGTATGGACGATCTATCAAAACACTTTAGCGTATTTTATTTACACATATATATTTAGGCACATGATTTTAATTGTTTAACGCGAGTTATATTTGCATAGCTAACATAGCAGATGCACGCAACACGGGTAGCATCATAGAACTGCAAGTTTTTTCGGCTTCCACAACATACTGCATAAACAGTATGTTCGAACGCTGATTCACTTGAGGGGTTTGCTCTTTTCTTTATTTGATCACTAACAAGTGCTCGCTATTGTTCTGCAGGTTTATTAAAGTAGGTAACTTTGTATGCTGAAGATTTGTTGGTGGATAAACTTGTTCTATTTAGGGGTTACTTATACAAACTGTAAAACCATTGCAACTTGGGTCTCTTGGGATACCTATATTTAAAACTGTTTCAGTTGTCAGATTAACTTGAATCCTTTATGTGTTCATGTGTTTGTGTAATTTCATGCTCAAACAATACCTTTAAAAAAAATATTGTTATAAATATATAGGTATTATGTTATAAAAATAAAACTGATTTAAGATTGATCAAATGACAGTGATTTTATATACACGGGGCCGCCAAAAAAATTAAACGGTTATGAATATAAATTTATTTAAACCATGAACTAACTTGTATTATATATTTAATTAAATAAACTTTAATCAACTTCTTTATTAATTTGACAGGCCGGTTGGTAGCACCCCTGCCTTTTGTGCCGCTGGTTACGGGTTCGATCCCCGGACAGGTCAAACATTTGTGTGCATGAACATGTCTGTTTGATCTGTGTCTGGGTGTTTATATGTATATAAGTATTTAATATCATATATAAGTATGTAATATCAGTCATCAGGTTACCATAGTACAGGCTATGCCTAGTTTGGGATCTGAAGACCTTTGTGTGGATGTTGTCCCATATTATTATTATTTTTATTCAAAACAAAATCTCGGATTTCATCCGGTTCTTTACAAGGGCATAAGTGGGGCTGTAGCCAACACTTAGAGGCCTGTTTGGTATAAAAATACAAAGGAGTATAAAAAACAGAAAAAATGTTGGATAAAGGGTAACATGGTACTTATAACTATTACAAATATGGGTAAAATGGCCAGGCTATTGAGATGAACTTATTAGTGATAAGGAAGATTTATATATTATTTATATATATAATATATTTATATATATATATATATATATATATATATATATATATATATTATTTATATATTATTATTATTCCTTTTATTCAAAATAAATCACGGATTTCATCCGGTCCTTTACAAAGGCATAAGTGGGGCTGTAGCCAACACTTAGAGGCCTGTTTGGTATAAAAAATACAAAGTAGTATAAAAAAAACCAGAAACTTTTGGATGGATGGTGACATGATAAATCTATTATATAAATGGGTAAAATGACAAGGCTATTGAAATGATTTTATTAGTGATAAAAAGATAGTGGGCTATGGAAGAGACTACGGCACCTGCCAAATTCAGTCTCATTTTAAAATTTTTGGGCAGATGGTGACTTGCCACCCACTAAACTGGCCCCCCATAAAGGCCACCATGAATGGTTACAGAAAGGGCAACGTTGGTGTGGCTGGCTAAAGGGTGTCGAGAGGTGTGCTGCGGTTTCACTGAAGCGCTACTACCGGCGTTATGCCCTTTAACACTTCCACCCTTGGAGCTTTTTGTTACTTGCTCTTGCGTCTCCACCCCCAGACGGCCAATTAACGCAAGCCGGGGGTCAGGGGTCTTATTTAGCCCCAGGGAGAATCAGAGTCCACGGTGTCGCCACTCACCGACGGCTCGCCACAAAGCCGCCCCTGCGGTTTTATTATTATTATTCACATTATTTATTTCCTTTTCTTAAAATTACATTTTTTACAATATTTCTATATACAATAAAAAATAATAAATAAAAAACATTGTAAAAAACCTAATCCTAGATTGCCATCGGCAGCGGGGCATGACCCAAACTACCAGTGGTTAGGGCTGCAGACTGAGGAACCTCCTGACAATACGTGCCGTGTCAAGAACTACTGCCTTCTGTATCTGTCCCTTGATCCAACCGTCTAGCGAAAGCCTCTTAAGATGTTTGGTTTATTATTATTATTATTAGGAATTGTTCAAACATTTTTAAAGATATTGCATTTTTTAATAACCGAACTCCGTTATTTGCGGTGTATAATTATGTTATTATAGTAAAAAAAAAATACTATGACACTAACAGTACCTAGTGTAGCGCAGTGTAAAACTTTTAAAAGTTGATAGTTACCTAGTTCATAACTAGGTGTTCACAAGTGGTTTTAGAATAAAGATTTATATAAGAAGACCGGAAATTAGGAACGGTTGTGCATAATAGCTGCAGTATTGATTAGCCATGGAAATTGTAACTAACTTTGTTACACTATAACGTCCTTATGTTATGTTTTATATGCAGTATATTTTATATGTATTACATCAGTGCTGTCACTGCTGTATTATAAAACATAAAATAAGTCAGTAAGGTCAGTGATATTGTGACGATTATAATCACTGTAGCTACATTTGTTACTGCATGATACGAGAATTTGTTATTTTGGAAAGTTATGTGAGTATGAACTCAGAAGATTTAGCAAACAAAAGTAACAAGAAACATAATTATTTCATTTAAATTAATTTTGTATGAAAATAATTTTAAGGGATTTAGTTACCTTTCAGTGTTACCATACCTTATTTATATGTAATATAAAAATACATTTTGTTACAACCTGTATATATATTATTTAATATAATATATGTATTGTATATATAATGTAGGTAAGAAGTGACCCGGAAGGTCATGAAACCGGTCGAAATACTGGACTGTACCTACCACATAAGCTAATCCGTCAAAATAATCCTAAAAATAAACTGATAAAATTTTATACCTAGTATTGATTTATTGACGGTACCTAGTTATTATTCTGTGACGGTACGAAGGATTGCATAGCTACTACTTTCCGTACTAAAAGAGAAAACTCTTTTCTACCTCTTAACATTGTCCGATTTCAGTGATTTTTTTTCATGGAAACATCACATAGTTTACTTTGCGTACGTTTTGATTTTTTCAGTTTTTAAAAGTACTATAAATTTCCTTTTTTAGAACTTAAAAAAACTGAAAAAATCAAAATGTACGGGCATAGTAAATAATGTGATGATTCCAAGAAAAAAAAATCACAGAAATCGGACAATGTTAAGAGGTAGAAAAGAGTTTTCTCTTTTAGTATGGAAAGTAGCTATGCAATCCTCTTAAAACCGACGACCAGCTGATCGCTCATTGAGGTTTAGGTCGTTTACGGCGCTTGAGGTATACCGGATATTAACTTACGGCTTAGCTTAACTATGCATATGAGCTCTCTATCTCACTTCTACACTCCGTAGCTCAACCGCTTGCTCCAATTTTATCATGTCTCTTTAATAAATGCATTACCGAAGGCAGGTACCCCTCAGCTTTGAAACATGTGAAAGTCACACCATTGTACAAAGGAAAAGGAAACCAAGAAAATATAAATAGCTATAGGCCAGTGTCAATAATTCCTGGGCTAGCAAAAATTTTTGAAAACGGTCTCAGTACGAGATTGACAGATTTTTTGACAGAGTGTGACGCTTTGAGCGACAGGCAGTACGCATATCGGAGCGGCAGATCCACGACTTTGCTGGCTGGGGAGGTGACCCGACGTGTACTCGAGGCTCGAGAGGGTTTGCAACAGGTTGCTGTCATCTTTTGTGACCTGTCAAAAGCCTTCGATTTAGCTGATCATGATATTCTAGCGGCTAAAATGAAACACTATGGAATAAATGGTGCCGCACTAAATCTGCTTACAGACTTCATGATGGACCGCTGGCAAATGGTAGTTGCAGACGGAGGTAGAGTGAAGTCACGACTGCTAAAGACGGTTATTGGAGTTGCGCAGGGCTCCTCGCTCTCCAATATCATGTTCTCCCTCCTCCTTAATGATTTGCCCCAGTTTATTAAGGACGGGTACGTCCTCATGTATGCAGATGACGTCGCCGCTATAGTCACAGCAGCAACAGTGGATGAACTTGAGCAGAAACTTAACAAGGTGACTATCGAACTACATAACTGGTTTCAAAGCAACGGTTTGATGCTCAACAGTAGTAAAACCCACTTTGTCCATTTCAACTTAGCTGGCCGCAACTACAGACCACTGAAAATTGTAATCGGTGATGTTGGAATGGAACAAGTGCAATCTACCGCCTTCTTGGGTTTCCAGCTTGATAGAGCGTTGGTCTGGGATGACCACATAGATAAACTGTGTAGTAAGATGGGCTGCGCCTGTTTCGCGCTGTGGCGTGTGTCCGCGCTCTTACCGTACCCCATGGTTCGGCAATGTTACTTTGCTGCTGTGCACTCGTTACTTCAGTACGGCATCGAGCTTTGGGGACGCGCTGCCGAGTGGGAGCGCGTCTTTAAAATGCAGAAAAGAGCCGTAAGAGCAATAGTACGAGTGTCGGAAGACACATCGGCACTGCCGTATTTCCGGTCCATGGGGATACTTACCGTCCCTAGTCTGGTGTGTTTCCAGGCGGCTATGTACGCCAGAGACCATCCAGAGGAATATTCGCACTTTGGAGACACGCGCGCGGACTACGACGTGGCGCCGCGACATGCGCACCGCATACGCTACGTGCCCGTCCGACTCGCTAAGACATCTAAACTAGTGCATGCGACTGCGCCGATCATTTACAATCGGCTGCCGCATGAAGTGCGAGAGTCCCCCACAAGGGCTGCGTTTAAGCGCAAGCTAAAAAATTGGCTTATCGAGCAGGCTTTCTACAAGTTCGATGACATGACTAAACTGAAGATGACGTAAATTTTTTGTATACAATTCTTTGTACGTTCTATTGACTTGGCATTTTAATTATTTGTACTTTATTTTATTGACATACTTTTTTAATTTTAATTATTTTTACTTTATTTTATTGACAATTTATGTTTTCGTTATATTTCGGCATGAAATAATTATTAATATATTTGACATGTATTCATTAATATGATATAATATTTTGGCTGTTACATCTGTGATGTACATTGTGAATTAGTGATCGACGTGTAAATATTTTTTACCAATAAATTAAAAAAAAAAAAAAAAAAAAAAAAAAAAAGATATCAAGGAAATTTTTCTTTTAGTTATTTTAAGAATATATGTTTTGTTATTTACACACAGTACTTGCTTTTGCTGGGGATTTTTGGTTATTAACGACATGATTATTAGCTACTAGCTGACCTGCCAGCGGCTTCGCTCGCGTGGCGTTGCGGGATACGGTTAATTACAGTTTTTTAACTATCCCACGGGAACTCTTTAACTTACCGGGATCAAAAGTATCCTATATGTTGACCAGGGCTACCTACTAGTATAAGCTACTACCATACAAAATTTCATTTAAATCGGTCCAGGCTTTTCGGAGATTAGCTCATACAAATATACAGACAAACAGACAAACAAAGACTCAGTTTTTATCATTTTTTTAATTGTACAGATATTCGACCTCTACTCTTTTATTATATGTAGTGATTAGTACTGATAACCTAACTCAATAATATAACGCAATATATACTGTAGGTATTAGCCAGTTAAACAATAGTCCAACAGAAATGTTTTATTTTCAAATACTCTCTCATACTTATTGACTGTTGGGAGTGATAAATACGTTCACGTAAATCAAAGCCTTATACTTACTTCAGAATAAAAATCTATTTAATTACAGTGCAACCTCGATATAACAAATCGGAGGGGAACAAGAAAATATTCGTAATATCAAGTAATTCGTTGAACTGAGGTTTGTAATGTTGAGGTTAGATTGGTCTAAAATTCGTTATAAAGAGGTAAAAGGATAGTTTTATTCACCTGAGCCATTTTAACTTAAATCTTTAACAATAGTGACGAGCAGAGGTGTTTACATTACTTTCCATGAAAACAACAATGATTACTGTACAAACAAAAGCGTGTCGAAACATGTTGAGACATGAATCACATTATAAGATTAAGAGTTATATTATTGGTGGAAACTTTATATAACTTAAAGGTTTTGGGTTGGCAAAATTCGTTAATTAGAGGTATGAATACATTTTCCTGATAGTTGAAAATTCGTTATAAAGAGGTTGTACGCAAAGAATGTTCGCAATGTAAAGGTATATTTTATATTGACTCTTATGGACAATTCAAGGGGATTACGAAGAATTTGTTAAATCGAGGAAGTCGTTATATTGAGGTACGTTATATTAAGGTTGCACTGTATTAGCTATTTATCACTCCAAAAGATTTACCTCACCGCGTTAAAATAACTTAATTCAAACCAAGCCTAATAGTGTATTGAATTAGATGTGATTTAAATCAAACAAGTCATATTTATTTTGTTGCTGGGGATACGTAATGTGTCCACAATGGTTTTATCTCGTTCGCACGTGTAACTTTGTCATCACATGGTTGAATTTTGCGAACGATAACTGTAGATTGACCAGCGTGAATTAAAATCACGCTCGCGTGGTATGTAACAGCTGTTTTCATACAACTGGCGTGGCACGTAATTTCAGTTACATATTTTGCAGTCCCAATCAAGCCATAATCAATATTAGCGTGATAACAGTCGATCCCTTTCACCGTGAGCGTGATTACGATGGCCCACGCTACGTCATCAGTGACGTCTTAACTGCCGCCATATTGACGATTACTTGAACCATGCTCTACACCAAAATTGTCGTGAGCGTTCTGTCAAAAGTGACAGACAAGTGTTTGTTTGTTTTATAAGGTCTTTACTGTTTTGTCCCTTGTTTTAGCGAATGGTTGCTTGTTATTGCTGCAACCCTGAGGGGCATCTATCTCAGTTGCTAACAATCGTTCATTGAAATCGAGAAAAATTGTGGCTCTATGTCACTTTTGTCGACAACTTACAACATTTTTGCTTACTGGAGTTGTCAAAACTGACATAGAGCCGCCATTTTTCAAGATTTCAATCAACATTTCTTAGCAACTGAGATACATAATAGCCCAACTGGTCCGAATCTACACGCTCACAGTGCCACGAGCTGTCAAAGTCGCGATATTTGTCTTGGACCTGCTTATGGTAGACGATATCACTGTAGGCAAAAATATCGCGAAACGGACCGCAGTAATCTTCACTCGTTATACAACGAGTGATGCATGAAATGTTCCATGCCTAGTATCAATCAGAATTCTGTACTGCGTACTATTTATTGCTTTATATTTTACTTACTTATTTTATTCTTTGAGGGAAATTGCTAAATTATTAAGTAAGATAGGATATACATAGAAAGCTAATTACAAATGCAAATAAACAATCATATTAAATACATATTAAGTAGGTTTAGGAAGTAGACTAACTACGCAAATAATCTTATTATATCGGGTGTCCCGAAACTTAACGATAACCTGGTATCGAGTAAGAGGAAAAGTTATGAAAAAAATAAGTAAAAAAAACCATATCACTTAGACAAGCAATGATAGACATTTTTCAAAAAAGTACATTTTTAGATGGATTTTTCTAATAATGTAATACCAAATAACAGTGCTATTTATCGCAACCACAAATCAAAGTAATGGTTAAAAACAAATACATAAGTAGAAAGTTAAAATTCGATGCTCGGACGGTATGCTCGGTGGCCTGGCGGTTATGGCGTCTGACACGGATTTTTGAAAGACGCGGGTTCGAATCATAAGGATGTGTATTTTTCTCTCTTTGAATAGTATTGGATAGTGTGTACTTAAAAACTTCGGATGAGTACATTTTCTTATTTATACATTTTAGAGCTAAAGCTCATTGGCAATTTTATTTTTCTGTTGAAAGAGTATTGCATAGTAAGGCACGGTTAAGAGCGTATTTTAGGCCTCAATGTTCAATGTAACATTGCTTGCTTTTTAATATTATTATTTAATAAATTAATAAACTTGCTCCTTGTAAAAGAATGTAATAAAATTAGATTTTTTTTACTAAAAATGGAACCGACTTCAACACTGAAAAGTGTGAAATAACTTGTTGAAATCGGTACCATGATAGTTAGTAGGATTATCACAATATTGTGCGCATGGTACCGACTTCGACAAGTTTGACACTTTTTGGTCATGCACTCGGTTCCGTTTTTTTTAGTTACGGGTTCGAATGTCAGTGATCATATCATCAAAATAAATCAACACTTTTCAGTTTTTGGGGTGTAGCTTAAAACTGCTTAACCGAATTTGATGAAATTTAAATGGGACCATTTTGGAAGTAAACTTTACCAAACAAAAAAAAATACTTTGAGAATAGGAAGGAGGAGAAATCGGCTAAATTAAGTACACATAAAAAATAATTCAAAACACGAAAATATAACCTCCTCCTTTTGCGAAGTCGGTTAAAAAGTTTTAATTTACTGTATTATTTTTATCATCTCTTGTAGTTATGACAATGTAAATAAATTAAAAATTTTTACAGTTAATGCGAATTTATAGTTTGCAAGTATGATGATAAGTTTAAGTAAGTAGGAAGATAAGTAGGTAAACAACATTTATGTTAAGTATTTCAAACGTATTGTAATTTTAGCACGTACAATACATATTCCTAATACAATCAAGGATAATTTTTTTGTGATTCTAAATCGGAGTTAACGCGAGTACGCGTTGTCTAGGTAACAGAGGTGAGACCAAACAACAAGCGCACCGCGCTCAATAAGGTTTCCGGACGACGCCGAAACAATTATTGACCGTAATATCGACAACGCGTAAGTCTCCCCTTAATCCCTTTTTTACCGACTTCCAAAAAGGAGGAGGTAACCGTCTTGCGGGGATGGGGCGACATCTATTGGACAGTTTAACAGTACCATCCAACCGAAAGAAGCATTATTTAGAAATACTTAAACTTTCGTATTGACATCGCAGCCCTTGTAATTTTTATAGTATTACTTTTTAAAGCACTAACGCCTGCTTTAGCGATTAAAGTTAATTTTTCTCTCTATAAATTTCAATGTTTGAGATTTACTATATTACTTTCGACTGGGTGAACTGATTTCCAAAATTCTATTTTTTTAAAGCTGGTGCTTTCCGTGTGGTCCCATGTAAATTTTATAAAATTCGATCCAGTAGTTTTAAAGTTAAACTCCAATAACTGATTTTTACCAAAGATATAAAATGGAAGTCGGTATCAAATTTTACCAATTTCACTTGTTATTATTACAATCATGAACGGGAGTTTTAATAAGAAAGTAATAATTATAATTTTATCACTTTATCATATCAATTGGAAGCCTTACTTTATCAAAAAGAAACTTTTATCTACATTTTTCCCACCGCTCCGCGTTGAACTCTCCACTAAAGCCCTCATTCTGAATGTTTGCTTTGAACAAGGTCGGGGTCAACTCGAGCGAGTCACTGCTTTCGTTTGCTCTATAAATAAGTCACATTTATTTAGCTCTGTGTAACTTAGTAACTACTTATTGCCTTTAAGAACAACTTTAAGCAACTTCAGTATACGCTAAGAAAAAATCAAATAAACATGAGTGTGTAGGTCACAAGTTCATGCATAATAACTTTGAAATAAGTTAAATTATTTAGAATTAACGTACGATTATTCGTGAGATATAAAAAATGTTTACTTGGCTTTCGGGATGCGATTCGTAAGGGGCGAGGAAACCTGAATAAGTAGGCGGAGGCTTCATGTGTAAGATACCGTCTTGTGTGGAACCATCGCAGTGTCAGATATTCTACCATGACGGATTACTGTGTTATGGTTTGAAAGATACTGTAGCTAGTTATAGGGAAACAGATACTCAAAACCATGTCTTGGAGCGTCGAGCACAGTGCTGTGCTACGCAAAACTTATGCTCTGGTTGACACTAATTCACCTTGTGACTTGACAGCATAAACATCCAATTATGAACCAAAAGAAACAAACGTTTAAGGTTTAAGGATCGAAATTGTATATTTTCTGTCACGGACACTTTTTATTACCATGTTTCCATATTTTTTAACAACGCGCATTTTATTCAGGATGTAAGTTTACTACATTACAGCCGTGCGATTCTCTACGATCAAACATCGTTGCATCTTTAACAACATCCGCGAAACAAATGACGAGATGAGAAGTAATTTTGGAAATACAACCTTATGTACGAGGGCAATATCTCGTAAAGTATTTGACATTGGCGAGCTCTCTCTTTGTCGAGCTCATCCACGAGCTCGTCGACGAATCATTATTAAACCGCACGGCAGATGAACATATTTCTAAATGTCTATTGCGTATACCCCTATTTTCTTAGCTATTTAACTGCGTTATTGCAACTGCGGGCCCTGTTGCCAAGTCGCCATCGCTTACTGTGGTTTCTAAATTGTGCGTCGCGTTCATGTAGTAATGTATGAATGTATTTACCAACGATTTAGCAACGTGAAGAAACTTTACAATTACTACTATAAGAGCTTATCTCTATATAATTCAGCTATGTATCTCTATATTAGCTATAAAATAAATTGAAATATTGATACCTGTTCATTTCCCCTTTTCGTCCATTAATAGCCATTTCCCCGCAATAATCAACGCATACCTATCACCACCGTTGCATTTCACCCCATAGCCCTATCGGCTCAATATCCAAACACGATTAACAGAATATAAATGTCGCATTGATAAATCGGCAGGCACGTTAACTGCTAAATAGCGTGTGAGTAATGAGAGTTGTGGAGTTTGAGGTTACGATCGGTTTTTGTTAGAGATAGCTGTTGGTATAGGCATGTAAAAGTAAACGAAAATATAGTGTTAATGGTAATTGCTAGTGAGCGAGTTGCGTCGATAGCGGGAAGCATTCACAGTGAAGCTTCTTGTACTGATCACTCAGATAATGCAAAGCTTCTGCGTCACTATTTGGATGACTGACTGATACTAAATAAAAATTAAAAATCAAATCAAATCATTTATTATGTAGGTATAAGCCTACGGGAGCACTTACCAATTGTCATTTTATATTAATTTTTTCTTAAATCTACAACCGGATCGGAACGCGACCATGACTGAGAGGATCCGGCAAGAAACTCAGCGGGCTAGTCTTTTTTTTATCGGCAAATATTTAATGTATTTAACAAATATTCGTTTATTTTTAGCTCCAGTGTATTGCCTTCTGAAATAAACCACACGCTACGCTTTGACATCGTAATACACGAGTAGGTAGATCCGGGAGTGATCAGCCCAAGCTGTTTTATTCTCCAATTAATTCTAAATTTTGTAATATTCTTATAATCTTTTTGACAGAGTAGTAAGGAGTCAAAATACTGAAATTTTTGACTAAGCGCTTTTTTTATACTTGATAGGCTAGTGTTTGACCATTATCTCACTTGATGGTCATTGATGAGGCGATTGAAAGTGGTATTACACTAGATCTAGACAGCAGCTGACTTTGAAGCACAGCTGCCGGAACACACTGTTAGGTGCTTAGCGACGATTTCGAACTTGGGGGATAGCCAAGTGATCTACCCACCATGTTGAGAATTTCATCATATTACTTTCATCGAAATCTCAAGTCCAAGATGGGGATCGATCCCGTGCCCGTCTAATTAAAAGTCGACCTTTCTTCATCTGTCATCTCATCGCATCTGTGCTTCGAAGGGCACGTTAGGATGCTGTTTCCGGTCGTTCCAGCAATGCTGTATCAATGTTGAAAACTTAACGATAACTAACATCAAGTTACAAAGGGTATTATGGTAGGTATAATATGATTGACCGAGAGAGCAAAGCGTCTCAGTTTCGAGATTGACCAAAAAATGTCCATCTGTCTTTATGTTCTCGCGTATGAGTCGCATTTTTTTGACGGATTTCAATTTGTGAAGCACACTAAGGACTTCATTCTAAAGTGGAAAGTGTTATTGCATGATTCTAAGGACTCGCAAAGTGTTACTGTTCTCACAGACCCGCTGGTATATAAATAATGATAAGTTAAATTTACAACAAAAAAGGTATATTATTACGGTTAGATATTATAAAACTACTTACTTCTAGGATGTAGGCTGTAGGTATATCTAACGAGTCGTTTTAGGCATTATTAGGCGGGTCCTTAGTGTGTTTACTCTTTTAATAATATTCAATGTACAGTTTGTCTGTCTACCCACTTATAGTCGAGAGTCTGACAGTTTAGAAACCAGTTTGTTCCATAAAATACGAATACAAACAATGATTATAACTTGATAAGTTTTACTGGCGGAAGAACCGCATTTTCCTAACGGTCCATCCAATTTACATTTTATCATGCATTATCGTAGTTCTCCCCTCAGTTATTTATATGTTTTTGTTTTATTAAATCCCGCAAATAGGCAAGTTTTCATAGTAATATGCCGCTCGTCTGGTATTATGGGCCGTTTACATGCAACCTGGCAGACGCTATCTAGTTTTATTCCTTTTTTGAAGCTTCATCCAGATTGATGATTGCATAGTCAAAACAAACATTTGGAAGTTCAGAGAAGAAACACTTGTTATTCCTGCTACCGAAAGCGGCAAAATTTTTAGCATACCTTGGGTCTAACTCAACGTTTTATTTATAAATCTTTTCTGGCCGACGTAAGCACGTAACTAAAGATGTGTCCTCATTCTTAGTCATATAGGCTGTAAACGAACGAACAAAGAAAATAATAGATTTTATATAATATTTAAAGTACCTACTCATATGCTTGCTTTGTTAGTTATAAATTAATCAATTCGATATATTTTATTTAAGGTGTGTTATTGTAATATTTAAATAAAAGGTCTGTCACGCTGCTTACATTTTCTGATAATAATAGCTTCGACGCTCAAAAAAATTCTGGTTTGTAGTCGTTACGCAAACATCACTCAATTTCAAGCGAGTTCCACGCCGGCCCTAAAATGCCTCTCGTCTTCCATATAAAGTAATGTGCTCCTCAAAACGCAGAGTGCAATCTCTGTGTAATTTTTCACACCTCGATTTCTAATAAGATCGATCAATCATGAAAATTTTGTATTATAGTTATGTACAATTTCTTTATAATTAAAATACTGTGTACTTCATCCAACGATGGAGATTTTATTTATCGTTCAATATGGGTTCATCATCATATCTTTTATTAACGTTTAAAGCTTAACATTAGGCAATGAGCTAGAATAATGTTACACAAGCATGTCTTAGTACCTAACTATTGTTTTTTAATATCATAACTTGGGCAGGGCCTCAATTACCACTTTATTTCGATCCCTGATGGCAATTTTGATGTTTTGTTTTTCTATATGGTTTTGGTGTTTGCAACCATCGCTTTCCTCACGAATCACCCAATGGCATCATCAGTACCTATAACTATATTTAAAAGCAACGTATTCCAAATAACGACAATGTTTTATAAGTTCTCATAGCATTTTTTTCGTGTCATGCACATATTTCTGCCTCACATCAGCAGTTCACTTTCATTACATTGATGCATTTCCAATGAGCACATTTCCCTGTCTACTATCATTTCATGTTCATGCCTACTTTGAATAGGGACGAGGTAGGTCACGGAAGGAATTTTTTACTTAAAATAATATTATCTTTTTACGCATTGTAGGTTTTCGTTATTTTGTGAGTCAGGTCAGGGGTTATTGCGTGTTTTTTTTCCATTTGGAATTGAAGACATAGGTTACTGATTGGTAGTCCGCATGCTCAGAACTTATATTAAGCAAACTACTGACTACTAGTTTCTGGATGAAATAAATGTCAAGTCTCACTTATGTCTCAAAAAAAGATCGAGCTGATTGACAATGTTATAGATCTAAGAGTCATTGTGACTCTGTGAACGACTTCGTCTGAAGAAGAACTGCCACCATACCTATTGCTACTGCAAAGTAGTAATGATGGCATTACTGTATTCCGATAACACCCATAACCATCAGGTTATGGGTGAATTTACAGGCAAATAAGATTTAACAACTTAATATCTCAAGTTGCAGCGCAGTTCGTCCTATTTCAGTATATAGTTCCTGTAGTCAGAAGTTACCGCCTAACACCAGGTGGTTCCCGTGGTTGTCCCGTAATCTAGCCGCCAAAAAAAAAAAGAAAAAAGTATTGCTGAAAATGAGAGAAAATCTCTATCTATTTAAGTACCTACTCACCTCTTCATGGATTCGTGACGTTATACATAAGTTCTGATGTAGGAAAAATAGGTACAATTGAAGAAGCATTTTCTACTACTATGTAAATATTTCGTGACTTACCCATCGCTCAACCAGATTGTTCAACTGGTTGAGCAGTTGAGCAGTAGGACATAGTTAGTACTACTGAACATTTAATTCCCTTATAGCTCATCTATTTTTTGCTAACTTGTTGAGCAATATAGTTGAACAGTGTGTAAGAAGTGGCAGCTGAGCGATATTTATGTAACTCTTACTTACTCAACTCCTATTGTAAAGTAAACATGGAAATGACAATGTTCCTAGATAGATGTGTGTTATAGATATTTATGTACAGCTATATCCAATTACCAGTAGAAGCTGTTAGTATTTTGCCTGCACTCCGTTTTATAAAAATTACTCAAATCTCACAAATTACACGCGCGTAAAACAATTCCAGAAGACCGCCTGATCCTTTTAAGCTCATATTCACCTGACACTAAAGTGTAGCACACAATTCTGTACTCGGTGTCGCTAATCTCATTAGTGAGCGTACACACAGATGTTCGTGTGTAATCCGGTTGCCCTGAGTGCGGATTTGCATAAAGAGTTCATGATTTGTGTTCGAGCCCTTATGCCTTTTTCGCTTTTCGTTGTGGATCGTTATTGAATTCATTTTGCTGTGTAGAAATTGGTACATAGTTTTGCGGTACGTAGTTTTTTTATAATAGTAACTAAGTATTATGCCTATGCGTAATTAAGTTGTACATACTATCATATTTAATTTTATAGCTGTTGAAATATAATTTTATACACATAGCTGCACCTTGTGTGGCCGTTCTGAAGCTCAACTAATAATTAAGCAAAGCATGTGGTCAAAACTATAGTTAGACCTATCCGATTAATCTTGCGTGAGTAATCCCGTATTTGTAATGAAAAATAAGTAACGCATGTTGTGTGGTCTTGGTGGTGCGATCGTTGGCGGAACGGCATTGTTATCCATTAATATAGTCCTTTAATTCCGTTCCGCACATTTTAGCACCTAGAGTTTCCCTTAGACAGAAGTTTAAAGACATAAACATTCTAACTGTTGTCACTCAGTTTATCTATGAAAATCTAATGTATGTAAAGAAAAACATTAGCAGTTTTGATAAAAGGAGTGATGCTCATTCCATCAACACGCGAAACAAGCTCAAGCTCTACGAATAATATATTATTATTCGTAGCTCAAGCTATCCGTACATGTAACGCATCTCCACAGAATAAGTCATTCTTTTATGGGACAACGTATACGATTCTATAATAAAGTTCCCAATGTTATCAGAGATTAGCCTATTAATAAGTTTAAAATTACTATTAAAACTAATCTCTGTCAAAAAGGTAATTACAAAATTTCGAATTACTTGCAGGATAAAACAGCTTGGGACTGACCACTCCATGATCTATCTACTCGTGTACTAAGATGTCAAAGTGTAGCGTGTCTTGCCCCACCGATACCATTATTATGCTCTCTTTTGTAAGGCAACACACTGGAGCTAATATTTGTAGTACCTAAGTAAAAACATTGTAAAAACATCTATATAAAAAGAATGGCCCCGAGTTTTTTGCCGCTTCTTCTCGGTAGGCTCTATATATTTTGGAACGCGGCGGTAGTCTTTAAAGTACATTATAATGAAAATTTAGGTTCATAAGTGCGTATTTGATGCCCAAATTGAATAAATGATTTTGACTTTGACTTGACTTGACCGCAGCCTTCGTCGCAAACTTTGAAAAGTCGCGGCACTAGCTGGCTTAGCCTATAACCAAGCCGCATTGGCCTGATTGCGGCCGATACTCTTTTTTATGAATGAAAACTCATGTTCCTACAGTAGGAACTTTATGCCTCGAATACGGTTGCAACTTCCTCTGAATCATTTAAGTTAGAGTTCCAAGAGATATGAAATAAAACGTAAATCGCTTTGAATGGTCAAAGGTTTTATAAACGAAATACCTTTTAAAAAACCTCCATCTTAAACCAGATGGTTCAGACACAACAGAGGTCTTGCGTCTGGATAATCCACCCTGCTTAAAGTTTTAGATTCTCGATTATGTATAATATATATATATATATATATATATATATATATATATATATATATTATATATATATATGAATCAACCTGTTGGTATTCATCTGCAAAGATCATTGCTTTGCAGGTGGATACTTTCAATCCCATCTATCTCGATACTTTTTGTTTTTCTGTATACACATATTTTGAGTTACAATCCAGTAAAGAATTGTATTAGCATCTATATTTATAAGTGAGAAATTGATTGTAATTTGTTTTGTGTATTATAAATAAATAAAATAAAATAAATAAAATCAAATCTTATACTTCGAGAAATTGCCTGCTTTATATAAAGAAGCAAATATATATGGTTAGAACGATTGTTCATACACACATTTTTAAAAATCAAATGAAACAAACTCTCAATCCTTTTCTCTTCAACACAAATAATTTTACCTGGTTTAAAGTAACTCAAAGAAATAGATATCTAGCTAGATAATAATATGGCAAATATAAGTATATGATTCAGCCCAACGTACGTCATTCGTACTTAACATTATACTGACAGTAGTAACAAAATACTTGCAGCGCGGTCCCGAGTAAGTAGAACGTCTTGACGATAAATAGGCGACATAAGTGGGAAGAGGCGGTGCGGTGGGGGCGGAGGTCGCTTGCCGGTAATCTTTACGCGAGTGCCGGCAGAGCAGTCGCGGTTTACAGTTTTTAAATGTTATTATATTTTATTGTGTAGCTATGCTACCAACAAAAAAGATCGATCGAAGAATTGTTCGTAGATGCGATATTGACATCCCTACTGCGTCTCAGGCTAAACCTGCGTGAATCATAAGGGAAGACGTTTTACTTATCGACATTTACTTACTTTTCTTATTAACATCATTAGCGCAGAAATTAATAGTATATATTGTCTAGAAAAAGGAAGAGACTGATCGAGCGAGATTCTTTGAAAACACGATTATATCTTTGATTGATCTTATTAAATACATATTTAATAAAAATAGTTTTAATGAAATTACCTACAAATAAAAAATACAGCGTAGGTATTTGTATCCAACAAATTTCTAATTATTTCCTATTTTTGCTACCAATCATGTAGATCATTTAAAATACACAACAAACAAAGCTACACTGTAGTTTATATAGATATGTGATATATAACTGTACTGACCACAATACACCATGTTAATAGGTAAATAATCTAGCTTACGCATCTAACGTGATAGTACTCCCCTAATAGATCTAATTTAGACGAACACGTTGAGTCTAGGGTGAGTGTAGTAGGTATAGCGATTGATTTTGCGCGTTTGTAAATGGACCTGTCTACATGTTTCGTGACTGATTTGAAGTCCGCTAAAATAAAGGTGAACATGAACATACTCGTATTATGAAAATAATTATAAAAAACTATCATTAGCTTTTATAAAAATTTAATTAGTTCTTATTTGAATCACCGTGTTAATAGCAGTTTTCAGTAAAATTATTATTACTTTATGTCTGTTTATTTTTGCATGTATTATACTATTATTCATTATTTAAGTATATGTACAATAAGTTTGTATAATACTTCAGGTGTGGCTCCACACGCGTCGCAGTTGACCATTCCACGGGAATCTACTTTCGGGATAATAGCCTATCAATTCAAGGATACTCAATTCCAAATTTTACGCAGGAATAAGTGCATAGAAATACACTATCACTATCAAATAACTTATCAACAAACGTTAGTGAGACTGCGTTATTGATTAAATATATTTGTTCAATACAGAACACGAAATTATATTTTTCATGCGTTATTGTTTGTGTGCTTGTAACACCAGGAAATCATAAATCTATGTTAATATGTGGTCTATGTCTCTCTTTCTTTCCTTTACTCCTCATAAGAGTGGATAAATAGGTTGTCTTGAAAAACAGTTTTTTATCTTGCAAAACCATGACATATTTTATGTACTCGTATTAGCAATCCAGTCGCAATATTTCATACCTAGGACGGTGTGACACAAAGCGATACGCTCCTACGTAAGTACACACATTATGTGCTAGTTCGCCATATTTAACTGCTATCTGGGCGACTACCAGCCCGTATTCATCGCCCGATGATTTACTCGAGGCCTATCCACCTCAGTTACTCCTCCGTAACTGACTTATGGGATATGGTGACTATGAACCTGATGTGTTAGAAACTTTTTACTATTCCTTACACGCAAGGAAGGAGCAGTGTTGTTTTTACAACGAACAAGTGGAAGACTTTATTATGTTTATGCGACTTTTTTTAAGATTTGCCGGCATAAATACTGCGAATTCATTATAATAAATATACAGCGTGTTTGATGCGATTAATAAAAGTTTAATTCCACTAATATTATAAATGTGAAAGTTTGGATGGATGGATAAATGGATGTTTGACGGCTGAACGGTTCTGGATGAAATTTGGCACAGAGATTGATTATAGTCTGGAATAGCACATAGGCTACTTTTCATCCTCCATCACCACGCGGGTGAAAAGGCGAAATATTCTTGGGCACAGCATAGACAAAATAACAAGATCTACAAGTCTACGACAAGGTCGTTTGTCAACGTTTGTGTCAGCTTCTGACCAAACGTCATAAACATGCTATCATTTTGACAGTTCGATACACTAGACGTGCTCGATGACCGTCAAGGGTGATGAAATGTATTGACAGTTACTTCCATTGTGATTAATTATGTATTTGTATGTACGCAGGTACTGTATTTTATTATTAGTCTACTGATTGATTTGCTAAGTATTTAACTTTACTAATACTTATAGGAATTGCGTTTTCCCAGGTAAATCAATAATGACATTTTAGTATAAAGATAATTATGGCTTGGAAAAGATAATAACCTACATGAAGTACTAATGCTGCGCAGACGAAGTGGCGGGCACCAGCTAGTATTAAATATATATCATCCAAATAGATTAATTCAATAACACTAAATATGAAGTTCAATATCAGGCGATATATTATTAGTATTAGTATTCCGTTTTAGTTGGTACCACCGCTTGATTAGTGATAGATATTGCAATATAAGTATTAGTAGAAGTGCAAAGCAATTGTGTGCTAAAACTGCTGTAACAAAATTAAAAGTCATTGTAACAAATTATTATACTTACTGGGACAGTAAATCTTAAAACCCAGAATCTCGGGATGACGAGCGCAGTATAATCGACAACAAAACTTATATTTAAAATTCTGGATGGCACTGGAAGTATCATGGGCGGGCACGATTTGCCCGTCACTTGATAATATATACGTTCAACAAATAACCGTTCATACACTTATCCTTATAACTAGGATTAAACTCCGTACTGTATTTCTTGTGTAGCGGGAGGCATAGATGAACACATTAACAAATCAAAAACATCCACCGACCAAAAACATTTTATCTCTTTATACCTAACCTGAAACCATTCGCTTCGAAGCCTGGACCTACAAACTATAGGCTATAACACTGACAATAGATAATAATAATAATAATATTAATATGGGACAACATCCACACAAAGGTCTACAGGTCCCAAACTAGGCTATGGTAACCCGATGACTGATACACATACTTATATACATATACACACCCATACACAGGACAAACAGACATTCATTTCATGCACGCAAATGTTTGACCTGTCTGGGGATCGAACCCGGGACCAGCGGCTCGGAAGGCAGGGGTGCTACCAACTGCGCCAACCGGCAAATATAAATAATAATAATAATAATAAATCGTTTATTTCATTTCTGAGCATTTTAAAAAATGAGGCGGGGACTACCTTTTAGGTATAGTGAAATACCTGTGCCAGGTAGACCCGCTCTTCCTTATCTTAAAAATATGAAGTATACATATTAATAGTTTAATATTTAAGTAACGATTTATACAGAAACAATCTTATAATTAACAACCTAAGAACTAACAAAATAAACCAAAGGTATATAGGTACCTACTAAAATTAAAAAAACATTGACTAATTTTGCCATTTAGTTAGTATATTTATTGTTTTTTTAACCAAAGCACCTGTTTATTTAAAATACTGGTTTACAAGCTAAATCTATTTAAACATTAATTAATTAATACAAATATTTTGTATAAAAGTAAGTAACAAAACAAAAAGATCAAAACATTAATCAGTTACTTATTACCTTATTACCTTCCAATAGCTCCCTAATTCCACACAATCTCGATAAACAATCCCCCCGAATTTTCCAATCCTTCCGTCATTTCAATCAGCGCCGCACTGAACCTATAACACCAACTCCATCCCTACGCGCCGACACCGCACTTGGAAACTGGAATTATCTTTGATAAGTCGACTGTCAAAATTTAATCTACATACAATATAACGTAGCCCTGCACTGTCACAGAACAGGTTAGTGTCAGTAGGAAAGAGTCATATGTCATTTATTTATGCTACCAAGTGCTAAGACGGGAAAGTCGTTTGTTTGAGAACCGTCATGCATGCCGTGCCACGGTTACAGATTAGAGGTGTTAGATGTAAAGTTCTTTCACAGAAAACACTTGATTGAATATACTACCACTATTTTCCAGCCACTGTGTGACACTGTGTGACAGAAGTGTACATAGATTTACATTATTTAGAAAACAGGTGTCCACATGCACTTTTTAGTTTACGTTTAGTTTAATTGATAATTATAACTAGCTCTCCATTGGATTGAAAACCATTCCAGATCAACTTACGCGCACCGTGTATTTCATTCATGCCGGTTTCAGCGGAAGTCCAGCGCTTGGTCTAGACCAGCATCTGCTGAATTGAGAACGGTTTGTGGCAAAAGACAAATTTCAACATGTTCTTTTGTGTTTGTTAATATGTATGTATCTGTTTTATGTTCTTGCTACAGTTCAGATATTCTCTATTGTCTACTTACATACCAAAGAGGTACAAATTTACCAATAGTTTCATGATAACGTGCAAATTTTAAAAACTATTTTATTTATTATGGATTAGTGGATTTTAGTAAACGAATTTGTTTCCCAGACATTGTGTTGTTACCGCCTCCAAACTATTACCCAAACCACCCTGATTTACACATATTTTTATTAATATTTGAAACCTGATTTTTTCTAAAATTGTCTACTACTACCAACACTGTGTCAATGAAGCCACAATGCGCAGCGAACCGTATGTTGTACGGAATGATTTTGCGCATAGGATTTGTTTTATTTTCAACGACAGGGATGCTCTCAACCGCAGCACCGATAATGGAAGCACGATTCAAAACCGGCTAAGTGCTCCAATTTTTATCTATTTTAAGTTTCACAAAAGGAGACATGGATGGAGAAAGAGAGGCAGGTAATTATCCTGAAAAAAGTTATGAAAATGCACTTAGTAAAGAATCTTTTCAAATAGGGATAAGTTCTGAATAAAAGATGTTAATTGTATTGCCAAATTGTTTCTATCTATAACAAAATATTACCAAAAGTCAAGGTACACAACTATAATATTCAAAATAAGCTTACCTTGCAACTAAGAACCTTATATAAAAGTGCAAGAAACATCACAGCGCAACTCTAATAAAATTAAGTTACAAGGTATGAATAATAAGTGTAAAATATGAAAAAAATTTAAAGCACTTTATAATAATACTCAACAAAAAAGGCAAAACCAATCATATCAATTCATAATAAGTTTGTTCTCGATAAATCCATACATCCCCAGACAATTCTATCCACTATAGCACCCCTCATCGATGCATTCGCACGTCAACTATGCAAAAACTAACAGACCACATTGATTCCAATGATGCAGTCGCGGTCGCAGACGAGTCATTATCATTATCGTACCGCTTGGAATCCATTAATCACGTTGCTATTCCTCCCCACCCGCTTTCACCCATTTTCCCCCTGTAACCCCTATCAATGCTACCCTAAGGTGGAAACCTGAACGCACTCGTGCATTCACCCTTCTCTTATCAGTTGCGATGCGACTCGGGCGCACGGACAGAGAGGGACTGGGTAGGAAATGACAAGGTGACATTTGTTTGGACTGTGACACGAAGCGAATATTTATTTGCCGAGCACTTTCTGTGTTCCTGTCTAATTTTGGTATTTTGTTGTCTTACTATCGTGCTGCTGCGAGAAAGTTTATCTTTTCTACTATTATGTCTATTACGTACTGTATTCTTTTTCTACGTTCAATTGATTATGTACGTATTGCCAAATAATACCATAGAAAAATGTATAAGTTTGACACGGATTGTACATATCACGAATTGTACACATACGTTCTTGAATTCCGACCGAGGACGCGCAATTTCTTTATTTTAAATTGCAAAGTTAGCATTAGTGATTTAAAACATTATACTATTAATACAAATTTCATATCGATACCCTAATTTGCAAACCTACTAACTCCTCTGGAGCAAATTTTACAGGAGAGACTTAAAACGTCGTAATAAATTTTACATATGTAATAAAGAAAAACCAAAAATCCCGTTGGAAATTATGCTAGTTATTTATCTTAAAACACTTAAAAATCTATTATATTTTTACAACTATTGAGTTTTATCGTTAAAAAAGGAGTTGTTAGATTTGGTTTAAGCAATAATTAAAACTAAAAGTGGAGTTGTTTGTTTTTATTTTAAACTTTACGCAGAGTACCATCCTATTCGTGTGGCAACGCATCGTAATAGGCGTGATAATCACGGGGCATGGATGACTTAAGTTGCTGTAGATCATTAAATTTTTTTTTCGTGATTTTCCTTCTTTCTTCATATACGTTTTTTAGGTCCTCCACCCTTACGGGGACAACTTGGGTTTTTCTTTGATTGAGGATCCTCCACTCCTCGCCAAACCGCAGTTTGTACATTACATCTCCATTAGGTCTGTACTATTAATATCATCATCAAATAATAGGAAATTGTGAACTTGAGGGACATCATTGGTGTTTGTTGTAGCTTTAGAGAGTTGACATTCTTCCTGGTGGCAACTCACAATGGTTTCCGTCTCAGGTTCATTCTCCGGTGCAGTAGGCTGTGTATGGATCGGTATTGATTCTAATAGTATTAGGTTATTTGAAGGAATGTGAGTATCAAAAGCATTAAGGGTAACATCAGAATTAGTAGTAATGGAAGTATCTTCATAGAATTTTGGGAATTGGTTAGCTTGGAACAATGCATTATCAGGGTTAGTAATGTCGTTATTGGCAATATTGTTGGCACTCATTTTTTGCACAGCAAGCAACATTCTTAGAACTCGTGCTTTAGACATATTCCTGCACCAAAGAGAAAAAAAAATAAGCAAACAAAACAATAAAAGCATCAGGATAGTAAACATCATTTCATCACAACAAATAACAAAATCACCATTTGTTTAAAGCAACAAAATATGCATAAAATATGACTACGCTTTGTTTAATGTAGGATAATACTTTTGACAGATGTAATTTACTTATTACAGCGTACTAGGGTTGCGTTTATTTCCTTATATTTGGCTTGATATTGCAATAGTAACTTTATACCCTCTAAATAGGTGTCAACTGTCAAAAGTATCATCCTATATTAGACAAACTGTAGGAGTTCCTATTCAACAACCATCAGATAGCTATAACATGTTGTTGTGCATATTTGGTTGGTGGAAACACATGTTTAGAAAAACACTGCACCAAAAATTTATAAATTTAATTTGCTGTCATCATCATGTACATTATGGCAAAACGCACAAAAGGTTAAGTTGGTACTAGTAATATTGAAGTCCCATGCGCGCGCGCACGCACACACACAAACACACACACACCCACACACACACACACACACACCCACACACACACACTTCACATTTATAAATTGTCATTTCTGCACATGATTGTACGATGAAATTAAATTATTAGGCCCACAGTATCTAAAAAATCTTGCGAAAAACATATCAACTCCAAGCATCACACGAAAATAACCATAAGTCAAATCTAATAACTCCAATCCCCGTGCAAATTTTCCAAAAAACATGTCAAAATAATGTTACAAGGCTGTTTAAATCATAAATACACTTACCTTAATATATCTTCTACTTTTTTAAGGCTTCAAACGGTGATAAAACCCACTATAACCATTTGTTTTGAAAATAAATCTTCAGAAGCATGCGTACGCTTCTGTGACGCCATACAAAATGGCCGACTGCGCGGGAGATATTCGATTATTTTGTCAAAATCGATGCGTTCCATTTCACGCGGAGTTGTTTGATTTTCAAATGGCGTTTTACACCAATACAGTTGGGAATCATGGAGTTATTAGTATTTTAAAAAATAGAGCAAAAAATCTAGTTTCTGCCGGTATCAAAATGTAATTTTTCGTAAAAAGTGGAGTTATTTGGTTTGCAAATTAAGGTATCGATATACCTATTCTAAGCTCAATATGTGCAGAAACAAACAATACCTAGATATGTAGATATTTTACGATTGGTTACAAATTATGAACAATACCTAAAGCAAACTTTTAGCAAATGCAACGATTAGGAATCGGTAATTGGACTTTGTCTACCCTTGCATAAGAGGCTGAAAATAACAGCGGATCCTACAGTACAATTAGGTATTCTTAAAAGAGTACGTCCACAGTCAGCCACATCTCAGTAGCTGGATCAGTTGGCAAACCGGAGAAAACAGTAATTTCTAATAATATATTAATGAATACTTCATTGAGTCCGTAAGGTTTTGCGATTTTTAATTATGTTCACGTTGTAAACATATTATTTTCTTCAACTTGTATGCCATTTTATTGACATTTTACTATACATCTTAACATAAAATTTGGCCTGAGCTGTGATCTTTTATTTTGGTGTTATTTTATTACGTAGGTTCAACATTAGTTAGACATTGTTTATAAGTATGCAAGTATTGAATGTTAAGGCGTTGAGTACAAATGGGACAGTGGTTGTTGTACTTTAAATTGTTGACTTTAACGGTATAAATTTGATTGACCCCAATATTCTATATGTCAAAGTCAAAGTCAAAATCATTTATTCAATTTAGGCATAGACGCACTTATGAACGTCAATTTTTCATTATAATGTACTTTAAAGACTACCGCCGCGTTCCAAAATATATAGAGCCTACCGAGAAGAAGCGGCAAGAAACTCGGGGCCATTCTTTTTATGGTATCCTATATTCAATATATACCCAACTGATACTTAGTTCAAAAATCTTGTTCATCCCGTGTTTTTACTTGGAACGATGTCACTGTAATTCTAGCTTCTTACTTCTGTAACTGTACTCCTAACCTAAAGCAAAATATGAAATGCTTACACATTGGTAAATTATTTTACACACTGCATTTGCCATTTAGGGCGGAAATAAGCATATAAGTAAGCCGAAAATAAGTTTTATATATATTATGCCCAATTTTTTAATTTTAGAGAACTTCTTAGGCAGATAAGTAACACTTAGTAGTAATATAACAAGTACAATTTGAAAAATTTAATACCGGCTTCCATTCTATTCAGTTATGGGAGTGTAACTCTAAAACTGCTAGACTGAATTTAATGAAATTTAAATGGGACCACACGGGAAGCACCAGCTTTTGAACAAAAAAAGAGATTTGAGAATTTCTTCACCCTATCGAAAGTTATGAGATTACAAACATAAAAAAAACTCGATTTGAGTACCTCCTCCTTTTTGGAAGTCGGTAGAAAATGTCACTTAATTTTACATTTACATGACTTTAATAATACTGCAGACTAATAGGTAAGTAGAAAATTCTTGTTGGATACGAATTACAAACTATTAATACTTTCAATATCTACTATCTATTTACTATTGATAAAGGTATTCAATGGTAGTAATTCGCTTGATCAGAACACCAAACTAAACTAGCTAACTAAAATCATTATTTTAGTAAATCATGGTAGTTCTTATTCTGTTCACGCTTAAGTCCAAATTCGCTTAATGCTTGCAAGTGACAATTCGTTAATTTGCCGTTTCTGTTTAACTGTGGGTATGTTTAGTGCAAATTTAATCGTCATGTAAGTTCGTGCATATAAAACTACCCACATTTGAATAGAATAATTATATATTTAGAATTATTATTGCAAGTGTTACAAGAATGTGGATTTTAGTATTAACATAATAAGAACTACCATAGTTTAGAGAATTTTAGTTTAGTGTATGCACAAGCGAATCAATACCAATAAGAAGTCTGTAAATTGAAACTCGATCCATCTCTGAACTATTTGCTATCCGTCTATTCCACTAATGCATTGTAACAGAGCATTGATATTCCGCACACAATCCCGTTCATTCGATTCTAGATGAGCCCAGTTATTAAATCAGTTGAATAAACAGACACCTGTGTTGCTATGCTATACAGATTTGCATGCTCGCACACACATGGGGTTTAGTCGTTTGCATGATTATGATAATCGCGCCTTTGATTTGATTTGTTAATGTAGTGATACTTCATTCTCTTTTGCTATCGAGTTTTAAAACCGTTCACCCCCGACATTAGGAACTAGTATTAGCTGCAGTGTATCTGCCGTGTGTGCCAGCTGAGTAATAGAATCAACTATTCTTTTATGCGAATTTTTTGAGTCGGTTGAGATACATTTGAATTCAAATAGCACAATAATCTCTATAAATACATTTGTATAATTTGAAGTCGATTGTAATGTCGAAACAAATCATCAAATCCTTGAAGGATACCGCGGAGGTCACTAGCATCCATATTAACTCCATTAAGTTTCTTCTTCGCGTTATATGAAGCCAGCATATTTCCATGAGCACAGATTCAAGACCATGGGAACCAAATTTTCTATGCTCAAGACTGCTACTGAATTTATGCAATTTAAAAAAAATCTTTAGCTATAACGGGATTCGGACTCGTGCCTTCGTGTCAGATACCACTACGCCTAGGCCACCGATGCACTCATCCAACATCGAATGTATCTCTCTATATGATGTTAACCGACATACGGAGTGTAAAAATCATTAAGTATTTCTGTAATTATTATCTCTATGTGTACAAAATTTGGCTTCGCTAAGCAAGCGTTAGTGCTTTTAAAAAACAAACACCGTTATTAAAAAAATATTGTCATTTTGTCCAAACTCGGAATCATCGCTCGAATAATGCAAACTGAGACCTCACGAATCCGAGCTTACAACCCTTCACAACTGAACCAATGAGGCACTAACACGTATATTTTCAACTAAGGTATCTACGCGTACAACTACAACTTTGTACATAGAGAAATACATTTAATCAAGCTTATAATTAATTCTCTCTCAATGTTCATCTGTAAGACTCCAAATGCATTTGACTATGCAGGCAATCAAACCGTTGAAGAACCTTATCGCATTAGACTTTATCGCAATAAGCATACTATGCAATAAGAGCCCGGCATTATCAACCCGTATATCAACAGTGATGGAGCCTCAATTGAATTGGACAATCTGATATCGTCGTCAAGAGGTCTGATACTACGCTGCGCTGTGTAGTACCTGTTAGCCCAGTAATTTACAAGCATTGCCCATCAAACTATATCATTTGCACCAAACTCTTCTAATTCGTGAGAGAGCAGAATAAAAGAATACTCCCTCCGCCGTTGTACTAGGTGGCAGGTCTCTTGTGTAAGAGGCTGCCTTGGTTGGTACTACTGTAGTGCCACATACTCTGCCGCGTGCGCAAGCATTGAAGAGATATGTGAAGTGTGTAGCATGTAAAAAAACAGCGTGAAAAAAGAGTTCAAATCGAATGTCTTGAGGTGATGACTGCAATGCAGTGTCACTCAAAAATACAGTTCTAAATTCTGAGTGACACTGCAACTAACATGCGCAAGCGTGGTCAACCATCAGTAGCACGACTTGCCGGTTTCATCACATGATTGAATAACAAATTCTTACTAATATGAAAGTTCTAAGCAATATTATATATATTATATATATATCTCATATAAGCTATCCGTTGAGAACTTAAGTTCTCACACTATTTTAGGTTTGCCAGCTTCATTTGCACTTTTCAATTTGTATACCTTTAAATAATTGGCTTCATAAACGGTGCCCCAGGGATGTCCGTAAACTTGAGTTCAGTGGAAGCGCTTGTAGACAATTTATGCAAGGTACCTACTAGTGGGGTAGACTCGGAATATATTAAGAGGTGCCAATTTAATAAAATTCACGAATCTATCTGTATGTTTATGTTTTTTAATTAACATGTTGCATTTAGTTAGAGTTAGAGAGCGTAAAACACAATATCCAAATTCAAAGTTCTAAAAAAAATTGCTTAACGGTTAACCTAAGAAATATTTCTAACATGGTCGTAATAGGCACTTTTGACTGTTTCTCAGATGCTGTGAGATTGGAGTGATTGAGGTTAAACCCACAAGCCAAATAAAATATTCTTCTTGTCAATATGCTCTGGGCCGAATAGTCGTGCGGTCTTGTTTAATCAGGGTGTAATCAATTTTTAACCGACTTCAAAAAGGAGGAGGTTATATATTCGTGTGTATGTATTTTTTATGTGTATGTTAGCCGATTTCTCCCTATCTGTAGACCGATTATCAAAATTCTCTTTTGTTTGGTAGCGTATACTTCCGAGGTGGTCCCATTTAAATTTCATCATATTATACTCCAAAAACTGAAAAGTGGTGATTTATCTTGACGATATCATCATTGACAATCGGTCCCGTAAGTTGCAGGGTCACTAAAAATTACGAAAAAAAATTCTGCCAAAAATGGAACCGACTTCAGCGCCAAAAAATAACTTGTCGAAGTCGGAACCATGTGCATAATATTGTGATATAGGTAAAAATACTTATACCGATTTCTACAAGTTATTTTACGCTTTTTGGTGTTGAATTCGGTTCCATTTTTAGGCAATAATGTTTTCTTATAAAATACTCCTCCATCGATCCGGATCCAATGCCAAGCGGACGCTCTCATTGAGTGGTTCTTGGTAAGCGTTTTATTTGGTCAGTCCAGCGCATAAAATAACATATGTTAAATATTGTATCCACCTAAATTGATAAAAAAATATTAAAATTACGTATCAACACGCATGTAAACGTAAAACATATTATTTTTACCGGACGGTGCGGGTGTGGTGGTCTGATAGCATCTTTCATTGGGGAGTATTCATGACGGACAGCCCTCACGTCGCATGCAATCGATACTATCAACCAATGAATATTTGAACACTTTCTGGAGTTATAGCCGATTTCATTAAAAACATATCTACAATTCTACAAACACTTTTTTACACTGAGACACAAAGAAAACGCGTCAGTTAATAAAAAAAACGCTACAATATATATAATACAAAATATTTGAGAAATACTTTTCAAATATACTCTGAATTAATGTTTATATCATTAAAATACAATACGTAATACAAAACCTTTATATTTCTTTTTGAAATACTCAAATTTCACTAGACTTTGAGAAGTGTATATCAAATAAGCATTTTGTATTGCCTGAGCTGTTGTGAATAATCAACCACTATTTCTCCTGGTCACGCTATAACTTGAGAACGAATGGAACAATCTCACTAATTCTTTTTTGTTGTGTTAATTATTGTCAGGAGAAGATTCTTATGAAAGAAAAACCAAGAAAAGATGGCAAGTTATGGTGAGGCTGGGGCAGTCGTTAGTATTCAAAATAGTTCGCTATTTCGATTAGAGTGAAATATGGTAGGTGATATTTTATTTTTAATTGAATTAACCATTCTTATTAAACAACTACTTGCAAGATTTTACCACCGCTTCCAACCGGTCCTTTTGGAAATTTGTGGGGGAGGCATAATATGTTCAGCAGTGGACGTCCCACGGCAAAGATGATGAGATTAGTGAGTTTTTAATAATTTAATCCAATATATTGAACAATACATATATAGTATTTGTGTGTAATTTATCAGACGCCTGTAAATCACAGTCAAGTCAGCCTGTTAAAATGTTCTATGACATTTATATTGTCTATGACATTTTTATAGAATACTAGCTGCGCTCTGCGGTTTCACCCGCGTGGTTATGGATTATGATGAGGATGAATCAAATATAGCGTATGTTACTCAGGCATAATGTAGCTTTATATAGCTTTATACTTGTTAAGGATTGTTTGAATCGGTTATGTAGTTTGACGTTTATCCATTATAAAGAAACAAACACCCATATATCTTTCCTCTTTATTATTAGAGTAGATAAGGATTCCCATAGGACGGCCATTCATTCGTATCAAGGTACGAATAATGTGGCCTGGTTTCGCCACTATTGCATACTCGTATTTCAAAATGAAAAAAGTATTTAGTATTATCATCATCGTCGTCATCATTATCTCAGCCGTAGGACGTCTACTGCTGAACATATGCCTCCCCCATGATTTTCCAAAAGGACCGGTTGGAAGCGGCCTGCATCCAACGTCGTCCTGCTACCTTTATCAGGTCGTCAGTCCACCTTGTCGGTGGACGACCTACGCTGCGCTTGCCGGTCTCCCCTCTAGAACCTTTCGGCCCCATCGGCTATCTGTTCTGCGTGCTATGTGGTTTGCCCACTGCCACTTCAACGGGCTTATCTTCTGGGCTATGTCGGTGACTTTAGTTCGTCTACGGATCTCCTCATTTCTGATTCAATCACGTAGAGAAACCCCGAGCATAGCCCTTTCCATAGCTCGTTGTGCGACTTTGAGCTTGCTTATGAGGACCATAGTAAGAGACCATGTTTCAGTGTCATATGTCATCATTGGTAACATTGGCCAAAGACTCATGTCTTGAGTTGATTATTATATACCTAACTGAAATAGTTACAAATACGTAGAACTATAGCTTCTCTAAGCGTTTTTTACCGGTTGTTTCATGGCGAATGTTCTGAAGAGCTTTTTAATCTTATTCCTTCCTCACCATTACGATAGCATTGCATCCATATAATGTTCAAAACTTCTTACCACGAAACAAAAAGTTTGGCAGTTCCTATCTCTGTCATGTACGTAAATTGTGGAATGCTTTGCCGTCGTACGTGTTTCATTGCAGCTATGACGCTGGGTCTTTCAAGCACGCAGAACAGATGTCCGATGGGGCCGGAAGGTTCTAGAATGGAGACCACGGACCGGCAAGCGCAGCAAAGGTCGTCCACCGACACGGTGGACAGACGACCTGATAAAGGTCGCAGGACGACGTTGGATCCAAGCCGCTTCCAACCGGTCTTTTTGGAAAATTATGGGGGCGGCCTATTTTCAGCAGTGGAAGTCCTACGGCTGAGATACTAACACACCACTAATATGAGTTAGCGTCGTGTTTTTGATCTATCGAGTTACCATAATATAAAATATTATTCGATCGCTGGCGTCAATAGAAACGTAACTGCAGCTGGACTGCTTTCTAATAGCAGAATAAGAATGTGTGTAAATTAGCTATGGTTCGATTGTAGTTGAATCAAATTAAGTTAGTGGAATCGGCCCCTGTCATCACTTTGCTTTAATGTCAATAGCATAGACTAATATTATATGGTCAATAGTTTCCGCAGCATACGCGATATACGGACTTTTTTTGGTATTTTTCCACACTTTGGGCACAGTAAAAATACTTAATACTGTGCTTTGGGTTACATTATCGAAGTTTTCATACGGATCCCTAACTTTATTGAAAATATTAACTTATGTTCTTAAGGGAACATGTACGATTCTAATGGTGAAAGAATTTTTCAAATCGATCAAATAGTTTTGGAGCCTATTCAAAACAAACAAACAAATTTTCCTCTTTATAAAATTTGTGTAGATGTAGAATGATGTAGATGTAGATAGATGTAGATGTAGATAAATGTAGATGTAGATAGATGTAGATGTAGATAGATGTAGATGTAGATAGATGTAGATGTAGATAGATGTAGATGTAGATAGATGTAGATGTAGATAGATGTAGATGTAGATAAATGTAAATAGATGTAGATGTAGATAGATGTAGATGTAGATAGATGTAGATGTAGATAGATGTAGATGTAGATAGATGTAGATGTAGATAGATGTAGATGTAGATAGATGTAGATGTAGATAGATGTAGATGTAGATAGATGTAGATGTAGATAGATGTAGATGTAGATGTAGATAGATGTAGATGTAGATAGATGTAGATAGATGTAGATGTAGTTAGATGTAGATGTAGATAGATGTAGATGTAGATAGATGTAGATGTAGATGTAGATAGATGTAGATGTAGATGTAGATAGATGTAGATAGATGTAGATGTAGATAGATGTAGATGTAGATAGATGTAGATGAAGATAGATGTAGATGTAGATAGATGTAGATAGATGTAGATGTAGATAGATGTAGATGTAGATAGATGTATATGTAGATAGATGAAGATGTAGATAGATGTAGATAGATGTAGATGTAGATAGATGTAGATGTAGATAGATGTAGATAGATGTAGATGTAAATAGATGTAGATGTTACTGTATAGAGTAGATATAAAAATAATTAATTTTATTCTCGTTTTATTCAACATACATGCAAGGAATGATATTTAGACTTGTACTTTTGACAAGTCGGTCCATTGAGTCTATACTTTGTCGTCGAACTTGTAGCTAATTGAAATAGTTTCTTTTATCGAACATCCATATCAACATAATGATCGTAATTTAGATTTTATTGATATAGATCGGAATTGACGCTACTGAACAATATGATTCAATCAATATTTTATAATGGAATGAAATTAATTTAGTATTTTTACTGCGAGATTAGCCGTGTTGTCGTCTACTAATTAAATTACAAAAATATTTGGTTGCTCCTATTTTTAGTTACACCATATGTTTGTTTCATTCGACGTGATTCCAAAGTATAATTCATTATTGTGGTTTCCGCATTGTCAATTTATCGCTAACCCAAACCCGCTTAGTAAAAAAAATCACGCCATTTTTCAGCTTTTCGCAAACAAAAGGAGAGTCGCGCGTCGTTTACGCACGCAGTAGTAAATTACGCAACAATTCGAATGGAAAATGAAATGCTTGCTTCCGAACCATTAAGCAATTTGAATTTAACACTCGTCCCTTCATTTTCCTATTACCGCAGAAATTGCACGTTTTACTCACGAGCCCGTTCTCTTGAAGCAACGGCGCGTTGCGCAAACTCGCAATATTTGTGTCATATCTATTACTTTTACTAATGCTTTTAATACTGTAATATTTAATCACTCTTCATTTTAACCTCTTTTTGATACCAGCCAGCGGATGTGTTAAATTTGAAAGTTAAGGAAAACTGAGGAAAGTCAAGGGGGAAAACGAAAAGAAATAGATTCTGGTGGTTGGATTGGTGGACTTAATTTAGTTTTAATATATATATATACCTATATAATGATGTATAAATTATTGGCAGGAGAAGGTTCTTATGAAACAAAAACCAAGAAAAGATTGAAGTTTATGGTGAGGCCGAAGGCCGAGCCTACTACGCGAACGAAGTCGCGGTCAGTCGCTAGTCTATATATATATAAAAATGAACCCTTATTTCTCCTGGACCCGCTATAACTTTTTTCTTCTTCTTTAAGCATTCTACGCGAACGAAGTCGCAAGCAGTTGCTAGTAATTAAATAAAGTGAAAGAACAAAGGATTCCGATGGAGGTGCTGAGAGAAGGAACAGCTCCAAGCTCGGTGTTGAGAGGAAATTCCCAGAAAACGCAAAGTCAGGTCGGCTTTAATGTATATAAATACATCACATAAAGATGAAGAATTCGTGAGTGAGTGCGTACTAATTCTGTTAATAAAGTGATCAGAGTCCCATTAGAGACGAAACAGTACTTAATTGTACATTAATCATAGATGATGAAAGAAGCAAATACCCTTATTGTATTGTATAAACCTCTATTCCTATCTTAAATTGGATGATTCCATTCCTTGACCATAATTATGGGCATTGCATATCCAGTAAAGTGATCTGAAACTTTCCGGGCCATACATACTTTGTGTCCGAAGATTTGATTGTTTTTGGGAACCCTACATAATTAGCTATATATATGACTTTTGTATATTTTAATTTATTTCTAGTCTTTTTTATTTTTCTTATTTAGTGTAGGCTTGTGTACTAAACGGCTGTAATATAACAATAATTAAACGAAAAAGTCAAGCCAAGATGAAAGCTTAAAATCTCTACAATTATCGTACAAACCCCTTGAGGTTGCCAATCAAAAACATTTGAAGAAGTGTAATAAAATCGATTTTAAATCTACTGCATCAAAGAGTAATAAAGTAAGTGAAGCGGAACAAATCAACACTGAACAAATTAAATACGTGTGTAGAGCAATTGAGCCGGCAGTAAGATGTGAGCCAATCCGACGTTTTATCGGAGTTCTTTCGAGGAAATGAAAAAAAATATGGAAAAGGAAATCAACGGCATAATGCGAGGATTCCTTGCGCTCGAACACTCACGACGCAGATGTTATAATTCCATTCGTTCAGTATATTTAAAGAGAATATTGAGTCTGCACTCGATGTAATCTTTAATGTTTGAATCATTATCAATTTGGATGCAATTTAGAACTTTAATTTTATTTTGTATTCAAGTAGAATCGTTGAATGATTCGTGAATACGAGTCGTTAAGTGACAACAATTTATTAGCGTATCTAAATAGAGGTGATAAAACGTTACCTACAGGGGAGTATTTTATTGAACTCTCTAAGCTGAGTGCGGCCGGATTAGTATTCTGCACCCGAGCCAAAAGGGGTGGCAAAGATCAAGTTGCGTTTTTTAATCAAACACATCGCTATTCGTCAATGGGACGCGCCACTGACTAAAACAAAGCGATAAATTAAAGCAGGAAACGGGAGGCGAACGCTCGCCGCTCGTATTGAAAGATTTACTTCCTCTGTTTAATTGCAATAATGGCTAGGCACGTTGGTATCGTATTTTTCTTTTTACACTCCGCCTCTTATTGCCTTCGGGCCGTTAAATAAATTTATGACGCTCGACAAAGTTCAACTCACCTCGGCAGCCTCAGCACCTGAAATTAGGTGGAAATGTGAAACAGAAATAAAAATCTTGGTCTCAGGTGCGTTGTTCGCCACGGGCCGGCTAGTGGGATTAGCTCTTGACTCGCGGTTAAATGGCGCGCCCGCTCATAAAAGTTTCTTAACGCTCATACTTTGGGATACCTTCCCGTTGACTAAAATTCCTCCATCCAAAAAGTTGCGCACTGTCCAGTTAGTTTTCTGTTATGGGCCTATCTGCTTTGGGATTTTGTTATTACCAGCGTCCGCGCTCTGGACACGTAACTTTGTTATTTACGTTTACATTTTTTACCTTGAAACTCGTAATTTCGCCTTTATGTACCTAACCAACAAGTTAGTAAGAAAACGGACCGAATTCAATTACGCTCTCGTATAATAAACAAAGTGAAATTCGGAAACTCACATTAGCGCCCGGCTCCTTTAAAACCTCCGATGTAATCTGAAACAAGGAACAAACACGCCTAAATAACAATAAAATTGTAATAAAAACTTTGTACACGCAACCAAAATTGTGGAAAATTGACCAAATTATTATTTACGGTTTGAAATTAAAACAAGGCATTATAGAAGATTACTTTTCCCCTCTTTAAAATAACTTTCGTTTGTAGGGGGAGTGTCTAACGTATTGTGTTTTTTCGTTTCTAACCCACAATTATAGCTTTATTGATCTCACTTATCCAATTCAAGTTTCCTATGAAACTACTCCAATAACTATATAATGACAGTTCCAAATGCGTCCAACCCAAAAATGGCTCCTAAGGAATTAAAAACTGATTTGAAATTTGTAGAACCTTGTAGATTTAAAATTCAAAATATCCAGATTTTATTTTTTGAAAGCATTATAACAAAAATACGTAATCCCACAACAAAATAATAAACAACCATTGCTAATACAAAAACGTATTTCTATTCTAATAAGTGACGGGACGGAACATCCGTGTGCCTTATATTACTCACTACATGATGAAGAGCCCACAACAGTTACAGTGCAATCCAGAGTTCAGAATAAAACTTTGTGTGGTACTGTACTCGTCAACCCCAAGATAGTGATGTTTGAGTCTCATTCGGCCAGTAATCATTTCACTGCGTACAGTGCCCTCCACATACCATACATACAATAAGGGAACGGACCCACTGTTATGCTAGCGCGCTATTGCTTCGTGGCAGAATTTCTGAGACTGCGGTCTCACCAATTGAGACGGCTTCTAAACGAATGTATTGTATAAAAAAACATCAACTCAATATACGTTAAATTTAAGGTCACCACATCAAACGTACCTAATATTTTTGCTTCCATCTCTAAATTGCATTAAATTGTACACGCGCGTGGGTGAAAATCTGTTTGTGGTAACCGCAAACGTTATTTTGGGTACGCTTCATTCGGCCGTTGTTTTGATGTTTTGTACGTTGTTGAAATAATGTAACTGGAGTTTTTTATGTAAGTAGATAACGTAGTTTAGCGATTGTATAAATACACAGTGTTACTCCATTTAAGAAGAAAATGTGTACAAATTTAAAAGTATAATACTGTTGTTTTAATGAAAAACAATGGCAACATTCTAAAATGAAATATTGCAATAAAATTCAAATTGCACCTGATTAGAACCACACACCCGTGCCAAGAGTTTTTGAATACTTTCCGTAAAATTTTCCCCATTCGTCGTTAGAAAGGGTTGAATTAACATTTTGTTGTGGCGTTTTATTCCGTAAATCCCTGCGTTGGAAAGTTATGAGTGCGGATGTCCGAAACTTCGTTAATGTCGAAATAATGTACAAGCCGACATACCTACAACTGTTCGTATATAGCCCTGACTAGAATTGTGAATAACAAATCCTTTGGCAACGGGAGTCGGTATGACGAAGTTTTTATGTGCCCATATTTTGTTTGCCACATTAGCACATTTACCTTTCTTTGCGTGAGAGCTTACTGCGTTAGTATAATTTATGCTATGCAGTGTACTTATTTCATTTCATGAGTCAAGGCTTAGCTATTACACAAAACAAATTTTGAGGCTAAAATATTTGGTATGTGTTATGGCTACAAATTACAGTTGAGCCTGAAACCTTTACTTACCTTTAATATTTCGATTGACACTAATATCATGACTAACAAAGATTGTGAGTGTTGATGCGAGTGAGTGGGTATTTTTGTATAATTACGCTGAAACGGATATAATACTACTTTTTTATCCCTACCCGGGTAGTTTCCGAGATTTCACGATATTCTTAATCGAGTTCAATAAATTGAAGTACAGCGTAAACTTGATCAAGTTCCCATGGCAATGGCACAACACTTGTGATGGTATAATATAAAGGAGCTCTGATGTTATTGGCTAGCGTTTTACGCCGATGTGGTATTATATAGTTGATACCACTGCTGTGTGCATCGGAAACGTTTTGATTATATGATAGGCGGTACATAAAAAATATTTGTACAACTTTATAACAGATAACTGTTATCCAGCCTACCCGTGACCATTGTCACTAAAAAGTGTTCACCGAAACGTCGGGATAAAATAATATAAAATTATAAGCGATTTTATCCGTTTAAAGTTGTTTCATTTCAATAGATACTTGTATTCAATAAATAAATTAAGTTTATGTCATCCTTTGGAGCACATTTAACATGCACTCTATGACACATAATCAAATCGAATTTGTCTCTCATAAATAGCCATTATTAAAGAATACAGCGTTTTTTTGATTACGAGTATTAGTACCTCGGAACCTTTTTACAAATTTACGAGGGTATTTATCAAAGTCGTATATCTATAAAGAGATTGTCGAGATATGAAAGAATCCTGAACACTCGTTAACTGAGTTGTCCCGTGTCGCCGCGGACGTGGCCAAACAAAATGTAATTTTCCCCGAAGCGACCTCTTACGTGACCCGAGAAAGATATAACGGTTTTATTAAATTATATCAGCTTTTATAAGGACTTTTAGGAATAAAATGGAGGCAGCAAATGTTAAAGAGATTAGGTAGAGGCCAACAGTTTTAAATGTATCTTACATTGTTCTTCTACACCTGCGACGCACACAATATGGTACCAAAGTATTTTGGCGGAGGGCCAAATGAGTAGAGTAAGGTTTTAGGTGTCATAAAATTTGGTATTTTAATACTTACTTTTTACAAAATAGAGTATCTTTTTAATTATGATGTTCCTGCATTGTCAGTGTGATGTATTTACTTTACTATAGAAATATTTACGCCGTTAGTATACAGCTAGAATAATATTTCAATATAGATTTAATTATATTCATATGGAAATTATTTATATTTCAATTAGAAATTAAATATAATTATCACACTTTTGCAGAAAGATGCGTGGCTACGTACTTACAGTTATGTATCAGCAGAAATAGATAAGTCAGTTTCTTTACGGATTTAACCGTCTGAAAACATATTATGACCGTAGGTAATAATGTATGTCATCATACGGCGAATTGCTTGATTTTAATCAAGCAATACACTTATAGAACCAAGCATCTTATTTACAACATTTAAATTCAGTTTTTTGACAATTTAGTACCTATAAGTACGTATAATGACAGTTGCATTCTAGCAAAACAGATGTTAGAATTAAGCTCGCGAGCAGATACCGTGAGTTATGTGTGTCGAAACCCACATCGAGTTCCAAGTGACTGTTGTGTCATTGGTAATAATAAGCCGAAACGCAAGAAACGTGAAACTAAGAGGGTAGACCGTTTCGTCTGCTCATAACAACACCTACCCGCAGATACTTCAATTTACTCGTGAATATGGCGCATGCAACTCTGCCGAAACATCGAAAGCTCACAATAAATACATGGTACATATCATACATGGTAAATATCCCGTTTCTAAAGTTAATGCTTGCATTAGTGACCACGTCAGTTTAAAAACTTACTGATGTTGTAGATCCGACAAACATTTGTTCCCGTGTGAAGATGTACTATATACTACGACTTACTAAAATAACGAGGACCGTTATTCTCTATGACACTCAAACAAGTAACGCAGCGCGTATGATATCTTCAAGGAATGACCGTGTAATGAATAAAACTTTGCGCTCATTCCATGAAGATGGGATCGTTACTTATCGAATCGTGATAGCGAACCCAAAGCACTTTGGTCTTGCCATAAAGTAAGCTAAAGTAATTAGGCATCGACAGCGGACTGAATGTATCGAATAGTACGTGCAATTAAACAGGGGAGGAATGCGGAAAGGACAAAGGAATAATGCAAGCTTACATAAAGATCCTACGGCGTTTGGTGCGGCATCAGAACGGGAGCCGCAGTTTTCGCGGCAGGCCCGCCACGCGGTATCCTCCAGAGACTGCAATGCACTGCAAACACCAGTCCCGAAGCACGGTAGTACCACTCACACTCATAATGTCGCGACCATAGAGTTCAATATATTAGGGACACACTGCCCTGGGCCGTAAGATAACAGTTCTAAATAGGTCCGCGTTGATTATAGAAATCTTAAGCGGCCATCTTAGCCGGCATTGAGTATAACACTCGTTTCAATCACTTTTCGATTGTTCCATAGTTCATACTAGAAGGCGCAATTACCGCCTAGCGCGTAACGCGGTAGCTTGCATATTTATGTTTGGTATTGGAAGGTAGGTATGGGATTGTAACATTCAAAATAAATAAGCCGTAATATTAATTTATAACTTACTGGCGTAACCACATCTGACTGACGTCAATTGTAAAACGTCATAAATTTCCATTAAAAGATTTATATGACAACTTTCCAGAAACAGCAGAATAGATAGCTCAGTTACTATACAGAATAGATACAGAAGCTCACGAACTCGCCTTATCGGAGTTCCGTCGTTACGAAATAAACGTCTGATTTTATTTATGACAGGAAGAGGGCGCAGTGCTAGATTGCGCATCCGATTGCGACACCCCAATGAAACAGATATTTTGCACCAAAATAACAATATGACAAGTCAGTGGCTAAGCTTTCTAACGGTTATACCTGTGAACTTCCGGGCTAGGACAGCCATATTATTTACTTATTCAGCGGCTACTTTGTGGGTATCCATAAGTAAGTACATAGTGACGTCTTTCGTTAGTAACTTGGTGAAGTCGATAGTTAAAATTTCAAAATTACCTAATATCGCAATATTGTGTGCATGGTACCAGCTCAGGGAAGTTATTTCACACTTTTCAGTGTTGAATTCGGTTCCGTTTTTTGTTAAAAAAAAACATATTTTTAGTGACCCTTGCTGCTTACGGGATCGATTATCATTCACCATCAATGATGATGATATCATCTAAATAGGCGACAAACTTTTCAGTTATTGGAGTGTAACTCAAAAACTGCTGGACCGAATTTGATGAAATTAAATGGAACCACACGGGAAGCACTAGCTAAAAAAAAGAATCATCAAAATCGGTTCACGCAGTCGAAAGTTCTGAGGTATTAAACAAAAAAAAATACAGCAGAAGTGAAAACCTCCTCCTTTTTTTAAGTTGGCTAAAAAACGGAGTCCTTTTTATGTTAAATTTAGCGTTAAAAAAGTTCATTAGAAAAAACCTGATCACAGTCTCAGTGACAGTTTCTTTAGTCAAGTTGGTTAAGGGGATTGCATAGCTAGTACTTGTCCATACTAAAAGAAAAAACTCTTTTCTCTTCTTCTTTTACTCTTCCACCTCCTCGATTCGTATTCCTCATGTCTGAGGGTCGGTACCACCTCCATCCATTATCCTCTCCCATACGATGTTTCGCCATCTACTCCTATTTTTGGCTACATGAATAGCATCGTAGGCGGTAGTGTCCAGTGCGGTTCGGACTTGGTCAGACCAGCGCATCGGGCTCTGACCACGCGATCGCTTGCCTTCCACTTTGCCAGTGACAACATTTTTTTCCAGATTGTTACTGTTTTTTCTGGCAATGTGTCTGAAGTATTCAAGGATGCGTTTTAGGCAGGTACTTGAGAGCCTTGTGATTATTTTCAGTTGTCCTAATATTGACGCGTTGGTTCGAAATGCCGTCCATTCCACCTCTTAACATTGTTCGATTTCAGTGTTTTTTTTTCATGCAATGTAAAGTTTTAAAAAAATAAATTTGCATAACATTGAAATACTGAAAAAATCAAAACGTACGGGCATAGCAAACAATGTGTTGATTGCATAAAAAAAACCACTGAAATCGGACAATGTTTAAAATTAGAAAAGAGTTTTTTCTTTTAGTATGGAAAATATTAGCTATGCAGTCCTCTTAATTTGCCTTGGAAGTGAGGGGTACCTGACTGGTACAAATATGTATGTAATGAGCAGAAATGCTGATACTCGAGTCTAGAATACCGTGTATATGCCTCCTATAACACATGGAGTTCTAGTGCTTGTACATGTGTGTGAACTATTTTTGTTTATAAGCAATTTATTGTATGTTTGTATCCTTATAACAGACTTAAGCTTTGTTACTCATAGTTCTTTATAAAATTATCTAGTGACAAGTAAAGCAAGTCGTGCACTTCGTAAGAGCCACATCTGCCCTTACAGTTGCAGAGCCATCTAAAACTTTATGCTGATCTCTTAAGTAACATTCCACTCCGTTCTTCATCCTGAGACATTGTCTTTAGAGTATTATTTGCCAATTATTGTCACTTTTACTACGTCACGACTAACGGCTGTTTTCAATATTCTATCTATCCACTGTTCTCCTTACTACCGATAGAAATTTGCCATAACGTCCATGCAAATAGTGTCACATATCTATCTCTAGCAGGTAAACCGGCGATAGATAGGTTATTAAAAACGGCCTTAAATAGTGCTTGCATACTTATTAGTGGAAGAAAATACTTTTAGTATCAACCAAGATATTTCTTTAACAAGAGACCAGCTAGTTGGATTTGCTTGTCGCTTAAAAACCGCACTTACAATTTTATAGCTGTAGATAAATATTTTTAAATACGTACCTACCCTTACAAAATACCAAGAGTAATATGTTTGCTGCCATTTTCTGTTAACAATGTAATAAAATGTCAGTGACAATCATTTTATACCATTCCCCCTGTCATGTCCATCACTGTTTTGATATTTGAATTTAGAACATACCAATACATTCGATCTCCATCTCAATGCTTATACATCTTCATTACGCAAAGAATAGTCGACATACAAACTCTTTGTGCAAGTAACTCCTCGAGATTTGATTGGTCGATATTTGAACAAGGAGTTTAGCATTAGAATAAAAACTGTATTGTGTTCTTTGCTGCGATTATAGAAAAAAATATATAATAATAATTAATATTAATTAATAAATAAATTACTGTTATGTTTTAGTAATTATTAAAATTTTAATGTGCATTTTAATTAATTTAACCTTCCTTTTTTCTTTAAATGTCTATTTTCACTCAAATTATTTCTTTTTCTCGCGGTCATGGTATAAAGTATAGTATGCAACTCTTGAATAAAACGGATTTATATCGAGGGCCATGAATCACTCAAATCGCTCAGGATTCGAAATATTCACGAATCACTCCCTGCGGTCGTGATTCAGTCGTAGAATCCTTCGCTTACTCGTGATTCATCTATGGCCCTCGCATTAAATCCGTCCTTTATTCACTAGTTGCATAATATATTATTATTGCACGATTTTGTATCATATCGTATATACAAAAAATCAGTAAGTACCTACATAATATGGAGGTTATTATTTTTGTAAAAGTGCTCATTGCATACAGTATCATTGTATTATATAACTAGCTGCGCCCGCGGTTACATTCGCGTGAAGATGGATGATGATGATGATGAAAAGTATCCTGATACAAAATTTCATCAAAACTAGTCGAGCCATTTGAACGTAAAAAAGTAACAAAGTCAAAGTCAAAGTCAAAGTCATGGTCATGGTCAAAGTCAAAGTCAAAGTCAAAGTCAAGTCAAAGTCAAAAAAATTTATTCAATTTAAAGACGCACTAGTGAACGAACATTTTTCATTATAATGTACTTCAAAGACTCTACCGTCACGTTCCAATATATAGAGCCCACCGAGAAGAAGCGGCAAGAAACTCGGGCCATTCTTTTTATATAGATATTTACAATGTTTCTACTTAGGTACTACAAATATTACATTTTATGGGTGGCAGAGTGACAGCTTGCCAGAAGTGGAGTATTCCACTACAAACAACCACACTCACAAACTGTTTCCTTTATCATATTAGTGTGATAAAAAGTCAGTCAAACAGATTTAATAAATGGTATAGTTTAGATACTGTTTGGTGGTAAGCAACGTGCCATGATTCTGGTAAATTATCATATTGTGCCGATTTGTTTCACTCTCGCCCCATTGGGTGCACTCTGGTTCATTCAATTAAAGGCTTTGTCCGTTAGCGTTAAAGGTAAGTACACACGTAAGTGGATTAAATTCTTTTGGAAGATGTTGTCCCGTACTGAAAATATGATAAAATAACATCGGTTTTTAATGGTACCTGTCGAGATCAATGTTTGTTAGTGTAATGGAATTTATATACCACCCATACTCGTATTTTCTCTATAATGTTTTCTAAACGTATATACATAAAATTTCAATATATATACCTATATTGAAATTTTATAGAGCGAAAATTCACATCCTCGGACGGGATTCTAACCCGCGTGTTCTGGCTATCCGTGTCAGACGCCATTGACCATCTAGGCCACCAAAATTTCAATGTTTGAGATCGCTAAGCAGGCGTTAGTGCTTTAGAAAAGTAATACCATAAAAATTATTCATATAATATCAAAAGTAATACGAATAAACTATTAAATAGCCAACGACATTAATAAGTAAAATAAAAATTTTGCTAGTAATTTTCACGATATAAATACCAGCATAAAACTATATACATAGCTCTTATTTTAATTCTATGATTATAAACTTGGAGCTTTGAAAACTATCTCATAATGTCTCGTTTATTTCTTACAAAAGATAAAGCTAAAGACTTTCTATCTTTATACTCTGTAAGAAAGATAAAACTTAAGTAAGCAAAGGAACTCTTAAGTATCACTAAGGCCCGTTGTTAGCAACTTCATAAATAACTTAATTGTTTGTACTTAGTAGCAATTAGTTGAGTCTATTGAACAATGAACATGAAATAGTAACAAAGCTACGTTGATTTATATATTTTAGTATGTTTTACGTTATACTTATTGACTGGAAATCGTTGTCCACATGTCAAGCGTATATATTTAAATAATATTATGAAAACACGGGAATTCAAAACTACACAATCGTTTGCCAAAGATTTACTAAGCCTGAATTATGAGACTGAACATACACGTCTCGGGTGATTAACAAGATGCACTGTACCAAACTTTGAGGATACACCTAGATTCGTAGAGATGTAGACGAATGTGTGTGTTTGTAACATGTGCATTGTTTTTAGGATTCCGTATGCAAAGGGTAAAACGAGGCCCTATTACTAAGACTCCGCTGTCCGTCCGTTTGTCTGTCTGTTTGTCCGTCTGTCACCAGGCTATATCCCATGAACCGTGATAGTTAGACTGTTAAATTTTCTGTTGCTACTATAACAAAAAATACAAAAAAATAGGACAAGTGCGAGTTGTACTCGCGGACGAAGGGTTCCGTATCATTATTTATAATGACGGCAAAAAAATCGTGTCTGTGTAACGGAACCATTCGTGGGCGAGTCCGACTCGCACTTGGCCGGTTTTATTCGTTAACCGGCTGCGTTTTGAATATAAATGTGATGCAGTGTATCTGGTTACAGCATATTCTTATTTAGATGACGAGCTAAATGAGAAGGAGAAATAGTGGTGACTACAACAACGCGCTCAAATCAATGATGGTAGCATACAAGACCTAAAATACCAACTGGCTCTCAGGGAGAGCTATCAAAACACAGAAATAGATGCTAAACTAAAGGTTTACAATCGTGAGGGTTCTACCTAACCAATAACCATTAGATTCATCACTATTCTGTGGTTTTCTTCACGGTTTCACCATCGCCGTAGCCTTGTCAACTAAGTGGATGCCCTGCCTCTACTATCCTTAAGGATAAAAACATGATTTGTAGCACATACAATAAAACACTCTCCCAAATTAAATTTATGTAAATATAATTTATCGTAGAAAATATATAATAGCACGTTTACACAAAACTAATAGCTACCTTCTTCAAATTATGCTATTAACTAATGTCAAGGCATATTTTTCCTTTTACTGTAGAAGGATAATTAAGTACTTAATTGTGGGAACTATGACACTATTTTTGTTTAAGTATTTTGTGAACACTACGTATAACAACATTATTATGATTTTAAAAATTGTGCCTATACACAATTTTTATTTACTATTGTTCCACATATAGGGGTCATTTTAAGGGGACATGGAGTTAAATCCAATAAACTGTTTAACCGCCTGCCTGCCTACCTTCAATGTCGACCTTCTTGGGTTCACTTTATTACGTCTATCACCTGAACTTTGACACACGCATCGTGTCAAAGGTTGTATTGGGTGGCAAAAAGCTGATTGAAAACCTTGGCGAAATGAAACAGCATTTTACGTAGTCACTGATAAATTAATTCTAGGTAAAATATCACTGACTAAGCAATGACTGGTAAATTAATACCACCCTTAGAAACTCATTTCTAGCTTTAGATTTAATTTACCAGACATTGGTGTAGATTCTTTTTTTCTAAAGAATCTTATAAAGTAAAAATCTTTAAAATTTGGCAGTTGTGATTTTGTTTAGGCTAAACTTGAAAAAAGTATAATACTTCCGAATGACAGCACTAAAATTAGGTATTTCTCTTCAATTGTGAATATATTTAGACATGTCATGTAACTCCCTAAAATAAAGTAAAAAAACCAAAAAATTAATAGAACAATCCTATATTTAGAAATGTTATGCTAAGTGTAACATGCGAAGTGCATTCATGTAGAATTTGGATTTTAGTGTTAACAGGATAAGGACTAATAATTTTAATACTAATTAAATTTTAGTTCGCTAGTTTAGTTTAGTTTTTGTAATCGCTACCACTGTAATTGTGTAGTGCCATTTTACATCTGAAAGCTATTTATTTTTTTCTAATAAAGTGTAGTCATTAATGGCTTAGCTGATCTCTCAGTTATTCTAATTATATACAAATACAATCTATAACAATTTTTTTTGTTCGTTCTTTATGAATATTTTTTTGATTTAATGAAAATTAATACAGATATAGATTACACATTAGATATTGAGAACCAGAACATTTTTCCTTTCTAACATATTCATCATTCATACTCAAATCAATTCATTACTCAATCAATGCTTCAGAGTCCTACACGGACAACATCACAGGCAGGAGTTACTTTTAAATATGGTACTGATTTAAATACTCAAATATATACCAGGTTTACTTCCATAATCATTCTTTCATACATTATTATGTATTGACCGAGAAACGGCCTAATTTGGGCTTACAAAACGGTCCAATTCAGCGGTGTCATCCGTACGGATTAACAGTGAATTAATTAAAATGGGTTTCCTTTTAATCTCCTACGTAATTATCATCTTTGCCAACAATCCCGGGCGGGAAATGTGAAAGGCTTGAATCTCCATCTCATTTCTTGGACGAAGCCATCTTTTACAATCAGGGCTTATGCATAAATTTGAATTTCCAAAGCACACTTTGAAGAAAATTTTATTAGACATAAAGTGAAATCTTTGGTCTTGTAACGAAATACTTAGTAAAGGACAGAAATGGTGTCGAGTAAACTAATTGATTGAAATTGATTTTGCGAACATTGCAGCAAATAAATTGCAACAAAATCATTATAATAGCTTAATAGGTTTATCATATATATATATGACGGAGAAAGCACCTCCGGAGTGTTTTTTAAAAAGTGTGACGTCAGCATTGGTGACGTCACAATTGTTGTTTTCATGATGATCACTCATTTTTGGGTCCTCGAAGTAAAACTTCACAAGTACTTTTATAAGCTTCGTATATTCAACGAGCAGCGTAACAACGTCACAAAGAGGTCCGTACTGTACGGCGACTCGAGAGCGACTGAGACGAGCGCCTACAGTGCGGCCGTATTTATAGGACTCGGCGCACGTGCACGAGTTTACAAGTTTGTTGGTAAAGTATTGAAATTACAATCATAACATTAATTTTACATCGTAATCAACTCAAAAATAATCAACTGATGATTTATAAACTATTTTTGGGGCAATCAAATGATTAAACTTAATTATTCTCGACGAACTGTTGTAGTTGCGCCGATACGGCCATTCTGACAGGCGGTGCGTGCTCTGCACCAGCCTGATTGTGTATCTGAAACAACGAAATGGTTTTCTTCTGAGTTTGGTATCTGTAAGCAACTTGTGTTGCTTAGTGTTAATGAGTGTTGTAAAAATATTTAGAAGTGTTTTTAGGATAGTTGTGGGTACTCGTGGATACTCGTGGATACTCGTGGGTACTCGTGGATACTCGTGGGTACTCGTGGATACTCGTGGATACTCGTGGGTACTTGTGGATACTCGTGGATACTCGTGGCGACATTTTATTTTTGTAGATTACAACAGTACACTAAGACATCTTAAGTGCACTGCCTTATTAATTTAGAATCTGTGGTGTATACGTGTCTACCCATAGTTCCACAAGGCGTCCCCACAGTATCTCAGGGTTCACTTGTGGATGCATCAAGGACCCGTGGTTAGCTCAAGGGTAACACATGGTTAGCTCAGAGGTATCACTCTCCAGACATTTTATTTTTGTAGATTACAACAGTACACTAAGACATCTTAAGTGCACTGCCTTATTAATTTAGAATCTGTGGTGTATACGTGTCTACCCATAGTTCCACAAGGCGTCCCCACAGTATCTCAGGGTTCACTTGTGGATGCATCAAGGATCCGTGGTTAGCTCAAGGGTAACACATGGTTTAGCTCAGAGGTATCACTCTCCAGACATTTGATTCTTGTAGATTCTAGTTGAAAATATCGTGAAACATAATGAATTTTATACTCGCCGGTTTTAATCCGTTGATGCGTGTTCGTCGTTGTGAGTTATCTGGACTGACTGGCCAGCTTGAGATGTGGATGACACTGAATCAGGGGCGATTGCAGCGTTGTTTTGCAGTGTATCGAGATCATCTCCCGCAGCGATTGGTGTGGACGTCATGTCTGTGGTAATTCCCGTTGTGATGGGCTGCATGGTATTAAAGTTGTTTGCTGGTACTCCTGAAGTGTTCAATGAGGCAGGGCCTATCAGCCTGGTACTGCCCTGCGCTGTTCCAGTCGTGACAGGTTGAACCGAAGTCGATGAGGATGTGGTTGGGACCAGAGCTTGTTCTGATCCCACTTCTGATGACGGAGAAAGCACCTCCGGAGTGTTTTTTAAAAAGTGTGACGTCAGCATTGGTGACGTCACAATTGTTGTTTTCATGATGATCACTCATTTTTGGGTCCTCGAAGTAAAACTTCACAAGTACTTTTATAAGCTTCGTATATTCAACGAGCAGCGTAACAACGTCACAAAGAGGTCCGTACTGTACGGCGACTCGAGAGCGACTGAGACGAGCGCCTTTTTTTTTTTTTTTTTTTTTTTTTTTTTTTTTTTTTTTTTTTTTTTTTAGAACGGACTAATGCTGTTTGCCTCTACCGGCATTTACAGCGTCACCGGACGGTTGGCGAGCGCAGATGGCACTCAGCCAGATGCGGGCGCAGAGGGCGCACCGCCTAAGGCGAGCGTTGAAGACGCTTCGCCGCAAGGAGAGGAGTAGGCGACTTGCTCAAGGGCACCACTAGGGTACGGACCTCGGCTTGGGCCGTCGCCAGGAGAGAGGGGAGTAGGAGAGAATCGCCCCGGTACATAAGTGTACCGTTGAAAGTGGGCCCTATGAATTTTAACTCTACGACTATTTGGAGAGAATCTAACCAAAGACGAGCGCCTACAGTGCGGCCGTATTTATAGGACTCGGCGCACGTGCACGAGTTTACAAGTTTGTTGGTAAAGTATTGAAATTACAATCATAACATTAATTTTACATCGTAATCAACTCAAAAATAATCAACTGATGATTTATAAACTATTTTTAGGGCAATCAAATGATTAAACTTAATTATTCTCGACGAACTGTTGTAGTTGCGCCGATATATATATATATATATTAATGTTATATATAATGTTACATATATCATGATTTTACAAATTCAACAAAAAATAAATTTAATATGAAAACCAAGGCCAAATATAAATATTCTTTTCATAAAATGAAATACGCTTTACTACATTCCCAAACATGATTGACTTAGTAATGATTGCAAATCATGAATATTCAGTAATAGTCCAAAATAACAAATCTCACCTACTTATATTTATTTCTAAATACATATTATTATATGACGCGTGTCTTCACTAAGCTAGTGGCCGTCCTTATGATTATGATTCCTATAGAAATTGTAAAAGAACATACTTACATAGGACTTGTAATAGACAACAGATTCAACTGGATTCCTCACATAACGCACATGCAATAAACTACTCAACACTCAAATATAAGCTACCCTATGAGATCTTTAGAATGCTGTACCTAGCCTTAGTTGATTCCGTCACTGCTTACGGACTCAACAGTTACAGCAGAACCTATTAGACGCATCTTGAAAAGATTCACATGCTTCAGACACGAATATTAGAAAAACATTGTATCAAGGAAAATTAAGCTACTACACCGTGATGACTATTCAGGTTTATTTCAATATTGTAACGTTTTGCCCATTCAAAACATGATGAAAATGTCAATTTTAGAAGAAGAATACAACGAAATCTATAATTTAAACTTAAATAAATATAAGCGTCCGAACAACTTACGTACCCTAAATAACTCTAAACCATTTCAGCTACCTAGATATAATAACACATATGGAATGAGAACCTACAATTACCTTCTACCTAAATTAATTAACACTTTACCTAAAGACATACAGTACATATACCTCCTCACTCCACCCCCTTTTAAAATAATTAAAAAGAAACTTATATTATTAAATAACTTTGATTATGTACTTTAAATAGCTATTTCTCATATAAGTAAATTATTAAATTATAATTTATATAGATACATAATATTATAAGTTACCGAACTCATTGACTGCTCATAAGCCCTTCAGGCTTCCGCAGTCTTTAATGTTAAGTACAATTTATGTCTTTTGTAAACATTTTGGGCAATAAATAAAAAAAAATATGTTCCTAAAATTGTTTAACAATTCTGCTATATCTAAAATCGATTCCACCCCACCGTTGTGCCATCCAACGTTGCGCCCCAAAACGGTTTTCAGACTTGCGAGTTATCTTAAATGAGTTTCGTTATCTCAAAGCAAAAGAAAACAGGATTAATAGTTAACAGAGATCTTCCCCGGCGTGAAACATTCACCCGAGCTCTAAGCACTTGTTCCTAAGTATACGTTTATCAAGAGGACGTTTATCTAGTTCCTAATAAATCGGCTCGTTACATTCCGTTCTAAAGTGGTGTTAATGGGCGTTGGAGAAAAAGATTGAGAAAATTGTGAAAATGTATCGAGAGGGATGAATTTAGTGGTTTTTTTGAGTGTTAAGGATTAGATTTGGATAAGAACGGTTTTATGAGACTTATTATTAAAGTAGACCGTATGGGAGCTTAGCTACGGTAACACTCTACGTGACCTGTTTGTTCATATTGAACAATAAAACGAAAAGCTAACTTGTAAGAGGAATTTATGAAAATGTTTTGCTTCATGAGTAGCGCGGCCAATGTAACATATTATTTTCTTGAATTGGTGACCAAAGAATTAAGAACTTTATTCGTATACTTTACTTCTAAACACTGAAAGAACTTTTTGGTGATTAATAACAAAAAAAATGTGATTATCTACATAAAAATGGCGACTACACAACTAGTGGAACTAGTAGCCAAACTTTGTTTTGTAAATTAGTGTTATGGTATGATTAATTAAAATATTTATTAAAATTTAAACAAACTCAGTAGCTGCATATTACCAAACCATTTGTCAGCTATGAACACAGTGTTGTTAAATATTGCCTAACACTTTTGTTATTAGTTGCAATCGTATTGTACTCGTAACCTTACTGCTTTGCTATGGGTAGCATAATAGTTTAGCTATTTTTCCTGTAATAACTTCACTAGTCGGTTATTAATAGCTCAACTGATTGGTTACTTTTTGTGCACCTAACCTCACGGAGTGTTACTGATAGCAAAACTAGCGTGAAGTGATATTGATAACAAACCTTTTTGATTACTTCTATGTGTGCCTTACCTCATGAAGTGTTATTGATATCATAAATATTTAGTAACCTATTAAGTGATGACTCATTAGGAAGTTATAATAGCTAATCTATTAAGTTAATTGCACCTAGGGTATACGAGTAAGTATCATAATAAAACTATTTTAGGTAAACATATGAAAACCAAAACATAAGTTTAATTGTTAAATTCAAGTTTAAATAAGTAATTTGTAATGTTTATCAATAGTATGACCAATTAGGATTCGAAACAGCGACTCTGTATGTCCTGAGCATGCTACTATAAAATATTATTAAATGAATATGTGAATTTATGTATCCCTCTATGACATTATTAATTCTCTGCATTTCCTACTGGGGCCGAATAAAAATACATCAACAATAGAAGTTTCTCAAATATATAGCACGCTCTTTACATAATTATTTATTAATTTCTTAGTCTTATAATAATATGTTTTAGGTATGTCCCAAAAGCACGCTATATTAGAGATAATATTATGTAATGTAGTCTACCAATTACAGCTTATAATACAACAGGTAACAGTTAAATATAACATTTGTCTCTATTTTTAAAATTTTATTTTTGAACACACAGTAAATAAATATAATAAAATCTACTTAACTATAACCAAAACAGATTTTTCTTTGTGTTCATAAACATTATGTTAAGCACTCGTTCCTCATAGTTACACCAACTCTTGTTAAGCACTCGCGTTCCTCATAGGAAGATACACCAGTTCTGTCGCCGTCTGCTGATCCATATTCGTCTTTATGTAGTTTTCGTACACATTTACTTATAATATGCGCACATACACTGTTGGGAGTCCACTATTGTTTATTATTCACATATCAATTAAATAATATATAAGGTTTGAATACTTTGACAATATTACGACGAGTTCTAGTTCGAACCAAACAACAAAAAAAAACATGGCTTCCAGTTCAGATTCAAAAAAAATTATACACCAAACATACATGTTAATTAACACCAATATCCTGTCCGAGGATCGAGCCCGAAACCTCAGGCTCAGACGATAGGGATGTACCAACTGCGCCAAACAGCCAGTCAATCAGTATGGTAGAAAAGGTTTAAAAATGTATCTGTTTCTTAAGTAAGGCCAGAAACAAAGACACGTCCGTTACTAATCATGGAAAGTGTCCTACCGAAATGGGCCAATTCTTACGTCGGGCCAGTTTACGATCAGGAGAACTACAATCATCATCTAAAATTCAAGGTACAGGAAGTGCGGCGGTCAGTAACTGTGCGGCAAGAATATATTATAGCTGACGTAACTTTCACATGAAGCGTAGAGAGCCACGACCGTTTTATAAATGTATAGAACCAACAGGCCTTGTACTATGTATGTACTCATAAATTATCAGCATTAAGAAAGATCTTTCCCTACATTTGAAACTTTAAAGAGAAAAACAATTTAAGTAATATCTTATATTGCAAGTGCTTAACAGTTAGACGTATATTTCGATATACAGAATTTTAAGTCTTCCACTTTAATATTTGATTAATTTATAATTTTTTTCATTGTACTTACGAAATAGGAATTGGGTTAAAACAAACATGCGATGTATCTTTAAGACCTATATACATAGATTACACACTAAAATAAATCGTACGAGTTTTGTATTACATATTTCCTATGACATAATAATATGCATTTAAGTTGTTTACGTGCATTAAGAACATTTTATTGAATACTACCTGTACTTTGCGGTTACACCCGCATGGTGAAAGATGATAATGACGATGAATCAAAATAGATAGCCTATTACTTAAGGATAGCAAGTAGCATTCTAATGGTGAACGAATTTTCGATATCGGTCTTGTAGATTTTGAGTTTATTCGTTACGAATATACAACAAATACAAGTCTTTCCTATTATTTATTTATTTTAGTTTTATACTTGCTTCTTTAGGTATAGCTTATGATTATATTAAATATTTATCGTTTAACTCACCTGCTTACATCTATCACTGAAGAGTGTTCGACTCTCTTCAGATAATGAATGCGATTAAATACGATTTATTTTTTTAGTAATTTTAATCCTAGGTAGTTAAAGTTTTCATTTATAACCAATGCGTTTTTACGAATAGAATCTGAAAGATTAAGTAACAGGTACTATAATATATATACATCAACAATTGCAATATCAGATTATATACTCAATATAATTAGATTTGCATTTCTTCCACAAATAAATAATTGTATAGGAAACGAAATAAGTAAGTTCCTTATTTAGATGAAAGTAATATATTATTTATTTAAGTATACATCCCCGATATTTATCATGTAGTCACGATTTTTACTTACTCAGTGAGGGGTAGCTCACTAAGTGCGTAAATATCAACCTAACCGGTATACTTTCGCATTTGTATAAGTTGCTAAAAGAAAGCGAAGAGCCCCAAATTTTTTTATTTTATTTTGACGGGTTTAATGTTACGCACTGTTCAGTACTAATGCGGTTGCAGCATGATGCGCAAATGTTCTATGAACAAGTGGTTGAAGGTCATGAAACCCGGGCGAGATATTAGCCTTTCTAAATGTGAAAATAATATTAAATATTTGTAATAATTACGAATTTTAATCACGTTATAACCCTCAAATGGTTTAAACCCTATCTATAAACTAATAAAAACTACATCTCGTGAAATAACAATTCTTTTGGTAGGCTGGACACAACATTAGACCAATGACGCTGATAACACACAGCAAGAATTACAATGACAGTAATTACTGTTACTATAATTACTGTTTATTGGTTAATAAAGTAAAGTAAAACTGGTAAAGGTATGTTCTCACTCACGTTTAAGTGTTCATGTAGGTATAGTTACGGAGCATAAAACTGAATTTAAGTGTATTTTTCCTAAAAAATCTACTTTAGTAGTAAAGTAAGCCTGCGAATACCAAAAGCTTTATGCAAAAGAACCTAACTCCATAAAGGGGACTATAAAAAGCTACCGTACAAAGAATGCAAAGTGAGATACGCCATAAAGTCGGCTAACCTCTCCTCGGTGTCCTTTACGATAGATTTATATTCATGACACTATCTTCTTAGCGTAAAAATTCGACCATTGGCGATCCAGAAACAGGCATATGTAATTTTGTTTGAATAAGAAAACAGGGTAGGACAAAAGCTATTTGATCTTGGAGGAAAGAATAAATAAACCCAAGGACTGTTTTATGTGATATTTCATAAATGGATTTCTGAGGGCATAGGATAAGAGCCAACATCGTTTCAAAATAGATTGTTTTTAATAATACGTTGTACAATTTAAAAAAAGAGCATGTGTTTCTTAAACGTTCACATTTTTGAGAGAGAGAGAACTGGTAGTACACCGTCCTAGAATATTATCTACTTGAACTAACTACCACAAGATATCTTTCTAAAAATGTCAGATCTTCACAATAATGATAAAAATATGGGCTACAAACAGTTGTGTACTACCTCTGATGATCGTATGTTTAGTACGTATTAAATGATACTCGTATGTTTGAACTTACTGAGCGAGCCGAACCTTTGTAATTTACAATTATTAAAAAAAGCAAAATCAGATGCTTTACTTAGAAATGTTCCCATAAAACGCTATAATTTAATTATTATCAATTGAAGGGAATCATTTGTAACATGAATAATGACTGTTAACAATTTTTGAAGATTTTGTTCAGCGAGAAGAGATTGCGCTGGATCTATACAGGTAGTACATTGTTATTATTCCGCTATGATATTCAATCCCCTGAATATAACCAACATATCTAACCGCCGGCTCTCAGTCTAATAGTGTGTTATGGGATTATTGATTCCCCTAGACGATGTCTGAAGTAGGTACGTAGGTACATTAGCTCGGTCTCAGGGGATAACCTAATATGGCTCACTTCCGCAAAGTCACTGCTCAGGCATATTTCAATGCTTACACTGCGGTAAATACGCACTGAAGTTAGGGCGGCAAATGTTTTATAAGTACGTGCATTGTATGGTATAATCAGTCTTAGTTAAATGTAGTATTTTTTTGTACTGTTGTTTTTAATCATTTACTTACTTTTTATCACACGGATACCCACACCGTCCAATTACATACCTACTTCATTATATTATTGTATTATGTTTAATTCATCATTTTAGCTCGTATAGATAAAAATATATTAAGAATACAGAATTTGGGGAAGCAAGATACAATAAATGAAACCATATTTGTCCACATAGCCGGTTTCGTAAGTCCAGCTGTGATCACCAACAAACCAAATTTTGTAGACCTAAAATTTCAGTGCAAGATTGAACTGTATACTATTCGCACATACTGCAGAATAAAAGCGTATGTCAGCAACTGTAAGCCGTGCTTTATCTTTTCAACAATATTTTTCCCTCGCCTCTTTAGTGACGTTCGCTAAGTAGACGTTTGTTTTGTACAGAACATGCGAGGATTAATCCTTTTTGCAACAACCGTACGGAAACGGTTTAGTCTTTACTCAACATTCAATTGAATAAAGCATGCAGGTTCTCGTGAATATATAACTGCTACGAGTATTTTGGTGACAGACTAAAAATAACATTGTTACTTTTTATATGACTAGCGTATCGGTCAGGACAATATTTTGATAATGTCACGAATGTATGCCCGAAGGGTAAGAACTCACCCACACTTCGTCAGCAACTTTTGTCTAAGTGTGTGAGCCTATTGCCATTTACCAGGCATAGTTCTATGGGCTATACTGCTACTAAGAAAATGATTTTCAGACTCCTCGCCGCGCAACATACCATCCGACCTCAGAATCGCTTGCTAATTGAAGGGTGAATTAATGCATTGCAGTGGCATCAGTCAAAACAGAGTTTAGCTTAGTGTCACTGCTTGGTGTTTAGCGCTATGTCGATGTCAAAGAGTATGTTTATAAATACAATTAAAGACATTATCATTTCTAACAGTTGCTGTTCCTATATATAAAACATTTTACAAAGTATATTTAACTACAGAAAATAAATTAATCATATATATGAAAAATAGTTTTATCATTAGATAATAATAACTAATAATATAATAAATAGATAGATAATAAAGCTATTAATATAGCACAATAATTTCCAAAAACTGAGAAGGTTTTTATGTAGACACGTATATTTTTGTTGAATAAGTAAATCTATCTTTTTGTTGAATCATCCATATTATGTTTTTTCAACCGACTTCCAAAAGGAGAAGGTTCTCTAGGCGATGCGTATGTTTTTAACGCATATTTTTTTTTATCGCAACGAACTTTTTACAGAGTAGTTCGATTTTGATAATTCTATTTTCGTTTGGTATTATTTTTGTACTTTCGAGGTGGTCCTATTCAAATTTCATCAAGCAAACTCGGTCAAGCGGATTTTGGGTATATTCCAATATAGTTTAGTGTTTTGCCTATCGTTATGATCGTCCTTATTGAATGATGTAGTAAGTAGCATGGGTCACTCAAAGGTGTCTTTTTTTTCTTACCTAAAAGTGGAACTAACTTCAACACAAAAAAGTTTAGTGTAAAATAACTTGTTGAAGTCAGTACTATTATATAAATATATGTATAATAGTCCTAACATATGGTCAAATTTAAAACTTACCGACTGTAAAATCAGGACAAAGAGTCTGTCAAAGTTTCATACTTGTCACTGGATAAGTCAATCATGTTAAAATAAGTGATTGAATTATAACATTGTTCTAAGAAAATAATACAGGTCGATATTTAGGAGGACTCCAGCTCCAAAAGCCCCGTTTCAGTCAAAGTACCAACAAGGAAACTGCAAGGGTAATGGCGTACTATTTTCACCCTCCCCAGTTTTATGTCTTGCTTAGTTGTTGCTTAAAAAAGGATGTTAAAAACAATGGGTAATTAAAAATGTTAAATAAAACGGCGGAAGCCGTAAACCGGATTTTAATTAAAGATGCAACGCTAATCTTCGTCCACATCTCAGACGGAGAGACGGAGCGTTTTATGGCAACAGAAATTGTATTTGCCTCCATTTAATAAAATTTAAGTTTACAACTTAACATAATCTAAATTCCTTGTGTAAATAAGTGCAAATTAATTATAACGCTTTTACTGAAAAACCATCTTACGCATAATTAGACAAATCTGTATTAGAAATTAATTGAAAACAGTGATTAAACAAATGATTGGTGTCAATGTGAAGAAGCTTCAGCGAATCACGTCGTTTTCGAGTGTGCCAACCTATAGATTCGCATACAATTTTCAACTTTTAAATTCAAACTGTTTCACTTTATAATGTTAGTTAACAATTATGATATACATAAAACAAACCTCTACCATTACTTGTCCTAACTTTATTACTGATAAAACTTATATGAACCCTAAAATTTTCAGTAATATTGTCGTAAGTCATATAATGTTTATCCATGTTGCTACTTTGTCATAGCGATATTTCTAATGATATTTGTTTTTTTTTTTAATTTAATGAAATGATATTTCTTTAATCAGGGAAAAAAATATCTAAGTTTTTGAAAGCAATAATTCAGAGGTACTAGTAGTAATTACTATAGTTAGTATTAATAAATTTAAGACAATGAAAATTAGAAACATACAATTATAATATGAAAATGCACAATAACTTTATATATAACATAATATATTATGATATGAAACATTTATGGTTAACAAAAAATATGCGAGCCTAATATATTTAAGAGTCTAAACAACAACTACTACTTATGGCGTATACGTATCTAACGTATGACGTATAAATTTATGACGATTAATGTTAAGCGAATCAATTTTTCACCGTGTCAATCAGGTATAACATTCTGTTAGTGGATTTTCTAGTGGATATTTCTGCAAGAGTCTGGGTTGATGCTAGACATACTGCCTCCAAAAAGTAGTATGGAAGCATTACTTCGTTTAAGTTTGAGTCTGAAATAGATGTTTCAACGCCACTAGGACTTTAAATACACAGAAAGATTCACTCTATGTCTGTCTATGACGTAAAATAATAAACCTCTATATTATTCTACTCTAAAATAAATGTCGACTATAAAATAAAATAAAAATGTCTCGTAGTGAACAAAGACGTATTGTGCTTAGCAGTTAAAAGATTTTTTAAAGAAGCTCTGGCTGGTACTCTAACTGTCATGGGTAGGCGTGACTCACGATCTAGCAATCGACTTGCCTGAATAAGTACTTATTGGTTTAATAATACGTACAAAATAAGTAAATATATACGAGTATATATACAACGTTTAACCTGGCGTAAGACCTATATCAAAAGGTCACTTACTTTTGACACAAACCCTAATCGGATTAAAGTTGCTTTTACAAGTAGGTATACTAAGAGTTTTTCGCAAAACATGATATTTGTTAGGTGTTTTACTTATTTCTATATTTGTCATTCTTAAGGCTTTTGCGAATAAAATTTAGAACTAAAAAGTTCACACTCGACACAGAATTGAGTAAATAATAATAATAGTCAGTTATATAAATAAAATTTGGGGCACACGAAAAAGAAATAACTGTACTATTTTAGTTATGTTTCCACTATGTATCTATTGTATATATCGGCGCAACTACAACAGTTCGTCGAGAATAATTAAGTTTAATCATTTGATTACCCTAAAAATAGTTTATAAATCATCAGTTGATTATTTTTGAGTTGATTACGATGTAAAATTAATGTTATGATTGTAATTTCAATACTTTACCAACAAACTTGTAAACTCGTGCACGTGCGCCGAGTCCTATAAGTACGGCCGCACTGTAGGCGCTCGTCTTGACTCGATGCCAACCCCAGAGAACAAAGCCACCATGCGCTATTTACAGCGTGCTGTAAGGAAACGCATGAGTGAGCTGCGTGATCAAAGGTGGGACGACAAACTGTCAGAGATTGAGCCAACTCACCAGGCATACTGGCAGTTGGCTCGAACTCTGAAATCTGACGGACAACAGACAATGCCCCCACTCATTAGGCCACCTCCCCTCTCCATAGCGTTCCTTGACGAAGACAAAGCCGAGTGTTTAGCTGATAGCCTTGAGGCTCAGTGTACTCTAAATGTAGATCACGTCGACCAGCAACACCTCGATTCGGTGGAATCTGAAGTCGAACGTAAAAGCTCTATGTCCATCTCTGACCTCCCACTCCTCCCACCGGTAAAATCATCCGAGGTTGTGTCTCTGATCAAGAGCCTCAAGACCCGTAAATCCCCTGGTGCTGATGGTATCAGCAACAAGGTGATTAAACACTTCTCAGTCCCACTAGTCCATCTCTTAGTTAGCATCTTCAATGCGGCTATGAGCAACTGCTCCTTCCCAGACACTTGGAAGCATGCCATTGTCATTGGTATTCACAAACCAGGCAAACCGGCAGCCGAGCCCTCCAGCTACCGTCCCATAAGTCTCCTCAGCTCTCTGGGGAAGATTTACGAGCGGCTCATTGTGAACCGACTCTGGTCCCACGTTAGGTCCAATAACCTCCTTCCCGATGAGCAATTTGGTTTTAGAGCCAAACACTCTTGCGTCCAACAAGTGCACCGCGTAACGGAGCACATCCTAGGCGGTTTCAATAAGAAACCAAAGCCCCAAGGGACCATAGCTGTCTTCCTCGACGTAGCGAAAGCGTTCGACAAAGTCTGGCACAACGGCTTGATATTCAAGCTGTACCAACTGGGTGTGCCAGACCGTCTTGTACTCATCTTACAAGACTTTCTCAGGGATCGAACGTTTAGCTATCGCACCGAGGGAACGCTCTCCTCCCCGCATCCCATTCACGCAGGTGTCCCTCAGGGCTCTGTACTCTCACCCATTCTCTTCTCGCTGTACACCAGCGACATCCCACGATCTGAACCTAATGTTCAGATCGCTCAGTTTGCGGATGATACTGCAATCTACTCTACTGGCTGGTTCAAGGTCAGGCAGAGATGCGCCATCCAACGAGCCATCACCGTAATCGGTGCATGGTTTCGTAAATGGCGGATTGCAGTAAATCCTAGCAAAAGTGCAGCAGTGTACTTCACTGAGACCCGGCGAAATCTCATGCCGTCACCCATAGTCCTATTCGGCGAACCCATCCCTTGGGCTAAATCTGCCAAATACCTGGGCGTCACCCTTGATTGCCAACTCACTTTCGCGAAACACATCCAGATTGTTCGCAATAGGGCGGCCTTCATTATGGGTCGTCTTAATCCCCTCATAGGCAAAAACAGTAAAATGTCTCTTAGAAATAAGACGACTCTTTACAAACTTTGCATCCGCCCAATCATGACTTACGCATCTGTAGCGTTCGCCCATGCTCAGAAACACGACCTCCACAAACTTCAAGTGATTCAGAATCGCTTTATGCGCAGGGCAGTGGGCGCTCCGTGGTACTTGCGGAACGCCGAACTGCACTGCGATTTCACCCTCCCCTCTATTACGCAGTATATGAAAGACTGCTCCCGCCGCCACTTCGACAAAGCTCCCCACCACTCGAATCCCCTCGTGGTCGAAGCGGCGAACTACTCCACTGACATAACCGATCCCCACTTCCTTCCCCCCCGTCGCCGTCCAAGGCATATTTTGGGTGACCCGGACGACCCCATCGCAGCCGTTACTTCGGCAGCTTTAGCGTCGTCCCAAGGGAACCCCGGTAATGGTTGTAGACCCGACCAGGGCTGTGATCCCGATCGCATTGTAGGCTCCGGCCGAGATCTTCTTCGCAGCCCCAGTCGCAGTCGAGGTAATTCACACACACACGATTGTAGTCCCAGCCACGGTGCGGGTGGGAGTATACACCGCGGCCCCGGTCGCGATGTATCCTCCGGCCCAGCAAATGGCTGCGGACGAGGTAACACTGGTTTTCTAAGTAGTCCCAGCCACCATGGCTGTGGGCGAGGTATTACACTTTCTTATTGTAGCCCCACCCAAAGTACAGTCATGAGTGCACAACGCGACGATCCTGGTCGCGGTGTGGACCCATGTCGCGGAAATGGGAGGAGGCGAGGTACACAAGGTTATGATTTAGTGGTAAACACAGTCAAACACCGAGCTCGCCGGCGAGCTCGAGGCAAAAGTTATGTCTTGGTTAGATTCTCTCCAAATAGTCGTAGAGTTAAAATTCATAGGGCCCACTTTCAACGGTAGACTTATGTACCGGGGCGATTCTCTCCTACTCCCCTCTCTCCTGGCGACGGCCCAAGCCGAGGTCCGTACCCTAGTGGTGCCCTTGAGCAAGTCGCCTACTCCTCTCCTTGCGGCGAAGCGTCTTCAACGCTCGCCTTAGGCGGTGCGCCCTCTGCGCCCGCATCTGGCTGAGTGCCATCGCTGTAAATGCCGGTAGAGGCAAACAGCATTAGTCCGTTCTAAAAAAAAAAAAAAAAAAAAAAAAAAAAAAAAAAAAAAAAAAAGGCGCTCGTCTCAGTCGCTCTCGAGTCGCCGTACAGTACGGACCTCTTTGTGACGTTGTTACGCTGCTCGTTGAATATACGAAGCTTATAAAAGTACTTGTGAAGTTTTACTTCGACGACCCAAAAATGAGTGATCATCATGAAAACAACAATTGTGCTGACGTCACACTTTTTAAAGACACTCCGGAGGTGCTTTCTCCGTCATATATATATATTATATATACATACGCAAGCTTGCTTTTAGAACTTACTTGTTCAATCTGATGTTTGAAGGATCATTTGATGATCTAAAGGCTATAATTGAAGGATTATATTTATTATAAGTAGGAAATAATACATTTTAGAAGTATTAGTGTTTTTGGCTGCTCTATCTATTATACAGTATAGTAAAAAGATGAAAATTAAAATCATGCTTGGTATCTATCTATGGAACGTACTTTACTTTAATATACTCCAGAAACTAAACTGTATGGTACTACTACTTTATACAAATGTTATGGCTAGTCATAATATATAACAGCAAAATTTGCTTGTCAAATGAAATCTGAAACCTCAAAATGTATATAGTAAATTATGTTTTAATTAATTAACCGCGCTTAGCGATATTTCGTTTAACCACATGATTAAAATTTTGATATTCGCGTTTGCCAGTAAAATGAGAGTCAACCACATTTCGTGCACTGCAAATGAAAATCTTTTCCAAAATGTTCAATAATGAATTCGTAAACATTTTTGTCTTTACAGTACTATGAACTTGCTTTATTTTTCTTAATAGTTGCTGGGATATATATTTTATCGGTCTCTATATGTAACTATATTACAGACGAAGACACATATTATCTAATACGTCTTAGATAAAATTATATTATATTATTTACTAGCGACTGCCCGGGACTTCGTCGGCGTAGTAGGCTCGGCCTTCGGCCTCATCAAAGTCTTTTCTTCCTTTTCCACCGACTTACAAAAAAGGAGGAGGTACTCAATTCGACTGTATTTTTTTTTAATATTTATTACCTCCTAACTTTCGACTGGGTGAACCGATTCTCAAAATTATGTTTTGGTTTGAAAGCTGGTGCTTCCCGGTGTGGTCCCATATACATTTCATCAAATTTAGTTCAGTAGTTTTTGAAATACACTTCAATAACTGAATAGAATGAAAGTCGGTATTTTTTTTTGAAATCGTACTTGTTGTTTCATAAGAACCTTCGCCTGACTATAATTAACACAACAAGAAAAGAGTTGGCTAGATTGTTCCATCCATTCTCAAGTTATAGCGTGATCAGGAGAAATAAGGGTTAATTTTATATATATCTATATAGATAAAATGCATATATATTTGTCGTCTATAAGTTCCTATGTCTATTGGTAATCGGATTAGGCACTATACAATTTGTGTGAGTTGATCTGTGTTATTTCGCAACTTTTGGTAACCATAATATAAGTAAATATTTGAATAGTTGTCTATTTTTCATGATAATGCACACTTACATAGAAAGCAATTGCAACTTAAGCATGGAACAGTTCGTTATGAAATATAATAATGGGAATATTTAATTAGTCTTCATTCTATTGAACACACGTCTTCTAGAATTGTAGTTACGTATAACGAAGACATAAAAGGGCTTGCGTTACTTTGGCCCCCGCCTACGTAATAATATTAAAGTGTCGGGTTCATAATTAGAGTAAGCGACTCATACATTCGTGAGGCTGTAGACGCCTCAAAGTACTACAATAGGTAATGTACTTAACGCTCGTCATTACTTTGAGCCAACGCTGGAATGAACAAAAATGTATGGAGTAGTGTAAGTGTTACCAGTAGGTATCATAATAAAGATGTTTTGTTTGCCTACAATTTATTGTGAGCATATAGAAAGTATTTTTTTACTAACCATTCTTATGTACCTAATCAAAAATAGAGTTGAATAATATTGAATAAATTAAAATAAATATTAATAAAGATATTTTTTGTGCTAAGTAGTTTTGAAGTAGGTATTGGTTTCTTACAGATAAAGTTCAATGGAGTTTGTGTTAAATTCAAAATACATTAAGAAATCATCTAAATTACGCGTACAAATACAATCTCGTTAGATCAGAATTGAAAAAAAATATACTAAATAAATTTAATGAGAACAACCTCTCCACATATCAGGGACATCGCCCTAGCCAAGACAAAGTACATTTAGATAAATGGAGAGCAAAACCTTCCTCGGGCACTCCGAGTACTTTGGGCACTCCCCTGCTAAAACGACAGTCTTAATTTTCCCAAAGTAATAATTAAGACTGAAGGCTCGCGGGGGCAACAACTTCACGGTAGCAAACTGGCGCTAAATTTTTAAACAAGCTTTAAGTACAAAGTCCGATACGTTCAGAGTTAATTATATTAATAAATAAAATGTCTACAGCGCAGAAGGAAGCTCCAAGACGCTATTCATTACGGAGTATGAACGGGAATTTTCTGCAGGATTGATTTCAGGAGAGATTAACACCATAAAGTTCTTAAAAGGGATTTCGCATTAACGATCACAGCGTCGACTTTGCGCTGTGATGAAATATCTTATGATTATAGAACCAGTACCATGATTATAATTGTAGGCCTGGAAGTATTTTCATCAACTCATAAAAAAATGTATGACAGTTCATTTCTGTATGTACTGCATGTATACATGTTTCTTGAAGTTCATATTTTTACTTGCTATACCTCGCAGTTACACCCGCGTGGTGATAGATGATAATGATGATAAGTATCCTGTGTTAATAGAGCGTTTCATCTACGTCCATACCATATTTCACCAAAATTGGTCCGACCGAATTGGACCGAAAAAGTAAGCAGCGTGAAGAAGTAACAAACATACGAACACGCTTGCACACTCACAAACTTTTGTCTTTATAATATTAGTGAGACTAAAATATTGTTTTATTGCCTTGTTGTTGTTATTTAAATAATTTAAAATTACGATTATGAGGAAATATAAGGTACATTTACATTCCAGGGTCTTCAAAATTTTGCAAGTATTCATTAGGCCGTTTAGTCGTAATAAATAGCTCGTAATTACTGGTATGTATGTAGTTATCCAGTTTGCGACAGTGGCATAAATATAAATAAAAATCTGTTTTCCTATTTAAAAGTAAAGCACATATTTCTACTGAATTTATTAAAACATATCAATGTAGAAACTTTGGTGTTCGTAGATAAAATTTTGTAAGTGGGAAAAATATTTAATCATATTAAGTCCTTCACTAGTAATTTTTAAACTTTCGCGATTTGAACACATGTTTTAAATGTTTATCGGGACTTATCACGTATTATTTAATATAGGTAAAAATATGTACCTTTCGCTCGACGTTTCGACCATGTTACAATGGCCGTGGTCACGAGCTGACTGTCAGCTCAGCTCGTGACCACGGCCATTGTAACATGGTCGAAACGTCGAGCGAAAGGTACATATTTTTACCTATATTAAATAATACGTGATAAGTCCCGATAAACATTTAAAACAAGTCCTTCACTGTTTACTTTTACTGTTTTACTTTCATGCGTATTTACTTATCGATTATTATTTGTAACTTTACTTTAATCATCAACGTTTCGAAAAAACTAACTGACGTAACTGACTTTTAGGCTGAAACCAGCACAAACAACTGTTTTATGTAAAACAAGTAGAAAATTATTTCAAGACACTGTATCACAACAGTAAGGATAGACAACTACAATTCCTAATTACTTAAAAACACTAGCTGAGCCTTAAGGGACTACAGCCGCTTAGCATACAACCTTTAGTTGTAATCATTACGATATAAAAAAATATTAACACAATACCTGATTTACTCATCTCTAGATTTTAAAATACGGATTATAATAGCCCAGTCGAATTAGAATTTGACCAGGAAAATGTAAGTAGCAACTAAGGAAATTATATATGAAACAATATTGGTATGATTTTTTTTTATCTGAAATAGAAAATAAACGTGATAATGCAGTGATAAAATTTTACCCCCACCTCTTTTCTGGTATAAATCTAAAAAATATCAATGCGACGAAAAAAACAAAACCAAATATTTAAAAAAAAACTGAATTCTTAACAACTTGTTTTTAATAATTTTAAATGATAAATTGAAAATAAACGAAAGATATTGACCCCTCTTTTGGGTCAATTCTTCAAAGTCAAATCTTTTGGGTATAAATCGGAAAATCTTAGGAAAAAAAGTATTGTAAAAAAAATTTACGAAATTTAATTCTTAACAACTTTTGTAAACCATTATTTGTATGAAATTGAAAATAAACGAGTTATTCAATAAACAAAAAAATATCCTTAAAATCAAGATGGCGGACGACGCAACGGATCGATTACCACGCAAAACAAAATTTTGACTGCCAGTGACTTTCCTCAACGAATTCCAAAGGAAACATTGCTACTTATAATTTTTGGGTTGCCCCTTTTTTGAGCTAATTCGACTGGGCTATTAGTATTTTCATACAAATCTTACCCTTAATTTGTCCCTATCAAAAATCTTTCTTAGCTGAATTCTACTACCCATAAACATAACAGCATGCCACATCGTCATAAATCAAGTATGGTTTTCTAGATTTTGGGATGAATTCGTAAGTAATTATAATATTGTTATATGCTAAGATATCTTTGTTCGTCTGTCTGTTTGGTTTATTGAAGTGATAACTTCTTATGGGAGGGTGAACCGATTCGTTACGTAACGCGTTACGGCGTCAGTCCAGCTGGCTTCCCTTTCTCTCACTTATCTTATCTCACTCTAACCCACAGCGCTAGCCAAGCCTAAGTTATCATGTCTGCCGGGCGTCCTGACACGCACACCTTTTTTTACATGACAATACACGTTAATCGTAATAGTAATATATTATATTGTGTGTAGTGTTTATAGATTATAGATTACGATGTAAATTAGTTTCATCATTGTTATCCTGCATCTAACTGTAAACAGGAAAAGCTCGGTAATCAGTTTTTATTAATTCATTGGTTTTTGGTCTATTTCATGAAAGTCCCTACTTTAAGTACACTTAAATTTAGGTGAAACAAATTGCCATGTCAGTTCCTGTCCGCTTTATAAGTAATTCATTACCATCGTAAAAGTTTCCCCAAACAACTGTCCACTTTAAAACTCGTCTACTTTCTGAGAAGTCAGTAACTCATCGTAAAGTTTTATTACGATGACACGAAATATTTACACACGAATAAATAAGTGCCTTGTTTTATGTGACTCGTGGTCTATTAAATATTAATTATAACGAGTACTTTGAAATTAGTATTCAAATTTCTTGAAACTTTTAGGTATCGTTAACCTTTCTACACACATAAATAAAATGTATGTCCGTTATATCAAAATAATTGTTTTTAATATAAATACATACATATGAAAGTATAAATGGGAATTAAACAAAAAAGAATATTATAGTCTGTCTGTTTATTCCAGCTAATTTCCGGTTTTTTTCGAACGGACTAATGCTGTTTGTCTTTTCCGGTATTTACAGCGTCACCGGATGGGTGGTGAGCGCAGATGGCACTCGGTCAGATGCGGGAGCAGAAGAGGGGAGTCGGAGAGAATCACCCCGGTACACGAGTGTACCGTTGAAAGTGGACCCTATGAATTTTCACTCTATGACTATTTGGAGAGAATCTAAACAAGTTATTATTTTTGCCTCGAGCTCCGGCGAGCTCGGTGTCAGATTGAGTTTATATAGGAACCGTTAACACGACCAAAGATACCTGATTCCCGAAATTGTTGGACCAATTTAGCCGGGACTTTCACTGACAGATAGTAGATGTTTTATGGAGTAACTGTTTTAGGAAGTCCGCAAAGGCCTGCGAGTGAAACCGCGGTCGCGTTACCTACTCACAAACACAGAGATAATGTATTCCAAGGTAACTGACGAAAACGTAAATTACCAAGCTGTATTGAAAAACTGTGACGTGAAATTTATTAGTCTTTACTAAACTGTCTTATTCTTACTATTATAATATTATAAGAAGGAATGATTTGTTTGTTTGTTTGAAGTGAATGAACTCCGGAACTACTAGACCGATCTTAAAAATTCTTCTACCATTAAAATCTTACGTTATCTCTGATGAACACAGGCTATAGATTGATTGATCCATTATCTTCATCATTTACCGAAACCGCAGAGCGCAGCTAGTTCAAAATAAGTGTATAATGTGTTTCATATTTATAATATTAATAAAGAATTAATAATAGTAGAACAGTATTATGTATCTCAGCTGCTAACAAATGTTGATTAAAATCTAAAAAAATGGCGTCTATAGAGCCGTCCCTTTTGTCAGCTCCAGTCATCAACTTACTAACATTTTTGCTTAATGGAGTTGTAAAACTGAGATAGAGTCGCCATTTCTCAAGAAATCAAAATTTGTTAGCAACTGAGACTCATAATTAGTACAATCAGTAACAAGACACTTAATTCCACTTTGTATATATTGTTCATCAGTTTTGTAAATATGTTCACACCCCTAGTATTTATATAATCTAATAAATAGTTTTTATTAATGTAACTTATCCAGTATATTATTTTATTTGTTGATATCTGTAAGTCTTAAAGGTCATACACATATTTATTTAATAAGCAAACTTTCCACACATATAAAGTAACATACACCCTTTCAAATTAATCACGAAAACATTTAATCAAACTGCTTGAACTAAATAAATATGAGAGTAATTCGGTAGCTCCAATCTCGCTTCAGTTATTAATCACATTACCTTGGGTATCATTAGCTGAATTAACCGACTAATTTCTTTGAATACTTTCTTCGTTCGGTACTCTCTAATTAAGTTAAAGATTGCGAGATATACTAAGAGACTAGACAAGAAGGCCACAGTAGCACAACTTACATCTTGTAACTTACATTTTAAATACCTACACCTACCAGCACAATCTATATCTATACAGATATATAAAATTGGAGTGTCTGTTTGTAATTCCAAATTAACAGTTTTTCACTTAATGCATATAAAAGTATATACGGTATTTACATAGAAAAAATAATTGTTACAAGTTTGTCTATCTGTTTGTTCCGACTAATCTCTGAAACGGCTATACCAATTTTAACGGGAATTTCACTGGCAGATAGCTGAGGTTTTTTTTTTTTTATTAATAAAACTACGCTCCACAGACTCCGTGCCTTTTTTAAATTTACAGATTTTTGACAACTTACTTATCAATTTTTAACATACAACAAAATACATACATGAGGAACATATCATTTTTTTACTTATTTTTTTTTTTACTCATACAACATACATATAACATAATACACTTAAAGTTATTGATACATTTTATTCTGAGTTGGTGCAAGCATTCACAGCAGACCAGTGCCGTTCACGAGTTGACGCATGTGCCAGCCATCGCCTTCCTCAACCATTTCTGAGGGAAGATGGCGACCCGCCACACACGCCACCGCTTGCCAACACATTTCCGTGAGCATGTCTGCTCTGGATGCCCGCACCATCTCTTTGTCAGTTATAATTTCTTAACGCTAGCTTACATACAATTCGAAAAACTACATATATTACAGCAAATGGATTATAGTACATTTATTGTGAGCCCACGTTGCCCACTTTGCGCTGAAGCAGGGCCTCCATTACCACGCTGTTTCGATCCCTGATTGCCATCTTCAGGTTATAGCCGTAGATGGTTTGCTCGTTCGCAACCGTCACTTGCCTCACAAACCGTCCGATGGCATCATCCTCGTCGTCGGCGTAGTAGACAAAGGTCCTAGTGTGCCGGGAAACCGCAACGACTGCGTGCGGGACGCTCTCGTGCAGCTTCATTTTGCCTTTAGTTTTAATCACCGCGACTGACTCGTACGTCAGTCCCTGCGCCTCGTGAATGGTAAGGGTGCGTGATCCTTCGCCCTTACCATAGCCCTGGCTGGTCAGGGTCTCCTTTTCCTCCTGAGTGTGGACCAGGAAGAGGGTGTTTGGAAGGGATTTGGGGATTTTCGCTCCCGTGTAGCTCTCGAGGCGCAGGGACCTTATACTGGGAGCCGAGGATTATATACCGGAGTATATTTCCCTCAGCAGCTGATAGCTGATGTTATAAGGTGCTACTTAGGCTACTTTTATTTCATCATTAGCATCACTATCCAACACCATGCGGATGAAACCGCTGAGCGCAGCTAGTCAGCCATAAAGCTCACACTGCTGGCGTAGTATCACAGTTTTCAGATCGCTTAAATGTTTCCTTATAAGTATAGCATTACATTTAGGCCCACTTGCATGTTTGCTCGGGTTGAATAAATATGTCTACGAGATTGTTTTTTTTTTTCATTTATTTGAAGGGCTTTGTCGCTGAGCGACCACACCGCCCTGTAAAATCATACAAAGAAGGTTCTTAATATCTAGTAGATAATGCTATTTGTGCTAGTTTGTACAAAATCCTGGCTTGTTCAGACATTGGATACACTAAAATACTATTGCACAGGCCGATATCCATTTCTCTCGCTGTCTACGAGATTGTAAACTTGTGTTAGTCATATCAATTTTTAACTCTCATTGTGCTTTGCACCACTATAAAAGATCACCGGTTTTGCTAAACTGACATTTCTAATCTTTAGATGGGAACATTGAGTTGTTGCGCTTATAACCTGACCTCTTTGGCACTACAGTACAATGTATATAGACTTTCTTGTTTATCCTTTGTTGTATGAAATTTGACTACTTTTTATTCTATACCTATGTATTGACTCGTGTCATTTCGTCCAAAGAGTACATTAAACAGCAGAATGTAACCTCAATTTATTTTGATACAAAACTTCACTAACCCTAGTTAAAGACTTAAACCTCCCACATTGCTGGGTTAAATATCAATAAATAGCCTTTAAAGGTGCAAGATAAATAAATTATAAAACCCCGTTTTAGCAGTTGACTCTGAGTCATTGAAGCTAACTCTGGAACGTGCAAGTTAATAAACGTGCTATATAATATAATATTAGTATTTAATTCGTTAATTGTTATCTATTGCGTTTGTATCATCATCGTTCAATCTTAGTTCACATAGCATCGATTCGATGTTAGGGCTTTGTTTAGTCTTAAGTATAAGTCTTAAGGTTTTTCGACCTCCAAGAAGCGTATGCTTGCGCTACGAGGTGTATACAATGATAAATCCTACGGAAATATCAGCTTCAAAACTCAAATCGACGATCAGATATCTTTGCTTGCCCAACCTATAATCCAACGCTCTTCATATACTGTGGAGAGAGCCACCAGCTTAAGTCTGCATACAAGGAATCTCGATGGTGTATATAAGTCTATATACGAGTATTTGTAACAGCATTAATTAAAATAAAAAAAATAATCAGTGATATACTTTCTATATTAGAGTGCCATGTTTAACCAGAGTATCGGCCAGAGCGTGATGAAGTATTCAAGAAAACACAAACTCTTTTTCAACCCGCATTTAACTCGCCTATCAACGGAACATCAACCTTCTCCAAATACATTAGCTAGCCAAACTAAGAGTATGACGGCGGACCCAGTGGAACCACTAGCAGTGAGACTGAGATTGAGATACAAATACACCACGATAAAGCTGCGAACTATTTCAGTTAGTTTCATAATTATGAAACTAATTATGAAACAAAATTAATTTTGTTTACTCCAAACTTCATAAATAGACAGATAGGTTATTTAACGGATTAAAGATCTGTAGTTGCTTTGATGGAAATGATACTTACATACAAATTCCGTGCTTAAATTTAATACTAAACTTATATTTCTAATATAATTCGTTCGAGTATTCCAACTGTCAGTAATTATATGGTTACAAAGGTGAAGCAAGGCGGCCTTATCTGCAGAAAACTCAGATTCTGCTCATAACCATATAGATTTTTATTTGAATTAAACATTTCAGTGCTCTCAGAATTCGATCTATGTTAGGTTTAGATTATTTTAAGTTAACGTTATTACTCTAATAATTTGCGTTACTTAAATTTATTTCATATTTGATACAAATTGAAAATTACACTCTTTCATAAATATGTGCTCTTATGCAGAGGTATTTTTCAGAAGCTGAAAATTTGGGTATACCTACTAGTTCAAAAGTATGACACTAAATGACGCCGTAGATAGAATAAGATAAGATTTAAGTTAATACTTTTAATATCATAAGTATAAACTTTAGCATTTTATTTTACTCGTATTTTATTTCAATTTATTTATTTAAAAATCTACAGCCCTTAACTAACAAAGTTTATATATGTACCTTTGCCCAATAATGGATTTACATTTTACTAACAAATTCTAAATCCTAGTTCAAATGTATTAACTATGCACAAACAGAATGAGGCTGACACATTAGATTGGCCTTACTATCTATTAAATGGCTTCGAAATATGTGGAATTGTGTTATGGGATAGCAAAGTAATGCCTAGTTTCTTCAAACCATTACTTATGCAGTGTAAACAACAGCTGGTGTTTTTCTCAGGTACGAATTGCATTACGTTTGAAACATAATTTTTACATCATATAAGTATATTAAATATATTTTATATATTAACAATAATTAAACTATATAGAGAAAAGATTTGATGCTTTGTAATGGAGAAACTCAAAAACTAGTCAACCTATTTTGAACATTCCTTTAGCAGTCGAAAGCTACATTATTCCTGAGTAACATAGAGTATATTTGATTCATCATCACTTCGTGGATGAAACCATAGAGTAATGACAGTAAGTAATAAAGCAAATAGCAAAATAACTGCAAAGTTTTTTTATAGTCCAATCATTGAGGAGTTTGTCTTTGCAATAGTTCCTCTGTCGCTGAATCTTTGCAGTATGATGAAGTAATGTTTATAGATAACGTTAATGTTTATAGATAAAATTAACATTATCGTATCAAAAATATAAACGATTTTTTTTTAAGTTTTTGAATACAAAACCATAGTGGCGTGATAGGGATGTAATTTTACTGATAATTGTGAAAAGCTGTAGGTACATTTATAAGTACAATTTGAAAAATTTAATACCGAATTCCATTCTTTTCAGTTATTGGAGTGTTACTCAAAAACTACTGCACCGAATTTGATGAAATTTAATTTATTCTGAATCTGATCTATTTTAATACACGGGAAGCACCAGCTTTCAAACAAACAAATAATTTTGAGAATCGGTTCACTCTATCGAAAGTTATGAGGTAACAAACATAAAAAAAATATACACAGTAGAATTGAGTCAATTAAAAATTGAGTCAAAAAAGATCAGACAAATTTGACGGAGGAATTTTCCTGAACAAGTTATGATGCAAAATAGGTCTTTTTTTGATAGTTTATTTTATTTATTTACAATAAAAAAATATAAAAAAAGTAACCTATAAGCCCCATGGTCTTTTAAGTTGCTACCTCTTCGACATGAAAATATTCCTGGATTCCGTTGCATATTGCATTATATTCATATAAACTAACAAATACCAAAGGAATTTCGGACGGAGGAATTTTCCACCGGCAGCTAGAAGTGAATTTCATGTTTAAGTGCACATACCTACCTTCAAGGTAATTTTTTGTGTAATATTTTTATCGTAATCTATGAACATTACTTTATCATACTGCAAAGTTTCAGCAAAATAGGAATTATTGTCAGAGTTTACATACAAATAATTTCCTAGTGCATCGGACTATTAATGATATTAGGAGACCGTATTATACGAGGTCCACCTATTGTTCAGTGATGTGGTACCTCTGCTAAAACAGATGAAATTCGGTGACAAACTCCACTGCGCTCGTAACCCTGAAACATTAAGTTGTTAAGTCTCACGTGCCTGTAATTTCGCCGTCACCCATACTTCCAACCAGAAGGCAGTATTGTGAACATTACTGCTTCGCGGTATGGTGGTAGTACTTCAACGGACCAACTCAATTACAAAGAGTTCTACTGCTACTAAAAATACAAATAAAAAGTATTTGGTTGGATGACATATAAACAAGTGATACAACATTTTTAGTTACATCGAAAACGTAAAAAGTACCTTTGTTAGAACGTTCTAGTCGAACGTCGTACTATGTAACAATAAGACGTTCAAACAACGTCACGTCGTTCCAACATAAGTATCCACTCACTATCAATCGTCCAAATTATAATATGGCTTTAAGCTTGTTTACAATCTGGAAATAACATGATTATGTTGAATATTGTATGTGTGACAAGCTTATTAATATGCTAATACGATTTATGCCACATTACATTGCATTCCCCCTGGACACCTGCAAAACAAATGAATTCAAATCAACTCTCTAATTTGTGGAGATAATACTGATATTAATTTGTGTGAAACAATCAGAATAATAATAATTCGGACTGGAATGGGTTTAATCAAGCGTCGCATGAAACTAAATGAACCGTTTCCAGCGCGTGTATTAAATTTAAGTTTACTTTGAAACTGTGCAATGGAATTATTGAATGCAATCGAATTGAGATTTTTTACCTTATTTTCTGTATTTAATAATAGTACATATACTTTTACTTTTTGTCACGATCAAAGTATTTATCAATAATGCTTTGCAATAATTATTGACAATACTAACATTTTGGATGAAGTTAAGGTTGGTAGCAAAAAACGAATCGCAGGCATCCGTGATTTACGACTAAAATCATTTCTCCTGGATTCAGTGTTTGACTAGAGGTGTGGATTGTGAGATCAGATAGAGTTAGTGAGTAGATTTTGTAAAGGTGAAAAGTTAAGTTAGGTACAAAGTCTAGTGTAAATTTTACTTCTTTAGTTCGTTGTTTCAATAACAAATATTGTAACACACTGTTTTCGACTTTCGCGGTTGTTAAATTAATTTATAATTAGTATACTCACGGTAGACGCGGGTGGATGTGAAAAAAGTTTCAAGTTGTTTACTTTTTTTATATTATTTATATATTATAATTATATTATATACTTACAATCGAGTTCGAGTGCCAGTGGTATCTGTAGTAAAAGAGTGAGAAAGAGGGTAGACTGTTTTGTCTGCTCTTAAATAACTTTTTCACCTTTTTCACATACACCCGCATCATCATTCTTTACATTTTAAGGAAGAATTTAAAATACTGCCAAACCTTGACAGAAGTATACGTTCATCAGTTATTCACTTCATTATCATTTCTAACAAGTATCGCTAGTTAGATTAATTTATTAGTAGTAAGTAATTTAAAAGTAAAAATCCTAGCTTTAATGCATTTTTACGAGTAATACAATAAACTAATGTGGTAATAAATTTTACGTAATAGAAGGAGAAATAAATTATTACCAAAAAATGGAGCCAACTTAACACTTATAAAAATGTGAAGTAACTTGTCGAAGTCGGTACGTACATATTGTGGTACCATTTAACTATTATGGTACTGAATTTGACAAGTTATTGTACAATTTTTATGAGTTATATGATTATTAACGGGATATTTACCGTGGTAAGGTTGTGGAATGAGCTCCCGATATTTCGTGAGTATTAGTTCGTATTTATTGAGTGTGTTTTGTCGGGACTTAGGATCGAGTTCGAGTTCCAGTGATAACCGTAGCAAAAGACTAAGAAAGAGGGTAGATCGTTATGTCTGCACCTAACTTTTTAACTTTTTGACCAACCACCCGCATTCTTCAGTCTTCCCGTGAACATGGTGCATGTAACTGCGCCGAAATATCGGGAGCTCATTCCACAACCTTACCACGGTAATATCCCGTTAATAATCATATAACTTTAGTGAACAACCGTGATAGTTTAAAACAGTGTTTTACTTTTAATGAGTGTTGAAGACAGTTTAATTTTTTAGTAATAAAATAAATTGTATTTAGTATCAAAGCCCTTTTTAGTAACCTTGCTACTTACGGATCGGTTGTCATTCACCGTCAATAAGCATATCATCAAGATAGGCGAAAAACTTTTCAGTTATTGGAGTGCAACTCAAAAACCGCTTCACCGAAGGGACTACCTCGGAAGTATAAAAAAGAATTTTGAGAATCTGTCCACAAATGGTGGAGAAATCAGCATCATCATCAGTAATCAAAAAACTATAAAAATACATAGAATGCAACAACCCTCCTCCTATTTTAAAGTTGGTTAAAAATAAATAAAATTGCAGGATATGTGAAACTGCAATGAGCACAAAATTGAAAAATTTGCTTGATTTCGAATTGTCCCATAATTTCAATTCTCATCTTCATACGGTACAAATATTAATGAGTTCGAAATTCATTTTCAGGTAAACCAGGGCCTATTCTACTTGATCGAGTAATATGACTTTTTGATCGAAATACGAATCCGCCCAATCCCATAACGTTCGAGTTAGTGATCCGAGTCAAATGAACGTTGCGTGTATCGAAAGACTTCCAATAAGAGAGGGTAGGGCAAAATCACAGAATTATTAATGTGTACAGTTACAAAGCTCACTACAAGTTACTGTGACGTGATGCCTGAGCAATGTTACAATAAGTTTATAAATACATTACCTACAGTACCTACATTAGTATAAGCGTTTACAACGTAACAAGATATGTAGAACAGATACGTAGATATGTAGAACCGATATGTAGATATGTGTAAATAGTTTTTTTTCTATATTGACGTATTCACGAATAATAGATGATGATGATGATAAAATAGTGTCCTGTATGTAATTAATAATAATAATAATAATCACATATTTAAACACCAAATTTCCTTAAAATCTATTTAGTAGTTTTTGCGTGACAGAGTGCTGCTCCATCACAGAATAGACAACAGTAACTTCGCGAGACATTCCTACCCATTTTGAATACGTACATCGACGTACGAAGTTATCTACTCGCTAATGTTTACACAGCTGGTGTCTGTGCCTAAACTTACTGCATATAACGGACGGCGAGCCCGGGTCAAAGCTCGCACGTCTTTGTACCTATTCTAAGCGGTTAGGTATGTCTCGCGTAGTTACTGTTATCTATTCTGTGGTGCAGCGGTGCGTCGAGTCGTGCGTTCAGCCGCACTATTGCTCTTAGCCGTGGAGTGGCGAATATGGTTCATAATAATAAAAAAAAAAACTTTTTTACTTCCATGAACTGTTTTCCATTCCAAACCCAAATACCTTTTATTTATATATATATATATATATATAATATATTATTGTATTCAATGTATCTAATGTTATAATATTTATTTAGTTTATGAATAATACAATAAAATAAACGTTGATTATACAAAATTAAATTAAGACGACTATAGAGACTCTTGATGTATTCTCTCATTTTACAAGATATAATAATAATAATAATATTGGACATCCACACAAGGGCCTTCAGGTCCCAAACTAGGCATAGCCTGTACTATGGTAGCCTGATGGCTGATATACATACTAAAATACATATACACACCCAGACACAGATCAAACAGACATGTTCATGCACACAAATGTTTGACCTGTCTGGGGATCGAACCCGGGACCAGCGGCTCAGAAGGCAGGGGTGCTACCACCTGCGCCAACCGGCCTGTCTATATGAAATACATCTTGTCACTTGAAATAGATGCACCTATAAATATATTTATTTTATTTAAAATGACACTCGTTTGATAAAAGTGTAAAAGTTGTTTCCGTGGAACTATGGACCTTAAAAGATGAATCAAATAATATTAATATGTCCGAAGCAAATGCGCGAGCTTCAGGCCGTGAAAGGACGGAGTAGATTATTCACTCCGGCGTCAGGATATAGATCGTAAGAGGCGAGAAAACCCAATCTGCTAGGTGGTATCTAAGGCTTCTTAGGTAAAAGGCCATCTTGGTTGGTACCACCGCAGTGCCAGATATTCTACCGCGACGCAATAGTGCGCAAGCATTATACAGTTGGTCTAATGGCTGAGAAACGTTCAGGAAACTTCGCGTTAAAGTCTTCTCGTCCAAAACTCCTCAATATTTCAAGACAAAAGTCTTTGACTAGTGTGTTTTACCAGTGATGACATATGGCACTGAAACGTGGTATCTTACTATGGGTCTCATAAGCAAGCTCAAAGTAGCACAACTATTTATGGAGAGGGCTATGCTAGCATAGCCCTCTCCATAAATAGTTGTGCTACGAGTTCTGCTACGAGTGCTACGGTTTCTCTACGAGATCGAATCAGAAATTAGGATCCGTAGACGAAGTGAAGTCACCGACATAGCCCAGAAGATAAACCAGTTCAAGTGGCAGTAAGCATCCGACATAAAACGCAGAAACGATGGCCGATTGGACCAGATGGTTCTGGAGACGACCAGCAAGCGCAGCGTAGGTCGTATACCGACAATGTGGGCAGATGACCTGATAAAGATCGCATGACGACGTTGGATGCAGACCAACCAGTCCTTTTGGAAATTTGTAGGGGAGGCATATGTTCAGCAGTAGACGTCCTACGGCTCATAATGACGATGATACTGTATTATGATATGAAGGGCACTGTAGCAGGTGAAAATACTAAGCGATAAAGAGCGATAAAGATTCATAGACCAGTGAGCGCAGTGCAGTGCAAATCTACAATTCTGTACTCGGGGTGGCACTGTACTATCATGGGTAAGTGTTTTAGCAGCAGGCGGACAAATTGCCCGTTTAGTCACTTAATTCCATTAAAAAGCTTGTCTGAGGCTTGTTTACTGTTTTACACTGCACCGAAAGCTTCGAATAGGTATATTAATCTACTACTAACGTACTGTACTGTATACCCTACATTTGGAGGCTTGTGTATTGATGACTACACTTTGTATCAGTCTATTTGGTAGTTTCCTATATGTAAGTTTAACGTGTTGTTTCTAAATGTGGCCTTTTCAGACTAGTACGGGTTCTCAATTTGAAATCATATTAGTAGATAATTATAATAGTTTAGGGGAAGTTCTTCTGAATGTTAGAATAAAGAGTTTAGTAGGGTCTTTTATTCAAAAGGTATATCTTAACAGGTTTACTAGTGTTCGTTTAAAGTATCTGTAGATCGCTAGCTGGATTACTTTGATCACCTATTACGCCTATCTACTAGCTCTTCTGAAGATATCTTGAAGGATTTTTACTCTTGCGGTAGATTAGCGTGTTAAACTCTATTAGATATCTTAAAGACCTTCTATAGATATGTATGTGCACCTTGGGAAGCGTCTTATTAGCTGCGACGATGTCTTCTTCTGAGTAGCTGGACGTGCAGTTCTGTTCAAGACTGAGCTCATCCATCACGTCCAGTTTCTGCTTCACAAAAGCGAGTAGCTCATGGATGACAACGTGGTCAGAACCTATATAGTTGTAATTCGAAGCTTTAGAATTTTAAGCAACTTCTTACATGACTTTGACAGGTTTTCAACAATCCACATGAACACGTTATATGCTAGTATGAGTTTAATACCTTGTCATCATATAGTTTCTACTAGTAGTTCTACAATAAAAAAAAATTAAATATTTTTGTATCAGATTTACTTAGTACTATGTTAACCATGTTTTATTTTATTTTCATTAAAACCCGAAGTTTCGAGCACTGCTCAGCAATTATGATCTCAGGTTGACTACGAACCCGATCGCAAAAAAATATTATAAACTTCGGGATGAAAATAATATAATATATACTTGACTTGTTCGTAAAACATCGAATCAATCAACCAGGGATCGCGGTAATCTTCGACGCAGAAAATCGCTGTCAGAGCAGTACATACTTATCCAAGCATATTGTATGATTAACTTGAGCCTGTTCAATGTCAGCATGGTCTATGCATTAATCGTTTACTGCAAGATAACTCGTCAACTGAGTAAAAACAAATCCCTCAAATAACAAAATATTCCATAACTGTTTCATTAAGACATTGATACGAAACTTAAATTAAATTGCTGGTTATTATACGAACCCCTAATAAACAGACGCATGTGTGCATGTCTAATATTACCGTCAGAGTTCATTACCGAAGAACTGCTGATACTCTTATTCACAAAGGTATAGGGTTGAAATTAGTTTAAAGTTTCGAATGACAATAAAGTTAAGCTGCAACTAAAATAATATGGTTCATTCCTCACATAGCAGCGTTCCCTTCGAATGGCACGTGCGTCACGCTTTGTTGACAGTTTATAATGTTGTTACAGTGGTCGTAAAAACATCCGTTAGTATCAAACCATTTCATTTGCAGCCGATCTATGGGACTGGAACTTCGTAAGAAGTTCACATAATACACGGCGCGCAATACCGCAAGACCTTAATTGGACACTGTGAGTGTCTACTGCGTGAATCTGGAACGTCAATGATACTGCCATACTTGTTCAAAATTTACCGTAACGATTTTCACTGAAAATAATTGACAACAATAAACTTTTACAAAACGTTTAAAAATATTTAATTAATTATTGCTACTACAGTTAAAATCTAAATATTTTTAGATAACTACAGTTTTTCATGACTTATTTCTTAATATACGACTGAACAGATTACAATGAAATTTGGTAAGGAGATATTAGATTATAACCTAGGAATGACATAAGATACTTTTCATCATCATCATCATTCATCACTATGCGGGTGAAACCGCAGGGCGCAGCTAGTAATATTATAAATGCGAAAGTTTGTGTGTGTGTGTGTGTGAATGTTTCTTATCACGTATCTCCGTAACTACTAAACCGATTGTAATGAAAATTAGAACGTAGATAGTTTAAGTTCTATATAGACACTTATAGGGTTAATATTATAAAAATCATGCAAAAACACCCTTAAGAGAACAATGTTGTCAATTTGTATGAAAAATTGTATTCCTTGGTTCGTTCCAAATGTTCTTTAAAATATATAATAAAATACATATTTACTTTATTTATTTTTCTTGAGAAAGGATGGAAGTTGTTAAGTTTATATATAGTTTTTATTCTGGTTCAATTCGCATAAATTGTCATAGCAATATTGGTTCGTATCTCAAAACCAATCCTTAAATTTAATCTAGATTAGAAACACAAAACAGACTGAGTTGAAAATTAATCTCATATCAAAAAGTTATTTCATTTCCGACAAACAGCACTAGGTCAACTAGGAAATGAAAAATAAATCCAAGTTTCAACATCGGTTCAAACAAAATCGCCGAAAGCCGTTGCTTTATTCAAATTATTCCACTTCGCCTGGTTTAACCCCAAAGCGGCATACGTTTTTATAACGTTTTCAAAAGCCTTTTATCTGAGAGCAAAGCCGTCGATAATGATGCTTACCACTACAGACTAAACCCGCCACACTTTCATTAAGTTTTCTAGTCCGTAAACATTGTATTAAATCTTCAACCCTCGAGCACGACAAGGATGCAAGATTAATATAAGCACCACAAGAGAGGGACAAAGACTCGAAAGTTCCCGCATTTGATTCTATTTATCATGCGCGGGACTTATTAAAGCGGCCAACACGCGTGTTACTTTGCAGAGAAACTTTAAACTTGCCTCGGAAAACTTGGAGTCGACTTTAACCTATTCGATAAATTTCTTGTTTAATATTCCATAAATGTTTAAGCTTACCCTATCGAAAACTACGAACACGAGCATAAGAAAGTTTGACTTTAAAACAAAATAGTTTAAACGTTCAAAAATAATATTTTTTTTATATTAGATTATGCACGAACATGTTTACACACATGCGATAATCTAATAACAAGGGTATGTGCATTGATCAAACTTTTATCTTTATACAAAATAGATTAAGTAAACAACTCACGAGCGACTCAATGCCGTTCAACGTCCGACAGATTGCTGTTCCCATTCATATGTAGATTGCAACAAAAAATCCAATAAACAAGACACAGGGCTCTCGCATCTCCCCTTCATCATTATTGAAAAGAATGTTAACAGTGCACCCGGCTTATCCAGGGGTCGCTTTACCAAAAGAGTTGGCTAACGAATGGGTGCCCTTAAGCGTCTCTCGTTACACGTGACACTTCAATTTGGCTTAGGTGCGAGTTGAAACTCTAAAATATCGGAGCAGTGACACTACCGGTAATGGAGACTGACTGTGAACTTATTCAACTGAATTCTATTCCGGCATCAGCAAATGACTAAATATACCAGTAAGTTTAATACATTTCTGGAAATTAAAATGATTTTTATTTTATTTTTTAGAGTTCCTTAAAACGGCTTCGTGATCCTATTACTGTACCTACCTACATCAAGCCGTCTGTTAAAAAAAAGGAGAGGGAGTCTTAAACACTCTTGAGATTAGAGCTCCAGAATTATATTTTTACTAATGTTTTCTTTTGTTTTTGTTCATAAAGCGCATACTCTATAAAGTTGCATAATTACGGTTTCAACTGGAATGAAGACCTTTAGGTTTAAAAATTTGATCAATATAATTAAATCTTTGGTAGTATGGAAATTCTGTGCTCGAATCCGACTCGGAAATGGCAATTTTATAAATATTACGAGTTGCTTCAAATTAAAAAAGGCAAGGGTTTGAATTCTACGTATTTTTTTATTAAATTCTGAACACGTGATATTAAAACTATCTGTTAGGTATCAGGTATGTGAGGGGTTGTAAAAATGTAGTATAAATGCGAACAAGATCCCGAAAATTTCATACGTCGTCAACTGAAATCTTGAAGTGCACACCGCATATTTTCACATTTCGACAATCGAGTATCCCTCGAGTGCGGAACGCGAAGTATCCGCATATTAGCCCACAATTTTTCCGCTTCCATTCCGCTTAGCACAACTTCACAGAGGAATCATATTGGCGCACCGGATGCGTTTGTTTTGTTCAAATTTATTTTATCAAGTAAACGTTGGCCTTCTGCTCACTGGTTCGCAGCTAATGTGCAGTAATGCGGGCTTCGAACACCCCACACTCATAAACAGTTTGGACAGTAGCTTGGCTTTTAAACCACTCAGTTTTCAACTATTTACATTTATTCGTTCTGAAACGCACTACTGAAAGATTATAAGATACACACACTAATGCATGTCACGTAAAATTAACTCGCAAATTGAGCATATCGACTCATAATATTATCAGCCCAAGGGACTTGAGAGAAGAATCTAGGCCATAATTAAGATTTATCAAACCATCGAATGCTTCTTACATAGTCTATTGACTATTATAGCTCTTACATACGAGTGGCATGTTGCCAACGGCAGAGGTAACTGCAGCCGTCGATGGCAGTTGTTTACGGCAGCCGTCGATTTTCTAACTTTGAAGATCAGCGGCGGCAGTCGTCAGCACGCTACAACTGCAAGCTGCAAGTGTTGCTGTAGGTCGACACCATTACAGTACCGTGTTTTGAGCACAGAAACAGTCAATTCGAATCAATTTCGAACAAATCGAAACGCCAATAGCGGTATCTATTCAAACAAGGTTTATAATGTATACAATGACTAAGCAAGCCCTGCTTTGAGCGCTTCTGTATTAATAATTTCTAGTATCAGCATAACAACTAATGTTGACACTATTGAAACTATGTTTAATGGATTAAACGTTGCTTGTTTTACTGTCTTATCTAAATATTGTTTATGTATGTATTTTACATAATTATCTTGTTTATTTTCAGAAGATACAGCTTGTTCATAAGTCATAAGGGTGTGAATCTAGACAATGAATACAGTAGAAACACACTACCGATCTGTTGTAGATCTAACGTGTAGTATAATTTGTATGTCTGTGTAAATAGACTAGGTATGTTCATTGAAGTAAGGCTACAACGCTGCTACAGTGTGACCCACGTTACGAGAAGATACTATTATACAATAGTTTTAGAGTATTCGTATATTATCAAGTTGCTAGTGCTAACGTTAGTAACTGTTGCGCTGGAGTATATTATTGCAGAACATAGAATAGGTATTTGATGGCCAGTAATGAGGGAAGTTATTTGCTTAATTATAACGTACAGAACGCTTAGTAAACATTTAATGTTGTATCGCCCTTATTTTATGTTATGAACAGTTCTGTTTGCGAATTAGTGCACCGGCTAGGTAATATTAATAATTGCTCACGTTATTGCTGTATTCGCTGTTTGTATAATGGCATTTTGTTTCTACAGAATGCAAATAGTAAAATATTTATGTCAAAAAAGAGGTATTTCATTTTAAGGCGTATAAACCATGAATGCCACAAATTTCATATCGGCCGGTGCGTATTTAGATATATTTTATATATTTGCGTATTACGGTGCGTATTTTTATATATATTTTATTCTTTTACCCTTTTTTGAATTTAATTTCCCTAACCAGGGCCATATGTATAGGCAGAGATGCTTGTTCTTGGTAAATGTACCTACATATAAAAATTAACACACAACTATTATCTTGATACGTAATGTATATATAGAATTATTTTATTGCTGAGATTTTGAACAGTTTTCAGGTATCAATCGTCTTGTCTAAGGCATTTCTTGTTGTTTAATTGCAATGTGTGTCATGGCAAAAGCTTTAAAGAAATCATTATTTAAATTATTACTATTGCTATCAAATATGCGAAGAACAATAGAATACCAATAGGTAGGCCACATTATAAAACTTAATATAAAAATAATTTTATATTATGTTTTACTATTTAGATAGATAGATAATTCTTTATTGTTACACCACTTAATATACAAAAATAACATAAAAGTAAAAGAAAGCTTAAAATATAGTGTTACAATGGGCGGCCTTATCACTAATAGTGATCTCTTCCAGGCAACCTTAGGATGGAGAGGAAATACAGGAATAACAAGACGGGGCGTAATATAAAGATAAAGGTACAATCAAATCAAGACAATAATACATAACTAAATCAAATTAATAATAATATGTGTGTAATAGTATGTGCATAAATAACATAATAATTTAGTATTATTAAAAAAACAGCAACGTGAAGTAAAACAGAACATAGTTGAAATCATGCATTGCAATTACAGCGAAAATCCCGTCGAAACGCGAGTTCTCGCGTGATTAATAGCATTTTCATTACCATCGCATCCAAAATGACATAGTTATGAATCACCAGTTCAATCAACTCGGTTTCAATAACAATTTTTCATCCTCGACACACTAATTAAGTGCTTTCATAAATATTCACAAAACCACGCATACGAAAATCAACTTTAGAATCCAAAAAATAAGTTTGAGATTGAAATGCTATCAAGAAAGTAATAGCAGACTTAAAAGCGACATCCTTAGTAACAAGTGTAAAATATTTTCCCCAATCGTTGTACCTGGCGCCCCCTAGAGATATTTCAAGGGTGAATAAGCTCGCATAATGGCAAAGGGTACAATATTTTAAATTTCAATCGCTGCAAGCGGTCCAGAACCCCGGGGTGCCAAGAACAAAGATTTTACTCTGTGACTTTTGCTAAGTGTTATAATAAGTTATTTATATTGGAAAAACCGTAGAATACATGACAGATGTTAAATGGTTTTCCATTTATTAATGTTTTAATTTTCGTATGATTTATTTTTTTATTTTTTACGAGGTTTTTGGTTGGTGTCTAAAAGTTTATTAATTTACGTATTTTTTTTACGATCGATTACGCGTTGTCGACATCCCGATCGACAATTGTTTCGGCTTTGACCGATAGCCTTATTCAGGATCGTTGCGTCCCGCCTCGCACTGCTTTATATTTAAGGTACTGTCAGCTCAGTGCTTGGCTACATTCAATTTCTCTTACATAAAATCAAGCAAGCGCAACTCGTAAAAACGTAAAAAATTATAAAAAAGTAATCCTTCAATGTATGTGTATTAAAAATTGCTATTTTATGATTTGTGTTTCATGTCAAACACAATAGCGAATAAAGAGAAAAACTGCTTTTAGGAAGAAATTTAGTGGTATGTTTGATTTTTTTATTGTAATCTAGAATGTTAAAATATGTTTTTAATTCCGTCAATGTGTACTCAGAAGTGTGAGAAATATCATACTATTTTTTGTAGTTTAAATTAAGTCGCTGCTTATGAGACTAACTGCTTTAAAACCCCTAATTTTATCGACATCATGATACGACATGAAGACAGCACCTTAACTTTTGTTATGAGAATTTTATTAGTATTTTCCAGATTAACTATATTTATACAGTGCTGGTCTGGACCCTGTTTTTATCAGTTGAAGTTTCAATTTACTTCGTAAAGTTAGTATATTTCTTTAGTAGTATGGTTCTTCAGTCCCGATCAATTACGTTTTATATTCATAGAAACGTTATACATTCTTAGTTTATTGTGAATTAAAGTGGCAATTGGTTCTGCATGAACATATAAACCTAATAATTTGACCAGGACTACAAATTCGCCAGTTTTAAAATAATGACACACAAATTACTTATATACAATTAAATATTGAGTACGAAACAGAAACAGGATGAGAAATAGCCATCAATTATTTCATATCTAAATTGTTCCCAAAACGTTACTAATAAATAATAACATTGATAAACGAGTAGCAATCCATCGACGTTTCGTCTCATTTCCACTCCCCTTCAGAGACTAGCGCTTTTTTCGCACGAGATTAATTCTCCGAATCGTTATCAACGCCTTACGATTGCGCGCAAATTTGTTACACTAGAGTTCACCTTTTCAGTCAAATTGCAAATTTTATGCGGGGCGCAGATAAAGTGCCTATAATCATTATTATAACTCATAAATTTGATTGAAATTTGGTCACATTTCGAGAGTTCTCTTATCGCGTAGCTGCAGTCGGCTTGAAAAATACCGTTCGCGGATTCAGCCCCGTCTCAGCTCTTCCGATCGATTTGCGTTTAGTGCTACAATAAAGGTGTTTAATGTCGACATTTGCATACCAAATTTCCAATGTTAAACGTTGAATAATTTCGTAGCGTAAACATTTTTGCGGAGTTTATTTGTTGCATGCTTGTGATAGACGATGTTTCCTGTGATTAAAGTAGGGGTGTGTTTTTGTGTTGCTTTTACAACCTGTCTTATGAAAGGTTGACAAGAAATATATAATTATAAGTAAACGTATCAATACTTTTTTATTAAAGTTTCTGATGGAACACGAGTAAGTTTCTAGACAAGTATAGTTAATTTTGATGGAGATGAGTTAAACTCGTAAAACAGTCACCCCTTTTACTCAGTCAGTTTAATAAAGTTTCCTAATTCACTCTCGAAATGACGAGAGAATATCAAAGGAAACATATATCATACAAATTTCCCTAAAATTCGATGGGTCTTTCAATTAGACGCCGTAAACGTGTGTAGTTAAATATGCCAAAAGCGCCAAAATCTGCCTAATTACCAAAGCTGTCCGTAGAGTAAGTTATGAGGGGTGAATTTTAATCGCTTATTCATTTCTGTTGCATGTTGAAACTCGTCAAACTTGACATGCAAATGTTGTATCGATTTGCCTGTCAATTGTGAGTTTGTACAGAAATATTGGGGCAAAATTGTATTAAAGGAAACAAAGCGCTCGTGATTCCGTAAATCTCGTTAGAGTCTTAATGAATCTATTGAGGGTAGGTGGAGCGAAGCCGGACGCGAAAGAAAGGTGGAGTGGGGGTTGGAGTTTTGCTAATAATTTGTGTTAGACCTGACACAGACCCGGCCCCGGCACTCGGGATTTAAGACTAGAGATGAAAGTGTATACTTGCCGTCTTGTTTTATTTTAATAAAATAAATGACGAAAAAATAATTAATGATCATATAAATACATTAAAGACATTTATTATTCTGTGTTGAAGTTTCAATAATTTATTTAAACATGACAAGTTAATCAAATTTAAAAAAGTGGTGTTGCAGTTCGATGTGAGAACGATCATAACATTAATATATCAAATCAGTTAACCCCGGTTTCAATATCTAAAAACGGACCGTTTTGCTAACGACTCGTTACTTTTTGACATATGTCTCATACAAAAAGTGTCAAAAAGTAACGAGTCGATATAACAGAGATCGATAAAATTAAGCTCTGATTCAGCATTGCCATTCACCGTGGCAACGCCGCCAGCATTTTGTCAAACTTGTTCACTGACTGCTTTATGTTATATTGATTGTATAATTAATTATGGGGCTTATTTCTAATTATATCATCATCATCATAATCATCATCTCAGCCGTAAGACGAACACTGCTGAACCTCCTCCTCCTGCCTCCCCCATAGTTTTCCAAAAGGACCGGTTGGAAGCGGCTTACATCCAACGTCGTCCGGCGACCTTTATTAGATCGTCTTTCCACCGTGTCGGTGGACGACCTACGGCTGCGCTTGCCGGTCCGTGGTCTCTACTCCAGAACCTTCCAGCCCCATCGGCCATCTGTTCTGCGCGCTATGTGCCTTGCCCACTGCCACTTTAACTGGCTAATCTTCTGGACTATGTCGGTGACTAAGGTTCGTCTACGGATCTCCTCATTACTGATTCGATCTCGATTTTTTATCGTATCTCGGAGTAACTGTAGCACCTTAAGTTTTTTAAAACATTTGCATTCTTTACTAAATATTTTATAGTAATATTACAGATTTAGATTTTATTAGTTTAGTTAATACCTACATTCTTTTAACAGGCTTGCATGTCGCACCCCAATTCAAATAGGCTATGTAGTACATATTAAATTTGCAGCGCACGTTTTTCGTCTGTAAAATCTTTGGATGCATGCCAGACGAACTATCTCAAGAAATATTAAACATCGTAGACGCCATATTGTAATTAAAATACTGATTATATTGAGGAACTAGTCAAGAGTTTCACTGCGAATATAATATATAGTTTTTATTAGTATTCCTTCGAAAAAGGTCATCTGAGAGAGTTTGCAAGAGAATATCACAGGCAACGTTGTATGTTAGTCATGATTGTTTTTAATATATACATTACATTTGTATTTTTTTCGTATTGAAATGTAAAAAAAATAGTTTTCTTAAAGTTATACATGGAAAAAGTTCTTTTCGACAGACTTCCAAAAACTCAAGGAGGTAGTTGTATCGACATTTTCTTTTTTTCTTTCAAAGGGACATGGCCTTTGTACTGACAACAAAAGGGCAGACATACTAGCTAAAGAAGGAGCCAAAAAGCAGGGTAGCACTGAGGAAATGGAACTCTGCAGACCCTCAGCAATGGAAGTGCGGAATCTCCTGAGTCGCTACACAGTAAGAAAACACCAAAACTATTGGGATGACAGGAAGGACTGTAAACATGCGAAATCCATGTTTCTAATCCTAAACAAAAATACTACGAACAAATTACTAGGATTACAACGTCAAGACCTTCGCCTAATGGTGGGCATCATCACTGGTCACTGTAATCTTAATTACCAGTTGCACAAGATTGAAGCTACGGACAGCCCATTATGTAGAGGCTGTCTGCAGAAAGACAAGACTGTGGAGCATGTGTTGCTGCACTGCAGGGCTACGGAAGATATTAGAGTAAAAACAGGACTACTGGAGGTCCACTCCAGAACGCAAGATGCATCATCAGCATCATCGACGTTTGTTCATACAACATCTCAATCTACACTGGAGCAGTTGTGCCAGCGACCCAAGGCCATACTCCGCTATGTGATGGAGTAAGGCTGGCTTGAGTAAATGCTGGCAGGGGGGAATGCACAAAACACCCCTTCATCGCCCCCAAAACGAATAAGAATAAGAAGACATTTTCTTATGATCGAATAATGTTGATAACTAGTGGTCCTGGATATCAGACCATGCTCTCTATCTGGATGGACATCAGGTACTGTCGAAATACTGGTTAAGAAATAATGACTGTGTAAAAAAACCTCCGTGGTCCGGCCAACTGCACTATAAAATTTTTTTTTTTCGTATTTCGGTTGACCAGACATCTGAACCGTACCATGGGCAATGAGTGTTAGAATAAATTTATGATTTTTATGACAAAGCATATTCCTGGATCATTACATTTCGTTGTTTTTTTTTTGGTTTGGGTACACCTACATACCAAGTTTAAATTTCATAGTTGTATGAAAAGATACCATATTACAATTACTTTAATAGTGAAGTTCAGTTTCACATTTTTTTAAGTAAATTTCATTTTACCCTCAAAATGGACTGGTCTTGTTTATTCCGGCACTAAACAACCTGAGTCTCAGCTCGAGTCATTGAGCCGGAGAGGAGCCTAATGCCATTTACTCTCGCCTGAACTTTCGTATGACATTGCGAGGTGCAATTATTGAAACATTAAATTAATAACAACGCAACACTGCTTCCTTCTATGATGTTTTTGAATATTATGTTACTACAAAATTTTAAATTTCAGTGAAATCAGTGATACTCGTAGGATCAACTCTTAAATCAAATGCTCTAGAAAAATCAAGTATTTATTATTAATTGATCACTACAATGATACAGAGTACACATTCCCGCATTTTGTTAGCAAAGTATATTATTAGTCGTCACGTCAAGCATGTCGGTCATTGCTCTTCGTCCCTTTCGAAAGCCTGAACGCAATGTACTGAAGGCAATATATATGTATTACTTTTTAAAGCACTAACGCCTGCTTTAGCGATCTCAAACATTGAAATTTATAGAGGAAAAAATTAACATCCTTGGACGGGATTTGAACCCGCGTCTTTTGACTCTCCGTGTCAGACGCCATTGACCAACTAGCCACCGAGGTTTGGGTCCAAGGATCGAATTTTAACTCTCTATCTGACTAACCGTCTTACGTGGACGGAGCGACATCTATTGAACAGCTTAGACAGTACTATCCAACCGAACGAAGCATTATTTAGAAATACTTAAACCTTCATAATGACATCGCAAACCTTGTAATTTTTATAGTATTACTTTTTAAAGCACTAACGCCTGCTTTAGCGATCTCAAACATTCGAATTTATACAGAGAAAAATTCACATCCATGGACGAGATTCGAACCCGCGTCTTCTGACTCCTCTCTGTCAGACGCTATTTACCAACTAGGCCACCGAGGTTCGGGTCCGAGCATCAAATTTTATATGGTTACCTCACACATAAATCAACATTATATATTATGATTCCTCTCATTATGAACCACTATAATAGGTACTACTATATTATCACACTTTCACATACTCGTAATCATTTATTTATAGAAGATATCATTAAAATAAAATAATAACTTACTTCAACTATTCAAGAATATTTTAAATACAAATGATTTGTAGTAATTTTGATAGTATTACTTTTTTATAGCAATAACGCCTACTTAGCTGTCTCAAACATTGAAATTTATAGAGAGATAACAACTCGGTGGGCTAGATGGTCATGGCGTCTGACACGGATAGTCAGAAGACGCGGGTTTGAATCCCGTCCGATTAGTAGTAAATTCCTCGTCCTATGTGTAAATACATATACATTAAAAAGAGCAGTATTGTTCGCATTACTGTGTTCTGATTTGATGGATATATTTGCCGGTAAAATTACAGCCGCATGAGATTTAACAACTTAATATTTCAGGGGCACAGTGCAGTTCGTCACTTGCTACGAAATGCATCTGTTATAGGCAGAGGTTACCGCTTTACACAAGATACCCATCTTGTGTAAAGCGTGCTTGTTCCGTAACCAAAAAAAACTTCAAGGTAAAATTACGTGCCTATTACTAAGTTATTCTTTACTATTATTTAATTTTATTATTTCGGCTCATTATGGCCTATGAAACAGTATATACATGTTTTAACAGTGTTCATTTCGATTTGCTATTATTTTCATTTAATGATAAATGGATCACGGTCTCACTCACACTAGTTTTTTTGCCAACGTTACTTGTCGTCTCTTCATTTGTTTCACGGATGTCGTCAAAGATGCAACGATGTTTGCTCTTAGAGAATCGCTGGAAAAGCAACCTTATGTACAAGGGCGATATCTCATAAATTATTTGACATCGGTGAGCTTGACGAGCGCATCGACGAATCATTAGAGAATCGCACGGCTGACCGCATCGGTCAACTGTGGGTAGACTGTGGGTATATCTATGTAACTTAATAGACCATTACGAACGCAAAACTGGCCAAGTGAACGCGTTGAACGTTCTCTGTCCGATAGCACCTTCAGCTTTATTTCGCATCCACTATGCGTGTTTTATTTTTATTGTATCTCAAAAAATTGCCTCATCATCATCATCATCTCAGTCGTAGGACGTCCACTGCTGAATATATGACTCCCCCATAATTTTCCTAAAGGACCGGTTGGAAGCGGCCTGCATACAACGTCGTCCTGCGACCTTTATCAGGTCGTCTGTCCACCGTGTCGGTGGACGACCTACGCTGCGCTCACCAGTCCGTGGTCTCTATTGCAAAACCTTCCGGCTCCATCGGCCATCTGTTCTGCGTGCTATGTGCCCTGCCCACTGCCACTTTAACTGGCTAATCTTCTGGGCTATGTCGGTGACTTTGGTTCTTTTACGGATATCCTCATTTCTGATTCGATCACGTAGAGAACCTTCGAGTATAGCCCTCTCCATAGCACGTTGTGCGACTTTTAGTGAAAATTTGCCTAATAAATATGAAACCATTAATAAATACTAATAATGAATAATAGATAATATTCGATACTAGTGAAATAACTGTAATTAGATTTTCTAAAGTTTTAAAGCTCTGTAACATAATTTTGGACTGCGACCCTCGCAAAAAACCTGACATTAATAGCACTATCCTTTATTGGATAAAATAGAGGCTAAAAGTTTCTGGCAAATTTCATTACAAACTACAATATTTTCTTATGAACACTCAACGCCGTAATCTTATTATAAAGGGAATTATATTTAGGTTGGGAGTGAACGGTGTCGCGTAGTGTCGGCGGCGGTGTCTCGCGGTGTCGGGCCTCTGGCGTAAACTAATTGCATTTAGAGCGATAGAGCACTCTCTGAGAGACGAAGCAAGCGATGCTAATGGACGATATTAATTAATACGAGCGTCTCGTCAAATTTCTACTCACTATGTATACCTATTCCGGAATATCGAGTTCAATATCGAATGTACAATTTATTTTATCTAAGGCACGGGGAAATACGAAAACACACACGTCATGTTCTAAAACACATCATAAAAATTTATGCTATGGTCACGGTACCATATTAATTGTACGATGAATAATAATAATAATAATAATAATAATTTACCGCAGGGGCGGCTTTGTGGCGAGCCGTCGGTGAGTGGCGACACCGCGGTCCCTGATTCTCCCTGGGGCTAAATGAGACCCTTGACCCCCGGCTTGCCTTAATTGGCCGTCTGGGGGTGGAGACGTAAGAGCAAGTAACAAAAAGCTCCAAGGGTGGAAGTGTTAAAGGGCATAACGCCGGTAGTAGCGCTCTAGTGAAACCGCAGCACACCTCTCGACACCCTTTAGCCATCCACACCAACGTTGCCCCTTTTGTCACCATTGATGGTGGATCTTATGGGGGGCCCGTTTAGTGGGTGGCAAGTCACCACCTGCCTAAATATTTTAAAATGAGACTAAAATTGGCAGGTGCCGTAGTCTCTTCCATAGCCCACTATATCCCTTATCACTAATAAGTTCATATAAATAGCCTTACCATTTTACCCATTTTTGTAATAGATATAAGTACCATGTTACCCTTCATCCAAAATGTCTGTTTTTTATACTACATTGTATCTTTTATTTCATACCAAACAGGCCTCTAAGTGTTGGCCACAACCCCACTTATGCCTTTGTAAAGGACCGGACGTAATCCGTGAAATAAATGGAATAGGAAAATAATAATAATAAAACCGCTAGGGCGGCTTTGTGGTGAGCTATTGGTAAGTGGCGACACCGCGGACTCTGATTCCTAAGAGGGCTAAACGAGACCCCTGACCACCGGATTGCTTTAATTGGCCGTCTGGGGGTGAGGACACAAGAGCAAGCAACAAAAAGCTCCAAGGGTGGAACTGTTAAAGGGCATAACGCCGGTAGTAGCACTCTAGTGAAACTGCAGCACACCTCTCGACACCCTTTTTAGCCATCCACACCGACGTTGCCCCTTTTGTCACCATTGATGGTGGCCCTCATGGGGCCCGTTTAGTGGGTGGCAAGTCACCACCTGCCTTAATATATTAAGATGAGACTGAAATTGGCAGGTGCCGTAGTCTCGTCCATAGCCCACTATCTCCCTTATCACTCATAAGTTCATATCAACAGCGATGCCATTTTAACCATTTTTGTAATAGATATACCATGTAACCATCCATCCAAAATGTTTCTATTTTTATACACTTTTGTATATTTTATACCAAATAGACCTCATAAGTGTTGGCGATAGCCCCACTTATGCCTTTGTAAAGGACCGGATAACAAATCCGTGGACAAAACTGAATAATAATAATAATAAATAATATGGCCTTTACCGTATTATTATTACTATTATTCCGCCCCTTCGGGCGGCCTAGTGGCGAGCTGTCGGGTGAATAGCGACACCGTGGACCCTGATTCTCCCTGGGGCTAAATGAGACCCCTTGAGAACTTGCCTTATTTAGCCGTCTGGGGATGAAGGCGCAAGATCAAGTACCAAAAAGCTTCAGCCTGTACCTATTGTAGTGTTTTACTTATTGTATTTTGTTATATTAGAAATCATAGACGGTCTTTCATTTTAAAAGCATTGTACTCGTCAGTAACAACACATTTTCTTGATATTATTTTGATTGTTACATATTTATTATTTGATTGTTGTGTTATTTCAAGAAAAATATTGAAAATGATTTATGTTTTAGGCTGTTACATTTGTAACTTAATATCAAATCAATTCGAAGTATAAATATCTCTGTGAGAATTCAGAGAGCTTGAAATGTTAGGGCTTCTGAAGTTTTTTTGGTAAAATTGAAACATAAAATGTAGGCTGTTGGAATTAAAATTGTTATTTTGTATAATATAGGTAAAGTATTTGAAATTCTCCTTTGACTTTGAAGTTTTCCATTAAAATTTAGCCACCAAATAATCTACAATGAAGTTCAATTAGTAAAATGTCAATTTATGTACAGACTAAAAACTAGATTTTTTTTCTTACACTTGAAGTAATTTTAAGTAGCTTATTGTTACCATGGTTTCCCTAAATGTAGATACAAAAGTTTCCATCTAACGTAGTTAAAGTAATAGTAAGTCTGTTAATTAGTAAGTAAATAATTACGTTTACACATTTATACTATTAGAATTAACTAGGATTCACTAGGATTCCCTGTGTCGCGGGAGTAACGGATACACACAATAACAAATCAAACATAAATTAAATTAAAAAACAGATTTGTTCCAGCCAGGGATTGAACCCGGGACCTCGCGTTGCGAAGGATCACTGCCTACTAATAAGTAAGCAGAAATGACATTATTTAACTATGAGTATACGATACATTGATCAATGGCTTCATAGTATATAATATAATAGTATATAATTCTAAAAAATATGATGTAACTGACATTACGCGTTACGTGACATTAATTATGCTTAATAATAAAGAAGATAAACATGGCACAAATGTAAGATAATTTTAAAATTAAATGTATAAATAATAATCATATAATATATATAACGTAAGGTGATTAATAGAAATATTTATAATGGTTCAAGGGAAGATGTTATAATCATCATCAGTGAAATTAAGAGCTATGCTCCTGTCTGTGGAGCAATTTCCATTTTTATCGATCTTTTGCCAGTTCTTTGACCGCTCTGTACGACGCGACATTAATGTTTCTCATGTTCTAGGTATGTTTTTCTCGGCCTTGCTCATCCTCTACTACCATTTAGAAGCTAAATGGCAGTAGCTTCTATTACGTTTCTTTATAAATAAATGTGTCGTGTACTATAAGGTACATCTTCCCTCTTCTCACTTAAATAGTTTTTAGCAGTGACCGATTTTCGTCTACTAGGCTTTGAAGACTGTATCCTTAGTTTTTCTTCCAGTCGAGGTTATTCTTTCCATGCGTCTCCAGCACCACACTTCGTCTTTCTCGATCTCTTTAAGTAATGTCTGTGCTTCAGTCTTTGTCTATAATTGAAGTCATTGCCCATGCTTCAGATATTTGAATACAAAACAATAATTATTTATATGTACTACAAGCAGCGCCCTGCGGTTTCACCCGCGTGATGACGGGTGAAGATGACAAGTAGGTATCCTCAGTATGTAAACACATAAGATGTGTTAATCTCACGCCTCATTCATCTACCTACCAAATTTCATTTTTATCTGATTTGCCGCTTTTGAGTTATAAATGGTCTAACTAACCCGACTCTGTTTATTATACAAGAATATGATTATTTTTATTAGCGTTAGTTAATGATGGTCCCTTATACCGTGTGAGTAACAATTACAAGCACATTACGCTCGTAATCAATATGTACGATAGTAGGTATACGTCATATTGTTCAGATGTGGCGGTCCATACTTCGCAAAACATTCCCCTAAAAAAAATTATGTATGGAACGTCACTTCAATTTATTACCACTATTCAGTAATGGGCAGCGTTCCGGAAATTTCGCGATGTCTTCTCGTCTAAAATACCTCAGTGCCTCAAGACAAGAGTCTTCGATCAATGTGTGTTACCAGTGATGACTTATGGCACTGAAACGTGGTCTCTTACTATGGGCCTCATAGATAAGCTCAAAGTCGCACTACGAGCTATGGAGAGGGCTATGCTCGGGGTTTCTCTACGTGATCGAATCAGAAATGAGGAGATCCGTAGAAGAACGAAAGTCACCGACATAGCCCAGAAGATTAGCCAGTTAAAGTGGCAGTGGGCAGGGTACATAGCATGCAGAAAAGATGGCCGATGGGGCCGGAAGGTTCTGGAATGGAGACCACGGACCGACAAGCGCAGCTTAGGTCGACCACCGACCCGGCCGGACAGACGACCTGACAAAGATAGCAGGACGACGTTGCATGCAGGCCGCTTCCAACCAATCCTTGTGGAAAATTATGGGGGAGGCACATGTTCAGCAGTGGACGTCCTACGGCTGAGATGGTGATGATGTAGATGATTCAGTAATACACCAGAAGAGAGGATGCAGTAAAAATCGATTGAATTTGACGCCATCCCTAAAATAGTATGTTCAATTTTAAGATCTTTATTAAAACTATTTGTGTACAATTATATTTATTTACGATCCTTAAACGATTATGATAAACCGATGAACCATCGGTCAATCATAATCGATCTTATAAATGTTCCTTGCGTTAAAACAAAACAGTTTTAATGTCATGTTACTCATTATAATTAAATTATAATCAATTTAGTAACGTGGCTTTACATTATGTAGGCTACGTGAGCAAAGCCGCGGTAGGGTAAGTTTGTCTAAGAATAAAATCCTGTACAAAGTTCAAAGTCGCCTAAAATCCAACCATCAGGACCGCAGATGGTCCATAAACGTCTAAACGTCCAAAGTTTCTCTACGACAACAATCGTGCCAACTACGACGTGGCATGATGGCGTTTAAAAAAAAAAGTCATTCCATCGAGAAATTAATATAACAAAGGAGAAACGCATATAAATTTTCTCATTATTTCAAGCATATTTCAAATCCATGATGCTAAAATACATTAACGGGAAGCTGCACTCTATTTGTTATAATTATGTGCAAGCATAGTTTACGGCATATATGATGGTTTTGTAATCACCATACAGTCCTTAGATTTATCTAATCAAAATACAGTTCAAGGCACGTTCAACCAAAATAAGGTGGTAGTCCGATCAGGCACAATTATAGAAAAAAAATATAGACGAAAACTCCGCAGTCGTAAACGTGAAATCGGAAGTTAAATTTCATTAAATCTTAGATTTACTTTCAAATCATCGTATTTCTCGAACAAAAAAGTTATGGGAAGTGATCGTTAGGTATTTTTACATAGACCAGTTATAGGAATACTAATAATAATTGAATACAATAAAAGTGATGTACCTACATACTTTAAGCAGTATCACTCATGGGCATAACACTTTCTACATAATTGTTAAGTGATATTCTAGAACTTGGGCCAGGAGATGCGATTTCATCTTCCATGTCAGTTGATCCTATTCAGAATAACTGCTGTCAGAATCAATCAACTCGTATTCTATATTATTCCTTCATTTTATCGATGACGTGGACGCTTTTGATGTAAGCTTCTTGGATTGTGTTGACTTTGTCGCATAACTTTTTCCAGTCACATAGTCCCACTGCATTTACTTTTTGTTCACTAACTTTATAACACGGAGCTTATTCCTCCGTACATTTTTAATTTTTTTGTCGTATTTTTTACATTATATACGTTTTACGTGCCGCGATCTGTACAAGAATTGCATAAGTTTATTTTGATTTGCATTACAGAGCAATGTGAGGTACGGCAAGGGGCCTTAGTAAAATTTTACTGATATACCTACGATAATTCCTTCAAGATATCGTTATGCGCCGCGTTACGCGTATGGTCATAGCGAATAATTAGACCTACGTTCTCTACCTGAAAATAGACTATGAAGTTTAAAGCATTGTTTTAACAATATCTTTAACTTCTAATACTATTTTGCAGATATTAACAGTAAACAAAAATGTCATAATAAAATGTATTAAAAATTATTTCAACAAACAATTAATTCTAGCACATAATACGATCAGTTCAAGTCATAAGTTATATATCACTGATGTGAATGAGGTACAGATGTATCAGTATTACGCCTTTGTTAGGCTGACTTAGTTTTGATATTTCCACTTGGCATTGGCGACAGCTGACGTTCCTGCCGTCGCTTTGATAATTGTTCCTTCTCATTATTTCAACTACTTAATTGCGTGTTCAACGTTGAATTTAACCAAATTACAGTTTTAAACTCTAAACTGCGGTGTTTTATATTTTGCTGAATGCTTTTTTAGGTTTCAATGTAAGAAAATAATATAAAAGGAAGGTTCTCGGGTAGTCATACGTAGATTCTTAATCCTAACCTATCCAAGTTCTAGTATTGTCTACATTCACAATTATTATGACTACCAGCACTGACTAATTCCTCACTTATTTTATAATGCATAAGTGTTTTTAATTTTGTTACTTGTTTCAGAATGCATCTCCCTATTTTTGTGATAAATTGATACGGCTGGATAATTTTATAAACATATTTTACAAAGTCATTATTTAGACTTAGTAAAAAGTCTTATATTTATTACATTGAAATACTGACTAGTTAGTGTTAGTGAGTTTAGAGATTGGGATCCAAAGAAAGAAAATAGCATAATAAATATTAAAATTTATCGAAGCATACAAAATAAGCGGGCCTTCACATAAACTAGGTAATGAGAATAGTTAAAAACCAACGTTCAAAAGAGCTCCAACATCCAACTTTACCTCCTTGATTCGGCTTTGATTCGTACAGGGCGCGAGCAAAGCGAACGCTTTGCCTTAACGACGGCTCACGCAAATTCACCGAAAAATCGAGCCAAAAGAGTTCGGCACAAAGATGTCCTCAGATCAAAAGAGCACCCGAAGTGGATCTGCACTTAGTGAAAATATTTGAATCCGGTCATCGAGAAAGTTCGTCGAGAGTTCTGAACTGCCGTGGAGCGTCGATCGATGCACCTGGCAAACTCAAGAGTTGAGAGCTCAGAGCGAATTTTGTCATAATTTCTTCGCTTCGAAAAAAGTTTGACGTCTGCAACACCCGCGCCATTATTGAAACCGGGTTCAACAAGAGTTCATGGCGAATAGAAAACTTTGGTAAGTGAATAAGATAACAAAGTCGAGAGTTGAAGGGATTTGTGCATCAGTTAGACACACGAGCCGGATTCGTTCTTAGAAAGTTCTAAGGCTTTTTTCTAGTGCATTGTATTTATGGTATTTAGATATATATAGGATCTACTTTTTACTCCATTCAAAAATAATATATTCGCATACATACTAGAAATTAAATATAAAGGCGAGGCAGTGACAGTTCAGCAGTGGATGTCCAACGGCTGAGATAATAATGATACATAGCATACAACGATGTAGTAATTAGAGTAATTAGAGAAAGACTCTCTTACGAAAATTTGTAACATAGATAACAAACTCATACGAAAACTGTCAAATTTATATTTCTTGTAAATATATACTGTCCTATAGAGAAACATTTCTACTGATGACACAAATAGTTGCCCCGGCCAGGGATTGAACCAGGACGCCGCGCTTCTAAGGCAGGGTTACCACCTACTAAACTTTCGGAGCCTTCAAATATATCATATCAATATACTTACCTCCCTATAGTAAATAAATAAATATGTAATCTACTTATTAGAAATACTAAACGCTAACCTACCGCGCGAAAATTATATGCTTTTACAATCCTATTGGGCCATCAAATTACAGGCTCAGCCTAGTTTGGGGCCCGCTGTTAATTCGAGTCAGCACATATAGACAAATATTTGTTATAATTATGTAGTTAGTAAGTATATATAAATACATAACTTAAAATATATGTATAATTATATTTCTAAATAAATAATATAAATATAGAATTAAAAATGTATACTTATTAAGTAGTAATAGTATTTGTAGATCTAATGTAATAGCGGTGTTGCTCTTGTATTCATGTGAAAGCAGCTATCAGAAATAACACTGAGTGGTTACATATACAATAGCACACCTGACAGCTATACTTAACTGGTTAATTACCTAGTAGTAAAGAAATAATTTTGTCTATGTGATGATGAAATTTGTGTATGATCTGAGTAAATAAATATATTATATTATTATTATACCTAAAGCGTAATAACTATTATGGACGTACGAAGTTTTGAGTCATAACTGATGGTAAGCGTAATGGCTGATCTTGGCTATTACATTGCCAGTATCAAAGTTTGTTCAATCAATCAATCTAGCGTTTATTGCGAATATAGGTTTAGTGGCTGTTACATACATACATATATTTTATACTATCACTATATTCTGCCGATTAGCATGCAATTAACCTATTACATAATAATATTGTAATCCTTAATTATAGTTATTTTACCATATTTGTATCTTTAATATTCAGAATTAATTATATAAAATTATAATACAGTAACCTTTTTTGGTATAAAAACTAACGTGCTTCTCAATCATTATTAATTAAAAATACGGGATTACTCACGTAATATTTATCGGATAGGTCCGACAATAGTGCTATAGTGCTAAGCGAGACGTCATCGACGCGGGCGTCCCGAACACTCTTTGAAAAGGGCCACCGAATGTGTTCGAAACTATAGTATTGTTTTGCGTACACTGTACTGCGCTTGTCACCCCATGAAATTGATGTTCAGCACTTAAGTAGATTTTCTTACTCTTGTGGTTTAAGTCCCGGTCATTCCCATTAGTTTCGTTTCAAATCCTTACACAGGAATGTTCGGATAATACTGAGGTGGCTGAATATCTGTTACTTTGGCGGTACCTACCAAAACGGTCTCCTGCACAACAGGCTTACTACCTAGTAAGTCTGGTTTCCTTTTCTGTAGCGATTCGCGCCCCAACAGCGTCTGCGGTACGAAACTCTGTCTCACTACTGCGAAAATATTTCTTCATACTTGACTAACAGTCACGACCCAATTCTACTTCCAAGAATTTAATACCGTTTCAAATTGGCAAAATAATAAACCGGTACGTCAGTTGCAGAAAATGCAATCACGTCAGTTATGGGGCCCGTAATTAAATGTTAAGCTCTCGCGACGGCTTATGGAGTTATTGTACATTTTGATATTGCGTCAGCTATTATTAAATAGAATTATATTTGTAGTAATTGTTGACACTTTTTAAATTACATTCTATTGTGACTGGAAAATAGCTCCCTGATTCCTTTTTTAAGGTTCCGTATCCAAATGGTAAAACGGGACGCTATTATTAAGACTCCGCTGTCTGTCTGTCTGTTCGTCTGTCACCAGCCTATATTTCATGAACCGTATGAAATGATAGACAGTTGAAATGTTCACTGATGATGTATTTCTGTTGCCGCTATAACAACACATACTAAAACAAAGAATAAAATAATATCAAGGTAGCTCGCAAACAACAACCGTGATTTTTTTGCTCGTGTTTGCTCGATATTGATAACGACAACAGGTAGACGCTTGAAACATTCACAGAATATTTAGTTATATATTCACTATAAAAATAAATAATAATATTAATATTAATGGGGGGCCTCCCATACAATAAACGTGATTAGTTTCAATTTTTTTCTGGGTCTTATCAATAACGATAACAGGTAGAAACATGAAATATTTATTGTACCCTAGATTAACGATACGGAACCCTTCGTGAACGAGCTCGACTCGCTCTTGGCTGGTTTTTTATGTGTGCGAAAAAAAATTGTGTAAAGTATCCGTGCGTAATTTAAATTTCTGAGTCTTTTCATCTAACTCGCGTGTTCATTTATACATACTGACTACAGATATATTTGTACGCTAGCGACTGCCCGCGAAGTAGGCTCGGGCTTCGGCCTCGCCATAACCTCCTAAAATCGATTTCAGTTTTTTTTAAATGTAAGAACCTTCTATGAAGTATGAGAAAACATTTTAAAAAAAGATGAATGAAATCGGTAAAGCCCTTCTCAACTTATAGCGTGACCAGGAGAAATAGGGGTTCATTTTTTATATATGGATATCTGTATTCCTGACCAAATCAGTCGTTGAGCTACCCTGTAAAAGGACTAGTTCCATATAGTAAGTATCATATTTTTGTAGTTATAACTAACTAAGTTTTTTGAGGCGTATGTTTTTTCCTTTATAAGTGGACTCGTACATTTGTATATTTGCCATTCCTCAAGTTACTACTTATAGTTGCATCAAGTGGTATTTTTATTCAAGTAGTCAAAGTCAAATCACATAAACAAGTCTGTCACTAGGTCACTGTCATGTCTAAGTTACGTTCTAGATTTTCTAACGGTGATTGACGAGGATAACACAAAAACAAGGTTACATGATTTTGCAAACTTTGTCTTTTGCGAAACCCCCGTAGATTTGGACGGTGCACCACTATTAAACGTCAGTACTTGAAAAACACAAATCTGAGAAAATAAAATAAAATAATCGATAGCTATTGAGTTCTGTTAAGGCATATATAATATTGTATGACTTTTAGAATTGGTTAGCAGGTATTTTATATTTTCTGGAAAAAAAAAAAGCTCTAAATAGAATGTAGACATTAGCATTTGATATTAGATTTTCCTTCACGATTACTTAAAGACTTTTTAACATACATATAGTCGGACAACGAGGTTAACCTATAAGGCTTTCTTATTTCTACTAGATTACTAAATTACCAGAGAGATTTTTCCAGGTTTGCACGAACACCTAAACCTACTGAAACAAATAAAAATATATCAATGGAATTAAGTTATTTCACTCCTCGTAAAGTCGAGCCCTCGACGGCCCTCAACCTTCCCTTTAAGTCATCCCTACTGAAAACTAGGAATTTATTTTTAAAAAATGATTCATTCAAGAGCTCCAAGCTTGCTTAAACTTTCAGGGACTTCAGTTCAAAAGTTTGCAATTTTTTGACTGTACTCGGTTTAAATATTGGACTGTTCCTTATGTTCTTTTATATTCTTTGTGTTCTTATATCTTGTAGAGATATAGGCTAATAGGTAATATGGATTCCCTGTTACATAAGTAAAATCATTCCTGGAAAAATGTGGGTATTTACACTTCTGCGAACGTTTCTATTACTCTCTACGTACCTCTCTCTACTCCTACCTACTGCAATACTTCAATAAACCTTTATTTGTGGTCTAGATATGAGTATCTTTGAATATATAAAATTAATTAATACGTTAACTGATATATGATTCATTGTAACTAAATATATTATTAATCAGTTTCCGCTACTTACTAGGACGGGTCATGCGGGCCAATTGTCAGGGATATACTAGGGTTCAACTCTGTAGTCCTGGGTTTCCCACCAAACAATGCCTCTCACATAGCCTAGCGACTGTTGTCTTATAACACCGACACTGGGCACACAGCTTATCTGTCCTCTAGAATACAGAAGCGTTCAGTTGAAAAAGCTACTAGCGGTCACCTTTTGAGTAGTGACCGTAGCATCGTTTGCTTGACCTGATTGACAGTCCCGTAGCATAGTTGGTAGTGATCCTGCTTTCAAAGCGAGCGGTCCCAAATTTTCTGCACATATTTGTGAGATGAGCAGAAATATTTATTCTCGGGTCTTGGGACGTTTGTGATGTCTTAATATGTTTTAATGACTGAATGACTAGCTCCAAAATGAGCGTTTCATTTATAAGATATCTACGGTTAATTCCAGGACCTCTTTACTTAATGAAACCCTATTTCTCCTGGTCACGCTATAACTTGAGAAAGGCTTTACCGATTTCATTCACCTTTTTTTAAATGTGTCCTAATACTTCGTAGAAAGCTCTTACATTCAAGAAACGAAGAAAAGATGGGAGGTTATGGCGAGGCCGAGGGCGAGCCTACTACGCGAACGAAGTTGCGAGCAGTCGCGATTGAAATGTTTTTATAATTTGTATTTATTATTTGATATGTATTAATATTAATAAAACACTAAATAATTAGTAGTTGAATTGTTTTAATTAAATAATATACTCGTATTAATGTATGGCGGTATAAAACCTAAACATTTTTACAGAATATTAAAAGTATAAATAAAAACGAATCAATAAGCCCCATGGTAGGCGAAAGAGTGGCCAAAATACTGGCAGCATTACCACGCTGGATGTCAATGCTAACTCTTTGTCTAAAGTAGGCGCCATCACTTCAGTCACCCGTCACATCAATAAAATGTTTAGCTAGATCCCTATACTAGTTGAGAGCAGACGGTCCCGACGAAGTTTCAACCCCAAACGGCTCAACATTCTAAATAATATAAATTTAATTTAGTTAAAATTAATTAAACGTATGAGATAACATATATAATAAACACATAAAACATTAAGTATTATTAACATTTCATCTAAGATACCATTATATACATTTATTTTAAACATCACACAAATACTACATTATCAAACGATTTGTACGACAAACATCGTCTAAATCTTTATTTAAAAATCTACAGAATTGCACATTCATAAAGACTTTACCAGCATAAAAGGTTCTCCTACGGAGCGCTCTGAAAAGCCAATAACAATATAAGTTTAACAAACTGCAACATAAAGGTAGTTGAAAATCGATAATGCTTTTCCACACCATTGATTCGCATGTACGAGTACTGTTCGAGACAGTGCTGAAGCTAAATACAATGTGACCTAACAAGCACAAAAATATGTGATAACTCACGATAGAATTTGGCAATTTCTTGTTACAAGCAAAACTTCAGTGCTGTGTAACTCACTGAGCATTCATCATATTATATCTGGTTTCAGTTTCTGCGATCGTAACTTGCTTTCTTCACAGTGTTAGCTTATTTAGCTTTAAGCGCTTTGGAAATACGCAGTTTGCAGTATAGATGGCGACGTTTTAAACATCAAAATCCTAACTACTCAACGTTCCTCATAATAATCTGCTCGAAATAGAAATGTTCAGTGGGCAAACTGTGCAAAGGCAATATTTGTACCCAAATTATATTTTTCATACGTTTTAAATGAATAGCAGTGTTATGTGAACTAATTTTATTGCACTTGTTATTTCTACGACGGCGGCAAAGCACAGAAATTATTAACCAACAAGCACTATAAATATATTTGACTAAAAACCTTACAGAAAGTTTAAAACATATTATATGAAATATGTTGAAAAATATATCTTTTTTTATTCCCTAGGAATCACGGCATTCAGCAGATAAAAAGTGGGACGTGGGAGGAAATTGTGCTACTTGTGTAAGCATCACATTTAGTCAGCAGACTCCGGAGAGCACCCAGAGAGGGCAGGCGCAGCCCTTCCGATACAAAGCATGAGCAAGGCAGAACGTATTATAGGGAGGCAGAAACAGAGCGATGGGATTATCGACTTTGTTTTAAACATAACTAGTGTACTAAGTAATGACCCATACTGAAGTCTGTGCCTGAAGTATATAGCCGTCATACCTGCTACTACGGATATATAAACAGAGTATAACATAACATTCCCGTATAAGGCTGAGGTTTTAACAGCTAACGTCTTCCATCTGAGACCGTCAAAATTTCCTGCCCATCAAAACTAAGAAACTGCTTAGAATAATGCACTGTATTAGAAACACATTCCCACATGAAAGCATGAGACCCCCCGTGTACTCCTTTGAGTTTTAAACGAACGGTCACAAAGGGCCCTCAAGAACAACTGACATGAAATTAGCACTGTAGCAGTAATTATCGTTTTAATTAGAGTGTTAGGGGCGCAAATACGAATATCTATACGCCTATGTTCCAAAAGCAATAGTAGAGGATTAACAAAGGGGATTATTTGAACAAGCATTGGGTGTGGGGGAGAACAGGCTATGAGTTTTGCTTGAGTTGGAATTAAAGCAAGTATTTAATTGATGATATACGAAAGTTTCAGTGTGCCACCAATTCAGTTCCATGTGGAACGCCGTGATTAGTTTAAAGGACAATCGGGTCTCGATTCAACCGAAGAACTAGGTTGAATTGATATTACATTGATTGTATTACAGCAGTGTTGTTTATAGTAGAGATTTTGCAAATATATTTCTTAGGAACAACTGTATACACATAATCAGTCAATAATTAGCGTACTCCAGTAATTGACTCATTAACTGTGTAGGATTGAAGGCACTGCAGCTACACAAAGTTATTAAACTTAAATTTGAGGTTGGAAGAAGTTACAGAAGAAGTACAATATAGCATACCATCGATCTATTGTAAATTGAGTAGATCACTTATAGACACTATACATTATTACACTATACTATACAGTATATATTGTGAAATTGTTAAAACAAATTTAAAAACGATCAAAAAGAAAACATTTACGTTGTCCGTTTTGATGAGATTCTTTGGCTAGGACTTTCAAGAATTCCTTGGTGTTGCGGTTCACCAACAGAAGAATGCCCAGAAACTTAGGCCGATTGGGTAAATACTGATTTGTTTAGGATTTGCAATAAACGTAAAATGTACTTTATTTTTATTTGAGATCGATTTCGTAAGCTTTTCTTAACTTTTGAGCTCAACCAAATTAAAAAAAATACATAACTTAGGACTAAATGGTGAATTAACTAACCAGCAGCATTATCAAGCTACCACAAGAATGATGGGCAACATTCCATGTCAAATATGTCAATACCTAATCTTAGGTATATGTTAAGTAATAAGTAAGTAATCTTAAGTAATAGTGTAAAATATATTTAAATTATAATAATGAGACTAAACTTCAAATATTATTGATTTGTACTACTATTATGCTACATTATCAAAGGTGAACCGTATAATTAAAACAGTCAGACGATCTAACAAATATTTATATACAACCAGTGTTGTTCGCTTATATCTACTCAATTTATGTCTAATTGTATTTAATTCCCCTTGTATTCCAGAAACCACGGTTTCTAGCATATGCCTGCTATTAAATGCAATCGAAAATAACAGTCCATGAACTGCTGCGCCCAAGGAGTTGTTTTCACTGCAAATAATTTAGTAGCAATTTTCTTCAAACGTTTCTAACAGTCAAGCTGCGCCTATAAATTATATTGGTGCTGTCATATCATTTATTATGTATTTACCTGTGTATGTCGATGTTAAGTTTTTCACATGACATCTGAAACAAAAGAATAATAGCTGATTAAGTTATTGTAATTCCCAATCTCTACGTATTCCATTTCCTACGAGCGTTAGAGGACAATGAAAAAAAATCACTTGGAATATTAGTTTTTTTTTTGTTAGACATTTTTTATCCTGCCAAACTAAGAAAGTAGTAAGATATCTTCATACGCTTTCCAAATTAAATGCACAGTTCATAATATAAGTTCACAGTAGCTAGCATTATCACTCAAATCAAAGGTGCCTAGCTGAAAAATAAAGGTCTCCTTAACTGAAACATAACAGTACTTAATAGCTTTACATTAATTATTACATTTAATTGTAGTTGCAAGTCAATATTATTTTTTATATCGTTCACCAATACAGTGTTCATTACAAGTGTTGTTCCATTATCGGAGGACCAGATTCTATTGATTATTATGGCAATGTGAAATCGCGTTTTATGCTAAATCATAACACTGTTCTCACGCACAAAATCTTGGTTTGTTTTTTTTTCACTACAAGTAGAGACGAGGACGTGACGAACGACACGTTATTAATTATTTTTACAACCGTATTTATAAACAAATAAAGAAAATTAATTACGGAAAAGTAACTACTGAAGCAAAGATTTTAGTTCTATAGACTAGAATTTGCCTGAAGTTAGAACTATCAAAGGCTAGAATTCTTTAATAGTTACCATTTGCATTGCTTATGCAATGAGAATACGTAAATTTTTCGGTCTTATTGCAAAAGTTAAGTTGTATAAAAATGACATTCGGACACGAGTTTGAACTGTGAAGGATCTATTATGCTGTGAAAATTAAAATCCTATTACAACAACCTAACACAAGTGTAAAAAGATACATCCAATTTTGAAAGGGTTATGTCATGCATTTACTTTAGTAAGTAACGTTCATTGTTCGACTATAGAATAAGATTTTATGTTGAAGTATTCTATCGTCAAGTGCTTACTTCATTGAGAAATTACTAAGCAGCACGTAATTACTTGTTTATAAATACAGCTGTTAGTTCTTATTATTTTACTCCTCTAAAGATACAACGGATTATTTTAGATTTTTAGTTTCTGTTTTTTGTATCATTTTCTGCATGTATTATAGAATCAAAAATTATTCAACATAATTATGATATTATGTATTGATATACTATATTTATGTAACTACCCCGATATTGTATTTCAGAATGTTTAACACGTAAATAATTTCAATTTATATAAACAAACAACACCCGTATACCCTTTATTCGGGTATCAGGTATCCATTACAATAATTAGCCACAATCTTTGACCCTATAGTCGCGACAGGCAACTTATATTTTGATAAATGGAAGTATAAATGGCATGTCAAAAGAAACCATTGTCGTGTCAGATGGTTATCAGAAAATTGCTCAGTTTTTGTGGCGACGACTCGATGCGGAAGCGACCTCTGTCGTGACTGTTTGAAACAACCTACAGGTAGTTCATTATGTCGGCTTACGGGGAAATATGTTTACATTAAGTGGTTTTTACCTAGTATATGAAGCACGTGTGCAACACATCTGTCCGATTTTACAGCAGGCACAGGTTTTGACTACGGAAACCTTGAAAAGCCTCCTGAGAGTAGTTTTGGTATTTGAATAGCGCCATAGCGATATCTTTATGATGTTGCTAAGGAGTGCTGTTAGGTGGCTGATTTTTTAATCGGATTGGAAGAGCACTAAATGGACACGATCGTCAGATCAGTAACTGACCCTCATTTCTGGTGAACTTTTATTACTATAACATGGCATGGCTAATGGTTATGCGCTCCGTACACTCATAATCTTAAACATGTTGTAAGCACATAATGTAAATGGACTTCATGGACAACAGACACGTGTACACAATATGAAAGCTCTACAAACTACAATCAATAACGAAAGTAATTCGATACCTGACGTTCAATTTGTAAACCGATAAGATTGCCGGCGATGTTTACCTGTAAATGAAACTTCTGTTTTGCTTTCAATACAGTTTTAATACAATGTTATTCAAACGTTTTAAGTTCACAGACCACTTACTTATTATTTTGCTACTCTAATAGTTTTTGAATTTAGAATTGAGCTGGTTTAGATATTTCAATACGAATGTAGTTATGAATTACAAAGCGATAAGATGGCAATACATTTGGTGAATATATATGTTTACAGAACTAAGTTGACCCCTTTCAGGATGCAGAAGCATATTAGTTTGGGTATATGTCTATCTCCAGCCACTGTTGAATATGAAGATATTTAAGTTAGGAGCCAATTACCATGCTCACAGAGTCTCGAATAAAGTACCGTAGAAAACAAACATCCCTATAACTATCCAATGAAATAACACATAATTATTACAACTAATTATTAAACTAAACAATTATTCAAACCAGAAATTATAGCCTAGTTATTTTTAATTCAATAAAAATAAAGAAAGCGAGAAGTGTAGCTTTTATTTAATAATGATAATTCAGGTTAGAGTAATAATCAACATATCTCTAAACTTTTACATGATATTTCACAGCTCAGTTGGTAGTGGTCCTGCCTTTGAAGCGCGGGTCCCATGTTCAATCCCTGGCTGGGGCAAATATTTGTGTGTTGAGGGGGAACGTATAATCTCGGGTCTTCGATTTAGTTATTATATACGTATATTATTGTGTGTGCCCTATGTCTCCCGCGCCACAGGGAAACCTACTGCGTGGACATAAGTGAGTAAATGATAAAAACAGCCATATTTATAAAGAAGTAATTACTTATTGCTTAGTAATTTCTCAATGAAGCAATTACTTTACGATAGAATACTTCAACATAAAATCTTGTTCTGTAGACGAACAATGAACGTCTACTAATGTTAATGCAATGACATAACCCTATCAAAATGGGATGTATCTTTTTGAACGCGTATTAGCTTAGGCGTTAATTTTTACAGCATAATAGACACTCAACTTGTGTGCGAATGTAATTTTTATACAACTTCACTTTTGTAATTAGAACGAAAAATTGACGTGTTCTCATTGCTTAAGCAAAGGAAATGGTGACTATTACTCGAAGAGAAGAATTAAGAATTCTAGCCTTTGATAATTCCAACTTCAGGCCAATTCTAGTCTATAGAGTCAAAATGTTTGCTTAAGAGGATTGCATAGCTAGTACTTTCTGTACTAAAATAAAAAAAACTCTTTTCTACCTCTTAACATTGTCCGATTTCAGTGTTTTTTTTTTCATAGAATCATCACATTGTTTACTATACTATATCCGTACGTTTTGATTTTTTCAGTATTTCTAAGTACTATAAATTTCCTTTTTTAGACATTAAAAAAACTGAAAAAATCAAAACGTACGGGCATAGTAAACAATATGACGATTTCATGAAAAAAAAATCACTGAAATGGAACAATGTTAAGAGGTAGAAAAAAGTTTTCTCTTTTAGTATGGAAAGTACTAGCTATGCAATCCTCTTAAGTAATTACTTTTGCTTGTTGGTAAATACGGCTGGTAGTGTGCAAGTTTAGTGTAGTTGTAGGAATCGTAGCGCGTTCGTAGCACCGTAGATGCCTCGTAGCATTATACCTGGCGTGGTAAGATCTCTACGAAATTTTAGCACAATGAATGGTATGTAATATTTATAAACTAGCTGACCCGCCAATGGCTCCGCTCGCTTGATCTTGGTGTAGTGGTTGCAACTCCGTTTTGCAATCTCGGGATACTTGGTTCGATCTCCAGGTTGGACAGTTATCGGGATTTTCAGACCAAAAAATTCTCAATAGCAGTCCGCAGTCTGAAACAAAAGGCTCATCTCCTCTTACATGAAACTAACAATCTATAATCAGTACTAGTTGCAAATGCTGTGTTATATTCTGGATGAGGTCATTAGCTAGTTATGCATATTATTTGTATCTTTTTGACCGACATCAAAAAAGGAGGAGGTTGTATGTTCTTGTGTATGTATTTTTTTATGTGTATGATAGCCGATTTCTCCACCATTTGTGGACCGATTCTCAGGACTCATTTTTCGTTTGGTAGAGTATACTTCCGAGGTGGTCCCATTTAAATTTCATCAAATTGGGTGTAGCAATTTTTGAGTTACACTCCAAAAACTGAAAAGTGTTACGCCTATCTTGATGATATCATCATTTTTAACTATGATTATTAACTGGATTCGAAACCCGGGTCGTCATATTTGATCCTTAAGGCACGCTCGTACCCTGATTAAAGAAAAAGCAGTATTTTTAAACACCTAGTGCAACGAAACAGATCGATAGTATATTATGAAAAATTTCGAAAAGGAATAGAAAAAGAGTAATAACCGAATAGAATTCATAAATATAACTGTCTTTCAGCAGAAAAAAATGCCGAATAGGTCCCCAAAAATAAACTTTCACGTCCAAACTCACAGAATTTTCAGCGATAACACTATATTTTTTTTAGGTAATACATAGCCAACGTATAGTACTAAAGTTATAACCAGCAGTTTTTTCGATTGTGTTAGTATATATCCAAAAATATAAAGAAAACGTACAAAATTAACGCATTTTCGCATTACATCGTCATCATCTAACAAGCGATTTTCAACCTTACGTAAAGCATCGTAAATTATTTTAAAATTGGGATTGGACCAAGTCTTAACGTGAGTGTTTTGCCGGTTAATAATAATAGTTAAAAATATGTGTCTAAACTCACGAAAATTTCAATCAAAAGATATCATCATTGACGGTGAATGACAATCGATTCCATAAGTAGCAAAGGTCACTAAAACTTGTCAATTTTTTGGTAAAATAAAAAAAAACATATCTAAAATCGCATACTATTAAAATTTTTAATTAAAATTACGCATAAAAGTATTTATTTTCATTATAATGTAAACTGTATATACTCGTATTATTGAAAATTTAATCATTGTTTAGTGTGGTGTAATAAACGCGGAAAAGAGACCTAAAACGAAATAAATTGGCTAACCGCCAAATAAAATAACTTTGCGCCGGTTATGTTTCCGTGCGTTTATCCTCATTTGCATTAAATTAACACAAAATAACCGTTAAACAAATACAATTTTGACCGAATATTAATACCACGTTAAATCACGCTAGTGAGTGTTTCTGCAATTAATAGCGTGAATCGTTATCGGTTGGCACAGTACCTACCGTGAAATGTTTGTAAGCATGTACCACATAAATAACGGACACTAAGCTGATTAGCATAAAACCGAGGCGACATTTACGGAATTACCCTAAAATCTGTTAACAAATGGTAGCTTTGCATAATTGAATGAGTCCGACGGAAACTCCAACATATGGAGTGCGAGAATATTACATTTTTTTTATACTAAGCCAATTACAAACAAATGCGATGTATTTTTTCCACGATTTCTATTTGTATTTGCTCCCGTCAAATCTCAAATTTGATTGCGTTCAGTGTTTGTCTAGCGCAAAGCAAATGATCGTTGAATTTTTCATTGAATGGGAATTAAGGCCTAACAAGGAAAGTGGATTATTGTCGGATATCCGGAATGTTCATTTGTGTATCTATTAAGAGTTATTACGATATTATAAATTAAGCAATGTATTAAATGACACGCAACGAGAATACAAATGATAACGTTTGTCACTCACCTGTGATACGTAGATGATATGTACATGTTTATAATCTACCTAACAAAAATGCTAAGGCTTAGCATGTTTGTTCGTGTTCACTTAGCTGCTAAGCGAACGCGAGATGTGCTAGTTAGTAAGTTATAATAATATATTACGAGTATAATAGTTTGATAACATTGTTTCATACTATCAACGTCCCGCGACTATTTTACACGAGTATGATTTTAATTTTCATCACGGATAGAATAATTAAATTCAATCTTAATATTTGGATATTTAGTTTAATTGAAGTTAGGTTAAAGTTAATTTATTTCAATTATTTTAAGGTGATCGTACATGAAAAGTTGGTGATATTTTTATTATTGATAGGCAAGATGGCTTTTTTTTGGAAATCCGTAATTTTGCAGTTGTATCACTTTTTTGGTATAACGTTTGCAGTTTCAGAATTGAAAAATATACCGGTAAATATAAGATAATATATTGCACTTAGAAAATATATTTGAAATTTCAACCCTACGGAGTGAATACAATTTGTTTCTGGTATTGTATATACCAAGCGAGCGAAACCACTGGCAGATCAGTTAGTCTGCTGCAATCAGAAGTTTAAAGATATAAACATTCTAATTGTTGTCTCTCAGTTTATCTATGAAAATCTAATGTATGTAAAGAAAAAAGAAAAACAGGAACAGTTTTGACAACAGGAGTGATGCTCATTCCATCAACACGCGGAATAAGCACAAGCTATCCGTACATGTAACGCATCTCCACAGAATAAGTCATTCCTTTATGGAATGGGACAATGTAATATTAATAATTCTAAAACTTCCCAATGTTAGCCAAGATTTGCCTCTTAATATGTTTAAAATTTCTATTAAAACTAAACTCTGTCAAAAAGGTTATAACAAAATTACGCATTACTTGGAGGATAAAACAGCTTGGGACTGATCCTCGCCCATTTGCGTAAAAAAAATGAATTTCCTCCAGGATCCACCTACTCGTGTATTACCATGTCATAGTGTAGCGTGTCTTGCCCTACTGATACCATTAATGTCTCTTTTGTAAGGCAACACACTGGAGCTCAATATAAACGAACATTTGTTACATACATTAAGAAATTGGCGATACAAAAATTTTAAAAGACAAGCCCGCTGAGTAGCTTGCCGGATCTTCTCAGTCGATTTAAGAAATATTAAATGTAATGACAATTTGTAAGTGCCCCCGTAGGCCTAAACAGAATAAACGATTTCATTTTCATCATTTTCATTTTCAAATATTTTGTATGTGATCAAAATTAACTAAACTATTAATTATTATAACTAAATAATAAATAAACTAATAAAAACTATCTGCACCTGCAACTAAAGAAGATGACTAACCCACAAAGACATTTCTCTGGAAAAGAGTATAATTTATCTCTATCTATACTAATGAAAAAATCATAATATCCATCTGTTACACAGTTGTATGAAAGAAAGAGAAATCATTAATATTTTTTATGCTAATCGAGAATTGCAAGTTAATCGCCTGATGTTAAGCGTTACAATTGGCCACTACATTTCAATGTCATTGAGATTTTTAAACTAGAAGATTTTAAAACCTACATGGCAATACACTGCACTTGCCACACTGAGATATATGATGTTAAATCTCTTGCTGTCTTATTTCACTGAAATCATTGCTCTTCAACAAAACAGTAATGTTTGCATGCTACTGCTTCACGGTCAAATAACTGGTAATGGTGTGGTACTTTCCCAGGCAAACTTTGCAAAAGTAACCACTACAAATATAACCTTACTACCACTACCAACATAAATAATAGTGTGGGCTGATTGTTATTGTAGCCACAAATACATAAAAGTTAATTTTAAGGCAATAAGTCAACAAGTACGTGAACAATATGCCAAGAAAAATAAATCTAATTTTAAAATTGTATCTCTAATGCCTCCTTAAAAGACACAATAGCAAAGAATATACTTATTCTGCAAAAAATAATAATAACCCAGACTGGTTTTGATAACAGATTTTATTAAATTGAATTGTTAAGTGAAGTCGTTGCGATGAACGATCATTTATTAAACATTCGCTCAGAACCAAATATATCTTTATACCTTTATTGTTATTTTATGTATTGTCAAGGATAATGTTTTTTTATTTATGCTATTGTAATAATAATTAAATTGAAAATAATGGCTCGGAGTTTCTTACCCGTTCTTCTTTTCGTAGCTTTATTTATTTCATAAAGCGGCTGAAGTCTTTTTAAGAACATGTATTAATAATTAACGTTATTAAAATGTAAACCGCCAAACAATGACGTCTATTATCTGGTCATAATGACCAGAGCTATGTTGCTGTAGATAGCTAAAGGGTGTCGAGAGGTGAGCTGCGGTTTCACTAGAGCGCTACTACCGGCGTTATGCCCTTTAACACTTCCACCCTTGGAGCTTTTTGGTACTTGCTATTGCGTCTCCACCCCCAGACGGCAAATTTAGGCAAGCTGGGGGTCTTGGGGCTCATTTAGCCCCAGGGAGAATCAACGTTCACGGTGTTGCCACTCACCAACGGCTGGCTACAAAGCGGTAATTATTATTATTATTATTATAAATTCTTAGATAAAATCAGTGTATAGTTAAATTCAATTAATAGTTATCGCGTAAACCTAAGAGAGCACAACATAATTGATTTTAAACCACCTAAAAAGTTGTCGTCAAAATTACGATCTCTCGCAGCTTTCAGTTCGTTTCTATTACAAAATGTCCACCCACGTAAATACTCTTCCACTTTGGAATAACGGAAAATAACCTCTGGGAGTTGCTGTAAGGTGGGTGGTCAAGTTTTTAAAACCTATGACTCTGAAGGCCTTCCTGACGCCGTGTCGCGTTGTTTTGCAAAAAAATAACTTTGCGCTTTTTCCACTTCTATACGATCGCCTTCATCTCCTGTACGATCACCTTATTAAAATTGCCCAGTAAAAGAAAAGTTGTATATAAAATATATAATAAACATCATGTTAATGATCTCGCCTCGTAATTTTGTTAGGTGGGTGATTGATCATTATAATATTTTAAATGTACCAAAAACCGTTACCTAAAACTTGGACGCGGACTCAGAACTAAGACGTCAGTCTTGAGACGAGGTCTTCAGTAGAGGTTGAAATAGAGGTGAAAAAACCTCAAAAGCTTCCACTTTTTTATTCATTGTACTAACTCATGTTAAGCTTACGCAAATAATTCTCGGTACCTATGGAGGTTTTATTTTCATATTTGATTGGAATTGTTCCTACTCATTCTACTACTCAGTTTTACTATTTTCCAGCAGACAATTGCAACACTAATTCATAGGTAAGCACGTCAAATAGGTATTGTTTCAAATTAATTATCTTGTAGCTGGAGACTAGTTTCTCTTCTCTCTAGAATCTCCAGTATTTTTCAGGTGAAAGAAGCAGCAAAGTTCTAATGGTAAGGCACCAAACTGATGGATAAACTGACGTTAATTATTAGCTAGATAAATAAACCTAGCTTACTCGTATATTCTACCTTCAAGTTAAGAATGCAGTACCCACAAATAGAAACTGGAATTGCTAGCAGAACGGGAAACAACGGACGGGCTCTAATTGCGGAGTACCACTACTGGCTGTCGTGCACCGTAATGCAAACGATATCGGACGGACCGCAATCCACAGATGTCTCTAGTGCAGTGTACGAAAGCTTGGTGGTTGGTATATGAATGTGGTCGAACCTTCGTAGACCGACACAGACTTAGGTGAATCAAATGTTCAGCAATACCAATATAACTAAATCCATACAATCTTAATGGCACTTTGACGGCGCAGTGGGTAGTTACACTACTGTCATCGCGCGTGGTCCAGGTTCATTCCCTAACCGTGGCAAATGTATGAGTGATCAGCAGAATTTTTTGTTCTCGGGTTTTAATTTGTATCGTATCTGTCCATGTCATCCACACAGGGATCCCTGGTGAAAAGGTATGAGTGTGTAAACATTACAGCTAATATAATGATATCAGTCACTTAAGAATATAAACGGCATCAACAACATCGAGCTACAAAAATATTATCGTCTACGACGGTTAGTAAGATAATTGTAGAGTACCAGGAAATTCCAAAAATTTCAAACGCATTGGGATGGAAAGATGCCTGAATGGAGTCGACACCTGCAATTGCATTTAATAACCGTCAGTCGCTGATCTACAACTATTGTAAAGAACACCAGTGATTTTAGCTATATTATACAAATAGAAAAGCTGAAAAAGCAAATGAAACATAATTACTAATAATAATTACTTAAAAAAAGCATATAACTTCATTTAAAAAAATTATCAACAATACATTTTTCTGCCAGTCCACATTACAACCCAGGATTTAAAAAAATGTTTAATACGGTTTAAGTGGCACATTATTAGCTAAGATCAGTGCTACAATTGTAATTTTCTGTATTTACTAAAGATAATAGTCGAAAAACACTTTTACGTTGTTGAAATATGTGTAAATAAGATATAAAATATTAAATTGTATACAAGATGTACGGTGTTTGATTTCCATAGTTCATTGTTCTTTTTTGTAGGATTCGGTCACCTAAAATTGACATTAAAAATATAAAATTATACACGTTTTGTATGACTATACCAACTATTATATTTTCTAGGCTTTGATTGGCTAGCAAATAATAAAAGTATAAAAGACAACTGCCGCGCTTCAACATAAATAGGGCCACTTACGAGAACTAGAAGAAGAAGGCAAGAAATTCGGAGTCATTATTATTAAATTATTTTACAATACATTATTTTTATTACTTGCAATAAATGTTAGTGGGCAATCATACTGGTGATTGAGCGTTATCGAATTCAATACAAACAGGGTAAATGCAAAACTTATTATAAACTGAGGTAAACTATAATTCTTTGTGCAATTACGCCAACGCTGTGACATTTCAAAGTCATTTAAAGTAGTCCGACCAATTGAATTGCAAATTGAAGAAATAAAACAACGTTTGGCGTTTTGCTGTTTTTCCTCATTTTCCAGTAAAGTTTCAAGTCTTGCATGTAGTTGCGTAATTCTACTGCGGTAAAGTACCTAACTGCGGTAAGTAACCTACGTCTATGTTGGAAAAATAAACGGCCATTACTTAAAGTTCAAAAGAAGTAAAGGACAATCCAATAGAAAACTTTCTGAAAATTATACACAGCTCTTAAACTTCAACAAAACCGTTAATAATTTTAGTGCCACGGTGTGTTTGTATGGTCACAGAATAAGTAATAGTACAATTCGATGGCACTATAATATGATCCATGTTATGAGGTAAGGTAAGAAATTGTTGTGATATGGTAAGAAGGTAACTAATTCGCTTTAGAAATACGAGTATGATTGAATTCAAAGTAATTTGTCCGCGTTCATCCAGACAACTATTTTGTTTTGTATCATGGGCTACCGCTTCTTAGAGTTCAATTGTTCAGTAAGTCGCGTAGCCTGCCAAAAAACCGAAACTCTGAAAGCAATGAGTCTGAATGACTGAAAATGATTGAACGGCTGTCAGGTTATAACATTGATTATCAGGTTATATTTCCTTTAGTTATATATCATCCCTGTTTGTTGCGACGACGACATACACAGTGCATGGATACACTAGCCTCTGTTTATTTAGACCACCGCTATTATCTCCTAATAACGTTATCAAATGCGCTGAAGATTTCCAATGCTATTTAGTTCGTTTCTTTATCATTATTCACGGAATGATAGCAATACAGTAGGTTTGAAACAACTATTAGGTTCCGTTATACATCGTCGCTACTGCCATGTATTTACCCAACTATAGTGGAACCATAGGAAAAAGGAGGGATATGATTACATTTTTCTAGCGGTGGCCACATACATGACGTATAACACGACACGATACAGAGATGAGAGCTGAGAGCGCCTCGACTTTGGTATCCATATACCAAAGTCAAGGCGCTCTCAGCTGCTAGCGCGTGCGGTCGTCGGATCATGCAAATGCACCTCGTAAACAAGTATAAAATTTATAACAATATAACATTTACGTATTAAATAAAAAGTTAAAAAGCCGTGCGATTCTCTAACGATTCGTCGACGAGCTCACCTCATGAGAAGCTCACTCGAGCTCACTCACTTTATGAGATATCGCCCTTGTACACAAGGTGGTTTTTCCAACGTTTCTTGTCATCTCGGCATTTGTTTCACGGATGTTGTCAAAGATGCAACGATTTTTGCGCTTAGAGAATCGTACGGCTGATTGTATCGGTGGCAACAATACATTACAACCAGCCGTGCGATTCTCTAAGCGCAAACATCGTTGCATCTTTGACAACATCCGTGAAACAAATGACGAGATGACAAGTATGTGTCAATTGTGTCAATCAAGTGTCAATGTATGTGTATTAAGAACTGCTATTTTATTACATATATTTCATAATACATACAATTGTGAATAAAGAGAAAAACTGTTTTAAAAGTGAAATAAGTGGTATGTTTGATATTTTTTTTAAATGTACTCATGTATATTAAAATACGTTTTTGTTTCCGTCAATGTGTACTTAAAAGTGTTTGAAATGTCATATATTTTTTTGGAATTTTAAGTAGACCACTGTTTATACGATAAACTGCTTTCACTGGGACGCAAAGGGTTAAACCCCTACTTTTGCGACGTTAGGACCCTAATATTGGCGTAGACCACATACCCTGATAGTTTGTGTCTGTCATGAATGAAATCGTTACTAACAGAATCGATCGACATTGTTTATCAACAAAATATGTTACTTTTGTATTGCACATGTTTACGTATCATTTGTAATTAATACTTTTAGACTCTACCGAGTATACACACATGAAACTCCACAATTGAGTTCCTAGAACAACAACGACTACTTACACAATTATGAAATGGTTTATCTGTGTAATTCGGTTTTAACTCAATTTAGGCGTAATATAGTAAGTACGAGTATGGAATCTTGAAACAAAGTAAGAATAACATTTTTTTTCCAGGTTGGAAAATTTAGAAAGGTAGTAAAGAAAGTATACGCAAGTCAGACACTATACGATATACAAATATATCTTCCTAGGAACCATGTTATCGATTTTAGTGACAATTAAATCATGCATGTTGTGCATAGATTTAAAAAAAAAAGTGTGATGGTGTAGGTACTTAGTTTTGGAATCGAACGCTGTTGTTTTATTGAATAAGAAACTTTCTTTCAAATTTTTTTTTCTTTGAAAATAAAATTATTTCTTTTTCGGTAACATGTCAAAGGGGCTTGAACCTTTTTGTATGGAAGCTGACATATCAACCCGCCGCCATTTTGATTTTTTCGCGGCACATTATGATAGTGGTATGTATGGCTAGAAGACACATAGACGAACAAAATGTCAAGTAGCATGGTACCCTTAAGTGTCACGTTACCGAGATATTTGGAGGATCGACATATGAGTACAATGACAATCAAATAAAATAGAGTTATTTCGTGTCTATAAGTGTCAGCTTGTATCCTGTATATCAAATCACACTTCACATTATGAAAGTTTGTATTAAAGGTGTTTGTTACTCAGAAACGGCCGAATTTGGGTGAAATTTTATATGGACATGGTTTGTAACTCCGATTAACACATATTTTATAACCCGTTCTAACAGCGTTAATCAACCTTTTTCCGTGTGGATGTATTTTAGTACTTGAAGTTTATATTTTATCACTTACCAGAAAATAAACTCCTATATTATAATTAATATAATAAATACTTATTCCTAAATTCCTATATAATAAATCGCTTTACTAACCCCGGGTTCCTATCCAGAAACGGATCGTTTTGATTACGACTTTTTGACTGTTTTTTCGTACAAAAATGTCTAAAAGATACTAGTCGTAAGCAACACGATCCGTTACCAGATATAGTAGAATATAAAATTAATCACAATGGAAAAAAAAAACTGTCATTACATTTCATCACCCTTGACGGTCATCGAGCACGTCTAGTGTATCGAGCTGTCAAAATGATAGCGTAAACGACTTTTATAGTCGTTTACGTATGAATTACGTATGAAATGTAATGACGGTTTTTTTCCATTGTGATTAATTTTATATTTGTATGTACGTAGGTATTGTATTTTATTATTATTCTTTACTGATTGATTCACTAAGTATTGAAATTTACTAAAACTATATTACAGAAATTGCCATCCAAAGTTTTTTATTTTTTACGTTTTGGTATAAATATAGTTATCGCCTTGTCAAAGTTTGTGTCAGTTTCTGATATTTTTATCAGAAACTGACACAAACTTTTACAGAACTGTCATCATTACGATATTGTCGTAGGCAGAGATCTTGTTATGTTGTCTATGCTGTTCCCAAGAACATTACGCTTTTTCACCCGCGTGGTGATGGATGATGATAATGATGACGAAAAGTTCGTTGATGAAAAACGTTCAGCCGTTCTGCCGGTTTTGAGTAACAAATAATATATTTATCCATCCATCCATCCAAACTTTCACATTTATAATATAAGTGGGATAATGTAATACACATTACCAAAATATTACACAGATTACCTTGTATCTGATTTAGGATTATTTCGAGGTCGCTTACGACGACCTCGATGTCTAACTGTGAAGACTGGAAATCCAAAATCAGACATATTACCTCTCGTGGCTCGGCGAGTAGACCCTGAAATACCTGAAATACCAATATTACCAGGAGGCTGACTGATCGACGCCAGAGATGTCGTGATGGGGTCGTCCGGGTCATCCAGGAGGTGTCGTGGGCGGCGGCGTGGCGGGGTGAAGTATGGATCTGACGTGTGTGTTGAGTAGTTAGCGGTTTGCACCACTAGTCGTCTGTCTACCGTGTAAATGTGTATATATTAAGAGACCACGTTTCAGTGCCATAAGTAATCACTGGTAACACACATTGGTCGAAGACTCTTGTCTTGAGGCACAGTTAAGTTTGACAAGAAGACGAGAAGACTTCGCGAAGTTGGACTTTCTCAAAGTTGGACCTACCTATAGTTTGACTGTCTGTCCCAGGTAGATGTACTCGTCAACAACTTCAAGAACTGAGTTCTTAACTGATATTGGGGTAGGCACAACATGGGCATTAGACATAATTTTCGTCTTGTGCATGTTCATCTTAGGGGTACCAACGGGTAGGCCGTTGGTAAACTCGATGGAGGCCTTCGGTATATCCTTACTGGTTACTAAATGTACTGTACTGCCACGCGAAGGCATTTTAGGTATTTCATTTTCAAATGAGTGCAGGTAATAATGCAGTTACGGCTGTGTTTTTCCGATTGTTATCGCTTATCGTGTGGGTATGTGAAATCGAGGAAATGGTAGGGTAGCGATCTATAGTACACTTGTGGAACAGTACGGACGAGTACAAAATATGGGAATTATAATGTCAAACAACAGAAACATTCTGATAACTTTCTGAAAACTGTCTGATATGTGATTAATTAAGTACTCGTATGTACAACTGTTATTAACAATTTGAATAAATAACTTTGGCTTATTCATAGTAATATTTTTAATAATAATAAAGATCCGCATGTATCGTAAATTCAAAGAAAAGTTTTTATACTTACCAGTCTCTTTATTATAGTAACTCTACGAAGAAATAATAGTCTTCGTAGTAGTAACTAACTAAAGCAAAACCTAACTATATACCATTCATTACTTTTCTAATTACTTAAAAAACAAATGTTAAATATATAAAATGTACATTGCTATGCTATGTGTATAGCAACTTTAGGGCCCAATGTTGCATTCGACACACCTGATAAATATTTATGGATAAAACGTCTCGTTTATTTCAATTAACTTTATCAATAATATCACACCACTCTTCCATTTTCACTTTCGCGGGGGGAAACAGTTACAGATCTTAACTTACCTATCTGTACTTGTATAAAATATATGTATATGTATAATGTATAAAAATGAACCCCTATTTCTTCTGGTCACGCTATAACTTGAGAACGGCTTCACCGATTTCATACATCTTTTTTTAAAATGTTTTCTAATACTTTGTAGAAGGATCTAACATTAAACAAATTAAGAAACTATGGGAGGTTATGGCGAGGCCGAAGGCTGAGCCTACTACGTGAAGTCGCAGGCAGTCGCTAGTAATATTACAAATGCGATAGTGAGTATGTTTGTTTGTTACGCTTTCACGCCAAAACAGCTGAACTGATAATGAAATTTGGTAGAGATTGATTATTCCCGGGAAAGAACATACAATACTTTTCATCATTCAAAATGAAACGCAGGTAGTACCTGGTTTCACATAAATGAGCAGCCCTATAATATAATAATATTTTTTTTTTTTTTATACCGAACGGACATAAAAATATTAAACGGGTTTTGTGTTTCCGAAACCGCGCCGAAAGGAAAATAATAATGGAACAAATAAGTAAAGCCACGCGGCAACCGCGTGGCCCCCTGGACAGTCAATTTATTACCCTATTTATTAAAAAGATTAACATAGTACATAATCTCTGTCGTAGGTTGTAATTGTTTCAAAATATAAGGAGTACCTTCTTTAAATGGTATCTTAAAATGTTTAATAAAATATATTTTTTATCACATTTTCGGTAACTGACTATAAAGTATTTCCAAGGAAGGTTAGGTAAAAACCTGTTAATTTTAAGAAAAATACCCCCAGAGATATAACAGATCTGAGGAATAAGAATCTACCTCCACACATTTTACTACTCAAAGTCTATAAATAATAATATAAATAATTAAAGTCAACAATAGTAAATGCAAAATATTAAATTTGTCTTACGTCTAAGCTTTTCTCATACAAATGTAAACTGTTTTAAAGTTATTATTAGAAATGTTAAAAAGTGCGCCATCTACCAATATTAGATAGAACCACCCGCGTCACGCTTCAAACATAAAGCTTTGGTGATAGCGCCACCTCCACAGCTTTGCGAGAACTATTGTGACCTAAAGTATACCGTCACAAAAATAAATGTCAATAGATGGCGCCTAATACAAAAAATTTGGTAAGCTTTTTTTACATGTTATTGATTGCGCCTTTAGTGTTTGTATGTGAGTGTCTATAACACTAATAATAATATTGATATTATTAGGATGTAGTATAGTATGTTTACCCACTCGTACTTAGCAGTAGAAAGATATCCAGTTAGTTATTATTAAGTAGGTACATATCTACTTGTATGAGGATTACGAAAACGATTACTGATTTAAAGTAAAGCCAGCTTACTTAATTATAAATCATAACTGCTACCAAACCTTGTTCCATTAATAAAATTATTATGGAGTGCTATTTAGGTAGATACGATAGCGGTACCTACCTACCTATGTTCAAGTGGAAGAACCACGCGGAAGAATTATTATTATAGCTCGTGGCTCTACTGTAGAATTATGTTATAAGCTCATTGGTACAGCTGTTTTCTCCAACTTTTGTGTAATAAAAGAGAGAGACATTCCCTCCAAAATAAATTCTTTACAGACATACTTAGTTTTTTATGTTATACTTAGTCTATTAGTGGGACATCTTAGGCAATAGACTCGAGTTAATTAGCAGGACTGCAAGTGTAAGCACAGGTGTGTAGGCAGTGTGTAGGTTATCACACACACACACACAAGTATTAAACACTACCTAGATACTTTTTTTAATCAGGCAAATATAATCAGTGTTTATCTCTTACAAATAAACAACCAACCTTACCTGTTCTACTTAGTTACTATGTCAGTGCAAAAATGTATGCATGAGGCGCTCGGAGCGGAGCTTGACTTTGCGATAGAACGCTTGTTGCGGTCAGGAGTCGGATGAGTGACCGCTAGTGGCATTATTCAACTGAGTGCTTCCGTGCTTCGGGACACGTTAAGCCGTCGGTCCCGGTAGCTTGTCTTAGGACAACAGTCGTTAGACTATGTCGAAAGCCTTCGGGCGTCCTGAAAACTTCAACATGGGTTGGCTATTCACCACGCCGCACTGAGCCCGCGTGGTGGATAATGGCCCAACTCCTCTCTCTGAAAGGAACACTCGACTCCTGGCAGTAGGAACATAAAGGCCTGATTATGCAAGAAGTGTATACATATGTAGATTTAAATACTTGATATGGGTTTTACTGGTCATATTTATTAGTGGTTAGGTAAAAACACAAACTATAATTATCCATATACACGCTATTATACTCGTATAATGCTATCACATATTATTATTTGAAGATTGGAGAAGCAGTTGATTGTGGGACAAATGCAGGGGAAGCGCTCCAGGGGCCGAATTCCAACACGATGGTGTAAAATCATTACAGAGGCAACAAGAGAAAATCTACAACGATCTACTGAACTGGCGCAGGACAGAAGCAAATGGAGACGAATCGTATATGGTCACGATCCTCACTAGTGAGAACGACAAAGAAGATACACGCTATAAGCTTATACAGTGGTTCGTTTCGCCCAGAACGGAAAATCCAAATTTTAACAATTCATTTTTATTTTGTAGATAGTCGATTGACTATGAATATAAAAATGTAAATAAAAATATTTTTAATATTTTAAATGGACGATACCTATACTACGAAAATATAAATACGAATGTGCTTGCGTGGTCTACATGATTCGGTATCATAGAACTATATTGGCAAAAACCGTTTTATACTACATGGTCATTTTAGCATCAATATATCAATAGATAGCACCAAGAGCTTAGATCTGGAAGTTAACCGTATGTTTGAATTTGAAGTCCAAGGTTTGATCGTATGAATGACTTTTATCAGAATTTTCCCTGCTCTTCAGCAAAGCATCAGGAAATCGGATCTAATACGAGTACACTCACCTAAATGTTTTAGATCCGATTTTCTTGATGCTTGATGTTATAAGTTGAGTCTTGACGCCTTTGCCTTTTCTTTTAGATGTAGTTTTCTTATTCCTGCGTATACACTGACTTTAACCTTCAATCTTATAGTTTAAAGTTATACTTTATCAACTCGACTTGAATTGCCCATTTCTATCACCCCTGATAGAATATTTTCTAAGGATTTCTAATGTTTATACTTTTTAGCTGCTACAGTAGTTTTGTTATGGTTTAAATTACAGTCTTGGTTGCTGTTTGACATGCATCCCTTAAAGTATCTGACATCGATGACCAGACACATTGTATATGTGTTGATTTACAATGGTGGGGGGAGGTGGTGAGTTGGACCGCTTGGGCAGCGCTGGGAGCCTGTCCTCTTCCTCCTATTGTTTACAACTGTTGTTGTTGTTGGTTGTTGCTACTGGAATGGCAATCGTGGTTATAAAGTTTTACTTCAATCCAAACTGCGTTCAGCCAAAAAGCATTTCATTTCCTCTCACAGATTAAAATCTTTCAGAAAAATACGGAAACGATGATTTTCCGAGCCATGTATTAGTATGCGGACAAAAAGTGCAAATGTCGCAAGCTTCCGTTCTTCTTTGCAAAACTAGGTCATCTCATTGTGCTTCCGTTTGCTGTTACGAGGCACTGTTTACTTGAAAATTTATTAGACGATACATACTCACCTACTCATAATAACGTTTCTAGTATATAAATACCTTCTTAAATACCTTCGCTAGCTAGACTGTGGTATCTAGGTTGAGCTATCTTTTCACTGGTTTGCATGTTTTTGTTCGCGTGTTTAGATTTTACTTTACTACCTTATATCGCCGTAATAAGAGGCTATTACGGAAATTAATGTGGATGTAGATGAAAGTGTGAGGTAATTTATTTTTTTTATATTAAACTAGCATCTGCCTGTGTGGTGATTGATAATGATTATGATGAAAAGTATCCTATGTCCTTCCCCAATATATGACACATCAGAAAGCACAAAAATCATAAACATTGGTCCCTCCCTTCGTGCGGACACGAGAGAGTTCGTGAGAGACATGTGCCGTGAGAATTTTGTTACCGCGACTCAGGATTTTGCAATACGACTGTCACGCCATCTAGTTTGAACGCCACGAACAAACTGTTGTTTTTTAATGACGTTTTCTAAAAATTAAACCTAGCTAGATCGATTTATCGCCCCCGAAAACCCCTGCATACTAAATTTCATGAAAATTGCTGGAGCTGCTACCTTATTGCTTAACTTAAATGAGAATGAAATGTCACTTCATTCTCATTCCCATTGACGGTTCCAGCCAATGGGCTCGCATGGTTTCGCCCAGGATGGGATCCAAATGTCAAAATGAAGCCAATTCCCATTCTCCGTCAAGATATACAATATGGCGGCTGTATCCGAGATCCAGATTACATGTATATATATATACAAGAATTGCTCGTTGAAAGTATTTGATATCCGTATTCGTTATTGGGACTCTTTTTATATATCAAATTAGTTTGCCTTTCTGTCCTATATATTTATTTGAAATATTTAAACGTCTTCCTCTGTATTGGTGTAAACTTCGTGCTAAAGACGTTTAGGTTGGATGAATTCAAAATCACGCATTACTTCGTATCTATTTTTCTAGACATCTTGTCATCATTTAGAAAACATATTTTAAAAGGCGCATTTGTCCCTACTAGAATATTCAGATTTAAAAATAACATACTTTTGAATAGATTTACTTAGTAAAATAATATGAAAACTTCTTCAATACCGTTATATTTGTCCAGTTGTGATACAAATACTCATTAAAACAATCTAAACAGATGTTACATGATGCGTAAACTATTAATTCAGAATAACTTTATTTAAATATTCTAGTTTAATATTTATTTATTAACAATGGGCCTAATTTTCTTTTTCGGTGGTAATGCCAACACATCATTGCAATAATTTATGTAGTGAAACTGTAAACTGATCCTCACTACTTTTATTAAGCAGAAATTACTAACCTAACCTCTCAATATAAAACGTCTAGGTATCACACTCGATAAGAACTTGCGTTGGGACCCACAACTAGCTGTAACTAGTCGAAAAATGTTTGCATTTCCACTTCTATAAGCCTATGCCTATTTCTTTCCATGCATGGTTGTCTGGAAGAGATCGCGAAAAGACCGCCTATTGTGACACTATTAGTTTAAAGTATTTACATTGTAAGATATTTTTGTGTATACAATTGTATCGAAATGTACTTATGTGTTATGTGGTGTTACATTAAAGAGTTAATCTATCTATCTCAAAAATGGTATTTAAGGAAACGATATATAACATGAAAAAAAATGTATCTTCAAGAGCTAAAGACCTATAAATCTCGACCAATCAAAATCAATTCTATAATTTAATAAGCCACCCTGTACTTTCACGGTAAATTGGTCCCCGCCACTTCTATTAAGATGCGATGAACCACCTAATCCCTCAGAGTGGAACGTCTTCGTAACGAAGACAAATTAAGCTCACCTAGTGAAGCACCTGGATTAGCGCTGAGACATTAGTGAAGATTATTCATATGTGGAGTTAATTATGTGTACAAACGGAGCGGTTTGTGTTTAATGTGCTACTTGTTCTGTGTTTGGTATGAGAATAGATTAACGCATTGATTTAATGACGCATGCAGATAGGAAGGGTTAGACAATTGCCGGCAGAGGTTTGTGCCAACAGTGTGACTAATGACTGGGTATTAAAATTACTGTTGAAAATAACTTTTCAAAATAATAAACTTTCCAAAATACTGTGTAGAGATCTGCTTACATTTATAAAAGCCCTCGTTATTTTAATAAACTTACGTATTTGAAATGAATGTGTTCATTAAATTTAGATTTAATTAACAAACTGAGATTTAAATTACATAACCATAAATTCGTTTTGTTATATTTGCTAGAAGCTTTTTAGAAATTAAAGGGAGGGGAACCCCCCCCCCCCCACCATTTTTCCCTGCCGGAATCGCGTAGTTTTTTTTAATTTAATATTAAAGATCAATTTTTCTACTCTATTTAAATACTTTTACACTTAACTTTGGGGGAGGAGGAGTGGGTAGGAGGGGGGGTTGGGGGCAGGGAACCCCCCCCTACCATTTCCCCCTGCCGGAACCGCGTAGTTTTTTTAAAAATTTAATATCAAAGATAATTTTGTTTACTCTACTAACACTTTTACACCTAAATTTAGGGGGGGAGAGGGGTTGGGGGTCAGAGTTGGATTTGTCACTAATTTCGACCTAACCGGTCTGACTTGGACTCCGGGTGGGATCCCGCCAGAAGCTCTAGCGGTCGCCCCTGAACGTTGCTTCAGGACCTCCCTTGAGCTTCTGGCTCCCGCATTATTTATAAACACTCTAGGGGTAGTAGCCACAAGAATAGGTGGAGTCGGGGTGCTCTGTGTCGGTTTTCTGACTACTTTCAACCTAACCGGTCTGAGTTGGTCTCTGGGTGGGTAAGGGAGGAAAATAATTTTCACAAAACTATGTAGGAGTATTTATTTTATTTTGTAAACATAGTTAATTACATTGATCAACTCGACAAAGGGATCTTTTTTCTGCTTGAATAGATCTCGCCTCCACAAATATTCAACTATAGCATCACTAAAATCACACGGATTATTATAATTGTCTTTTTTAAAAAACCTTTTCACTGCTCTCCATTGAGATTTGATTCTCTGGGTATGGACCCCATCTGGGGCCACAAATGGATTATCTGGGTCCGAATGGTTGACTTTCTTATGGATGTACCCATGGTCAGCTAGGCAGTCATAAGCCTTCCAGCAATCGGTGTGTATAATGGTGCCTTTTTCTATATTTTTTTCAATTAAAGGCACCAACACCTCAGCTGAGCGGCAATTATCTGGGCAAACTTCTAATCTAAGATCTTCGGACCCATCTTCAATCATTCCTAGAACCCAATGGCCCTCAATATGGCGTCCTGCATCAATAACAAAAAAAATTATTAACTTTAGTTTCTACTTAATAAAACAGTTTCTGGGTGGTAAAAAGAAATAACATTAACCTAGTGAAATCTTAATTAATTACCTTTATTATATTTTCTCTTTCCAAACTTTGACTCGTCTATCTGGACGATTCTCCCAGGGCCTCCAATCTTTCCTTTATTTTCATTGTTTTCCAATTTGAATATCACCACTGCTTCACGGCAGTAGTTAAACCAGTCGCTGATGGTGGTTCGGCTAAGGCATTGTTTATTTTCTGATTTATATGGATCCTCATTTATTGTCATATTGTAGCTCCATTTATGCTCCATATCCATATATCCATTTATAAAAAACATGCACCAATGGTACATGAATGTTTTCGAAAAAGGTACCGTTGGTTCTTGATACTTTCGATTTTTGTTTGCATTGCCCTTTAGTGCACACCCATGAACCAAAAATTTTATTGGTTGACTTGGCCAGATGCATGGGTTTACGATGCGTGCGACACAGTTTTTCAGTAGATATCATATCCTTGTCTTCAGTAAATTGCACACACTGTTCAGTGGATCTCAAGCATCGAATAACCTTAGCCAAATTCCACATATTCACAACTTCGTCCGTGTAGAAATGACGTCCAGCAGAGCGTCGGGATTCAGCTTCCGTCCCGGTAACCCCGGAACTTGTTGACAGCACGGGTTCTGTGCCTGAGGGCGCTTCTCTAGAAGCCATAGCTCGCCAAAAACGATCGGTGTCCAGTAAGCCAGCAAAAGTCGTCCAAAGTAGCGATCCAACGGTGTCCAGTGAGTAAGCCAAGGTTGTACGGGGAAGAAATCCAATCGGTGTCCAAGAGAGAAGCCAAGTCGTCGAAAAATCGTAGAAAAAAACAGAGGAGCACATTCACGAAAACTCGAAAGCAACGGAATAATGCAAATCGTGTATGTCAAATCAACGTCACATACGTCAAACACCACAAACCTCAAAAATAGCGATCAAAACGTTTCGTTTCACGAACATAAACATAGCAGACGTTCAAATTTATGCAATATTTCCTGATATTGCGTTCCGTTTCACGCATCCGCATGTTTTTCGTGTGAAATTACAGAAACTTTAAATATTAATTTAAAATACGTTCGCGTAACTCCGGCAGCCAAAATCGAATTGGGAGGGTCAAGACAAAGCCCCTTGACCATTCCACAGTAGCAGAATCCTCAAATTCAGGCGACTCGATTCAAGACCCGACCCTTAATTCATTTCATACCCTCTTTTTTCACAATAATATAATTAACACTTGAAATGAAAATTGATTGTCAAATGTTGTGTGTACAACGAGAGCCTTAAAGTCCAGGCGTGGTAGGTGGTTTCAAGCCGATATCGAAGCCGCTGTCTATTGCTCGTATGGCATCTATTTGAAACTCCTTCCATAATTGAACTCTATTCCCAACATCTGCATTATGCAAGAAACTGAAAATGCAGGAATAGGCTAATGGCGGATATTTCAGTATCCTTGCAAAGCACCCCGGATAAGTCTACTGGACAGCCAGCCTGTTCACGGAAATCCGTAGCTCTCAATATCCAGCCAATGACGTCACGTACAGTGCAGTGTGACATAACTCACGTGGGTCCGAATGCCCACGTCCTGTCCGTGCATGAGTTATGCATTGGTATTGAAGGTAACATCGTCTCAAAATTATCTTCTATCTAGTTCTATTTATAGATGTTACGATGAAAAGTGGTTTCAACATCTTACGCTTTGAGGTTGTTGAAATAAAAGTAGTAAAATTTTAGTTTATTCATTTATATGACGCGCAAAAATGGAAAGAAATACATTAAATTAAATTAAAATTAAATTAAATTAAAAATTATTTATTACGGGCATTATGACCCACATTACACATATTACACATAAGACATAGACGAGATAGAGAGAAAATCATAAACTTATATTGATTCTTAAAAATAATAATTTGATTTTGAAATATTCTAAATTAAATTAAATTAATAAAAATAAAATAAAATACAATCAGATAATGTCAAAACATACAGAAAACAAAAAATACAAAATAATGTTATACAATAATTAGGCCTTCACATAATTAGTGGAGTGAAGACGCATCCAATGAGTGAACATTGGGCTATCCCAACGGCAAGAACGCTCAAGATAGTGTTGGGGCTACCGCGCCAGCGGCAGAGTAGTGAAGCACACCGTTTACGAATGATGGCGTAAAAGCCGTCAACTTGCGCGTCTGCAAACATACCGGACGCGCTGCAGAAACGCGGTTAATTTAATTAAAACCAGTTATAAGTCACTTTCTTTCATTTGTATCTCAAACACCAGCAACATAGACATAGGGTAAAATATAACATCATCATCATCAGCCTGTAGCAGTCCACTGCTGGACATAGGCCTCTCCAATTGCACGCCACTTAGGTCTATCTTGGGAGATAGAAATATAACATACCAAATCTAATAAAAAGTGACATACTATATTATTATATAAAATTGACAAATTTAAGCAAATAAGATAGAGAATATCATCCGACATGATTTTCATTCTCTGATACCCGTTCTATGCAGTTCACCATCATATCACCAGTCATGGTTTTGGTCCTATCACAGAAAGAAATAATAATTATCATCTCGCGTAATAACTGAGCCTATTGTCACATCCCTTAGTCGGTCATCTACGACGTGACACTCTCACATCCCACAATGCAGGTGGAAATTATAGACTATACGAAATATATATATGTTAACAATTCAAATATTTAATAGATTTCAGCTTGTGGGTTGTGTTATTTCGGTTGAGGACCAGTAGTGTCAGTCTACGAAGAACTTAATATCTCTTCGTACCTACGAAGTAGGTATTGGTACCGAGCAGCCGTGCGATTCTCTAAGAGCAAACATCGTTGCATCTTTGACAACATCCGTGAAACAAATGACGAGATGACAAGAAACGTTGGAAAAATAACCTTATGTACGCTACGGCAAGTTATACAGAAGACCGAAGAGTATAACTTGCCTCTTTGTTTAGCGTTTGTGGACTATGAGAAAGCCTTTGATTCGATCGAGACGTGGGCAGTGCTTGAGTCTCTCCAGCGGTGCCGTATTGACTATTGGTATATTGAAGTGCTGAAGTGTTTGTTCAAAAACGGCTACATGTCAGTTTGAGTACAGGTCCAGAAGGCAATTCCATTGCAAAGAGGCGTGAGACAGAGAGACGTTCAAATTCAAATTCAAATTTATTTATTTTGGTACAGAAATGTTGGCCTTAATTATCTTAAAACTATTCTAGAACTAGACAATGTTTAATGCAATTTAAAACTTTCATTAAGATAACACATAATATCTCTAGCTCTCACGGTAGGATTCCCTGTGTTTGTGAGAGCTAGTTCACTCCATTAGGGTCTAAGTTAACATAACTATTACTATATTTTTTTTTATTATTTGTGTAACTATGTGTGTGTGTGTGTGTGTGTGTGTGTGTGTGTGTGTTGGTGTGTGTGTGTGTGTGTGTGCGTGTGTGTGAATATTTAGATGTTAATATGTAGCAGATTTTCGGTACCTTTAGGTCCTAATATAAGTAAGTAATTTGTGATTTTCCGTTTACATAATTTCCTAGTATCGTGTATTAAATTTAGTGTTTTGTTTAGTTGTTTATATATATAATGTCCTAGATAGTTGTAGCATCTTTTGCCTATTGTTTTCTTAGTTAATGTGGTTTGCCATGAGCATTTGCGCCTCGAATAAATTTTGTTATGATCTCTACTGATGAGGGCTGTTTTGTGGAATCTTAATGCACTTGCCAATACGAAAAGTTGTCTTACTCTAAGTTCCTTAGTGTCAGCGTAAAGTGCATCGGTAGAGTATCTATACGGCTTTTTATATGCAACCTTAAGTATGGCACGTTGCACTCGTTCCACTTTCATCAAGTGAGTAATACAGGCTGCTCCCCAAGATGTAATGCAATATGTAAGAACAGATCGGCAGAGTGCCGTGTAAACAACTCTGATAGTATCAGCATCAGCCACTGATCTCAATCTTTTAAATATGTATAGTAGCTTCCTCATCCTGTTACTGACTATTTTGATGTGTTTAGTCCATGATAATAGTTCATCAATATATATACCCAAGTACTTTACATCCTCAACCTGCTGTAGCTTTGGGCATATACACTGTTGCTCTTCATCTAATTCACATGAGTGGAGTTTAATACCGAGAGGCTGAGTGGGTGCTGTACGATTTGAGACTCGGAACGCGATGATTTTGGTCTTCTCTGCGTTCAGTTATAACAAATTTGTCTGCAACCAGTTCACTATTTTACGAAGTCCATTATTAGCTACCTTTGTAAGTTCGTTCCAGTTTTTTTCATAAAAAATGACCGCAGTGTCATCGGCGAAGGCAAACAGCTTGCACTGATTCACTTGCAGTTGGAAAAGGTCATTAATATAGGCAATAAACAGAGAAGGACCGAGCACGCTGCCCTGTGGTACCCCAAAAAGAGCTTCTTGAAAGTCACTGTAGTGCTCGCCAAGCTTGACTCGCTGCCTTCGACCACACAGGTAAGTTTTGAACCAGTTTAATGGTACTCCACGTATACCGATACGTTCTAATTTTTTGAGTAATATTGGTCTTGAGACGGTATCAAAAGCTTTGGCCAGATCAAGGAAGACGCCTATACACCTCTGTCCATCATCTAGCTTACCAGCAACAAGGTCTACTAATGATGTAACAGCGTCTTCAGTTGATCTGCCATGTCGAAACCCAAACTGATTAGGCGAGAGAATGCCTTCTTTTTCAAGAAATGACACTAGATTTTTATTCACTACTCTTTCTAGTATTTTAGCGAGCGAGCTCAGTAGCGATATAGGCCTGTAATTAGAAGCCAGTTCTGTGTCACCTGCTTTATATATAGGGCAAATATTCGCATCCTTTAATGCAGCTGGAAAGATTCCGCTTTCTAAACTAAGGTTGCATACATAGGAAATTGGAGTAGCAAGAACATGCTTAGCACATTTCAAAATCTTATTGTTTATGTTATCTATTCCTGGGGCCGATAACGTTTTGAGGGTTGATATTATTTTTGTAATTTCCGATGGATCTGTTGGGATGAAGAACAATGAGCTGGAAGGTGAGCTATTTAATAGTAAGTTGTCTGCCAGATCTTGTTCTGTTACATTGAGTTGGGTTAAAGTGTCATTTGCAAGTGTTTGTCCCACTGAAGTGAAGTAATTGTTGACGTTATTTAAAGCTTGTTTTGGTGAAGAAGCTATTCGAAGTAAATCTTCGTTTTTATATTTTGTCGGCTTAATATTACACACATCTTTTACAGCACACCATAACTTTTTACTATTTCCACTACTTTCTTTTATTTTATTGCAGTCGTATTCATTTTTTAAATTCTGCAATATATTATTGCAGTAGTTGCGATATTTTTTATATATTTTGCTCAAGTTTTCATGATTTGGTCTTTGTTTACTTTTGAATTGTAATGAATCTCTTTTCCGAATGCAGTTGATAAGTCCTGGTGTTATCCATACTTTACGTATGTATTTTGAATTACGTACTATTTGTAAGGTGGTGTGAGTTTCCAGTGCCTGACTTAAAATTTGAACAAGATTATTAACTGCAGCGTCTGGGTCTTTTTGAGTGTAAAAATTGGCCCAGCTAACTGTTTCAAGATATTCTACAACTTTAGGGTAATTGACTTTTACAATCTGTTTATTCCCATTATAAATATTATTGTGTTTGCTATCTATACTAATCATCACAGCTTCATGGTCAGTTATATTATTTGTACATATCACCACTTTTGACTTTTTTGTACCCCGGACGAAAGCATGGTCAAGACAATTAGGTCCACAAGTAGGTAATTGATGACAGAATGTAAAATCATGACATGTCAATAGATCTAGGTATTTATCTGCTCTAGGGTCCGTTGAAGTTGGTTTTATGTCTATATTTATATATCCGATGATGACAGCAGTTAATCCCTTCATGTCGTACATCAGCTTTTCCAGCGAATCATGGAATTTATCCATGTTGTAAAATGAAGGTGACCTATACAAAGCAAGGATCGAGTATTCGTTTGAAATATTTATTAATAGGCCAGTTGCTTCTACTAATGGTGGTTCAGTTATACTCAATGTCATACCTATTTTGGACATAACAACCACTCCATCATTTTTATTTAAGCACCTTTTTGTGTACGAACAGTGATAGTTATCTAGCAATACTCCAGTAAATGTATCAGTTAGCCAGCATTCAGTAAAAATAATTAAATCCGGCAGAAAGTCTAACCTGGCGAGAAATACAGTAATTTCGTCAAAGCTTTTACTTATGCTTCTGATATTTTGACAAATAATTGAGAACTGTCCCTTATTTTCGTCTAAACCAAGGTACATTTTACACATTTCAGGCACATAAGTGTGAATATTACTGAAAACGTTCGTATTGTCAATATCATCTGATATATGTTGACTATCCATAAAAATTAATTAAAATCGAAACAGAGATGCGAGCGTTGTGGCAAAGATAATAGCGAGTCCATATGTCACTGTATGGAAGTGCGAGGGACGGGTTTTGTGAGTTCAATAGATAAGACTTAGGTAATAGCTGTCCTTGACTTAGAGCACAGCACCTGACGTTTAGTTTCCGTATGATGCGGCGCGATGCGGTCGCCTTGCATAATATGCAATTAAATTTAAGTATACCGCTGCTTAGAGTTGAGTTTAACTGTTTACTATCTACGGCAAACCATGTGTGTGACATTAATATGTGCCCATTTTTCAATTTTAATAATACATTTAGTTGGTTTTGCTGTATATTTACAGTGGGTTGTTTTATATATAGTGACGCCTCCATATAACTTGAAGTAAAAGAGTGTATTAAGTAAGTTACGGTCGTGTTAACGGCATATAACATAACATGTTGGTAAGTACTTATATTCTTGTTGTTGAAGCTATAATGCCGTACAATTGATGTAACAGAAATACCCACACTCAGGACAATTAATTTGTATGGCACAGTGGATTCTGTTATTTTATTAGTGAGATAATATCCATATACATTCAAGACCCTACCAAATTTAGGCAACTTTTTATGATTACACACAATATTAATAGTTGAATCCATTATTTGACGGTATGTTTCAGTCTTATATAAGTATGTCATAAGATATATTTTTTTACGAATGATTTTAAAGATATCGGTATATGTTCTTACTTTATGTGTAGTATGTGTGTGCTGATTTGATTTTGTATAGTATAATTGTTTGTATATATTGGCATTGACATACAGTTGGTTACTTAGTACTACAATAACACTATAAACATACCATTGCAATAGAAACCTTATATAATAAGTACATATTATCACAATAAAAATAAGACTATAGTAATTAGCTGTACCACTACTAATCATTGTGTTACAATTGGAAAACGCTTTTTGTTTAGGTAGGTTAAGGACACAGAACAGCATATTATGCTCCCACTCAGAACTATTAATTATAGATATATTACTAAATCTATTATGCATTAAAATGACAGATTGGTAAAATACAATTTGGATTGAGACATAAAATATAATAAGGTACGAGTAGATAGATTGTTGACATTGTAAGCTTATGTTTCTGTTATTTAGTTCGCCATTTATGTAAACACTTTTGTTTAGAATACTAATTCCGTGATGACCGTCTACATAAATTATATAGCTATATTCACTGAAAATAATTATGTGTTTTATGAATAATTGGTTGAATTTTGTAACCGATAAAATAAAAACTACCAGTCACGACGACGACGACGTAATTTTTTTTTTTAGGGCTTCGAGTTGAGCTTCGGTTTTGACTAGAATATGCGGTGTCCCTTCTCTCTTCCTGAGGTAGATGTTTCCGTTGGAGGTCCAACAGTATGCAAAATTTTCAGCTCTAGCTAGTTCTCTCGCTAGGTAATGGAGCCGCTTTGATTTCGGTGTCAAATGTTCTGACACAAATATCTGCGTGGAAGGCCCTTCAATTCCTAGATGAATAGTGCTAAGTTTAGTACTGTTACCGCTTGTGTTGAATTTTTTGGCACTGTTGAGCACACTTTCCTTTACGAGTGTGCTAGAAAACTCGACAATGAGAGATGAGATGGTGTTATTTAATTTATTAGGGATCCGGTACACGTCCCGTAGGTCTGAGGGTAAGTACTCGACTTTTAGCGTAGTGAGTAGGTACTTGATCGTTGCGAATAGTTCCTGTTTTTTCTCGCCTTGTTTTTTAGGTACATTCTTTATTTCAATGCAAGTTTTACGCGACGCCCTTTCGAAGGTCTCTAATTTCAGTTCAAATTCACTGATTTGGCTTTTTATTAATTTACGATCTCCTTCTAATACGTCAATTTTCTTCTGCATGTCCGTAATTTGTCCTGACAAATGCGACAAGGATTTTTCAATATCAGCTATGGGTGCAGTATGGCTTTTAACTTCAAACAGTTGTCTTTCTATACTCTTCATTCGCTCGTTTTGTTTTGTTGTAAAAGTTGAAAACATGGTGGTTAGCATATCCTTTATTTCATGTTTGAAAAGATCCAAATCATCATAATCCTCTTCTGACAGACGAACCCGTTTTCTGTTGACATTTTTATGCCCATGGTTCTTTTCATCCGCCGGAGTTGATGGCCTAGAGCCATGGTTAGGGTCAGAAGTAGAGGGAATAGTTTTTTGTGGGGGAGAACGATTTGTTTTAGGCATTGTTACGTTGAACAGCTGTTTGTTACTTACATAGTGGTTGTCCAAGTACGGTGATGAGTCACGCGTAGCGAGCCGCGTTCACAACACAAAACGGTTGTAACGTCCGTTGGTAATAACTTTGAAATATTTATGCAGATATCTTTGGCAATTCTTGATCACTTTTCACCACATAAACTTAACAATATACGGAATTTTATAGGCTATACACATATATGTAGCTTTCACAAGTGTAACTTCGATTTATACCGGTTTTGTTAAATATAAATTTTCACAGTGTTCAGACGTGATGTTGCTCTGACGACGATTTCGGACGGAGTGACGTTATATCACCGAAACTGTTCATCGCTACATTGGAAGACGCCTTCAAGCTTCTGGAATGGCAAGGACTTGGCATCAATATTAACGGCGAATACATCACTCGCCTTCGATTTGCTGACGATATTTTAGTCATGGCAGAATCCATGGAAGACCTCAGTACAATGCTCGAAAGCCTCCATCGAGTTTCCCAACGAGTAAGTCTTAGGATGAACATGGATAAGACAAAAATTATGTCTAATGCCCATGTTGTACCTACCCCAATATCAGTTGGGAACTCAGTTCTCGAAGTTGTTGACGAGTACATCTACCTGGGACAGACAGTCATACTAGGCAGGTCCAACTTCGAGAAAGAGGTCAATCGTCGAATCCAACTCGGCTGGGTAGCGTTCCGGAAACTTCGCGAAGTCTTCTCGTCAAAAATACCTCAGTGCCTCAAGACAAGAGTCTTCCACCAATGTGTGTTATCAGTGATGACTTATGGTACTGAAACGTGGTCTCTTAATATGGGCCTCAAAGATAAACTCAAAGTCGCACAACGAGCTATGGAGAGGGCTATGCTCGGGGTTTCTCTACGTGATCGAGTCAGATATGAGGAGATCCGCAGAAGAACGAAAGTCACCGATATAGCCCAGAAGATTAGCCAGTTGAAGTGGCAGTGGGCAGGGCACATAGCACGCAGAACAGATGGCCGATAGGGCCGAAAGGTTCTGGAGTGGAGACCAAGGACCGGCAAGCGCAGCGTAGGTCGTCCACCGACACGGTGGACAGACGACCTGATGAAGGTCGCAGGAGGACGTTGGATGCAGGCCGCTTCCAAGCGGTCCTTTTGGAAAATGATCTGGATGGATCTGGATGATTTGGATGATGATGATGATCAGTGCTAAATAACTTTCTTCAAATTTAAGCAGCTGCTATACGTAAGGCCGTTCATATTTAATTATATCGTTGTCGCCTGTATAAGCACCGTTATTTAAAGTTGGGTTTCTTATTAAATAAATACGTATCAATCTCACGAGAAATTGGTAAAAAAAGCCATTGAGCTAGGTTTATTGGCTTTCAAAATTTGGTCTATCAATCATGTCTAGAATCTATTACGAGTCGTAACAATCGTGGATTTCTTGGTTCGTTGTAGAAAGCATTAGACAATGAAAAACAATCTAGTTTATATTAGCGTTTGAAGTTGTTCTAATAATATTGGCTTACTAATATTGGCTGCCTGTGTGCCTGGGTCGATTTCAAATTGTCCTTGAAGATTTGAAACACTGCTTTTGCACAGTTTGACGACACATCTTAAGATTAATATTAAGTCATGTCAAATTTGCGCTTTAATAACGTTGGATGTGTATCGTGATAATAACGCTCGTGTTTATGTATGTCACGTGATTAAAGAGATTGGCATTGAGCTCTGTGCTATTTTGTTAGATTAACCCTTTGCGTCCCAGAGACGTATTTATACGTCAGTTTCATTCATAAATCTTCGGTTTTAATTATCACGGTATAGGAAGGATTAAATGAAAATTCAATCTCATTATTATACATGTAATATTATTATGTGTATTGGAAGGCTACTCTCTCTCTCTCAGCTACATCTCTCAAAATAAACGCCCTTGTCCCAAATGTGGGAACAAAATAGCCTGACTAATATTACGTTTGAAACGTTTAAAGTGAGTTTTGTTCCAAACTAAATGTTTCGGTAAATTTTTATCTCCCTTGATGATCAGTGAGGTGCGTGATGGTTGAAGGTGGTATCACACTAGATCTACAGTAAAGTGGCTGATTCGGACAGCTACCAATACAGACCATTAGGAGGTAGCTTGCCACGCGGACACCAGTAAGTACCCTACCACCATGCTATGGAATAAATTCATGACGTTATCTTCACCATAAGCTAGTATAAGGATCGATGCACTGCGGCACTGCGCTGTGCTTTCATTGCTTCGAAAATCATCATCAGCGTAAGCCATGAAGTCTAAGTACTCTTGAACATATGCCTCCGAAACAAAATGCCAATCCGATAATTTTAACCAAACTCAAAAAAGGGGGAGGTTCTATGTTCGAGTGTATGTAAGTATTTTTATGTGTGTTCACCGATTTCCTTCCCGTCTTTTTTTACTTGAAACAGTATTGCAAACTTTAAATTTCATCAATTTCGGTCAAGTGGTTTTTGAGTTACACTCCAATAACTGAGGAGTAATTCGCCTATCTGATATCTGATGATGATTCCTTACTGACGTGAATGGCATTCGATCCGTAATTAGAAAGGGCAACCTAAAAGGGGCGTATTTTTTACCAATAAATAGAACAGGCCACAGCACTAAAAAAAAATGTGCAAGAAATGGAACCGACTTCAACACTTAAAAGGTTTTTTCACTCTTTTTAGTGTTGAAGTCGGTTCTATTTCTTGCAAATTTTTTTATAATCGTAATCGTACTATCACCAAAATCTTTTTGCAGAGTAGTCTTGATTTTAGTTTTTTTTTGTTTGGTAGAGTATACGTCTGAGGTAGTGCCATATACATTTTATCGAAACTGAAAAAATAACTGAAAAGTGTTTCGCCTATCTCGATTATATCAATTACGATATCATCGAGGTAGGTGAAACACTTTGCAGTTATTGGATTGTAATACAACAACCAATTGTCCGGACTACCTTGGACGTATACTCTACAAAACAAAAAAATATTTATTAAAATCGAACTACTCTGTAAAAAGTGATTAGTGATTATACATAAAAAATAAAAACACCTCGACTTGATAAAATACTCCTGTTCTTGGAAGTTGGTTGAAAAGATATGGTCTGTAACTTGCACATTGGTATAAATATATCTAAACGTTTATAATGCTTATAAATACCAAATTTTTAGTTTGCACCTGTTCGGATTTTTCTACAGCAGCGAATAAAAAAAAACCAATGACAAATATTCTGTATGTCGCACGACTTTTTTTACTTTAAGTCACTATACCTAAAGAAAGCCTATATTCATATATACAATAAACTTTTCCAACATCTTCGTATTCTTCTAATTAACGACAAAGTTTATACAAAGTCAAAATCATTTATTCAATTTAGGCATCAAAGGCGCACTTATGAACGTCAATTTTGCATTATAATATACTTTAAAGACTACCGCCACGTTTCTAATATTTATATACCTAATAATTAACATGGTTCCGTAGGTGCTAGAAACGGTGCGAACCGGGGAGATACTCCTAGCTGTGTTTCCTAAAGATTCCAGAGGAATCTACTACTGTCATATTATTTCCATACTTTATCCTAATTTGACTGGACTATATGTATATACTGGAGACCAGAAACCATCACAACAAGAGAACTACAATTTTAACTAAATACAACACCCTACACTCAAAGGAAAACTGCTAGACCGAATTTGATAAAATGAAATGGACTACCTCAGAAATATAATTTACCGAACTAAAAAGAATCGGTTAAAACCTAGCTACAACAGCAAGCTTCTAATTATGTAACTGAAAATTTTATTAAAACATCTATTCATAAATTTGTGACTAAAATGGAGTTTGATTGAGGTAAACTAAAACTAAAACTAGCTAAATACGTCCATGCTTTACAGTGAAATATGTGCAAATATCAAGCAAAGCTTTCGGTAGCCGTCAAAGTGACGGTAACCGAACCCATAAGCCACTAATCGGCTTGTCAGCCGCAGGTCGCGGACATTGACTTTCAGATCACGTACTTGCAATCTGCATACTACAAAGGGGGGACCTAAAAACACATTTTTATAACTCGCCGCACTGATTTAAATAATGCAGAGCCGGCTAAAGGATTTTGTTCGGAGGTTTCTTACAGGGCAGTCAATATCAAGGATTTGTGTTAGTTGTTGTTTGTTGACGAAAGAGTTCAGTTATCATAGCTATGCTCTTTTGTTTAATTAGCTTTTTAGACAAATCTTAAAACGTGCGCCAGGTGTCGCAAAATGATGACAGCGCTATATAATGTACAACGCGTACTTTTTATAAATTTTATTGTAATCTAGTATATAATTTTTCACCCTTGTACAGAGTTTAAGTTTAGGTTTGGGGTACGCAAAATTTGGTTATGCTAATGCTTGCAATACATGATTTTGACATTATTATTTAAAATGTACATTTTATATCACGCTGACATGCGAAAAAGAAAAAAAAGGAGTAAGTGGAAGTTTGTTATTTCTAGATGTTTATTGCACACAGATGAAGATGCAGGCATTCAACGCAAAATAACTCGTCGAAGTCACTTTTAAACTATCAAGGTACCAACTTCAACAAGTTATTTTACACTTTTTAAACGATTTCAAAAAATTCGACCGTATATTTTCTTTATGTTTAGTTCGCGGTTAACTTCATTGTTTATGAAAAGGTTTTGGTGGTTATTTTTGTTTGGTAGAAGGTGGTCCTCCTGAGGTGGTTTCATGTAGTTTTTAGTTACACTCCAATAACTGAAAAGTGTTTCGTCTATATGGAAGAAATGAAATTAGTGAAATATTTTTTACCAAAAATTGGAACTGACTTCAACACTGAAAAGAGTGAAATATTGATAGTTTAAAAGTGCAAGAATATTGTGCGCATGGTACCGACTTCAATAAGTTAATAAATACATACCATATTTAAAACAACTTACATAAAATGAGTCATGATATGGGTTCAAATACGTTTTATCGATTTTATATATGTTTTACATAAATTTTGTTATTTGGCTATAATTTATTATCGTCCTATATAGTGTGTAGATGGCGCTAATTATTTTCAAATTCCTTTATGTCGTTTCGTTTTAACTTTTAAAGTAATTACTTACCATAACGTGTTTCTTAATTTATATTTTTACAATACTAGGTTAATTTCATTAGGATAGATTAGGGTTGCCGTAGGGAACCTGACATCCTCGAATCTGAAATCCGTAGTGCACTGCGTAAACTCAAAACGAACAAATCAGCCGGCAGAGACCAAATTATTGCTGAAGAGCTAAAGCACTTAGGGGATCAAGGGGTGAAAATAATGCTGGACCTTTGTAATCAAGTCTGGACAACAGGTAAATGGGTCACTGACTGGAAAGAGTTCCTTCTGATTCCACTGCACAAGAAAGGCTCAACGAGGACGTGCAGTAACTACCGAACGGTGGCACTTATATCTCATGCCAGTAAGATAATGCTTCACGTAATCAACGGTCGGCTACAATCGTACCTTCAATGGCAGATACCCAGTGAGCAGGCGGGTTTCGTAAAAGGTCGAGGCACAAGAGAACAGATCATGAATGTGAGGCAAATAATTGAGAAAAGCCGAGAGTTCAATACGCCGATACTAATGTGCTTCATTGATTACTCGAAGGCCTTTGATTGCGTAAGATGGCAGTGTCTGTGGACTATTCTGCGAAAAATGGGCGTACCTCAACACCTCGTGTCACTGATTGTTAATCTATACCAAGACGGCGTATCCATGGTAAGGGTCAATGATATTGTCTCAAGACCTTTCAAGCCTGAAAAGGGAGTAAGACAGGGATGCATTCTCTCCCCCATTCTTTTTAATATATATGGTGAATACATTATGAGAAAAGCCCTAGAAGAATGGGAGGGAGGTGTCTCAGTTGGTGGATTCAAGATTAGCAACCTGAGATATGCGGATGACACTACACTCTTTGCATCCTCGGAGAAAGAGCTTGCCGATCTGTTTCGTAGAATAGAGTACGAGAGTGAAATGGTCGGACTTACTATAAATAAGTCGAAGACTAAAGTAATGATCATCGACAGAACCGGCCAACTCACCAGAACGGGAGAATTCTCGGATATAGAATTCGTAAGCGAATTTACCTATCTCGGATCTTTATTAACTGACCAGGGAGGAAGCGAACAGGAAATGAGGAGAAGGACACAAATGGCCAAAGCTGCAATGAGCAAGCTAACACGTATCTGGCAGTCCAAAAAGGTCTCGAATGCTACTAAGATGAGACTAGTCCGGACGTTGGTTTTCTCCATATTTCTTTATGGTTCAGAGTCGTGGACAATTCGAGCAAAGGATCGGAAAAAGATAGAAGCCTTCGAGATGTGGTGTTGGCGTAGGATGCTCCGCATACCATGGACTGCTATGAGGACAAATAAATCTATCCTTGAGCAACTACGCATAACAACTAGACTGTCCACAATCTGCTACGAAAGGATTTTAAGGTATTTTGGCCACGTTGCCCGTAGGCAACCAGACAATTTAGAGAAGCTGGTTGTGGTCGGCAAAGTAGAGGGAAAAAGACCTCGCGGCCGATCACCTAGCCGTTGGTCGGACCAAGTGACCGCCCTCACTGGACTCTCTGTTACGACCGCCTTAAGTGAAGCCGAAAACCGAACCAAATGGAGAAGTATTGTGCATAGAGCCATGAAGGCCTTTCAGGGACACGACCTTCAGGAATGAAGTACACGATCAAGAAGAAGAAGGGTTGCCGTGGGGTACTGGCTTAGAATAGTACCCCCCCCCCCCCAACTCTACCCCAGCCCCCAGTCCCCGGCAGCCCCGCTATTCCTGGCTACGGTAGCGGCCACGGTAACGGTGGGGCAGGGGTAGCTAAGAAAAGTCCGTTGAGCGGGTAAGGACACGATAACCCTAAAATCAGGTAACCTACTTTACTACCGGGAGGGCGACCAACAGTCCCAAGGTGGTGTCGGTTTTCTCGTCCACAAGTCCCTTACTAACAACATAGTTACGATCGATAGCGTTTCCAATAGGGTCGTATACCTAATACTCAGAGTATCCAAACGATATTCACTGACGGTCATTCAGTTATACGCACCGACGAAGTCGCACCCGGATAATGAGGTGGAGGATATGTAGGACATTAGTCGGGCCATACATACCTCTGAAACGCACTTTCTAGTTGTTATGGGGGACTTCAACGCGAAGTTGGGTAAGAGAAGCGAGGGTGAGTTGAAAGTGGGGCAATTTGGCTATGGACAACGGAACCGTAGGGGACAGAGGTTGGCCGACTTCCTGGAGAAAGAGGGAATCTTTATGATGAACTCTTTCTTTCAGAAGCCACCTCACAGGAAATGCACCTGGCTGAATCCCGATGGTTCCAGGAGAAATGAGATTGACTTCATTATGACCAGCAAAAGGCAAATATTAACTGATGTCTCCGTGACCAACAGGGTTAAAACCGGTAGTGATCACCGAATGGTAAGAGGCACGGTGAATATTAATGTCAAACTTGAGAGGTCTCGTCTGATCGTATCCAAGACCCCGAAGCTTTCAACTTGAGCTATCCAATCGCTTCGATTGCCTTGAGAACATCGCTTCAGTGGACGAGATCAATAACAGGTTAGTACTTTAAACCCCACCGTACAGATAGGCCACAGAAACTCTCCAACGATACTCTCAACCTCATGGCTGAACGACGCTCATAAAAACTACAGTCTTCGGATGATGCTGAAGCATATAGGCTGCTCAATAGAAGAATATGGAAGTCCTTGCGACACGACATCCGGATCTTTAATACAAATCGTATTAGAGAGACGATAGAGCGGAAAAAAGGCTCCAAAGTGTTTGCAAGAGACATGTCTATTGGGCAAAGCCAGTTGACGAAGCTGAAGAGAGAAGATGGCAGTTTCAGAAGCCGGTTTCCGAAAAGGCTATAGTACCATAGACCACATCCACACGCTACGACAAGTTCTACAGAAGACCGAAGAGTATAACTTGCCTCTTTGTTTAGCGTTTGTGGACTATGAGAAAGCCTTTGATTCGATCGAGACGTGGGCAGTGCTTGAGTCTCTCCAGCACCTATTGCCTATCGTATTGACTATCGGTATATTGAAGTGCTGAAGTGTTAGTACAAAAACGCCAACATGTCAGTCCGAGTACAGGAGCAGAGTTCTAAGGCAATTCCATTGCAAAGAGGCGTGAGAAAGGAAACTGTTCATCGCTACATTGGAAGATGCCTTCAAGCTTCTGGAATGGCAAGGACTTGGCATCAATATTAACGGAGAATACATCACTCACCTTCGATTTGCCGACAATATTGTAGTCATGGCAGAATCCATGGAAGACCTCAGTACAATGCTCGAAGGCTTCCATCGAGTTTCCCAACGGGTAGGTCTTAAGATGAACATGGACAAGACGAAAATTATGTCTAATGCCCATGTTGTACCTACCCCAATATCAGTTGGGAACTCAGTTCTCAAAGTTGTTGACGAGTACATCAACCTGGGACAGACAGTCAAACTAGGCAGGTCCAACTTCGAGAAAGAGGTCTTTCGTCGAATCCAACTCGGCTGGGCAGCGTTTCGGAAACTTCGCGAAGTCTTCTCGTCAAAAATACCTCAGTGCCTCAAGACAAGAGTCTTCGACCAATGTGTATTACCAGTGATGACTTATGGCACTGAAACGTGGTCTCTTACTATGGGCCATATAGATAAGCTCAAAGTCGCTCAAAGTCGAACTATGGAGAGGGCTATGCTCGGGGTTTCTCTACGTGATCGAATCAGAAATGAGGAGATCCGTAGAAGAACGAAATTCACCGACATAGCCCAGAAGATTAGCCAGTTGAAGTGGCAGTGGGCAGGGCACATAGCACGCAGAACAGATGGCCGATGGGGCCGAAAGGTTCTGTAGTGGAGACCACGACACGGTGGACAGACAACCTGATGAAGGTAGCAGGACGACGTTGGATGCAGGCCGCTTCCACGGGAGGCATTTGTTCAGCAGTGGACGTCCTACGGCTTATATCATGATGATGATGATGAGATTAGGGTTAGATTAGAATAGAGTAGATTTTACATATTTTATTTATCGCTACTTAATGTATTTAACAAATGTTCATTTATTTAAGCGTGTTGCCTTATAAGAGTGACCATAATAATGTAGCAGACCCCAAAACGTACGTACATACCCTTTGTATTTGGACCCGTACGGTTTTACACTTGCTATTCCTAAAGGTATGTAAACATTTATAGGTAGTTGCATATAGTATATTATTAACTTGTTAAATAACAATAGTTGGTGGATGCATTACTAGATCTTTCTTGGGCGATGATGAGGAAAACGCAAAATCATCGTTACATGCTTTTGTTTACTTTGCCTACACCTGTACATCGTTACAAATACTTAACGGTTAACAATCCACCATTATTACACGTCAAGACTCAGGAAAACACAAACCTACGAAAATGAAACATAATTGATGACAAACATTGTTTGTTTTTAAACATTATCATTTTGATTTGGCCTGCGATACAAAGACTTCCTTTTAAAGCAAAACCTCAACAAGTGCAATTTGAAAAATTGGATACCGATTCCCTTTCTATTATTTTGGTAAAAATCAGTTATTGAAGGGTAACTCAAAACTACTGGACCGAATTTGGACCGCACGGGAAGCACTAGCTTTCAAAAAACAAGAATTTTGAGAATGGGTTCACCCTTTCGACAGTTATGAGGTAACAAGCATAAAAAAAATACAGTCTAATTGAGTACCTCCTCCTTTTTTGGAAGTCGGTAGAAAATTAGCATTTATTAAAAGAAGCATTATTATCTCTATTGCATTAAACTGAAACTCTAACGCTAACAGTAATTATTATCAAGGTTTCATCAATTACTACATCTCAAATTATTTTGTCAATATTACTTAATTAATAATTGAACAGTCGTCAGCCAAATTTGTTCGTTGACAAGTATTAATTGAAATATATGACGATGGCTGGAGGCATCTGTTCAGGGATTTAATCAAGGAGCTAATGTACTGCCACTACTGTACCGAAGTGATTGATGACCTATGGATACAGTTTGGGAATCGCAGTTATTTGTCTTTACTCAAACGACTTGATTTATTCGTTAAAATCATTCATGTCCAGACCCCTCTCTACCGCATTGGGGAAAGAGCTGGTCTGTTTAACCTCTTTTCTTAGATCGTGTGGTGTTCGCAGTTGTACTCATGTTCTTAGCATTAGATTCTGTCCAATAAGAGCATCAGCAAACATTCAGATTTTTATATTATCGCCCAATTCAGCTACGAGTATTTTCTGTCGTTCACGCAAATGTGAAGTGTGAGCTTTTACTTGAGAAAGTTTCATTAGTTTTTTATTTACTCGAATTATAAAAGTAAACTAGCACACGCGCGGTTTCAGGATATTTCTTTGTTTGCACGGACTCAGCAATAATTTAATCTATTTTTTATATTATAACACATATGTGTTCATATGATGTAAAGGCAGGAATATAATTAATACTCGTACGAAAGTGAGTGGGTGAAGTTGGGAGTGAGTGTATAATATAATATGTTTCTACTTCACTCTGAAACGGTGCAACGGATTTTAATGGAATTGGGAATAGAGATAGTTTTTACCTACAAATAACATATCCTATATTCAGCCGGTTCTTAGCGAAACCAAACTTTGGAATATTTTGGGTTCCTCGCTTAGTGGTTTATCTGACACGGTTAATTAGAAGTCGCGGGTTCGAATCTCACTTGGGTATGTACTTCTTCTGTCAATATTCTTAAACAAGGAATTACAAATCTAATTTACTTGGTTTTATAAGGTTCCGTATTACAAAAAGCAACCCTTATAAGCTCATTGTGTTTGTCCGAATCGTTTTCATCTTAATAACTTCTACAGTTAAAAACAAAAGTGCATATAATTTTGCGTTAAGATAGTTTTAGAGCAAGGAGTCCAGCACGTGATTACTATATAGTTATACATAGTTAAAAGGCCAAAGAGTGACGTTAATATTACAGAATTTTAGTCGCATGTCTCATCATGTACATGTGCAATATATTTTATTAGTCGCAAAAATACTCGAGCGGATCTCTATCAAGTAAACTGTGTTTGTTGGATTGCATTCCTTGCAGGCATTGGAACAAAGTGTCTAGCACGTGATTTCTATATAGTTGTTCATAGTTAAAAGGCCAGTGAGTGACGTTAATATTACATGTCTCATCATGTACGTATATTATTAGTCGCAACATCGTAAAAATTATCGAGCAGATCTAGAGATATGCTCGATAATTTTTGCGGTAGTAAACTTGATAGATCAAGTAAACTGTGTTTCTTGGATAGTCTTTCTTCGAGGCATAGAGCAACGGGGTCCAGCTCGTGATTTCCACATAGTTTAAAGGCCAGATAGTGACGTATGCAATTAAGATAAAAAAAACAGCTTTTACTGAATGTATATGTAAGAAAAAAACAGATCAAAATCGTTTTGTCAGTATATCTGATTGTTCCGCCTAATCTCCGAAATGGCTAGACCAATTTTGATAAAACTTTAACTGTCAGATATCTAATGTCATAATGAGTATCGCAGGCTACTTTTATTTTAACATTCATAATAAACATCTAATTTATTTCAGCGTATTCCATAGACCGAACGAGCATAGCCACGGAAGGGCCAGCTAAAATAAAAATCTTAGTTACTATTACTGATGGTATTTTTTTCCGATTTCCGTGTAAGTTATAATACTGAGAATCATAGCAAACGGTGCCGTCATCCCCGATACATGACAGCTTGCGCCTCGAAAATTTAATAAAGCTACCACAGCCTACTCGTACTACCAAGATTGATGTGCCAAAAAATATCCCAAGTGAAAAGAAAATTAAAAGGGATGCCAACTCCTCAGAAATATTAAAAGTTTCACGTGTTTATTTAGGCAGCAACCTGTTTATGACGTAATATAATAACAGCTTTAGAAAAAGCGCTTTCTGAATCAGGTAACCTCAATCAGTTAATATAAACTAATATAATATCTATACTTTCTTAAATAACTAACATCGCAAGGATTTTTACTCTATTCAGTAATGCACAAAGAAATAGTGTGTACGTTTTATAAAAGACTAGCTGGTGGCCGTGACTACGTCTGCGCAGGATAAGTATATACTTCGCGTAGCTATTTTTCTTCACCAAGGCCATATCTACGAGTATCTTTATACCAAAATGTCATAAAATATGTACATGGTTATACGCAATCGCTATAATAGTTTTACATGAGTTTATTAAAATACTTAGTATAACAATCAGTAAACACTATTAATAAAATACAGGACTTACGTAAATACAATGTCTGTTATCATCATCATCAAGCTTGACGGTCGCCGAGCACGTAGTGTATCGAGCTGTCAAAATGATAGCGTACTTTGACTAAGTTATCAGAAACTGACAAAAACTTTAACAGAACTGTCATTATTACGATCTTCACGTAGACGGAGATGTTGATATTTTGTCCACGCTGTATAATACATCCATACATCCATACATCCATACATCCATACATCCATACATCCATACATCCATACATCCATACATCCATACATCCATACATCCATACATCCATACATCCATACATCCATACATCCATACATCCATACATCCATACATCCATACATCCATACATCCATACATCCATACATCCATACATCCATACATCCATACATCCATACATCCATACATCCATACATCCATACATCCATACATCCATACATCCATACATCCATACATCCATACATCCATACATCCATACATCCATACATCCATACATCCATACATCCATACATCCATACATCCATACATCCATACATCCATACATCCATACATCCATACATCCATACATCCATACATCCATACATCCATACATCCATACATCCATACATCCATACATCCATACATCCATACATCCATACATCCATACATCCATACATCCATACATCCATACATCCATACATCCATACATCCATACATCCATACATCCATACATCCATACATCCATACATCCATACATCCATACATCCATACATCCATACATCCATACATCCATACATCCATACATCCATACATCCATACATCCATACATCCATACATCCATACATCCATACATCCATACATCCATACATCCATACATCCATACATCCATACATCCATACATCCATACATCCATACATCCATACATCCATACATCCATACATCCATACATCCATACATCCATACATCCATACATCCATACATCCATACATCCATACATCCATACATCCATACATCCATACATCCATACATCCATACATCCATACATCCATACATCCATACATCCATACATCCATACATCCATACATCCATACATCCATACATCCATACATCCATACATCCATACATCCATACATCCATACATCCATACATCCATACATCCATACATCCATACATCCATACATCCATACATCCATACATCCATACATCCATACATCCATACATCCATACATCCATACATCCATACATCCATACATCCATACATCCATACATCCATACATCCATACATCCATACATCCATACATCCATACATCCATACATCCATACATCCATACATCCATACATCCATACATCCATACATCCATACATCCATACATCCATACATCCATACATCCATACATCCATACATCCATACATCCATACATCCATACATCCATACATCCATACATCCATACATCCATACATCCATACATCCATACATCCATACATCCATACATCCATACATCCATACATCCATACATCCATACATCCATACATCCATACATCCATACATCCATACATCCATACATCCATACATCCATACATCCATACATCCATACATCCATACATCCATACATCCATACATCCATACATCCATACATCCATACATCCATACATCCATACATCCATACATCCATACATCCATACATCCATACATCCATACATCCATACATCCATACATCCATACATCCATACATCCATACATCCATACATCCATACATCCATACATCCATACATCCATACATCCATACATCCATACATCCATACATCCATACATCCATACATCCATACATCCATACATCCATACATCCATACATCCATACATCCATACATCCATACATCCATACATCCATACATTCATACATCCATACATCCATACATCCATACATCCATACATCCATACATCCATACATCCATACATACATACATCCATACATCCATACATCCATTTATAATATTAGTAGGATTAGAGTTGCGAGCATCGAAAATTATAATATATTCTCACTTACACAACTTGTAAATAAAAACCATTTTAAAGGTATATAAAGCTTGATCAATATTATATTTGTTTTTGTATGACGTGACCAAGTTTACCTTTTTATGTATGACTTTGATGGTTTTGAATGTTCTGTTGTATGTTTTTTTTTTATAATATAATTATAATTAATTTACTGACATTTTATTTATTTTAATTTGACATTGGTATATTGAATATTTTATATGATTTAATATATGGAATCATTTATGTATTTTAAGTCAATATGGGTGTGAATTACCTGAAATAAATGAATTTTCATTTTATTTAATAAGCTCCAAATTTTACCTGGTTCTCATCTATGACAGTAAAAATAAAAGAAGCGTCAACATCTCAACCGTATACGAATTTATGCCTACATCTGAGCGACAGTGACAAATGACGTCACATGACGGTCACGGCCCGTGTTTTGCGTCACTTGCTTAAATTCAGAGACAATAAACAGTACTAAAGGTTGCGTAACACTTTATGTTTTAGCTCATACACTTATTGTTACGCGGGATGTACCTGATAAATATGAACTTTAATCACATATCTTCTGATTTTAGTCTATCATTTCTTCTTTGTGACCTAATGTGACTTGTAATTTAATTTACTCACCATATACAGGTTCACGTGGTAGCTTGTTGATTCTTCTTTCCTTAGCTTAGAGGAAGGCCCGAGTTCTAGCAGTGAAAACGTAATGTTATGATCTTTACAAGGTGGATTTTTGAGATGGGGCAGTAATAGCAGGTATACCTTAACTGTCATAGTCACAGAAAAGCGTTCCTAAGAGACATTCCCTTAGGCCCACTTGCACGTTTGCTCGGGTTGAATAAATAAGTCTACGAGTTTGTAAACTTGCGTTAGTCATATCAATTTTTAACTCTCATTTTGCCTTGCACGACTAAAAAAGATCACTGGTTTTGCTAAACTGACATTGCTAATCTTTAGACAAGAACATTGAATTGTCTATGCGCTTCTATTGTAACCTGACCAATAATGAATGAATCGAAAAAAAAAGTGAAACTTATATCTATCTCTTTGGCACTACAGTACAATGTATGTAGACTTTCTTGTTTATCCTTTGTTATTGTATGAAATTTGAAGACTTTTTATTCTATACGTATTGCCTCGTGTCATTTCGTCCAAAGAGTACATTATACAGCAGAACGTAACCTCAATTACTTTTGACATAAAACTTCACTAACCCTAGTTAAAGACTTAACCCTCCCACATTGCTGGTTTAAATATTTCAATAAATAACTTTTGATTTACTCCTAACCTTTAATGGTGCAAGATACATTAATTATAAAACCCCGTTTTAGCAGTTGACTCTGAGTTATTGAAGCTAACTCTGGAACGTGCAAGTAGGCCTTACTGTTTGAGATACTTACATATACTGATCTGCATTCACAGATTTTAGGAAAAATTTACCGTCAAGGAAACAAATGCGAAAATACCAAAATATGTTTTATACCAATCTAAAAGGATCAAAAAACTTTATGGGACCAACTGAGGTTTTGGTACTAATTAGTGTTAGAAATCTTCGATAAATATTCCATACATTTTGTACCAAAAATAATAATATCACTCGGATCTCAATCAATCAAACACGGAGTACTTTTAGTTTTCCATGGATCCTTTTAAATTGTAAGCATCCACTGAGAAAGGATATTTGGAAATGTTACCCCAAAGGGGGAGAGACATTAACCCATAAAAAAAATTCTGTTGCTTTTGTATTCCTTTTTTTTAACGCAGTGTGAGATTTTATACCCTGATCATCAGCTCTGGGGAGAAATGGTGCGCGTGTGAGAGTCTCCGCCAGAAGGGCGACCTACCCATTAAACCTCTGCGGTGTTCCTTCGTCGTCGACTGGTGGCGGGGGCGTGGGCCTGCTCGCGCATTTAACGTTTTATATCTATCCATAACTATCTCATACAAAATATAAATATTTCATCTATCTATAACCTCTTTTAACCTTATATATCTTATATATTTTTATATGGACCAACCGAGCGGAACCGCTGGCCGATCAGCTAGCTATGCAATGATTATGACATGTAGTCAACTATCTATTTAAATCGTCACTTAGAGGTCGCACGGGATATTCTTAAATATAATGGAACTTTAAGCACTGACTGTAAAATTATCGTGATTTAGAGGTGTCAGTCTACATATCTTGGCTTGTTTATAGCAGTACGTAAGTTTGAGTTATAGTATTGTAGGAGGCTCGTCTCGAGCGTGACGTCATAGAGACGAATTTATGGGGAGCGGAATGCGACATGCTTTGCATAGGGCTGAGTTCCAACAATGAGATTTTTCCTATCATTTTATTCATAAGAATATGCCCTGTCTGCGGATTAGCTTGCGTTGCGTCGTGGGATACTGTCCGTCTTAAATAAATGGAGCTTAGGTTACTTCTTATAGCATCAGCTTTCTGTCAGTAAAGTTTCGTCAAGAACAGTCTAGTCGTTTCCTAGACAGACATATACAAATATTCAAAACATTTTTTAATACTTTCATATGCATACGTTATAACTGTTATTTTGACAACACACATAGACCCATCAATTTCATGTATATGCATCGAAGATGTATAGATAACAAATTTAATGTTTTAAAAGACATCTTGTAAATGCCATCAATCATTATTTTCATGTAACACGTGCCTTTTTTTAATTAGTGCCGCATTATAAATGCCGGACAGAAGAAACTCTGCTATGAGAAAAATCTCATTTCCTATTTCATAATTAAGCTTTATAAGTTTACTGACTACATTTTATTAATAATATTATTTTGTCACGTTAATTAAATCTAATTACTACAGAACTCTGACATAGAAGATAATTACCTGCCTATCACAGGTAGCTGTAGAACTAAGCAAATCTAAGTATTGCAATTTTAGAGATAAAAATTCTCATCCTCGGACGGACGCCATGACAAACTAGGCCACCGAGGCTCGAGGTCTGAACATCGAGTTTAAACTCTCTATCTCATTTTAATCGTATGGGGACGAGTCCGAGGATGTGAATTTTTCTCTCTAAAATTGCAATTTTTGTCAAATGGCAATTCAAATCTAGTTGTCATAAATGGCAAAATCTTTTGCGCTGCCTAACTACAAGTATGATAAATGGCACAAGTTTCCAAAACAGCCTATTCTAACTGTAGTTCAAGAAACTTTCACATTTAGTTCTATTAAGTGGAAACTACGAGATGTTCTTACCCAACTCGAGTTATTTTCATATCCTGTCTTATACGTGTCCCATTATGGGAGAGGAAATATATGGAAGGAATAGGATATAATAATATTAAGACAATACGATTATGTTCCAGCCACTACTAATGTAATCGACTGAAATATTACGTAATGTGTTTTTTCTCTTTTGTATATTGGCCTTTCTTTGTACGTAATAGAATAATTCAGCGTTCCGGAAACATCGCGAGGTCTTCTCGTCAAAAATACCCGAGTGCCTCAAGACAAGAGTCTTCGACCAATGTGTGTTACCAGTGATGACTTATGGCACTGGAACGTGGTTTCTTACTATGGGCCTCATAAGTAACCTCAAAGTCGCACAACGAGCTATGGAGAGGGCTATGCTCGGGGTTTATCTACGTGATCGAATAAGAAATGAGGAGTTCCGTAGAAAAACGAAAGTCACCGACATAGCCAAGAAGATTAGCCAGTTAAAATGGTAGTGGGCAGGGCACATAGCACGCAGAACAGATGGCCGATGGGGCCGGAAGGTTCTGGAATGGAGACCACGGACCGGCAAGCGCTGCGTAGGTCATCCACTGACACGGTGGACAGACGACCTGATAGAGGTCGCAGGACGACGTTGGATGCAGGCCACTATCAACCGGTCCTGTTAGAAAATTATGGGGGAGGCGTTATGTTCAGCAGTAGACGTCCTACGGATGAGATGATGATGAATGGAATAATTATTACTATCCGTAACTACTCGTAGAAGTAGATTTTTTTAATTTAGGAGACTGTGAGTTTCTAACACGTGTTGTTTCCATGGATATTTGTTTACATATGAAAATGTCTCCTTGGTATTATTATTTACATTATGGCCGAATTTCAAAGGTATGTTTTTTAATTATAAATTAAAGAAATGGTTGTTTGTAAAGTCGGTTTACGGACGATAATTTTACGTTACAACGTCATAAGAAAACATTGATATAGATACTACCCGAACGTTTAGGCCGATCGTGCCTCTCTATCGCTTGTTCCGCGCTCTCGCTTGCACGTTATACTCAGTCGGAACGGTGCAATGAGCCATGCTTTTTCGTGCGTGCAGCCGGCGTTCATCAATTTATGAGACGGTATCACGTCAAAAAATAACATGACATTTCTTTCAGTGGACCCGTATGTTTGTACATTGTCTCTTGTTAAATAATTATTATATGAAGTTGAATCAATTAATATTTGAATTGAAGAAGTTAAGTCACAGTCACATAAATAAGTCTGTCACACTAATAACTGTTTATGTTTGTATTGTTAGGTATGATTTAGGTTTTTTATGTTTTGTGTTTGTATTGTGTACACTTTGACTACACTAGTTCACATTATGAACACTAAACGGATAAGGGTAATCCACACGTCAAAAATCGAAGAATCACAAATCTAGGGAAATTAAACAAAATAAACGTTATCCATTGTTGGTAAAAAAATATGAATCAACAAAAATAACGAATTAATCTTGTTCTCTTGTACTTAATATTATAAATAGGAATTATTTGCATTTTTGTATGTTCGTAACAGATAAAATCAAAAACTACCAGAGCACTTCCAAAAAATATTTCACTATTAGAATGCTACATTATCTATGAGTAACACAGAATATTTGAATCATCGTTATAATGATCATCTATTACCACGCAGGAGAAACCGCGAAGCACAGTGGTCTATATTTGCGTTTTGAGGAGTATTATCTAGGTCTAAGATGAAACCATAAATACCCTACCTCTAAAATAATTAAGTTCGTGAATATATGAACATACGGTTTTTATGGTAATAAGACACGGTACAAGCACGTGGCCCACCTGATTTTGAGTGGTAACCTCTGCCTAGAACAGATGCTATTAGTGACAAGTGACGAACCGCATTTCGCCTGTAACCCTCAGACATTAAGTTGTTAAGTCTCATGTGCCTGTAATTTATCCGACAATCATAGCTTCTAACCAAAGTGTAGTATTGCGAACATTAATGCTTCACAGTAGAAATAGGTATGGTGACAGTACTCCCCCGAACGAACTCAATAACAGAGTTCTACTGCCATACAACAAGTACAATTTGAAAAAATTAATACTAACTTCCATTCTATTCAGTTATTGGAATGTATCTCAAAACTACTAGACCGAATTGATGCTTGAAAAAGCTTTGAAACAAAAAATAATTTTGAGTTATTTTTATTTTATTTATTTATTTATTAGGCTTCTCAAGGGTAATTACATCACATTTTATACTAGGATACATGTAAGTATATATTATTCGCTAAATGTATTACCTATTTAAGAGAAATACCGCATGCATAAACATTAATAACATTAAAAAAGGAGTTGTTTGTTGTGACACAAACAAAAAAAAAACAGTCAAATTGAGTACCTCCTCCTTTTTTTGGAAGTCGGTAGAAAAATACGCTATAAGTTACTAAAATAAGATACCACTAACAATGTTTTATTTTACACCTTAAACCAGACTATTTCCCAACGTTATAGCGTCACGTTCCTGAAAATTGGATTCAACCATAGTTAGTCTTGGATTATTAGACTTATCATATTATTATGTAAACTGATCACACTAACTGAAAATATGGTAGGTACCAGTTAGTAATGAGTCGGCGTTTGATCTAACTTGTACACTAACGTATATATAAACAAAGTTATGTATTTACAGTGCGTAATAAAAAAGTGTAGTAATACTAAAACCACACACGCAGGCGCTTGCATTCAATTGGTGCCCAACTACAACGTCCCAGGAAGTAAATAAAGGTTTTCTAATGCTCAAGCAGGTTCAACCCTGAAAAACTAGGCCTATGACGGTAGTGACCTTCAGAACGTAGATGAGGTAAACAAGGGGCCTAAGCGGGGCCCGGGCTGGGGTGCGACGCAGGTAGAGGGCTAGAGGCTAAGGTTAGAGATGAGATGCAGGGTAGGATGGAGGTGGATAAGTAAATAAATAGGTGGCGTGGGGATTGCAGAGCGCTTTGACCCCAACGAACTCCAAGAACAGGCATGCCTAATAGGGCTGTCCAAAAACATTTCAAATGATTTTTTTTTTTAATTATCGGTGAAAATGTTGATACTTCGCCATGTGACCAGTTACATGTGCACACCTTTCAGTATTAATACACTTTTTTGTACCAAAAAGTTTATTAAACACAAGTTGGAACGTGCATGTCTCGTGTAATGAAAGCCCGCGCTAGATAATTACAGTTCTGATTAATAACGGGTTGTCGGCCGACGATACGTGGAAACAACGTTAACGTCACCCGTGACGTTGAACTGACTTGATACGTAGTTGTTTCAGATGAACTACGCATCTCTGTATATTATAAAAGCGATTGTATTTTCAATGGCTTGTGTTATACGAAGGCATAAGCTATCTCTAGTTCGTAATTTCACTCAAATCTGACATTATATTAGTCACATCAAATATTGAAGTTAATATTAGTTGTGTCTACTAGCCTACTACAGTTGAATCGGCTTAAAAAATATCTAATGCCACAGAATACTTAAAGACAACGCAATCCAGGGTATAAGCTATCTCTATTCTGATTGAAATTGATTTATTTCTTATAATTGAGCCATTTCTGTGGGAAGAAGTTCCTCTCTAACTCGATCATAAATTTTTGCATGTATACCTAATTAATGTGTATACTTAATTAATGTGAGTACAACTACCCTGATAACTGATTGTAGGTACATGCATTAAGATATAAGCTATCTGTATGAACATAGTAATCTCTCTCTCTCTCTTTCGCATAAATTTCTCAGATTTATTACGGCTGCTATTCCACTCATCAAACACCTTGGACCAATGTACATTTGATCAAACAAATTGGGTGACTTCATCGTCCTTGATATTTGGTCGAACATTCAAGACATTTCGATCAAAACGAATGCAAATACAATTTCGTCGACTATTTTAATGATACTTTTGCAATATGCTTATAAAAGCAATCAACTACGCAAATTACAAAGAAATGTTGGACAAATAATATTTAATTTAATTCGATGCTCGGACCAGATTCTCGGTGGCCTAGTTGGTCAATGGCGTCTGACACGGAGAGTCAGAAGACGCGGGTTCGAATCCCGTCCGAGGATGTGAATTTTTCTCTCTATAAATTTTAATGTTTGAGATCGCTTAAGCAGGCTTTAGTGCTTTGAAATGTAATACTATAAAAATTACAAGGGTTGCGATGTCAATACGAAAGTTCAAGTATTTCTAAATAATGCTTCTTTCGGTTGGATGGTACTGTTAACTGTCCAATAGATGTCGCTCCGTCCCCGCAAGACGGTTAGTCAACTAGAGAGTTGAAATTCGATGCTCGGACCAGATTCTCGGTGGCCTAGTTGGTCAATGGCGTCTGACACGGAGAGTCAGAAGACGCGGGTTCGAATCCCGTCCGAGGATGTGAATTTTTTTTCTCCTTATAAATTTCAATGTTTAATGCGTGGGTGTCCGTCAAAGAAATTTGAACATAGGTGGAACGTCGACCAAGATTTTGACGAGTTAGTTGATTGTACGGAACAATACGACTCCTTCAAATGTACGCCAAGGTATTAAGCAATCAAGATTAACACTAAAGTCATTGCAAAAGTTTGACTATCCACTTGTTCTTCTTTCACACACCAATGGTGCAATGCATAGCTGAAAACCTCTTCTTGAATGTTATACCGAAAAAAGGTGAATTTATAAAACTTATTTAAAATATTATAAAATAAGTCCAAAAGTTTTTATTACAGTTTTTTATTAACTAAATGGTTTAAATTATGTGGCAAAGAAATGACGATATAAAAGTGATTATTTTCGCAAAACTGATTTATATAAAAAAATATTTACATAAATGTTACACATTAATTTAGATATAAGTATGTTATTTTATTTGTTTAGTTCAGTTGTTGAACGTCGAATTTAAAGTTTAATAATTTTCTAAGTGCTTACTTTAAAAGTAACTTAATTTGAAACGACCTACTCAAAGAATTCGCCTTTTTATGTTATTTGTACTTACCTACCTGATAATTGCAATCGCGTTTTAAAACACAATACTGCTTTGTTTATGTTCCTACAAATAATTATCTCATTCTAGTTCGTTTCTTTTCCTATGTTCACAATTACAATGTATACCTACCTAAATTTAAGGATGCTTGTGTTTCTTTGTGAAGTGAATTCATTTTCTTTAGAGAAATAAATATCTTAAACCGTAAACTTTACAGGAGTTGAGTAGAAGCATTTTAAACTTATCTCGATCGGATAGAAACTAGTGAGTAGAAGTTTTTAATAAGTGCCATGAGTCAGTGGTAGTGCTCTTGGTTCCAGGGAAAGAAATAGTGCATGAGGTAAGAATAGTGGTGTCTTGTTTTCTTTTTTTAACGCTAAATAGTCAGAGGCTTTTGATCAAAGTCAAAGTCAAAATCATTTATTCAATTTAGGCATCAAAGACGCACTTATGAACGTCAATTTTTCATTATAATGTACTTTAAAGACTCTGCCACCGCGTTCCACAATATATATAGCCTACCGAGAAGAAGCGCTAAGAAACTCGGGGCCAATCTTTTTATATAGATGTTTACAATGTTTCTACATAAGTACTATAAATATAACATTTTATGGGTGGCAGAGTGACAGCTTGCCAGAAGTGGTGTATTCCAAGCATCTTTATCTTCTATATAATGTCGGACTTTATAATAAGATTTTTTTTATTAAAACGTTTTTTACAGTCAACTTGAATTTGACCACAATATGACCTGATGAACATAAATACCTATCAACATACCCTGAACGTTGGAAAAGCTCTTTAGAAATCGTCTTTTACAATTGATGCTAGATTGATTACATTATTTTATTACACCAATATTACTAAGAAACAATATAAATGATAAAAATGCTCTAAGCGTTTGTAATATTTACCTACAATAAATGATTTCTGACAATAAGAATTCAATATAATACTATTTTCGTTCTCATCGATTTATTTTATTCTACAAAATATTGATGTAATTCAACGTTTAGGCATATCAATCTTATCAAAGGGTAAGGAATATTTATGCAGACTTGTTAGATTACGGCCGGTCCAAATAATCTACCTATCGCCGGTTTACCTTACTATACAAAAAAATAGAGATAGACATTTGACAATATTTGTACGGACGTTTTGTCAAATTTCTATCGGTAGTAATGAAAGCTGTGGATAGATAGACCATTGGGATCCCCCATCAGTCAGCGGTCCTAGGCTAGGACCGACGTGCTAGCACCAGCCTTACTTATAAACGCTGCCTAAATTAACATCACTTAGTACGGCGCAGAACAATTTCGCTGTGCGCAGTACTAAATAACTACGCACTATAAAATAAAAACGTCAATTAAAGTTAAGCAGCATACATAACGAAATTCAGCATACAAACAAAAACCATTTATTTCGACTAATTTTCCAAGTCATATGCATTCATACACAATGCAATTAATAATTATTATCATTTGTCGTTTCACAATTATAACACATTCATTATTATTATTAAATTATCATATTATTACATAAATTAACTAAACACAATTTACTATTATTAAAACATTTTAGCATACAAACAATTAGCCAGTAAATGAATCGTGTGACAATGATAAGTAAAGTAAAGCAAGTAAAGTATGCTTTACTTATCACTTAGCAAGTAATAAGTAAAGCCGTATGGCCTTTATTAATAAACGTTGCGTAAACCTATATTAGGCATAACATGCTTTGTCTTGCTTTCACGCGTGACATTTACTGCAAGCGAAAAATTGACAGATAGATGTTTTAACTACTCCGGGTGTAAGCCAAGTTTCTTAATAAGGCCGGAGTGTAACGTAATAAGTGAAGTAAAACATTTTTTTAAGGCTAAGTAATATATTTTTGAACACACCATCATACGCCTAGTACAACAAAGACATATAAATCCCAGTTTGTACGACACAACACGCATTTTTCAATTGTTTACGCTTACGTATAGGAATACATTTATATTTATATATTAGTTAAGTAAATAAGTTACTAAAATTCCTGGCATAGCCATATTAATTGTCCATAGAGTCCTTTTCTAGAGGCTACAGCCATCACTACAAACTCTTTGATGCAACTCCTTTCAAGGCACTCGCACCTCTTGTATGCGCGGGTTTGTTTATACGTTTCACACGTAGAAACGAGTCGGAGACGTGTCGACGAGTACTGTTCCAGCTTTCGAGTACTAAAGGATCGCTTTTTAGTTCGTTCGGTTGCCGGTGGCTGCGAGCGATATGGAGCGTCGGATGAGTGCGGTTTGTGTATGGGTGAATGGTGGAAGTTAGTAGCTTTATTAGGTTATGTGCTGTTAGTTTTAGTATTGAAGGCTGCGTAAGAGCGACATTATTGATATTGCCACTACATTACTATCGCTTTAGTGATTTTTTGTTACTTTTACCTCAAATACTTACCTACTTATGACATTTATAACAAACTTGTTACACATGTCATAACTTACACCCTATACGGATAATGAACTTAAGTAGACATTAAGGTGCAAAAAGATCCATCAATGATTCTTTACTGATTTAATGATTTTAGTAGTCAGACAAATTTTCTATGCAATTTTAGTTACATATACTGACATGGTACCTTTTGCATTACCAGTTGATCTTCAACGTTATAATATGTATGAAATTTGCTTGTATTTTTTATAGTCATCATCATCATCATCATCTCAGCCGTAGGACGTTCACTGCTGAACATAGGCCTCCCCCATGATTTTCCAAAAGGACGGGTTGGAAGCGGCCTGCATCCAACGTTGTCCTGCGACCTTTCTCAGGTCGTCTGTCCACCGTGTCGGTGGACGACCTACGCTGCGCTTGCCGGTCCGTGGTCTCCACTCTAGAACCTTTCGGCCCCATCGGCCATCTGTTCTGCGTGCTATGTGCCCTGCCCACTGCCACTTCAACTGGCTAATCTTCTGACTTTTTATAGTATTACTTGTGAAACAAGTTTGAAGCATTTGTACTATCAGTTGAACTACTTATTAGTACAACTGGTACTATTTAGGTAATGGTAGTACTGGAAATACAAGTTTGTATCATTTGTACTACTGGAAAAGATAAGTAAAAAAAAAGTATATAGATAGATAGATAACACTTTATTGAGACACCACATTTATGACACCACATTTATGACTTAATATTAGACAATAAAATAAAAAAACAATGCCTAAAACTAGGTGCAACAATGGGCGGTCTTATCGCTCAGAGCGATCTCTTCCAGACAACCCACTCGCAGAGGAATAGGTATACAATAAAAGATGGACGGTAACAATACAAAAAAAACAATAAACACACTATAAATACATAAATGCTATATTAAATATACTAATAAAAATTATATATATATATATATATATATATATATATATGTATATATAAATATATATGTAAACACTAAAGCATCTTGACAGTATTTTAATAGTCTAGGAAGTGTTTATTACATGTAAACACAAATAAAAATTTAAAAGAAATATAAAAAATAATAAATAAATAAACGATTAGAAATACAAAATCATGAAAGTTAGATAACAATTAGTGAGTAAGAGTTAGAGTGAAAGATATAATTTTTTAACCTGATCTTTGAAAGTTTGAAGTGACGTAGCACGCTGTATTTCCAGTGGAAGAGAATTCCACAAACGGACGGCTTTAACAGCAAATGAGGAGTAATAAAAACTGGTTCTGTGTTCAGGCGTTTTTGGCTGAAGATACTCTGATGACCGTAATGATAACATATGAGAAGTGTGCAAGAATTCGAAACGCTCCTTAAGGTAGAGTGGGGAAAAGGGATTGAAGAGAATTGTATAAAGAAGAGACAATATGTGAGCATTCCGACGATAGCGTATGGGAAGCCACTTGAGCTTAGTACGAAATTCTGAAACATGGTCATATTTGCGCAAGCCGAATACGAACCTAATACAAAAATTTTGAAGACGCTCAAGTTTATTTAGCTGATCCTCCGAGATATCAAGATAGCTGACGTCTGCATAATCGAGCACAGGTAGTAAAAGAGATTGTGCGAGCGCTATCTTAGTGGAAGAAAAATACGTAGTCTACGTAAGGCACCTGCAGATGCAAACATCTTCCGGCTGGTCAGAGTTAGATGAGGACCCATGTAAAACATTGATCTATAGTTACGCCAAGATTTTTTACCGTTTGACTATAAGGAATAGTGACCCCGTCGAAAACCACTCGCGGCAATGTGTCCCAGTTAACTCTGCAAATCATTCGGGAACTGCCTACGACTATTACTTGGGTTTTAAGGGGGTTGACTATCAGGCCATAAACTTTACTCCATTGTAATACCTGATGCATGTTTTCATATATATATATATATATATATATATATATGCAAAAGACTAAGTTCACTAAGGTTTGTTGTTTCATTAAACGGAGAATGAGGTTATTTAGGGAAGTTATTTAGGTAAGTAAAAGTAATTTTTATTTTAAGTTCACCTGGGGAAGTCCATACCATACTATTTTTAAGTATACGTGAAGGAATACATTATTTTGGTTTGAAGGTATGGTTGCCAGCGAAATTACAGGCTCATGATACTTAGCAACATAATGCGTCAGAGCGCATGGGCGCAGTACAGTTCGGCACTTGTGAAATAATGCATCTATTATAGAGGTCAGAGGTTGCCTCTTAACATCATGTGAGACTCGTGCGTGTAACGTTACCTAATAGCATAAAAATACAATAAAATTACATAAACATACTGCATACAGGGTTTAACAGAAATAAGATCAGCAAGTACTTTAGGTAGGTTAACTTTGCAGTAGCCACTAACTAGAATTTATTAATAATAAAAAGAACCCAGACAACCTGGTAGATTCGTATTAACCCTTTGCTTCCCAGATATCTAAATATACGTCAGTTTAATTAATATACGAGTATCTTTTTGTTTTATTATCACGGTATAGAAAGGATTGATAGGTATATACTACAATATATGACGAAAATGACTAAATGGTTATAATTGTATGTTGAAAACGGATGTATTTGGCGCCTTAAATTGAATAAACTATACATCAAATGATAATCTTTATTTCAGTCACGTGGTACATAAGTATATAGGTATATAGATATATGGAACAAAATCCACACAAAGATTTCGGTCCCCAAACTAGGCAGATCCTGTACTATGGTAACCTGATGACTGATATACATACTTATATACACATACACAGCCAAACGCATGTATCCATGTACTGTGTTCATGTTTGCCCTGTACGGGTTTGAATTTGGAAGCAGCGGCTCAGAAGGCAGGGTTATCACCAATTGCGGCAACCGGCCAGTGGAATCGGAAGAAGAATACTCCAGGCAGATTGAAGGTAAGAAGTCGTAGTAGACTGTATCTATGGTGTTTGAATCTTTTTAGACGCCAGTATACATTTCCATTCTTAGCCCCAATACACAATACTACAAAAACCACTCACTTTGTACGAATACAAGAACTATGAAAATATAACTGCAAATTAAAAGTTTATTTCCTGCGCCATTCCAGAATGAACCGCAGGCCGCCAACAGGCACCCAAATGAAAATTGATACGCAATTTTATCACCCTTTCGTAACGTGCAGTTACACAAAAACACTGCAGAAAAAAGCATCCGTGCGTTTTATTCGAACAGCAGAGCGAGTATCGGGTGGAGTGACCGTAAAATTCGATAGCCTTTTGCGAATCGCGAACGTGTACAATTCACAGGCGCAAGCGATCTCCTAAGCCACAGTACGCTTACGCGTTTCCCGTTATAAACCAAATCCTAACAAAATTGCGTACATTCATTGCTCCTAAAATTTCACCGAATTGGAAACTCGCGCTTTTAACGAAACTTGTATCGATGGTTTATTTAGGTACGTATTTTGTTACAGGTATTTTCAATCAAAAGTTTTATCGTTTATTTTTGTTTGATAATCCCTTCCCCGGTGTTTGATTTTCCGGAACGTCCTTATGTTATTTAACGTTAGCGTGGTTAGTTAACGGTCTAGCGCATGTGTTTTGCTGTTAAAAGTATGTAAGCTAATGCTAATACTGGTCATACATATTTTTATAATTATTATTTGCTTTGTAAATATTCTTATAATTAATTATTTGTTTATGACACTTAAGTGATAACTCTTATATTAATTTGATTATTCTTTTGTGGTACCACGCTGCAACCCCGCCGAATAGGCCGGAACGACCGAAGAAGTACCACACTCCTACATAACACCGACGTGAAGTAACATAGGCTGATTTTGCGTTCCATCGGTTTGTGGAAGGTTCCGGAGGCCCGATTTCCCCTTCCCCGTTCTCCCTCTCCTTTCCCCTGCCCCTCCACCCTCGTCCCTTCTATCTCTTCTTTCCTATCATCCTTCCTCAAAGGTCGGTTATAACTTTGATTCATTATCATCATCATCCATCACTACGCGTGTGAAACCGCGGTGCGCAGCTAGTACGGTTTAATTTTAACCCTTTTGTTGCAACAATAGTCGATAAATGCAGATGCCGTGAAATTAGCAATTGCTGGTCGAATAATAGGATTTAACTATAGGCGAAGCTTTTAACTTATGTAAAACTACGCCAGCAATCGTAACTCTATTTTACTCTAAGTAGTAAGAAGTAAAATGATTTTCTTTCAAAATGTGTGATGTGAATTAGGCTCATATTATTTAATTTTCAAAATTACAATTTAATATTTTTTTTAATTTAATTGACAAACAAATTGATATGTTATATTGGATTTTTGCAAAATGAGATAGATATTATTTTTGGTGCAAATAAGATTTATTTTTAAAGTTCATCAGCGTACCTGTCAAAATGAATATAGCTTGACTTACATTGCCAGCCTAAGTTTAAAATAATTGTTCTTCTTTTGATGTTAAGTCCTAAATAAAGTATTTCTAGCGAGCTAACCCGCTAGCGGTTTCGACCGCTTGGTTTTGGTGCAGTGGTGGGAGCGCCGCTTTGGGATTTCGAGGTCCTGGGTTCAATCAGTATAGAGTAGTTATTGGGTTTTTCTGACAAAGAAATTCTCAATATCAATCTGGAGTCTGGAGCAGTGCCCCGTAAACGGCAATAGGCTCGTCTTCTATTACATGGGACCAAAAAATATTATCCCTCTGGCGAAACATAGGTCTTTCAAACGCCGCTGCCTGCCCCTTCGAGGATATAGGCGTAGCGATATATGTGTAGTGTAGAATACTCTAAAGGTACTAATATTGCCAAAACAAAAATCCGTACATTCATAATTATAATTACTTATACAGCTCTACCCCCTACCCCTAGTAAAATACGCACCAAATAACACCTAGCGTAGGTTTTTAGTCGTACCATAGAAGTTCATACGTGCCGCCCAGCCAATCGAGACCCCAGTTTTATATCAGACCGTGTTGCATACAGAGATCAAGCTGCCATCTTAGATTGATGTGACGGATGAAGATAAAAAAAATATAGTTGGGAGCTCCGGACTCTATTCAATCCATACACCAAATTTCATCGAAATCTGTGGTATGAGCATACAGACAGAAAGATAGCATTTTTTTCAAAAACGTAGTATTTTTGTTCAATAGGTAATTTTACGTCTTATGTGACCCACTTTTTATTTATTTTTCTTCCAAGTACAGACTTTTTGGCCTCCTTTATTATAAGTATAGATTTATCCAAAGTTAACGCAGATGCATCGTAACAATTTTGAGAAATAATTATATTTCAGAACATTTCCTATAAAGCGACCTATTTATAAACCTGACGACACATTGGTCACGTACACGTACATTGCGGCGCGTGCTCGAGCGTCTTCGCCCACTAATTACTGCGTACCACTCTGCCAATGCCCCCCGGGAGAAAAATACTCTCTATATATATATATATATATATATATATATATATATATACCTTTGAGTTTAATTTGATTATCTATATTTTATATATATCTATATATTATAAATAATAGCTTTTTACTAAATGAATAATGAAAATAAACAGTATTCAACATTTGGCGGGTTCGATTTCCGGTTCAGGTAAGTGAAATTAAAAAAACATATTATATATATATATATGTAACATTTCATTATTTTAAGAACTACATTCAATGTTTTTTTAATGTCACTTACCTGAACCGGAAATCGAACCCTCCAAATGTTGAATACTGTTTATTTTCATTATTCATTTAGTAAAAAGCTATTATTTCGACATAACAAACACACACTTACATCGTCTTTAAGTGTATGTATGTACGTACTTGTATATCATCATCATCATCATCATCATCATCATCATCATCATCATCTAAGCCGTAGGACGTCCACTGCTGAACATAGGCCTCCCCGTGATTTTCCAAAAGGACCGGTTGGAAGCGGCCTGCATCCAACGTCGTCCTGCGACCTTCATCAGGTCGTCTGTCCACCGTGTCGGTGGACGACCTACGCTGCGCTTGCCGGTCCGTGGTCTCGACTCCAGAACTTTTCGGCCCCATCGGCCATCTGTTCTGCGTGCTATGTGCCCTGCCCACTGCCACTTCAACTGGCTAATCTTCTGGGCTATGTCGGTGACTTTCGTTCTTCTACGGATCTCCTCATTTCTGATTCGATCACGTAGAGAAACCCCGAGCATAGCCCTCTCCATAGCTCGTAGTGCGACTTTGAGCTTATCTATGAGGCCCATAGTAAGAGACCACGTTTCAGTGCCATCACTGGTAACACACATTGGTCGAAGACTCTTGTCTTCGACCAATGTGACCAAGACAAGAAGACAAGACTTGTATATATACGTATATAATATATAAATTTTATTCAAAACGTTAAATAATAAAATGATACTCGTCTTATATAAAATTAGTTCGTTTTCAGTTCATTAATTTACGTTTTGCAACTGATCTGATTGAAGTACTGGCCATGTCCATGATGGGCCAAGTGAAATTTTATTTTTCTTATTAGATACGGATGCGCATATAGCGTACATTGTGTGCATAATTTACGGTTGAAGTAAGTTGTAAGATTTAACGTATGTACGTGTAGCCAGTAGCATCAATTTCTCACTCTTCTCGACCAATTAACAACGCTTGGGCAACGGCAATCTAGCTTAGATTATTTTCCTACTACAAAATTATTGTAAATTCGAAATAAATAAGTAACGCAAATAATACAATCTTAATTTTGTATCCTATCTTCTTTTTGGGTAGAATGCTTAGCATAGCCAGCGACCACGTCGTGCTCGCAAATGTTATGAATGTGTTTTAATAAAATTTCTTTCAATATTTTTATATTAAGCGCCCGATTGGCAAGTCAAAAAGTCAAAAGTCAAAATCATTAATTCAATTTAGGCATCAAAGACGCACTTATGAACGTCAATTTTTCATTATAATGTACTTTAAAGACTACCGCCGCGTTCCAAAATATATAGAGTCTACCGAGAAGAAGCGGCAAGAAACTCGGGCTGTTTCGGCGATGTTATTTATTGTCTATTTTCAATTTGTTTAAAGTAACATCGGAATCGCTAACACCGTCCCATTTCGGTACTCTATACGGAATACAATCTTAACAAAGCAGGTTCGGAAACTGCAAAATCAGTCATGTGAGTACATTCTCCCCCGCAGTGGCTTATAATGTCATACTGGAAAACTTTCACATAGAAAAAGCTAGTAAGTTGCTAAGCTGCTGCCCTCCCCACACAAGACTCTAACAAACTGTACCACAGAAATAAAGCTCCATAAAACTAGCACACTAACAGCTCTGCGAACAGTGACCTCGTGACAGTCTTATCAGAGGCAATTTTTTGCACTCTGAGCTATCTTCAGTTGGAGAATGCCGAATATTACCAAAAATTAAATCATCTAGCTTTTAAACTTTACAACCTATTAGCTTAGCAAACACTCACTTCACCAATTACGCTCATATTCAAAATCTCTATTTAAAGTCAGGTACCTAGTGTGTTTAACAACGTGTTGTTTGGGTCGGTAAGTAGCGCCGCAGCAAACTTTTTAGGAAAAGCCCCTACCCCACTAAAAAACTTATTGAGTAGTGGAACATGCATACTAAGTTTCGTCAAGATTGGTTTAAAAATGTGACCAGTGCAGGAAGACCAACATATAACCTAACAAACAAAAACTCAATTTGGCTAGTTAAAGCAGAGATGCTTCGCTCGCTCGCTCGCTCGGTCTTTTTTTTTTAGGGAGGACATAGAGCTTTTTGCCACTACGGGCATCAAAAGCGACACCGGAGTGTGGTTCGCTCGGTCAATTACTATAATTACTATACATATCCACTAAATATACCCTATTTGACTTGTGAGTTGGTTTATTTAAGTACTAATTATTTAAACCGTCGAATTTTAACTCTCTATTTGATTTTAGCCGTCGTATGGGGACGAAGATGCTCGTCGAAGACGGACGTCGTGCTTCGGTGGCCTAGTGGTCATGGCGTCTAACACGGATTGTCGGAAGATGCGGGTTTCAAATCTTTTTTCTCTAAAATGGCAATGTTTGGTATCTTTTGGTTAGTGATTTAAAATCATAGTATAAAAATTATAATAAAATTTAATCGGAAAATTCTATTATAATTCTTATTACATATTAGGTAAATAGATGAAACTAAAAAAATATGTTACTAATAGTCAATCTCTGGGCCATATATGAAGTAAAGCCTTACCAGCATAGATCTAATATTCTTACTTGTAAGTAAGTAGATTAATTTGCTTTTTGTGTGGTAAGCAATAAAGACTTATCATATTGTATTGTATTTTATTGTATTGTAAAGCATGTATCTTAGGAGCTCCAATGTTGCATATAATTATTACTTACGTTAGCAACTGCAAGAGCTCTGATACTGCGTGCTTCGTCGTCTGTGCCTACCATACTTGTTGTTTTCTTTTTCGCACTTCAACTGGCGGGTGCGTATCCCAGGCATGGAGTGTCGGCGGGTGTAAATTGAAACACTTGCAAATTTACCCCATACATTATTCATGTGCCAAACACCCTTTCGTCGAGAGCGGCTGACAGTTACAGTTGACGCAAACTTCACGAGAAATAAACCTAGATTGCAAACCGTGGGCGCGTTTACGCAACCTTGTATTTTCAAATACTGAAGGGATTCAGACCGTATCTCGTTTGAGTCTATTGTAGTCAAGACAGGGGTGGGGACTGTCTCTGCTATCTACTTGAGTACAAATCACACCCGACTGGAGCCGCCCGTGGCACATAAGTAAAGTGGGTCAACCATTATACGTCTAACAAATGGGTGCCCGCCTTAAGTCGGCCTGTGCAGTAAGGAGTTGATTCTGAAACCCACAAACCTGCATTATATCTGACCCTAATAAATTTTGCCGAGCCAAGCGAGCGTAGTAAAACAAATCTGTTCAAAGACACCTAGACGTTGTATCAAAAACAATGCCTTGAAGGTGAAAACAAACTTTGCATAAGTCAAAGGGTAACTTGTTATAGTCACTAGCGCAATACAATTTCCATAACACCTTTTCTTAAATTAAAAGTTTACAATCTACTCTTGACTTGATTTGAACCATTCATATTCGTGTTTTGCCACATAGAAATGTCGTAAAATTAGACTAATATTAATGTTGTTAAATTAACATAGTCAGCTCATTATGTTCCCACTGCTGGGACTCGGGATATCACGTGAGCCAATGTGACTTGGTAGATAAGCTAGTGGCCAGCTTAGTGACGAAGATCATTCTTATATTAAATTATTATCATTTTTACGGTTGACGACTAGTACAGACAGCTTAATATGCCCTCTGAAATACGGAAGCGCTTAATTGAAAATGCCACGAATAGTCGTAACAACTATTTGTATTTACATTAAAATAAATACATTTTTTTAAACGGACTTCCACGCTATAAATATAACTTAAAAGCTCCCAACCAGATCTTAATGAATTAAATATGGGACCAACTAGAATTCAAAAAATAATTATAAAAATCGTTTCAGAAACGGAAACTACGTATGAGCTTAATTTGGTTATTTCAAAATAAAAATAAACTTTACTGTGCAACATAATACAGCCAAAATATAACTCTGACAATACGTTCCGTTTTATTTGTGAATCTCATAAATGTGAAAAGAAAAGGTCATCATTCAAATAAATGCGGACTCCTAAAATGTCTGTCACCAAAACAAAAATAAAACACCAAACCTCGGAATCTATACGAGCGTAATGTTAATTTAAAAAAAAACACATTTTTCTTTGGAGAGTTTAACGTAATTTCTTTCTCACCAAGGCGTATCCTGAAATAAATTACAAGTGTAAAATTCACAACAACAAAAGCGTAACAACAAAAGGCTCGCGGCCCGCAACTTCCGGACGACCCTTCCAAACTTAGCAGCCTGATTACGGATTTCCGAGCAAGGAAAATAAAGAGAGAAATAATACGTAACCATATAAAAAACCAAACGTTTTCAAATAGCCCGCTCGCGTAACGTTGGCGTTCAAATTAACGCGGTCGACGATTTAATTCAGTTTTTATATTCTCCACAGAATATTGTCTTTTAAGCAATACGTTGATATGAAAATCCACGTAGTTCATGACAGCTGGCTGAGGCGTGTAATACTTCACGTATAGATTGAATCGAGGGTCTTCCTGAGGTCCATTAGTAGCATCGCCGTTAAATGTCGGAGTTACGATTGGCGCTGGTGTTGCATCTTTTCGTGCCGATAGTGGAGGTGTAAAAGGACCTCTATCATCTTTAAAAGCAGGTGGTCGCACCTTCTTCCATAAAAACGGCTGTTTATGTTGACGCCCATGATGTGTATCCATATGTCTAGTATCTTTTATTGTTTTTGTCACCTCCAGATCGGTTAACTCATACATTTCCGCCAGCGATAAGTACCAGTAGTCGGTTCCGTCCCCTATTATTGGGAATAGCCTTTTATTGGAAAACCTCGGCCGGTGCTTTCTCACGAACTCATCATATTTACGTTTCAACCTCTTCATATACTCCGTGTAGTGGATTGATTTGAGTAACTTTTCGAATTCACTGAGTTCATGCGATTTAGGTTCGGAATATATGCCTGCAGTTACGTAGGTTCTAAGCAAATGATGCAATTTAAAGACTACGAATGCAAGCCACTTCCGGGCTTCTTCTTCTAAGATCCTCAGATCATCAGCTCTGCTTCTGATACCGAACTCAGCCGCTTCAGCTGCTTTACGTTCACCACGTTCTTTGACGGTGGCCAACCAGCGCCGATACTGTCGATAGCAGAATTTGGTTCGTCTTGAATAATGACCTCGCCATAGAGCCTAAAATACAAACAAAAAAGTAAAATCTTACAGCTTTACGCAATAATATTTTGTATTTATTTAAGTTATACCTACTTATCAAAGGAGTACCCAGCTTGCTATCATAGCAGTTTGCCAGAGAATTTAAGCTCAAACACTTTGTCAGACTATCATAACCAAACAAAATCAACTATCATAAACCATAGGAAACGTTAGCTACATCTCATATAGGAATAAACTTGCATTGATGTAATTGAATATTAGGTATACCTGGATTCTTGTTGCCGCACGTCCATAGTGTTTGGCATGTTTGTTTCGTACAGCTCTTCTTATAGCAGCTCTGTATGCTTTTCGTGCCATGTGAGATCTGAATGCGCACTGTATCGTTGTTGCGTTTTTCGAAAGCCAAGCTACATGCTTTCTTATTAGGTATCCTCGAGTCATGCGTTGGAGGAGTAAGACTGCTAAAAACCTCTCACGGCGCTGACTGGATGCAAAGTCTGCACGCTCCTGAAGCTCCGCGTAAAACTCCTTGTCACTTGGTAAAAACCGGTGAACTGTAGCCATTGAGTTGTATTTTACCTAACTATACCTGGAAAAAACACTAATTTTATTCCATAAAGTTCACGAAACAGTTACTAATTTTTGCTGATTAATTTTGAGTAACAAGATTGAGTAATGTCAAATATATTTGTCTATTGCACAGACCATTATGTACTACGTATTATTGTGGTTTATTGTCAGCTGGTGTCACTGTCAATCAACAGCCAATGCCATAGAAATAAACGGATCGGAAATTGTAAGGAAAATTGCGAGCACTCCTTGTTTTCTGCATAACATCGTACAGGCGAAATATTTTGGGGGCATATATCTTGGTGCATCTGCACCCTTCCTACTATACGTCTACTTGTTCGTACTTGTCGTACCTACCTACCGTCCCCCTCATTTTACTTGCCATGCCCACTTAATCATAATGACACTCGGTCCAAGGCACGGTAATAAGTTCCTATTTTTTTAGCCCTCAAATAAGACTGTCTCGGTTGCCCATTTTGTTTCTCCCTCTATCTTCAAAATGAGCTTAAAATATAGTACTAGCAGTATGGGGTGCTACGTGCTACGGTAGAATTAAAAATGTTTTAATCGTAGTGCGCGAGGATGTGTGCTATAATAAAATACAATTTGTGTATTGAAATTCTCGTGAGTTTCGCACATACTTAACTATTAAGCGAGCCGGGAGCTCGCAGACGCCACTGCGCAATCGCCCTGAAGATGAGCATCAGACATGCTCGAAACCCGGGTCGACGTATTCGGTCCTTAACGTGAGTGTTTTGTCGGTTAATAATAATAGTTAAATATAATACAAGTCGCCTTACGCATAATGATTATTATAAATATATATATTATTAACAAACGGAAGTTATGATTTTTGGGATAACTTATGAGACTACCGTATTCATATACTCGTACTATCTCTCTCCGAGTAGACTGGATCTGCGTTTGTATGTGAGTTCAACGATAAGTTAAAAACGGTTGATCGGCCCTTTAAGACATATTTGGATAGCCTTCTATCCAAATATGTCTTAAAGGGCCGATCAACCGTTTTTAACTTATTATAGTTCGTATGAATATAAGTTAGGTGGCTGATATTGAGATTTTATAGAAGGGCTTTTGAAGTTTTAAGTCAAGTAAGATGTAAAATTAATCTAGTAATTAAAAAGGAGGTCTGCTTGAGTAATTTTAACTGTATTTTTTTTATTTATGGCCTTTAATTATTTTTGTTTAAACTTAAATTGATTTAAGTTTAATGTTGCTACGAGCTACGAGTATATAAAGATATAAGTCCTAATTTATTTAATAGCGGTACATGCCAAAGTCTTAATTCATTGCAAACCATTACTATAATACTGGTGATTCGCATTGAACCACTAGTGGTTTGCATTGAGCCACTGGTGATTCTCAATAAACCACTCATGGTTCAATGAGAGTGTGATTATTGCCCTTACTTTGGTATTTAACGAGATAATTGATATATGGTGTATTTGCTATACATGTAATTATATACAGCCACATTGCAGTGAGTGACGTAAGGTTTCAAAGTAAGGTGTTCGATGAAATGGTCAATATTAACCTGTAATTTGACATCTTATACATTTATTTGTAGTGCTCCTACTGCTAGCTTCATTTTAGGCAGACCAACCCTCGCTCAGGTGGGCTCATGTGAGACATCATGAATAATTCAACAATCAAATTGGCAAGGTGTGTACGTCTGTTTATTTATTTTTACCAAAAAGTGTTTATTTTCATATGAATACACGATGTCGAAAAGGTTACCAAATGAACCAAAAATTAATTTTCCTCCTTTGTCTTTTTATCTTTATTTTTAGAGAACTTTTGTACATGACTAATAAAAATGGGTATATTCTTTGTAAGACTTAAACTGTTGTAAAAGCGAGACTCGGGAGGATGAACGGTTTTAATTATTAATGTGTTGCCCGCAACGAAGCTTCTTGGTATAGTAATAATGACGGTGTTTAATTTTTAAACAGTTTTTATGTGTTTATCTATTGTAATCTGCTGGCCCAAAATTTGAAGAGACAAAATGAGGTACAAACCAAACAAGCGTCTTAATGTTATCCCTTAGGGAACATTTTATTCATTTTGTTATCTTTGAGATTCTTGCAGATGTTATCCCAAACTTTATTTTATTTTAAATTAAGCTCTGGGTGGTACAGCAGTGTGGCACGACAGGGTCACTATTTATTTATTTTTAGATACTTGTAAGTATATGTTTTACGCCTTTTTTTAATGAATCTCTATTTCCTTTGGTCATCGCATCACGCGTAAACGAATGGAAGGATGGAACAATCACAATTTTTATTTATTTCTTGTTTCAATTATTGTCAGAAGAAGGTTCTTATGAAAGAAAAATTAAGAAAAGATGGGAGGATATGGCAAGAGCGAAGGCCTCTAGTCGCGGGCAGTCCCTAGTAAAATGATAGAAATTTGTCAAACGTACTATTTTTGCACTTGCATTTAAGCATTTAAATTTGAAATTCGGTATTATAATACTTAAGAAGCTGGTGTAATAGTTGAACCTGGAATTCAAAGAATTTCTTTAGCAACATAAAATAACCTTGCCGTACACAGACTCTTTCTAATCAGCTTCTACAGTGCCGATATCGTGTATTTTATAATAGCTTCCCTGATAAAATATATCTTATATTTTATATATAAGGGAATTCCACATACGAAATTTGCTCCATGGTTTAAACTCGGGGCTATCTTTAGTTCACGTTATATCATAAGGCGGAAAAGGTTTTTTTTATTTGTCACAATATCCGTGTAATTAAGGAGACATTCACATGGTAATTAATTCGGTTCTTCGATAGAACCATTAACAAAAAAACTTTAACTATAATGTTTGTAGAAGGTACTGATATTAGATCTGCTAGTTTTTTGTTGTGTTCTTTCTATATTTTTTATTAGATTAGACATTTGTTCAAAAAGTGTGGTATACAAGGTGTCCCGAAACTCAACAACAACCTGGTAGCAGACGAGAGGCCAAGGCATACCGGCCGTGCGATTCCTTAAGAGCAAACATCGTTGTATCTTTGACAACATCCGTGAAACAAATGAAGAGGTGACAAGTAACGTTGGAAAAGCAACCTTATGTACAAGAGCGATATCTCATAAAGTATTTGACAATGGTGAGCTCATCGACGAATCATTACAGAATCGCACGGCAGTTATGAAAAACATAAGAAAGATAAAAATAAAATCCAACATGAAGTGTCAAAGTTAACTGACAATAATTTTGTTAACCATCACTCGGCAAGACTTAATTTATTTTACTTATTAAGGCTGGAGTTCACCAACTAGAATTTAACCATTGATTACCTAATCGCCACCTTAAACTTAAACAGTTGTTTAAACGTGTCGCGTTTTTTTGGTGTTCACCATCTTTTTAAAGCGCACGTTTAATTCATCGAGCGTTTTTGGACGAATGAGTCGTAATTGAATGAATGGTATAATACTACTTTGAAAAGATGGTAGCGTATCTTGTACCATTTACATTTACCCGAAGTACATTCAAATATGGTAAGGTAATATTAATATACCACAAAATGTAATGTGTGACAAGTCAATGGTATGTTCCCAAGTTGTATGTATTTCTAATTCAGCACCTTTTTTATGGTAATATCCAAGTTCGATTCGAAGTTCCATGTGTTTGTATTATTGGCGTCAGAGTTGTTTCGTGGTAATTTAAATCTAAAATTCATGTGAGTTTTATTGAAGTGATTATGGATGACATTATATTACAACTTTCTTTCAATTAAATCAAGTAATCCCAAGGCACTATGTTTGTATAAACGAAATCTTGTAACGAATGCTTTTACGTCAGTTTCTTCTAAATAATTGTGTCCACTTTGTAAAATACGGGGTGCCCGTAAAATTCGCTCAATATCTTCAAAGTCATCGAACACGTTATTTTCTTCAATGATATAATTCTGAGCATCTGACATTTCCACGTAAATAAACAATAACCAATGCTTAAACAAGGTCGAAGACATCGTTTAACTTAAACAGCCGGTTACGGAACTAAATCAATGGTTACTGCTTGGTGAACAGCAAAATATTGCTAAACGGTCGTTTAAGAATTGAACGTCCGTTTACAGTTTAAACATGTGTTGGTGAACACGGGCCTTAACTATGTTTATTGCGTTTATCTACTCTGATACTATAATACAAAGATTATAAAACTGTAAACAAAATTCTTATGACAAACATTACGTACAGGCCAAAAATAATTTAAAAAAAGTTTAATTACGATACAGGTCTTGTATAGACACCTGTAACATAAAATAACTTTTTAGTCATAACGATACACCTATACAACCTCCAGCTACTTCTACTTTAAAAAAAAAAAGGTTTCAATGAACGAGTCTGCGACGACGCAACACGCATGCGCAATCGATGTTTGCGCCTTGGCGCCAACATTTGACATTTAAAAAATCTTTTCAATATTTAAACAAAGTTTGGTTTTGTTTGTAAAATACATAGGTTTTTGTGTAAAAACATGTCTGAAAGCGGGGATAGTGGTGATTGTACACCACCAGACATTCTGGAAGCTGCGTCAAACATGACCATGAACCTGTTACCGGCGAAATCTAGGAGCAACTATAATAAATGTTACCACGAATTCATGGAATGGAAAATGAACAAAAATGCTACATCATTTTCTGCAAATGTGTTGTTAGCGTACTTTCAAGAGTTATCTGAAAAATATAAAGTGTCAAGTATGTGGGTTAAATACTCCATGATTAAAAGTACACTCAATATTTACAACGAAGTTGACATAACTAAATATAGCAAGCTGATTGCATTTTTGAAACGAAACTCTTGTGAGTTTCGTGTGTTTCGGATATAATGGGAAAAAATCCAAGACTTTTACAGCAGAGCAGGTAAATAAGTTCTTAAATGAAGCCCCAGACACATTATATCTCTTCACAAAGATATTTTAGTTGTTTATCAGTTAACCATGTAAATTTTTTTGTTAATATTGAGTTAATTTACCGTAATATATATATGAGTTGTTACAGATTGCACTAATTTTTGGTATAATGGGTGCTTGCCGACGGCAAGAGTTATACAACATACAATTCAAAGATGTTGAATTCTTCGAAACTACACTATTGATCAAAATAAGTAAAACTAAAACCAAGACGGACCGCTCTTTTACCATTACTGGGAAATATTTTGAACAATGCAAAAAATACATAGAGCTATGACCAACTGAGTACAGCAATCCCAGTTTTTTTCTAAACTATATTGACGGAAAATGCACGACGCAGAGAGTTGGCATTAACAAATTTGGAGCTTTAGGCAAAGTTCTAGCCAGCTATCTTCGACTTACCGACCCCGAATTGTACACAGGACACTGCTTTCGCCGAACATCTGCGACCTTGCTAGTTGACGCTGGTGGAGATATAACGGCACTAAAGCGACACGGTGGTTGGAAGTCAACGACAGTTGCAGAAGGCTATATAGATGATTCAATGACTAACAAGATCGCTATATCCAATTCAATACTTAACAGTATTGAAAATAACAGAAATGAGGTCAACATTAACATACCCTCTCCGAGTACCTCCAATAACGCTTCCTGTCCGGTTCAAATTCATTTTCATAATTGTAATATTCAGAACATCAATAATTATTACAAGTAAAAATATTTTTTTTGTTATATTCAGCGTTTTATTTGCAATATTGTTTTACGTATTATAGTATGAGAGTAGATAAAGTAGTGTATGACACTGTACATAACTTGGTCTTATAACACTCGTGTGACACTATAAAAAAACTCGCCTACGGCTCGTTTTTTTAAAACACACTCATGTTATAAGAACCCTTATTATGCAACAGTATCATAATCTACTATAATTTGTGGTTGCGGTTAATAACACTGTTTTGAAAATTACACTGTAAAAAATTTCAACTTTAAAAAAAAAAATCTATTATCGCTTGGTATACCTAGGCCTTTTGACCGGTACCAGGTTATCATTGATTTTCGAGGCACCAGGTATATGGTACAGAAAAGCAGGTCGCTTATAAGTGCACTATACTCAAACCTGTTGGGCTATTATATATCTCAGTTGATAACAAATGTTGATTAAAATTGGAAAATGGCGGCTCTATGTCACTTTTGTCAGTTCCAGTCATCAACTAACTAACATTTTTGCTTACGGAATTGTCAAAACTGACATAGAGCCAACATGTTTCATGATTTCAAACATTTTTGTTAATAACTAAGATACATAATAGCCCTGCTGGATCACAAAATCGGTCTACCTACGAGCTTTATTAGCTGATTTACCAACTTCGTACTGCGTGTTGCCTTTTCTTATTCTGACCAATTTGTATGGCCGTAAATACCCATAGTTAGGTCAATATAAAATAAACAACCTAAGTTGTTTGTTTTATAAACTATATTTTTGAAAATAGATATTGGTCCATATACAAGGAAAATGTAAAGAAATATTATTATATTCTGTATTTCCAGTAAGATCATGCAATTGAATGGTTCTAATATGTCATCAATTACGTACGAGTCAAAGGCATGTTACACACCATTGGTCAGGGCAATCATTGATTCTCTTTGATCAAATTCCCTTTTCGAATGGTGATTACAACGAATTACATTCACTTTGTAATTTGTTAATTTCGAATATACAGCGTCCGAACACTGAATTTAATTTAAATTAAATCTACTTTATGTAAACAGCCTTTGATTATAAATTAACATTGACATTAAAACCTTTTAGTATCGATTTTTGTTTGTTTAAGGAATAATGTAGGGTTTCAAGGTGGTCTTGAAATATCATAGTACCGACTTCAACAATTTATTTCACACCTTTTAGTAATGAAGTCAGTTCCATTTATTGGTTATTATATAATAACGAACAGTCGAGAACAGCTCACTCAACTTGAAATAAAATTAATTTGGATTGAAATATAAACATTAGTAACTTAATGGGACAGTCTCACTATCTATTAGGTATTTTTCATCTTAGAATCATTTTACGAGGATTAATTTTTAAGTTTGTCAAAATCGTTTCAGTAGTTTAAGAATCAAAGAAAGACAAATGAACGATGTTACGGATTGCGGGATGTCGGATGTTATAATGCGCCATATAAACTAAAAAAATTGGTGAATTTTGATAACTATAATATCATTGGAATCTCCTTAATTATGCCAGGAACCAAGGAGCCAAACTTAGAATATTTGATTCTTGTAAGGGTGATTAATTGTTAAGTAACCTACTTAATAAGTAAGTTAAGTTCTAGTATTTACACATGTTTAACTGTTTTTTACTGTTTAATCGTGAGATACTGTAATTGGCTTTCTAATGTTATTTCAGTGAATATTTTTGTTGTGTATAAGCTGTTGGTTTTCCAACAAATAACTAATTAAATTGGAACTCCAATATACCTACTATCTAATTAGGAACTAAGTTTTAATTGAATGACTTTCGGTATAAACATGAAGAAATTCATTATGGTGATAGTTAACATAAAATAGACTCTCCGTGCAATGTCTCAGTAACTTTGTTGGTTACACTACCTGGACGGCGGAACCAAATAATGCAGCTTTGAATTCTGTCTGATTCTGTTATATTATTTCGTTTTACGTCGTATGTTAAGATGGCTGAGACTCTTCTACATAGAGATAAATGTACCGCATCTATTCAAGTACAAAGACACATCTAAGTTTCATTGACACCGAAGCTACCAAGAATATATGATAATCGGATTATGTGATATGTACGTTAGAACCACAAGGACCGGTATCGATATCTGTGCCATTAATAACGTTACCGTGAAGCAAAGAGTACTTACTACAAAGGCAATAAATACATTACATATAGCGATATTTTTAGCTATATTGTACTCGCTTTAGCATACCAGTTATTTAGTGCTCCCCAGGTAAGAGGCTAAATAAATCAAACTGATACTATAAATGCGAAGGCACATGTGTATTTTATATGTTACGGAGTAATACGCATATTCATATTACGTTTACAGTGGTAGGGATCAGCAGCGCTATAATGTCAGATACAGTTGCAATCAAATGTTGATTTAAATCGAAAAATGGCGGCTCTAGGTCACTTTAAGCAGTTCCAGTCGAATTTAACTACATTTTCCTTACAGGAGTTGTCAAAACTGACAGAACCGCCATTTTTCAAGATCTCAATCAAGGTTTGGTTTATTTTAATTAAGATGCTGGCCTTTCTTTCAGAGCGAGAGAGAAAGAGAAAGATATAGAGATTAAGTGAGTGGGTAATTAAGTGCAAGATAGAGAGTGAGTGCGGCTTGGTGGATAGGCGAAGAACCACACTATTGTTGAAGTTTAATCGATCAGCTGAAAGTCGACATAACGGATTTAAACGAAATTTGGAATAAAGGTTCGGAAAAAATATGCAGATAGCGTAGGTACAGGATTCATCCATAAACTACTTTTTATGTCGATTTAATGGATAACTTCGATAACCTTGTTTCTCGCGAACGAAGTCGCAAACAGCTCTAAGTTGATAATACTACTATAATGGTCCATCCAAGTAACTAGCGACATCAAGCTCAGTGTTGTTGAATAGAAGATGCCTACGTCTATCAGTGAACTGATGTAGGTTGATAATGATGTTATTTTTTACATTTACAATATAAGAAGAAAGATTTGATTGTTTTTATTCGTAATGAATATACTCAAAAGCTACTTAAACCGATAAAAAATATCTTTCATCAGTAGAAAGTCTGAATATTCTTGAGTAATATAGGCTAGATTCATCATCATTATCATTATCTTCCATCACTCCGTTGGTAAAATTGCGGAGCTGCTATTTCATAATAAAGTAACGGGACGGGAAAGCACACCTCGACTGCTAGTGACAATTGCAGTGCTGCCAGGGCTGCGTTCCAGCAAGTCACAGGACAAGCCAAAATTTGGCAATCAGTTGGTCCACGACGCCTCTAGATCAAAATTTGCACGGATCAAGATTTGATTACGCCCGTTTCACGACACAAATTTTGTCCCGACTGGCCATAACTTTTCTTCCTTTTGAGAGAACCAAATCTTGAAAGTGATAGTAATATACATAAGTTACATTACATTACCGCCCAAAATTATGATACTACATTTTTAAAGAAAAATACGTATAACATTATCAGGGCACGCTCTACTCCTTTTGTAATAGGGCTCAATTCGTTACGGTCGACGTGGTGTTCAACAGACCAGTAACTCATATTGCGATGCGAGGGCTGAATAGCAAAGTTCTACATTCTTTCAGCTCCTTTGACCGCGTGACCCCTGAACTTTCCCTACGTGAGCCATATTGCAGAATGTCTCCATGAAAAAAGACCGAAACTTTTCCTTGCAAACTTAATATAAGTAGTTTTTTCCGCACAGATATTTTAACATTTTAAGACGATTAAAATGTAGAAGTAGGAAAGTATTTCCCTTTAAAGTTAAAATAAAATTGGAAAGTTCTCTTTGCTGCCGTGCGATTCTCTAATGATTCATCGATGCGCTCGTCGACGATTTCACCGATGTCAATCACTTTATGAGATATCGCCCTTGTACATAAGGTTGCTTTTCCAACGTTTCTTGTCATCTCGTCATTTGTTTCACGGATGTTGTCAAAGATGCAACGATGTTTGCTCTTTAGAGAATCACACGGCTGTTTCAAATAAATGTGACAGTTGAAATCTACGCTTTGCGCTGCATAAAGTTCAATAACATTTTTACAATTATTATGTCTTTTATTATGAGATAATTCAACAAGCGCTATTTCGATCAAACTGTATAATGTCTTATTAAATCTGTTAACAGAAAACGAAGTAAAAAAAACTAATAGATAATAAATAGCATTTATTTATCCTTGCAATAATTTGTATAAAAGTATAAAAATACAATAACTTACAATAATAATATTATGATACCCCAATACCTGCATTGCAAGGACTGGTGCCTGATGTAGGCTTAAACAGCTTGTATCACAGGTCAACAAAAAGAGGTATCATAAACCTGGTGATTATTTTCAAATGTGTATGATACCTTCTAAAGTTGGTACAAATTATCATGCGTTTCATTTATATTTACACCTTTACTTTCCTCTATAAAAAAAATCTTCTTAAACAATCTCGCATAAAGCGACGGCAAACTACGGTGGCGCACCATCACTGAAGGAGGTTCATTTATGCAAAGTGACACCATAAAGCAGTATCTAATATTGAATTGAATTTGCCAGCGAGGTTTATGAGGTGCCTGCCGTATCCCACGAGATGCCTTCCCATAAAAATGCCATAATTTCGTATGCAACAGATATGAGCTGTGTTTACGACCTGACGCGGAATACACTTTTGACATTAACTTCAATGCAGATGCTGCCGTACATTAGTTGTATTATTACGACAGGAAATAAAATACCAGTCCAAGATGCGCTCGAGTCTTATGACCTACTTATTTTGAAAGGTTTTTAACATAAACTCTGATAAGGATTCCTTTGTGAGAAATGTTTGGAAGACAATAATTTGAGGAAAAGACGGTAGAAGTTCCGAGATTCATAACCACTTAAAACTTTAATAATGTCTCCCGTTCTATTTAGGGAAATAATGATATTGAAATATTCTTTGAGAAATTACTTCTCAGTTGCCGAATTTCATATCAACGCCCATAAAAATGGCTGCTTGCATAAATATGCTGCCCAAGTTTTAAGGTGTTAATAAAATTCCATAACGTAGGAAAGTTGACACCAGACCGGTAGAGGTCTTGGCATCATAACTGGGTTAGAGAAAAATGAAAACTTTCGCAATATGCCCCTCGAACTTGGTATGCAAGCGAGCTGAGTAATAACAGTTCCCAGATAATATATTTGCGAATTTCCCACTTCTCCTTCCCCACCTTGCTACATTTAAGTCTCAAAGTTGGATTAGATTAGAAAATTATGGATAATATTTTACACAATAAAGAATTAAGGTACTTTGTCTGAAAGTTTATGAATAAGTTATAACCTCGGATAACTTTTTCATGCTAACAAAAGCAATTGGGTATGCGTCCATTGCGTTGATGAAAATTTATTTCAGAGCTGAAACTGCCAGCTCAAAAAAAGCACTATAAAATAATGAAAATTGTAAATAATATAGTACCATTATAGGTGTTTGCGAGTTACTATAACTTTAAATAACGCTTTAGTTATAATATTAACAGCACAACTAAAAATGTGATATTCAACGATTACGAAAACTTGACATAGGTACTCCTAATGAACATACGCCTTACGTGACATTACGCCACAAAGAAAACGGGTTTGTTTAAAACTTGCGTTTTTTTTAATAACGAAATTCCCTGAGAGTAAAACATCATTAAAATAAAGGTAGAAATAAAACCTTATTATATTTATTTAAAATTAAAACTTTTGACTAGATTTAAATAATGTGCTTCGGTATCGACTAAGCAAATATTGATCATTTTGTATTGCCATCTAACGCCTTTTGATCGAGATACCAACCAGAATTCTGTTCACATATCGCTTCCACCAAACGCTTTTTCATGTTCTTGAAAATTTAGTAGTTTCAAGAACCCCATGGACCTAAAATAATTTCAATTTTAATTGTATTATATAGAACACAATTTGTAAAAGTATTTTGATTTGAGGCTGCAGTGACGAGGTGCAAGACAGCATATTATACCAAACAAAATATATTATTCAAATCTGAAATCAAGTCTATATTCACCACTTAACAAATTTCTTGTACTACGGACCTCACGAAACGCTTAGAGTAAATAACAGATAGACATATGGAAACGTTATTAAATATTACAGTTTTAAAACTTAAAATCACCAAAACCTAAGAACAACACGTGATCTATGTGATTTTTTCATGACTTCCAAATTCGAATAGATTAAGTAAAACATGGACCATAGCTTAATTACTACTATGTATAGTACAACAATACATATAAATATATACCTACCTTACTTTATTACGTAATAATGCAAGATTAGTAACTCTCTCTATACTTACTTAAAACATAATATCATATAGTGTAATTAAGGCATTGTTCTAGTCACGTGTAATGGTTATTTATACGTTCCCGCAAACACAACTTGAGCCTTATTTGCTGAGAGTGGCAGTATGAAGCCTATCGTCTATTTTCCCACCTGCCCATTCCTCGCTGCCTAACTGCAACCAGAGCTGCGATTGACAGCTTAACAATTCCTCAGTTAACATTTCCACTAGCGGTTCCTGTTCCAAATAAAGCCCATAGCAAGGTTTGCCTTAGAATGGCTATGCTTCAAAATAGCGTTTACTCATTCATACATCCGCACTAGGTCTCTCTGTGTCGCGGGAGGCATCGACTTCGACATACACAATAAGACATCACAAGACCCGAGAATAAATATTTCTGCAACTCCCGCAAAAAAAATCCATAGCCAGGGATCGAACCCGCGACCCTGCGTTTCGAAGGGTCGCTAGCAATTTAGCTGACGGAGCCGTCAATTGTGACGCTTAAGAATTAATCATGTTCATCTACAATTCATTGTATGAACATTAGGAGGTTAAAATACATTATATAAGGTTGTCTGGAAGACATCGCTTTAAGCTATAAGATCTATGTAACTAACATGTTGATTTTTTCTCGTATGTTTTTCTCTTTTATGTTTTACTATAGTGTACAAATATAGTGTACAAATATAGTTTTCTATCTATCTATTTATACATCTAATTGATCTAATAGAATAAACACATTCGTACAATAATTTGGGTTATGCAAAATGTGTTGAATTACTAAACAATTCTACGAATCTAAATAGAAATACTTTCATCTGTTCAACAACTTCCTGGAATCTTTTTAATTTACTTCCCATACTAGAACGCGAACGATTCATGTTACCAAATAAACGAAAAGCTTATTTCACTCACGCCTGACTTTGAAGCATCCTTGGATTGGAAACTCAAAAATATTTCCAATATTTTCCTCGCAAAGAATTTCGTTCAATTCAAAAGTATGTGAGAAACGTACGTTGGGTAACTGAAGGAAATGAATTTTATTTAGCCTGCGTTTCTAAACATTCAATGTTCATTGCAATTTTTGGTACCACTACCTACTAGGGAAATAACCGTTCCCTAACATTTTTATGATACACGCAGATGCAAACTCAAAGTTATGTCTGTGTGTTATTCATGCTCACATAAGCAAGTGTGGTACAATGTTCTTATTTGGATTTGATGTTTCTTCATTTTATCATACACAAGCTTTACTTCCATGTATTGGACAACTAGCCGCCAGTTTTGCCCGCGTGGTGATTGACGGTGATGATGATGAATCAAATATAATTTAGGTTAATAGTTTTTCAGTTTATCTATTACAAACAAATAATCCAATCTTTCCTCATTATAAACTACTCATGAAAGCGTAAGGTGATCCATTAAGATGATTTCCCTCATTCACTACACTTGCCGCATCTTCCTCATGCTTACAATTTCTAGCATACCAAGTCTCCCAGTCCCCTCTTCATTCGTTCTACCTATTCTCTTTTTTTTTAAATTTATTTAAGAATCAACAAACAGTACACAGCAGAAGTACAGGATTAAAGCAGTATAGATAAAACAGTTAATAGCTGGTGTACCAGCATCGTTAATCACAGATTGAATATAAATATTTTGTGTACAAAGATATAAATTATACAGTTATACATTATTTCATTTACATATTAAATTTCTTCGTTAATTAATTGTGCTAAGTGTAAGTAGTTGTAAATATATTTGTTGGTCTGCCTATACCAAATGAGCAACTAAATAGTTTTTCATCAAGTTTAAGCAGACCACTACCAAAAATACATTTTTATAGTAGAGAAGTAGGTCTCGTGACTGTGGCCCCAGGGGGGCAGCGCCAGGGGTTCCTCGTAGAGCAAACAAAAGACAAAGACGCTCAGATCTTTTTGATGCTGAATCAAGAACATTTTAGGAAGAATGTTTGTTACTATCACCATCCGAAGCCCCCAACACCGACCTCCGGAATTCACCGACACGAGCATGAAAAATGTCGATACTATTAAAATGGTCGTTATAAGATTTAGTCATACGATACAAAGGAGACCGTTGACTCGAATTGGTGCGACAGGCTGCGATATGAAAGGTTTTGTTCTCATTTCGTGAACTGGTTCTTAGAGGAACTTTGTAACATAGCCTGTTCACTAACTCGGGGCAATTATAACGATTGTGACAAATGTCATACAAAAGCAGAGCACCAATTTGCAACCTTCTTGATTTTAAGTCGACTAAGTTATATTTCTCAAGCAGGTCTTCATAAGACTACGATTACATCTATACTTGATACAACGCAAGAATTTCTTTTGAACCCTTTCGATATCTTTAGTATAACATTTATAGTAGGGGTTCCATACTGATGCAGCGTATTCGAGCTGTGATCGGACTAGGGATTTGAATAATATATTGTAAGTAAGCTCATTTTAAAATTTATTGGCAGATCTTTAAACAAAGTTATACATTTTAAAACCTCGTGTAATAATATTCTGTACATGTATACCTAAAATTAATTTACTGTCCAGAGTTATACCTAGATCCTCTAGTTGATTACTGTGACTTTATCAAGATTCGAATTACACAGTGAATATGTAAAGTTACTTGTACTTTTTTTACGAGTAAAAACAATTGATTTACATTTATTAAGACTAAGCGTTAGTTTATGGCTACTACAAAACATTGAGAACCGCTCCAGATCCGACTGAAAATCGATGTGATCTTCATGGGTATTAATGGTATGATAAACTTTTAGGTCGTCAGCGTATAATAAAAACTTGCAATGTTTAAAACACTTGAAAATGTCATTGATGTACAGTATAAATAACAAGGGCCCCAATATAGATCCCTGTGGGACATCTGAACCAACTGGGACTGGCTCCGACTCATAACCATTAATAACTACTTTTTGAGATCAATTCATAATATTCTATTATTATCTTGAACAGATTCATTCGTTCCACCTATTCTCTTGAACAGATTGAAGTTATTCTTGTTGTGTTTACTGTTCCATATTTGTAACCATATCATTATGTTTGATGAAGTTAATACGAATACATACATACATAGTTCGATTTTATCATGATAAAACGGGATTACGAATCACGATTGACAATTGTTTCAGCTTCGTCCGGAAGCCTCTTTTAGGATTTTGAGTGCGATGCGCTTATAGTCGCGCCCCGCATCGCACTACGAGCAGCAGCGCGCTGTTCACGGGAAATCGGTGTGAGCGATGGTGGAGCGTGATGCGGTGAATGTTGCGTCATCGAGTCAGGCTGCAAAGTACCCTATTCGTCACTACTGCTTCTTTCATGTGGGACCCCTGCAGTCTGACATGCGGAACTGACTGTGTCACTACTTTTTTCTCCCACTTTGTCCAGTTATAATGAAGACACGTTTTTCAGCTTGGTGACAATGCCCACCCTCTATCTCGGTTGAAATTTGAAAGCCGTTTAATTTCTATTGCTTCACGGAATAGTGGACATATTTTTATTTATACTTATTTTTTACTAATAACTCATCATTTATCCACGTATACATACATCATTACCTACACTTATATATCCACATACACAATAACTACACGTAACAACTTACACCACATATTCACACTGCGTTTATGAATATGCTAGATATGACATACTCAGCTACCAGTAAAATAATTATTGGAGAAGCTACTGGCTCCTGAGCTAGAACTAACCGTATAGTAACCAAAATATTGTACCCATTCTATCCATTCCTATGTATTCAAATATTGAATGTCACAATAAAACTATCCGTATTTTTCAACTGAATTTAAAAGAAAGGAGGTTCTGAAGTCGATGCGTATATTTTTTATGTATGTTCACGCATATTTTATTTATTTGGTAGAGTATACTTCCGAGGTGGTCCAATCTCAATTTCATCAATTTCATCATTCAGGTCAAGCGAATTTTGATAACTGAAAAGTGTTTCGCCTATCTTGTCTATCCTAATAGACGGTGAATGACAATCGATCCCGTAGTAGCAAAGGTCACTAAAAAGGGTATTTTTTTCAGACTATGGAACTGTTTTTTTACACTAAAAAGTGTGAAATAACTCGTCGAATACGATACCATACGCACAATATTTTGTTAATAGGTACTTTTGCACTATCATGGTACCGACTTTAACAATAACTCGCACTTTTAATGTTGAAGTCAGTTACATTTATTGTGTTTTTTTATAATAGTATTATTCCTAAATATTGCTAAACTTAATTCACCGACTGATCATCGCACATAACATAATGTTTTTTTGCTTTTGAAATATGAAAATCATCTAAAAAGACCAAACAATTAACTAATTACACTTGTAGACGTATCGACCGCATCGCAATATTTCCATAGAGTTTGTAGTGCTTACATAGGTAAAGATCGCATGAATAGCCGCCTTTTTCATGCAAATTTAATGAGGCAGGGAGCGGGGCCTTTAGACTGACCATTACGCCAGACAAGGGCCGTCTGAACGCACTGTCCAGGTTATATTTTTCTATGTACACGTACTTTTTCAAAGTCCCCTTAGACAGGTAAACTTACAATGTCTAGATGATGGCGGTAAAAATCTTTTTGCTTTTGACGGAGTAGTTATTTCTACGTTAATTTAAACGGAAGTTTTGTTTATTTAATTGTGTATAAGTTATAATCAACATATACGAATCCATCTTGGTTCGTTCCACCAAAGCGTCCATGCTACTTTGAAGTGAAGTGAAGAAAGTTATATACTGCGATTGAGTTACCATGTTACATCCAGCATTAAAAGCCTAGGTTAATATTGTTCACAGACAGATTCCAATCAATAAAAAGTACTTAAATCTCACATCAGTAACTTAACTATGATAACTTCATAATTAGTGACCGAAATGCTGGCGCCTACTTTGGGCAATAACTTAGCATTGCCATCCGGCGTGGCAATGCTGCCAGTATTTTGGCCACTTTTCCGCCCACCATGGGTCTTATCGATTAGTTTTTTATTTTTACTTTTAATATCTTATAGTTCAGAAATTAACAATAGAGCAAAGTGATGTACAATAACTATATTTGAATAAATCTGAAAAAAATATGTCCTAATCATCATATTCAGTTCCTAGTATAAGGGTGGAAAGAGTTTACAAAATGAAAGTCCAACCTAACGCGGAGAAGGCACATTAATTTTATTTATTTATGTGGAGATGGCGCGTCACTCTAAATAAAAAATAGAATATAGTTATTTCATGTATATGATTATAATATATTGTTATATGATTCGCTATGCAGAACACTAAACTAAAATTATCGAAACTATGGTGGTTCTTATTCTGTTAATACTAAAATCCACAAGTCTGTAACATTTAGAATTACAATTCTAAAAAGATGATTATTATTTTCAATTATGTCGTTTTAGATAGAGCACGATGTTAAATGATGGCTAAATCTGTACAAAACTTAACCACAATAGAGAAGAAATGGCAAATTTAAGAACTATCATTCGAAAGCGTTATACTAATTGGACTTGACTATGACCAGAATATGACGTACGATTTACTAAGAATGGATTTTATTTCGCTAGATTAGTTTGGTGATCTGAACAGTCGAATAGCTCTACTTAATGAACGTACATACGTATGCACATACTGAGCAGGTATAATATTTCAATTATAGTAGTAAAATTCGAACTATTTTTCAGTTCTGAACTTTTGTTACATGTATGGACACGTTAATGAATGAGGCTTGTCGGTTAGTTGTCAGTTTGTCCTATTCACGCATAAGATTGTGCAGGCATAAAGATATTCGAATGACTGTACTGTTGACTAACAGACTTCAGTTAATGATGTAACCAATAAAATACTTTCATTCCCATAAATAATACCTTGTAGCATATTCGTTTTGCACGTAGACGGAGCTACAGGGTATTACTAGTTTTATCATGCGATATTTAATCTCCGAAATCGTTTTCCCAGAAACTCCTTTCATAAATTCATCAACGCGTACAGCAATCAGTTGAAACTTTATTATATGTCACTATGTCAACTGAAATATAATTAAAACATAAATCAAATACGAGGCGGTTTTATTAAATGGGTATTTAAGACATTCGTAGCAGCTCTAACAAGGTGCTTTCCATTCATAGATGAATGTGAAAGCCCTTTCATCACTTAAGTTGTTCGTTAAAAATACGCTTATGATCCTTTCGCAGCGCAAGGCAAAAAAAATTAAGAGCTGTTTCGTCAAAAGCGAACCGTAATAGGTTGTTACTATGTACTAAATAGGTACCTACTATTAGTAAAGCGAATGAAACGGTACTCCTAACTGGTGGCAGTGAATAAAGACGTCGGCTATAACTGACCATTAATGGTTATATACGTTTATGAATAGAAAACTTTAAATAGTCCGTTATTAAAGCATTGAACGTACTACAACTACAAATATTTTCGTTCTATGTCCAATACAAGCTTATTTTCCCACTCAGTAACCGCACAGTTTTATTATATTCCTTAGTAATAATAAGACAGTGGTAACCGCTTACCAGTTCATGATTGCCTGGTACTGTAAATAGAATTCCTATTCCACTAAATGATATTTTTTATTTTCGTCTATATATGATAATTTAGCCTAAGGTGAATTACAAGTAGGTCACATAAATCATCTTATTGTATTCTAGGTTGTAGGTCTTGTGCTAGAGATTATCTTGATAAGTATAGCTAGTGCCAAATATTCTACCAAAAAATAAAATAATTAAAAATTAAAACTATGATAAACTTATCTGTGTTTGGATTTGACTGATGGGTAGTGTAGCAAGCGAAATCGTTTGACTAATGAGACTCAGAGACCGGTGTCTTCCCCCCCGAAGGGTTCTCGCATTGACGTGGCGGGGGGGCTCAGTAACCGTGGCTAGGTACACCACGGTGAAGCCAAGAGGAACCCAGGGGCCGCGCCGGCGTTGGGGTGCGCTGGCCGGCTCAGGCGGGCCGCTCCTATGGGCTTTGGCCGCCAAGTCCACATAGGAGTGGCGGGGTCCGGGCGCTTTGGCGCAGACTCGAGGAGGTGGGGCCCGGGCGCTTTGGCGCAGGCTCGAGGAGGTGGGGCCCGGGCGCTTTGGCGCAGGCTCGAGGAGGGGAACCCGGGCACTTTGGTGCAGGCTCGAGGAGGCGGGGTCCGGGCGCTCGGCGCAGACTCGAGGAGGTGGGGTCGCGGGGGGGCTACCCCTTGTGGCTGACGTAGCAGGCGGTGGGGCTACGTATCCGACCCACCGCAGGGAGACCACGGGCGACCAGACACGGGGAAGTCTGGCGCCCATTGTTGGCCAGTTTGGTCTTCGAGGCAGTTGCGGCGCGCCATGTGTTCTGGCGTGCCGCGAAGAGAAGGGTCCGGCAACGGACAGCCACGGCGGGTTCGCGGTCGTGTGGAAAATCTGTCCCGCGTTCCCGCCGAGGGCGGCAGTGACGGAACACCCCGGGGTTTTGGTGGGTATACGGACTCCCACATAACCACCTCCCGCCCCGTGGTGGGTGGTATCCATAAAGGATTACCCCGGGACAAAAAACAAAAAAAAAAAAAAAAAAAGAGACCGGTGTCTTGGGCTGACGAGCACACTCTGTCTGTAATTGCAACTGTCATGAGCAGTCGTCGTGCTTACCATCAGGCGTACGAATTGCTCATATCATCACTTCATCATCATCTCAGCCATAGGACGTCCACTGCTGAACATACGCCTCCCTCGTAATTTTTCAAAAGGACTGGTTGGAAGCGGCCTGCATCCAACGTCGTCCTGCGACCTTTATCAGGTCGTCTGTCCACCGTGTCGGTGGACAACTTACGCTGCGCTTGCCGGTCCGTGGTCTCCATTCCAGAACCTTCTGGCCCCATCGGCCATCTGTTATGCGTGCTATGTGCCCTGCCACTGCCACTTTAACTGGCTAATCTTCTGGGCTATAAGGTGACTTTCGTTCTTCTACGGATCTCCTCATTTCTGATTCGATCACGTAGATAAACCACTAGCACAGCACTCTCCATAGCTCGTTGTGCGACTTTGAGCTTATCTATGAGGCCCATAGTAAGAGACCACGTTTCAGTGCCTTATGTCATCGCTGGTAACACACATTGGTCGAAGACTCTTGTCTTGAGGCACTGAGGATTTTATTCGAGAAGACTTCGCGAAATTTCTGAACGCTTGTCATCACTTAATTGTATTAAAATTGTTCGATTTAAAACGTTTTATCACTCAGCCAGCTCCGGAATAACTGGAACGATTTAAAAGAAATTTGAAACGGAGATAGTTTATCCTACATAATTAACATGGGCAAACAGATTCAACGCGTGATTATTTAAGAATTGCTATAATGTTGTCACTATAATGGATGTAACATATTCGATATAATATTTTCATTTACGTTGGTACATTTTCGAAGGATAACAAATGTATTAAACAAAACACAATACAAGTATTATGTCTAGATTTAATTCAATAAATCAATCAAGGCAAATTAATTAAACAAATTGTTATTTGTTTCCTGCGAAAAGGGCACAAACAGGTACAAGGGCACCACTCAGAGCGTTTCAATATTTTAAAGCCTACGCTTTATTCAATTGAATATGCTAAAAGCAATGTTTTGTACACAAGCGTTTCTATTACCATCTTATGTACAGTTTTCACAGGTTCCAGAAACATCATGTATGTTTACCATAATAAAGATATCTAATAAAGTGTTAAGTTGTTTCGGCTACGGATAAAAGAATATAAAAACCGTCTTGTCTTTGGAATAGTGTCGTGTAAGCAATACTGTTATACATTTTATCTACACTAATGTTGTAACATTCTACTTATGTTTCCAATACTTGACTTATAATTACTACTGTTATAGAACAGACAACAAAACACTCAATTTAAGCAATTTCACATGATGGTATAATATCCACATCGATATCGTAAAATCTCATTATAACATCAATAAAACGCGACCAATTAACGTGGCGAGCCTTATGTCAAAATCCTCATACAAGTTGTATAAAATTTTGATATTAGGCTGGCTTTTGAAAACAGTTGGGTTATACGTGAAAACTTCGTCGAAACTACTAAACTTACATACACAAAACTCTTTGGTAAGATCTTGTGCCAATTAAATAAAAAAAGAACAGCGCGCGCTCGCTCCTGATTGGCCCTGCGCGCGCAGCTGCATTTTAATGGCGGCAAGTTCACTGTGACAATAAATACGCGTGAATTTAATGTTTGTTTTGTTTTTAAAATACAAATTAAAAGTTAAAAATGGATAGCGACGATGATATTTGTACGCCTCCGGATATTCTAGAATTGGCAACAAAAGTAACTCACAATCTTTTGCCAGAAAAATCTTGAAAATTATATGAAAAAGAATATAATAACTTTTTGGCTTGGAAGACCGAAAAGAAAACTACATCATTTTCTGAAAATGTCATTCTTGCGTATCTCAAAGACCTCTCCGACAAATTCAAACCATCTTCTATGTGGGCTAAATATTCTATGCTCAAGTCCACACTGAGTATCTACAACAATATTGATATCACGAAGTATTCAAAGGTCATAGCGTTCCTGAAACGCAGTTCAGAAGGACACAAGGAAAAGAAGTCCTTGACGTTTACATCAGGTCAAATAAAGATGTTCCTGGAAGATTCACCAGATATTTTGTATCTTTTTGAAAAGATAAGTGTATTTTAGTTCTGTTATTTAATCTACCTAGTACTTACGTACTACACACGCAAGTTATCTAGACACTCCGTTTAAGCGCTTTGTGTATAAATTTGGTAGTAGGTACCTACACTTTACTACTTCATAAATCATAGTTTTTGCCTTGGCTATGTACCTCAAGCTTATTATATCGTTTATTGTTACAGGTTGCACTAATCTTCGGCATAATGGGGGCATGCCGAAGGCAAGAGCTATACAACATCCAGTTCGATGAAGTCTCTAACATAGACGACAGTACAATCATGGTGAAAGTTTCGAAAACAAAAACGAAAATAGATCGTTCTTTCGTTGTGACGGGCAACTGCTATGCCGTATGTAAAAAATATATGGAACTTCGACCCACCCCCTGTCGAAACCCTGCCTTTTTCTTGAGCTATAGATCGGGGAAGTGCGTCGATCAAAGAATTGGTATTAATAAATTTGGTGCTCTGGGAAAAACTATCGCAAGTTTTTTGAATCTGCCTAACCCAGCGTTGTACACGGGGCATTGCTTCCGGCGCACCTCGGCGACCCTTCTCATAGATAGCGGTGGTGATTTGACCGCACTGAAACGACACGGGGGGGTGGAAGTCTTCTACTGTGGCTGAAAGCTACATTGATGAGTCTTTAATGAATAAAATTCAAGTCTCAAATAGGATCTTGAATAGTATAGAAAACAAGACGAATGAAGTAATTATAAATATTCCGACTCCGTCTACGAGCTCTACTGCTTACCCCGCGACCGCTACAGCTGCTGGATCAATAATTAACATTAACTTTCAAAATTGTACCATCCAAAATTTGAACAATTATTATAAATAAACTATTGTCAGCTTTTACTCTTGTTGTTTGATTAATTGCATTAGTGAAGATAAAGTAGTGTATGCAACTGCATATAACACGGGTATTAAAACACTCGTTACTATTATGAAACTCGCTGCGCTCGTTTCATAAACTCACACTCGTGTTTTAATACCCTTCATTATATGACAGTTGCATAAACTACTATTAATTCAGTAGGGCTTGCATGTATCATATTAATTCATGAATTACTATTTGTAATACGTGATTTTTAAAGCTATGTCAATGGAAGCTAAAAATACTACTTAAATATTACTGTATTAATGGTATTATTCTTTAAGACCGCTAGGAGTCGCGTAATATTACGTACGTAAGACACAGCGCGACCGTCGCAGTGCCAGTTACGTGATGTGACCCGTGCTCGCCGCTGTGCACAATAGTGACTCCCAGAAGAACTTCAGAAGTTCGAAATAGGTCGGATTTCCGTTAAATATTACGCGAGTCCTAGCCGGTTTTCTATCTCAAATTATTGGTATTATTTTCATCGGCACTTTGGCAAGTCAAATTATTGAACTAATAGTGTTAACATTTCTAGAGTCACAGTCGCAATCAGTAATGATTGCAGTGCAATGATAAGCAGTCATGACCCGTTCACAATGACAGATTTATGATATTTATTATGATTGAAATCTGTACCTATTATGAGCGTAGTGCTCAACCTCAGTCAAACAACTTGCCAATCTGGCTAACAAAACGAGTTTACCACACAAAAAATATACGTGTATACTATAAAAATCATCAAATCCGTTAGTGGCATAGGATATCCAGCAGGGCTATTATGTATCTCAGTTGCTAACAAATTTTGATTGAAATCTTGAAAAATGGCGGCTCTGTGTCACTTTTGACAACTCCAGTAAGTAAAAATGTTAGGAAATTGATGACTGGAGCTAACAAAAGTGACATAAATTCGCCATTTTATTCGATTTCATTCAACATTTGTCAGCAACTGAGATACATAATAGCCCTGCAGGTATCACTAAGAAGGTTTCTAATAAGCCTGATGAATAAATCGTGGAGTGAATAAGTCCACTATAATCATTTATTAGTACTCTTAACAGTGAGTGATGGTAGCGAAACAGCTATGTAAGCGTAATACAATTATTATTTTATTTAGTTAGTGGAAGTAGAAGCTATGTGTGACTTGCATGTACAAAAACATGCAAACAGAAACATACATCAATTGAAGAGTAGATTCCAGTAGAGGGAAGGAAGTATTGTAAAGAAAGTGGTATCAAAATCATGAAAAATTGTTGTGTTCTCTTGGAAATCACCTTAGAAAGTTTCAGTAATATGTCACCGCGTGCTAAAACGCGACTTAGGACACTGATTTAATTACAGACTTATTTTTATGACCGATACTAGACTTTTTGAATAAAAATCTTACTTGCAGCTTGAGGAATGGTAAATATACGGAGATACGAGGCAACTTATAAAGGAAAAAAAGCGGCCGCTAATTGACGGCACCTCTGTCCTAAGACACGATAGCTTTACAATCAGACGATTGTTTGACTATTACAACGAGCAAAAAATTACTCACTAGCTCTGTGTTCTAATTCTACTCGTCTAAATGTAAACTATGCTTTTACTCTACTCTTCCAAAGTGCCTGCATTAATATAGTTAAGTTAGCACTATATGTTACTTAACAGCTTACTATTCTACCCACGTACAACCAGACTTTAGTTCACTATAAACTTCTAGAGGTGCTTAAAACGCCTGTTTTCTTCAACGTGAAAAATAAAACAAAATTCCCTGCATGATCCATATTCTAGCCAGGAACTCACGTGACATTCATACACAAGTGCGTTGCAGTCTGGGTAGCATGAACTTGAGTGGTGCGAAGACGTAGAGACGTGTTTCCGCTTCGCTGGCCATGGTGTGTAGCACAGGACCTTTCAAAGACTTTAGACTGTTTGCATAACATAAAAATGTGATTATGTTGGCTTACGGATGAGTAAATAACTCAAGAAAAATATATGACAAACTGTCTACAAAGAGTTTTTATTTTAACGATGAACGGTCTCAGAACGTAAATATGACGAGGGCATTAAGTAAAACATACAATAAGATGAGAAAACGAAATTATGTAATCATTCTTAGTAATAGGATAATGCCAGTTAAAGACAATCAAAATAAAAATTAGATTAATAATTAAAAGTCTCAAAGTAATGTTTAAATGCTGGACAATTTCGGACAACCTCTATTTTGGAGCGTAGAGATCAAGTAGAGACTATTCCCCCACTCATATAACAAACACTTGTTCCAGACTGGCTATTAAGAGTGGAACGCATGTCTGAAAATACAGACTTTACTGTCCTTCAGCTGTAAATAATGCTATGGGTATATATACAGGTTATATTCATTGTACTCACGCTTCGAGACGCCGCCGCCGCGTCGGTTCGCTGTAAAACAACGGCTCAGAATACACTTTTAATTACGACCCGACGGACTTCCATGCTTAGAATACCCTTTTGATAACCACTACCCCACACTTCTATCAATTATGGCATCTATGATCTAATATATAGGGTCCATAATTGATACGGCAGCATTTTCGCAGCACCATGAACATTTTAGCCTTACTTTTTAAAGTCTGAAAAGTATTCATATTTTAAGCAAATCAAGGCTTTTGTCTAATTTTGACGATGATGCTACTTACTATGTTGAGTGGATTGTTTTATACCTGAAACAAAAAAGGAATACTTTAATACGTTCCGCTACGAAAAATGTTAAATGATAATAAACTGAAAAGAAAGCAGCGAGTCATAAAAGTGCCTATATACGAGTATATCTGGACAATATCATTTAACTTATGTCACATAAAACGACAATGAATGAGCTCTTTCCTTTTAATATAATACACAATAATACGAGTACTTATTGAGTACGCAATATTTATATCTATTCAACGTCACAAAATACAAAAATTCAATAATCATTTTTTTGAAATCCATTTCTTTAGTTAAAATTATTTTATTACAAATTAACTTAAATACAAGTACAATTTGAAAAATTTTATACCGACTTTCATTCTATTCAGTTATTGGAGTGTTACTCAAAAACTACTGAACCGAATTTGATGAAATTTAAATGGGACGACACTGGAAGCACCAGCTTTCAAACAAAAATAATTCAATAATTTTGAGAATCTGTTCGAAAGTTATGAAGTAACAAACATTAAAAAAATACTGTTGATTTAGTACCTCCTCCTTTTTGGAAGTCGGTAGATAACCATTAAATTCGTAGTAGCTATCTGAAACACAGAAAAGTTTTTTTTGAAAACAATTTTTACTGGCCGCTTTTAATATAATATATGTATAATATAATAACATTTAAGTTGTGCTATATGTTATCATTAAGTCATCCATAGTAAGAATTTTGCCCATATACTGGTATTGTAAACTCAAATCACGTTCGCTTACAAAAAGTTTCCTTTTGCAAATAAAAAAGAGCATTAATTTTCAGCTCATTAACTCAGCGACAAAGGGCATCCGCTGACTCGGAACCAAGTCAAGGCCTCCCCTTAATTAGCGTGTACACAAACACCCGGGCTCAGGTGCCCATTTCAAATGTGTATGCTTCGATTGGCACGACCAATTACGTGTGTAAGGGACAATTGGTACGAAGGCTGTAGACGCAAATAGCTATATTGTCGATTTTGGTAAGTGAATATTTTATGGAATCGTATGTACGACACACAATGTACGACTAAGTAATGTTCTCTGTGATCATATAGTACCTATAGAATATACTTAGCTAAACGATCACACAAATGCATGTATATTATGTATCGTATAGGTAGAGCTCTGGTAATAGATTAGCGAGTGTTTTATTTAGACAACAAGCGAGTGGGGAAATGTAAAATGTAGATTATAAAGCTTTTGGTAATAGTTATTGTTTTTTAATACAATTTCTGATGTTCAAATTCAAATTCAAGATACAAGCAAGCAATGTGATTTTCAGAATACAAGCATAAATTTTTTTTTTAATTGTTTTACAAATATGCTGCATCTGTATTTAGTCTGCAAGCGTACGTGCAAATGTTTAGCAATGTACATATTTAACATTTATTAATTAATATTTGTAATGCCTTGAAAATCTAAATACTCTTTAACACTATAAAAGCAATTATCTAATAGACACTTAGTAAGCTCCTTTCTTAATATTTGTCCATCTATAACTGTTTCAAATCATCAGGTAACTTATTATATACTGTTATACACATATTATACTTTTTATAAATGTTCTTATGGCACCGAGGTTGATATAATAAGTTTTTGTACTGTTTACGTTTTTGTTTTGGATAAACTTCACTTCGTGCCTTGAAATATGAAGGATAACGTTTTACAAAAATGCATACTCCTCTTATTTACAAGCATGGAAGCATGGAAACAGAATATATAGATTAAGAAGTTGTTATATAGGTTAAGAAAACAATGTTGAAAGATTTAGTTACGAGTTATTAAAATCAGTCATCCATAGTAAACATGTTGTCACACATTTATTTTGGAAGGCGATAGTGGAGTGTTTTCAAGTTCGACTATTTATGGCAAAATTGAATATTTCATTTTAATTTCAAGAAAGTTTGAAGATACAGTAAATAATGTATTAAATGACAATTTTTATGGGCTCAAATCTAAATCCTGAGAGTAGGATGAGACAAGTGTATTTTCGTCAATATTTTAATAGTATTCTGGCAAATTGATTGGTGAGTAGCAAGAAACATTTCCAAAAATTAGTGTATTATACAATAAATGAGCCGACGCCGAATTTTAGATGAAAAGTATTTTTGTTGCATTTCTTTGTCCATTATTTAATTTAATATCTATGTGTATCTACTCGTATTACATCTTTATTAGTGGTTTCCGCATTCACTAAGACCTGCAGAGCTATTATGTATCTCTGCTACTAACAAATGTTGATTGAAATCTTGAAAAATGGTCGCTCTATGTCAGTTTTGACAACTCCAGTAAGCAAAAATGTAAGTAAGTTGATGACTGGAGCTAACAAAAGTGACATAGAGCCGCCATTTTTTTTCGATTTCAATAAAAAAATTGTTAGCAAATGAGATACATAATAGCCCTGCAGTTGCTGTTTTACTAATTCCGCCTCTGACAGGTAGTTTTACTGATTGCGTCCGTTCATCAGCCAGTCTGCCATACCCAGCGATGTTTTTGAGATGATGACAATGAAAATATGTCTTTTAAAACTCCTTATGTTTTAATAGGTTATGTATCTATCTCTACGTGTAGCAGAAGAGCTATAATTGACCATTTATGAGTAGTTGATTCTAGCTTACTAGTAGAGTGACGGTGATGTCCTGACGTCCTGATGAAGTATTATTCTCCGCCGGATGAATGTTATGAGCAACTAAACGTTTAACAATGTACGAGTAGAACATTCGCGATCGTTAGTTTTTAGTACCTACCTACTGCTGCAGTTACACAAAACATGTTTATATGTACATAATGTATAGTAAATTTATGTATTTGTAGTAAAAATCGTGTAGATATTCAGTTAAGAGCAAGATGTTTAAGTCACATATACGTAGTATAACTTTATACTGGACTGACGCCAAATAACTTATATGAAAATCCACCTTCAATTTTGTAAACCGGTATAACATCCGGCCCATAGTTAGTACACTGACTAGGTAGCGGTAGAAACCTCAAAACCTGGAACATCACCCGAGCCGGATGGTATGGCGGCCAACATAATATTAAGAGGTTATGGAACACCTTGGCTTAAGCTCACAATATGACCCTACATACGTTGTCCTATTACAAATAAAACACTTTTAGACATTTTCCGGTATTTTTAGGTAATCGGACCGACTGATAATTTTTTCCGTCTAAAAGCTTTATTATTAACTATATCCAAATCGGCGAAACCGTTATGTTATGCTTACTAACGAATAACATAATGTATGCCTATATAGAAGTTTCTATTACTTTCATAGACAGTGACTGCTGCAACAAGCCATGCTAACAGAATATTCGCATTTCACTTTGCGGCTAGCCATTGTATTTTAAATAAATAAAATACGAAAGGACTCGAAATGTATATTTAATTCACGAAATGGCCAGGAGCAAGTGCACCGAACACGTATTTGATTTTAAATAGCATGTGTGCCGAGTTCCTTGCAATAGGTATCGGGACAGAACGAGCGGGTCCGATGCTCGGACAGAACCATAGAGTCTCCGATCTCGTTTCAGATAGCTCTATCAATCTTCAGCAACATTGTATCGGTATTCTTTTTTATACACGAATAAAGAAATCTCTGAGCCCTTTTGTTTGTAGACACGCTTATATGTTTCGCCTTCGGGCCGGATATTATCGAATTCCTGGAATACTATTGAAAAGATAAATATTATTAGCACTCTATGAAAAATCTAAAATATTTACATACAACAAGAATAACAAGAAATTGCTTTTTAATTAAAGCGTTTCAAACAAAAACTCTCGTAAGCTTTTAAACTAGGAAAACTACGGATGTTTATGGATAGGAACAAAAAATCCTGTTATGAGAAATAATAAATTTTCTTTGTTTTAAAAAAGTTTTACTCCAATCTCAACCAATTCCATTAGCAGTTGCGGAGGGAAAGTTTATCACTTTTGAGGGGCTTTATATTCATTTCAAATCACTCGGCATTTTTCCGAACAGTTTTTAAAGCGCGCCGACTCACCGCAATGATGTAAATACAAACGAGACTATTTGTAAACGTTTCTAATAAAACGAATAACTCAATCTGTGCTCCTCGAAGTGAGCCACTCAATCAAGTGGATATTGGATCGTCGGGTGGTGGGAACGAATACGTTCCGTTAGTAACGAATGTATTACACTTAGAGCTAAAATAAAAAGACCAGCCAATACCGCTTCCGCTGAACCGAACAATTGTGCTGATGAACGAGCAATACGGTTTTAATAACAATAGCTTTTTTTCTCTCACTGCATCGACTCTACGTGAGCGCTTTTAAACAAGGAATTTTACAAAGAAAATGCAATGTGTTTGAACTCGGAAGCGATGGTATAAAATTAGCTTTATGTTTTGTTTTAGCTTAGCTTTATCTTTAGCCTTTGTCTTCTTCGTGTTCATGGCATTCTTATATCTGTTTTTAAATACTTTAATTCGAATATCTCTGGTATTCATATTCGCAAAATTTGGCTTATGTTGTTCGAGTATTAATTAATTCTGTTATACTTAATAAAATTAAAACTCCTAAATATTCATAATTAAATTGAAGGTAAACTACAACTATCGGGGCCGGTAATTACGCACATTGCTGTGTGTATAGGTACCTAATCTCTGGGTATAAACAATGGTAATTTTTATTATAATTAGCTGTGCCCTGTGGCTTCTCGCACATGTAAAATAACTAACAATAACTTTTCAACAACCAAATTTTATCAAAATTCGTTTATCAATCAAAATCAAGTCGTAACAAATATACAAAAATACTTTTGTGTTTTTTATATTAGGAATCTCTGCGCGCCAAGTTTTACCGATTCTAAAAAGGAGAAGGTTCTCATACTGTATTGCATGTATTATTATGTAATTACGTGACGCGATAATATTTATCGTGCCGATGATTATCATTGATAAATAACACGTATTATAGAGATTTCATACTTCACAGCGGTAGAAATATTAGTTTTTTTTAATTGTCTTAACATTATCAAGACAGGAAGTACGCTGTACGAATTACTAGTAGTAGTAGTAGTATAGTAAGTAAAAATCTTTATAGATAGTAGACGTTCTACATAAGTAGAAGATTCTACATAAGTAAGCTCTCCTACTAGCGTTGATTTACGCAGGTTTGAGGCGAGATCAATGCCATTATAGTAGTATAAAGTCTTTGGGCGAGATGCGCGTAAGGATGTCAACATCGCAATCTACTTACGAACAAATCTTCGATCGATCTTATTTGTTGGAAGCCTGCATACACAACAGAAATCAATGTCATATAAAAATAAATACCTAAGCCATTCGTTTGAAGCGCGTGAATCGCTTGACATGCCAACGCCGATTGCTCTGCCGGCAGGCCCGGCACTCACGTAATGATCGCCGGGCAGCGTCCTCCGCCCACACCCATAGATATAAAATTTTCTACATCAATGCCCACACCGCATCGCCTCTTCCCACTTTTATCGCCCATTAGTCGCGATGACGTTCTACTTACTAGGGGCCGCGCGCTCCAAGTACTATGACTTTTGTGTGGTAGGGCGGGAAAAAACACAATAACGTTCGTTCGTCGTAATCGTTGTTTTTTTTTTAATTTCTCTCCATTTGTGTTTCTTCTAATTGGACGTGTAATGGCACACGAGTGTAGATTAAATGTACAAAAACATTGTTTTTGGTGTTAATGCTTTCACCAATTCACCACAAAAACTTTATTAAGATATATTTAGTTGCCATTGGTTTGTTCAGAACACCAAACTAAACTAACGAACTAAAAACTATTTTTAGTAAATTATGGTAGTTCTTATTCTGTTCATGCTTATGACCAAATTAGTATAATGCTTTCAAGTGACAATTCTTAAATTTGCCGTTTCTGTTTGATTGTGACTATGTTTAGTGCATATTTAATCGTCATGTATGTTGGTGATCTCTAAACTAGTCTAAACTGAAGTAAAACTACCCACATTTGAAAAGAATAATCATATGTTTAGAATTATCATTGTAAGTGTTACACGAATGTGGATTTTAGTAATAACATAATAAGAACTACCATAGTTTAAAGAATTTTAGTTTAGTGTACGCACAAGCGAATCAGTACCATTGGCTAAATATACAGTTCGCACGATAAAATAATTATAATTAATATAACAATTGATACAATAATAATTCATGATACATTTGTATGACTTATGATACGATCCTACTTTTGATATTTAAACACTGTCAGTGAGATATATAAGTCTTGCAAGAACAATTTAATTGGCAATTACTCTCCATATTGTCCTCTTCATCACCACTTGAATCGACTTGTGGTTAGTGACCTTTATCTGCGTGCTCGTGCTCAATTCGATTGTCAAGCGCGACGCGAATCTATCAGGTTTTTTATCAACTCTCATTATTATTGAGTGGCACGAAATTGTATCCGCGTGGAACAAAATGCAATCAATAACAACTCAATGAACAGGTTTGTTTAGTAGAATTAATAGTTTTTATTCTGACACCGCACATACATTTTGAAAAGGTAATCTTGTGTATAACAGCACATTATCCGTATTTTATATGTTATTATTGTCCAGGTAGCTTTTTTACATAATTTTATAAACTTTAAAACCTATGGATGACGGTCAAAGAGTTAACCCTTTCTCCTTTCAATCTTGTTATGGCTAGGTGGTCTGGTACGGGACGCTACTTATGTCTATTATAAGTACTATAGCATAGTTTTTTTATTTTTTTCATTTATTTTAAACATGGTTTTAGTCTACAAGAATATGCCACCCTTGTAACGAACTAACATAAGTATAAAATCACTTAAAAGTATAATCTGCTTTTTAAAGCTGCTTGATATAGATCGTTCAACTTTCTGGCATCATCTGTTTCTGGTTGAGATAATATTGTATCTCTAGCATAGTTGATTTACTAATACCGAAAAAACTGCATCAGCGCAAATGTGTGAATCTTGATCGAGAGTACCTATATATTTACGTTTGTGCAATGTGGGGTGGAATGTTTGGGTTTGTGGACACCAAGTGCATACGACTGATTATTGAATTTAGATAAACACTTAGTTGAAGCGTCTGATAATAAGAATGCTGGCTCATATTTTGTTCAATATTATCAAAGCTATTCAACATAGCAATGCGGTCAGAGCTTCTAGATTTTACTTATAATTTCGTTACAATTTTATGCCGTCAATTAGCTTTTGCATTTTGAGCGACGCTCATAGCTTCTTTTCCAAACAATTGTTGGCACAACCTTTGCACCTCTTCAAATAACAGTTTAGTTTCAGAGCAGCTAGAGCCAGCTTTTCTGCAAACAGATCATTATGATGTGGGAAAACAATGAAGAGGAATCAACCACATACTCCATCTCCTATTTGGAAGTGTGTCTATAACTCATGCCGGGAGTTACAAGGAATAAAAAATACCCGAATCCAAAAATCTCATCTATCATAATTTTTTTAATGAAACCTGAAGAGCAAAACGTGGCATAGGACAAAGGATACGTGTTATTAATATGTTTCCACGAAAACTTAAAGAAAATAGCACATAAATACACAATAGACATATAATTGCAAAACAATGCATTATCCGCAGACCGCATGTCACAAACAGATCACATAGTGTTACTCCTCATATGTGCACGAATTTGCGACGGGCGACAGTCACAATCACAAAATGTGTTTCGCATGACAATGTAGCATTTGGTTAACGGTCTAGCAACAACGCATGGTTCGCTTACAAGAAATATAATACCGGAAGTTGCCCTGTGATAGATCTATTGCAATCTGTTTCAGTTAATCCAGTAGCAGTAGAACTCTTTGTAGACGAGTTTGTCTGGGGAAGTACGTAAGAGTAAGCCAGCATACCTATTTCTACCACCAAGCAATAGGCGCATGAGACTTGCCAATTTTATGGACGCATTGCAGTTTATCATTTGTGGCGAAATGCATATGACTGTAACTGTTATAGACTTTAGACCTTTTTTGAAGGTTTCTGACTAGGTATGCTTCTTGCTTGTTCCATTCCCTAATCATACAAGAAAACATACATTCTTTTGTATACAGATTCACATAGGTACACGTACAATAATATGTTAAAAATATGGCATTGATCGAAGTTTCAATAATTTGAAACGGTTTTACCTCAGGAGTAGTGAGGTAACACATCGTACAAATGCTCGGGCTTTAAATAAAATTGAAGGTAACATTAGATTAGAGTCAATCTATAGCATAATGCCATATCATCATCAGCCAGTATCAGTCCACTGCTGGACATAGGCCTATCCTAATGCACGCGCGCCACTGAGCCCGATCTTCGGCTTTTCACATCCAGCTGCTAGCAGCCACTTTGCGTATGGCGTCGCTCCACCTAGCCGGAGGACGTCCTACGTCCTACACTACGTTTGCCGAGTCACGGTCTCCACTCAAGAACACGTCTATCCCAGCGGTTATCGGTATTTCTGCTAGTATGACCACAACTTCAGTTTGCTAATTCTGTGGGCTATGTCAGTATTGTCGGTTCCCTTGGTTCTCTGTCGGATCATTTCATTTCTGATACGATCTTTCAGAGAAACTCCAAGCATAGCCCTCCCATAGCTCACTGAGCGAGCTTAAAAATCGGTGGACCAGTCGTATCGTGAGTGTCCACCTCTCGGCTCCGTATGTCATTACGGGTAGGACGCACTGATTAAACGTCTTCAGACATTGTGGAATTTGTGTTAATTATTTGTGGTTACTTATTATTATTTATGATTAGCTGCGCTCTGCGGTTTCAGCCGCGTGGTAATGGATGATGATGTCGCTCATCAGGAATAATGTGGGACTCCAATGTTGAACATTTTTTCAAATTCATCCTTCATTCATCAAGTTTCGGAGCCTACTCAATTCAAACAAACAAATATTTATTGTTCATAATATTAGTATAGATCAAGCTCATTGAATATTGCATGCGAAACATTTTCCAACAAAAGTTTTTATTTGGTCTTATCTTTTTCTGAAGCCTATATTTTATTAACAACCAAAGTACCTATTAGGTATTCTAAAACAAACCTCGCCCAAACGCAAAAACTGCGTTACTCTCCCTTCGCCCTTGAAACTCCGTCGTTTATCATTAAAGTTAATTACCTTGAACGCTTCAGTCCATTCAACTAATTAGTCTCCTCCAAAAAATCGAGGATAATTGCGGAGAGTGATTACCAGGATTTTCTTTCTAAAGGACACAGTTTGATAAATTACACGAACGAAATGACACAGTTTTCTTAGTATTTTCTTAATCCTATGTAACCTCCTTTTAGGTAACCTGTTATTAATTAAGCTAAATCTAGTATCTGTAAAAATACGTACTGAATATTTATTCAAACAAGCTAACCATAATTAACTCACTGTTGTAACCAAGTCTTTTTTTAGAGAGAGAAGAGAAAGGGTTATTATCCACCACGCATACCCAGTGTGGGTCGGGGGATAGGTTAGTTGCTCGCCCTACTGTCAGAGTATTCAGAGCGAACGAAAGCCTTCGAAATGTGCTTAAGACTGTTGTCCTAAGACAAGGGCAATGATCCAAGAGTTCTACTAAACACATACGTAATAAATAAAAACCATGTTAACTTACGTAGATAGATAGATAGATAACACTTTATTGAGACACCACATTTATGACTTAATATTAGACAATAAAATAAAAAATAATGCCTAAAACTAGGTGCAACAATAGGCAGTCTTATCGCTCAGAGCGATCTCTTCATATACGTAATGGTAACTATATAATGGTTCTATCACACCGAGCTGAATGATAACACGGTTTGACTGTATTATTCACCGGAGTGGTTTCTAGTTATACAAATATTACAATAGAAAAATTAAGCAGACAAATTCATGGCTACCGACAGAATGAAATTATAACTAAACTGTTATTACAATAACTGGTCAAGGTGTTGATTTTTCACTAATAACCTTTGATGAACAATATCAGATATATCGCATCGGCGAAATGCATACGTCTCGGTAAACAAGAGCACACTCGGCGGCGTGAGCTGTTATTTTGTTTAGTTCGAATGAAAAACAGCCTTATAGTTTGCTAGGCAACAACGGGGAAAAGTACTTTGTTTTCTTGCTTTTTATGGTTGATTTTACAATAAATACTACTAATGCTACCTATGTTGCTTCATTTTTTGAGTGATGTTTGTAATCACGCGGACAACATTTAGCTTTGATTTTGTAAGTGACCCTTCATCTATTTTTAACTTACTTCAAAAAACGAGGAGGTTATGTTCGTGTGTATGATTTTTAAGCTATTGCATAGCTTCTATCGCGGGCCTAGAGCGTGGAGACTGAATCCAGAAATTCAGTAACGAAAATAACCTAACACCCCCCCACTCCGACTCCATCTATCGATGAATAGCAGAACTTTTAATGGCTTTTTGAAATATCACGCTTGTCTCTTTAGTTCAGCAACTCGCCTCTAGATGGCATTGGTTAAATAATTATAATTGCATAAGCTGATAAAAACAGCTATGCAATAGCTTTACCGCGGCAGTCTCCGAGTGCCACACGTCTTTTTTTTTTAGTGTTAGCCGATTTCTCCCCCATTAAGGACCGTCTCTCAAAATATATTTTTTCAGTTGAGTATACTTCCGTACGAGTAGTACGTTAGGTTGAAGTCGGTATCATGCGCTCAATATTGTGATCATAGGTACCTACTTTTGAACTAACATGGTGCCGACTTCAACAAGTTATTTGACACTTTTTCGGTATTGAAGTCAGTTCCATTCTTTGGTATATTTTTATTTAGTATTGATGATTGAAGCTAATAATCTTGTTAAATTATTAACTTTAGAATACATTCATAGAACCTGATCTGTATATTTATTTGCAGTTTTTAACCCAAGGCATTGACGATTACTAAAGTTTGCGAACCAGTGTACGCAAAAACCCCGCGAAAATCTGTCATTTAAAAAAATGCGCGCGGTCGCGGTAATTTAATTGTAGTATTTCTGTAAACGGTATAAAGTAATACTAAGTATCCAGTACATCATTGATCGTAAGAATAAGACGTCATCTGTTTCCTTTTAGTCAAACGGAAGAGGTAAAGTCAACCAGGTAACACAACGACGAGACGAAACAGGCTATAAATAACAAATGAAAAAATAATTCGACGCAGACTATAAAAATCTTTGGAGCACAAGTAAAATAAGCATACATACAGATTCAACGATATTTTGGACTATGAAATCTATCAATAAAATCTAAAAAAGTAGTACTAATATCCATATAAATATGAACTTTATCTAGTACGAAATAGAAGTCATAATTGTTCTAACACTTGTTAAAAAAACAAAATTGCCGCTGTCTATAAAAAAACATATTTTAGAAGGATCATAATACTTTCTTTAGGTTTTTTACCTTTTTCCTTAGGCGGCTTTACGATAGTTTAAAATAACGATAATTACTTGAAAATTCGATTGTTCACTTCGAAATTTGCATCCAAACTAGACTGTTGTCCTGACGCTGCCTAGTTCCCTCTCAGACGCAGACCAACTTATATACCTGTCCGAAAGCCCATTACCAACACAAGGCAGTTCGTTTGGAACTACAAACACTGTAGGCTAGGAGTTTCCAGGCAATTTAATTAAAACCAGACTTTAAGGAAAATGTCGACAGAAGGTATCGATTTTGATGTAATAAGAAATGCCTGGAATTAATAGACAAAAAATATTTCTTATTATTCGCGAATGAAAACTTGCCAAGCTGTACATCAAAGACTTGAAAGTGTCATCAAGAAATAAAGTTTCATCATTTATTCTTTATAGACTATGAGGTTTACTTAAAAATCTATGATTTTCAAATTTCGATTTTATGAATACCTATCTATATAATAAAAAATACTAGCTGCGCCCCGCGGTTTAACCCGAGTGGTGATGGATGATGATGATTATGATGAAAATTATTATTATGTGTTTTCCAGCGCCTCATCTATTTGATGATTGAGTAATAATCCTTCGTCCATCCAATCATTCGCATTTATGATACAAGCAGGCTACGTGTTATTCCTTTAATATAACCACACTAATATTATAAATGCAAAATTTTGTATGTTTGTTAGTTGTTGACGCTCAATCAACTGGACCAATTTAGATGAAATTTTGAATGTGAGAGATGAGGCGCGGGATTAAAACATAGGATAAAACTGTTCGTCGTCATCCATCCCCACACGGGTGTAACGGCAGGCGCAGCTAGTGTATATTAAAAGTATTATATGTTTAAAAAAATATCCAAATCGAGTCATTACTTTTGGCGTGAAAGACTAATAAACAAACATATAAATGTGTAATTATCCATTAGATATCCTTTCACATTTTTAATATTGGTATAATTATGCATAGGTATCCTAGCACTAAATTAAATTTCATGATAAACATTTTATGTTACATTTTGTTTTGCCTAGTGAAACAAATAGACTCGCGCAAAAGGTACCCCAGAAACGTTTTACTCTAGAGCTACACTGATGTCAGTTTAGAAAAATCTAACCCATGTCTCTCGACCTATCAAAATTTCGGCAGCACCGTGACACAGTTTGTGTTTCATCAGGGCCCTGAATAGCGCGCCGCTATTCAAGAGGGCGCGCAAACAACGCTCTGGATCACGTGTGTTTACGATCCTCTAATTTCATCCAATCACACTCGAGATAAGGCGGAGTGGATTATACCTGGAGTAAAGCTTTGACATTTACTGTCCCAAGCTAACATTTCCTTTTGAGGTGATAGCTCTCTCCGTCACACTAATAACACAAATGTTAAAGTTGGTAAGTGAGGGTGAGTCACATTTGTTACTTACACATTATACTGATTTGGATGAAGAGATAGATAATGAACAAGATTAACACATATGCTACTTTTTCTACTTACTCAACAAGCAGTTCCTGATGGATAGCGATAACATTATTATACACAAACGAAGACGCGGTCATAATAGTTATAAATAATATGATCTAACTTTGAAGAAAGTTTTTCAAAAGTTAACAATTTTATAACGATTATTTTCAAAAGTGTTGTTTACTGTCAGGATTAAACGTTTGAGCACTCAAACAGCTGCATTAGGTTTCCTTGTTGGCGGTGGGGCTACTCACCTGACTCATCGTAGGGGGACCTCGGGCGCCCAGACTCGGAGAAGTATGGCGTCCATTTGCGTGTTTGGTCCTCCGAGGTGGTTGCGGCAAGCCATATGTCCAGAACACACTGCTGCAAGGGAGAGGGGTAACGGACTGGCGTGGCGGGTTCGCGGTCGTGTGCGAAAGCGTTCCCACCACAAGCGGCAGTGATGACACCGCAGTGTTTTAGTGGGTAGGCCGGCCAGTGGTATATCTGTAAAGGATTCCACTGCGACAAAAAACCCTCCCTAGACCGATTAAACTTTTTGATGGTTTAAACTCATACTCATAGTTTAACTGTCATTCATATTACAAAATAATCGATAAAGACGGTTTAAAATTATGGATTACTCGTAAACTGCATACGTAACGGTTTACAAATGCCTTCATACTACTAACCCAGTTTCCCAGCAGTGGGAACGAAATGTGGTGATCGTATGCTTTGGCATTCACATAAAAACTGCAACGCAAACCTTACCATTACCTAAGAACCAATTTGCAATGAGAAAAAACACTCACCCAAAGTGTTTCGCTGTAAATCTGATAAAATTTGTACAATGTTCGTAAACATATAAATACGGTAATAAAGTTAAGCTAAGTTTTAACTATTTTTGAGTAACGATAATATGTTTAGTTGCAAACACGCATACGAGACATAAAAGCAGTTTACGAGTACGTACCGAGCTAAATAATTTCATGAAACTTTTCAACTTAATTAATTCGAGTAGTAAACAGGTGTACTCGTATATTGTTGTTTCATTTGTAGCGAAATAAGCTTATAAACGAGCTCGACTGTTCGTACATTTTTACGATTATGTGACTTCAGTTGACGCAACTTTTATAGCTACAATTCGTTTATAAACGTTGTTTCGACGAAGAGGGGAAATAAGGATGGCTCTATCACGGAAAATAGTAAGCCTAAAAAGGAAAAGCACATTTCGCAGCGTTCATTATCTTTCTGACAGATTCGTGCGACCCGCTTCATCAATCCAATTAGAAGAAAAATAAGGTAGCTTAAATCGAAAGCGTGAAAGAAGACTGAAGAAATTTATTATAAATTATCTTCAGCAGTATTCATAAACAAATTTTTCGAATGACGATTTAGCTTATATAAAAAACAACGTACAATGTGCTGAGATAAAATAATGAGGTTCATAAGTCCCATCGATTTTGCTACAGGGTTTTTTATTATCCGATTTTAAGTACTGCTTGAGTGATTGCCTTTATTGCAAAAGAGCGCTACAAGTTTAGTGCTCTTTAACAATAACATTTTGAGGGCGCTTATAGCTAGAAATCTCAAACAGTCCAGTCCACTACATGTTGGCGGTGTTCTCTGATTGCGAGTAGCATTGCTCCCTTGAATTACAATTAGGCGCCGGGATTTTGATCATGCGTCGCAACAAAAACTCTCTTATCAGATTCAGAAAATCTAATAATGATCCGGTTTCCACGGATCAAATCTTTTGGCACGGAAAATGGCTCATATTAAGAACAACTTAACAAACCAAAGTAATATTAATGGCCTTTTAACTACTTCACCAAATAAGCCGTGGTGACAATTCCTATTAAAGCAGGACGGAAATAATTAACGTTTTATGAGAAAACCATTGAACAGATATTCGTGATGTTTGGTGTATAGTTTTATATTTATGTACCCTTACTTCTTATTACTGTTATATTTCACCGTCCACGTGAAACCGAATGACTCTATTTCTAAGTGATATTTCTAAAATGATTTCCTCCTTAGTCTTTATTTAGTTTCAGTAATAGATTAGACATGTAGTTAAATAAAAAAATATGCATATAATTTCTTTATTAAATAAATTAAATGTCTTTACTGATTTTTTTGTATTTATAAAATTAAATACTTAGTTAAACTTATGTATATAAAGAAAAAATAATTAGCTACTTATTTGATTTAAACAATTTAATCTCTTTATAGTTGTTTAATTTCAAATCTAATTAAATTACTTGGTCAAAAGTAATTTAATTAGATTTGTATAATAGAGCAACACACAGGTTTGTGGCAAAGAGTTACTGTGGGCCTCAGACAATATAAATAAGTCAAGACAGAATGTTGTGAACAGAGAAGTGAAGCCGGTTTTCTAAACATGTAGCGCGTGCATAGGTGCTGCCAATAATAATAAGTTAAATTACATTAAAATTAATTAAAAATAATAACTAATTATTAAATTTTAAATCAATGATCAAAAAGTCAAAGTCGCACAACGAGCTATGGAGAGGGCTATGCTCGGGGTTTCTCTACGTGATCGAATCAGAAATGAGGAGATCCGTAGAAGAACGAAAGTCACCGACATAGCCCAGAAGATCAGCCAGTTGAAGTGGCAGTGGGCAGGGCACATAGCACGCAGAACAGATGGCCGATGGGGCCGAAAGGTTCTGGAGTGGAGACCACGGACCGGCAAGCGCAGCGTAGGTCGTCCACCGACACGGTGGACAGACGACCTGAGGAAGGTCGCAGGACGACGTTGGATGCAGGCCGCTTCCAACCGGTCCTTTTGGAAAATCATGGGGGAGGCCTATGTTCAGCAGTGGACGTCCTACGGCTGAGATGATGATGATGATGAAATCAATGATAATTAAAATTGTACGTGTTCCGTCCACGCGTTTCCGTTCAACTGACGTAGTTTCGTTGTAGGTGTTGTGTGCAACTACACGGCGGTGGACACGGCGAGGCGTAGTTTCACCTCACCGGCAACACTTCTCTGCTTACAACATTCTGTCTTGACTTTTTTTTTGTCTGAGCTGTGGGCACAAAAGTGTGTAATAATAAAAATAAGTAGTATTGATGTTAAAAAATTGAATTTACTATCAACTATCATTTATTAAATTATTACACAGATAATTCGTAGCATGTATGATGCAGCTTGGGCGTTTTTCTATTACGTCTAGGAATAGATTTTTGCAAATTGTACTTGCTGCGGATCCTGCTACTTTAGATGGCAATGCGTTATTCATTAATTTGCTTTCTCAAAGCAACTCGTGGTGAGCCTAGAGTTACCCAAAATTCATTGTATCTGCAGTTAGCGCAAGTTACCGTACAACACGTTACATGAGAATGGAAATTGGCCTGTACCTAGTTTTTTTTTAATTTGAAAATTGAATAAATTTACCATTATTATGTTAATAGAACCTATAATCATTATCTTGTATGGTGAACGTACGTAAATAAATATATTTTAGTGCATTTTTATTGCAACTAAGTAAATTTCTATATCAACGTTGAATAAAGCATATAAAAACTTTTAACAAGAACAAATACATTTGGATTGGGTAGAAATAAAGTCACCGTACTTACCATCTGCATTTTCGTTCATAACGCTTTACTCCCAACATACATAATAAATGAGGGTACCGCGCCAAAACCGGAAGTAATGGTGTGTACTCAAACCTACACGAAAAAATACTCCCGACCACCATTAATTTTCATTTCACTGTATGACCAAGAATTGGTGTCTTAAGGAAAGTGCGAGATTCAGAGGCGGACTCATTTGTATTAGACAGGAAATAGTTTTTTTTCCTTGGCCGAGATTGTCCTAAATAATTTGTCTCCTGATTTCATTACAGAAGCAAATTAAGTAAAGAGACCATGTATTTTAATTAAGTTTGTTTCATTTTTGTTTTATAAATTTAATAAAAATATAATTCTCGACAACCAACTGAGCGGCGTGATAAAAATCCACTTTTTAAACTGGAATTTGGTTACGGAGTTATGCAACTGATAATATAGAGTTTATCGAAAACGATTCAGATTAAATTAGATTAAAATCCAAACTAACTAAATTAATAAAAGGTGTAAACCGTTGGTAAGTATGTCCGAAGAAAAGTCTCAAAAGTAAAAAGTAAAAGTCCCTCTCTCTCTCTCAAAAGACAGCACTAAAAACACTTGTAATATAATTTTGACTAGCACAAAACGCTTTATCTATCCAGAACATCCAGGGCCAGACGTTCCATAACGAACTGAATCTGTTCGTATAGTTAGTATAGCTGTACCATCTATACGAAGGAACCTGCAGAGTATAAAAACTTTCAGATCCAAACTGAAAATATTACTCTCACCAAAAAGAGGAAGAACTTCGATATAACACCAGTGCTATCTAATTAAGTTCATTTAAAAAAAAGAGACTTACTGGTTTACGTTCAGCGGTAGGTAGGTAGTACTTAATCTTTTTCTAATATATTGAAATACATTAATTAATGGTTTGATAATTATGTTTATTATTAGTTATTTTTATATTTTAATTATTGGTTAGGTATATTGGTTAGTGATGCATAATTTGCTTGATGTTTTAAGTTATTGTTTTTGTTCATCAGCTCGTACGTGCACTGTGTATTTCACGCGTACGTGACGTCACCTGCCGGTTCCAACGGAAGACCAGCGCTGGTTTTAGACCAGCATTTGCTGAGTTGGGACCGGTTTGTGGCAAAAAATAAATTATATTCTGTTCTTTTGTTTATTTGTTGTTAAAGTCTGTATCTATATCTATATATACATTGTTTTGTTTTTTGCTACAAATAAAATATTGTCTATTGTCTACCACAAGTTTCTAGTGTAGTGATTCAGAACATTTGGTTAGTTAGTTGGTAGATACAAGATAGTTATTTTAGGAAACTTATTTATTAATATTAACCAGCCACCTGCCAGGGACTTCACTTGCTTGTTTATATTGTATTAACGGGGCTTAATCACGTTAGTAATAGTATTTATTTATAAATACTACTACTACGCGATTAAGCCCCGTTAATATAATATAAATATGTGTTCAAATCGCGAAAGTTTAACAATTACTTTCACTTGCGTGGTCTGTGAGATGCAATCTATGAAATACGAATAAATTTAACTACTTCGTTTGGGGATTTGTTCCTAGCGGGTTAGGCTCTACGTTGGTGAACCAGTCAGTCAGGAAAAGTAATTATACAAGCTGTCCCGTAATGAGTGGATAATCCTACAGGTACTTGTGGAGAGGGCAACTTCGATCAGGGAAAAATAATATAAATCAAATCAAATAGTGTAATTATTATGTTTAATTATTTGTATACTTGGGAAGTCGTGCCTTTGATTTGGGCATCATTCCCACAAATTAAGGAAACATCGGGTTTTATGTACTATGTTAAATAATAGTTGAGTTTATACTCATTAAAATATATTGGTAACTTTTGCCAGTAGTTTTCCAGACAGATTAATATCTTCATATACCGTGATAATTAAAACAAGAGATTTAAGAATGAAACTGACGTACATTTATGTCTCTGGGACGCAAGGGTTAAAAAAAATTTAAACCCACCCTCTCCAGCAGTACCTGCAAGAGTATCCACTCATTACGAGACATATCTTTTATGTTTACTTGTATGGTGTGGTGCACCATATTTCAAAGATATTTCAAAGTCGTTGTCACCAATATGTATACAATAATGATTTCAGTACATTTAGTCTCTTATAGTTAATGAATGTCAATTTGTATACCACGATAGATTATAGATTTCAGTAATTGTGAGGTATATTTGTGCTGATATACAACTGATAAGCCTACTTCAGCAGATGCCAAAAAGATACATAATATTAACTTCAAGATACATAATATTAATCAATTACAAGTGCAACTTTATTGAATAGCGTTTGATAATAAAAGTAAACATGTATTGAACCTTTACAAACACAAATCGTATCGTACAGCACCCATTCGGTCGAGAAGTATGATACAGCATCTAAATGGTGGCTTGCTGGACAAATGTATCACCACCATAGAGTCGGTATGTATACCTGAAAGTTAGAATGCCTGAACGAGACTACTTCGATAACGGATACCTATAATAATTAAACTATTACCTGCTAAACACTCACGTTAGGGATCGAATACGTCGTAGCTGTTTCAAAAGATGATCTTCCTAAGAGCGATTAGTGTCTGAGAGCTCCCGACGGGTACTGGAGGATATGTTAATTATTTATTTATAATTACAATTACATCAAAACTTGCAGTCTAAGGACCAATGGGCCTAGCACGAATAACTACGTAAGTGAAACGTAGCGTGTCGGTCACGTGAAACAGTACAAACTATCATTTATCTAGGGCAGCTGTGACACGGATAACTCATAGTTTGCATGCCGAAGCCTGACGCGTTGACGTTTGCGTTTCGAATACTTTTGTATTACTTCCAATAAGGAGGAGGTACTTAATTCGTATTTTTTTATGTTTGTTACCTCATAACTTTCGATAGGGTGAACCGATTCCCAAAATTATTTTTTGTTTGAAAGCTGGTGCCATTGTGAAGCCCATGTGGGAAGCCCATTCTCATATAAAATTCATTAAATTCGGTCCAGTACATTTTGAGTTACACTCCAATAACTGAATAGAATGGAAATCGAGACTAAATTTTTCAAATTGGATTTGTTCATAAATTGATTGTGCTATGGCATCAGCATGTTTTTCAGCGAGACATGGATTTTTACATTTGGCATTTTTTATCGGTTAATTTCAACTGATAATCTGTGACTACAGTAACTATTTATTCACCAAACATTCAATCATGTAATAATGTTTATATATCGTTGAATCATAGAATAAGAAGACAACTAATTCTAACGGAATTTTCATAAACCATACATTAAACATTATACGTATGGCTTACCAACTGCATATGTATGTACTATAGCAAACAATCCATACCAGAATCGCGAATGCAAATAATATATCCTAGATAGATACTAGTAACAATTATCCATCCGTAACTAGACAATGGAATAATTAGGTGCTATTTGTAATGCAAACACAGATTGTATGTACATACGCCCCAAGCGATATGCTTGGATAATGCTGTTGGAGTCTTGTATACAATGTATTGTCCAATGTATTACCGTATAATTACCTGATTTTATTTAACTTCATAGCCTTAGGATGGTGATCCCCATAATTTTTTTTTGTTGGTATTACTCAATTCGGAACGATAATTATAAATTTAAGCAAATAAAAGAGTAACAAACTCTGTGTAACAAAAAGAATGATAAATATGGTGAAAGGTCATAAATGCGGATTTATTCCGTTTCATCAAGTTTTTTGAAGAATGTAGATATGATAGGTTATCACGACTATAATCTTAGTTTCCGAGAACGACTATTCCAGCGACTGGTATCCAAAAGAGTTAATAAATAATTAATACTTACTTATTAATTAATAAATAAGCTTATATAATTTTCTTATGTTGTTATTCGTGAATAATGCACTTAATTTTATCAGTTATGCTTTTTAGATAAGACCAACTAGTTCATTTCAATTAAGCCAAAATTATTTTCTCTGTTTACTTAGTGTTCATTTTAATTTTATATAATCAACCCTCAATAAGTAAACTAGCCATCATAGACTCAGAATATCCAATCGTGAGGGCTAGAGTTACAAGATTGATAAAACTGAACCAAAAATTTAACTGCTGCAAAAACAATTTAATAATCTTCTTACTAATATCAAAAATCTGAAGTTTGTTACATACTCACACCAGAACGGCAAAACAGATTTTGATTAAATTTGATGAGTAGGTAGCTGGAATAACACATTGGATACTTTTTATCATCATCTACCATCACCACGCTGAAACCGCTAGGCGCAGCATATGTCCATAGGAAGAAAGCGTTAGAAGAGATGGGTGGTTCTTTATACATGTCTAGTCATCCGTGCCGTACAATCGGAAGCCGGTTACAATCTATACGCAGGCGCAGCAATGACTTGTTAAAAGTGTTAAAATTGCATTAAAAGCGACACTGAAAGGTCGAGCTCCTTCAGAAGCGGCGTTGCGCACGCTATAGATGGAGGCAGAAGCGCTTATGACACTCGTCATCCTACGCATGTATCGCTTGAACCAGACAGTGAAGAAGCTCTCACTGCAATGCATTTTTCAATCGGTGCTTCTTCTGGTTCTGGTCCAATTCCGGCGATGTTATGTAAGGCCGACATGATCAACAGAAGCAGTTAGCGAAAATTAGTAAAGTTATCGGACCATTTCTGTAAGAGATGGCTAAAATAGTTCAAATTACGGCTTTGTTTCCTGGAAGAGACGGAAAAATTAGAGTCGCTGATGTTGCTACTACTGTAGCAACATCAGCGACAGAGTGGGGAACTCAATAGACTACTAAAAAAGTTAAGTCGCCGTGATTGTTAATGAAAGGGGGTGGAGGGGGCAGAAATAAGCAGAATAGCTTTCACCTAATTATATTTGTTTTTTTTTATATTATTAGTAAGAAAACATAATTTTGTTGCTACTGCCATGAAAATCAGTATTTTATTGTACCCCTAAATATAGTAGCTAGGTTATTATAATGCTGGTTTATAACCGTAAACCTTTTCTTGAAATGAATAATTATATTTATTATAATTTGGGTGCACATTGCTCACATAAAAGGACTCCATAATACGTACTCGTATATATGTATGTAGCACAAAAAAAATACATTCTGAAATTTTAGACCCAGGTAATGTTAAAATAATTGTTAGTGATATCAGTCCCCAGGTAAAGTACTTGAAGCGCTCGGCCCCCAGTAAGTTGACCGTCTTTGCGACAAATAGGCGACAAAAGTGGGAAGAGGTGGTGCGGTGGGGGCGGAGGACGCATTACGCGAGTGCCGGCAGGGCAGTCGGGGTTGGCAGTTTTTAAAAGTCATTGTTTTCTGTTGTAGAGGAATGCTACCAACAAAAAAGATCGGCCGAAGATATGTTCGTATATGCAATATTGACATCTCTCGCTAAACCTGCGTGAATCAATGCTAGTAGGGAAGACGTTCTACTTATAGTCATTTATACTTACTTTGCCGCGGGCTCGGCACGAAAATATCTAAGCACGTGCTGACTAAATTTTATGTTTCACACTTCGTATATTGATATTTCATTTATCATAATTTGTATCTCAAGTAAAGGGAACTAGGTAACGTGGTGGCACTTCCGTAGCACATGATTTGCATAATAACCGAACTAAGTGTTCCGCATCTCCGGATTGGTCGAATTCAGACCATAACTTTGATGATATAGAGCCTGTTCTGCATAAACCGAGTTGACCGAATTCACGGTACGTCCGATCAATTCTCACATATGCACGTACACACAGATTCAAAGACATTTGAATACCCTAGGAAATGTTTACTCGACATGGCTGGCGTACGAGTAACGACTGTTTAATATACTGTGTGAATCACGTACCTAACTGCTATTGCGAGTATTTGATTTATGAAGTTATATGAAAGAGTTTAATTCAAAGAAGAAATAATTAGTTCAAAATAGAATTTATTTGAAATGGTAAAACCGGCAAACACTCACGTCTATCATCTAGTCATTATTATTCCGACCAATAGAAGTGAGTGTTTGCCGGTTTTACTATATATACTTATTAGTTTTCACGGAAGTTTTTATGACAATAGAATATAATTTATTAAATTTTGCAGTAATACTTTTATAAAACAGACTGTATTTTGATAAAAGTAGTACTACATTAATTAAGAGTTAATACTTTTGTTAAGAAAACAAAATAAACTTACGTTACTAAGTCAAGTAGTTACATTAATATACTATAGTTTCATTTTGCATTGGACAAAACGACACGCTGACGCATGTGCACTCCCCTTGAAAATGAACACGACATGTTAAAATTGTGTTACCCAAATAACATTTTATTAAATATTTGTTGACGACCTCGACCGCTATTAACTTTCTTTGACCTTTACATTTTAAAACACCATTTATATTTAAAAACAAGAATGTATATAATTGAACTGAAAAGTCAATTAATTATCCGTTGTATAATAATAAACAAAAGGTCAACACGATCTGCTAGTTCCATAATTTTATATCTTTATTAATATTAAAGATTAAAGATGTGTTAGGATAGTTTTCATAATAAAAGTTAGTAAGTATACTCTTTTAATTATATTCTCCTTTATCCTTGTTGGGTAATAAATATAAAGAAGCATTAAAATTTGCTTTTAAACGTTATATAAAGCTCAAGAATCTTATAGAGAAGCCTTAGCCGTCCAAGTTAGATAATGGCAATTAATTGATTGTTGATAATTTTCCACTCACATGATCAAGATTTTACTGCTTTAAATTTATCTCGGTATGAGAACCATGAAAACTACAGATTCGTAAACCTGGTGTTTTACGAACCCACCGGGTTCTAGGGGGTCAAAAATGTTTTCCAACGTCTTGGCAAAAGTAGAAGTGACTCAGCATATAAAGCTCGAAAGGTGGTAGAGTCTTTAAAGTATATTATAATGAAAAGTTGACCTTCATAAGTGCGTCTTTGATGCCTAAACTGATTTTGATTTTGATTTTCAAAGTATCAGTCTTCAACACTGGACGGAGCAAATGTTTTTGTGGAGTTATAAGCTTTTTTTCTAACGACTTCCAAAAAGGAAGAGGTACTCAATCCGATTGTATTCTTCTACCGACTGCCAAAAAAAAGAGGAGGTACTCATTTCGACTGTATGTTTTTTTTTTTTATGTTGGTACCTCATATTTTTCGACTGGGTGAACCGATTCTCAATATTCTTTTTTTGTTTGAAAGCTGGTGCTTCCCGTGTGGTTCCATTCAAGTTCCATTAAATTCTGTCTAGTAGTTTTTGAGTTACACTCCAATAACTGAATAGACTGGAATGGAAGTCAGTATTTAATTTATTAACTCTTAACAAATTGTACTTGTTAAGAGTTAGATGTGTGGTACATCAAAGTGGAAGCCCATCACGTTCCCGCAGCTTTCTATCACAGTCTCAGATAATATGGGTCTTTCTCTCAGGCAGAGGCGTATGGGCTATTGCTATATTCCATTACGTGAGCCCTGCGAGTTGGTGGACCTCATTGTTTGTGGTTAACTCTAATGTTGGATATATCCTAATAATTGCTGTCAGACAAAAACCACAACCGCCAGTTTAACGTACAAAGCATGGGAGCGATGAGTGATACGTTTCAGTAGCGGTCATCTAAGAGGAGACTGCAGTAAGGTTTGTTTAACCGTATTAATCCGTACATACCGATGGGCTATGAGCTACGGGCTACCGAGGCTAAGAACCCTACAAGCTCCAATATGAGTAGATATGTATAATCATGATGTTTCTTATACACACTAAATATTCATCCAAACATAAAATATAAAACAATGTCCATGGCCTTCATCAATTTGCTTACAAATTTATAAATTCCGTTGAAGCAATTTACTCACGAACTAATTCCGCATTCACCTTACACAACCCTAGACAAAAAATGCAAGGCCGATATCGGTTCTGATAGGCAAATACCGTCCCGAAATCATGACCTAATATCGGGCAATTCATCACCGCCAGACCTTTGTGCCTTCGCCATCAATCTTGGGGTTCTTCCGCGCTCAACACTCCAACTAATTATTGTCGATCGAGTCTTGACAGTTTGCTTGCGGAATCCGAGCGTTTTTTAACGCTGGATTGATGTTTGCCAGATGATCGGTGTTTGCGATTGACTTAATTGTTCGCACGTCTTTAGATTTAGTAGATTTATTTTGAAAGGAAAAATCATTATTTTTGTATAAAATAAGCATTCCTTATTTTCCCTTTGAGCATTTCGCAAGTAAATTAGGTCTAGAATGGCAAATTGTAAAGGTTTACATACATATGTGTTACCTAACATAATTTAAAGAGATTCCCAAAGTTTTACTGTAACGTATCTTGCACACTTTCTTTAATTAATATTCATATCAATAATCTCGTTTTAATTAAATGTACGAAAATAAATTATTTTGCTCTAGCTAGGTGATTTGTATGTTACAAGATATGCAGAAGAGATAAGTAATTTTACTCTGTAAAGGGAAAGGGTCATAAAAGATTCCCTCCGCTATCACGATGGGAGGAAATCGTAAGAGGCTAAGAAGCCCAATTTACTAGGTTTTTGGTTTACTAGGATTTACAAGGCACTATAGTGCAATAGGCAGTATTGTATTAGTACCACCGCAGTGCCAGATAGTCTGCCAGGAAGCAATAATGAGCAAATTATTGAGTGGGTGGGGAGGGCACTGTAGCAAGTGAAACTGCTGGGCGAAAGATACTCAACAAGTACAATTTGTAAAATTATAAAAACCGATGTCCATTCTATTATTGGCTATCCACTGACTCCTAACAGTGATGTAATTATGATTATCAGACGCAAACACTTGAACATCTTTATAAAATATGTGAAAAATGCAATTAGTGCCTATAAAGTGTGCGCGATGTCCTCGATTTCTCTGGGATCCCATTATCAGATTCTGACTTGGTTACTGTTAGGTACTTAGGGGTATCATCATCATCATCATCTCAGCCGTAGGAAGTCCACTGCTGAACATAAGCCTCCCCCTTGATTTTCCAAAAGGACCGGTTGGAAGCGTCCTGCATCCAACGTCGTCCTGCGACCTTCATAAGGTCGTCTGTCCACCGTGTCGGTGGACGACCTACGCTGCGCTTGCCGGTCCGTGGTCTCCACTCCAGAACCTTTCGGCCCCATCGGCCATCTGTTCTGCGTGCCATGTGCCCTGCCCACTGCCACTTCAACTGGCTAATCTTCTGAGCTATGTCGGTGACTTTCGTTCCTCTACGGATCTCCTCATTTCTGATTCGATCACGTAGAGGAACCCCGAGCATAGCCCTCTCCATAGCTCGTTGTGCGACTTTGAGCTTCTCTATGAGCTTATCTATCTCACTTAGGGTATATACGAGTAGGTAGGGAGAAATGACAACACGGGCGTTTCTCTAGCGGTGTAATCGACTGACGAGCGCGCGTCATATATACAACACTACTAACAGTTACTATGAGACCAAATTGGAAGTACACCCTACAGAACAAAACAAAACAAAATCGGTCAAAAAATGGTTGAGTAATCGGTGAAAATACCTAAAAAAATAAACAGTGGAAAATGGAACCTCCTTTTTTGGAAGTCTCGGCGTTACGAGCGCTGTACACTGCTACACAAAACTATGTCTATCTCTGGGTGGTATTATAACAGAGGTCATGGGCAAACGTAGTGGTTTTTTCTGAGGCGCACGCCTTGCTCACTCGTCCCTTTTATTTGTCGTCGGAAAATACATATTTTCCAGACAACGTGTTTAAGAAACACGTAATTGCTACTAGTAGTTGATCAGAAGAGTCAGATCATGATGGAGTTTCGTAGCGTATTGAGGTATTCCTATAGCTACCTTCCAGCTCTACAATATACCACCTCCATGGTATTATGATAAAGTATTAGATTATATACATTTTGAAGCATCAACGCCTGCTTAGCGACAACTGTTTGCAGTTAAATCATGATCATAATCATAATCAGCCCATTTTGTTCCCACTGATGGGACTCGAGCCTTCCTCTCAGAGAGAGGAGTTGGGACATAATCCACCACGCGGGCCCAGTGCGGATTGGTGGAAAGGTTAGTGGCCAACCCATGTCAAAGTTTTCGGACCGCCCGAATGCATTTGACATAGCCTAACGATTGTTGTCCTAAGACAATTACTAGACTACCGAGACCGACGGCTTAACGTGCCCTCCGAAGCACGGAAGCGCTCAGTTGAATAATGCCACTAGCGGTCACCCATCCAACTCCTGACCGCAGCAAGTGTTGCTTAACTTGTTGATCGGTTAAGATCGCCAAGTCGAGCTCCGCTACGAGCGCTTCAGTTTAATATAGACACGGATTCTCAAAAGGAGCCGGAGGAAGTAATTTTTATCTCTAAAATTAATTGTATTGTATTAACACTGTAATTCAGTTTAAAAATGTATTAGAAAGTATACGTAATTATGTATTAGGTCAATTAACAAGTACAATTAGAAAAATTTTACCGACTTCCATTCTATTTAGTTATTGGTGACTAACTCAAAAACTACTGGACCGAATTTGATGAAATGGGACCATACGGAAAGCACCAGCTTTCAAACAAAAAATAATTTTGAGGCTCGGTGCACACAGTTGAAAGTTATGAGGAAACAAACATAAAAAAATACAGTAATTTTTAAACTTTCGCGATTTGAACACATAGTTATATTATATTAACGGGGCTTAATCGCGTTAGTAATAGTATTTATTTACCTCGACGTTTATAAATACGTAAATAAATACTATTACTAACGCGATTAAGCCCCGTTAATATAATATAACTATAAAAAATACAGTCAAATTGAGTACCTCCTCCTTTTTGGACGTCGGTAGAAAAACTTTTAAAATAGTGACATTATAACACAGATATTCATGTTTATCGGACTTTTGTCATAACACAATTACTTCAAGTGACGAGAGAATTCATCTTCGTTAAAGAACAAATAACGCATGTTATTAAGTTAATAAAGCATGAAAATATTTTACAGCGGGGGTGGAGAGCATGCGAGTGGAGAAGCGCCATTTACTTTATTACATTTACATCGTACGGTCGTTAAAGAACTCAACCGAACAAAATGATCCGTAAAATTCTTTTGCGTGACAATATTTTATTTTTACATCATGCAAGACCGTATAGTGCTATACGCCACAACTGAAAATATTGACTTAGTTTTATTATACAAACTAGCTACACCCCGTGCCTTCCACGGTTATGGATGATTATAATGATAATTGTTATGTAAGATACTATGTGTTAATCTAGTACCTTACCCATCAAATTTCATCTAAATCTTTTCAGGCATTTTTTCATGATTGAGTAACAAACATCCATCCAAACATGTTTTTAAATGTTAAAGTGTGATTAATGTGTTTGAAGACATTCAAAATTATATATTTGAATTATTAAAAACTTTTCTATAAAATATACTATACCAAGCGCAGCATACCCACCAAACCTCTGCGGTGTTCCGTCACTGCCGCTTTTGGCGGGAAAGTCAGGTGCAAATGGACGCCAGACTTTCTCGAGTCCGACAATACCGACAGGTCCTCTTCCCCTGCGACTTCACCGCGTCCGCCGTCTAACGGTGGTGGCCCCGTCAAGGTCGCGGAAGGCAGGGATAGCGGCTCACCGTAACACCGGCACTGCTCTCCCGCCGCGGCCTCTAACTCTCAGCCGCGGTGCCGCTCATACGACATCGCAGCCCGCATCAGTTGCAGTGGCGCCCATACACAACCGCAACCTACAGTAACCGCTCCCATGTGGACTTGGAGGGCAAAACCCATAGGAGCGGTCCAACCTCGGACCAGCCAGCTATCTCCTATCACTGGCAGGCCCATTACTTCCTCTTAGCTTCACCGTGGTGACCCAAGTCACGGCTACTGAGCCACCCGACACGTTAAGGCGTGAACCCTCGGAGGAGTTTCATAAGAGCCTTCTCCCGACAGACAATAATTAACACTACAAAAAAAGAATTAGCGAGATTGTCCAACCGTTCTCAGGTTATAGCGTGACTAGGTAAAATAGGGGTTCATTTATATATATATATATATATATACAAGATAAGGGCGTATTTCAAGCAGCGAAAAATAAGGTTCACTGTATGAAAAAGTCACCAAATAAACTTAGCAAAGTTTGCAAAGGTGACATCAACATTCCGAAACGATGACGGCCGAGAGGTAATGAAGGTCACGCCAATCTGGCGGCCGTTGGATCGAGCCCTACCCCAGGCTCGGGCTTTCGACAAAAGTACCAGTGTTATGAGATCCGGCTCAATTTCTGGTACCCGCCTGGCTAGCTGACTACAAGATTGAAAATCTGTTAAGAACTTAACGGTGAGTTTTAGCAGCTGACCTTGAGAGTCGCTATTCTATATTTAGTGTGATATCACTTTCGTACGCATCATCGCTGACCATTAAGTGAGATTGTAGTCTATCAACATTAAAAATAGAGCGCAAACTTCTCATTTCTCACACAAAAGTGGAAATACGTAACCGAAGAGCGAGTGAACTTGAAGCGTCTTGGGTTTACGTATCTATTTGAAAATAGTAAATGCGCATTCAATACCCAATACTTTGTAACAATATGAAGCGAGACAGTAAGGGTGGTGCTAAGAGTTTATGAGTATTGCGTTGTCTACCAAGACAGCAATTGATGATACTGTCAATAACTTCAGTTTTTGTGGGTCACTTCTTAATAGAGCACTTGGGCACTCGGCTGCCTCCGACCTCCTCGACTAAACTACCGCGTAAGTTAAACCGTCTAAATAATATTAAAATATCTAATACTAACTGCACTCGGTGGTTTCCCTCGTCTGGTGATGGATGATGATGATGATGAAGAATCAAATATAGCATACGTCGATCGCAAATAATGAAGCTGGTTTACTGTTGAAATACTCAATCAGTAAAGTAGTTTTTGAGTATATTCATTACAAATAAACAATCAAATCTTTCGTCTTATATTGGTTTGGATTTACGAAACTTTACCAATTCAGTTAACAACTTCAATGATTACGCAAAACTGCAGTTTTTGCGAGACACGAAAATCGTTATAATATAATTCAAGGACAACAATACGGCGAAAGACCTTCCCTTTCTAATCCCAAAATTCCTATAAAAATATCTGTATTACATGAGCAAATTTTAAGCTCTAACCCATAGTCCCCCTACTTTAACCCACTGGGGAGTTTTGATATTTCTGCCTCTGCCTTGGTCAATATCTTGACATAACAATTTTGCAGTAGCCTTAACTGATCATTAATATGTATACGGTCTATGGATTTGGTACTTACGGGCGCAAATAAAAATTGTAAATCTGCGCAAATCCCCCAAAGGGACCGCTGCGCACGTTCCGCACGCACCGATGTCTCCCCACACAAAGAGATTTTGATGCAGACGTTATTCTATTTACTTTAGAGGTTCGAGAATTTTATATTGCTCTAAAAGTGTGAACAGATAAACTATTTATTATAAGTTTTTAGACTGACATGGTCACTAATGCAGAATTAACTTTAGAAACGGGATATTTACTATGTATTGTAATTAATTTGAGTTGAGCTCTCGATATAATATATAGAGTTGACTCGTGAACATGGCGCATGCAACTGTGCCGAAATATTGAGAGCTCAAATTAAATACAATACATGTCATGGTAAACAATCCCGTTTCTAAAGTTAATTTCTTACTTAAGTATTCCTTCAAATGGATGTGTAAGCGTTTTTCACATGTATAACGGGATTACTCACATGTTTTAGCTGTGAATTTACCCTTTTATAAACATAAGAACTATATAAAAAAAATAGTGACACTTCCGCTGGAAAAATGCTTATATTAGAGATGCAATGCACCACCCTCCCTCCCGCATAAAATTCAAATAGGAAGAATACAGAATAAGCAACACACAAAACAACCCAAAAAACGATCTAACACGGATTTGTTGACTCGTCAAGCGCTAGACCGATTGACTTCAACACACTTGCTCATAAAGTGGCTCAATGGTCACCGCAATTAGGCACAGAATGACACCCATAATCAGACTGTGACTTTTTCATTGCTATAACTCACTAGTGAGTTATAGAATTTATTTTTATTTTGATGGTTTGAGTTTTTATTCAAAAAAAGATTGTGTTCAATAGAACAAATAAATTAATGTTCCTATTGCTTGCTCATTACATGCAACTTCTTATTTAAATAGATACAATATATATACTATATATTAAATAGATATAACTCGTACGTGTTTAATAAATAAAACTTTTACTCAAATATAACTTTTGTTTTCTTTGTAATAAAAGAAAACTTTTAATTCCCCATTTTGTACGTGGCAGAATAGGCGCAAACCCTATGCGCGGAAAATAAAAAAAAAACCTCATCCCTTTATTCTGTGGCTGATCGCAATGCTTGCATAGGAAAACTGATTAATTTTTCCCGCCATAGCGAAATATTTTCCACAACTCATTTTCACTGTTGAAATTATAGTTATTTATTAATTAAAATGTCTACAAGTACTAGTTACGAAGAAAATGATTTATGTTGTACACCGCCCGATATAAGATGTGAAGCCCTTAACGTTATGGAAAGTTTACTACCTGAAAACTCCAAGGAAAAATATCTATTAGCGTACCAAAATTAGCGCAAGGCTACCCCGTCCGCGAATGCCACCGCATGTACAGTGGCAAAGATCGCAAACCCTACGACCTACTATTGGTCATCCTCAATCGCACGCCAGAGGGCAAAGCGATTTTCAATGTTAAAACGGTAGTGAACCTCTCGGGGATCACCGTTTAACCCCCATTCCGGAACCGAGCACCTGGCCAGTGTCATAACTGCCAACTATACGGTCATGCCGCCCGATTCTGTTTCGCCCACCCGAGGTGCGTCAAGTGCCTAGGGGATCACAGGACAGCCCAGTGTTCTCGCACTAGGGACTCAGCAGACCCGCCTAGTTGTGTCCTCTGCGGCACACAGGGACATACCGCCAACTACCGCGGTTGCCCTAAGGCACCCCGCGTATCCAGTGGGCCAGTTAGGAGGCCTATTCCCCCTCCTCGCCCGGTCACTACCCGCTCTCAAGGGAACGGCCCTAAGCCTAACCTTACACCCGCACCGCAGGCAACACCTGTTGTACCCGCGCCCGCGCCCGCGCTCAACGCTTGGTCCAAGCCCTTGAGCATGGTACAAGCAAGCGCCCCCCTCACCCTTGCCCGCCCGCAGGCCTCTACCAGCGCGCCGGCTCCTAAGCCCAAACCGCCGCTCTCTAGGCCTCCAATGGCTGAGCTCATGGACGCCCCAGGTCAATCTGACCTGGCGGCCGACATAGCCCTTGTCATGGACTACGCGATGGTCATAGACGTGGACGAAGTACGTGCATTCGCGCACAAACTTCGTACTGCCACAAACGACCAAGACCGCTTGCGAGCCACGCTCACACACGCGGGTTTAATCAGCGCAGTGAGGCGCTACGCCCTCCCCAGCGTTTCTTAGGTATCATCCAATATGGATAGTACACCGAAACGTATTAAGCCCCACTCAGTCACCGTAGCGACTTTCAACGCTGACGGCCTCTCTAGTCAAAAGGACAAAGTTCATGAATTTTGTAAGACCCATCAGGTCGATATCCTATGCGTGCAGGAGACCTTTCTGAAACCAGGTACAGCGAACCCTAGGTTTGCAAATTACCGTTTGGTTCGTAATGATAGAGTGGCCACCCCAAAAGGTGGCACTCTCATCTATTACAAAAGAGCTCTGCACTGTATCCCAATTGTTACTCCACCACTTAGAATACTAGAAGCCTCTGTTTGCTTTCTAGCGATGTCAGGTCATTAACCTGTCATCATAGCCTCACGTTACCTCCCCTCTGGTAAAGAACTATTACAGACAGACTTGGAAGCCCTCTTCTCTCTAGGAAGCTCCGTCCTTCTGATCGGTGACTTCAACAGTAAACATGTCATATGGAACTGTACTAGTAACAATAGTAATGGTAAAATCCTTGAAGGCTTGGTCAGCCACTGAAACTTTAATATTCTCTCCCCTCTGGAGCCCACAAGATATCCCTATGTTGACAACCAACGACCAGACATACTTGACATAGCACTTCTCAAGAACGTCACCCTCGGGTTGCGCTCTATAGAAGTGTTACACGAACTGACTTCAGACCACCGCCCTGTATTGTTGAAATTAGGCCCCGACCCGACGGACATAACCCCTATCACTAGAACGGTAGTGAACTGGAAGCAACTGGGGGAATCCCTCCAAGCTATCAGTTCACCCGCTCTCGATAGAATCCCCGATGACATACAGACAGTAGAAAACGTGTCAATTGCGATCGAGGCTCTCAGTGACCACCTCCGCACCGCAGTAGGTGAATCCTCAAAGCAGGTCCAAGTGGCGGATGGTCGCCGCTTCGAACTGCCCGAGGGTGCGAGGAGGTTACTGACAGCTAAGAACGCCGCCACTAGGGCATATGACTCGATGCCAACCCCAGAGAACAAAGCCACCATGCGCTATTTACAGCGTGCTGTAAGGAAACGCATGAGTGAGCTGCGTGATCAAAGGTGGGACGACAAACTGTCAGAGATTGAGCCAACTCACCAGGCATACTGGCAGTTGGCTCGAGCTCTGAAATCTGACGGACAACAGACAATGCCTCCACTCATTAGGCCACCTCCCCTCTCCATAGCGTTCCTTGACGAAGACAAAGCCGAGTGTTTAGCTGATAGCCTTGAGGCTCAGTGTACTCTAAATGTAGATCACGTCGACCAGAAACACCTCGATTCGGTGGAATCTGAAGTCGAACGTAAAAGCTCTATGTCCATCTCTGACCTCCCACTCCTCCCACCGGTAAAATCATCCGAGGTAGTGTCTCTGATCAAGAGCCTCAAGACCCGTAAATCCCCTGGTGCTGATGGTATCAGCAACAAGGTGATTAAACACTTCTCAGTCCCACTAGTCCATCTCTTAGTTAGCATCTTCAATGCGGCTATGAGCAACTGCTCCTTCCCAGACACTTGGAAGCATGCCATTGTCATTGGTATTCACAAACCAGGCAAACCGTCAGCCGAGCCCTCCAGCTACCGTCCCATAAGTCTCCTCAGCTCTCTGGGGAAGATTTACGAGCGGCTCATTGTGAACCGACTCTGGTCCCACGTTAGGTCCAATAACCTCCTTCCCGATGAGCAATTTGGTTTTAGAGCCAAACACTCTTGCGTCCAACAAGTGCACCGCGTAACGGAGCACATCCTAGGCGGTTTCAATAAGAAACCAAAGCCCCAAGGGACCATAGCTGTCTTCCTCGACGTAGCGAAAGCGTTCGACAAAGTCTGGCACAACGGCTTGATATTCAAGCTGTACGAACAGGGTGTGCCAGACCGTCTTGTACTCATCTTACAAGACTTTCTCAGGGATCGAACGTTTAGCTATCGCACCGAGGGAACGCTCTCCTCCCCGCATCCCATTCACGCAGGTGTCCCTCAGGGCTCTGTACTCTCACCCATTCTCTTCTCGCTGTACACCAGCGACATCCCACGATCTGAACCTAATGTTCAGATCGCTCAGTTTGCGGATGATACTGCAATCTACTCTACTGGCTGGTTCAAGGTCAGGCAGAGATGCGCCATCCAACGAGCCATCACCGTAATCGGTGCATGGTTTCGTAAATGGCGGATTGCAGTAAATCCTAGTAAAAGTGCAGCAGTGTACTTCACTGAGACCCGGCGGAATCTCATGCCGTCACCGATAGTCCTATTCGGCAAACCCATCCCTTGGGCTAAATCTGCCAAATACCTGGGCGTCACCCTTGATCGCCAACTCACTTTCGCGAAACACATCCAGATTGTTCGCAATAGGGTGGCCTTCATTATGGGTCGTCTTAATCCCCTCATAGGCAAAAACAGTAAAATGTCCCTTTACAAACTTTGCATCCGCCCAATCATGACTTACGCATCTGTAGCGTTCGCCCATGCTCAGAAACACGACCTCCACAAACTTCAAGTGATTCAGAATCGCTTTATGCGCAGGGCAGTGAGCGCTCCGTGGTACTTGCGGAACGCCGAACTGCACTGCGATTTCACCCTCCCCTCTATTACGCAGTATATGAAAGACTGCTCCCGCCGCCACTTCGACAAAGCTCCCCACCACTCGAATCCCCTCGTGGTCGAAGCGGCGAACTACTCCACTGACATAACCGATCCTCACTTCCTTCCCCCCCCCGTCGCCGTCCAAGGCATATTTTGGGTGACCCGGACGACCCCATCACAGCCGTTACTTCGGCAGCTTTAGCGTCGTCCCAAGGGAACCCCGGTAATGGTTGTAGACCCGACCAGGGCTGTGATCCCGATCGCATTGTAGGCTCCGGCCGAGATCTTCTTCGCAGCCCCAGTCGCAGTCGAGGTAATCCACACACACACGATTGTAGTCCCAGCCACGGTGCGGGTGGGAGTATACACCGCGGCCCCGGTCGCGATGTATCCTCCGGCCCAGCAAATGGCTGTGGACGAGGTAACACTGGTTTTCTATGTAGTCCCAGACACGGTACGGGCAGGAGTCTACACCGCGGCCCCGGCCTCGATGTAGACTCCGGCCCAGGTAACGGCTGTGGGCGAGGTACTTAAGTTTCTTATTGTAGCCCCACCCAAAGTACAGTCATGAGTGCACAACGCGACGATCCTGGTCGCGGTGTGGACCCATGTCGCGGAAATGGGGGGAGGCGAGGTACACAAGGTTATGATTTAGTGGTAAACACAGTCAAACACCGAGCTCGCCGGCGTGCTCGAGGCAAAAGTTATGTCTTGGTTAGATCCTCTCCAAATAGTCGTAGAGTTAAAATTCATAGGGCCCACTTTCAACGGTACACTTATGTACCGGGGCGATTCTCTCCTACTCCTCTCGCCAACCGTCCGGTGATGCTGTAAATGCCGGTAGAGGCAAACAGCATTAGTCCGTTCTAAAAAAAAAAAAAAAAAGGGATGCATTCTGACCGCATCGGTCAACTGGAACGCACGCGTTCACTGCTGTTTCGGTAGTCAAATTGTAAGGCATATGCAAGATTGAAAAGCTAAGTTAATTTATTTCTTAGAAAATTCATATATGACTTTATAGTTATTAATTAATTCAGCGGCTTTTTCATAAGCCTAAGTTCAGTAAATTCTGATGCACTTTGAAACTGTAATGTTATGTTACCGAGATTTTGGTCTTGATTTACTTCATTTGACACAACATGTTGCTCATCATGTAATTAATCAAATAAATTCTAATATATAAATAATTATATAGTAACATTATTTACAAAATACGATATGGAAATCCAAGGTACACAAAAAATAATATATAGTTCCAGTCAATTAAGTCATGTTAAATTTTGTCATAAAGCTTATTGAAGCAATCATCATCCGAAAATAATTGTAACTCAACATCTTTAACCATTTTAGAAAAAGTCTTTGCAATTCCACATTTTGTTCTCTATCCTTATTTACTGACTTGATGCTGATAATGACAAAAATCAATAATTCGTTTTCCGATGAAAAGCTATCGGATAAAACGTGGGTACAGTAGTGGTACCAAGTAGAATTTCCAAAAGCAGGATTCGTGAGGAACTGCATGCTCAAACACAAAACTGACCTCATAAATGCTTGACCGCGTGACCGCTCTCTGTCTGATAGCACCCTCAATGTTGTAAATTCAAAGGCGAATGCACTATATAGGCTAAACGGGCAAACAAGTCCCCCTTGAAAATACCAATGAGTAAATATTTTGATATTTACATAGATAGAATTTGAGTGTTTACTAATATGAGCTCAATGTTTTAAGTATAGTAAATAATATTACTCACGGGTATATTTCAATTTACTATACTCATTTGCTTCCTCTATAACTTTTGGTTTACATCCCACACAATATAGCCCTGTGCATGCGAAATTGAAACTAATGGCGAATGAAACAAGAAATATACTACGCTACCGTCTTACATGTTGACCTGTTTATGTGGCTCCTATATTCTACTCGTACCTTACCATACAAATATATTCCAGTTATCGGAGTAGCTGTGTGTCCAATTTCCTTTAAGCATTAGTGTAATAGTGTTGTTTATTTGTATACGTTTATTAATTTGATTATGAAATATGTACGAGATTCGCTAATATATATTCTTTATTTCACGATGAATGTTCTTTAGTGCATACACATATAAATATATCTATTACAAAATTATAGTAAGCATATGTATGTCTTAGTACTCTTATCAATAGTTTAATTATAAAAATTCAGAATAAGTTGTACAATTGTATGTAGTGTATGTAGTGATAATAGCCCGATAAGGTTAAAAATAGAAACTCAGGAAGAGTTACCCAGAAAACACTGTTTTAAACTATCACGGTTGTTCTCTAAAGTTATATGATTATTAACGGGATATTTACCGTGGTAAGGTTGTGGAATGAGCTCCCGATATTTCGGCGCAGTTACATGCACCATGTTCACGGGAAGACTGAAGAATGCGGGTGGTTGGTCAAAAAGTTTAAAAGTTAGGTGCAGACATAACGATCTACCCTCTTTCTGTGTATATGTGATACAGTGAGTGTGTTTTGTCGGGACTTAGGATCGAGTTCGAGTTCCAGTGATAACCGTAGCAAAAGACTAAGAAAGAGGGTAGATCGTTATGTCTGCACCTAACTTTTAAACTTTTTGACCAACCACCCGCATTCTTCAGTCTTCCCGTGAACATGGTGCATGTAACTGCACCGAAATATCGGGAGCTCATTCCACAACCTTACCACGGTAAATATCCTAGTTACCCAGAAAATTAGAAAATTTGGTGAAAACTTAAAGTACCTTTTTTCTATGGGGCCTACTATTTTACCCTTGTAGGATCAAGTCCCCACTGCTATTAAAACCCAATGTAGTTTGAAAGTAGTATTGATGCTGGATATGTCAAAAAATAAAGCAAATAGTTTTTGTTAATTCTCAATTAGCTCATTCTAGGTATCTATATTGGGTCAGCTAGTTATTGCAATAGAAAGAGATTTGTTATCAGCGCTAAAGGTACATAAAAAGATAGAAAATGTGTGCTTGGACATACCTAGGATCAGATTGATTACGTTGAGATGGAAATCCTCGTGGCAAAACAAGGTTGGTTTCGTGGAAGAAGGTTATAGAGTTTGTCCCGACAAATATATATAGTCCAAGTCAAAGTCAAATCATTTATTGCCAACAAAGGTGCAAGGAAAGAAAAAAAACTGTAGATATACACTAAACTAAATATGCTGCATTGATTGGCAATAGGAGTACGCTCAGCACTGCTGCGTAAACCGCTATTTACGCAGGGGTTGTTTTCAGCGTACCCCTTTGCTCGAACTGCGATCTTAGTCGAGGATAATTAAGTACGAAACAGACTTGATTATAAATAATAATAATAAGTTAAAGCCTACGCGTGTGTGAGTATGATGGGTGGTTTGGTATGCAATCAGCATCACCGGTATACCGTTCGTATCAACAGTACTCTAACGAGTCCGGGTACGAAGGCATATCGGGGTACGGTATGTGGGTGTGTAAGTATGTGTGATGATGTATCAGGATGTGTGAGAGCGTGATGGTATCGTTGTGTATCAACAGACTCATGAGAGTCTAGCATCATGGTGATGCCTATGTTTGGAGGTGTATTGTAGAGTATGTAGGGATGGATGCATTTGTAAAGTTACACTATTTGGTTTTAAAGGTGCCTTCTGAATTGCCATTCGATTAGTAATAATCATTATGTTCTATTGTGAAATGAAATATCTTCGATTCTAACTGTATAAACATACTTATTACATTATATTGTTTATAGATGCAGGTATATTTTTAGCCAGTATGGGGATATTCATTATAAATTAAAGGTCATAGAGAAATACGCTGGGAACTGGGGGTAAAATTTTGAAGATAATAAAATTTACATTAATATTTATTTATTTACTAGCTGCACTCCACGGTTTCAACCGCGTGGTGATGGATTATGATAATGATGATGGTGAAAAATATCCTATGTGTTAATCCAAAGCCTCATCTATCTCCATACCAAATTTCATCAAAATCGGCCTAGCCATATGAGCGTGAAAGAGCAACAAACATTGTAACAACACAAAATTTTAATTTTTTATTCTATTAATTCGTTTTGGCCAATGATCGACTAGTCTAGGAGGACCCTAACACTGTGAACTGCTGTTGTAACCTTGCTCTTTTCGGAAAGAATTGAAACAGGGAAAACTATTCAGAACTAGAACCTAGGTATTCTGATATTACGATGGATAACCTACGACTACATTACAATAACTAAATTGCTAGCTGATAACGATAAATTTCGATGAACATACTAGATTGCAAATACTTAGTTCCTACAGACTGACTGACTGAGCTGATCCTAGATTTCTAGCCTGATGTACTTGATTTGACTTCTAATCGTGGAAGATATTAATCATCAATATAAGTTTCTGAATTTAAGGTCTATGTTATTTGACCATAGAACATAGAAATAGTAGGTTATTTGCAAGTTTTACTATATAATTAATAGCTTGCAAAACTATCTGTTAAATATGATAAATCAGTTTTGATTAGTGAAATAATATATAAACAACTCCATTAAATAATATCAGATATTCGCATGATATTCGTTATTGTTAATAACAGTTATAAACCTGTTAATTATACATCTAGCTTTCTTTGTAGATTTATGTTTGTTGCTATGAGCATTTAGCTTTAGTTGATAAGATTTATATAATCTATTGCAGACTAAGTGTCTCTATAATATGTACTATTTGTATCGTTTATGAAAACTGCTAGGAAATAAATATGAAATTAAAGTAAAAATACACTTTATATGCGCTTTAGAAATTTCTTGTGATCAGTAACTACTACGCTGATTATCCAATTCCTTTAGATCAATATTATCAGCCACTATTCTCTGAATAGTTCAATTGTTCAAGTTTAATCATTTACTTGTTTACTGAAAGCAATATATGGGAAATAATATCAGTGACTTAGAGAAATCTCTAGACCCTTGTTTGTGGCTTACAAGAATTCTCAAGGTGCTGCAATGCTTGACCCAGTTTGATAAGACTTACCACATACATAAATCTCCTTTTTATACGATATTGCTATACTTAGATTACTAGTGTTTTACATGTCATCTATTGAACCATTGCTGGAAAACAAATTCAAAGTATTTCAAATATTTAAGTATTAGCAGAATCTTTGTTGTATTGGTTAACTCAATACTAGCAGGCATATATTTATTATGATAATTATTATAATAGATAGTTTTATTTTGCCGAGTAAATTATTGATAGATATCTCTATAATTTAAAGATATAATAAATTTCATTAATTTTCATATTGTAAGTGATTAGTTTGATTTCTTTAGATTTGCCGTAGAATTCTAGATGTATTATGATTTAGAAAGTAGGATTCTTGGCATGTTCAAAGCTTACAACTCGAATGCTGGATTAAGAGCTGCTCTTTACTGTGACACAAATGTTCTCCATCATGCCAAGATCCTCTTCTATTTACCCCAAAATTAGTAAGGCCTTACTAAGTCCGTTTGGTAGTTTTCCAAATGTAGAGTTTGCGTCTATAAGTGATTATAATCTTATTTATCTCTTCTTACTATTATTATTTATCACAAAGAAATGCTTAAATGAAATTACGAACTATTATTTGTTGTTAAATATTACATTTGATACTCTCAGCAAATAATTCAATTGCTATAATTTATTACCGCATTCTCATGCTAGAATCAGAGTAGACAGTCTAACCCAAACTCAAATACACGGACGCGTAACAAAAATGTGTTCCTCACTTTAATAAAATATTGTCTAAAATAATTGCCGAATGGTAGGCCTTAAAACGTCGATGTATCACTAGAATTAGTCGCAGCGAAAATTGGTCGATGTCATTTCAGGAAACATTCCGAGCAATAATCTTCGATATATTTCGATCATTTCACAGATACGTTCCTGACTCAATATATAGAACTCGCACGTAGTATTCCATATTCGATCACGATCAAGTCGATGCAGGAAGCACCATTATATTTAAATAGCAAAATTCATACCTTCTTTTTGGTATCTACAGCACTAACTAATTTTCATCATCACGTCACCAATGAGGACACCGGAGGTAACACCGATGCGTACCTAGATACTGGCAGCGAACTCCGGCTGTGATCCTTGCCGCTGTTACTAGCACTGCAGAAAGTGTTTCTCTCTCGTAATTTAAATGATACACATGTGTTGTCACCCAAATACAATCAATCTACATAAAAAACCCTGTCCGAATCGCTGTCAAAAAAACATCAACAGTAAAAGTTAAAGGAACTCTTTATATATATATATATATATTATTTTATTATATATATATTATTATATTATTTATATAGCTTGGAGTATGTATTACCTACAAGGAGATCGTAGCGAATCGTCGCCACACCTTTGTATGACTAAAAATATCAATGGTGCTTATTTCATGGTAATTGTATTAATTTTGCTTAAATCTTTTATGTATTTAAACAATTATAACATTTCATTTTCCTTGAAATCACTTATCAATACTGTTTGAGCAATCGATTTAAATGTTTGCTACATCGAATATCTTGGTAGCTTAAATATTCTATGCTGCTTATCATTTTCAATAAGTATAGTCTTGCTATAAGAAATACCCAACTAAACATCTTAATCTCAATATCACACATTAACGGTTTCTTCTACTTTTGATTGTCTAAATTTCATCAATATTTGTTCATACCAAGATACTTTTTATGTCTCTATATTTGTGAATAGTGACGGAATCCTCATCCAGACCTGTTCCGTTACAACATCCATCCATGCATCCATCCATCTAAACATTCTCATTTACCTATAATATTAGTGGGATACATTTTGAAGTTATTATTCATAAAAAATATTTATTTTAACATTTTCATTTCGCTTTAAATTACAAAATTAACAATGCATGACAAAATAAGGTTGAAATTATTTGAAATTGTCATGTTCATCATCAGCCATTATCATATATTAAAAAGTTTTGTTTTACTGCGTAAGCAATACTGTGTTAAAGTTTTGAGATGCATAGCAATTGAAACTATTCGTGAAATTCTAATAGAACCATTGTCTTCCAGTGACGAACGCAGTACAGTGCCACGAAAAAATACAGTCTGAACTATAGAGTTTCTATCATCACCAATCGTTGTGATTACTCGTACAATCAGTAGTATAAGTTGTTCTTCTCGTCAATTGGCAGCGTAAAAAATGAAACTAAAAGTATTTTGTATTTTATTTTATTGTATTTTAAACAACTTTAAACGGGGTTGTTAGAAATTGGCAATATTACAAGAAAGTATCCGTTTATTTTTACCAATGAAAAAACTAAAAATCTGACGATGATGTCATCAAACTAAGTAGTCGCACTAAAAAGGAGTATTCCAATTTTTGAATTTCTTATCGTGTGATTCTCTGATGATACGTTGTTGCGTTCACCGACGAGCTCAATGTCAAATACTTTATGAGATATCGCCCTTGTACATAAGATTGTTTTTCTATGGCTGTGTTATCACATTGTAATTCTCAGAATAGAGGAATACACGTAGTCCTAAATTTGTGATTTATATAATAATTGACACAACACTGCTTTCTGAGCCGCCGGTACCAGGTTCGATCCCAGAGAAGTCCAAACATTTGTGTGCATGAACATGCCTGTTTCGTCGACGAGCTCACCGATGTCAAATACTTTATGAGATATCTGCTTTTTACACAAGGTTGTTTTTCCAACGTTTCTGGTCATCTCGTCATTTGTTTCACGGATGTTGTCAAAGATGCAACGATGTTTGCTCTTAAGAGGGATCCCAATAATCTATCTATCCACAGTTTTCTTTATTACCGATAGAAATGTGACATAACGTCCATACAAATAGTGTCAAATATCTATCTCTAGTAAGGTAAACCGCCGATAGATAGATTATTGGGATCGGCCGTTAGAGAATCACACGGCTAACCAGCCGTGCGATTCTCTAATGATTCGTCAACGAGCTCATCGATGTAAAATACTTTAAGAGATATCGCCCTTGTACATAAGGTTAATTTTCCAATGTGTGTATTCCAATTCCAACGTGTATTCCTCTATTCTAAAAGCAAACATCGTTGCATCTTTGACAAAATCCGTGAAACAAATGACGAGATGATATTCTTGTCATCTCGTCATTTGTTTCACGGATTTTGTCAAAGATGCAACGATGTTTGCTCTTAGAGAATCGCACGGCAGCACTGCGAAGGTTGTCGCATAAAATTTTACAGTTATTATCAATAAAAGACATCCCGTGCTATAGCTGTGGCGGTTTGATTCATGCCAGAGGCGAGATACGATAGATAGGTATATAATAATTACTTTATCGACGTGATAAGTTTATCGTTTATACATACTCACGATGCAGAAACATTAAATTTTTATATAGAAACATTAAGTTTTCAATTATTTCATTAACACACTGATATAATGCCAAACTGCTTAACCGATTACGAAAACTTTCGAAATAGGTACACGATAACCTGAGATTATAAGTTTTTAACACGTATGTTATTTTTATTCCGAAAGATGTTATTACTTATGATATAAAATAAAGTGCCCTCAAGCCAATGTTTTTATTGAACCATTAATGGGTCGACATTTTCCTTAATCGGATACTTCAATTAATTTGCTACTTACCCTAAGTCGACACTTTTTTGTATTCGGCACATTTTTCATTGTGTTTTTTCCTACCTTGATACTTTCCTATAATTTACAGTTCCACATATATATTCATTTATTCCGCATTTTTTTTTGTACCATGAAGCTAACTAAAATACAAAGACCTCTTATTGAATCGCCAAATAGTAATTTTTGAAGCTATACTCTGTCACGAAGCATATATTAATACCTACATAGAGAAAATAATAGTAAATTATATTTATTAAAGTATAATATTTTAGTTATTTATTATAATAGGTAATCAGTATAACTATGTAAGTTGTCTTTTACTCAAAATATAAATATATTATAATTACAAATACAAATATAATTACTGCATACCTTAATAACTTATTTCTAAAACATAGAGTAAGTCTAGATATGATATTTATAATATATTTATAAAATTACGTAGAACTGAAACAAGAAACCGCACAACTTCCCGAACTACACTAACATTTCGCCGTTATCAATCACATGAGTCGTGCCCGTAATACTGCGGCCGCGATCGCTTGATAGATAAAGAATCATGTCGGCCACATCCTCGCTTTCAGCCACTTTACGGAGTGGATAAGCATTCGCCCGATTTTTATAAAGTTGAGACACTTGCTCTGTAGTGAAACCTGCAGCTTCAGCGAACGCCGTACGTGTACAACCAGGATTCACAGAATTTACGCGCACGCCTTCTGGTCCAAGATCCCTAGCCAAGCACCTCGTGAACTGATCCATTGCCGCTTTCGATATGCAGTAAGGCAAGAAATCCACTCCTGGTATGGGTCCAAATCCCGCGACACTCGAAACGTTGACTATATTCCCCTTTGATTCAATCAGGTAAGGCGTTGCAAGACTGGTTAGGAGATACGCCGAACGTACGTTTAAAGATATAGCGCTGTCAAAGGGTTCTATACCATCAGTTATACTGCCACGGACTCCTACGCCTGCGTTGTTCACAAGGACATCGATCCGGCCGAAAGTTTTGATGGTCTCCGTGATAATGTTCTTCACTTGATCGTCTTTTGTGAGGTCAGCTTTTACAACCAGGGAATTTATTCCTTTAGCCGCTTCACATTGTATCGATACCTCGTTCAATGATTGTTCGTTCCTGCCAACAAGTACAAGTTTAGCTGATTGTTTGGCATACATAACAGCTGTAACCGCTCCAATGCCAGAGCTCGCGCCCGTGATAACAACAACTTTGTTTATAAAGTCCATCTTCGGCAGCTGCTTGAGTATAACTGAACGTAACGTTCAAAAGTAGATAGATACTCACGTAGGTAAAAAATATTATTGAAGATATCGTAAAAGCAAGGTCAAACAATCGATAGTGTATTGCCCTTGACCGTGAACGGTACGATATCGGCCAAATACAAAATAATTAAGATAATACTGTTTAAAATGAACCATTTGACAGACTAGAATGAAAATACTAATTACTTAATATTACAAACACATATTATGTAGACTTAATCTAGTATTAAATTAAGTTTTCGGGTTTGTAATACAATTTAGAACTATAAAATGCGTGGCTAGAACTATAAAAGCCAAGTTAATCTTGAATCAAACCGTATTAATATACGGTTTGATTCTAGATTAACTTGGCTTTTACTCATTTTACTGAAAAATATTGGATGAATAGTTTCAAACACATCCAGTGGTCTTCTTCAGGGAGTGGAGAGACTACCGCATAAAATTATACTCGGACCTACCTATTTGCCAATTATTACGTGAGTCATTCCGTCTTTTTACAGTAAAATACGGAATGAAGGTAATATTTATTATTGCATTATAGATAACTAGCTGCACCCCGCGGATACTCCCTTGTGGTGATAGATGAAGAGGATGATGATGAAGATGAAAAGTACTTCATATATTCATAGATCACACATTTTGCATTTGCCCATTAAAGCCTATGATATATTTCTGTATTTTCGTATTAAACCACATATTAATTGACCAGCGGGTGTGTGGTGTTAAATTTGAAATTTAAAATAAAGGGAGATTGACGAATAGATGTCAAGAGAATAAAACGAATAAAGCGAGGATGCCGATTTGAGTGTTGAGCATAGGATGGTGCTGATGGATAGTGGTGAAAAATTGATAAAAGGATGGAATAGTGAATTTGAGCCCGATGAATCGCACACCAAATTTCATCTTCAATTACATCCCTGAAATCAAGACTTAGGATATGATTCCTTTTTTGACGTTGGGTAAACTGGAAAGTGGTAAATTGATAGAAGACCAAGGGTATGGGTTTGTTGAGTACTCTGACGTCAGACACAATCAAAGCACATAAGGCGTTCAATGAACTCCTAATCATTCATTGTTTATCAGAAAAGACTTTGAAAATATCCAACGCGCTCTTAAACATAGAGCTGCTCTTAAGCCTCCCTCAAAGCCAAAATCTGACTGGAACCTCTACGTGTGTAACCTGCCGAACGAACTGACCTTTCAGGAGTTACTTGGTCTAATAATATTCTAGATTAAATATTTAATATTAATATTATTTATATAATCATATAATGTGAAGTTCTAAATATTCTTCATCTTGTATAGCCTTTTATAAAACAGAGCAACGTACGCTGTAAATATGTTGGCATAAATACCTTACATACTTTGACGATCATCGTGTAACCAGTATGTACGAAATAAAATAATGCGGTTGCAAAGTAAATATTTTTAACAAAATATGTGAGCTATGACAGAGTCGTCCTTTGTAACGTGACACTGACGCGCTTTTATGTGTTTGAAACATCTCCCAGAGCCCGCTAAAGTTTCTGTATGTTTTCCCCTTTTTATCATTTCATTAATGTCAACCAACGGAATTCTACCACCGCACTGCAGATATTTTACCTTCAAAAGTTCCTGTATCACTTTATTTTGGCTTGTAAATAAATAAACTTTAGAAAGTACCTACCACCTGTCTCCACCAAAGTCACACTTGATGTCTACCAATTTGCTGAACCCAAGGCCTATTCAGCGGTATATGCGGCGGACACACAAATGATGTAGTTTTCTCGGTAGCTTGCTTCGCAAAGTAATCATTGCTGATCGGTGAACGGATGCATTAATAACCTTTGCTTTGCAAATGCTTGTAATGTGATGATTATTTTGACAAACTTAAGCAAATTCGACCTTGATGCGCTACTTGAAAAGACGTTAGGAAAGTTGTATGAAATTTCATTGCTGGTGAGTTTTAGCCACCAGCAATTTCCTTTGTAAATCCGTTACTGGCGAGTGTTGTTTCAAAAAGTCGGTGCATACAGATTTTATTCAGAATTTATATAGCTATATATTTAATAGCTATATGATTAAGCAGTACAAAAATCATAACCTTATAAAAAAATTCAAAAGCTCGGCAAAGAGACGCGCTACATGGTGTTTTTTTTTTGTTTTTGTAGCTGTATAATTAACAATTGAAGACATCAGGTGTTAGAGGCACTATGTTACAAATAGACTGTTCTGAGATAATAGGCAATTAGCAAAAATTGTTCTACTTATTTCATAAATATATTGTATTACATTATGTAATTGTTATTAGTACTTTAAAAATAGTTTATTAAATTAGCAACTTCATATTTATTTTATGATTAAAACCTGTAATATTTTATATTAATTGAACATAGTGCCTTTATGTACTTTAATACGTACCTGAAAACATCAGTTGTGTAATGCAATATTGTGTTATGTTACACAATTAGTTCTTATTATGAAATTAAACTATAATAAAACAAATAATTAAAATGAAAAAAAAAATCTCATTTTATATATTAATAAACATGCTGCGGAAATTGTATATTATTTTAGAATAAAATCGTCTCATAATAGGCTTATGTAGGGCTATTATGTATCGCAGTTGCTAACAAATGTTGATTGAAATCTTGAAAAACGGCCGCTCTATGTCACTTTTGTCAACTCGAGTCATCAACTTACTAACATTTTTGCTTACTGTAGATGTCAAATCTGACAACGAGCCGCCATTTCTCAAGATTTCAATCAACATTTGTTAGCAACTTAGATACATAATAACCCTGCAGGTATAAACTGCAGCTGGTCATGTAAATTATTAGGCACTGTTCAGCAGGCAGTTTATTACCAGATTATTGTCTGTGCATATCTGCATTGTGCATATTTGGTAACAAACCTTTTTTTTGTCAACTTCCCGAATTGAGTATATTCATACATATTTCTTCTTTTAAAATAAAATATCATATCTTTTAATTTGGAACTACATACCATTTACATATCAAATTTATTTATATTTAACTATAGATTTGTTTACACAGACCTTTCATATAAACTGATACAGGCATATAATAAAAAGTTTTTATTTTGTCCTCCATAAGAGTATGTCTATGTAATTGTATAATTAGATACGTTTGTTTTTCAAGTCAATGCTTTTGAAAAAAAAATCCATAAACAACTGCCAATGTCATCGCTGCCAAGTTATTTTGTGTATATACATATTATATAGTTAATATTCGTTTAGTTTGATTACTCATGTGTAAAAATTAAAATTTTGAAAATCCTCTCAGTATAGTTTACTTTTACAAATAAACGTTACTTTAATTAGCTTTAGCTTTTAGCTTTGTTTTCAATATGTCATGTAATAGAAATCATAGATAAAAATAGCGGGAATTTCGTTTCATTAGCCCGTGATTGTTTTTTACTTGATAAAGGTTTCATAACTGCCGTATAAGTAATAAACTTACGGTGGTAAGTTTTTAGTAGTTTATGCGCTTCAATAGTACTTTTATTGAACACAGGAAGCCTTTATCAAGGAACCTTTATACTTTCAAAATGAAATAGTCACAAAGTTTCATCAGTACATAACACCCTCATACAGTAAACAAATAAAATTTTAAGAAAATGTCATAGTGCCTTCGTCAACTGATATATTTAATTGCTACCTACTTTAAATATAATTAACTATACATTTCTTTATTATTACAAATCTATGAACTACAGATTCATGGGCTGTAGTGTCTGTACCTTTCTCATTTTTTACTTTAATAGTAAAGTTCCGTACATTTAAAAAATTTCGATCTCCAGTTATTTCAAAATATATGATAAAGACTCACTAGACGACACTATAACGACTGGCATTATTTGAGTAAAGCACTATTCAAGTCCGCAATGACTGCATTGCTGGCCATGGTATGATGGACTCGAGCTAAGCATAGCTACGCTTTCGTCCTTCAAAGCTTGGTTATCATTACAGCCCTTAATGGCTGTGATGATGACCAATCTGGTAAGGTCTCAGCCTTTAAAGCGTGGACCGCGCTGTAATGCCCCTGACCTGCACTCATAGAAGAAATCTCCTCTATGCCTGCACTACGCTGTTATTTCAGCTGTCATCGTCACTGCCAGCAAGGCAGTTATTACAGACCGCGACAGTATTGTACTAAGTATTTATATTTTTATATTGTAATATTCATTTCAACTTAACTACCTTCAAACACTGTTTAGAATAATGCTGTAGACAAACATACGTACAACAGCAGTAGTTTTTCTATAAAGTTTAATTTTTCTTGTTAAGATACGGAATGCTATAAAAACTAAAACTTTTTGGGATGATAATCTTATTGCAATGATACGTATAACTTTGCTAACTAAGGTTCTGCAGTAGCAAATAATATGCATTAGGCATGAGGTTATCATAAACTATCATTGTTTGTTATCGTAGATTAAGATTTGCCGTGCTCTGAAAAATTGGTAGATAAAATAATAACGTTCACCCACTAATCACCACCCACTAAAAACCACCTCGCACTAGGATTTTCTGTGTCACGGAAAGCATGCACAATCATAAACATACAAAATTGTTCACTCTTCGCACAAATATATGTCTCTACCGGCGATTGAACCTGGCAGCTGGGAGTTAATTCTTAATAGATCTAATTTACAATGCCCATACGCCTAGACTCGAAAGTATGGATTTTAAATCGCATTAACAATTCAGGATTCGGTTAATCCATTCATCCTGACTTGCCTCTCGTATCGAGGGCAAACTACGTAATGTCGGTTCCGAGGCATGCCATTTACATGAATGATTATTCAGGCGTGTATCAATAACACGAGGAAAATTCACCTTTAAATATTAGCTGGGTAAGTTTGTTTTTGGCTGACGATAGCGTTTGGAAGTTTATCTGTGCTGACCGTACTGTAAGCATTGTCCGCGCCCGTTAGCCTATGTTAACACGTCATATTCCCAGTCAGCAGACTGAGTACATATAAATCGAATATCTTAAAATACGATATTTTAGTAGCGCATTAGACCTCCCTAGTGGTACTATTTAGACAATCACTGTATAGATCAGATGCATCTTTGTGGCATGAAAATAGAAATAGATTTGCGCATTTATCTGTTGGTGGATTTATTAAGGCTGTGCCAAATTTCAGTTAATTTACAAATGAAGTTTACATACTCCCCCCACACTAGGATTCCCTGTGTCGCGATAGGCATGGACACGGACATTAACACATCACATCATTCAAGAACCAAAAGCAAACATTATCAAAAATTTTATCATAAATTGCAATATATGGGACAACATCCACACAAGGTCCTCAGGTCCCAAACTAGCCAGAGCCTGTACTATGGTAATCTGATGACTGATATACATTATGTGCTTATGTACACCGAGATCATCATAATCATAATTATTTATTTCTCCATATTCATGTGTATAATAGATCAGGTCTCTACTGGGCGCTCTAGAGTTTATTGGACTCTAAGTAGAACTAAAGTTTAATAACTATTATCTTTATTAAAATTAGTTCTAAAGTGACTGAAATAAAATATTTTTGCTACTGAGTCTTATCTGTAAAGAAGTCTTGTAACGAGTAGTAGCGTTTATAATAAGATATTCTACTATCGAAAAAAGTTGAATCTTTTTCAATATCTCTAGGATTCTTCGGGATATGATTATATATTTTTATAGTCATGATATGGGTGCCTGAACTGTACTTTTTTAAGTTTGAATTTGGAAGGGATGGAAGGGATTTGTGCCTTAAATCATAAGGTCCGTTATCCGGCCATCTTCAACTTCTTCAACTGTATCAAAGAATTGAGGATATTTTCTGACGAACTTGCAAGAGTTGAGATACAGATCCAACAGACATGTTCATGCTCACAAATATTTGATCTATGCGGGGATCGAACCCACTGCGTCAACCGGGCAGTTAGATATATAACACTAACATTTTGGCATTTACCAATTAACTAAAATTCAATATGACACTTTACTGACCGAAGTATATAAAACTGGCTCTAAGTATATTAGTAGTGGTATGTAAATACTTATAGGCAATACGTTATCAAACAGAAGGACATGACAATGTGTTCTAAGTCAAATAATGTAAGAAATCTGTAATATCTCAGCGGGAATCGAGAGCCAACATCACCCCGTGGGTGGCAACATCCAAAAGTTGGGGTTTTATCATAAATCTTGGCGAGCCTGCAATGGATCACTCGGCCTGGACCTCCCTGCCGTTCCCTCATCATTTATACTTTATTATTGAAGGCTTACGCACTCGTGCAACCCCTTCTGCGTATCAGAAGCGTTTCTTTGAGAGCAGGGTATATATTCAGTTCCTTGTCTTATTAGCAATTTTGATTTGTTTTGAGGGATTTCGGATATTTCTTCATAAGTAGTAATTAGATGTATCTATCCCTATCTGACTATACGAGAAATATAAGTCAATATAATATTTGCCCAAAAAATCTGTGCACTGGAATTAAATACTATCAAAAATACCATATACCTAAGCAAAAGTATATCATAATCAAGTATTAATCATATGTAAACGTTCTGTCTGATTGTTAGGTACCTTATACCTCAAGAACTCTTGGATGGTTTTGCATTGCGTTATTAGTTCTTTTTGGATACAGAATAAAGTATTTTTAATTTCAATGTAACAGAGCGGAGTTATAAGGAAAAATTTAAAATATGTTGTAAGTTACGAATCACTGAATAAAGCTGGAAGTATCACTGTTACTTTTCTGATCATATTGTTCTAAACTTTTAAATACTAGCTACTCTCTGCGGTTTCACCCGCGCGGGATGGATGATGATAATGATGATGAATCTTATATATCCTATGTTACTCAGCGTGAATGTAGCTTTCCAATGGTGAAAGAATTTTTTAAATCGGATTAGTACCTTTTGAGCCAATTCGTTATAAACATACTTACATACAAATCTTTCCTCTTTATAATATTAGTATAGATATAGATTGCGTTAGGGAGCCGGCTATTATAGACAAATGTAACAAAACACATCATTTGATATCCCGATAAAACGAATATTTATAGCTTTCAAGGAATTGCGAAAAGTTTATTCGATGCGTCCAAATTCGCGACCAGTAGTTAGCTATAGTAATAACAGCTGGTACTTGTTTGATTGTTTTACTTTACGACGTTTTTTAACCTTATACTTAAAGTATATATAAGAAAAGATTCGTATTTTTGAATGTTTGTAACAAATAAAGTCAAAAACTAATGGACCGATTTAAAAAAATATATTTTGTTTTATCATCCATCACCACTCGGTTGAAACCGCGGATTATTGTATATAATAATGTGTCCAAAGATGTGGTAAGTAATACTTTGAGTGTCATCCTACCCGTTAATAGTTTATGCATGTTATTTAATTTTTGGTATGTAATTGGTAATATATATTGCGGTACAGATAACCGTTAGTCTTACGTATAAACGTTATTTAAGTGACGTTATTTAGTACTGCGTATAACAAAACTATTGTATCGAAGACTGAATACTTAACTTTTCATAAATTAAGAAAGTATTTCCAAAGTTTCATTTTAAATTTATGAAACAAGTAAAGTAATCGATTTTATCGTTTTTGTTAAATCATCAACTAATCTCATTAAAAACAACAAACTTGCACTTGAAAATTATTCCTTTCTAATAAAATGGTATATGTATATAACTACAAATGTGTAGCAGCCGTAATTACGTAGTACAGTGGGCCGAGCGCGAAAATCTGCTTAAATGTAACGTTATCATATCGTTGGCGTATTGAGTACAAACTATGAGTTATCTGTGCCACTACTGTACTAGACACATGATAGTTTGTACTAAATACGTTAACGATGCGATTACGTTACACTTAAACAGATTTTAGTGCTCGGCCCACTGAGTATAGGTATTTTGTAAACCGTCTATATCTATAGTGCCCGGTAAAATTTAAAAGTATCCTGCCATATCATTTATTAACTCCGTGAGGGGATAGAGTAGAAGGGACTATAGCAATCGAACTTCAGGAGTGAAAAAGACTCAAAAACCATCGTCTGGGGATGATGTGTGTGTGTGCAGTGCTATGAAAAACAGTTCTAAGCTCTCGATGGCATTCATTAGGTAGTACCATAAAACACACGTCTTGCCTGGTTCGTTACTTAATTACATTTAAAAATATATTAAGCCAACAAAATATTGTATTAAAACTTGTTACAAGTATACCTGGCAGAAATATCATGGGACACTTATATGAAACCATAGTTTCACAGCGTTGCTACAAATACCATAAATATTTAATTATCTGCCAATCCTGGCTCGTTCGGATGTAACCCGTCTATTAAACATATTGATTTTGCATGGTAAAATATTATACCGAAATCAGAGTTGATTTCATAGCTGCTGCAATTTATTCGCTATTTAGTAATACGTAACCGTCCGAATAAGCTGAGAAGTTCCCGGCTAATAAAAAAAGTGATCCATCACTGTGCTGTTTTGTTGGGTATAGAAAAGAATACGATAGCACCAAACACCAAAACTCAAGTCTGTTTTACAAGAACTGCAACCACAAGACTATCCAAAAATGGCGATAAAAGACCGAAATGAAGAGATCGTGCAGGCTATGTTAAAGGATACGGCAAAGGCGTGAACCTGAGGCCAGTACTTCTGGCCAATAGCGTACACATAAGTATTTAATTAGGAAATATTGTTCACTAGCAATAGATTTATGTATTTACCAAAAAAATAATGGACTCACTTTAGTTTTTAAGCAATTGCCACCATAGCTTAAGAATGTTTATTGTGATGTTTGGAGAACGAATCTCCATGGAAATATAATATTTCCAAAAAAAAACAATTCTAAAAAAGGTACGGACCAAAGAGTCTGTAGTGTGGAAGAACAATTAAAAAAAAAGAATATAAGAATATCCAAAAGCACGATCGTGGCTCAAAATGTATTAGTTTACAGCTGTCATAGACGCGAATATTCGAAAATTTAAAATACAACACCGTAAATAGTCTCCTAATCACTTTTACGCCAATAACAATGATAATGATAGTACTACCTACGAGCAGTGTTACAGACAACATTAGAGCAAACCCGCTGATCTCTCTTGATCATTGTGAAAGTTCAAGAAAGTTCGTAATATTATGTCAAATTTTAGAACCAGCCGTGCGATTTTCTAAGAGTAAACATCGTTGTATCTTTGACAACTTCCGTGAAACAAATGACATGACAAGGAACGTTGGACAAGCAACCTTGTGTACAAGGGTAGGTCTTATAAAGTATTTGAAATCTGTGAGCTCGACGACGAGCTCGTCGACGAATCATTAGAGAATCGCACAGCAGACGGTTCAACTAGTCGGTGTGTTTAGTGTCAAATGTAATTTAACTTTTTGGTCACTGATTTCAGACAGTATAATTCCTGCTAGCCTGAGTCTGCAGGCTTAGTAGATGTTTTATTATGAAAATAGTCAATCGTGAAGTCGTGCGATGTGGCTTGCCAATTGTCAAAAAAATTGCAAATTTTGTGAGCAATGCTGGTGACCCATCTGTATTCGTTTAGTTCATTCGAGATCACGGATCAACTGAACCACCTGTAGCCCACTTGTATCAGTGCCGAAACATTGGAAACCAAAACCAAACATAAATATTAAAACTTACCGACTATCAGTATAAAACCTTTATTTTTTCCTATGCAATATTAACTTCTTACATTCTGCGATTCTTGTTTACCATTACATTGAGTTACACCAAGGTCACTTTTTACGACACTGAATGGATTTTTTAACGTGGTAGCAATAAAGTGAGGAGGCCCTTATCAAGCGCCTGGCTTCGGCTCAAAACGGAAGGACATGATGGTAACCACTTAACTAATAGTTATGATAAGAGATGTCGAGATAAATGATAATGTTTGTGCGGTTATAGAATGCCAAAGATAAATGTGACAAAATACGCCAACCTATCTAATTTACCACAGTATTTCGCTCCCTCGTGTTTCTTAAGACATCTTTCAAACACAGACACAGGTCTTATATCTTTAAAAACTGTACCTACTTACAACGGTGCTTCTAAGAACTTCCGCTATTTGAAATACCTATGTGAACTACGATTATCTTTGCCTTGTATAATGTTGAATAAGTTCCTAATGTGAAAACGGCAAAATACACGAAAAGAATTTTATATAAAAGCTATTTTCCTTTTGATCAAGAGATGAGTCAAACCAATGCGATTAACGTACGTGTACGTATAGGTTTATATTCGAAGCAAAAGTAAAGAGATGAATGTGCCAAAAATGCGTCAGTATTGTCCCGCGAATATATTTCCCTGAGGGAAATTCCAAGATATCAGATAGGTGTTTCCTCAACGCCTTCGTACTCGTAAAGGTTCCTATATTGTATGGAATGCAGGAAATTTTCTCGGAAATCTTCACGTTACGCGTATATTGAGGATTATCTTTCTGTTTCTCGTCGGATTCGATTATTATCATACCTATACTTATTCTCATTGAGAATGAAACAGAGTACAATTAGCTTATTCACGTATTAATAAATGTATGATTGTTACTGGAACCACTTTTGGTAACCTACTAGCTGCCCCACGCGGGCCGCTTTGCACTCTTGCTTATGGAAAAAGTATTTTCCGGTCAGTACTGCCGTGCGATTCTATAAGAGCAAATAAAAGAGATGACAAGAAACGTTAGAAAAACAACCTTATGTATAAGGGCGATATCCTATAAGGTATTTGACGTCGGTGAGCTATGAATAATTACAATATCGCACGGCTGATTGATTACAGTCTATGAAATAATAACCCCCAACCATGATTTACGAGTCGTTTACTACAAACATAAAAAATATTTTCATATACCCCTTGTAGTACATTCCTGTCGAATAAAAATTTGAAAGTATTTTATTACTTGAGACAATTACCCAAATCCAGATATTTGAGTAACATGACTCCAATATAACTCATTCCAACATAACTTATATACAAAGTATACTGCCATAACAAACACTTAAATCAGTCTAAATCTAAAACTTAATTATGAGACTTAAATAACACAAATCCAGATTTAAAGTCTCTACATTAAAAAATATAAGACATTTACTTTCATTCACGCAAATAATAAATTAAAGCTTAATAAATAATTATCGATTTCTTTTTATAAAAACCTTAAAGAAATAACTTCAATTTTTCAGAGTCATTAGGTCTAATAACTTAGGACCTTCATAAAAACTTGAACCCTATATTTCGCCCCTTATTCTTTTTGTAAGTTTTCTGAGAGCTAAGCTTATTCTCCGTAAACTATCAAAGCCGAATTAAAGCTTCATAGCTCCTGTACTTTATGAGATTGCGTTCCTCAGTGAATGGTATTTCGATTTTATTATAAGGAATCCTTAACAAATAAATATTAAAATTATTAATTACCTACGTCATCATCGTAATAAACCAATAAAAGATCAACGTATGCTGATTGTTGAAATAAAAATAATGGCGTCAATTATATATTACATCCTCGTAATTAAAATAATTATGTTTTTGTTAACAGCATGTGATGTCCCACCAGAGGATAAAAAGCCTGTAACCTTTAAAATAACATCTTAATTTTATTGTGTTATTTCTACGTTACCAATCTATTACGTGCTTTTCAACGTTGACCTCATTTTTGAAAGTATATTTAGTAAAAATAAACGTTCTCTAAAGCAAGACAGCAAAGCACCAGGCGCCATCCATCAGGCTCTCAAGGCCCATGACAAGAAGGCTTACTTCGTTCATGAATATTTATCGCCCTGTTTATTCTCCAAACTGGAGAGGCTTCAAATAAAAATATTACATTCATACTCGATTCGCATGCCAACTTAACCTGTATGCCGACTACGTTCTTTGATGATACGCCCTAAATTGCTTGCACGTGTCGTTTCAAAGAGTTCCATAGAAAAGGCACCATCAAAGGTAATTACAAGTATTTTATTGGAAGAAACTCACGTATATGTGTCGTTACGATGTGAGTATACATGTAAGCTAATATTTGGGAAAGGTAAATATTTTGAATTAAATGAATAAATCGGTTTATGTAGGCGTACCGCGGTTGTCGCAAAGCTGCCTGTCTTATATTGTCAGAATTGTATACTTTCCAAGATATATATAGACTGAGACTGAAATTGGTACACCATAATCATATAGTAGGATTCTATATCATATATTTAACATATACGCGTATATTTATGTATAAAGGAGTTGCAACTGACTGAGTGAGACTTATCACTAGACCAACAGTCTATTCCTTTTTCCCGACAACGCTCATCTACAAACAGCTTAATGGATCGTCCCAAAAGTATATGAATTGTAACTACTATCCATCACCCACCTACTCACTAGACGTTGCATCAACTGATCCCCATTCTTTTAGTGTGGTTTTTTTTTGTGTAGGGGATTATTTAAATCCAAGGAGGCTGTGAAAAATGGCTTTAAAGAGTTAATAGATTCCCGTTTCCAGAATTTTTGTATTATTGTACTTTTATCAAAACGGCAAAAGTGTACCGACTATAATTACCAATACTTCAATGATTTTAGATAATCGTATTTATTGCATGTGTTTTCTGTACAAAATGACAATTGTTCATAGGTAGTACTAGCTTGAACTCATATACTTTACTGTTACTTTAATTTTTTGTACTATGGAGTATTTTTATCCTTTAAATGTCAGCTACAATAATTTAGATAGTGGTCCCATCACTATTTCATTCAAATATTGTATACAATGTGATGATGAAATTGTTGAAATATTAAGGGTTTGGCGACAGATTATCAAACTGTTATCAACTATCCACTAACAACTAACAATTGACAACATTTCCATTTTCTTTTGATCTTGTATGAATCATAAATCATAATGTGAAATTTTGATATGGAATTTAGATTGAAAAACGAAATAGGTAATTCCATATTTTTTAATACTATAAACAATAATGCGAAATATTTTACATTCACTTAAAACAGCCGTTTAGCTCTTCTTTAATAGCATATTTAAAAGATCTACGTACGGATAAACTGTTTTGAAATTTTCAATCATTTTCTTTCTTCTAAATCATGTATTTTTTTAAATCTAGAATTGCTTATTATTTGAAAGTTGTATTTAACTGTAACCGACATTAGTACATGGGGTACCATAGATATAAATTCTACATCAATGTGGGGCACACAAGATCTTGTCAGTCGTAACATGTCGGGAAAGTTGGCCAACCCGGAGACACTAAAAAAGATTGCGGGGCAGTCTTTGCAGACTGTCGATAGAAGTGACGACTAAATAACTTGATGCGTTCGGTGACGATGACTCGAGATCCATGATTTTTCTTCATCCAAAATAAGTGCTCAACGCGCCTAAAGAAGTTTTTACTTCAAAAACCTGTAAACTTAAGCTCGAGGAAGGGTCTGAACCTGCGAACGCCAGAACAGCCTTTACCACATTTAAGTTATCGCCGCTTCGAAATCACGCCTACCAGTTCTCGACTCACAATTTTCAACATCAAAGCGTTAACAATCGTGAAATTTACGATGGTCATCTGTTTCACCTGCCTCATTAATTACCACAACACCAAGTCTTTTCATAAAGATGATGGATTTAACATTAACAACTAATTCTAACTTACTCGTTTGTTCCCACAATAGAAAACTTTTACCCAAGAACTGTCAAAGTTAGTCACGGGGTCCTCTTACAACAAAATACAATTTGTCATGATTGATCAAAGAAGTTGGGCAAAACAAAGACAGGAGAAGTAACAAAGGGACGTCTTTTGTCAAAGAAATTTTTCGGAAAACTGTATTGACGGCGGTCTTCAACCATTGCTCTGTCCGAAATAAAGTTTTATAACGCATGGCTGTGTCAGTTTTAGTTTAATCGTGTATGTCAGTTATGTTATAAGTTTATGTAGTATCCAGAAAACCGATTGAAAATTTACATTACGGTTTAGGTGAGAGTATAATGAATAGAATGTTAAAAACAAGTATACCTAACTAGAAAGCAGTTTTAGGTTGGTTTTAAATATATTAAATGAAGTTTATTATTGTGGAATGTTATTTTGAGTTTATTTGAAGAACTTTTCTGTTAGAGCTAGTTTTGGTGAACACCACTGAAGGGTCAGTTATTTAAACCACATAATCCAATAATACTATCTATTAAATACAATAATATACTATTAATGACGTATTATATCAATCTAGACGAGTAATACTGAAATATTTTTGACAAATCTCGGGACATCCCACGTTTAAATTTTACTACACCACAAAGTAATTTAAATGCCATATGTGCTTTACTGTACACACGTATACTTATATTCTACTACTATATCATGGAATATTTGCTTCATTTTTAGCACCATCATTATCTAATCCAACATATTGTTACACGGCCGTTTGCGTGATTTAAGACATAACTTTGGCATAAAAGATAAAACAGGAGATATAAAAAACGAAGCGGCCGACTGGCAACGGGAAGCGCCCCATTGACGTCGAAACTTCTTCAATATATCGTGTCAGTAATATCATAATATCAGTTTTGTCCTCCGTCGAGTTTCACAATATTTTACACCGGGTCCCATAAGCGAATGCCTCAGAGGCCGCAGGAAATATGGTGTGCAATAAAAATGTCAAGTCAGGTCATCAGAATGGAAAGCCCGAGGCGTTGCTTTGCCAGATGTGGCACTGAATCAATGAAAAACTGTTTTCTTTCGTGTCTCAGATCGTCGATATATCAAGATGCGAGGCCGTGACTGTAGGTGGGGCGATGCGGGCCGGGGTCGTGTCGGTACCCAGTAGTCATTATGGCCCGCGTTATATTTGCTGACGGGACAAACACCGATACGCGCACCTGGTTGCGCTGACACGGGAAATGCTACGTATTTTATTGCGAATATAATAATACCCCATGTGTTTAATAAAAATGTCACTTTCGTGACTAGGAATAAAGCGGATGCTTTTTTGGGCTTTAGATAGAGAGAAACGAAGTTTTGTTGTTTTCGTTGAACAGCAAAAGGTAAATACTATAAGATTAAATGAAAGCATAAATCGTATGAAAGGAGTATTTTTGATACAGCCAGCATCGGTTTAAAATATATAGTCGTCTGTTTTAATGCACCCGGTAGCTCCTATCACTAGGATCAAATTAATCTTTTATGCTTATCAGCAGATTCACACTACAAAATAATGTAAAAATTCTTAAAACCTCGCACGAAATCTCACTCTTACTTGTTAAACCCGTTGACTCGCGATGCGCCATATTTGGCCATTGATACAATAGATTTCGCAGAATCAACCTACTCTTCCAGGAACTGCAACGTGTGTGGTTAAGTCGAATAGGCTCAGGCTTGCTAACAAACAAAAATATTGTAAAAACGCGCAAAACTAATTCTAAATTAAAAACGAGGCAAATATTGTAAAATTATTAATTTTCCGCTAAAATGAAAGCTAATGGCATGCTGTTTCCTGAATCTGAATCCATAAAACCTATTAGGATACACGTCACGTGGTATGATATAACCTTGAATATGGAAATTTGTATGTTTATATATTTGTTGATTGTGACAAAATTCATAGACAAAATCTAGGGGAAAAAATAAGAAACCATCATGCTTGCATATAAAATAGTTTAGGAAAAATAATCAACTCAGACAATACGATTGGAAAACAAAGATTACACATAGACTGAACGGTAAGGTAATATACGAGTAAATTCCAACCAATGATAGTGAACACTCCTTTTTCTTTTATCATCATACTAAATGTAAATAAATATAAGTGAATCCAATACATCCAAAAGTATTTTAATTTCCGCTAACCGCTGAAAATGGCGAAGAAATAAGTTAGAAGAAATTACTTTTATAATATAAGATAAATACAATGTTTCTGTGAGATATCAAGTTGGTATAGACGATATACTCTTCCTGGGAGGAAAGCTTACTTTAAGCTACTTCCTAGAAGAGTCTGGTTATAAAACGCCTTATTTATGTTACATGCTTATGATAGCTATTCAATGTACTGTCTGGAAGTATTGTCTGTAAATCAACTGGGACCAATTGTCTTGTTGAAAATTGGGTAATTATTATGTGTGAAAACAGAAAATAATCTATGTAGGTAATAAGAGTTCAAGTTCGATAACGAACTTAGCTTTATCATAAACAACGTGCCTCAGTTGTATACTAGAATATATACCCATCTAGTAAGTAGATGAATCATAGTTCCTACTAAAGTATAGTTGCTTCACATAATTATAAGATGACTTTGCACTATCAAGTAACCCATATGCCTACCATATGTCGTACTATGCATATAACAACGTCTTCGATGTAGAATCTCAACTTTAGGAACTGTCACTTCGGTATATGTATTGTTTACTACTCGTAGTTTGTAAATATGATTTTTCTTCATGACTACACTGTTGCACATACATCTGAATCATATAGCTGCGTCCAATACATATTAATTTAAACTGCCTTGTTCACCTAAAAGCAATAAATATTTATTTACAAAAAAATTAAATATAATATATTGTTATTATGTATTGTTGAGTTTGGGTCACAGATTTTTATCATTGAAACTGTACTTAATTAAGTTATGCAATGTGTTTTACAATTAAATCATAAATGTTAGATTGTAAAATATATCTAAAGAGTGTAATATGAAACATTAATACATTATACATTTAGTGCCTAACTACTATCAGCCTGTAGCATTTTCAAAGATAGGTACCACATATACTGTTAAACAACAGACAATTTCAGATCCGTTACTTATAGGAATCTAATGGTTCTGTGCTTGACGGCCACGCATTGTAACGATTCTGGGCTAACTTATATATATATATATCATATTAATTCAGTTATTTGTAAAACAAAGCATCTAATACGCATTTGCGATGATCAATTTGTAATGGTACAGTATTGTTTGCTAACATTTACAACGTTGGCGAAGATTTGTTATATTGTTAAGTGAGATAAAGTTTAATAATTATAATTTATTGCTTTGTCATGGATGAATGGTATATGTGCTTTGTTCCCTTAGTCATTACTAAGAGAGAATCCGAGTCCGAGATGAATGGTTCTCGGATATGTAAGAAACCTATTCTATTTACTGTTATTTAAGTTTAAATCCAATAAAAACAAAATAAAATAAATGTTTCCTTCTAAATTAACACTGAAACATTGTATCATTTTTATCTATTAAGTGTCTTATCTGATTTATTTGTAGAAAAAAGTTTGATATGAAATGAAACGTTACATGATAGATTCCTCTACTTTTATCATGTGTTGATACCATCAGCTAATAAAAATCCTTGCTTATTTCCAGAGAGGTCAAAATCATAATCATATCATAATCAGCCCATTTGGTTCCCACTGTTGGGACTCGAGCCTTCCTCTCACAGAGAGGAGAGGTATCCAGAGAGGTATTCAAATTCAAATTTAATTTATTTGCCAGAACACAAACATTAAATATAACTTTTTTAGTTGTACAAATGTGCCATATCTGTATTCCTGACCTGCAAATGTTTTGTCTGAAGTCGTAATAATTAAACATTATATTATTTCATAGTTTTAAATTAAAATTACACAATACAAAATTACAATTTACTTTATTTATACATGTACAACTTAGACTTTTAACCAAATTCATAAGGTATCTAGGCTAGCGTGCTATTTCTTCGACAGCACCTTCACGTCATCGTTAGCCAGCAGTAAACACCATAGTAACTCTAGTATCGAGTTGTTTACCCATATGGTGGCACAAATATAGGGTAGTCATTGTTCCCGCACTCGTTCAGAACAGTTTTCATGTCGGAAGTGGCATTACACTGAACATTAGCTTCAGCGATAAGGCGCCAACGCAAATTGGAGTGAACACGCGAGCATAACGATCGCATTATAACAAAACATGAACCTAGAAAAGAGAGCCTAGGATACAAATCTACTACGTGTGTACAAAACGCCGTAGCCATAGTAGGCTTTACATAAATAAATTTAAGCTACTATAACAATCTCAATAGCACGAGAGCTATTCCATTACACTACTTATTATTATAATTTTCACGCACACCTTCAATCAACAAACATTTTGAAGTGTTTTTAAGGCAAGATAGCTGTTTACGCTAGCAGCCTCTCCTCCTCCGTAAACACTCATACACCTCACAAATTACACCAAATGTATAGTGAGGTTTGTTAATATGCAACAGTGGAGACACTATTTGCATTACTGTAGCTTCATCTCAGCAATTATTATTATTTTATCATTTTAAAGAAAGTTACTAATCTGAAATATTTTTTTATATCCGCATAACATTTCACTCTCTACGCCTTAGCAAGAGCATGCAGTTCGCAGGTCAGAATAGAATAGAAATAATAGCTACTCTTCTATTATATTCTACTCAATTTTGACTACCTGTGCCGCACGACGTGCGGATGCATTATGAAAAATTAAGTCAATGATATAAAGTACTCTTTTTTTCATTCCTATTTCCCTGATTACTGCATTTCATGAGTATCCGTTGAGAAATAGGTAGGTAGACAGAGTTACTTATAGTATTTATCAATGAAATCAAAACATGCCCTAATAGCTGGACCAAACACTAGTCGACTAGAATAAACTATCGACAAATAGTTATATAAAACGACCGACATTCAACTAGGAGCTAATTCAAACGAAGAATGAACATATTTGTATTGAAATTCTCGTGAATTTGACACATATTAAACTATTACTGTTAACCTGCAAAACACTCGCATTAGGGATCGAATACGTCGACCCGGAGCGGCGTCTGCGAGCTCTCGGCGGGCGCTGCGCACTCGCCCTGAAGATGAGCATCGGACATGCTCGGAACGTTAGTGTTTTGCTGGCTAACTGTAATAGTTTAATAAATTATCATTGTAGTGCTAACTATGCTCCGTTCGATAACTACTAAATATGTACTACTAACTATATACTATAAATACTAAATACAAGTAAATATAATATTAAAATGATTTCAGTCAATTGAACTATCTGCTTAATTGGCATGAATATTTAAAATTTACAAAACGCTCGTAGTGGAGCTCGACTTGGCGATCTCAACCGATCAACAAGGCAACAATTGCTGCAGTCAGGACTTAGATGGGTGACCGCTAGTGGCAATATTCAACTGATCGCTTCCGTGCTTCGAAGGGCACGCGCAAAACTTCGACATGGGTTGGCCATTAATCTATCCACCAATCCGCACTGGGCCCGCGTGGTGGATGATGACCCAACTCCTCTCCCTGAGAAGGCTCAAGCCCCAGCAGTAGGAATAAAATGGGTTGATTATGATTATTTCAAATTGTTTTTATTAGGTGACGGTAAAAGCATGAGGCCCGCCTTGTATTAAGTGGTAATCTCTGCCTAGAACAGATGCAGTGCATGGCGCCCGTGAGACATTAAGTTGTTAAGTCTCATGTGCCTGTAATTTGGCCAGTACTACATACCTTACAAACCAGTAAACAGTACGAACATTACTGCTTAGTGGTAGTTATAAGTATACACCTAATTTGTATAATTACCAAAAAAAAAAACAGCACTATATGCTGCTGGTTCTTAATACATACATGGGAAGAATATTTAAAACTACTTAAAAAAAAAATCCCACATAATCATCAATATTTGGTCAAACGTCTAGATTGATTCACACCTACAAATTTTATTCTAGGCATTTCCACTATTCATTAAGATATACTACATGCGCGCGGTTTATGCATGAAACTTAACACCCCTACATAGAAATGTATCATTCATAATCGTAACATTCGGCAAACTCGCGTCCTAGCTCGTTAGACCTGGCCACCGGACCAACCCCGCACCCTCCGCCCTGCCACCGCGCGGCCTTTGTTTCTTCCGAAAACGAACGAACGAAAGCCGAAAGTCGACAATCTCTTTCACACCGAACGCTCGGGTGGGGGGTGTAAGAACGAGTAAGAGAGATATTTTTTCACTGACGCGAATCATGTGTTTTCATTAATAAGTTGTACATAGGCATGTAGTATTTTTGTTAAGATGGTGTCCATACTTTTAGATGGAATTTTCGAAAACTTTAACAATTAATAATTATTTCACTGTGAAGTAATAAAAAATTTTGACTACATATCTACAATGTATTAACACTTTTGTACCGCCCATTTATTTTTTTGGTTATTATACAAATAGGGTGTATATGGTAGCAGTACTTCCCCAGACGTACTCATTCACATATAGTTCTACTGCTACAAAAATCTATTACTATCATGTGCTATTTTCCGAGATGACAACCATTTTACAAACTATTTAAATTATATTAATTTAAATTATCGATGTATGGAGGTATCATAGCTTAAAGCGTATATGGCAGAAGCAATAGAAAATAATATTTAATTTTTAGACGCGGGTTTGCATCACGTCCGAGGATATATAAATGTTCGTTCTAAAAAAGCAAAATATAGATTTGTTCATTTTCTTCCATTAGCAATCATATATTTTAAACATAGTTAAGCTGGCTGTTCCATTCTACAACCTATCGTTAATTGACGTTTGTGATTAATACTTGTTTTTAGAGAGTAAATTCAAAGAACAATTACTACCTTATGATTAGTGAGCGTCTTCGATCCCATAATCAATGACCAAGCGAGTTAGTGATCAATAAAATTAAAATGGTACTCTGTGACAGATTAAAAACAAGAACGCTTTCGTCCGGGAGATTTTTACAATGAATTACTTTTTGTCATATATTTTATTTTCTAAACACGTCATACGTTAGCAGAAAACTTGATTTTCATTATCATATAATACACATATTGAAATAGGATGCTGATTCGCTTCATTGCCGTCGAGATGACAGTGAGTGGATTAGCATCATTTTCTCTTGCTCCACAAAAAAGAAATTGAGACATTTCAGACATTCACGCAGCGTAGTCGCAATTGAACGAGTTTTTGCGCCGTCAATGCTTATGGTAAAGGGGAGCAGTTATATCGCAAGCTTTGCAGTTTATATTCTATACATTTCAACAAGTACCGGAGAGAGGTTATTTTGGTAGGTCATTCAATCAATAACAATAAAATCGGATCGCGGTAGTATTTCGACGATTACTGCTATTTACTGCCAGTACGTGTGGTTCCTTTCGTATACTGTTGAATTTATCAATGTAGGTAGCATTGATAAATTCAACAACAACTGATAAAATATTTTTTTGAAAAGATCTTACTTATTCAATGTACTTATATAATATATTTATATTAATTACACAAGCATAAACTGTTTTTTTTTTTTAAGTTTGTATTTGAATTTTCTATATTATACCTGACATATTATGCTCATATATAGTATCATATGGTAGAAGGTATGTATGGTATTCGACACGTGCATTGGTGTATATAACTTAATTTAGATTTACTGTTATAATGTAAAATTTCGGAGTTCAATATGTTTGCAATTGGATAATATTTTGTTTAACATAAAATTATTTTTATCATAAATAATTAATATTATAATGTATCTATTATTAATAATTGTACAAAAATATGTTCTACGAACAAGAATTACAAAATGTGTGTGATATATCCAACATATGCAATTTTTAAGGACATTAACAAATTCAATTAGTCCCGATATAGCCCCACGACTTTACAAAAACGTAATTCCTATATACGGACATCCAAAGTAACATTAGGCTGTTATTTATAGCCTTTCCGATAAAACATTATCTCTTGCGTTATTCAAATGCAGTCTTGCAGTGCAGATACGATCGTACATCGAACTCTTCAATGGATTTATCCGCCCTGTTAATTTATAGCCGCTAAGGGGCGTAGAGTAAGAGTCATCGTACAATGGAAGGAAATTCTATTTCCGCTGTTCCCTAAGCTTCCATCAGTTTGTGGAGCAGTATCGTGATGATAGCGTTGTTTATTTAACATGGTACACAATCCTCATAGATTAAATACTGATGCAGTTATCTGTATTTAATATCTGTATTTAATAAAATAAATGATAAGTTAAATATATTTTTTTAAATATAATGTAGGTTATCCCTGGGTTAGTATCGCGACATAAGTATATTAATCGCTTTAATCGATGTATTTATAGTGTTTGATCAACCAAATGAGGGTGTGGAAAAACTTTTCTTTTTAACAGACTTAAAATTAGAAACTCAGCTTTATATTATTGATATTATAACAGGCTCAATAAAGAATTTGAATTTGAATTTGAATTTGAATTTGAATTTAATTGGGTTAAATTAAAGCTGAGTTTCTAATTTTAAGTCAAGCTCATCATCAAGAAATCATTCGTACTCGTATAATTTATGACTCCTTTAAATTTAAAGATTCCATAGTGGTTTTCCTTTATATTTCCAGGGAAGGTTTTGATGCACAATATATTATTATGTAACGAAATTGTCACTCACAGAAGTCCCTGTATTATTTAATAACATTTTGTTGTACTGTAGGTAATTGCTTACTTACATTAGATAGGTACTTATAGAGAAGTCGAATATTAAAATGCAAAATCGCAGTACCGATATAGTCACAATGATATCCCTATTATTTTTTTCTAGTATAAAACTCGTATATACCATACATTATCTACACAATTTTTTTTATTATATAACTACGGTCCACATACTACAGGGTTCGTGTCATTTTTTAGGTTATTTTAGAATTTATTATAATTAAAAAGAGACAACAATATTAATTAATTAGGGGACATGGGATATTATTTAAGATAAATTACTAATGGGCTTTTTCATTTCTGAGTTTGCTTCAGCATTCAGAGCAGACCGGTCTCCGCAGACAGCACCCGTTCACGAGTTGACGCATGTGGCAGCCATCGCCTTCCTCAACCATATTTGAGGGAAGATGGCGACCCCTTTTCGTGAGCGTGTCTGCTCTGAATGCTCATACTTACTCTTTGTCAATACAGCTAAACTTAAAGCTAATAATAAGAACACGCAAGTTCTTTTTTATATACTTGGTTTTTATTATAACTATCTTATTTACTTGGTTACCATCCCGTATTGCAAGCAGGGCCTCCATTACCACTCCGTTTCGATCCCTTATGGGCATTTTGAGGTTGTACTCTAAAGGTTTTGGTGTTTGCAACTGTCATCACGACACTAATATTGTAAAGAGGAAAGATGTGTTTGTTTAAATTGAATAGGCACTGAAACTACTGGACCAATTCGAAAACTCTGTCACTATTAGAACCCTACATTATTCCTGATGAACATTCATCATGATCATCTCAGCCGTAGGACGTCCACTGCTGAACATAGGCCTCCCCCATGATTTTCCAAAAGGACCGGTTGGAAGCGGCCTGTATCCAACGTCGTCCTGCGACCTTCCTCAGGTCGTCTGTCCACCGTGTCGGTGGACGACCTACGCTGCGCTTGCCGGTCCGTGGTCTCCACTCCAGAACCTTTCGGCCCCATCGGCCATCTGTTCTGCGTGCTATGTGCCCTGCCCACTGCCACTTCAACTGGCTAATCTTCTGGGCTATGTCGGTGACTTTCGTTCTTCTACGGATCTCCTCATTTCTGATTCGATCACGTAGAGAAACCCCGAGCATAGCCCTCTCCATAGCTCGTTGTGCGACTTTGAGCTTATCTATGAGGCCCATAGTAAGAGACCACGTTTCAGTGCCATAAGTCATCACTGGTAACACAAATTGGTCGAAGACTCTTGTCTTGAGGCACTGAGGTATTTTTGACGAGAAGACTTCGCGAAGTTTCCGGAACGCTGCCCAGCCGAGTTGGATTCGACGATTGACCTCTTTCTCGAAGTTGGACCTGCCTAGTTTGACTGTCTGTCCCAGGTAGATGTACTCGTCAACAACTTCAAGAACTGAGTTCCCAACTGATATTGGGGTAGGTACAACATGGGCATTAGACATAATTTTCGTCTTGTCCATGTTCATCTTAAGACATACCCGTTGGGAAACTCGATGGAGGCCTTCGAGCATTGTACTGAGGTCTTCCATGGATTCTGCCATGACTACAATATCGTCGGCAAATCGAAGGTGAGTGATGTATTCGCCGTTAATATTGATGCCAAGTCCTTGCCATTCCAGAAGCTTGAAGGCGTCTTCCAATGTAGCGGTGAACAGTTTCGGAGATATAACGTCTCCCTGTCTCACGCCTCTTTGCAATGGAATTGATTTCGAACTCTGCTCCTGTACTCGGACTGACATGTAGGCGTTTTTGTACAAACACTTCAGCACTTCAATATACCGATAGTCAATACGGCACCGCTGGAGAGACTCAAGCACTGCCCACGTCTCGATCGAATCAAAGGCTTTCTCATAGTCCACAAACGCTAGACAAAGAGGCAAGTTATACTCTTCGGTCTTCTGTATAACTTGCCGTAGCGTGTGGATGTGGTCTATGGTACTATAGCCTTTTCGGAAACCGGCTTGTTCCGGAGGCTGGAATTCATCAAACCTGCGACTGAGACGGTTCGTTATGACCTTCGAAATCAGCTTATAAACATGGCTCAAAAGCGAGATGGGTCTGTAATTTTTAAGTAAAGTGTTGTCACCTTTCTTAAAGAACAGCACCACCACGCTTTTGTTCCATGCTTCTGGCGTTGAACCTTCGAGTAAGACGGTATTAAAGAGCTTCTGAAGGACTTTAAGTAACACCGGTGTTCCACCCGCTCTCAGAAGCTCAGATGTGATACCGTCGTCACCGGGCGCCTTGTTGTTCTTAAGCTGTTTCAAGGCCATTCTAATCTCGTACAGGCTGATGTCCGGGATATCTTCGGTATAATGTCGGGTCAGCTTGGCTCTTGGGTCTTTGACCGAGCTGCTAACAGGTTTAGCGACCGAGGTGTATAACTGTCCGTAGAAACTCTCGACCTCTCCTAACACTTCCGCTTTGGTCGACGCTACACTGCCGTCTCCTCTCTTCAGCTTCGTCAACTGGCTTTGCCCAATAGACATGTCTCTTGCAAACACTTTGGAGCCTTTTTTCCGCTCTATCGTCTCTTTAATACGGTTTGTATTAAAGATCCGGATGTCGTGTCGCAAGGACTTCCATATTCGTCTATTGAGCAGCCTATATGCTTCAGCATCATCCGAAGACTGCAGTTTCAATGAGCGTCGTTCATCCATGAGGTTGAGGGTATCGTTGGAGAGTTTTTGTGGCCTATCTGTACGGTGGGGTTTAAAGTACTTGGAACCCACTGTATGGACAGTTTCTACTAACCTGTTATTGATCTCGTCCACTGAAGCGATGTTCTCAAGACAATCGAAGCGATTGGATAGCTCAAGTTGAAAGCTCTCGGGGTCTTGAATACGGGCACGAGTGGGTCGGAGCGTAGACTTCATCAGACGAGACCTCTCCAGTTTGACATTAATATTCACCGTGCCTCTTACCATTCGGTGATCACTACCGGTTTTAACCCTGTTGATCACGGAGACATCAGTGAATATTTGCCTTTTGGTGGTCATAATGAAGTCAATCTCATTTCTCGTGGAACCATCGGGACTCAGCCAGGTCCATTTCCTGTGAGGTGGCTTCTGAAAGAAAGAGTTCATCATAAAGAGTCCCTCTTTCTCCAGGAAGTCGGCCAACCTCTGTCCCCTACGGTTCCGTTGTCCATAGCCAAATTGCCCCACTTTCGACTCATCCTCGCTTCTCTTACCCAACTTCGCGTTGAAGTCCCCTATAACAACTAGAAAGTGCGTTTCAGAGGTATGTATGGCCCGACTAATGTCCTCATACATATCCTCCACCTCATCATCCGGGTGCGACTTCGTCGGTGCGTATACCTGAATGACCTTCAGCAAATATCGTTTGGATACTCTGAGTATTAGGTATACGACCCTATTGGAAACGCTATCGATCTTAACTATGTTGTTAGTAAGGGACTTTTGGACGAGAAACCCGACACCACCTTGGGACTGTTGGTCGCCCTCCCGGTGATAGAGTAGGTTATCTGATTTTAGGGTTATCGTGTCCTCACCTGCTCTACGGACTTCAGATAACCCCACAATGTCCCAGTGTAGCTTACTCATTTCTTCTTCCAGCTCATATATCTTCTCGTCTGTCCTCATCGTGCGTATGTTGTGTGTTACCAGGGCCAGTCATCGTCGTTGGGGGTTGTAGCCGGGCGTCTGCCGGGGATTCTTAGCACCCCCTGCCCCACCGTTACCGTGGCTGCTACCGTAGCCATGAATAGCGGGGCTGCCGGGGACTGGGGGCCTGGTTCTTTTTGTCCAATCCATAAGGGGTTTTTGCCAATACTCGCCACGCTTTGCAGGCGGGTTGGCGAGCGCAGTTTGTGTGTGTTTGACTGGGAAGGTGCTGCTGCCCACCTTCTGATTTGTTATCCCTTAGCCGCCTTCTACGGCACCCACGGGTAGAGTTGGGGGGGTGCTATTCTAAGCCGGCACCGCCACGGCATCATTCTTGTAGCAACTATATATAAGTAAATAATATTAAACATGAATTAGCATCAACTACCACGTATGAACGTAATGTAGGCGTAGATAAAAAAATAAGAAGGTACTTTATAAGAAAAAGAAAACAAAAATACCTATATAGAGGACATCAATATCTACAAAAAGTTTTGCCATATTATATTTCTAACTATTACAGTAACTGTAATAGTTACACATATAGTAATACATTACATGTCACAACAAATTCTTTTTCATGTAAGAGTATGCAAAAGTAACGCCGGTACAAACTATGCCACATTATTCGTACCTTGGTATTAATCCTTATCTACTCTAATAATAAAGAGGAACCCGTGAAGAGCTAATATATTATAATAAATAGATGAATATAATTTAACTATTGAGTTTAATTATGGATTGTCTCCCTAAAATAACTGTAAAGGAATTATTTTTGTATTAAAATTTCCGTGTGGTTTACATTAACTTTTATGAATAAGCAAAAAATGTTGTCAAAAATTACCAAAATAATTCTATGTTACGAAAAGGTCAGCTGCAAGGAAATGCTAATTAACTATTAGATCGCCTTAGTACCAATTACTATGCTAATACCAAGTTTTCTGCAATGAACCCCTGTTTTCACCACCAAAACGCTTTGAAATTGACTTGTGAAATAAAAAATAAACTACTTGATGTTTTTTATTCTCGACGTATTGGTATTGAAACGAATCGAAAACATCGCGGTCAAAACAAGTGTAGCGGTAATCAATTATTAATTGTTTATAACAGTGCTACTTTTAATTATCTATGGGTTTTAATCAATTAATTATAGCAAATCATAGAAAAGTTTCAAAATGGTAAAAAAATTGACTAGGCCGTTTGCCACGGTGTGTCACAGTGGATACTCACTACTTACTACGGAATCGCAGTCTTTTGCTCACTAACTGCTATTTAGTCTGTGAATTAGGTCCATATAATCACGCACCTTGAGAACTTTAAGAAGCCCCCGTAACGCAAAGCCAAAAATTAAGAAGACAATAAATATAATAATACAACTCCTTCAGAAAGCTTTTCCACTTTCATGTCAATTTTGGCTGTTAGGTATGAGTAGATATACCTATGTATACACGTTATAATGACATGTCTTTTATTGATATTTCCGAAATATTACTCGTATTCAATAACACGTACAGATGATGAAAAACAAGGAAAACTATGATAATAATGAGCACAAATAAAGGAAACCTTTAGCGAATGACATATTCCTACTGTCATAGCGACGTCGGCAGGCCGTTAACATTTATGTAGCTCCCTTGAGGCACAACGTCCCATCTTTAAACATCCGAAAATAATTTTGAACGTTTCGTTTTATAAAACTGGAATTGTCCAATAGGATAAGCTATTATTTATCTAATTGGACAATTCTAGTTTCTTCTTCAAGAGGTTCATAAATAAAATGAATATAATATAATAATATAATATTGATATTATTTATAGACCTCTTGCGTTTCTCAATTTAAACCGTACTTAGTAGCAGTAAAACTCTTCGTGCATAGTTCGTCCGGGGACCTTACCTATTTCTATCGTGAAGCAGTAATTCACGCATTAGTGTGTCCTGACTTGAAGGATATGGATGCCGTTGAAATTACGGCCTAGTAGCACTAGTCCGGTTGTTAGTCCGGTTGGCCGAACTAGTGCAACTTTTTAGTGGTAATAGCCCGGTTAATACAAAACACCGAACTATTAACACTCTCTAGTAGCAGTAGTTCGGTTGTTAGCTCGGTTGACCGAACTAATGCACTTTTTCAATGGCAATAGTCCGGTTGGTACAAAGCACCGAACTTTTGACATTCTCTAGTAGCAGTAGTGCGGTTGTTAGTTCGGTTGACTACAGGCACATGTGACTGCACAAGTAAATGGCACAGTGCAGTTCTTTACTTGTTACGAAACGCAGATGCGTTGTGGTCACCAATTATTTTGTTAATTTAACCTGTAGGACTTCCTATAAAATAAATAAATAAATAAATACTTCACCGGGTCTCGTGCTTGTCCAATTCAAAGTTGCTATGTGTCTCTATGAATAAACCTTGTTGTGGCAACGGGGCCAAACCGGTTGAATTGTAAAACGTAACCAAGTCTGTACATTTATCCAATTCGCTCTAAATCTAACGAATTTCAAAAATAACGGAACAACTTTAATCACACTAATATTGAAATATTGCGAAAGTTTGTGAGTGGGTGAGTGAGGATCGGAGTGTGTTTGTTTGTTACTTCTTCACGCAAAAACTAATCATCGAAAACAACTAGATAAGCACAAGATTACAAACATATAGGTTTCCGTCATCCGAATTCAGTGAGTAGTTCCTGAGGGATCGCTAAAACCTTAAGTGAAGATGCGGAAATTAATAGAAATGACCGTTGCATTTACTTACTTCCTTTTCTAATGTTATGGGCGTTTGGAGCCGGCAACGTTCGGTTGTTTATCGCTGCTATTATTGTTATTGAGGATTATAGTAGCCCTTCACTATGCTATCGTATAAAAGAAAAAGAAAACAAACCGTATATGAGCTTGCTAACAGTGACGTCAGGAGTCTTCGCTTACATCTGCTGACATCAATATTACGCCGTGTATAAGGAAGGTAAAGCTTGCTTGAGGAAAATAATTAAGGTTATTATTACATTTATTTGAAATAGAATAAGAAATTATGACAATATAGAGGACAGGTTGTTTATTATGTTTCCGTTGAAACCGAATAATATGAACAAATATTAGGTTGAAACGTTGAACCTTTCTAATTTTGTTTACGGTGCCGAAATAACTTGTAGTCAGTATGTACGGAAGATTGTTAAATGCATTAATCTGTCCGAATCAGCAAGACTCATTCGAGTTAAGTTTCATTCATAAATCTATTGTTATTTTTTGCGCTGATGCGGACGGGTTAAAGGCTAAAACTAAGGAAAGATCGAAAAATGTTTAAGAATAGTAAAATGCACAATGTTCAGGCTTTAATATTCTCGCTATGGTGGTCACAATCGACAGCATAAAATTGAGTCAATGCCAGGAGTTGACCAGTTGTGAATCAATGACTGGAGGAAGCAGAATCACATCAATTTATATCTCTTCTTTTCCCTTCCTCACTTTCGATCTTTCACCTTTTCCTTTCGGTTATGACTACTAGATCCGGTCCGGTGGTGAACATTATCGAATGAATAGATCTTGGAAATCAAGTTAAGAGTGAACAGTTAACCGGTATCTTATAGCCGAGCGTCACATCATCGACTGCATCGTAACTTAACATCAGCAGGGCTATTATGTATCTCAGTTGCTAACAAATGTTGATTGAAATCTTGAAAAATGGCCGCTCTATGTCAGTTTTGGCAACTACAGTAAGCAAAAATGTTAGTAAGTTGATGACTGGAGATAGCAAAAGTGACATAGAGCCGGCATTTTTTTCGATTTCAGTCAACATTTATTAGCAACTGAGATATATAATATCCCTACATATTACATCGATAAGTTCTTCATTCAGCTTGTTCAAATTTCTTCAAATACTACTGAAACCTTCTGGTTGATAGAATTACCCTGCATATTCTTTTGGTAATATCTGCCGCAATTCGACAAAATACACATCGAGCTAACGCGAAACGTGTCGAAACGCGTATACAATACGTCGGCGTCGTTAGGAATATGTGGACAATGGACAAATATTTTTATTATTGAACTTCCCTGACGTGCGAAAACGTAGTAGAATAAAATAGAATAATAAGTTAACTTAGCCCGTATTTTCTAAATTTACCCTTAAGTACGTACATATATTCTAGTCTCTTAAGATTTGGAATATAGGAAATCAATAAAGGATTTCTTTATGCCATCAAATAAAAAAAAATCTAAGTATAATTTACTTTTATGCCACCAAATCAACAGATCACCACACGCGTGGATGCATTGTACTCGTCTCATAAACCTAAGACGTAATTACAATAATCCTATTTCTTAAGTTCAGTTAGTTCATTCGCTACTTCTTTCTAGCAGGCCGCTTCCAACCGGTCCTTTTGGAAAATCATGTGGGAGGCATTATGTTCAGCAGTGGACGTCCTACGGCTGATATGATGATGATGATGATGATGATTCTCTACAGTACACGTTAATCCTAAACGCAGTCATGCCTCACACCTAATGGGCACTAAAACGTACTGTTGTAAAAGTATCCTTTACCATTACTTCCCCTTGTTTAAGAGTTATTTTCTTCTTCTTGTTCTTCATCCTAGCAATTTTCCGGTTGCATTCTTAACTTCCGCCAAGAAGGAGGGAAAAAAGCAGGAAAGCAGACCAATGGGGTCTGCTTTCCTGCTTTTTTCCCTCCACTTCGCATGGTCTTCTGCATCCCTAGTGGTGCGACCATTGGCACACATCATCCTTTACGATGTCAAGCCAGCACTTCCAGGGTCTACCCAGTCTACCGGGCCCGGGCGGAGGTGGTATGGCAAGACATTTGTTTCCCAAGTTGTTTAAGAGTTATTTTATACATTTAAAAACATGATTATTTTCTTCTTTATTAACATTTGGTTTAACAGGTACATTTCTTACCCTAAAATCATAAAAATTTAATGAAAAATGAGAACCTTTTCTTGATATAGCACGCGTAAAAGTGCTCCATCTGAAAGGTTATATATAAACACGAGTGACACCGATATGAAAGGACGTTCTTACGACATATACTTACACTGACCAACCAACCGCTCGGACCCAGTATATATCATCTCTTTAACGTGTTATCGCATTCCACAGTCGAGGAAGCGCGGACAATCGGGCAAACTCTTGCAAATGGACAAATAAAAATGTTAAAAGGGGTGAATGAGAGTGATGCGACATGACAAGAGGGGTAGTCGTAAAATGTTTTTTCATGAAAAATTCAAGCGGTGTGTGTACACCTAACGGATCAAGATCAAGAAGTATAATATTGTCACTCGGCCTCAAAATAAAAGTATCGTCGTACGTAAGTTTAATGTAGAATATTTTCTTATTTTATATAATTACCTAGGGGCATAATATACATGTTTAAAAATATACTAAGCTGCATAGTAAGAACGGCGTGTATAAAAAATGCAATAACTTTTCTTTTTAATTTGAGCAAATATTTTAAAATATAAATGTATAATGGTTGGTAATATAATGTTTGTCATAATATAAATTAAATTATATAAATAATTTACATCAGGCCTAATATTAAATTACTATAATAACACATCTTACATGGTGCAAATGACCCTGCGACACTAGCAGCGTTTCCTCGCTTGTCATAATTAAACATTTCATATGTTTAATTATAACAACATAGTTTTTATAAAGTTTGTAAGTAATTTCGTCCTTAACTCATGCTAAACGGTCATTTGGATTTAGATTAGATTTATAATGGATATAGCTTATAGGTACTAAGCATTACAAAAAAGCTATCTTGCTACAAATAGCTTAGACTAGCTATCTTTATATCTCGAAAAAAAGGGATCCGGCGAGGTAGATATTCTAAGCGCGTTCGAAGCCCCTAGCCGTAGCATCCTTTAATACATATTTTGAACAAGAACAGCATACTTTTTCAGATAAAATAGTCAAATGAACTCTCAACCATGTGAAAATATCGCCCTAACCCGACAAGTCTACTGCAGAATTTGTAAAATTCTTAACATGGGAGCGACGTAAAGAGGACATTTTTCTCCACAGTTGCCGCTCACTCAATGCTTTACATGAATGGAGTGTCCGGTAGCGGGCACTAACGTCAGGTCTTTTCAACGTTTATCGAGGCTCGGCCTCGCACAATCGCTCGCCTGAATACACACAGGTAAACGACGCTTTGTAAATACTCCTAACCCTTCCTATACCGTGATAATTAAAACAAAAGTTTTATAAATGAAACGCACGTAAATGTACGTCTCTGGTACGCAAAGGGTTAAATATAACAAGCCCAAAATATATTTGCTTCTATATCTCAACTACAATGTGTATTACTTTGAGTAGATAAAACTGCTGAAGGGAACAATGTACAGAGTTTGTACAGGATACTATACGATATATAAATATTTACTAAACTTCGTTATTTTTATGAGAATATTTCTATATTAGCATCATTGCAATAAACAACAATTTTATACAAGTATTTCTGCGAACAGTAGACCTCGCGAGTACATAGTCTTATCAGCGGCAACTTGCAGTACTTTACAACATATTGTCTAGGAAACCATAATACCATTCTCATATTCGAAATTCCTCTTTAAGGCTGGCTTTCAGGTACCTAATAATTTTATTAAAATCGGTCGGTAAATAGTGCTGCAGTAGAAGATGCATACCAAGTTTCGTCAAGATTGGTTGAAAATGCGTCATGTACAGGAATACCAACGGATAATTTTTCGCAGTAATACACAACCTATTAACTCGGAAACCAATTGACCAATTATTAGGTACCTACTCATATTCATAATTCCTCTTTAAAATCAGGTTCCTAATGTGTGTATCAAATTTTATCAAAATCAGGCGGTGAATAGCGCCCCAGCATACTTCCCCCTTTTAAGGAAAAGCGCCCCTCCCATTCAAAATCACCGACAACAAAAATTATATAAATAGTAGAATATGCATACCAAGTTTCGTCAAGACAGGTTGAAAAATGAGACCTGTACAGGAAGACCAACGAACAATCTAACAAACATACGGACAGATGAAAGTGAATATCAGCAGTTAAAGCATAGAAACGCTTCGCTTGCTAGGTCAAATAACGTCGTCTTTACATTATAATTTAAAAACCGCTGTAAATATGATTCGATTGCGTTGACAGTTGTATTATTTACATTTGTAAGGATATTCGTTTGGGTATATTTCTTTTCAATATAACTTCAGTGAACCGAGTTTTGAAGCAAACTGTACTCAAATATCAAAAAGATTATTAATAAACGTTTTTTTCCGCGTCTTCAGTCTGCTCTTGACCACGGTCATTGCAACTAGGCCGTAACGTCGAGTTTAGTCAAACAGTACAGCCGTGCGATTCTGCCGTGCGATTCTCAAGAGCGAACATCGTTGCATCTTTGACAACATCCGTGAAACAAATGACGAGATGACAAGAAACGTTGGAAAAACAACCTTACGTACAAGGGCGATATTTCATTAAGTATTTGACACCGGTGAGCTTGTCGACGAGCGCATCGACGAATCATTAGAGAATCGCACGGCTGATATTTTGAAGTTTGTGCGCGAATAGACCCGCTAGTGTCTAATAATAATAATTTTACTTCGCGAAAGATATAATAGTACTAAATTAAAACACGACCAAACATTGATTTGACAACGAATGCCACCATGTTCCGTGTTCTTACACTTACTTTAATACGATACTCCTATAGGTATGATACATCATATATGTATTGGTTAATGGAGTGCTTCTGGAACTTTCTAAGATAATCACAGTGAAATGAAGACGCCTTATATAAGTCTAAATTCCTCCGTCGGTAAAAAGCTTGTTTGTATATCTTGATGAAACATCTAAGCTGATGGTTCCAAGTTTGATAATAAACCGTTGCGTTATTTTCTTAGCTAAGAGTAAGAGAGAGTAAGAGTTAGTCTTCATCTATTATACTAGCTGCGTGCAGTTTCGTCCACAGCTTCTTCCATGTGAATTAGCAATGAGAGTTACATTTTTAATAATGTGAATTTTCTAATAATGTAAAGTATCAAATATCTTTTTCACCAATTCTCGTAAGCTATTTCCGTTTGAGTAACCCCATTTCAAATTTTGCGTACTCACGTGTTTTTAAGGGGGACATTTACATTGAACGAAATTTATCAGTTTTATCGTTCGTTGTGAAATAGGGTAAATCTTTACTTCTATAATCCTATTGACTTGATTAAATCCCTATAAATAATATTCCAAAATGAAACAATGAAACCTAAATTGTAGGCCCGAATGCTACTTATCCCTTATGAATACGGTTTATCCGGGGAAGAGCAATGTTTCATGAGGGTGCACCGGGCTACGGTCAATAACTCACTGTTTATGGGATCTTGTTGGCCATTCGCGTTAAGTTCTTCAAAGTGCTTCACCGATCTACAGAGGGCATATTCAATCAGACAGGTGATGGCTAAGTCAAGGAAAAATTACCGCCCAAGATGTGTTCATTATTGCGTGTCCTAATGAACTGCTTAATTGCCTCGAAATGACTTTTCAACATGTAGGTCTAACCGGGCGACACCGTGTTATTCCTCAAATAGGGGCGCTGACGCACCACACCTCGTGTATTCACAATTGCTTATTCCTCAATACCTCATTGCTTCAACATTATTCATTATTATTTAACATTGTTCTAAGTGCCGGCCATCGTGGTCATGGCTATCATCATATTTTTGAGGGTCTGTGGAAGCGAACCAACGCCACTGCGGCGACGGAAGATACCGAAAGTATAAGTATAGCACATAAGTATAGCAGCTGGTATTGGTGCCGCACCTAACCTACTTATCACCAGATAAAAAAAACAGGGTATCGAGGCTAACTTTAGACAAAATCGACCTCTCGATCGATCTCAGTTTTGGGTTTTAGCTTTACGTGAAGGTAACGTGATGATGATGGGCACAGCTTGGTGGTAGAACAGAATATCTCACCTGGCCAGTCCCTCATGATTGAATACCTATCATGAAGCACCTTCTCCCATTCTTTAGAGTCAGCGCTTCTAGATCTAGTGCAATACCACCTTCCACCGCATTATCAGTGATCATCAGGTGAGGTAGTGGTCAAACATTATGATTTATAATAAACATACCTGAGTTTAGTTTGTTTCAATCTAAAAAGTAATGACCGACTCCATCGTAATCATAAATCACGGTAACTATAGTAACCGCGATAGGTCATGCAGAATATTATATATTTGATACGGTATATAAATGTCTTTAGGGGAAGGGAAGCGGGAACGAAACGGGGCTTACATGTATTGTGACCGATACAGTCCGCCGGACAGGAATTGTCCACCTGAATGACGTCATGTAATTAAAGCTGATCACATTGAATGCTCGTTGTATGAAACATCTAGAAGATATTATAAATGTTATATACATGGACGTACTAATAGTTTGGTTATACATATCATTACTAGAACGATAAGTGTCATTCAAATAGAGAGACACAGTAAAATGTAGTAAATATGTATGTAGAGTAAATTAAAAGCTTAAATACGACGAATAAATAATTTTTGGTGTGAGTTTGACTATGATTTTGACATCACTGTGTAGTAACTGTTACTGTGTGTACATTGTATTGTACTATTGTGTAATACGTAGTATTATCACTGAAGGCGACCTCCTCTAGAAATCTTGGGATCTGTCAAAAAATCTGTATGGCTCCATGTAGGATGTATGGAGCCATCCAAAAATGGATCCACACTACTAAATTTGTTTATATAAATTTGTTATCCTTAGCACTTCTTCTATTCACTCTGAGTAAGTTTATTCTTATTTAATGATTGGCTTTTTACAAAGTTTTTGTGTGTTACTTACAGTAACTTATTAATTACTAGCCTTTAAGATTATCAGGAGCACTGGCGCTAAAAACACCTCACTCTTCATCGTTCTACAATGCGTCATTTACCGTGCAGGCAGTTCACCTTTGGAATAGTTTGCCAGTTTCAGTACGTCATTCTCCCTCATTAAATATCTTTAAAGATCGAATTAAAAAATTATATCTGTCACAGATTGGTGTTTGATAAAATTTCAAATCTATTTTTGACTCTTATTATAATTATTATATGTTCTTATATTGTATTATATTAGGCTTGTAGTTTATATGTATTAGTATATATACATGTGTATTGTGTGTATTTTATTTTAATTAGGCAGTATGTATACTATTTTGTATTATGTAGGTATTTATGTATAATATGTATTATATATATATATATATATATATATATATATATATATATATATATATATATATATATATATATATTTATTCAGTTTAGGTACATGTACCTATTCAATATTGTCTAAACTTACGCTGATACTATTCACCACTGTCCGTGTAAATACTATTCTATCTATACAAAGGTTGTCTGGAAGAAATCGCTTTAAGCGATAAGACCGCCTTTTGTACAACTATGTTATATTTTTTCCATCGTATGTTTTTTTCTCTTTTATATTATTATAGTGTACAAATAAAGAGTTTTCTATCTATCTATCTACTAGCTTCGCTTCTCATCTAGTGATGATGATGATTCAATTAAAGCGTATGTTACTCAGACTTAATGTAGGTTTTTACTGGGGAAAGGTTTTTTTTTAATTGGTTAAGGTGTTTTTAATACAGTTGCTCAAAAAGTGGCGTATTGCAGGGACGTATAGCGTTCGGCATGTGGACTATTACATACTCGTGCTTTTTTTTTCCTTTCCCGAACTCGTGCGTTCTCTTTCCCAACTGTCAAAATAATGTCTATTAAAAAGAAAAACCAACCATGAAGTTTTTACAAAAAAAATCAATAGAATATTTTATGATCCGTATATTATACGTATACGTATATTTCTAAAAAGAAGCTACTAATTTGTTTCAATATCAGATTTAATGATTTGATTGAATGAGTTAGGTTAGGTTTCATTTCATTTCATCTCATTAAATTTCATTTTCATTTCATACCAATAAAAAAATTCAACTGAAGACTTGGCTGTATGGGCATAGTTCCCTTTGCCTACCAGAATGGGTGAAGAAAAAAAAATCTCTGCTTACATTCAACGGTTGGCGCCATTTACCAAAAATTTTCTTTGAGAATTTATTTTATTAAATTGCTTCATTTTTTCGCAACTGTATAAAAATAGTCGTTCAGTACACGTGCGGAACCGTCATTGCAACTTGTTCCGACTGTCAACCCTCGCCTTCGGCTGCGCCTCGGCTCAGGTAGACATTTGTCGGAACTCTTTGCAATGACAGCCTTTCCCCACTTGTAATGAAATATACTATTTCGCGGTTATTCATTACAAACAAACAATCAAATATTTCCTCTTTATTATTAGAGTAGATAAGGATTCAAATACCAAGGTACGATTAATGTGGTATAGATTGTACTGGCGTCAATATTGCATATTTTAATATGAATTGGTAATAGTTTCCGCAGCGTATTAAGCGATTTAAGGAGATTTTGGTACATTTTCACATTTTAGGTTACATTATCGAAGTTTTCACATGGATCTCTAACTTTTTGAAAATATTATATAGCCTATGTTAATCAGAGATTATGTAGGATTTGATTGGTGAAAGAATTTTTCAAATCGGTCTAGTAGTTTTGGAGTCTATTCAATTCAAACGAACAAATAATCAAACCTTTCATCTTTATAATATAAAAGTGTAGATTATCACAATACTGTGCGCATGGCTTCGACAAGTTATTTCACACTTTTTTGTGTTGAAGTCGGTTCCAGATTTTGGTAAAAATAAATTCGTGTCATTCACCGTTAATCAGGATATCATCGAAACAATTATCAGTTATTGGAGTGTAACCCAAAAACAGCTTGACCAAAATTGATGAAATTTAAATGGGACGATCTTGGAAGTATACTCTGCCAAACAAAAATAAGGAGAAAGAATAATAAAACAGGTTACTCCTTAAACATATATGCGTGGTCATACATATAAAAATAATATGCGTGGACTTAAAAACTACCTCCTTAAGGAAGGCAGTTCATAAGTCATTTGAACAATTATTTACCATATTCGAACTGGTTAAAAAAAAAACTCTTGCAGTAATTTTCACGCTACCATAGAGCTTTCATAGGTAATAAATTGTGTTAAGTCATCGCACGGCACTTTGCTTGCAAATTGGTAGCGGGCACTATCGAGCGTCGTGATTTGATATTAACATACTATGGCACTGCATCAACCATTGTGAAAATTGGTAATAACACAAGCACGATACTACTAAAATAAAAACAAAACATTGCTTTATGCCTCGATATTTTCTTTCAGTTGATCGATTTCTTCGCACACATGCTTGATATTAGTTGACCCGATAGATTTTGTACTTTGGCTGGCCTGATTGATACATGTTCATCTATCCGTCTATTCAACACCACAGTACAAAAATATAACTAACAAACATCGATAACAAAGAATTGAAATAATTTTGTCAACTAAACCAATGCGGCACAATGAAAACTTTAAAATTAAGTACTTCAATGGGCTATCTTATAGTTGAGAGTGATATTTTCCAGACCACAACGTGCCTTTTAGAAGGTCATCCTCCCTTTTGTACATTAGATATTTAATAGTCTGACTTGATTAACAAAATTTGCTTATGGCAATTGTATAATTATAAAACACTTGAGAGGTGTCAAGGGACACCCGGATGGAACGAAGTTCCTCATCAGAAAAAATAATGCTAATAATACAAAACCATGGTAAATATTCCAATAACAGGTTCCGATAATCGCGCGTATAGGGTTACTTCAATAAAACTCCTTTCTGCGTATGGGAAGTGTTCAAATATATATTTCTCAAAATTACATATTACATCCAGTGAATGAAATGCCTCCGCGAGCTAACTTTACCTGAGTCGCCATCTAGTATAAATTTACGGAACTAATGGCGCCACTTGCTACGATTACAACATCTGGCTTGCTTTCTATAAGAGAGAGAGAGACAGACAGAGAAACATGCGACGCCGCACTTGCTTTCTATAAGGGAGAGAGAGACAGACAGAGAAACATAGCATACTATAGCAAAAAGTGTCGTGACAACTTTTCGTAAGAATTTTTTCCGTCTAGCCGCCTTTCACAACGCGCGATAAGGAACTTCGTTCCAATAATTCAGTTCAGTAGTTTGAATATCACCAACATAGATGTATGGGGAGAAAGCAGATAGCTGTATGAATTAATATTATCACACTAGTACGAGTGCTAGTAGTTTTGCAAACAGTAGACCAGCGAGCATTAATCTTATCAGCGGCAATTTTTCGCAGTACTTCACAACCTAACCACAACCACTCCGAAATCACTTGACTAATTATGCTCATATTTAAAATTCCTCATTAAAGTCAGGTACCTAATGTGTGTACCAAATTTTAATAAAAATCAGTCTGTAAATATCGTAGCTCCGCAGGAAACTTTCCCCCTCTTTATGAATAGTACTTCACTCAAAATCACCAACGACAAACAAAATTAATATTTTAGTATTTATTACTAGTTATATATTAGTAGTAGAACATGCATACCAAGTTTCATCAAGACAAGTAGAAAAATTCGACCTGTACATGAAGACAAACGAACAACCTAACAAATATACGGACAGATGAAAGTCAATTTGTTAAGTTAAAACAGAGAGGCTTCGCTCGCTGGGTACAATTTTGTATAATAGCGAAAGTTTGTGAAAAGTGTGTTTGTATGTTTATTACTTTTTCACGCTCAACAGCTGGACGGTTATGAAATTTCACATCATCCAATCACCACGCTGCTGGTGTAACCGCCGGGGCGCAGTTTGTTGGACATAATGTGTAAAGTCATGTGTTGATAATGTGTAGCGTACCATAAACAGCTATTCTTCTGTAAGTCACAGACGCCTTTACCTGAAAAGAAAAAATAATCGTTAGCAATAACTGGGAACAATAAAAGCCGGATGAAGAAGGAAAACGTTAGGGCGTTGAATGACATGTCATCACAAGGAACATCTGTTGGCGGGAGAAAATGTAGCTTTGTATGCAAAGTATGGTCGGCCCATTGCCAGCGGAAACCGATTAAAAAATGGGCAAGTGCAAAGAAAACGAATACAAATTAAATCGTTTCTACATCGTTGCAGTGCTAATTGCACTTACTTTTTTGTACCATACGATTATAATGAATAAAGCACTTATAAAAATGCCTTACTTATAAACGCTGCTTAACTTTATATGACGTTACTTAGTAGTGTGCACTACAAAATTGTTCTGCGCCGTACTAAATGACGTTATTTAACTATTATTATAAGCAGCGATTATAAGTAGGGCCGTTGATATTTAATTGGCATACAGCATAATCAGCCCATAATATAATCACTAGGACAGCGGCATTCCTCTCAAAGATGGGCCATAATCCACCACGCGGGCGAGTACATAATGAGTAAATGGATAAGCTGGTGTTCAGCCTTAGTATCGACATTTTCAGAACGACCGAAACCTTCTGATATGGCCTAAGGAGTCTTGTCTATGTAGCCGCAACAAGCGGGACCGACGTGCCCTACGCAACACGGAACTGCTCAGTGAGCCTAATTCACAAAAATTTGCGTAAGTGTGACGTAATCGTATCGTTGACGTATACAGTACAAACTATGAGTTATCTGTGCTACAGTTATACTAGATAGATAATAGTTTGATATCAACGATACGATTCCTTTATACTTAAGTAAATTTTCAGGCTAGTACTGACACAAATAACACCAGAGGTCACCTAATCTCGTTGTAATTGCTTTAAAGTTAGTTTAATTTAATTGAACGGTTTAGGTTGCATACAAGTAAGTTACTATATACTTTACGAACTGCACTACGAATGCTTTAAATTTCCATATGAAATATAAATTCTTTAGGGTCACTTGGCACACTAAAACTTAACACAATTGACGCTAAATATGATACAAACGTAATATTTTTTTTCCTTCAAGTACGAGTAGATTCGTGCGATTGTACATTTGCCATCCTTCAAGTTAAAGTTATTATTTTTTTTATACAAAAGTTATATCAAGTTAGATTTTTATTTAAGTGGTTACAGTCTACGAAGAAATTCGTTGGAAAGTTTCGTGAAAGATTGACTACGCTATTATGAACACCGTTCATTTGTTTTTATTCCAGGAAAATATATTTATCTTTTTTATCTTTATCTTGTTAAGTATAGTATTTTAACTGCCTTTATATCGCCTGAATTTACCAAGTGTACCAATTGCATAACGATAAAAATGCGCTCAGAGATATTAAAATGATAATAATTATATAATTATATTAAGCGAAATGTGTGGTTTATCACAGAAAGTGTTACCATGGAAGAGAAATATAAATTTCTACATACTTTTTATTATTTTTTGCGCACGCTGCAATATTCGAAATGTCAAAATTATTTCGTTTTCATACTATTTCCATTGTAACAGATTGGTTTGTTTACCGCGCATACTCAAGATTTAGAGTCCCAAGACACGCCAGACAAATAAACAAAACGGTTAATAGTGCATTTGTTTTAACCGAATATAGTATGTTGAGAATACACGTACAATGACATAAATACATTCGCCTTTGAAATAAGTTTCAGTAAACCTAAAAATCTTACCGAGTTATTGTGCGACCGTTAATTCAAGTCTAATCAATATGCAGTGCAGTTCTTAAACCTGACATAAACAGTTTTGAATGAAATCATACCATGACGCTCATTTAGGTGAACTGTTTGAATATTGTTTTCTAGAAGGTGAAAGCATAATATTGTCTCTGGCATTCTAACAATTTACTATAACCAACATTGCAGACGCCTAGACGTTTGTAAGTTGATAAACTGAGTGGATTTAAAGCGAAATGTTAACGAGAGTCCATACAAAAAAAACAGGTTTTTCTGCGGTTCTTGAATAGTAGGCCTGGGCAGGCCTGCTTAAAGTTGTCATGGTACGAATAAACCGGGCAGTTGTATAGAAGTCCTGCTTTAAGAGCTCGTAGTAAGGCTCCAGGGCTGAAAAATCAGTAATGAGGCATAAACAAAACGGCAGGGCTGCGCCGTCTATGCCCCAGTGACCCGGCCTCGCGTTTCAGCGTTTATTCAAAGACACGTACGTGGGTTCCGACACCCGACCTCCATCAGAATTTCCTTACCAAATTTCCTTCGAGACTCGCAAACTGAGACATTACTTTCGAAGATGCAACTTGAGACTTTCAAAATGGATAAAGATGTCAACTTCAGAGCAAAGCTTTAGATAAAAGCCATTCGAGATGCTTGTTATCTATAAGCTGAAACTCAGTGGAATTATAAGGAGAATGGAACACAGAGGAAGACTAAACTTGGTAGATACATTTTAAACAAATGATACATGTTATACTTATGATTCCTTAATCTATAGTATATTGAAAGATTGTCATTTGTTATATTAATATTGGTAAGATTTTTCAAATTTTTGGCACCTTGCCATAATTTGAACAGAAAGAGAAATTAAAGCAGCTTACATAATGATGCTTTGAAGCCGGGGTGATCACGGCACACCACTTTTTTACTCAGATGAGAATTGCTATTTAGTGATTATTTATAATTTTTGTATTGAAATTCTCGTGAGTTTGACATATTTTTAACTATTATTATTATTAACCGGCAAAACACTTACGTTAAGGATCGAATACGTCAACCCGGGTTTCGAGAATGTCCGTTGCTCATGGGCGAGTGCGCAGTGGCTTCTGCGAGCTCCCGCCGGGATACTAACTTATAAAGATCTTTTATAAGTTAAGTTATCTTTTATAAGATCTTCAGGCTTACGGCAGACTATCTTCGTCTGTCCATTATTTATAACTGTTTATTTTTTAGGGGAATAAAAAAAAATCAATGTAATTGCCAACACTAGCAGAACACAGGTCAATCGCATTTAGTACTAGGATAAAATACTAGTGATAGTGGCTATCACACTCACTCTAATATTGTACATGTCAAAATTTTAGTAAATAAGTTAACGTTTATGTTTGATACTCCTTTGCGTTTAAAAGGATATGTACGGATTTAAATGAAATTCAGAATATACATACCATACACTCAGAATGAACACAAGGGCTATATTTATGCGGCTTAACTTGTTGAATACCAGAGACGTAAATGTACGTGCGTTTCATTCATAAATATTTTGTTGTAATTATCACGGTATAGGAAGGGTTAATGAACACCTCTATAGACCTCTATAGAACTACTCATTAATATAATCTCTACCATCTTATATCTTAATGAGCTCTTCCCAGACAGATTCTCTACAGAGCATAACTACCTACTAGCTATAATACTTACATAGTGATGTACAGTAGCAGTATACTGTTCGGTATTAATACATTCAAAAACACTAAGCTTTTACATTTAACCTACTCAAGCAAACAAAGACGTAATGGTAAAAAGGAAAAATCTGAAACTATCCTCGCATAAAGATATTACGTAACTACAGCATATATTGACCCTGTGCGTTGTTCGGCCGACCCGGCAGTAGTAAATCATTTTAATAATTGATCCTGGTTGAAATATTCATGAAGTTCAGGAGGTATCCGGAGAAAAACGGATGAAAAATGTTTCGACCCTCACTAATATTTCATAAGATCTAACCGTTTTGTGATGGGCTTGGCTTTGTTTAACGTTGTACCAGTTACAAGCAGGAGTTGCGGTTAATATGATGTTAATAACACACTAAACATACATGTAAAAGTTTGGTGAATGAGGATGCGTGTGAGCCATTATATTCGTGTATATGTTTATTACTTTTTTGCTCTGCTTTGAATGCAATTTGGACGAAAAATAGCCTATTCTTAGTATTAACACATATACTTTTGTCCCACTGCAACAGTTAATTCCTGAGGGATCACAATAACCTGGTTCCACCCAGACGAAGTCCGGGCTGAAATCTTTATTTTTAACTTTAAGGAGAGGAGGACGTTCTATTGAAAATCTTCTTATATTTTTTTAATAACGTATTAGATTTTCTAGAGTTAGTAGGTTAAGACGAGAGCACATCTTGTTACTTTAATCAAAGTTAATTTATGTGTCAGCATAACAAGTAAGCCATCGTATTTACCTAGTTGTATGGTGTGCGCTTTTTTCTCGGATAGTGCTTTAATTTTTCAATCATCATCAGCTCCTGCTGTACAAATGTATGTTTATATCGTGAGTATATGGCTGCTCCACTTACTCCCAGCACGTTTGCGGTCTCCCTCTAAAACTCGTTCACACTAATGGCACAAGCCCAAATACATATACTTATATCAGTTACCATTACTTTTCCCATATACAACTCGTACGTGTACGTAATGTGTACGTACTACGCTATGTCCTTCCGAAAGTATCGAATCAGTATTTACTACCTGTAAATACTGATTCGTCTTGCTTTGGGGTATTGGCGACGAAAACGAATGATAATGAATTTTCTAAATGTTGACAAGACAAAATCAACGAAGGAAATCAACGAAGGAAATCAAGAATGAGTTGCTAGATTTTGAGTACAAGTTACACCAATAGCGTTCTCAAAGATGCTTATAAACATAAAGATTTATATTTTTTTTACATTATCCTTCATTTTTTTAATTTCATCCAAGAATTTCAAATCTCAAACCTAAAGTTGGTGTTTTATATATAATACCAAGTTATTCTTAAGTGAGCCTGTTTTTTGTCCTATGTTATTTTCTACCGACTTCCAAAAAAGGAGGAGGTATCCAATTCGACTGTATTTTTTTTATGTTTGTTACTTCATAACTTTCGACTGGGTGGACCGATTCTCAAAATTCTTCTTGTTAGAATTCTTCTTCTTCTTTTTGTTCGAAAGTTGGTGCTTTCCGTGTGGTCCCATTAAATTTCATCAAATTTGGTTCTGTAGTTTTTGAGAAACACTCCAATAACTGAATAGAATGGAAGTCTGTAATACATTTTTCAAATTGTACTTGTTATTCTTATACTAATAGTTGATTAATTAAGGCCGGAGCCGCTGGCCACGGGCTTAGCGTAGTTAATTGACTTCCGCACAACCTCCACCATCTCTTCGTTTTTGCTCTTTATTGCCATTTTCTAAACTACACCACAACTTGTTTCGGCGTCGTTCCCATCGCACGCCTGCTGAATTTGGCAATGATGGAACAGATATTATGAATACCAGAATATGGTTACTTTTCTTTCGTTATGTCGTACTGTGGTGGCTTGTGTTCACCAGTTCAATTCCAGCTGATAAAACTGTCAAGATTAACGATATTTTCATAATGTATAATAAATATACAAAATTATGTTATAAAAAAGTCATGATAAGTATATAGCTCTGCCGTGATGGTATGGGAAAAATATCACTCATTGAATCAATGGATTTGTTCCCTTTATAAGTGGACTCGTATGATTGCATATTTGCTATTTCTCATGCCGTCTACTCTAGTGCGATAATGGGCTAAAGTGTTCCAAATATTATGTCAATCAAACGTCAATGTTGCCAAGTTATCGTTAGAACGCAATAAAATGACATTTCAATTGGTGCTATAACCTTTACTGGCCAATAAATAGCAAATAGTTAAACAGGTGCAAATTGCATAATGCTTGCAAATTGTAATATACATTCATATTAAAAATCTATTGTTAAGCCCCTAACAGTGTGTTTCGGTAGCAGTTCTTCAGAGCTAGTCTCTATTCTAGGTCTAGAGTGATACTACCTTCGACTGCATCATCACTTCATCATGGGAGATAGTGGATAAACACTAGCCTATAAAAATTTAAAAAAAGATAAATTTGTAACTAAAGATATTTTTAGAAACTGATGAAATATGCCACTTGACATATAAAAATGTGTCCATTTATTAGAATTATTACAAGCTGCGCCAGGCGGTTTCTACCCGCATGGTGATGAATGATGAAGATGATGATGAAATAAAAGTAGCCTTATTTACTCCTTATACCATCAGCTAACTGCCAGTGAAAGTTCCGTTAAAAGTGGTCCAGCCGTTTCAGAGATTACCCGGAACAAACAGACAGACAGACAAAAATAAATTTTAAATATGTTATTTTTGGAAATAATTCTTTTAGGAAAAAAAAATTTAATTACACACTATCACTTCAATTTTATTTATCCGTATGTATAGATGAGTGCAACGAATAATACTCCAATTCTCATAGAATGTGAAACATCCATAAAACTAGAATAACAGAAAACTTTCCAGAATATACAAGGGCTACGTAGTCGCAATATTGAGAGCATTACGCGATTAGAAGCATGTGTCACTGAATTTATTATTATTGCTACTTTTACGGCAACCGTTTTTTCTTTCTTTCGTTTTATTGCTTGCAATAATAATAAAAATCGAGCAGATCAAAAGACTCCTGATAGGATATTGTGTATAACCCCTTTTAAAATAACATACTCGTATACGATGATCTTTATATTACTCCTTACCTGCAGTTCCTTGGATGTTTTTATCATGGAGCCTTTATGTCGCTTACTCGTATTATTTTAATTTTAAAGAACGTATTGCCAATAAGAGTCTGCATAGTCACTTATCTTACACGAATCTCACGTATGATATTTACACTGTCGTTCGCTTTACTAGGTATGTAAGAGCCTCTATGACCATTCAAACAAGTAACACGGTGCGCTATGATATCTTCAAGGAATCATCGTGAAATCAATACAAATTGGCGATCACTCCTTGGAGATATCGTAACGCGACGCGTTGCTTGTTCAATGATCATAGCGAATAAGGGCCAAGTATAGGCTATGGTCGCGTATCACGAGTAACGAGATGAGCATATCTCGCCTGGTTTTGAGCGCCACTCATGATCAGTACCATTGCAGTGGCCAAATTTTAAAAGTAGTATTTTACTGTACTCAACACCCAAGATGTAGTTGTAGGTAAGCCCCAATGCCTAAATAAAAATGTCACTTGCTCGTGCTTGCTTGCAATGCCCTTCAAACTTAAAACACAGTATTATTTGTACATTACTGCATATATAATTGGAATATGGTAATTCGAATAATTTCTGGTATCCATCAAGACTAATTTTTGTCGAAGAGTCCTACTTACCACGTGTTATCATGACCATATATGATGGTATAATACAGTCATTTTATTCAGAAACTAGCCCGCTTATGTGGCTTTCAATATGCGAAACATCTATACAAACATCTTTTCCTTATTCAAATTGCACATTATGCAAAACATCGCCTTTAAGATAAACCGAAAAGTCTTCTATTGTGCGTATAATACAAGACCTCTAAAACGAAAAACCCCAAAGGAATGCGCCCGTGAAAGCGAGGTAAATTATTTTATCTTTTCAATAATTCCAGAGGTCTTCTACGTTTTTATTTAGCACACCAAACGCTTATATCGTTACTTTTTTTCAATGTTAGTCAGTCCATCACTACAATATCTACTGATTGAACACTATTAAATAGGAAATACGCATTTGTAAATAACCCGAATGAATCCGTAATTTCAATCAGGTCGGAATAACAATGGTTTGTAGATTGCTTAGAAAGTGTAGAAAAGTCTGTTCAAATGTCCAGAGCTTAGGAATCAATTCCATTTACATAGGTATATAAACAGCTATGTTTATAGCTATGTAAACTTCACAGTTGCGTTGGTTTCCAATTGCGATAGTATTAATTCTTCTAGTACCATTGACGTAATTGTACGTTCGTTTTACTCATAAATCTTTTGTTTTAATTATCACGGTATATGAAGGGTCTAATGATTTATACCAGACACTGCAATAGTTGGTCTTTTTCCAAGTTCAAAACAGTCATGTTCATTAATTTATTCAATCGAGTGACGAAATCAGACAGGTCATGCGCGTGATGGAAAATGAAGTTCTGCAAATAACAGTGGCAGTGCAACCCAACTGTGCCGACCAACCAAACAATATATAATGAGTACATTCAGCACACCGAGACATTCTCCGCGGGCCTAATCATATGCGCAATAATTTTACTTGCTAAGTAACCTTGACCAAAGTAAGTAAACATGTATATCAGTAGAACGTCTGCCTTACTAGCGTTGATTCACGCAGTTTTAGCGCAAAACACGTGTAGGGATGTTAACATCGCATCTACGAACAAATCTTCGATTGATCTTATTTGTTCGTACTCGTAGCATACCTACATAACAGACAATAATGACATTTAAAAACTGCCAATCCCGACTGCTCTGCGCTCACGTAGTGATCGCCGGCAAGCGTTATTCGCTCCCCCCACAGTAAGCCGTCTTCTGAATGTGGAAAGATGCGGTGGATCTTTCCACATTCAGAAGATGGTTTACTTACTCGGGGCCGCGTGCTCCAAGTACATTGCCTTGACCATCAAATGCAATAAACACAGTAGCGATTTAATTTTAGTGCTTTTATACAGAATATGATTTGCCCTTCGGTAATAACTACCAAATGGGGATTTGCTGAAAAATCCTGCCCACCTGGTGAAGCGACTTTATATACAATTTTAATATTATTACATATTAACCCATTACGTCCCTACTGCTGAGGATCATAGCTATCCTCGCAGAGGGATGGCCTATATAACCCTAACCCCCGAAGTGAGTGGTTCGTGTGTAGTGTGGCTTCGTAAATGGGCCAATAGCCAGCCTACTAAGTGTCAATGCTTACAGGCCGCCCCAAGATATTCGGCTAAAAATCGGATCCGTTGGCTTAAGGTAAGGCAAAAGCACTGAAGCATAAAAAAGACGTGTGGCACTCGGAGACTGCCGCGGTAAAGCTATTGCATAGCTGTTTTTATCAACTTATGCAATTATAATTATTTAACCAATGCCATCTAGAGGCGAGTTGCTGAACTAAAGAGACAAGCGTGATATTTCAAAAAGTCATTAAAAGTTCTGCTATTCATCGATAGATGGAGTCGGAGTGGGGGGTGTTAGGTTATTTTCGTTACGGAATTTCTGGATTCGGTCTCCACGCTCAAGGCCCGCGATAGAAGCTATGCAATAGCTTAATATTTACCAGTCACCCATCCCAGTGATGACCGTAGAAAGGGTGCTTAACCTTGTGATCAATCAAGAGTGACAAGGTATGCTTTACTGCGAGCGCTTCTCAAATGTTCAGTCACAAATCAGAGCAACAAACATTACTTTGACCCTTCGAACTGGCTGTGGCGTATCTGCCGAGCACATCCCAAAACAAACATAAGTGGATAGAAGACATAATCTTGGAAACAAGATACGTGACATCGTCCCGGAAAGGGTACGGGCGCGTTAAGGCGCAGGTGTCACTGAATCTCATGTCCTGTTTGTATTGCTAATGGCTGACAAGGAAACGAGCCGATCTGAATATGGACCATTTAGTTTACGTTACGTTGAAAATCTAATAACAGTGTGTACTAGTCAGATGGAGTTATGTGAAAACGAAAAAACGAAAAGGCGGTAATAAATAGAAATGAAATAATGAGGATGTCTTTAACAGTACCGTAGTAGTGACCCAAATTTTTTAACGCGCTTCTAGTAGTAGCCCTATTTATTTATGCGCAAGTCAATACTAGTAGCGGTCACCCATTGATGTGTTAAGAACATATCACCACAGGAAGGCTTGCTTAACCTAATCGAGCAATTTCATTATACTCACGCCTGGGCTGGCTTCGATTAGATAGCTTCCAATTTTAATAGCTGACTCATAGTAGTCAGTCGAATCATAGTAGGTATATTTTTCTGTAGATGTAGTAAAACGACTGTTATAGCATTAGATTAGGTGACCCCTCCTCATTCGCTAACAATTACAGCGCCTAACAATAGCTTCCCGGTTTCGGTGACAAAGTTTACAGAGTTCTTTATGTGTACCGATAAAATATGTATACAGCCTGTATTTAACATGTCACCGCTAATGGATCAAAATATTGGCTTTAACTTTTCTTGACACGGTAACCCAAATCGCTTTTTGATAACAAATTTAATAAATCCTTATACCACGTGTACAGGTTGATTATTATAAACGTGTTTGATATTATTAAATTAATTTTTAATGTTTAACGTAAGGTATGAAATAAAGCAGCACCCATAGCTCTCTCACTGTTGGGCTTTCCTCCCAGAGAGAGCATAGGCCAAAATCTACGACGCGAGCCGAGTACAGTTTGTTTTTTTTTTTGGTAGGGAGAAGGAAATCTTTTAAAGATACCGCAGATCGCCACTGGCTTACTGCGGTTATGTCCGAGTCCGTCGGCGGAGATGGACTGGGTTGTCGACGTATACGGACCAAAACCTCCTCCCCTTCTTTAACTACTGCCACTATTGAAAATGCGGCACCATTGTGAAGCTCTTAATGATTGAGATCATACCGGGGTGCTTTGATGCGTCCGGGCTGCCTGTACATCAATTTAAGATAGCAACGCGGACGCACACAGCTCTCCCACAACTAAGTTACAACTTAAAATTAGTCATACAATTTTATCTACTGCTAAGACTAACCTAGGTGTTAACCTCACATGCGTGTGTCGGCGGTCTTATGTTCGCCTGAACCAGCAGGCGGAGTAAGCGCCGACACGGGAGCATGCGTTGGAAACTGTATCACATTGTTACAACATTGCACACAAATGTGTTACCTTTCCATGCTAACTAATTAATACAATTAAAATTACTGATATACCTCTCTTGTGGAGAATTAATAACAATCTATTTATTGGTAATTTACTATAAAGAGGTTATGTATTGACACAATCAATAGCCTGAGATTAGGTTTAATTTCATTTTATACAATTAAAATAAGTACATATTATTTTATATTTAATTTATTAACTATATACAAGGTAAAATGTGGATTAGCAAATGGAAATATATTTTCTGTTTTTTTTTTTTTTAAATTAAAAGGCAAACATAATAATTGAGGTTGTAATTCTAAATAACCAATCAACAGCAATAGCATGAAACAGGGTAAAACAAAATTAAGAAATTAAAACAATCAATTTAATTATCAATTTAAACATTCAAATAATTCGTCTTATGATATAATTATGCGTAAAAGGCGCAACAATACAAATCAAGGTGTTCAACATTGGTAAAACAATTAAACAGCAATAGCATTAAACAGGATAAAATAAATTAAAACAATCAATTAATTTATCAATTTAAACATTCAAATAATTCGTCTTATGATATAGTTATGCGAAAAAGTAGCAACAATACATATCAAGGTGTTTAACATTGGTAAAACATTAACAGCATCACTGGATTAAATAGTTAAGCAGTCATCATATGATGTAATAATCTTCTGGGAATGTTCGCCCCACGAGAGGGGGGGTGGTAATGGGGGGGGGATGTTCGTCCCACAAGAGGGTGGGGGGAACGGGGGGGTGGGAATGTTCGCCCCACGAGAGGGGGGTGGGAATGGGGGGGAATGGGAGGGGGGTGGGAATGTTCGCCCCACGAGAGTCTGGGGGGGAAGGGGGTTTCGCAGGGTGCACTTTTGGTGAAAGTGAGTGGGGAGGGGGGAGGGGGGGGGGAGTGAGGGGGAGACTAGGAGACCCAGCAGGGAAGCTTAGATCTATGCAAATACTTATAATAACATGCTTATATACAAAATAAATAAATAACCTCAGAAAAGGACTTAGTCTGCATGAAGGAAACCGAAAAAATGGATTGGTACGGGAGTATGGGGAGTATGGGGGAGAGAAGGAAGGGGAGAATACTGCTGAAAGACTGCTGATAATGTTTATTTATTTAACGCGTGACCCGTTTGCCCGGGCTGCTCTGCGGGCCGCCTCCTCGGCGAACTCCAAAAAGTCCATTCGGCGATCGTCGTCATCAATCACCGTACTTATATTATACATATTAATTGTTACTCCCAGTCTCATTTCACAGTCGAGTCTGAGGGCAGCAAACCTGGGGCATTCAAAAAGTATGTGTATGATGGTTTCAGTTGCTTGATCGTCGCATACACAGTATGGATCAGGTGCCAGCATAAATCTGTATAAGTATTGCTTGAAACCACCATGTCCTGTAAAGATTTGTGCTCTCAGGTTCGTCGCCCTCAAACCCAAGAGGATCTTGTAGGCCCTTTTTATATTAGGGAAGAAAGTCTTGGTTATGGACCCGGTGGTAGCGGTTGTATAACGTAGTTGCCACTCAGCAAGAGAGTTTTCCCTGGTGAGGCGTTTAGCACAGGACAGGGGGATGGCGTCGTACATTGGTGACTGTTTATTATTAGTGGCAGCATACTTAGCCAGGTGGTCGGCTCTTTCATTGCCTGTGATGCCAATGTGGGCTTTCACCCAGTAAAGATGCACAGCTCCTCCTTCCTCCTGTATTGCTCGAATTAGGATTCGTATTCTGTAAGTCAGGGGGTGCGACGAATCTGGATCGGCGATGCTGTCAAGTGCTGACCGTGAATCGCTCAGAACGTTTAAGCTTTTGCAATGGATTCTTGTCATAAGTTCGAGCGCCTTCACGATCGCGCAAAGCTCCGCCTGAAATACTGTGGCGAATGGTTCCAGTCGGAAGTGAGCGTTCCTTATCTCCTCACCATCCGTTCATAAGCTTACGGCTCCACCAACCTTGTCGTCCATCTTACTCCCATCGGTGTAAATACGGGGGTAGTTGTTGCCGATTTCAAAGATTTCCTGATCCGTCTCAATCATTTCATAAGTTAACCTTACTCTGTCCGCAGGGTGAGGGAGGGCGAAGGGTGATATCCTCTCTTCCAGGGGTCTATCAGGTATCAGGGCAATTCGTCGTTCCTTTTTTGCCTGGTATATAATAAACTGCTCAGTCACCCTTAAGTCCAGTGGCATAATTTTGGCTAGGGCTACACTTGCAGTTAACGAGACGGTCCTGTGTGCCTTAGCCAATTGTATAGCAAATTGCCGCGTTATTTTGTTAAAATTGCTACGCACGTTGACCCGGTCCGCAACAGAGCCCCAAGCGCCGGCAGCGTAGACGACTGTAGGTTCCACAACTGTTAGGTATATTGTTCTGAGGATGTCGGAGTTGAGGCCCCATTGCGCGCCCGCCGCTTTCGTCACCATCTTATAGAGGCTGCAGGCCTTGCGATGAATAGAGTCAATATGCTTCATGAAGTTCAGGGTTCTGTCAATCGTGAGGCCCAGCACTCTGATATGGTCACCGTACTCAATATCGACACCGTCCATTACAAGTTTTGGCTGATCGAACTTTAGTTTCCTGGTGATGAGCAGAGCTTGGGTTTTTTGGGTGGCTATCTCCATTTTGTACAAGCCTGCCCATTTAAAGATCTCAGAAAGTGCCCCATTCACCCGTGCCTCTATCTCGGTTCCTGAGTGCCCCGAGGCAATGATGAGGAGATCATCTGCATAAGCCTGGATGTGTACCCCTGTGGTGTCTAGGTGGTTCAGTAATGGATTTAGTTGGAGATTCCAGAGTACTGGGCAGCACGTTGATCCCTGAACGCAGCCTCTACTGGTGTTTGACGATGTTTGCCCCTGTATAGTGAATGTGGGCTGTTCTGCCTTGTAAATAACTATGCAGTATTCTGATAATTGATGGCTCAATGCACTGCTCATGTAACTGGAATAGGATGGCTGGCCACCATGCGCCGTCAAAGGCCCCTTTTATGTCTAGGGACACCATGACGACAATCTTCTTCTGTTGGAGGCCATTCCTAACCAGTGTTAGAGCATCGTGCAGGGCTTCCTCAGAGCTCTTACGAGGCGTAAAACCATATTGTTTCTTATTAATCTTCTGCTCATGGCCAAGCTGCCACTGGAGCCTATTGGTGATCAGTTTTTCTAGCATCTTCCCCCAGATCGGCAGGAGTCCAATGGGGCGGTATGACCGCGGATGGGTGGGTTCCTTTCCCGGTTTTGGGATAATTTTCACTATTGCCACTTTCCACTTGGTTGGGAAGTACCCGGCATGTAGGCATTTGTTGAAGATGTTCAGAATATATGCAGGGTTTATTCTATGAACCATACTGCATATATCCGCAGTGAAACCATCCCTACCAGGTGCTTTATTCGGATCCATGTCATTGATGACGGACTCAAGCTCGGTGTGCGTGAAGTCGGTGATAGCAATTTCGCTTCCCCTGAGTAGCATACCCTTGTTGAGGACCGCATGTCTTATCTGTTGCTGCACAGGTGTGTCTAGCTCAGTGCTATCATTTGGAAAGTATGTTTCCGCAATCAGTTCCACCGAATCTTGGGGTGAGAGCGTCGTTCCATCCAAGGGTGAGCAGAGTAGGTGTTCTATTGCGTCCGTTCTTGTACAGCTTTTAATTATTCTGTAAGCCTTCCTCCAGATGTCTTCACTTTTGAGGCTATCGCAGAGTACCTTCCAGCTGGAGGTGGATGTTTTCTCTAAAGACTGCTTGTAGTCAAGTTTAGCCTCTAGGTACTCTGCGATAACCAAATCCCTCCTATCTCTCCTGGCATTTCTTATCCTGCTCCTGAACCTTTTGACTATCTCCTTTTTTCCCTAAAGCTCCTTATTCCACCATGGTCTTCCCGAGCTCACCCTCTGTGAGACTTTGGGGATGGTGTTCTTACAAGCTTTGTGCATAAGGTCTTCAAGGTTGTTGATGATACTGTCAAGCATGTCTGTCTCAGATTCAGGTAGACTACCGGCACTCTGTTCTCCATAGTATCCTTCTTCCTCAAGGAGTGCACGCATTTTGGAGCGAAATTCGGACCACAGAGCCTTTTTGGTGTTATAAGTTCTGGTGCTTGATCTGACAGTAGAAGCATTGTTGGTTACCAGGTTAAGTTCAAACCGGATAGCGTAGTGGTCTGATAGCGTTACGAAGCCTGTGTCAACTCGCCAGTTGTCGATCCTCTGTAAGAAACCGTACGAGCACACAGTGACGTCCACTTTGCTGGTCACAAGTTGACCCTGTTGATGACGGTAGTAGGTTTCGACGTTGCCATGGTTTAAAATGTAACCGCCCAAATGGTGCACCATGTCGCCAAACGCCTCGCCCCTTGTATCCTCGTCCTCGCATCCCCACCAGGGACTTGAGGCGTTTATATCACCTCCAATAATATAGTTATTAACATCCATTTGCTCAACTGCACGAGTCACGATATCCAGGTGGGGGTCCATGTTGGCGCTACCTTGAATGTATACACTAATAATTGCAATCTTATGTTGATCCATAATCAAGGTTAGTCCCACTATGTTTTGGGTTACAAAGTTATTGTTTATAGCTATGCAGAGACTGGAGTTGAGGACGACGATCGCCGACTTGACTGGGTCGTTGTTGTCCCCCTTAGCCTGGATGACTCTATGTTCGGTGGTGAGATAACCCTTTGACCCTACATATGGCTCCTGCAGAAGCAAGAAAGCCACCCCAGCCTTCTCAGCCCCGTGCAGGCACCCCTGGGTCGCGGCGTATCCGCGGCCCAGGTTCGCCTGCACATAGCTCAGACGCCCAATTTGTCCTACCTGGGTGCCCTCAGCAGTAGCTGACTCCCACTCTGGCAAGCCTATCCCACTTCTGCCACTCTGGGCAGTCCGGGCTGTAAGCTGGGTGGCCGGTACTAGTACCTGTCATTCCCCTAGTATGGCAGTTTACACACGACGGTGGACCGGCTCGGCTTGGACACTCTCTGGTGTCGTGTTCTGCCGCGCAGCAACCACACCTTGCAGCCGACGCCCTGCATTCTCCAGCTCGATGGGAGAGCCCAAGGCACCGGAAACACTGTAGTAGTGGAGTCTGGTCCAGCACCGTTACAACCTGGTAACCAAGACGGACCCTCCTGTCTCTGAGTGCGCTCTACACTTGGGGGCTCACCTCAACTATGACATTGTGTAGGAGTTCCTGTCGCGACTTGGTACGGCGGACGACCCTTATATATATATCCTCCTGTCTAACGTCTTTTAGAAGGTCGGTGTTTTGTTTCGGAATGGCCTCACATATCCTTTTATCGTTGAAATCAGCCATGACCCCGACCAAACGTATGAGAGGTCGCCTTTGCTTTGGGACTGTAACAGAGAGCTGGACAGTTCTTTCCCTTATTGCAGATCCCATTCTGCGCAGGTCCTTTTCATTGTCCAGCGTTATGGCCACTTTTGCGCCCCTACACTTCCGTATGCCAGTGACCCCGACCCCAAGATCGACTACGTCCACACTGGATTTGACTTTATACAACACCTGTTGGCCAGTGTGGCGGGGGTCGGTGGATTCCACCAGCATCGTAAATCTGGAGGTTATGTTCATACCCGCCACCCTATCAGGGGAGGCTGTCGGCTTGCGCCTGTTTCTTAGTGCACTGACCGTTGTCCATAGGCCGCCGTCGCACTGGGAGGCTAATCCTTCCGGTTTCGTGGTCGTTTTTGTGTGGTGGCCCACTTCGCCTCGGAGGGCATTGACCTCCTGGACCAGCATTTTGGCGGCATCCGCGAGCTCTGAGGTGAAGTCGTCCGCAGGATTTATGGACAACACGGTCAGTTTGCTGACGTCTTCGTGGATTTTACCAATTATGGTCCCGGCTTTTTTCAGGGGTTCCACCACGTCACTTTTAACGATATCCTCTGTCATGTCCAGTCTTTGTTGCAAGCCCAGTACAGTTTGGTGGATAGCCTACGCCGAGTGGCGATGTTTTCAGGTCGCCCGAATTCGTCCGACATAGCCTAACGGCTGTTGTCCTAGGATAAACGAACAGCTTGCTTCAGATCAAGCTATCGAGCTTTAAGCACGGAAGCATTTAGTTGAAAGTTCCACAAACGGTCAGCCATCCAAATCGTGACTACGGCAAGCTTTGGTATAAACCATGTTGATTGAACTCGATAACAAAAAAGAAAGCTCCGCTGTGAGCATTTATGTCTGACATGGATTACAACACATAATTCGCCCTACTTACATGGATTACAATAACAAAATTTCTATTACAAAGTAAAAATAAGGATTTTCGCTATTTATTAACTAATTATAGTTTTATTGTAATACGAACTGCGCTCCGCGGTTTCACCCGCGTGGTGAGGGATGATGATGAGGATGAATCAAATATAGCATACGTAAGTTACTCAGGCATAATGTAGCTTTATACTCGTGAAAGAATTGTTTGAATCGGTTAAGTAGTTTTACGTGTATCCATTACAAACAAATTAACAATCATAATATCTTTCCCCTTTATTATTAGAGTAGATAAGCATTAATATCAAGGTACGAATAATGTGGCCTGGTTATTACCGGCATTATTGCATACCAGCGACTGCCCGCGACTTCGTTCGCGTAGTAGGCTCGGTCTTCGTCCTCGCCATAACCTCCAATCTTTTTTGTTATTGTGTTAAGAACTTTCGACGAAGTATAAAAAACATTTAAAAAGATGAATGTTATCGGTAAAGATCAGTTCTCAAGTTATAGCGCGACCAGGAGAAATAGGGGTTCAATTTTATATTAAAGATTTCAGAATGAAAAACTTTGAAAAAGTATTTATCCTGACATATAGTTAGACATTATGGTAATGTGGACTTATTTGTAGATATTGACGTATTTTATAAAACTGTAGTATGTCACTTTGCTTTATTGTCAATAGCATAGACTAATATGCACCATCATCTCATCTCTCATAAACCATGTGGCCAAAAGTTTCCGCAGCGTAAACGATATAAGGACTATTTTGGGTATTTTTCCACACCATGGCGTACATTATCAAAGTGTTCATACAGATCCCTAACTTTTTGATAATATTATATAGTATATGTTCATCAGGGGAAATGTACGATTCTAATGGTGAAATATTTTTTCTAATCGGTCCAGTAGTTTCAGAGCCCATTCAGTTCAAACAAACAAACAAACCTTTCCTTTTTATTAAATATTAATATGAATATATTATTATTAAAATAATATTATGCATAGTATATTTATATCTCATTGCATTTACTTCACGGATTTTATCCGGTACAAACGCATAAGCGGGGTTGTAGCCGACATTTATAGGCCTGTTTGGTATAAAAAGTACAAAATAGTATAAACAACAGAAACATTATTATTATTATGTAATTGTAATATGTAGATGTATATTTTAACTAGATTTGAATTTAAATTTATTAGTCAAGTAACTGCGTTACTCATAATAAACATCTACATACGAGTATCTTGAAAAAACGCTTTGATAATAATTTTGTTTCAGTATATTTTTCTATTTTGATTGCAAGTGGTCCATTTAAAAGTAACGTTTTATTTGTTATTACTTTTTTTGATGTTGATTAGGAATATTTTCCCTTAACTATTCCCTTAACTTAAATAATTATTTTTAACGATAACAAAAAGACCATAATAAAAGTTTAACACCTCCTGTGAAACACAATTTTATGTGTTGGAGTTAACCGCAACTCTATAAACTTAAATTATGGTCTTCCCAAGGATTTACGTCAAGAAGATTGACTTTATTCGTTAGCCCATTTCCTATAAAGGCCGCTATTAAATATGTGTTCCACACAAATGGCGTTATTATGGCAACCACGATAGTGGCAAGAGAAATATGTCTCTCTGCTTATCGTGTGTTAGGTCCAAATTCCCCTCAATTATGGGCTAACAATAGAAGTTAGGCCGGTGTTGGTGTTAAATTGTGCCTCGTGGACTATTACAGAATGTTACATAATGCGGTTACATTTAAACTTACATCTGTTCTAGTGAAACATTTCAGGAATTTGACGTAAACATTCAACAAAAAGAGACGATATAAATAAACATGAAAGATCAAACTTCGTATCAGAAATATTGTTATGGATTGCGTACTGCGTCAAAACAAAGTACACTACTTCTGGATGCAAATTCTGTAAAAAAAGGATTTATTGGATGCGAAACTGTGCGGAAGGTATCCTGCAATCGTGAGGCCCTCGTACACTAAATCATGCAATAAATTATCGAGCATGAAATATTCAAAACGCCTCAGCATACGGTAGGGCGTGAAAAACAATGGGATATTTCGCCTCACCATTTCTCGTAGGGCTGTAATAGTTCCCCGTTTCTCATAAAAATCTACTCCGATTTCAACATATCAGGTTTTTTGGCAATTGGCATGTTTTCTTGTCGAAATATAATATTGGTTAGAAGTTTACCAAAATTAAAGTAATTTCCTCAAAATGCTGTTAGGAAACATCGTTGTTTTTCTTTATAAAATACTCCAATTTTGACTTGGAGTGAACATGATGTTAGGGCAAAAATATTAAACAAATAAAATTATTATGTATTCTTCGACTTTTTTATGATTTCAGAATTTTAATTTTTGGAAACTACATGAAATGGAATAACGTTACTTAAGTAACTTAAGTAAGTAGTGGTGTGAATGAAAGTCATCTTAAGATGACTTTCATTCACACCACTGTCATTTTATTCATTAACCAATGCAGCAAGATAGTGTGGTAGGGGTGAGACTTTAAGAACCACGTTTTCCCGAGAAATCTGTCCCAATTTGAATCTAGAAAAAGTTGCGAGAAATTTCGGAATCGCGGGTCGATTAATCGCACCTAACATAAAGTAATTTATTCCGTTCAGTCTTAGAGCTCAAAGTTAGCATCCCACTTAGATGTGTAGAGCGCGTGTATGTCTGAGAGGAAGTCACACGACGTCAATTTTAGACGATAACGAACGATGTATTGAAAGTTAGCTAGTATCTACGTTTTATTTAAACTTCTCTCAGTAGCTACTGATCTGATTTTGAAAATGCTTTCAATATTGAACTGAAAACGCATTTTTATGATCAAAATTTGTATTCAATACGACAAGATCATATAATCATAATAAGACATGTTTATTCTTCTGTTTGATTTATGCGTGAGCTGATGTTTGGTCACCGTTAAAGATTAGTGAATATAATGTTCTCCAAAAAATAATGGTCTACATTTGTTTAGCAAAATAGTTCGTAGCACTTTGTATCAACATTAAACTAAAGTAACAGTCTGCTTGTTAAAATTGATTGGTTTTTTTTATATTCTATGCAAAAGAAGCGAATGCTAGCGTGACCCCATCTCGCCCCATTTTGACGTAGGACGGAGAGTGTTTTAGTAGGTTTCAGCTCCACACAACCCATTCCGTTATCCTCTTTGCGGAACGGCAGTGTGACAACGTTTCCCCCTCAAATGAAGGTGTTAGATAGATAGATAACGCTTTATTGTACATAAAACAAACGTATACATTTAATATACAATTATCAATACTGTTGTACAATGGGCGGTCTTAGCGCTTATAAGCGATCTCTTCCAGACAACCTTTGGATGGAGAGAAATTATGATACACGAATAGACGGCAATGTATTTGAAAAACAACGTCAAAAGTAAACCTCAATAATATTAAAATTACATTAACTACACAAACATAACTTAATATAAATAAATAAATATTTAGATCAAATAAATATATAAATACATATATATTACATATATAAATACGTACACATCATATACACATTCCAAAACATATTTAAAGAAACGTATTCATATAATATTATTTAAATTTTTAAATGCAAGCGACTAACAAAAATAACATTGAATCAACTTGAAAGGTAAAGCCTCTTTACTTGGTCTTTAAAGGCAGGAAGTGTCTCCGCGCGTCTAATTGAGACCGGCAACGTATTCCACAAACGAACAGCTTGGACGGTGAACGATTTGGCATAAAAGGAGCTAGAATGTGGAGGCACCTTGAGAGAGAGATTTTTTGATGACCTAAGTGTGTGTGTACCCGAAGAGTTAAAAAAGGAAAAGCGTTCTTTAAGGTGTTCTCAGTTTAAGCACTAATTTACCAGATGGACAGGTAGAAATTTTGTATTCGTGCTAAAGAGTACTGCATTTTATGATTTTACTAGCGCATACAACATTACTTAATATTTCACGCGATCAGGCCAAGTTTTCTAACGATGGACGACGATATATAGGCCATTGAAACAGGCCGTAAAAGTTTCTTAAAAAGCGTTCGTGGGTGAGCAGGTTAAATTATATTCTGTTTGTTATAGCTTTATAAAGTAGAGGAGAATTTTGATTTCGTTTCATATAACATCATTCTTATACTTAGATTTATATTATGACATTATATTAAAGAAAATGTTATATATTTATTTATAAAATATGTTTTCATCCAGATTTATTTCTAAATTTATTCTAAGAGCAGTAGAACTCTTTGAGAATGAGTTAGTCTCGTTTAGTACTGCTACGATACCTTTTTCTACCGTGAGTCCGTAATGTTTGTAATACTGTTTTGATTTCAAGAAGTGTTTGCCGGCGAAATTACAGGCACATGAGACTTAACAACTTAATGTCTCAGGGTTTCAGGCGCAGTGCAGTTCGTCACTTGTGAGGAAATGTGTCTGTTCTAGGCAGAAGTTACCACTTAACATCAGGTAGATCTCATGCTTGCACCGTTTCCTAATAACATAAAAAAAACTTTATATTAGCCTGTAGAAAACGTGACCAGGCATATAAGTATTTTATTGTGACAGAACTTTGAACCATTTTTAATTAGAAATACGGGATTACTATATTTATCGGATAGGTCCGACTATAGTTTCGACCGTATTCGGTGATCTTTTTCAAGGAGTGTTCGGGACGCCCGCGTCGATGACGTCTCGATTAGCACTCAGGAGTGCTAAGCATACAATATTATGATAAAAGGTACCTACTTTGAACTATTACGGTACCGGCATCAATAAGTTATTTCACACTTTTTGGTACTGAAGTCGGTTCCATTTTTTAGTATTTTTTATATAAGACTGGGTCAATGTAACTACACACGACTAATGGCAAATGTACAAATAGGAGGAGGTGTAAAAAGGAACAATGACCAGTAAGCCCAAGGTAACATTTGTCATACTTACCCTACCTATTAGATAGAGCTTAAAATTTTGTGTATTGATCAGTACGATCTTGTCTAGAGGACTTTGAAAGAGATCTGAATAATATATTCCGTAAACTCGACTAAATTGTATTGAACAAAGATTAATCAGAAATATCAACGTATTGAAAAGAAACTGTTCCTTTCCAGTAGACTGTTTACGTTATTGTTTATCTAATATAAAATATGAATATATATGAAATAGAATAGAATATGAAAATTTGCTGCAACCCTATTAACATTCTCCACTGCGATTGATCTCGCACTAGAGGCGCGTGAAAATACTCAGTTATACGTTAACTGCGCCGCCAAGCTCACTGATCGTTAATTAACTATTTCGCACGTTTTATTCGTAAGCGTTTTAATTTTTTGCACAGCTTTCGGATTTTTCGTTTTATTACATTAATATACGTATAAATAGACTATCAGTTTAGGCTGGCACTTAGGTCCATGTGCTGTTATATTCATCATTGCATCTGTTTTATAACTGCCAACTAAATACAAATATTATCAATGCGGAACTTGTGTATGTGTTAATATTCACGCCGTAGCTTTTACATGAAATTAAAATGAATATGAAATTTATGAGACTTTATCTTAGAAATTACTTTCATCCCCAAAAAACGTTCCTATGGAATAGTAATTTTTCACGTAGGCAGTGCCGTGGAGCAGAGCTACATCACACAAATATTTCCAAAAGGGAAATTTGCAAGGGATTGAGTGTATATACATATTTATTACTACTTCAACAATGGCATCATTTAGTATTTGGATGAAGCTAGAAGTTACTTACTTCAATTTATCTTACTGCTTATCTGAACCTCTTTATTAATTTAGTGGTCAAACGCATTCTTATAAAGTAAAAAAGTCAAAATAAAAATACTTAGTTCTGCCATCAGTAGACCTTGCGAGCACACAGCTTTATAGCAGTGACAGTTTTTCGAAGTACTTCACAACCTATTGTCTCGGAAAGCACATGAGTAATTATGTTCATAATTGAAATACTCTTTATAGTCAGGTGCCTAAACCATGTACCTAATTTTATTTGAATCGGTCTGTAAATAGTGCCGCAAATTCCCATACAACGAGCAACTTATGCTCGCGTTAATAAGCTCCTCACCAGCTGATACCGGTTTCAGTGCCATCAAGAGATGTAAGAGAAATTTTGACTGGCTCGGTTCTACGCTCCTCACTCCGAGTATTGAAACACATCCGCCCAGTAGTTGCACTCGCCACTGTGCCATTCGAAACCTAATACAGTGTAGTGGAGTTTGTACACTATTGCATGTAATCTTCTAAAATTTGGCACTGCGTTATTACTAACCAGTTTAGCTCTTGCATAAGAGATCAATAAGTAGTGCCTAATCATTTCGTCCCCACACGAAGAAAACTTTGTATGAATAACCCATTTTCTAACTTGTGTTACACATTACAATTCAATGAATAATCAAAGTTCGATATCAAAAGAGAACGTGCAGATAGCGTGACAGTTTTATTTATATTTTATACCGTTCAATATGTAAAAGAGATTCAGTAATAAAATTCAGCTACGGAACCATTAATGACCGACGATGGATCGATCATTCGTTCCTACGCGAATAAATTGAATTCTAATTTCCAATTTCAATAACAGTGTATTTCTGATTTGAGTGTTGGCACAAACAAGATATTTGGAATAGAAGTTTAGAATCTATAGACTTTATTGAAAAATACCAGTATAACAACGATTGATAAATAAGTAATATATACGTGTTTACATTTCAGAATGGTTTGATTCATAGTCGCTTTGAATTAAATCACAGAACAATTTTGAAGTAGTTTTATTACAAATTTTGCAATTATTTTTATAATAGTAACGATAACGGCATTTCGAAGATCACTCAAATTTTGTTCACTTTCCCTGAGTTTGACGAAAACTGATTTGAACATTCGATTTCACTTTCGTAAATTATGAACAGATAATAATTTTCTTGATAAACTTGGCTTAACGTTAACACTGTTTGTTTGTTGTTTTGACTGAACCCCTATCAGCCGAGCGATTCTCTAATGGAGGATCCCAATAATCTATCTATCCACGGTTTTCCTTACTACCGATAGAAATGTGACATAACGTCCGTACAAAAAGTGTCAAATATCTATCTCTAGTAAGGTAAACCGGCGATAGATAGATTATTGGGACCGGCCGTAAGAGCAAACATCGTTGCAACTTTGACAACATCCGTTAAACAAATGAACAGATGACAAGAAACGTTGGAAAAGCAAACTAATGTACAAGGGCAATATCTCATAAAGTATTTGACATCGGTGAGCTCGTCGACGAATCATTACAGAATCGCACAAGCAGGTGCAAGAATTAACGTTAGAACCGGGATATTTACCATGTATTGTATTTAATAGTGAGCTCTCGATATTTCGGCACAATTGCATGCGCCCTGTTCACGAGTAAATAGATAAATAGGGTAGATCGTTTCGTCTTCTCATAACAATACCTACCCGCAGATACTTCATTTTAGTCGTGAACATGGCGCATGCAATTGTGCCGAAATATCGAGAGCTCAATATAAATACAATACATGGTAAATTTCTTGCATTAGTGAGCATGTCAGTTTAAAAACTTATACCCTATCAGGTGCATATAAAATGTGTGGATTTATTATTATCTCAAGTGCGTTTAATATTTTTCACATAATTTTATTGCGGTTCTATCCGTGTGGACTAAAACTGTATAAAGTCTCCTTTTGAATACCCTTTGTTGTTGTTTGTGTGTTTTCCAAAACTAATGCTATGAAACCAAAACCAAAGATTAAGAGAATGGGTGGCTTAATAATTAGTTCCTATGTTCTCGTACAATCAGTACCATGTTTAAAGGGTGCAATGACTGTAAAACGAATAATGTTACATGTTAAAATCGTAGCTAGATCAGCCGTACGATTCTCTAAAGATTCGTCGATGCGCATGTCGACGAGCTCACCGATGTCAAATACTTTATGACATCACCCTTATACATAAGGTTGTTTTTTGTTATCTCGTTATTTGTTTCACGGATGTTGTCGAAGATGAGATAGAGAATCGCACGGTGAAGTGTGCGATACTAGCGCATCGCCATAATTTTCTAATTAGTTCTCGTTTATATATATTGTGGTCTTCTTAAAAATACATTAACTTATGACCTTATTTTTCTGTATACCTACAGCCATATCCGGTTTCAGCCCAGGTTTTTTCGATATCAATGTCCGGTTTCATGATGTCGTAGTTAGTTCGACCCTTAGATTAATGATTAGTCTCAGTGCGCGCGCTCGAGAGCGAGACCAATGATTAATCTAAAGTTCGACCGTAGAACAAAATAGACAAACATAGTTTACTTTAGCATGTGTATCGCTTTCAAAGCTACGTCTTTTGAACTCGTGAGTGGGCATATTTTTGAAAACTGTTAGCACACTCACTAGAATGAGCTCTGTTGAAAACTTCTGTAGAAGAAGGAGGAAAGCATAGAAACTTTCGATTCTGATAATAGGTAAGAGTTTCTGTAGCATGTTAGTGGACTCCAATGAGCGAAGTGTCTTGAAATGAGTTGCGGTTCCAATGTTTGTAAACTTTGTTGGGAGACGTAGTTGGGATGTACAGATTGGGACGCGGAAATACAACAATTCAATCGATACTCCTTTGTTAACGGCTATACATTTCTAGGTAAATGAGAACCTACTTTGCCTTTCAGTCTAACTATGTACGTACGTATGTTCTTTTTAATGAATATATATTATTTTGTTATAGTTAAGTATGTTAATAATTTACTTATACTCTGAAATGTTGAATTTTGCTGAGAAACAATACTTTGAGATACTTAAAATTTTCAGTCATATATAAGAAACAGTACTTTTCTTACATTTTTTATCGTAAATAGTTTCTTTATAAACTCTACAATGTTAAACTTATATTATATTATTCGTCTTAGGGTGATATTTATAGCCATAACTTGAAGTATTTTAAATAAACATTTTTACGCCATCGTCCGTGTAAAGCTGAGAACGTACTGTGATTTAAAGAATAAAATACCTATTATGAAATTAAATCTTAACTAAAAATGTGCCTTTAAATAGAAAAATAACACTCACACAGGTGCTGAGCTCGAGCTAAACCTTTGCCTCTTATTTCTTCCCTTTCGGTTGAAGTTATTCGGGGGAGGAAATAAGTGTCCCCTTCTATTTCACCGGCACTTTAACTCGGGTGCACTGATTTGATAACGCCGTTTGTTTCAAGAGCCACTTGCGAACCATCAATTTAAGAACAATTTTTCCTTGTAAATAACTCGCAGTTGCATACCTTCTCGAATTGAGCTTCTTTTAATTGAAAGTATTGACGCAGCGTTCAGTTTTCATGTTGAGTTTTCGTATAAAAAACGTTCACAAATATCTATCTTCTATACATATAATAAAAATGTAACGGATTGCTGTCTGTACATGGAAGATATGAAAGAAAAAGTAAAATTGGGACTTTTTGAAACGAAAGTAGAATGAAAAATTAAAGTGATTGTTATAATTTTTGTCTGTTTATCTGTTTGTCTGTGCGTTTGTGCACGCTAATCTCAGAAATGGCTTATTCGATTTAGATGTAGTTTTCACTTATATATTTTGGTTTGTTTTATGTCAATCGGTTCATAAATAAGAATGTTATTGAAATTTAAATAATTACTCTCTCGCCGCTACACTAAGACCAAGCGAGCGAAGCCGCTGGCGGGTCATCTAGTATTTAACACAAGTGCAATTTAAAAAAATTAATATCGACTCCATAATATTATTTTGGTAAAAATCAGTTATTTTAAAGTTATAGGAGTGTAATTCAAAAACCACATAACCGAGTTTAATAAAATTTACATGGGACAGGGGAAGCACCAGATTTCACAAAAGCTCTCTAACACACTCATAATTCTTATACTCACTCATTATATAATACACATGCAACTTAATTATTTTTAAGAACTTATCTATATATATATTATTATGTTGAAATTATTCTAGGTTAATATTAAATAGTACTACATCCTGCTTTATGACTGTCTACGATTAATAATATAGGATCGTACATTAGTAAATCCGTTATTGTCTTTAAGTTTAAAATTTAAGAAATATTGTATACATACAAGAGCTGTGGATTTTGTTTATAAATAAATAAATAAACAATTTTGAGAATCAGTTCACCCAGTCTAAAGTTATGAGGTAACAAACATAAAAAACAGTTCATTGAATACCTCCTCCTTTTTAGAAGTCGGTAAAAAATTCAATGCAATTTTCAATAAAATAAAACAAATACGATTTGAATTCAAAAAAATCTAAACATGCACTCTTACTCCCTGTGTTGTGCGAGCCATAGACACACACATTAACACACAATACGACATCTAAGTCAACCTAGGCAGAGATTAAATCTGGGAACCCATGCTTTGAAGGCAAGGTCACTACCAGCTGAGCTATAGGGGTCGTCAGCTTTTGTAATAACCGTCCCCATACCACGGTTATATGTATTTGAAAATATAATGTATGTTCGTAAAAAATTACATAAATATAAGTTAAATAGTGATCACCACACTTTTAATACCAGAAATACAAATAGGATAGCTGTACCTAGTTTTAGACTTGCGAAGACTAATAAGTCATTCCTAGGAAATTGTGTGCGTTTTTACAATAAAATCCCAAAGCACATAACTGAGCTCACAGAGGGCAAATTCAAGTTGACGTTAAAAAACGTTTTAATAAAAAATGCTTACTATAAAGTTCGACATTATATAGAAGATAAAGATGCTAGGAATACTCCACTTCTGGCAAGCTGTCTCGCTGCCACCCATAAAATGTAATATTTGTAGTACCTAAGTAGAAACATTGTAAACATCCATATAAAAAGAATGGCCCCAAGTTTCTTGCCGCTTCTTCTCGGTGGGTTCTATATATTTTGGAACGTGGCGGTAGTCTTTAAAGTACATTATAATGAAAAGTTGACGTTCATAAGTGCGTCTTTGATGCCTAAATTGAATAAATTATTTTGACTTGACTTGACTTGACTTGTTAAAGTCAATTAGTGAGTTAAAAATTCGATGCTCGGAAGGCGCGCCTCGGTGGTGTAGAGGTCATGGCGTCTGACATGGATTGTCGGAAGACGCAGGTTCGAATCCCGTCCGAGGATGTGTATTTTTCTTTGGGTTAAAGGATCTTATTATTACTGGCTGAGCTCAAACCTACGCTGAATATTACACTTCTTTTTGCGCTAATATAAAATTTTTGTTCTTCAATAAAAGTAGCATATGTAACTCTTTGTAACATCAGCTATCTGTCAGTAAAAGGTCCGTTAACATCGGTCTAGCCGTTTAGGAGATTAACTTGAACAAACAGATGTTTAAAATTAGTTTTTTTTTATTAGAGCGGATACACACGAACCCTATATACCCGAATATTGAATTATTGAATTTACCCGATATACAGTAGGAAGTAGGAATTAGTAGGATAATTAAGTACCTACTCATAATTGTAAGAAATTTATTTCCACTCAAAAAGTTTGATGAGGAAATTAGTTCCTAATTTGCTCATCAAACTTTTTAATTTGTTAATTTATCAAATACACGAGTCTTGTTGATAATATACCGCGTTGATTATTGTCGTCGTTGATTATATATTAAGTACCACACACCCTATTTTTATGATTTATAAGTGGACTATTACTGTTTTACATCTTCCAATCCTTAAATTAATTGAAGTAGTTAGTAGGTACATAAGTAGTACGTTAGTATTTAATATACTACTAGGTACCATTGCACATCGCCCTATTTACTTCCGATGCCTTCAGCAGCAGCACGAAAAATCTTAACTCGGGGGAATCAAGTATTGTAGCACGTACTTTTAATAAGTTGTCCAAACCAATGCCGTGTATTTTATTATTTTTAGTGCGTGCGATGAAAACGAGAGATGAGAACAGACCATCCCAATTAATTCCCGTGAATTAGACGGTCTATCCGTTTCTTCCCACACAGATATCGTAAAAGACGTTAAGATTAAAAATGTCACATTCTTGGTCCTTCTTAATGAGACCTGGCAAAATGTGTGTGTGTTTATATATAAATACACACACGACACAGGTCGACATTGGTATTCTTGTTCTTGTTAGTCGTTGACACTCTTGCCAAACTGGTCGTGGTCATCAGTTCGGGTGGTGGCTTGCCTCACAATCCGTTGCCATTCCTCACGAATTGCCGTCTTCCTTGCGCACATGTTGGTATACCAATACTATCAATACTTTTTGGTCTATAAGGGAGTAATAGCATATATTAATATACGAAACACTCTCACGTCACTGTAGCTAATATGTAAAGGTCTTTAAATTTAATAACACCATTGTTAATAATAATAAAAAAACCGTTTTGTATTACGTCGAAAATTGACATTCAAAAACTCAGTAAAGGGCCATTTAGATGGAGCTAGTTTCTCGCCTCGAACATACGATTACCGAATGGAACATAAAAAGTTGCTTCGTCTAAACATTCACGATTCTCGCCCTTCATCTTGGGCGATAATTGCCTCGCATAGAATATATTCTGTCTTCGTGTAAACAGAACTACAAAGCGAGAATTGCCTTGCGAGAATTTGTGCAAGTCGCTACCATGAGTGCAGTCCGCGTGGTCGTGGTTTAATTATATCTGCTCTTCTAGGACAAGAGTTAATAAGACTAAGACTAGTAGTTCAGCGAACAGTAGACCTCGCGAGCACGTACTCTTATCAGCGGCAATTTTTCGCAGTACTTCACAACCAATTATCTCGGAAACCATTGCACGTGACTAATTATGCTCATATTCTCAAACCTAATTTGTGTGCTAAATTTTATCATAATCAGTCCGTAAATAGCGCTACAGCAAACTTCCCCCTTTTTAGGAAAGATGTGCCCTCCACTTAAAATCACTGACGTCTAAAAAATTATATATAATGTCCTGTACAGTCTGACCTGTACAGAAAGCCAAACAAACAACCTAACAAGTATACGGACAGATGAGTCAATTTGGCCAGTTAAAGTAGAGACGCTTCGTTCGCTTCACTTGCTCGGTCAATAAAATACTTTACGTACATTTATACTGTAATATCCTTTAGATTATATTCCTCTACTCCCAATTCTCTCAGAAATGCATTAAGAACTGCTTTTCTAGCATCACGACGACGATTTTATAATGCATATTCTCCGTATTCCACAATACTCGTAATTACCTACTATACCCGCAGTACCAAAATTTAATGATTTTTGTATAACTTTGAGAACAGTTCCGTAGTAATCTCTAAACTCGAAAGGTAAATCTCGCATTCAAATTTATTCAAACCGATTTGTGCGATACTCGTATGAGCAAGAAAAAATGTCGTACGAGATCGTGTTTAGACAAGTCGAGAACTCGTAAGCAAGAATCTTCTTACTATATATTTCGCCGTGTAAACAGTCGCAGGAAATTATTGCCTAGCGATAATTGCTTGCGAATCTCGTATGACATAATCGTAGACGAGAATTTAGTTCTTGCCTGAACCTATGTAAACAGTATGATACGATAATCTTATGGCGATTATTGCTTGGAATAGTTACGTACGAGTTTTCGCCTAGACGCGTACGAGAAACTCTCCTCGTCTAAATGGCCCTTAAAACAAGATGACAACAGATTTGAATAAATATTTGTTATGTATTTTTTAAATAACGGCTGTTCTATATTATATCACTGAAGTATGTATATAAAATACGATTAGTAACAATTTGTATGGAACTTATTTCAAATTTCTACCTATAGTAAAAGGAAAACCTTTACTAAATAGAATACGGTCTAGAATAAAATCACTAAAAATTTTACATAATGTTACATTTACACGCAATTTAAGTAACAGGGCCGTACAATAGAAACGTCACTACCATATACGTACATTTTACCTGACCCACGTTATACATAAGGAACCTTTTTTACCTTCACCAATTATAAAGAGCTACGTTTATTTGGCAAACTTCCCTTTACACAGTATTTTTACGGGAGATTTCTCAATGGAGTACGTCTTTGAAGGGAAAGTAGAATGTATATTTATTTACGTGTATGACTGGTTTCTTGAGTCGTGTTAAATGAATGGAAACAATTTGAAAAATACTTTTCTACGTACTTTTGCTTCGTAATATTTTAATTGTATACAGCTTATGGTCAATGCCTAAAGTATAAAACGGAACTTTTATGTGATACAATTTACACGATGCGATTAAAATTCAGAACGTTAATTTGTCGTTTACAACTTTTAAAACTTTATAATTTAAATTATATGTTTTATTCGTACTGGAAAGGAGACATGAAATGTGGAGCTATAAGTTCAAAGCTGATCAACCGATGGGGTAAAATAATACGCGAAGCATGTCCGTGTTCGTAAGTTTAAACTCTCCAATCTCATGTCAAAGTAGTAATTTTGTATTTTAATGAAAAATCACTTCAGTAGTATGTATACGAAAGTGGGTGGGTTGTGCGTAAGAGAGTGACTGCATGAATTTCAGTGATATTTACTATGAAGACAGCTGAAACTTCTGTATAATTTGTCCATTTTATTATGGTTTTTTGACAGCTCATGCCCATGAAGTTTCGTATTGTTTAAGTTAAAATTTCATAAACATAATATTGTACTTCATGGACGGGTACCGCCTCCTTAGTGATGTGCCACACATAAAGATTGTGCCACAGATTACAAATAGTCGGAAGAAATAAATGCTAATATGTAAATAAGTTCTAATATTTTATATAAAGAGAAATACAACACAATTTTAAGGTTGAAACTATTAAATTAAAATATTACCATTATATAAAGTTTAACTTACTTCTTAGTATAAGGTATATAAATAAAACAACTAAAATAGTTTAATTCCTTTTTTATTAATATCAGCCGTCAGAATCATCATTTGTACTAGATTTGTCCGAGAGAAGAAGACTCATCTTCAGCATTAATAATCCCATCAAAAACAAAAATGTGAAATGAGAGCCAAGGCTAACATTATGATATATGCCTTGGTTGTTGACTTCTACGACAAAAGATGTAAGATCTAAAATGGATGCCAAGTTCAATGGTCAGTCTTGAAATTTATTTATTAATACAAAAAAAAGGTATAATAATAACGATTTTTGTACTTTAATATCTAAATAAACATTGGTGTCTTTATGAAATTTGAAGTTATGTTAAGGGTGAGAGTAGGTAGGTACATTACATACTACTAGAAAACTACTACCATAAATAATCTCTCAATCCTTGACTCGTAAGATTATAAAATATATTCGCGACATCAAATCACACGCATTATTTATTATATCCCGCAGTATTTCGTTGACATCTTGCTAGATAATAGTTTACATAGAAATAATGTCATTGGACACTACTGCATACCGTTTAGTAGTTAGGCAGTGTAATTATTTAGTAGATAAATAATTTATTAAAGTAGTAGTTTTCTCGTGCTTATACGCCCTTTACTAGCCTATATTTATGAGGTAAGAAAGAACGGGTGCCTTGGCTAGTAAATGAATACCTGCTCGGGGTTGAAGGCTGAAGGCCACGACTACAGCAATAGATTGGCTTTTAATAAGTCTCAGGGGTGAGATTTTATACCTACATAATCACTACTTGCGACCAGTATAATGTGTAGACTTTAGATTTAGTACTTTAGTATGGACAGGACAATAGTACATGAAGGATAGCTAGCGGACTGAACTCGCTAGCTACCAATACCCGGTAGAACTGCGGTGTGGGCAGGCAAGCGGCTCCACGCCGGTCTACTGGTTATGCAGCGGAGGTGTCTAACTCCAGCAGGGGTGGTGCGGCAGAGTCAGTAGAGCAGGGCGCTGGGCCTTCCGTGGGTGAGTATTAGTTATATGCGGGCAGAAGACCTCCGCAGCTAGTAAACTGAATACGGAGGTATTCTTCCTCTAGGAACTCTGTCAACGACAAGAAGTCTGACTTAGTTTCAGTGTTTTAGTAAGCTAATGTCTTCAGTTAACCTAGCTGTTTAGATTAGGCACCCTTTGAGACGCAACTCACCCAGTCTGGGGTTCCTTATGGAATGCGGGGAACAGGGCACCACCTGTGATGCAGGCGCAGTGAAGCACAATGCCTATAAACAAAAGCTTGGTGGAGAATAGGGACTCTTAACCTCAAAATGTAGTGGCACGTGATGCACCTTCGACAGATACCTGCGCAACCAGGAATCCGTTCTCGAGTGGCGTGTAGTACTGGCCGCTACGGCTTCCACGCAGATGGTGGATTCTGGTTGGCGCTGCTTGTCTCACCACGCCTTGAGTTACATTTTTTTTGCTTTTTGTCACTAACTGATCGCGTCGACACGATCCCAGAATTAAAAGCGTTTGGCCTGTCATCCACAAAGTAGATTGGATATGACATAACGTCAGCTGTCATTAACAGATATTAACACTGACTTATGGATGCGGACGTTTTGCGCCGCGGATGAGGCAAAAAGTCGGAAACTCACAGATGCAAAATGAGACGTTACATCTTTTCAAAGAAATAAAAAGTTTAATATAGTTGGAATTTCTTAATTCAGATTGTAGTCATATACATGACCACGAATGGCTTCAGCGTCAAAGTTGTCAACTGCTGTCACATCTCGAGGCCGGCGTTTTCTTTTTGGTGTAGAAGGCTTGATTTGTTCTAAGCCGCTCCTGTCGTAGGCTCCGGTAATAATTTTAGTTCACAGTTGTAAGACTGATACCCAACGCTGCCGCAATATGGTTTCGCACTTGCAAAGTAGGTATAAGCGGACCGCCATTTTAATTTTCTTGTTCAAAGTAATCATGAAGTTGTAGCACTAATTGTCTCGATTGTCTTTTCAACCCACGTTCTTTCGGCATTTTCAGGATCAATGTACTCAGCTCAGTCTAAGTACTCCCAAAAGTTGCACCGAACAATTAAACTACTCAACTCGAGGTATAACAAATGCGAGAGAATATTCAGTGAACGTAAATACGTGTGACTAGCATGAGCGTTTTGTTGTGAGTGATAGATTACGTTAAAATGGCGGCCAGTCGGACAGCCGGTTGATGTTTCCAGTTGACCATATGAATCTTACGATTAGAATATTTATTTTTCATATTAATAAATGAAGCCGCACACATACGGATTAATATTTATTTACAAATAAGCGAGTATTAAATCAAAATTTACATTTGTCGATATTAAGTATAACGTTCTTTAGGACATCACTAACTTGTCAGTCGTCGAGCTTTCAAAAAACCATTAATAAAATTGACAAAGTATACTCATAATTCTGATATAAGGTACTTTCTGAGGATTAGCGTTAACCTAGTTCCAGGCGGACGAAATCGCAGGCTAGTATAAAATATATTTCAACATTTATCAGATTTAAATATAAATGATAATAATTATATTATTATTATAACCAGTTCCAACCAATTCTCGAAAGCTTGTACAGATGTCAGTCTGCAATACAATAATAATCAGAGACACTTTTTATACTAACCTAAGTGTAATATGGAATTTATCGTTTTGATCTGTTAATGTTAAAATATTAATATATTTCTACATTCTATGTTGTTTAAAAAGTAACCAGTGAACACTTTTAAAGTGTTTTATTTCTCCATTTGTTGAAATCCAACCGTGTTTTACGTGAACACGCAAAATAAATAGCACATTCGCTACGTGAAAATCAAAATGAACTGCAAATAAATCTGGTTGATTACTCAAACATTTCACTTCCGGCAATAATACAATTTCGACCGTTGTAAATGCGAATATTATATCATAACTATAAGATACATTTAATTATTAAGCAATGGACTTGAAATAATCTTCCACGGTCACTAAGTTACCGTAAACGTAAGTGCTTTTAAGTGGGTCGACCCGGATAAGGGATACGACCGACCTCTACTCATGTAATCCACCTTTGAACCTAAGTTCTGAGTGGTAAAGGTCAGATTACAATAACGCGCCATTTCTTAAATTATTTATAGAGATTTTAAACACAAAAACTGGTCTTTAAAATAATGACGTTGAAAACACTTTTGAAGGTATCAGTGAGACAGCGGGAGCCTAGTCATGTAAATATACGCAATTAAAAGGGATAAACCCCGTTCACCAGAAAGTTTTAAAGCTTTCACCCCCAGAATGAAGTTTTAATCCTTATTGAGTTGGTAATGTGTGTGTGGAGGGAATCCTTTTTGAATTTATCTTGCGGCGAAGACAGGATGGCCTACATCCGGAGCGTGTTTTCATTTCGGATTTGCTGGAAAGTTGCCGCGAAATCCGAGCATCTGCGCTATTCCTACAGGATATTTTCTTTTCCCCCTTCGACATGCGATCTTGACGACTGACTTTGCGATTTAAAAAGATTTGCAGCGCCAAAACCGCTTACCGTAACGCCCTGTGCCAGCAACGTAGCGCTCTCGGCGATAAACGGTTACTTATAGAGTTTAGCCTTGGTAAGCAGTTACTTATGAGTTATGATAAAGCTCGTTTATATATTTACAGCATCTTATGAAACTTTACACATATACTATACATGTTCTATACACTATATATACCTATATGTATATTTTTTATTTTGCCATATTTTGATCATCGCGGTGGCTAACATCATTTATTTTTAGTGAAAAATCTTGTAAGCTTGACATAACACCATGAGGTATAAAAAAATCTAAAGGTATTGTAGAAAAATATATATATATTGAGTCATCATGCTTCTCAACAGCTATTATTAATAACTGCTGTAAAGCAGTTTTTCTTATAGTTTTCAAATAACTAATGCTAAACACAAATTCTATTAAGCAGTAAGCATGATTTACAGAACAAATACAGTTTTTTAGAAGAAATCTACAGTCACACTAATTTTATAAATGCGATTGTTTGTGAGTGAGTGCGTGTATATGTGTGTTATTTTTAATCTTGAAACGGTGTAAAACGTTCGGATGAAATTCGGAATAGAGACAGCTTAAACCCTTGAGTAAGTCAAGATAATTTGTATCTCAATTCAACGGATTCCGGAAATATCGCGATAACCTAACACAGACGAAGTCGCGGTCAGATACCAGACAGATAGATAGATATACTTGTTCTATATAAAGAAAACATACAATTTTATCACTGCTGCATGTAGTATGAATAAAAATATAATATATTCATTCTGTATACACAAATTAATCCCGAAAAAATATGTTTTTATGTTAAACATAGCCCCAAACAATTAATAAAACAATTTAATTTACTTCAACCCCTCGCACATAACTAAGGTACCGTTTAGGCAATAAAATAAAATGAAAACTCAAGACATCGTTAAGGGGTAACTGAACCTTTCAGATATACTTCCAACCCCAAAATTCAAGTGCCTAGTCAGAAGACTGAAGTAAAGCCAAGGGTAGGGGAGAAACAAACATAATATATAAATATCTAAGAAAACGTAACATCGTTCATAATATAATTCATACAGGTATTTCAAACAATACGTAGATTTTACGTATTTCAAACAAGACGTAGATTTTACGTATTTCAAACAATACGTAAATTTTTATATTTAAAACAATTTGTTTCAATTTAACAAACTATAATATTAAGTACAATAGCAACGTCGTAAACTTACCTCCCCATCAGCGACCTTCTACTATTTTTATTTGGAGATTCTACTTTACTTTGCTATATGATTTACTTAGATGTAAAAGAAATACAGGACCCGACTAAATTAAAAGGAATACCAGTAAAGCAAATTGAACGCAAAGAAAACGTCTCTATTCTGCTTATCTTAGATTTAGGTTGCTGAAATATGAATTTTAACAGTCTACAATACTGGGCAACGGAATTATCATGTACATCGCTAAGATTCAGTTTTGAGTGCCAAATGTAACTGTTATTATCTTTCTTTGGCTTTATGCACTGCGAGCATGGATTATCGATGGATACATTTTGGTAATAATTATAGGTAACAGTCAGCCCGCGTTAAAACTATCACGGCTAGATCCATGTGAGAGACAAAGTACGATAGCTGATAAAAATATATTTATAGACGTGATAAGTTTATTGTGAGATCAGTACTCGCACTGTATCTTACAAAGAATAATGCCGATTTCAAGGAATAGTATTTGTCATTTCACTCTATTTCTTTATTGAAATCAACATAGATAACTATGTTTTGCATAAATAAAATAAAAAGATAAAAGCCTATATAGGAAATATAGATAATAATGTAACAAATTAATATTTATGAAAAACTATTAATTTTGTTGCCTGTTTTAGATTTCCGTACCTCAAAAGGAAAAAGGAACCTTCAAACTCTACCTTATACTCAACTTGTCTGTCCATCTGTATGTCAAAGTCCTTTTTCTCAGGAATGCGTAGAGGCATCAATTTGAAATTCACATCAAATACTCATCTACGGTCTCTTTAAGCTGTGAATAAATGAGCACAACTTGTGACTTAACACAAGTCTAAAGATGTGACCGTTAAAGTTGCATCAAAACCTATAGGTTGACCTAGAATCGTGAAACTTATATAAATTAATAAATCTGAAAACTGTAAAAATGTAGTTCAATACCAAAACAGTGCTTTTATTATTAGGCGCAGCTAGTGCACCGTGCGCAATACGGAACCCTCGGTGCGCGAGTTCAACTCTCACTTGGCTGAATTTTCTTCTTCTTCTATACTTTTCAAACAATTTCTCATCAGGCAAATTGATTATCTAACTTGTCTTCTTTGTTCGGACGTTGACGTAGTGTGTCGTTTCAACGTTGCATTTGACGCAGCATATATACATTGGCATTACTGCTGTGTGATTCTATAATGATTCGTCGATGCACTCGTCGACGAGCTCACCGATGTCAAATACTTTATGAGATATCGCCCTTGTACATATGGTTGTTTTTTCTACGTTTCTTGTCACCTCGTCATTTGTTTCACGGATGTTGTCAAAGATGCAACGATGTTTGCTCTCAGAGAATCGCACGGCTGATATATCAAATAAATTACATGACTTTTTAGTTGACTGCTAGATTGACTTGTAAAGGCAGAAGCTCACGTACGGTTTTGTGTTGTTTATTTCGTGTATTATGGAATTTTCCGTAGTCTTAATTATTTTTTCGATACTTGATCCTTCGTGTAGGTAATACTTTGGTGTAATAGACAAAAAAGCGTTTTGAAGAGAAAATAAAATATGTTTATGTAATAAATATATACAAGATCAGAATAATTGTATGAAAGCTTTCTGGTGTTTATTAATTTGTAAATTATTTAAGACCGAATACATGACTGCTATATAGCATAGATATAATATATAACATACTGCATAGACATACTGTATAGCAGTCTGTTTTCGGTCTCGTATTCCGAGACCGAGCTTTCAGGCGCACATTAGGTCAACCCTATATACAACAATTAGAGGAGTGGTAGCCGGTATGAATGGTAATACACCTACCATTAAAAAACGTCCCTATCTACTAGATATTTATTTTTATTCAAAATACAAAGGTCTGTACAATCACTCTAATTAATAAGACCATCCCCTTTTATGGGCGAAGGATAACGATGAGTTTGTGGACACGTGGTGGGTTTGTCAAAGTTTCCGGCAAGCGAAAGTTGTTGAATCACAAATTCTGACTATAAAGTATAAATATTACAGCCAACATGAGCTGGTGACCTAATCGAGCCACCTGATTTTCTAGTGTCTTTAGTACATTCTGTATTCCATTACATATCTTAATCTGACTGAAACACCTACCTAAATTATCGATATAAACAGTAATACCTCAAAGTTTTAGATTGCTTCTATGCTGGATATACTTCAGTAAGTTCTTCACGAATTATCCCAAATAACGTTGGGTTGGGTTTCAAGCTCGATGTAACCTTATATACAAACAAAAGCCTAAATGTTGAGATCTATAGTAACTGAATACAACAAGCAATATCATAATGTTTGTACCCTGATTATATCTTTATTTTTTATTGTGCTGTGAGAGTACGTTTAAATCCTTTTTCGAGGTAAGATTATATAAGGCAGAGGAGTTATTGTTTCTGAAGAATCCCTTGTCTTCTGAATGAATGATAATATTAAACCCCACTGAGACATGAAATGTAGGTTGTTCTAGAACCCAAATATCTACTTACATAATAAAAAAGATTATTTCAAATATACTATTATCATAAACATGCCTTAGACGTAGGCAATGCAAAAAGTATGATTGTTTTAATTAAATTATGAGTCAATCTACATGCACAGCTGACTTTTTTTGAATAACAAGCCATGCGGAAAAAGTACCTTACCTTTGTACTCGTAAATAATTTTCATATCTCTCATCGGATGGCTTCTGAGAAAATATCCACAAAATTACATTCCACTTGACAATCAAATACGAAATTAACTACACTGAGACTTCACATTATGTGTACAACCACTTCGTTTGTCTGTTTTTATTTACATTCTTAATCAAGGTTCACTGAAAAATCTGTATCGCACGTGACGGTGATTGGTGTAGTGTTATGGTCGTGTAACGTGATATTATGAAAGAAGGTATGTGAGGAATGCGGCGACGGGAGACGTGACGCGTCATCGACAACGCGGGTGCGACTGACCGGGGCGGGGGTGAGTGAGCAGAGCTTCTACGGCCGCCTAGCTTGTATCCGTAGCGCCTCGTAGCCCGTAGCGCCTCGCTGTAGCTCCGTAGACTGCGCGCCGCCCGCCCAGTACTACCGGCATCCCGATACAAAATTAATACTTGTTTTGATAAAAGCGATTTCGATTTGTCGACCCCCGAATCGGTAAAGTTAGAGGGATCTTGTTAGCGATAAAGGGTGCGCTAATCAACATCGAGTTCGACAATGTTAGCAGGGCTTTTTATGTACTTGTTAACGGATTTCCTTATATTTTCTTCTTATTTTAGCCTTTTTACATTATTGAATCAATTTAAATTTGAACATTTACAAAACAATAACAATTTTGCTAACCAATTTACTCCTACGAAATAAAAGATAATTGAATAACATAGTAATATATTGATGTGAGTTGGCACTGTACAACATATTCTGTTGATGTAGTTTGAGTCTCAACTAACATTTTATCTCAACTAACATTAATACTGTGCGTCAAGGCATACATTTTTTTAAATTAAATAACTAGTAAGAATTGTAGTTTTTATTACAGTTTTGTTATATGTATAGATTTGTGATATCTTTGACTTTCACTATTAAACCAGTATATTATTTATCATTTTTCAGTGTTAACATTTCAGTCAATATTTACAGAAAAGTGTTCAAAATGTTGCAAAGTTTTAAAACACATGAAATATTGTCAATTTGAATGCATTTAATTTTGCTTAATTCCAATATTTGAGGATTGCGAAAGTTTAATAACTCATTATGGGTATATTTCATTAATTAGGAACATACATACCTATTTGTCTAATGTAAAAGGTGCGTTCCATTTCACTCATAGATGTTGCAGTGTTTCTGCTTTTAGTTATTTTTAATACAGCTGGTGTTTATTTATGGTTGTGCACACGTAACGGTGAACACGTAAGGTTTTATTTTTATTTATTAGTGTAAACATTTTAGATTCTTAGGGCAAACTTACATAAGTGATAAGCTTTGTACTTACTATTCTTGTTCAATTATTTTTTTTGTTTGGTTGTCCTGCATTTTTGTGTTATTTTATGTTTTTTAATACCTTTGCCCAGCACAAATTGGCAGGTGGATTTAAATGTGCCTGGTTGTTACACACATTTTATTTGAATTAATAGTTATAGTATATATTATTTAATTATTATTTATTTATTTATTAATAATAAGTAGTGATAATGAATATGTATCTTGTTCTTCCTCTGATAATGTAGAAAGTAATTTTGAGAGCATTCCAAATCTTTCAACCACAATTGAGTGTCTTTTCAGTGAGGTACCAAACATTTTTAATCTAATACACATTAATGCGCAGAGTATTCCGGCTCATTACTCCGATATGCTGGCATCATTTGAGCATAAAAACATTCATGCCATTCAGTTTCTGAGACATGGCTAAAGCCATACCTCCCCACTGTATCGTATTCGTTACCTGGGTTTCAATTAATCCGTAACGACCGCACTAGCAGTAGAGGTGGTGGTGTTGCCGTATATCTCCGAGCACACTTTCCTTTCACCATTGTAGATATGTCAGCGCAACCACCTCCGACGGATGCCGGTGAACACCTATTCATAGAAGTTTCTTTATCCCATTCTAAATTACTTCTTGGTGTTTTCTATTCACATTCCTCACATGTTAATTACTTTGACTCATTTGAAAAGCTTCTGGAAGGTTATACTCCTTCTTACGATCATACCATTATAATGGGTGATTTCAACACGTGTGTACTTAAACAAGACTCTCGCTTTACAGCGCAGTTTTGGTGGTATTGATCTTAATTGTTTACGTAACGACATCCTTGAAATAGATTGGTCCGCAGTGTACAATGCCATCACAGTCGATGAGAGAGTGAAAAATTTCAACAAGATGTTATTAAATCTATATGATAACCACGCCCCTCTCCGGCCAGTCAAGATTAAGCATCTCCCTGCACCTTGGCTTACCAAAGATATCAGATTCTTAATTCATAAGAAAGTAATAGCCAAGGCAAAGCTTAAGAATCAAGTGACTGACCTGAACAAAGCTAAGTATATTTATAGTCGTAATCTATGCAATAGAGCCTGTAGGAACATATTCATGAATCTGTTAAAAATGAAAATTCGTCTAACGTATGGAACTTTCTAAAAACGTGAGGAGTTGGAAAACAACGCCAAGCTCATTTTCTTCATCAACTAGATATAAACAAACTAAATCAACATATCTATATATCTCAAAATCTTGTGCTTTTGATGCGATTATAAAGGCATCTACTTTAAACTATTTTCTTCCATTCCAACTCCTGACTACTTGTCCTTTTTGTTTTGTCAATTCACTGAAAGTGATGTTAAGCGAAGTATATTAACCATTTCGTCCAATGCAGTCGGTAGTGATAGTATCAGTCGCAATATGATCATGCTCATACTTGATGAAATCCTTCCAGTTATCCTACACATCCTCAATGCATCCATCACTAACGGCACCTTTCCATCAATATGGAAAGAAGCCCAAATAATTCCTCTCCAAAAAAAAACAATCCAACCTCATACACTGATTACAGTCCAATATCTATTTTACCCTTCCTATCTAAAGTCTTAGAACGCCTCATACACCAGCAACTTAGTTCGTTCCTTAATAGAAATGATCTCCTTATCCCTTTTCAATCCGGATTTCGTCCTGGTCATGTTAGAGTATCAGCTCTAGTTAAAATCACTGACGATGTTCGGTATAGCATGGCTGATGGGCAAGTGACAGTATTATCACTATTTGACTTCAGCAACGCTTTTAATACTGTGGACTTCGACGTCCTTCTAGGAATCCTTCGCTCTCTTAACATTTCTCCTACAGTGATTGAATGGTTTCGCAGTTATTTGTACGGGCGCCGGCAACGTATATGAATTGATGATACTTATTCTTCATGGTGTATTACTACTGCAGGTGTTCCGCAAGGTGGTGTATTATCTCCTCTTTTGCTATTTTTACTAACACAATTTCTGATCAACTTACTTCGTCCTACCACCTATATGCAGATGATCTTCAAATTTACAGGCATGCACCAATAGACAAACTATCCGAGGCAATAGATTCCACCAATTTAGACTTGGGCAAAATTCTTAAGTGGAGTAAATCGTATGGTCTCAATATAAACCCTGAGAAAACTCAAGTGATAGTCATCTGTAGTTCTCGTATGATTTCCAAAATCTACTGGTTTCGTCTCCCACAAGTCTTATTTGACGGAACTTGTTTAAAAATTAGTGAAACTATTAAAAACCTTGGTGTTATCATCGATAGGCAATTATCATGGGAACCTCATTTAGCAGAAACCAGCCGAAAGCTCTTTGCCTCAGCACTCACTCCGTAGGTTCACTCCGTAGATTACGAAATTTTCTTCCAACTTCTCTTAACAATCTCTTTTACTCCCGATACTTGATTATGCTGATGCCTGTTATCTGGATCTTACCGAAGTACAGCTTAATAAATTAGAACGCCTTCAGAATTTCTGTATTCGCTTCATTTTTGGTCTACGCAAGTATGATCACGTCTCAGAATATCGCCAGAAGCTAAAATGGTTACCTATCCGCCTTCGCCGGAATACGCAAATACTTTCCCTCCTTTACAATATACTATTCTTTCCTTCTACGCCTTCCTATCTCAAGGAGCGATTTGAATTTTTATCCATCAGCACTTCTCGATCCTTGCGTGCCTCATCTTCTCTTCTGTTAAGGACCCCTGTACACTCTGCGAAAGTCTCTCACAATTCATTTGTAGTGCACGCTGTACGACTATGGAATGTTCTGCCTCCTTCTATCAGACAAGCAAAATCAATTGGAATATTTAAAAAGATGGTTCAAGAGCATTATTTGTCATCTTTTTGTCATCGTTTGCTGAATCTGCTTCACATTTCCTTTAATATTGTTATTATATATATATATTTATAATATTTATTATTATATATATTTATATGTATTAATAGTTATAATAAATACATACATATTAGTCTGTATTTATTATTTTATTGATTATTAACATTACATCTCATTTAAATGATCTCATATAATCTTATTTTAAAGTAGTTTATAGTATTATTATATAAGTATATGTATTTATTATATTATTGATATTTATGTAGGTATTTAAGATTCTACTTTATGTTTTAATTAATAGATAATTATTTTTTGTAACTATTCATTTAAACCTGTCTTCTTAATATTTAAACTTTGTTTTAAGTATTTATCTTGTTGCACACCACCGTCTAAACTTTTCATTGTTGTCCTGTCCATTCAATGGTTGTGTGTAATAGATTGCATTAGCGATAAGACCGCCAATTGTATTATCATAGTTCTAATATTTTTACTCGTAAGTAGGTTAATTAGTTAATTTACCTACTGTATATTTATTATTTTCATGTGGTAAGCAATAAAGAGTTATTGTATTGTTATATTGTATATTTTATCAATAATAAATATTCACAAGAATTATGCGCTAAAATATAAAACTATTGATATAGGAGGGACTTAAGGACGAAATCCCTTAAAGTGAGTTCAGGAAAGACAAATATTGTGACAAAAGCCTAACAGACACGAGAGAGTTTTGAAGGCGGACACTGCAAACACACAAGACCGCCCCTTACATGAGTAGGTATAGAGATGGGTTTAGTACGACGAGCAATTTTACACTTCATGTATTTTGTGTCGTTTTGTATGACTTTGTACGTCGGAGGCGACAGCAGAGCTACTTGTCAATTTTGAACCAAATAATTCATATAAGGATCGGGTTACAGCTGCTTATGATGGTAAAGGCTCATATTAGTATAAACATATGTGAATAAATGAACTTGTATCTAATTTACAAAGAAATTGGTATTATTTCTGCACGTGGGCAAAAGCCTTATCCCGAGTGGCTCATGACTTTTAGAGACAGAGTTATCGAAGAAAAAAGAAAGTATTCAAATTCAGTTTAACTATGGTCATTACGTATTTGACTTTGAGCAAAGCACTCCAAAACTAATTTATAAACGTTCATCTTCAAAATATTATCGCCTCTAATTTCGTAAAAAATAGTTTCGTCTCTAATCACGTACTCGTATTTTGTTTTTCTGGAATATAACTTATTCTATATGTTGGTCAAATCTAAGTAGCCTGTGTAACACTTGGGCTAGCCTGTGTGGAGGTGGGAGTAGGATTTGGCTTCACTTGTACCGGGACAGTAGACAGTAGTAGTCATCTGGCTGGTCCTCCTGTGGTGGGTGGAGGTGCTCTGCGGACATGAATATTTGAGACGTACCGCAGCATCAGGAAATAGGACGTGAGAAGACTCTGGCCTCATATATACTTCCAGTGGTAAATATGTTGCCGAGTAGTAAACTCCTCGTTTGGCAGCGTTGTAGACGGTTTCCACCTTCTGCGATGGGTTGATATTGGTGTTAGGCGGAGAAGGACAATTCCATAAAACTATTTAACTTTTTAGTCCTGAATACACAGTGTTTTCAGAATACATGCGAGATGCAGAAGGGGGAAAATGTTTTATATACTTAATGTATTTTATAACTTCACATTTTGCTTTTTATTAAAAATACTAAAGTAAAAAGTAAACTAATAATGATAGAGCTAAAATACTTCAGACATGAATGAAATGACGGTTATCAGGGCTGTGTAGGTAAATATGTACTTGGCTATACTCTGTTTTAGCACAAAGTGGACACTCGTCTAGAAACTCATTATTTCGTGTCTAACTTTATTCACGGTTGTTTGTTGTTATCAAAGCACTGACTGTGGCCAATTTCCTTTGAAGCAGCAACTAACAATGGTTCTAATGTTCGTGTGGTATTCGTGTAAAGTTGTACAATCAAGCCTCATTAGTGTATTAGTAATTAACTAACTAACTAGGCTTGTAACGTAGGTGTCAACGTTGTCAGAAATACTTTAGGGTTCAACGTTCTGAGCATTTAAGATATTATTAAATTATAACGCATGATCTCCAATTTTGTCTATTACATTTTAATTCCATGTATTTAGATTTTAGGCACGGAACAGAAAATAACTATTTTGTTATAGTTGGCTCCGCAATATACCAAAATTCGAACTTTGTGTATGTAAATGAAAAGAATAATACCTGCTTAGCAAAACCAAATCCGCGTCTTAACGCGGGTTCGAATACCATCCAAGGATACACAAATTATGTAAAATTAGTTCAAGTATTCGTTCAACAATAATTGTTATGACATTGGTGTGTTGATTGTAATTCAGTAGCTTATATTCCGTGACTAGCCATAATTATCTAAATCTTTGATTAGCTTTTGAACAGCGACTCAGTTTCCTGATACGAGTACATCCAATTAACCTTATTTCAAATGTTTTGGTAAGTAATCAATCCAACTTGTATCAAATTCCATTCAAATTTGGTCGTAATTATTCTATACTTGCTTTTGCTCGGGACTTTATCCATTGGTTTTGTTCAAATCGTGATCCCGAAGTTCCATCGGGAGCTAAGTTGTGAACTTATGTGTTTGATTGGGGTGAAAAGTCATCTTATGTCACTCGCTACAACCCTTTAAATTAGGTCAATCGATTGCTCCGTAAAAGAAGGACTAACACACAAACCAAATAAGAAACATTCACATACATTATGGTGTTGAGTGTACTATCCCAGAACAAATGATTAACTTATGATAAATTAACACTCATAACTCTGTAGTTTTATTATTTATTTATGTTCTTCTCATTATTCAAGTTTTGGAAAAATGTGTTAACTTCAAAAACAGTATAGTTAAGATTAATTCAGACGAAAAAATATTTCTAATACTACAAAAAAATTGGTGCTAACTTTACTTAATTTGTATGGAATTACGGTCAACCAGATTTAAAATAAATGGCTTTTTTCAGTGAGTTTTTAAATGATCATCAAAGTTGTCGAAAATAATGTTTATTCAGTTTTTCGCGAGTGGAGTAGGTTCATCACTGCCAATTCCATTTTCAGCTTTAAATACCGCATCGTAATTTTGATAAAAATTGCCTTATTTATATCTGATCATATGATGCGTGTGCGTGAAAGTGTTTGACTAGAACTGATGTTTTATCGTCATGAAATTGACGGGTATTATTAACGTTAATTTCAACGTATACAATAAATCTATCAAATATTAGACCCTGCACATGTGGCGGCAAGAATGAGCGGCGAGGCATTTCATCAACCGTCGAGCTGACCCGGTTTTCCCAACCGATATAGATCGGAAGCGCGTGCATTAATTTATTACCCGTAAAAAATTTGATTTTAAATATTTACATTAGTAATAGTTTTGTAACACGATAAGCACTTCCCAAGAAATCAGTTATTAGAGCACAATCACCAGTAGGGCTATTATGTATCTCAGTTGCTAACAAATGTTGATTGAAACCGAAGAAAATGGCGGCTCTATGTCACTTTTGTTAGCTCCAGTCATTCACTTACTAAAATTTTTGCTTACTGGAGTTATCAAAACTGACATAAAGCCGCCATTTTTCTAGATTTCAATCAACATTTGTTACCAACTGAGATACATAATAGCCCTACAGAAGGCAAAGTTTGGTCCTTTCTGTGATTCATAGGTATACTTACTGTAGAGTACATTCTGTGGTTTGATTATTGAAGTTTGATTATTGAGTCACTAGCGCAGAAGGTACGAACTCAAAATTGATGGTAACGTGACAAGTTCTTTTTTATAGTCATGGATGCGATATAGGCATATGTACTGCTTCATTGATGCTCTTTATTCCAGACATACTGCGTTAATGCATCATGCATTTTGTGACTCTTTATTTATCTGATGATTAAGAGTTCAGTAGTGTAGAACATAATTTAATTACTAACAGAAGTCGATAACATTCATCCTTACTTGCTATTTACCATTCGTTTGTTATATTCGATCTACTACTACTACTACTAATTTACTATGTGCAAATTAGTACCTTAAAAATATTAATAATGGTCTATACTTAATTCACCATCAAGCACTAGGATAACAGGAATATATAGTGACAATAGAATGTCTATATGTCGTCGGCTTTGACACTCTTTGTTTTGCTTAGCTATGCTTGTAGCGTGACTTTAAATGTCAACCCTAAAAACTTTTATTACTTTAGCGCATGCGACAAACGCCCCCTGACTAACGCTGCCACGGCGATATAATGCGGTCGCAGCTGGCGCGCGGACCGTCCACATACAATTGGATTTTTAACCGTGGAGTCCATTGGACACTGTATTGTCTTTATTGGGTCACTGGATATTAGGTTTGACGTAACGTGTTTTAATCAAAAATATTGGTACGTGGTATTAGTCCTTCAGTTACAGGCAAAAAACGATACCAATATATAAACACAGCGTCACTATTACCTGACCACCAAACAAATGTATAGAACATACCTTCATAAACTAGTAAAGTCCAACATTAAACATCTTCTTCTTCTACGTCGTTGCCTCATGGATGAGGGTCATGATCATCACAAGTGGTTTTTCCCACTAAGATCTTCCAGGCTTCTCTGTTTTGAGAAAGTTAGATGGATGCGTGAATGGTGAATTTATACGCCTGTTTTACAGTAAGTATCGGTCCATCGGGTCGGTGATCTTCCTCTACTTCTCTTTCCTCCCATGTACATTAAACATAACATTAAAGATACGTTACAGCATAATCTGCCCTTTATGTTGCCACTGCTGAGACTCGAGCCTTTCGAGATAGGAGTTCCATAATCATAGGGCCATAATCTACCACGCGGGCCTAGTGCAGCTTGGTGGATAGGCTAATGGCCAACCTATGTCGAAGTTCGAAGGCCTATATATAGCCTGACGACTGTGGTCTTAAGACGAACAACCAGGACCAATGGCTTAACGTGCCCTCTGAAGCACGGAGCGCTCAGTTGAATAATGCAATTCAATAATGCAGCGGTCACTTATCCAACTCCTAGCTGCACCAAGCGTTGCTTAACTATTTGATCGGTTAAGACCAGCAAGTGACGCTCCGCTGCGAGTGCTTCATACAGCGACTGTTAGTAACTCCAAAATATTTTTTCTAATATTATGTGCTATCTCTGTGATATACTGGATAATTCGACTTTCTCTGTGACTGTAACAACAGCTCACTCACAGACTCGGGATTATTAATAGAAATATACAAAAACAACTATTGTTTGTGAAATTGTGTGGTGAAAAATGAGAACGAGAATATTGCTTGATAAAATATATTCAATAGTTTTATTTTCGGGTCAGCAATCGCGAGTCACATGAAAGACATGATGTTTCTACATAATTAACATTGACCAAAGCTATTGTGTTGTTCATTCATAAATCATGTTACATAATTTACGAATTAATTACAATGACTGGCTTCGTTGTAAAGACTGTAGCTGAAATGAGTAGCTGTGATGGGTCAACTGTTCAAACTCCAAGTCAGTTGGCAGTTGGTCGGACCGCTCTGTGAGTTGGAACTGCAAAACCTGCCAGCCAAGTGCTAGCTAAAGTAGAGGCGACGGGTGACCGAAAAGCTGGCGCCTACTGTGGGAAAAACTTAGAATTGCCATCCAGCGTGACAATGCTGCCAGCATTTTGACTTAGTAGTAGTATTTATTTTTACATTAATTTTTTTTGGAAAAAAATTGTATCTGTATATAACTTAAAGTTTAAATAACAAAATCACTCACAATATATGTTTTATATATAAACGCAGGCTGTATTAAAATAAAATTACTTTTGCAAAGGACTACAGAAATAATAATCATCATATTATCGCAGCCGTAGGACGTCCACTGCTAAACACATGCCTCCTCCACAAGCTTCCAAAAAAACCGGTTGGAAACGGCCTGCATCCAACGTCGTCCTGCTACTTTTATCAGGTCGTCAGTCTACCTTAGTCCAGTCAATCGGCCATCTGTTCTGCGTGCTATGTGGCCTATACCCACTGGCACTTCAACTGGCTAATTTTCTGGGCTATGTCGGTGACTTTATAGTTCGTTTACGGATCTCCTCATTTCTGATTCGGTCACGTAGAGAAACTCCGACCAAAGCCCTCTCCATAGCTCGTTGTGCGTCTTTGAGCTTGCTTATGAGGCCCATAGTAAGAGACCAGTAGTTAGTTTGTAGACCATTAGTGACATATGTCATCACTGATAACACACATAATAATATAACAGAAATAATAATAACTTTTAATACATAAATGTAGATTGTCGATTGCAGGTACCTATACTATAGTGCATGGCTTGGGTTATTCTATATATTGATGCGAATACTTTACCGACTACAAGAGGAGACAGGATTATAAGCGAAACTGAGTAGGTGGAGCTCAAATGTATCTAATGTCACAAAATATATACAAATACTGGGTATAGTGGTTTTTATACGTATTTGATTTTGTCTATGTTTAAAAATACAAATTATATTGTTAATTTAGAACTAAGACTCGTATGTACATTTCTGCCAACAATAAACTTATTACTATTAATATTATTAATATTATATTCTATATACAAGTACGCGAAACACTTGGGGTGATCATAGCGCAGTTACAAAAAATTTAAATAAATTCTCAAAAGGTTCCTCGTACCAAGGTCGAGTCGTGCAAGCTCTAATGGTAAATACATAAAACAAATGTAATAGCTACGAAAAGCACATGACCGGTTTTTTTTAATAATAAAAATATTTTATTTTAACATGTATACGTATCTACCATCTATTGCGAGTTGATAAACTTTTTATATATAATTATATTACATTAAATTAGTAAGGTATATAATTAAGTAACTTATTATCATAGACATGTATTTTTTAATAAATTAACGTTGTGGACTACGAAGAAATAATTTCTTCGTAGGTTGCGGATCATATTTATTATTTCCTCACACTTTCGTTAGTGCAAGAGTTTTTTAAGCGAGGGGTAAATAAGTGCGTGAATGAAAGTGTATATTAGTAACGTACTCACTCTGAAACAGTAGAATGGATTTGGATAAAATTCGACAATTTGTTTTGTTTTTTAATACAGACAAGTTCTTCAGGTTCCATACTAGACTGCCGTGTGATTCTCTAAGAGCAAACATCGTTGCATCTTTAACAACATCCGTGAAACAAATGACGAGATGACAAGAAACGTTGGAAAAACAACCTTGTGTAAAAGAGCGATATCTCATAAAGTATTTGACATCGGTGAGCTCGTCGACGAATGCATCGACGAATTATTACAGAATCGCACGGATGGGCCTGTACTATGGCAACGTCATAAATTGATATTCATACTTATATACACAACACAGATCAAACAGGCATGTTCATGCACACATATTTGGATTTTCCTGGGATCAAACCTGGTACCGGCGGCTTAGAAGGCAGTGTTGTGCCAATTGTTATATAAATCACAAATTTAGGACTATGTGTATTCCTCTATTCTGAGAATAGTAAAAACACAGCCATAGAAGTCAAAACCCCATATTGAAAATCATGCAAAAATAGTAGTACGTAATGATTCGTATAAAACTGAACAGGTTCATGTTCAAGTTAGAGAATCCTCAGGTTTACAGTTCGCACATAAGCAAGTTGGCGCTAATCCACTATTGTTTCAATTGCAAGGCCATTCATTAGGATGGTGGCAGCTCGTTATGCTAATACCGTGCCAATTGTAACCGCCGGCTGTCGTCTTCTCATATTATATTCTGGTTATGGTGATTTTGGCCCATCGTGGTGGATTATGCTGCGCCTTTTTCTCTTCTTACTTTCATCAAATAGGCCTGAGTTTTAGCGGTGAAAACGTGGATAGGCTGATAATTGCGTTAATTTGAATAAGCTATTTAGGGCAATTGTAAATCATTTTTGTTTTTCAAAATGAAGTACATATAAAACTCTAATATTTAGATGTACGTGTCCGATATCTTTCTTTCTATAATAAGTATGCACTCTTATAATCAGTTGGTAAACAACTATTGGTCATATTATTAAATACTAATGTAAAACGACTAATACAAAAGTTTTACGAAGGTGTAGGTAAGGTAATTGAGTATCTAGATAAAGTGTTTATCTTTTCTTATATTTATCATTTATTAAAGTTTATAAATTCTCTGCCTACAAAATAAAATTTTACATTCGTATGCCTTTCCACAGATACAAGAAAAAAATCGATGAATATATTAGATGATGACACATACCTACCTATACTAGTCCCAGGGGTGGGATAGGAGGGCCATTTGGCAGGACACAGGTACACCCACTTAGTTTAGGATCTTATTTGCTACTAATACACTAATTAACTACATTACCAATATCTATTTACTATTTTATTAGTTATTGCAACCTTCAACTACGTTACTAGACCTCAACTATCTGTACAGTAAATCATATATAAGAATATATACCTAGCAGGACAAACTAAGAAACACATTTTTTTTGTTATAGTGTTGGTTTCATTTTAAAAAATACCACCTTTCAAGAAACAATGGTTTATAGAGAAACATTGTCGTACAAAAACTTTTGTTAACTGAAAGGATTTATGTTTCTGATGCACGGTTTCAGGGGTATTTTTAACAATAGTTAATATTTGTTAAAGTTATTTACCATCTTATCTGACTGGAATGATGTCAGATAAGACGTCATAACTTGAAAGAGTCGTATTAGAGTTAAAGTATTTCAGAAATCCAGCATACGTCTGTTTTGTTTGGACTAGACACTAGCAAAAAATGACCTACGTTTTCTGTACTCATATTTAGGTATCTATATGTAGTATTAGTATACTACAACTTATCCATTTCCCGAGCCGATCGAATATCTGTTAAATAAAAAAGTTTCAACTTGCCCCATTTCCAAAGTCACCCCCATATCACAAACTCTGCAGCGCTTACACATAGAGTCGAAGCTATTGTTGGCAAAGCTGATAAAATTGAAACAAATGCATGACCACTGACTCGGCTGTTTGTATAAATTCACCCATTGAAACTTGAACAGAAGTGATCGTTTGGTACCATCGGCATTGGCAAGACAATATGGGTGGCATGACGACTCATGGTTATTCCACCATGAAAAAGACATTCTTCCGTCACTACCATAATCGAGCCCTTACATAAATATTTGTCCGGCATCTATTTAATTGGTTTGATTGGAAAAGTTTGATGAGTTATCCTTTTTGGGGTCGCTGCCGATAACAGATAGATTTGGTAATAAACACTTCTCGATTCATCCGAACTTCACGTATTTATATTGGAGTTATCAAACACACATGTCTATTGGACTTATTATATTTCTGATCGAGTATCCTAACTGTGGAACCATAAGTATAACTACTCATGATTTCACAGTATTTCGTTTCAATAGTTTTGTGTGGGTTTGTTTTTGTCCAGTCTTCAGGTATTTAATGGTCACTGTTTTAGATCATTAACTATTTTCTGTTACGTGTATGTTTTACCTTAATAAGTAAGCAATATATTTAAAGGTAATTTATCACTATCTGATAATTTTTTCTATATACTCGTATGATTTTTTTTGCATATTTATTTATTTATTAATTTATCAAAGAACCAAATGTCTGCATTACTTTGTTATCGTTTACTATTACTAAACCTATTATTATCTTAATATTTATCTATTACTAAATCATATTTTGAAATAATTTTATCTATATGCAATGATTATTTGTTTCCATTAGCCTTTGTTTTAGCTAGGAACCAAAATCGGACTAGCTACTTCTGAACTCATTGTTTTAGAAACGGAAGTTCCACGCTCGAAAACAAGTGAACTTTCATTACCGCCCGGCTCCAACTACGTGCAAGCGCAACATCAACTTCAGCATTGTTAATTTATCGCCAAAACTCCAAAACAGCTTCTGTAAGCTTTAAAACAGTGTCATTAAAACATAGGAGCGTCTTTCTCGTTTGTTTATGGTAATCGAGTGGGCAAGTTTCGAAGCTTTGATTCCCGTCGATGCCGGCCTGTACCCGCCCCGCCCCCGGTTTACTTTGGGACATTAACCATGCGACCTTTCACAAAATTCAACGGTTCCTTAATTTTAACAAATTTCAGTTTTGCCTTTCAAAGTGGCTTTACACACACAGCGCTCCAAATTACCCTCGGGTGTTGCAACTCAAGGCTGCTCTTGTTTCGATATCAGATGCATTTATGTATAACTTGCGCGCCTTTTCAGTGTCAATTCGGCATTAGTGTATTTGAAGGAGCTTAATTGTTAGTAGGAGCTTACTTGAAGCCAGGCCTTAATTTTCAATAAATAGGACGCTTGCCGCGTAAACTCCCTGAGGATGGACATCGGATATGCCCGAAACCTAGGTCGACATCTTCTGCTAATTACGTGAGTAAAGTCAGGTTTGATATAAAATAAATATGTGTCAAATTCATGAGAATTTTTATACTTAAATAACAACTAGGACTTTAAAGACAGTGCTGTTCTTAATGACGTAAGTCAGTTCGAGAAAACACATTGCTTAAAATAAAATAAACATAAGTGTTGCTCTAATCTAAGACGAACAAAAAGAAATAAATGTCTCTTGTGTGTGCAATAACAATAGCAATAATTAAGACTGCACTGGCAGCACCTTGGCTGGTGTTTGAACACTTTCCAAGTTTTAAACGAATTTTATTGCGCGAAATAAAAGCATTCGGCCAGTCACAGCGGGTACATGCTTCATTCTTACGTCACGATATCCGATAATGCCAGTCGTGTGTTTCTGCACGAAATCATTTAAGTTTGCTTTGTTCAAATGTAAAAGGACAGTGTGTTTCAGTGCAATAATTGTTTTCTAATGTTAGTTTTTATTATTATAAAAGTTGAAATACAAACCTTTGTAATCCAGCCTTATGGAATCCTTCGTCTTTGATAACAAAAGTATGAAGTTTTCCAATTTATCGCGTACGACTTCCCATTGGGTCAATCCCCAATGAATACTTACAGGAAACGTTACTCGCTGCGTAATATACATCTTATCAAACGGGAGCTCACCCGATGTTGCCCGTAGGCGTAAATCTTGCCTTTACGGCCTCACCTGTCGATGGAATAATTTACTGCCGACTTAAAACTTCCCCCAAAAGGAAATCCCAAACACTTCTCAAGAAATAACTGAATAAGAAATTCTCAATTGTACGGAAGATGTCGAACTGCACCGTTCTTGACTTGACAGCGGTAAATTCGAACTTATATACTTCTCGTAACAGAATAAATACAGATTTCATTGGCGATTACTTGAAAAGATTTATTAGAAACCCCACTCAAGGAATGGTATATAACATTTGCAGATTAGATTAATAAGTTTCAGATTTCAAGTTTCATCATATCGGCCGGTCGATGCCCCCTGCGTTACCTCGTTAAGTCCTTTGTTGTTATGCGTGGGATAGTTATATACAGTTAGATAAACTTTTTAAAGCCTGATTTTCACTATACATATAAAGCCAATGAAATATATTTCTGAGTGATATTACCTCGCTGGCATCTTATCTTATTTCTATAAAAACTAGGCCACTAACCTTTAACGTGTATGCCAAATTTTGTGCTAGATTATACATAGGTAGCATTTTTTGTATTCTTGGATTAGGTTTACAGGTCTTCTTTGATCAAAGAGTTTCTAATTCTATCTAGTAATCTATCTTTAGTGATAATATGCGTAATCACTGGAAGCCTATAAATTAGTGCAAAAAGTGCTATAAATTAGCTCAAAATGATATAATGGGTATTATATCATTTTGAGCACTTATTTATACTTTTACAAAAACAGGACTGATATAACTCCATAAACTGAAGATTATTTATTACTTCATCAGTCGAACGACCCAGACACAATAGACAACAACAAGTATGTAACCTACACCTGCTTAATTTGTACTAAGCATAGAGACTGCGCTTTAAAATGTGTAAAAATATTTTCATTAAACAAACATTGAAATTTGTAGAGAGAAAAATTAACATCCTCAGACGGGATTCGAACCTGCGTCTTCTGACTCTCCGTGTCTGACGCCATTGACCAACTAGGCCACCGAGGTTCGGGTCGGGTCCGAACGGGGCGGGGGGATATGGGAACACTCAGGCAGAATGAGCTCACCATATCGCCACTGGTCTCTCCTTGTCCACTACTATGAGCTCCACGAAGACACGATCTCCAGGTAGAGGGCAAGCTCCATCATCCATCTCTATTAAAATTCTGGTACCTACCAATCTTGATAGCCTCGTGGAACGAAAAACTTTTCCAGCCCTAACACCCGCGCTCTATCAAAGCGGATATAGTGGTCTTGTGGCAGGTATACTATACCTGCCACAAGACCACTACATCGTATGCTGGAGAATGTTCTGCAACAGCGGAACTGTTGCTGCCCAGGTTCTTCATGGAGCGTATGTGTTCAGTGAGCCTAGTAGATATATTTCGCCTTTTTTACGTGAGTAAACCCCGTAACCGAGTAACGGTTAATAATCCACTACTACTACACGTCAAAATTCGAAGAAATACAAATCTAGGAAAATTAAACAAATTCTACAATAGCCATTGCTGATTTTTTGTCCTACTAGTGTGTACATTTGGAGAAATTGCATATTTTTCATGCGGGAATATTGAATTTCTGATGTACATAGTTGGTCCGGGGTTAGGGAGTATATTAGTTTGAATATTTAACATTATCCAATGCAGAGCTATTTACTGTCGGTGGTTACGAGGTGGACGAGCGGCGTCCCGATATCGATGGATATAAGCAATTTGCAAGTTAAATGTGAATATCGGATGCACGCTGTCGTCGACGCGTTGCTTTTTATTATTTTCATAGAATTTCATACGTGAATATTGTGATGCGATGGTACTGGAATGTAGTTACGCTCTATTGTGATCTACAAAATAACAGAACAAAGCTATATTAAAAAAAAAAAAACATATGTCGCTTTCATTCGTATCCTTTGTTATATTGTACTTATATTTTAATGAGGGAAGATTTGTATATTTGTATTTTTGTATGTAACGAATCAAGTTTAAAACTACTGGAATAATTTAATTTTTTTTTGTTTTTACGTCACTGAGTAATTTATGGGCTATAATATTTTCAAAAAAGTTAGGGATCCGTATGAAAACTTCGATAATGTAACCAAAAAACAAAAATATCCAAATATTGCATACGGTGCGTAAACTATTGACAATAGAGAAAAGTGATGTACTACAGTTTTATAGAAAACGTTAATATCTACGACAAAGTCTGATTTACAATATGTCTTGCTACAGTTATCTCACAATAACACATTTTTTATGTTAAAATATGCAATAATACAAGTTTTTAAACTATCATGGTCACAAACATAAGAGGTATTCAAATTAGCAACGGGATAGTTACCATCTATATTTTCTATGAGTTTCCGATATTTCGGCACTGTTGAAGCGCCATGATCACGGATGAATGCAATAATATGCCGAATCCGAAAAATCCTTATATACACTGCGGAAACTATTGCCAATAGAGCAAAGTTATATACTATTGTTTTTTTTATAGAGAACATCAATTTCCACAAAAAAGTATGCAATACCATATGTCTAATGTCTAAGTATTACAGTTATGTCACAAAAACGACTTCCCCGTGGTAAAATATGCAATATCAACGCCGGTACAACCTATAGCCACCTTAATAGCACCTTGGTGTTAATCCTTATCAACTACCCTTGGATAAAGAAAATTCTTTCTCCAGTATAGAAAGCTATAATTATGCCTGAGTACCATCCGCTATATTTGATTCATATTCATCATCCATCACTGCGCGGGTGAAACTGTGGAGCGCAGCTAGTCCATAATAAAGCAGAATTCACATTTGCAACGCCAAAGCCTCAGCGGTTGACTTCGTCTGCGTTGAATAAAGTTATAGCGATCCCTCAGAAACGCCTAACTAAATCGGGATAAAGTAAGAGTCAATCCTAGGTATCAAATACGAGTATCTCCATCCCAAATTTCATTCAAATCTACAGTCACTTCAACGTGAAAAATAAACAAAAATACACACTCACTCAGAAACTTTTAAGTACAATTATTAGTCTTATGTTATGCCTTTATCCCTTTTTATTTCTAATATTGTAATTTGATTTGTTACAATAAAAGATCGCCAGGCGCCTGGCTCTGAATTCGTTTGTTGCGAATATTATATTCCTAAGCATTCAAAAGAATCAATACTTATTTATGATTCGACTTAAATTCGTATATAATAGGACAAATTGTTATTTAAAACATTTGTACTAGAGTACATAAATCTTTGATGGTTATCGGATAGTGAAATCATATTTGTACGTGTATTACAGAGAGAGACAATTTTTATCTTGTCATTATATATGTTAACAAATGAAGCATAAAATTAAATATGTGTTGCCAATAGGGTGTACGAAATTCAATTTTCCTTTATCGACACTTTCGCTATATTATGTCAACTTACCTATGCTATTTCAAATGTAAAGGAATACTTAATAATGAATATGTGTCAAGAAAAATAGGCTTAGTTATTTTATATCCGCATATCCTAAACGAAATGAAATACCTAGTAGGGGTCAGTTCTAAATCAGATGAATGCAAATTTATATCACCATCCGTATACATTCGTTTCGTAATATATAAAAAGAAGATAATGTAGAATGTAATAACAACATATCTTTTATATAAATAATGAGAGGTAGCCCCAACTTAATTTTCTTTATAAAATGCAAGTGTCAAGCTGCAGGTAAGTAACACACACAAATTACATTTCACTTTTATTATTTGAAGGAGTTCAGGGTCGTCAAAAAACTTTCAAATATGCACAGCTGAATTTATTAGTTATATTGTTGTTGAACTCTCAAATAAGGGTTCACAATTGCACATGGTAAGATATGGTATCCTAAACAGGCATACACGGGCTGTTGTTATACGGTGGTTGATATACGTAAATATCGAGACCCTATACTACTCCTATTGTCACTATATGTGTCTTGGATACTTAATGTTGTTTTATTTTGATCTTTCTAACTTTTATGTACGTACATAACCTTATATGTACATAACCTTACTACAGTCACTGATATATTAAAATAGTTTTATAATATACATAAAAATTCTGAATACTTTTAATTCTACTCGGCTTATATCAAACGCAGAATTAGTCATTACTTGATTTTAACATTACCAAATGCTTCTAGTCATGATCATAATTCTATTTCCATAAAATTTACTTTTCTATTACTAAACTATCTTAGGAGTGATTATCATGTGAGAAAACTTATTAGTTTTACACGGTACATATCGAATGGTAAGTGGATTTGACGACGCACGAGTTTGCTATAGTGTATGTACATTATTTGCTCAAGAAATGGCCGCTCTGCCACATTAGCTCTGCAATTAACAGTAAGTACTTGGTTCCGATACGGTGACGACAGTACTTAAGACAATTATTTATGTTATATTCACTTATAGGTATACCTGCATATCATGGAAGGATTTACTTTACACCTTTCGCCTATTTCCTAACACTCCTAATTTCCTAAACAGAAACTGTTAAATTCCTAAACTGCTGGGTACTGTACAATCTGCATTGCCAGTTAAATTAGTAATTAAAGTAAAAAAAAAAAAAAATATCCGTTATATTAATGAATAGTTTAGAATTATATGAGAAGTTTTCAAATATTGTCTTAATTATATTACACAATTGTGGACCTTAATAATAGTATTTAAATTTTGACGAATATCGTCACGTGCTGCAAATACTCAGCCGCAGTCGCCCAAAGGACAGCGGACAAAAGTACCGAGAAATGTCTATGTAAGAAGCAGCTTAATAAATAAAACAAGAACGACAAGTACTAAATGCAAGTTACGTACGATATCGTAATGCCAGCCAAGTGACCATAAACAATATCCTAACCAAGGTTGGCAACCACAGCGTAGATAATTCAATCCCTACCCGGTACGCGTTCAAGAATGGTCGTCTCGCTCAATAGACTTAGATACGTGGCTAGAAGCTAGTTGCTACCCAAGTGTGTATCCTTGGCCAGCAGCAACTTAAGTGTTTACAGGCACCATTCCAACTGGCACACGCCGTGCTCGCCGAACAATCCATTAGTATGTCGGATTTGCTACCGCAGAGATTTATATCCGTACATAATATAGTTACATACTGAAAAAGTTCAGCTACAAATTTATCGGCATTTGTTTTAACGATGGACGGTCCCGCCCTAGCCTAGTTGGTAGTGACACTGCCTTTGAAGCCAGAGGACACAGGCTTTGGTAAATGTTTCTGTGATGAGCACAAATTTTGGTTCGCGGGTGCACTGCCTGCGGACTTTGATATTTTTGATGTATTAACGTGTCATGCCTCACGCGAGGCTACGAATCTTAGTGCGGGGGGTATGAGTGTGTTAACGTTATTACTTCTAGCTGAGATAAATTACGCGTTTGTATCGATTACTTGTGGACCAGTGCTAATTAATGCCGTGATTCGTACCAGCTCAGCTTTGATTTATGAATCCTTTCTTGTTATCGTATCTCAAGTGCAAATAGGTAAAATAAGGAACCTACAAAATCTTCAAGGCTTCAGAATAAAAGTAATACATTTTCTAACTTCACACCAAAAACCGCAGGAAACGCTTAGGTGATACAAGTGCTGTTCACGCCAAAGCGTGACGTCACCTTAAGGCGCACCGCGCCCGCGTGCCCCACCGCCGCTTCGCCTGCAGCTGTCATAACTAGAAGAAAGCGGCTGCGGAAGGAAGCGAAAACAGTCACCCTTTTATACTCGCAACCGGCGGACGTGTACCGCTGCGTTCCGCGCAGCGACCGCATGGCACCGCCATTTTATATCAGCACGAGTCACCGCGAATGACTTCGCCGCGAGTGACCTTCAGGGTGTGTTCGGCCCGACAAGACACTACTCCTAAATCAGCACGTGTGTACACACGCAATCAGCCCGCCGCGTAAACCAGTGCACAACCCAAAGGGACAATACAAACATTTATAACCAAGTGAACAATCGCCTTCAGCTCCATCAGCACGTCGACCAAGGCAGCAAGGTAGCACGCCTCCAACGAGGACTTACGGTCACCAGCACTCACCAGAGCACGAGCTCCTCGACAAAGGTATTTACCATCAATTATCCCTTACCTATTCTCTGGTTGCAGGAAACTGCTCAACCACACTTAACCCCCCCCCTATCAACGAGCGTATAGCTAGCAGGAAACTGCGAAACTATAATTTCCTACGAGCACGGATAATTAATTACCAATTGGTCCATCGAACCGAGATAATTAAAAGAACCGGCACCTTAATATCTCATTCGACCGAAATATGGTGTAAACAAACTATATTTTCCTTCGAAACGAGATAACGACCCAGTGAATATCCTTCACTTTCAGCTTTTATCAGCTCTTAATTAAAATTCCCTTTAATACAGTCCATTGCCAATATCAGCCCGAAGATCAGCACGAGTTAATTCCCAAATATCGAATATTAACTCAAACTTCATTTTATTAATTTAATTTAAATCCCCTTACGTCATACAAATCAATCCGAAGCTTCTAGACGAGTGAACCGGCAGTGCGATTTGCCAAGCCAAACTAACCCGTCTAGCCACATTTCACGAAGTACGCTATCATTGTTCGTTTGACACTCGCGCGCCACAGAATAGACAATAATACTGCAGAGTTGTTTGGTTTGAAATTCCAAACTCGTTAACGATAACGTTAATGAGGCGTTTGTTTTTATGATTGTTAGCTATTGTTTGCAAGAAAGTCGTAAATAACATAACTAAAGGCCAGGTACTTTGTTGATTTTAATTATAAAATAATACTAAGTACTGTTAAAAGATTTACTTGTGTTCGTGATTATCATGAAATAATTAATGTAAGTTAATTGTTTACATTTAAGAGACCAGCACAAAACGTCTTAGGGTCCCGTACAGAATTTACGTAAATAACATAACGAAATTTACGGAATATAATTAATTAAGTAATTAAACCATCAGCTCATATAAGGTTTCGTACACACGTTATTAATTTAGGCGTTATTTTAACCGACTTCCGAAAAGGGAGGTGCGGAATTTCACCTACGATTAAATACTTTAATATTTTTATTTCCTTTTAATTTTGCTTGCGTCCTTGTGCCTGACTTCGCCTACGACGATTAACGATGCCTTCTGAATCACAGGTAGCCAGATTTAGACAGTTACAAATCGCTATTATTAAGCTTAATTTGGAAGCGTTATCATTGAGGTCTAGCAAACCAAGGCGCTATAGCCCCGAGTTCGATGCCAGAGCATCGGGCGTAAGATTGACCCGCGATAGATTTGACGCGGCGTATTATATAATATTGGACACCGTAGGCTTATCAGATTCCGAGGAGGAATTCTACAACGAGCAGTATGAAAGGACAATAGACGCCTACTACGAGATTCTCGTTGTAGAATTGGAACAAAAAACATGGTCATTAGCGCCCCCTCCGTCACCAGCTCAGCAGGTATCGAACCTGCACCCTCTCAGCTCCGCGCCTATACCCGCGCGCTCCTCATCATCAGCTCAGCAGGTATCGAACCTGCAGCCTCAGTGCTGTGCGCAGGATTCGAACCCGCACCCTCTCAGCTCCGCGCCTATACCCGCGCGCTCCTCATCATCAGCTCCGCAGGTATCGAACCTGCAGCCACAGTGCTATACGCAGGATTCGAACCTGCACCCTCTCAGCTCAGCGCCTATACCCGAGCGCTTTTCAATATCAGCTCAGCAGGTATCGAACCTGCAGCCTCAGTGCTGTACGCAGGATTCGAACCCGCACACTCTCAGCTCAGCGCCTATACCCGCGCGCTTCTCAATATCTGCTCAGCAGGTATCGAACCTGCAGCCTCTGTGCTATACGCAGGTTTCGAACCTGCACCCAATCAGCTCCGCGCCTATACCCGCGCGCTTCTCGTCATCTGCTCAGCAGGTATCGAACCTGCAGCCTCAGTGCTATGCGCAGGATTCGAACCTGCAACCTCTCAGCTCCGCGCCTATACCCGCGCGCTTCTCGCCATCTGCTCAGCAGGATTCGAACCTGCAACCTATCGGCTCCGCGACTATACCCGCGCGCTTCTCGTCCCCACTTCAGCAGGTTTCGAACCCACAAGCTCCGCGCTATGCGCAGGGTTCGAACCCACGACCGTTCAGCTCCGCGCCAAGACCCAAACAGGTATCGAACCCGCAACCTCACTATGGTGACAACCATTGCTACCCATGTAGTAATGTAAAGGGTCACAAGCCTCGGGTATGTACCCGATACTACGCACTACCAGTGCGCTTATTGCCGGTACAACAGCGCGAGGTACCACGGCGCCGTCCCACACCTGATACGGGCCAGATGGTGTACTCCCGTCGTACTCCACCGCGCACTACCTCGCGTCCTTCGCCGCCGCCTAGGCAATGACTAGGACGGCACATCCAACAAATACCGACTCAGCCCACAAAGAATCAGCACACACACACAACACGACGACAAAGTGTCATCGCAAACACCTTAAGTCAGTTAGGTGCTGACATTCTGCACTCACCCTTGCGCCAGCAATTCTGGACGTTATCAGTATACCATTGTATACAATGTTTACGTTTCCGCGTCCAAACTAAGGCTCCGTACATGGCCGACTCACCCGCCGACCGCGTAAACGTTCAGCCCGTATTTAGCAAAGTCACGACGGACTTTACTGGACCATTTTTGATAAAATCCAGTACACTGAGAAACGCCAAGCTATTAAAAGGCTACTACTGTGTTGTAACATGCCTAGCCACGAAGGCGGTCCATCTCGAACCGGTATCTGAGTTATCCACGAAAGCGTTCCTTGCGGCATTACAGCGTTTTGTTTCTAGGCGCGGTGTACCGGCGTTAATTAGATATAATTGCGGTACAATTTATGTAGGCGCTAGAAATGAACTTAGGGAAATACAAGACTTTCTTGCAACCAATAATAACAATATCACACCTACACTTTCAGCTCTTTTAACGCGCATTGCAGCCATGCTCAATGCACGCCCTCTCAGCCCACTCTCTTTTGACCCCGCGGAATTTGAATTACTCACCGCGGGTCATGTCTTTTTAAAACGTCAGCTCAATGCCCTACCTGAGTATTCGGTAGGAGGACGAGCCATTTCGGCACACAAAAAGGTTCAAGCTCGTCCTACCCTTATCCCAACACCTTTGGCAATCCTGGTCCAAACCCTACCTGCACACCATCCAAACACGCTCCAAACGGACTCCCCGATCCAGCCCACCTCAAGTCGGAGAACTGGTACTGATGGTGGACGACCAGGTGCCGCCTCTACACTGGCGCATGAGCCACAAGACGAACCCATGAAGGGATGGCGGCACCCGAGTGGTGGAAATCAAGAACGACCACCTGACTGTCGATTGACCACCACACCACACCTTTGCCGAGTGGGGAATATGTTCACGCCAAAGCGTGACGTCACCTTAAGGCGCACCGCGCCCGCGTGCCCCACCGCCGCTTCGCCTGCAGCTGTCATAACTAGAAGAAAGCGGCTGCGGAAGGAAGCGAAAACAGTCACCCTTTTATACTCGCAACCGGCGGACGTGTACCGCTGCGTTCCGCGCAGCGACCGCATGGCACCGCCATTTTATATCAGCACGAGTCACCGCGAATGACTTCGCCGCGAGTGACCTTCAGGGTGTGTTCGGCCCGACAAGACACTACTCCTAAATCAGCACGTGTGTACACACGCAATCAGCCCGCCGCGTAAACCAGTGCACAACCCAAAGGGACAATACAAACATTTATAACCAAGTGAACAATCGCCTTCAGCTCCATCAGCACGTCGACCAAGGCAGCAAGGTAGCACGCCTCCAACGAGGACTTACGGTCACCAGCACTCACCAGAGCACGAGCTCCTCGACAAAGGTATTTACCATCAATTATCCCTTACCTATTCTCTGGTTGCAGGAAACTGCTCAACCACACTTAACCCCCCCCTATCAACGAGCGTATAGCTAGCAGGAAACTGCGAAACTAAGTGCCATATAAAACTAATCATAAGTGCAAACAATCTTTGACGTGAGCAGAAAGATCTTAGTAGCCTAGTGAATGTGTAAGTATATTAGGTTGGGTGTATACTTATGTACGAGTACATACCTACTATAATTCAAATGGAAATAAATAACTACTATTTAATATTATATTCTTACCTCTGTGTCTATATTTTGAGTACCCAGTTATGCATAATTTTAGCTGGGAATCTTTATATACTTACTCATATACTCATATACTTACGAATATACTCTTATACTTACGAATATTTGCATATTGTTGTATTGTAAATTACATTTTAGTAAAAAAAAATAATCATGTTGATGCAGATTATTAAGTTCTGCTACTTTTAGTTCATCTGTGAAGAGTCCCTGACAAAAATATTGAATGCATCACTGTTATTTTAAATTACCTATTCAGTTATCAATTTTTATCACTGTAGCTTCAAAAACAAAGATCTTTTGAAAAAAAAAATATCCCTTGTTTCACCCCCTTAAGCCATCCCTGACAAAAATACTGAAAGCATCATTATTTATTTTAAATTACCTATCCAGTTATCAATTTTCATCACTGTAGCTTCAAAAACAAAGATCTTTTGAAAAAAAATATCCCTTGTTTCACCCCCTTAAGCCATCCCTGACAAAAATACTGAAAGCATCACTATTTATTTTAAAATACCTATCCAGTTATCAATTTTCATCACTGTAGCTCCAAAACCAAAGAACTTAGGGAAAAAAATTATCCCCCGTTTCACCCCCTTAAGTCATCCCTGTCAATAAATATTGAAATCATTACTTTAAACTGTCCAAATGCTAATGTTCACCACTGTATGTTCGAAAACAAAATCTTTCCATACAAACTTTCACCACTCCATTTCATCCCCTTAAACCACCACTATTCAAAAAAAATAGTCCAAAATTTGCGAAAGCAATGACCTATCCAAATACAAATTTTCACAACTATAAGTTCAAAAACAAAGGAGTTTTATACAAACGTTTTCACCCCTTTTGACCCGAAAAAGAAAATCGAAAATCGTCGAAAAAAAAAAACATTCTTAGTACACCTCTACGCATCAAGGACAATACACCCTCCAAATTTCAAGTCTCTTCGATCAGTGGTTTAGACTGTGCGTTGTCTGTCAGTCAGGCAGTCAGTCAGTCAGGACATCTTCTATTATAAATAAAAATTATACCCAACAGTGACGACTATGCACAACCCATTCTGTTTTTTTTTTGCAATCAATGCGTTTTGCTTTGTAGATCTTACAAGCTTACCTATGACATTTACAATGCTACCCTGGCTTAGTACTGCTCGTCGACGAGTTCACCGATGTCAAATACTTTATGAGATATCCCCCTTGTACATAAGGTTGTTTTTCCGACGTTTCTTGTCATCTCATCATTTGTTTCACGAAAGTTGTTAAAGATGCAACGATGAACGACGAGAATCGCACGGCTGTAGTTTTCAGGATGGTTGTGATGAAGCTTAATCATATTGACGTATCTACCGACGTGTCTATGACTGTTGTGGTATTTATGACACATTATTTATCTCGTTTACAAATTAATGACGATCAATAATATTGTAGAACTATTGTTATAATAATTTAATTCATATCAAAAAACACCATCACATCATAATTCTTGTACTTCCGTACAAGTTGCGTATGACTGTTCATCTGTAATATATCCAGGCATACAATCGGTAGGTTAACGTATATTTCAATATATATTATTAGACTCCCTTATTTACGCTTATATACTAATATCCGCAATACATATCCAGGGTAATAACCGGCAGGATAATGCTTTATTATAGTAAATTTAGCCTCATACAAGCTACATTTCTGACATGACATGAGCAAAACTACACAAAATGTAAATAGCACATTATAACGTATGTAATTATTTCTCGGTTCATGTCTAATTATGTGTGTGTACTTATTTAAGCTAATTAACTCATAAACGCTTATCATGAACAGTTTTGATGGTAAATTAATGGGAGCGCTGATTTAGATTGCGTGTTTAATGAACGACGTGACACTAATGTTCGGTGACTAAAGCGTAGCTTATGTAGCCATTGAGATTGGTTTGAGTTACGGCTAATAGTACGAATTAACATTTGTCACTACAATTTGAATTAACTTTGTAAGCGATATGGTTAAGTTTACCTCTAGACATAAATTGGGTGCCGAATTCGGCGTATTTAACTATCTCCGAATCGGAAAATTACCAACTGATTATCTATTGAGTTTAGCGAAATTTATGTTTTAACGAGTTGGAGACATAAGAATCGCTTGTTTTTAACTGACTTCAAAAAAGGAGGCAGTTATGTGTTCTTAGGCACGTATTTTTTGTGTATGTTCTCCAATTTCTCCCCCACTTGTAGACTAATTGTCAAAATTATTTTTGTTTGGTAGAATATACTTCCGAGTTGGGTCATTTAAGTTTCATCAAATTCGGTCAAGCAGTTTTTGTGTTACTATAATAACTGAAAAGTGTTACACCTTGATGATTTTATAATTGACGGTGAATAGGGTGAATGACAATCGATCTCGTAGGCAGCAAGAGTCGGACAAAAATTATGAAAAAATGTTTTACCCAAAAATGGAACCGACTTCAATACCGACAGGCGTGAAATAACTGGTCAAAGTCGGTACCATACCATGCACACAATATTGTGATCATAGCTACCTGCTTTTGATCTATCATGGTGCCGTCTTCAACAACTTCTTTCACACTTTTTGGTGTTGAAGTCGGTTTAATTTTATTGGTATTTTTTTTAATAGCAAAAATACAATAAAGTATAAACTAATAGAATAGAATGTTGCAATTGGACGACATGGGACCAATCTCGCTAATATTATAAATGCATATGTTTGGACGAATAGAGGTTTGTTACTCAATTACACCAGCACGGCTAAACGGATTTAGAAGAAATTTCGTGTGTAGATAGGTGAGGCGCTGAAATAACACATAGGATATACCAGTAGTTAGGTGCATTTACATAGAGAATTATATGGGTAATATTGGCGTAATTGTTAAAAAATAATGTCAGTATATAGCATGTCGCATACTATGTCGCAGTATGTTTTGGCTAGGTATACAATTGCAGCAAAGACGCAGAAATTATTGTTCGTGCACCTTAATTTTACCATAGCTAACTTCTTCTCAATTCATATTTTGTAGTGTATAGTGGTTGTCATGGTTATTTAATTTTCTTTTTAACCTTCGTTTATTGATCAATCACAGTTATATATTACATTGCATTTACAAATTTCAACTTTTTAACTATTTATCAATATTTTTTGTTTCATTCAACAAAAGACAAAGCGATAAAATTATTTGCCATTGTAGCCCAACGAAACACTCAAAGCTAGGCTTTTCAATATTTCAGCTAGTTTCGTGCAGATAAGGATTGGAAACTCGTGAAAAGTCCAATAACAATACGCCACAGAAAATGACATCAATTAAAATAAATCAACTATTTATATTAATGGAAATAAGGAGAGGAATCTGCGGAAGACATCTGGCACACTTTAATTTGTTTGGTGCCATTGTTATGCGAAATTAATATTCGAATTTATTCCATTTCTGTATCGAGGGCGGTAAATCAATATTTGACGGTGACTAGAGATGTTCCATTATATCCGAGTCGGTGAATGATGAATAAAACGCAAACGAACGATTTATGTTCGTAATTTGATCAAGACAAGTATTTTTTTGGTAATTCTTTTCCGAGAATTCTTTTGTTCTGAGACTCGCGCTACACACAATAATACGAATTCTGGGAGTACAGATTACCAATAGAGATATTAGTTTAGCAATAACTTTGATGTCAATGTTGACTATATAGATTACCGGTGTGTTTGCCATCAGTATTTGCGAAACTTAACTTTATAGATAGAAGGACACAGTTTCGAAGATTTAGGACAAATGATACCACCCCACCAAATGATTTTATTTTATCTAATGGTTTTATAGGAAATCCCCATATTTCGATAAAAAATACTTGTACTACTTACAATTATTCTTACTAGTTTTAGAACATACGTCGTGAAAATATTACTTTTCACTAGAAATAAAAAGTAATTATAAATTTTGTAACTTGGTCAAATAGATTACAAGTGGCAATTCGTATTGAAACCATACGTATAAAAATGTTTGTGACTGCGTGAATAGATAGTGCTTTTATCAAGCGATGACATTCAAGAATCGCCCGTGCGATTCCGTAATGATTCGTCGATGCGCTCGTCCACGAGCTCACCAAAGTCAAATACTTTATGAGATATCCCCTTGTACATAAGGTTGTTTTTCCAACGTTCCTTGTCATCTCGTCAATTGTTTCACGGATGTTGTCAAAGATGCAACGATGTTTGCTCTTAGAGAATCGCACGGCAGAGCTTTGACATTAACAAATCCTGGGCGTCGCTGCACTGCGCTTACTGGACCAAAATATTTTATCTACATGCACTTCAAACCATATCACAGTAATTATTGTACTTTTTTTTAAAGGCACAATATTTACTCATTTTAATAATTACATTTTAGCAGTTGTCAGATTGTTTCCTTTATTGCTGTAAGACATATTCTTGCCAAATATCATGATTCTGGCTCAACGGGAAGTACACCGTTAAAGTAAGTTTTGATTCCCTTGTGTAACGAAAAATATTCGCCATATAAGGGCTTTTGATCGCGTTGACATAAAACTTTGTTTTTAACAACTGAAGGGACTGTAGATCCGAGTAAATGATATACCTTAATTTCAATTTGATACCTTCACGCGTTTCTGAGAAAGGGTCTTGACACAACCAAACAGGCGGACAGACGGATAGACTGACCGACGGACAGACTAACAGACGGAGAGGCGGACAGCCGTACAGACGGATAACAAAGTGATCCTATATGTGTCAACTCGTGACATAACTATGATTTTTTTATTGTGTCTGGTAGGTTTGACACTTGATATAATACGTGTTCCTTTTTCCTTTTGAGGTACGGAACCCTAAAAATGACGAATTTATGATTACAAACTTATTATTTGCAGTTGGTGCAATAATCTGTCTAGGGGTCGAACGGCAAAGTTAAGTTTGTCTTTTAGTTATAGCAATAATGTTAGATGCAATCATATGGAACCCTCGGTGCGCAAGTTCAACTCGCGCTTAGTTGGTTTTTATTTAGAAAATTATTGCTTTTCTAATATTGCAAGAATTATCATTAAATTTAAACTGCAAATTTACATACCTAACTGTGATAAAATAACAATATCTTCAAATAATTCACAAGTGTGTTTTCTAAAATACGCATTCTGTGACTAAATTCTATCCAAGCTCCACTTTGATTAAACGTGGTATTTCACTCGATATTTATTAGATGAAATCGATTAAATCAACACGATTGCATCTCTAGTGGCATCTTGCGCATCAGGAGAGACGGTTGAGCACCCAGTTGCCTATCTTCTCGAGTAATTGGAAGTTACGCCCCAATAATTAGATGTACGGTGTGACGATTTATTTACTCTCCTTAATAACATTAGCAAATAAAAATGGAAATTGCTTAGCAACGAAAATGGATTGAAGCATGATATTATTATATGAGTTAAGTTTAAAGTATTTACAGTAAAAAAAATCTGGCCAAGGGCGAGATGAACTCACTCACCGAGAGTTCCGTACATTAAGAAAAAATCTAACATTATTGCTCTATTTAAAGACAAACTCGGTTATAGAACAAACTTAACTTTACTGTTCGATCATAATAATAATCATACACGGTTATAATGACCAAATTCGCTTATTTTATTATATTACTCGTATACTACATATTTTCGGTTTTCAGATTGTTTCCTTTCTATGTGCTCTAAGTAATTATTTTACGCCAAATCCTATAACTTAAGGTCAACGGGAAGTACCCTATAAGTTTGGATTCCCACGTGAAATTGCAATATATGCAAAAATGCGACAAATACGGCCATATCTTTTGATCGCGCTGACATACAAGTTTGATTTTTTACAGCTGAAAGAGACTATAGACCCCAGTAATTGTTATTAATTTAATTTGATACCTTTACGCGTTTCTGAGAAAATGAGACTTAACAGACAGACAGATAGACGGACAACAAAGTAGTTCTATAAGGATCCTTTTTCCTTTTGAGGTACCTACGGAATCGTAATAATTACATGATTTGCAAATACCAATCCGCACGCCAGTAGTATATGAATCAAAGTTTGTAAGTGGGTGTCTGTTGTATCAATTTAAGTAGTACATTTAATAAAAAAAATCGATGCATCCCTATAATTATTTACAAATAGAAGTTAAAAATGTTGAACACCTACATTTGTGAGATAACAAGACTAATCACATTTACAATAGAAATTCGCATTATTATTAAAGATATTCAAAATATCGTGAAATAACGTTATAATAGTAATATATAATAATTTCTGGCTTAATAATTGGACTGTTACGTATGCTTCTTAATGAATGTCGTATAAGTCGACTAGGGGATATGGTTGTTCGACGTTAAATAATATAGCTCGCCACGTTTCAGTCGGTCTGTGGTAAGTTTTGGAGGCCCAATCTCCCCCTTCTTCTCTCCTTCTCCCCTCCACACTCACCCCTTTTATTCCTATTAGAGGTCGGCAGCGCGTTGGCAACCCCCTTGGTGTTGCAAACGTCTATAGGCGACGGTGACCACTTTCCATCAGATGGGCGGCCTCCTGTCTGCCTACTTTTGGCAATAAAAAAAATATGTATGTAGCAATTGCATTACACCATATAGAGCTTCTCATCTTCTGTGCTATTACGGAAATCGCTGCCGAAATTTGCGTGTTTGAACACCTAAGGTGATCACATTAAGGATCTAAAGGCGTGGTAATATGTATAGTTATATGGAACTAGATAACCCGCCAGCCCGTTTACTCGCTTCGCCCCCTTAGGGGTGAGTTTTCCCTAAATCTTTTCGTAGTAGATGACATGCTTACATAAAAGGCATCTATTGCTAAAGTTTCAAGTTTATAGCGCTGTACTACTTTACACAGTACTTTAGGCTTTGCATTAATGAATCAGTCAGTCGGTAAGTAATTGAATTACATTCAAAATTTTATTTTTCTTACTACTACGAGTATTCTATGTATTTTCGTGTTTCCTATCACGTAACACAGTATATTAACTAGAACAAATTTGCCCGAGTAAGGGCGAGTTTGCGTGATATCCTCGATTTAGACGAGTGTTATCAAAACACGAATTTTTAATTTATACAAAAATGTTGAACGTATATTTTCATGCGAGGACCATATTTTACAAAATCACATTATACAATTATGTCGTGAATATTGCATGTGAAGAAATGTGTATACACTCATAACCACGCGCTAGAACTCCCTGTGTCGCGGGAGGCATATACACAAGAAAGAGAAAACATTCAGTTCTGCACGTCACATAAATGTTCACCCCGGCCAGGGAACGAACTTGCGACCCCGCGCTTTTTATGTTATTAGGAGACGGTAAAAGCACGAGATCCATCAGGTTTTAATTGGTAACCTGAGCCTACAACAGATGCATTTCGACACAAGTGACAAACTGCACTGCGCGTGTAACCCTTAAGACATTCATTAGTAAGTGGCATATGCCTGTATTTTGCTTCTTCTTCTTTTCTCACTTTAAACCAGAACACAGTATTGCGAACATTACTGCTTCACGGTAAAAAAAGGAATGGTAATACTACTCCAAACGACCTTATTCACAAAGAGTTCTACTGCTCCTAAAAAGGCAGAGTCGCAACCAGCTGAACTGGTCATCAAAAAAAAACCCATTAAATATGGAAGCAGTTAGATAAATAAAAACATTTTGTATCGTGAGATTTTCATGACTAAAAAAATATTATTTTAATATTTTTTTCAATAGATAGAGCTATCTGTGCTGCACCAATCATCACCTTAAAACATGCTTCATTTGTTACAAAACTAGAACCATAGCACTTGCGCACTACTACTAAAAGGCAAAAATATTACTACGATTGTAAGTACTTACACATATTGTACAATTTATAAGCTATTGTTACACTAGACGTTTATAGCCCTTATCTCAAATTACCTCTACCTGGAGGTATAGAAACGGAACATAAAAATGTCCGCTTTATCTAGTGGGTACCCTTCATTTCGTTCTAAAATATTCCGGCTACTGACAAAGGTTATCATTTCAGCTGTTCTGTATTACGAGGGATCATTGCTATATTACTTCCCATAAGTTTGGGAATTTGAAACGCTAACGCCTATTGTTTCTATATGGCAATACACTTATGGACGCTTTTATTTTATTACTAGCTGATCCGCCCGCAGCTTCGCCCGCTTAGTCTGCGGGGTAAGTAGCCACATTGCTTAAATATTTATGAAAAACCTCGTGAATTGAGATACGAATCGTTCTAACAATCCTCCTACAGCTAAATGATGTTACTTACGTTACATATAATTATATGTCGGCTCAACCACCAGATGTTTGAACTGTATGTAATATTCTGGACTTTGATAATAACATGTGATAAATTAATTATTTAATAGATAAATATCAAACTACGAAAAAGTGTCCCTTCGTAGTGTATTCAAGTAAAAGATTAAAACCATGCATGAGCGAATTTATCCCAAATGCCTACATACAAATACCTTAGCTCTTATCTAATATGCGACTACAAACAAGTTTTATCAAATAATGGAACCGATTTCAACACTAAAAAGTGTGAAATAACTTGTTGAAGTCGGTACCGTGATACTTCAAAAGTATCACAATATTTTACGCATAGTATCGACTTCGACAAGTTATTTCACACTTTTTAGTGTTGAAGTCGGTTAAATTTTTCGATAAACATTCTTTTTCATCCTTTGAAGGTCACTAAAAATAGCGACCCTCACGACATATAGGATCAATTGTCATTCACCACCAATTACGATATCATCAATATAGGCGTAACACTTTTCAGTTATTGGATTGTAACTCAAAAACCGCTGGACCGAGTTTGTGGGAAAATGGGACTACCTTGAAAGTATACTCTACCAAACAAAACAAAATAATTATCAAAATCGAACTTGTCTGTACAAAGTTATGCGTGATCATATATAAAAAAAAATACGCGTCGACTTGAGAGTCTTCTTCTTTTGTTTTGGAAGTCGTTTGAAAAAATTATATGTCCATACTACAAATTTCAACTAAATTCAAATATCTCGAAAACAGTTAGATTTAGGATAGGGTGTTGCATAGTCAAATCAGTCAGTAACGATGTAAACTACACGCCCTTAACGGGAATAGGTCTACTGACCAATAACCCTGTATATATGGTTTAAGATAGCAACTGTAATAATACCCCTGAGTTTTGTTTTCAATACTAACATCATAATATCCTCACATACCAGTCAATTCAATCGCCACCATTTAGCCGATCGCTGCATAAAATAGTTTGCAGTCTTGCTCAGCTGTCCTCCTACTGTTATGTCCGAAGTAGATGCTCAATTTTTACGTGCATCTACTAGGGGGTACGCCTCTTGTGCAGGAGGCCGTCTTGGTCGGTACCACTGCAGTGCCAGACATTCTACCGTGAATCAGTGAAGGTACTGTTACAAGATATTATTGGGCGAAAGAGACTCAAAAACCAATGTCTTGGGATGTCGAGCACAGTGCTGTGCTACGCAAAACTACAATTCTAAGGCTGGCACTACGAACTGCCATAGGCAATGCTAACGATTGGGCGCACAACTTGCCCGTCAACTAATTGCATAAAATAAGGCCATTTGTCATTTCCTTGTGAGAGGTAAGTAAAATTATGTATCCACTAACCACTTCAAGTCTCCTGCAGAGCAAAAATAAAGCATACGAGTATAATTTCCACAAGCTCAATCTGAAAATCCCGTGCATACTCTTCAATTTACTCTGAATAAAGTTTTATTATGAATTATTATTACTTTATCATGAATTCCTCACACCCCGAAACAGATAAAAGAAGTACGTAAGTAAGTAATGACTTCAAGCGACTCCAACGAGATAGTTAATTAAATAAATGGGCCTCGAAGATGCCTCCATCTTTCTTCCCGGCGCCCTACATATACGGTGTAATTACACTGCCATCCAGTTTTTATCTTAATGTGTTCCACAGATTGAAAAATGGAAATATATAGTGCCTATATGCATACCTATATGGTTAGGTGCGGGTAATTAGTATTGATATTGCGCGTAGCAGTCGCATTGTCATGACACCTTTTGTCTATGTTTGTTTTTTTTAGCCGTCTTATAATATATATTTTGGTCTATGCTTATAATGACTTTCATTCATCGCCAGAACTTGTTAGCGATATCATTTACATAATTTTTAATTAAAATCATTGACGTGTTACAACGTATTCAGAGGGAAAAATATTTACCTCCTCAAATCTAGAGAGATAAGAAATCCTCGGAAAATTTACTAACACACGATTTTAATTAAATGATGTAAGCCATTTCCAATGTAGTGTTCCCTATAAAAATAATGTAATCCATTGTTACATTAGTATACAATTGTATTACCAGCATCGTATTTTTTTTACAGCAGGTTTTTGGTCTCTACAATTACAAACCACAGTACGATCCAGCATCTTGTATCCCACCCACCCGTGTATTGTAATAAAACTGTTGACTTAATTTCTAATACATCTTTATGGTTTAATGGTTTTAAATCGTTAAATAAATGTTTTGTGTTGCCACCGAAAAATTTTTTATCATAATAACTAGCTTTACACACGACTTCGTGTGCGTAGAGTATTTTTTCATAGATATGATTTATTATTGTAACAATATAGAGCTACATTTACAGCTATCACCCGCCAATACGTGCGATGTTTGACATAAGTTCATGTAAATACCATACTTTACAGTATTTCTTTATACAATGTTGTTCACTAATTCGCAAGCGGGCACTTAAGTCACCAGGTTAGTTGGAGAGTGAACATGCCACATACCGTGGTAAAAACCGTCCTACCGCCAATCAACTTCAGCAATTTTCAGAGTTTCCCCTGTTACTTATTTAATAGTTATCGCGAAACAAACCCTAATTGAACCAAAAAAATATTAAATACCAGTAGTTCTGCGAACAGTAGACCTCGCGAACGAATGGTCTAATCAGCGGGAATTTTTCGCAATACCTTCTTACTACTACTTACCTACCTTGACCTAATGCTGATTATACGAAATTCCTGTTTAAAGTCAGGTACCTAATGTGTGTAATTAACCTTTAACTTAAGGATTAATGTAAACTTGTAAATATTAAACCTTTTGTTTTAAAAGTATTAAAATGGTGATCCTAACCTGTAAAATGAACTAATTTAAGGATAGTTGTAGCTTAGTTTCTAGCGTTGAGTTGTACAAAGTGAGTATTTATGAAAATAAAGAACTCTAAAAATCAAATCTATTAAATTAAAACTGACGACAGAAATAATTACATTAAATAGTACATACATACCATATACAGAACATACATACCAAAATGCGTTAATATTGGTTTGAAAAATGCGAAGGAAGACAAACAAATATACGGGCAGATGAAAGTTAATTTGGCCAGTTAAGCAGAGCCACTTCGTTCACTTTCCTCGCTCGGTCTATTAATATAAGTAATTAGCACCATTTTTATTTTAAATAAACTAACTTAATACAATCTTTACACCTATAGGTTCAAAAACAAAGCATTTTGAGAAAAATCAGAAAAAGTTTAATCCCCCTTTCACTCCGTAAGTTATCTCTGTCAAAAAGTATTAAAGAACACCATTTTTTTAATTAACTATCTAAATACTAATTTTCACAGTCATAACTTCAAAAACTAAGGACTTTCATACAAAAGTGTTCACACATTTTTGCCCTCTTTACATTTTCATGGGGGAGGCCTATGTTCAGCAGTGGACGTCCTACGGCTGAGATGATGATGATGAGGGGTTACATTTTGAAAAATCCTTTATTAGTACACTTTTAGACACCAAGACAAAATCACCCTCCAAATTTTAAGTTGTTACGACCAGCTGTTTAGATTGTGCGTTGTTTTGGATACGAAAAACCTTTTCAACGCCATCTATTGAAATTATTATGGATACTGTAACCTTTAAATTTTACTGCTGTCATGAATACGAATAAATTAAAATTTAGACAAAAACGCTGTACCGCGCCGTAGTTAAAGTGTGACTGGCGTGTTGCGGAGATGAAAACCGCAGCTCTCGTGTTATCTGTGTTGAAGCCGATAGTTGACACCGGACAAGGCGCGGTACTGCGGTTGCCGTTGGACTTCTACTACCTACCTTATATAGGTGCTTCTTTATATAGTATTATAGACTACCGTTCTAATCCTCGTCCCGTGCTGCAACTAAATAAAAAATGCCTGTCACTTCTTTTTGCATGAGCTGATTTTGATGAAACAAAGTTAAAAACAGGTTCAGGACTTCAAAAATATACTCCAGCAAACGGTATCAAAGTCCATCTAGTAGTTTTTGCGTGATGGAGTCACACAGAGACAAACAGACAGACTAAAATTCTAAAATCGATATTTTTATTTCTAAATCTACTTTCATATACAGATTTAACTTTGACTACAGTTGTACTAAATGAAACATTATTGATATGAACAACAGATTTTAAAACATAACCTACCATACCAACCATAATGTTTTAAAATATGTTGTTAAAAACAACTATAACTAACTTAACTATAACTCTTGATTTTGGTGCTGCAAAATGTGTATTTAGACATAATAAACATATGTATACTTACGGATAGAAGACAGACGAACGTAAAATATATATACACAAATTTACGTATTGTACTGCGGTCACCATTTGGATAGGTGATCGCTAGTCGCATTTTAACTAAGCCCTTCCGTGCCTTGTAGGATAGATTAACCTAGAAATAAATATATTTGACACTATTTGTATGGACGTTATGTCAAATTTATATCGGTAGTAAGGAAAACTGTGGATAGATAGATTATAGGAATCCCCCCTAAAGCCGTTGGTCTCGGTTAGATGACAGTTGGGCCAGTGGCAATAATCTATCTATCGCTGGTTTACCCTACTAGAAATAGATATATGTATGCATGTTGAAATGAAAGGAAAACAGTGGATGGATATATTATTGGGATCCACCATTAGTCGACTAGGACTAGTCTATATATCTGAACAGGATCCGCATGGTTGATTATAGCATATAATTATCCCTCTGTGTGGAAGAGCAGCAGATCCCAGCAGTGGAAACGTAATGGACTGATACTTCTTAGTAGGTTGTATTAATGTACCTAATAGGTCAACGAAGTTTAAAAATAAAATGGTTATTTGAAAACATACATTTCCTTCGGGCAGTCAAATGGAAAAAAACCCTAAAATGTGTATAAAGTACCCAAAATTTGCACAGTGTGGCCACTCACTATACAGTATTACTTTAAAAACGTGCTTATTAATAGTACAAGTTCTAGTAAAAAATCAAACGATTTCGACTGCTATAAATTACAGCAACTCCCATTGCACGTTCATTTGCTGAAAAATAATGGCAAGCCAATAAAACAAGATAGAATAAAACACTACGTTCTATAGGTTACAATCTGATTGTTGTAAGTGTTTCAATATGGTTTACTAGCTGATGGCTATGATACGATCAAAACGGATTTATGAGTGTGATAACAGGTAACATCAGCCATCGATTGAACATTTTAATCAATTTGAAAGTCTTTTGTTATTTAGTCTCTCTTACAAGTAACACGGGTAGTCACATCTCATCCAACTATAATATTATAAACGTGAAAGTTAAGATGGATGGATAAATGGATGTTAATGAGGCTACTTTTCATCAGCATCATCATCATCATCATCTGTCAGCACGCGGGTAAAAAAGTCTAGTATTCTTGGGCACAGCATAAACAAAATAAGATCAGAACAAGATCAGGATAGCTTAGTCAAAAGCACGGGATGATTTTGACAGATTGATACACTAGATGTGCTCGGCGATAGAGTCGGCATGACATCCATCTTTGTTGTTCAATCGAATGTAGTCGAGCGATTTCGCCATCACCACGGAGGTGACACATCAGTCTAGCGGTCTTGAGTGAAGCACCCGCAATACTTACGTGATATTGTTAAACACAACGTGACAAATAATTTCGCCTATTTATCCTCGAAGGGGTAAGTAGCGGTATTCTAATATAATACTTTCCCTCATCATCACCATCCATCACCACGGAGGTGAAACCGAGGGGCGGTAACATCAGTCAAGCGGGCTTGAGTGAATCGATATTTTTGCCTATGGGGTATATTCTCGAAGCGTTAAGCAGCGGTATTTTGATCGCCTACGTTTCGCCACATATGGTTTATGTCATTTGATCATGTAATAAGGGGCGAGCCTATTGACATCTACGGGGTACTGTTCCAGTCTCTGGCTTTTCATTGAGAATATAATTTTTTCACAGAAAAACCCAATAACTGTGTAACCCGGGCATCGAACCCATGACCTCGAGGTTCCAAAACGGCCCTTCCACCACTACACCAAGACCTAGCGAGCGAAGCCGCTGGCGGGTCAGCTAGTATGAATATATATATTGGACTTGGAATAGATGGTTTTTTACCGTTTGTTTCACGGCGAATGTTCTATAGAGCTCTTTAATTGTATTCCTTCCTCACCAAGCCTACCTCCGGCCAAGCGTTGCATCCATTTATTGTTTAAAACTTCTTACGACGAACCAAATAGTTTGATTGTCTGTCGTGTAAGTAAATTGTGGAATGATCTGCCGACTTACGTATTTCCTTCAGCTATGACCCTGGGTCTTTAAAGCGGGGCGTGAAAAAGCATTTCTCAAATCATCATAGGGGCGGCGATTAGTGCAGCTTACGGCTGGACTAATGGTCATCGATTCTTGATTCCATCTTCGCTTTCCATCAGGCGAGAGGGAGTCACTTTGATGAACAATTATTAAAAAAAATACAATTTTACTCATTAAATGCATTCACTCCTCTCTCTTATAGGACCTCTCCCCTTAATATAGGATAACAAAACCATTGGTATAATAATATTAATGCTAAATAAATTACCATGAATAAAATGAACCAGTTTGTAATCATCATTTCATTATTTAATCGTCTCAGCCGTAGGACGTCCACTGCTGAACATAGTTCCCCCCCCTATTTTGCCGGGGACTGGAGGCCTAGTTGTATAAGCCAAATTCATAGGGGGTTTGCCAATACTCGCCACGCTTGACAGGCGGGTTGGCGAGCGCAGCTTTGGGGTGTTTTACTGGGATGGTGCTGCTGCCCACCCTCTGATTGTAATACAAAGGCGTGTGTTGGTCAAATCAATTTTATGATATTGACTTAATTTTAAACACTATTATTTAATCTATGTGTAAAGATATGACTTACCTTGTATGACATAAGGTCAACAAATACGTAAATATAAATAAACAAATATATAAAACTTAACTTATTTATACAAGGAAGCAATTGACTTGAGTATTTTTTGGTTTTAGTTTTTCAAACAGTTGTTGCATCCGAACGTAGGGTAAACTCAAACAAAAGTCAACTCATTTGTTTACTTGCTATTACAGCCTACGAAGAAATAATTGTCAGGAAGCCATAATTCAGAACAAATTCCACACAAAAAGTGGCCCTTCAAATCAAAACAACGTATGATTCCAAATACAAATTACTTCCGAGGTTACAAATAGACATGTTCGGTGATTGGTTTAAATTCAGAGGGAAAGCAGGGATTGGTTTACGAGCTTGCTGCAACGTCTACAATGACAGCAGAGTCATAGCGGCGTGGAAGATGTTATGCAACAAGTGGACTGGACCAACTTAATAATAAATCAATCGTAAATCTCGTATATCTCGCGAAATATGATTAATTTATTAAGTTTTTGTCTAGAAGACAGAAGAGAGATAAAGATAGAAGATAGAAGAGATTCTTCGCAATGTAGTAAAAAAAGATTATGAAACATTTTAGGCTTATACATTTTACCAAAAAAATAAGTCGTTATTTGCCAGCTGGATGTTTTTAGTGGTCACAGAATACCTTCATTATCAATTTAGAAAATTCAATCAATTTTTAGAATTACTTTAGAAAAGCCCTGTGTTGATATTACTGATAAATTAATTAGCAACTCAGCTAAACACCTTTAAAATTTGCAGAGGGTGAATTTTCATTAGCTTGAAAAACTAAACGTGCTTTAATTTGACTAAACAATGAACTGTTTTTTTAATGATATATAGTTACCTATATTACATACCAGCTGTAGGCAATCGTTTATTGTTCATTGTCTGTAGTATCTCTTTAGAGCGTAAACGCTTTGGAAGCGCCAATTCGCGTTTTTGCTGAGTGTTTGAAGGGTCACATAATAATGATTGATATAGTATATTATATCAATTATTCTTACCTGATGTAATAGAACATTATTTGATTAACAAGTTCAAGTTCCATAGACTACATTTAGAAATTGTTTATTAGTTTGTTATTGCCGAGCGGTTTCTACAAACACACGTATAAAAATCAATCATAAAACCGTCACGAATCGTCAAACGCGGCTGAAGCTTCTTCGAGAGAGGTTAGAGGACGTATCGCTCTGACGCCCGCACTTACACAACTAAATATTAGTGCGCTCAAAAATTCCTGACACTTATTGAGGTAACATTTATAAGTGGTATTCTAACAAATAATTTTATATGACATCTAGTGCATCAAAGGTCAGACACAATAGAAATTTCATTGTTACGAGTATAATGACATGGACCCTTGAGGGGCTAGTATTTTGCTATTAACCAAATTTCTTATGCTTATACTTGGTATCTAGGAATCCATGCTTGAGCCGGAAACTGGTAGCAGGAACTATGTGGTATGGTTGTTTTATTTGCTATTCTCATCTCTTTTTGGTAGGTACATGAGTTAAATCTTACTTTTTTCTAGTCTATGCTCTTGAAGATAACATGTACTTGATTAATAATTATCATTTTATGTTAATTAATGTCGATATTAAAAATAAAATGTGTCCTGCGTGATATTTTATTTCTCCTTTTTGACCTACGTCTATTTGTGACATAAAAACTAAAGTAGATAAAAAAAAGATGCAAATATTAATGCGCGCTATTTTGGTCTAGCGGTAAGGCCACTGCCGCAGGGCGCGCTAGTAAGTAACTCGCTAATGTAAAATACCTAAACTCGCGCAGCGCTGCGCAGAATAAAGGCTCTTAAAGATGTTGATGTTTCTTCGGGACAAATCATCAGCATAAAAAGATAAATATGATATTTTATACAACATAATTTAAAAAAAACAGTAGGTACTTACTGTATCAACTGGTAGGTAGGTACTGCAGTTGTGTGTAACATGGTCCATATTTTTTTTATTATCTATAATTTTATTGTTTTCAGTCAAAATTAACGTAGTATAACTATGCTGGTTTTCACAGGCAGTCATACTCTTGTTTTTCTAGCTTAAGTGCAGCTAGGCACTTATTTTGCCGTATTGAATCGGCAAGCAAGCGAGAATAAAACATAACAAGCAAAACCATTGGACATTACATACATTTCAATATTGAGTCCTGAAGAAAAAAATACATCCTAAATTAAATAAAAATTTACTGACTTTATTTTGCATAGTATTGACCATCTCGATTTGTTAACGTATTTGAACATCTTTGAATAATTATAATTTTGCTATTATTTACTAGTAAAAGTGGACCTTGGACATTTAAATCGTGTATTGTTTCTGCACCACTTCACAACGAATGCTGGCATGATGATCCACAACTGAAGTTCACATTGATAAAAATGAAAATGTACGCGAAGATTTGAAGTGTGCTTGCTTGAAAGTAAAATGTCCGACTGATGACGTACTGAACACGACTTTTAAGCCTCGCCTTCTTGAACACGACTTTTGTTGGGTCATTTTTTTAACGCAGTTACAGTTCCTGACTATTATTTCTTTGTAGATTACAGCCGTGCGATTCTCTAACGGCCGGTCCCAATAATCTATCTATCGCCGGTTTACCTTACTAGAGATAGATATTTGACAATCGGTAGTAAGGAAAACCGTGGATAGATAGATTATTGGGACGTGCCTTATGGAGGATCCCAATAATCTATCTATCCACGGTTTTCCTTACTACCGATAGAAATTTGACATAACTTCCATACAAATAGTGTCAAATATCTAACGCTAGTAAGGTAAACCGGCGATAGATAGATTATTGGGACCGGCCGTTAAGAGTAAACATCTTTGACAACATCCGTGAAACAAATAACGAAATGACAAGAAACGTTGGAAAAACAACCTTATTTACAAGGGCGATATATCATAAAGTATTTGACACCGGTGAGCTCGTCGACGTATCGCACGGCTGACCGTAATAGTTTCGGGCAAGCTACAGTCTTACATTGTACCTAATGGCACTTGGATTTGATTTTGTACACTACGCAACGCTCTTTCTGAGATTATATCAGACATAACCAACATTCTTCAACAGACATAACAGAAACAAAAAACACTCAGTTCGAAAGTAATATTAAATGACACGTTAATGATACTTATTTTAAAAAATTGCCAAAATGAACGGCTAATTACAGCAGTCATTGTTGATCTATCTACTTACGGCACGTCTTCCGGTTTGTGGTCGCCACTTCAACTTGCAAATTCTGAAAGCTATGTTGGTTACTTTTGTTCTTCAACTTATTTCCTTGAATTAAACGTTAAACTGAAAAAAAAATCACGTTTTTTCTCTTTTATTCTTGGTATTCCTCGACAGTAATAAAGCACAAACAAGCAAGTAGGTACAGCAAAACACAAGTGTTCAAAAACTTTTTCTTGCTTTTTTTGTTTTTCATGCATGTTTAGTTTTGGTTGTTCAGGGGCCTTACTATGAGCTCTTAAAGCAGGACTTCTCGACAACTGCCCGGTTTATTCGTACCATGACAACTTTAAAGCTGGCCTGCCCAGGCCTACTATTCAAGAACCGCAGAAAAACCGTTCACCTGTTTTTTTTGTATGAACTCTCGTTAACATGTCACACTAAATCCACTCAGTTTATTAGTTTCCAAACGTCTAGGCGTCTACAATGTTCTTTATAGTAAATTGTTAGAATGCCAGAGACAATACTATCCGTTCACCTTTGAGAAAACAATATTCAAACAGTTAAGCTAAAAGAGCGTCATGGTATGATTTAATTCAAAACTGTTTATGTCAGGTTTAAAAACTGCACGGAACTTGCATGGTTTTTACGAAGCTGATAGTAAGGCCCCTGCTGTTAATATTTTCCACGCAAGCGTATGAAACTTAAACAAAAATATTTTATCAAAACTCTGGCGATTGACCAAAACATGACCAAAAATTTACCATTCCAAGCATCGGCAAGTTAAAATCTATTGAATACTCAAAATCTCTTATAAACTCGTAATAACATTAATAATGAAAATTGAGATATATAATAAATAACAAGTACAATTTGAAAAAATTAATACCGACTTCCATTCTATTCAGTTATTGGAGTGCGACTCGAAAACTTGTGGACCGAATTTGATGAAACTTAAATGTGGTCCACATTGGAAGCACCAGCTTTTAAACAAAAAAAATTGAGAATCGCTTCACCCTAACGAAAGTTATAAGGTAACAAACATAAAAAAATACAGTCGTATTGAGTACCTCCGCCTTTTTGGAAGTCGGTAGATAATAATGAATATCGATTTATTTACAAACTGCACAGAAGCAATAATATCCATCAGTTGCTTTATTGTGGTATAATAAAGTAGTAAACGTTTAGCAGAAATATTATCCAAATAATGTGTTCAGGTGCATCAAAATTATAAAAATATCGTATTGATGTACATTCTGCCAACAATTATCAACTGTTGATAGTTATAGTTGGCAGAATCACATTTTAAGAGATTTCTAAATAAAGCCTAAAGCTTCTAAAATAATTACCTACCTACTGTTTATTATGTACCTAAACAACAAACATCAGCAAGCAAGAAAAAGTCAGTATCCATTTGGTGTAATGTTCTACTGGGGAGTTTATTAATCAGCAGTAAACTTCACGTAGCTGATAGATCCGTGGTATAATAAACCTCATATTGCAGAAATCGTCACATAAAAAATACACTTTTCACGCAAAAAATTGCCCGACGAAGTTAGATTACACTCACTTTATTTTCGACGAACAGTGCTTAGAGAAGAAATTCCTCGATGAATTTAATTAAGGTGAAATCGAGCGAAAAATTCCTAATAGATATTAATTGAGCTCTTACAACAAGGACCACACTGAATAGATAGGCAATTAGGCGGTATTAATCTTCGTGGCCCGTAGTCGGAGAAAATAATTATTATAAGAAATGACGATGACGTTTCATGGACGAGAGAAATATGGGAGTTGGAATAGGTGTTCTCATAAAGATTAGTTGTTATCTGTTACATGCATCATATGGACTCAATCTTTGGTATGTTACATTAATGCAAGTATTTAAATGTCGTTGACAGATAGTCGGCCTAAGATTTTCAATAAATTGGCATTAATTACATACACGTTACAATTTTTCTCGATACCCTTTGCATTATAAAGGTAAAACATTTATAGCCCAACTTTTGCATTTATACAGTGTGTATTAAAAACGTGTAGTAATACTGAAAGGTGTGAACATGTCAGGATTCACCTGTCAAAATATCCGAATTTAAATCACAATTTCAATCATACAAAGTTAAAAAACATTAACTGTTTTATTTTTCGGATATCTCTATAATATTGGACATGCCTATTCTTGGAGTTCGTTGGGGGTCATTCCGTCCATCCCCCTGCCCTGCATGCGCCCTCTCCCCGCGCCGCACCCCAGCCCAGGCCACGCTTAGGCCCCATTTTTACCTACAAGTTCTGGATTTAATTGCCGTCTTGAGTATTAGTAAAGCTTTGGTTACTCATAACTAGGAATGCTTACTACTTCCTGGGACGCAGTAGTTAGGTCCCAATTGTATGCAAGCTTCTGCGTGTGTGGTTTTAGTATTACTACACCTTTTTGTTACACGCTGTATACATATCATAAATCCAAAAGTTTGGCACAAAGCGAAAAATATAACCCTAGAACGGGTACAAGAAGTAGCTTTTTATTTTGCAAAATATTTCCGTAGGATATTTAATTGCGCGATGGCGGAACTCTGATAGATACATACAAATAATTTATTCTTACACAAATCTGCATTATTCCTATTTCTTCGTTATCTACCGACTTCCAAAAAGAAGGAGGTACTTAATTCGACTGTATTTTTTTTTATGTTTGTTACCTCATAACTTTGATAGGGTGAACCGATTCTCAAAATATTTTTTGTTTGAAATCTGGTGCTTCCCGTGTGGTCTCGAATTTCATCAAATTCGGTCCAGTATTTTTTGAGTAACACTCCAATAACTGAATAGAATGGAAGTCGGTATTAATTTTATCAAATTGTACTTGTTTCGTAAAAAATAAAAAATAAAAAAATCTAGTATCATCATATAAATTCAAAAACGATCGAGTACGTGGGACGGGATTTCTTCTCTCTGAAACAGCTTAACGAATGGAGATAGCTCTGGTTGTATATTTAGATACTTTTTAACCCCGATTCAATCAGAAAAAGGTTATCTTGATAAACTTATTCCACGTAGACGAAGTCGTTGGCATAGATAGACTAGTTGTTTATTCGTTCTTCTATTAGGTAAGAAACATGGAGTGTTACGCATTCCAGTACAATTTTATTTTACTTAAATTGTACGTGAGTAACAAACCAGTAAGAACATAACTTACAAGAAAGTTACAAATTCCCTTCAACATACGCAATAAAGGCAAGCGCAGGCTCCGTCGACGTCCAGTGGCGTTAAAAGAAATCATAATTAATCGTCCTGCCCGCCCGGTCGTCTTAATAGAGAGCTTTCCACCGCTTTCCATGTTTCCTCCGAGACGTAATAAATTAATCTCCATTCGCTATTTCTTGGCCAAACAAAACAAAGGCCAGCTTTCAAGTGACTTCTTTTGTGTTGGGAGTATTGGCTGCTAGTGCTTATAAAACTATATAACAGTAACAAATGCACATTATTAAGTGTATGAACAGGTTTTAATAATAATAAAGTAAACTAATAGAAGTAAAATTTTGAGCACACGATCAATATTTGTGTTTATTAACGTATATGTTACCGGAAATATGTGAAATAAGAATGGTATACAAGTACACACAATACCACAATAAAGTCAAGTAATAAGAATTGGATTCCTTCGCTACGAAAAGATTTTAGCATCCGCTATATTTATACGTTTCGCCAGATTATACAGAAGACTGAGGAGTATAATATGATTCAGTAGGCCTAGCACAAATTACTGCGTAAGTGTAACGTGTTGTTCACGTGAAATAGTTTAAACTGTCATTTATCTAGGGCAACAGCGTCATAGATAACTCATAGTCATCTCGGCCTGCTTTCTCACAGGTCAGACCGCGCCAGGCCAGTTCGACAGGCCGCGGGTACTGTCGCATCTGATGAGGCCTGCGGTGGCCTGTTGTCGCCCGTCCGATCCATCGGGAGTCAGTAAGCTCAAAGACGCGTCTTGGCGCGGACTGTCGTGGCCTGTACACGTGCGTCGGTTGTAATCATCCTTATCACGAAGTACAAAAAGAAAAAATAAATGTCAAGTTTTGACATATTGGAATAGCGTCCAACCGGCCGCACCAGGCCGACTCACGCCGTGGGAATGCTCGGTATGGGCGTGGACGGGTCGGAACAGGCCCCTAAAGGCGTGGTAAAGTCTGGCACGTTCTGTCAGTTAACAGACCTTGGGAACCCAGCTTAAGACGTCCACTGTTGAACATATGCCTCCTCACAAATTTCCAAAAGGACCGGTTGGAAGCGGCCTGCATCCAACGTCGTCCTGCTACCTTTATCAGGTCGTTAGTCCACCTTGTCGGTGGACGACCTACGCCGTATGTACGCCGAACTATACGTATACTTTTTCGCAAATTTTATGTGCTACGGTCTCTGTTCAGCGTTTGTCGATTAAGAAAACGCATTCGAGTTCACCAAAGACTGAGCGGTACTGCAGTCGTTTCAAAAATGTCAAATCGAAAAACTTATATCTTGTGCCAAATTTTAATAACAAAAGTATAATCTAGTTCTAGTAACGCCACCATGTAGATACGATTACCGGAACAATTAATATGCAAAAGTGTAAAAGCACTAAATTGCTTGGTGAACGACATTTTACTAGACGCATTTTTTGGGTGACAAGCTCATTCAGTGCCACAAAGCTCTGCCGTGCGATTCTCTAAGAGCAAACATCGTTTCATCTTTGATAACATCCGTGAACAACAAATGAAGAGATGACAAGAAACGTTGGAAAAACAACCTTATGTACAAGGGCGATATCTAATAAAGTATTTGACATACGAGTAGGTGAGCTCGTCGACGAATCATTAGAGAATCACACGGCTGAATGGCATTGGCACAGTCTTGAGCTAACACCAAGGTCACATTATACAACAGTAGTAGATAGCAATATACTCGTAGATACTATTTTCCTCATATCCAACACTTCAAAACAGATAATGGTCACATTTGGTCCAAGTAGCCATATAATAATACCATATTAAAGTAGCCATATGATATATCTGATATGTCTGTTGGGGTTTCGAGTCCTGCCTTTCTAAACCACTACGAATAAAATACACTTTGAGCTTGAACAAATCGATTGTACGTATTCAGTGGCTAGCCGGTCAGTACACCTGCAGAGATTCAAGCCCACAACACGTGATAAGAGCTCTATTTCCGGTACAAAAGCAAAAATGGAACGGCTGTTGAAAGCTCTACACGATCCGATCTTATTCTTATAGAACTTTTCTGTTTATTTAGAAATGAAGCTATGTTATGTTACATTTTTACGAAAAAGAGCCACATTAATGATTATAACGAAATGTTGCTGTCCTAGCTGCAATTTAATATAGGTACTCTTAGTTATATAAGAGAAATCATTGCATAAAAATGTTATTACATTATGAATAACTGTCTTTACATAATTTAACTCATTTATGTTGCAAAGTATAGAGATCAATTTATATAGAATAAAAGTAGCTGGTAACATCTGAATACAGTAAAGAAAAAAAAGTGTAACGTTTAATTACAAAATAAAACCTGCCAAGTGCTAGTCGGTTCGCACACGAAGGGATACTTACTATTCTATAAATATCCCATACAACAGACATGATTTTTTACCGTTTTATAGATTTAGTTTTTTATATAGTCCAACTCACAGTTGGTCGGTTTTTTAGTATTTGTTATAGCGGCAACAAAAATACATCATCTGTGAAAATTTCAACTGTGGAACTATCACGGTTCATGAGATACAGCCTGGTGGCAGACATACAGACCGACAGCGGAGTCTTAGTAATAGGGTCCCGTTTTACCCGCTGAGTACGGAACCCTATAAACCAACATTATACCCTTTAACACATGAGAGACCAATATCGTTAAAAAGTCGACTTCCTTCATCCGTATTTGTCATCATCGACGATGCGACTACAGAGCTATACATATAATACTATTTAAAATACCAAGTAAATTATACTACTACTATGTGGTCCATATAAAAAAGTAGATTTCTATATAGGAAGTCACAAATGTAACTAGTCTAATTGATATGAATACTTGACTAAATACCACATTGCTGGTCGCAAAGGTCACTGGTTGCCCGCGATCAAGGTCAATACCGTTTCGGCATGCATGGCTGACGGTTGTGGTTACTTTTACGGATTTATTGGGTTATTTCGAGCTGTGCTTTTTTTTATTTATGAGATGATTAGTTACGCGTGCAGATTTTGGCTACTGAATGAGTTACTTATTTAAAGATTTTACGTATAACATTTTAATAATATACACACACCCACACACTAGTATAATCTGTGTCGCGAGAGGTATATATCGGGTACTCCCAAAACTCGTACCAGGCGAGATGCTAAGGTATACCCAGTTATGAACAAAAATAAGAAAAAGAATCTATGTCGCATAGCCCAGCTTTAATAGACATTTTTCGAAAAAGTTGAACATTTTTTGATTGATTTTTTTAATAATGTTATCTCAAATAACAGTGCTACTCGTATTAATCGCAACCACAAATCAAAAGTAATGATAATTTTTAAATAGGTAAAATAAATAAAGTTTTGACGAGTTATAGTTTACAAAACTTTTTGTCTGTTAACTTTGAACTTTGTTCATGTTGGAACGAAATTAATTTTTGTCCTATTTTTTTCATAACTGGTATACTTTGGCCTCTCATCCGGAACCAGGTTATCGTTAGAGTTTCGGGACAACCTGTATACATTAACCTGTAGTACATTAACACATCCCAAACATCCAGCCATGGTTATGTCGATCATTTTTATGGTAGTATATTTGAGGGAAAATCTCAATTAGGGATAATCTACATTGTCAAAATGTATGCCACAGGACTAAGTTCGCCATTACTATATGTCTTGAGTTTCATTCGCACTGTAGTTTCAGTAGCTACTAATAATTACCGGTTAGTAGATTTAAGCGAAGCCTCAGATTATGGCTTTCTGAAAAATGTTTCTATTCTGTTTCCGATTTATTGAAACCGCAACTAACTTAATTGTTAATTTTGACATGTGAAATTTGTAATTAAACATATTATATGACATTATTATGTCATATTATATGACGTAATAATTATATAAATTGTATAATAAAATGATATAAAAACTTACTAATATGAAAAGGTATGTATAACTAGCAATTTTAATTTATAAATTTTAATCGTGTTTTTAATAATATTTGGACATAGATAAGCTAAGTACAGTTAAGGTCTACATTTTTAATAACATCTTGTTCCTGTATTTTATGCAAATAAATAATATTGAATCTTGAATAATAAATAATAATCTCCACGAACCAAAGCTTACCTTTTGCTTTGCAAATGCACGTACGAGTAAGTAACTATTCGCACTATCAAATGACGAAACTATGTGCCGATATTATAATTGTAACTACCGATGTTACGATCGAAAGGATATAAAGACTATATTTATTATTTAATCGAAATGAAACATTTTGAGTGCAGTACGCTCGCCATTGCATTCCAATTTGTGTCAGAGCAAGACGTAAATACCGTTGCATATTACAAAGTCAATATAGGAACATTTATAAAATTATCATATTTTACAATCTTAAAAGAACACTTGACTATAATAGTCATTACAAGTGTATGTTGTCAGGCGAAAAATGATTTATTGATCATACAAACTACTTATAATTTAACACGGTTGTTAAACTGTAATCCTAAAGTTGCCTCAGCGCTATGTGCAATTTTTACACTCACACATTTCTCAGCAAAAGTATCAATAATCGATTACTTCATACAATTATTCGTTAAAATATTTCCTGTGATCAACATGCAACTATCGAAGGTCGAAGCAATTTTATTATGACGTGCGCTTTGTTCTTTGAAACGGAATCCAGTATCTGGGAGAGTTTACGTCGTTCGCTCACAAAGGATTGTCCAATTTGGCTGACTCTTGAAAAACGTACAAAAGGATCCGGAGCAAGCTGAATGTGCCCTTTGTAATGAAAACGTGCGTTACTTTCGCACATCTACCCAAATAGGCTTGGGTAGTTATTAGCAAGAGTGGGGACGGGAGGTTTTCAGAATGATTTGTTGGAGTAAGGCATTTGTCAATCTCGAAAATGCTAAGTACAAGATCCTTCGCGATCCTTCCTTCGAACTCAGTTAATATTTCGTTTTTTTTTTACTTTGTTTACTGATGAGATGAGTAAGTCATCATCTATATAAACTTTATCTCGTCGGTGCACTTGCCAGTCCGTGATCACAACTCCAGAACCTTCCGGCGCCATCGGTCATCAGTTCTGCGTACTATGTGCCCTGTCCATTATATCGGTGACTTTCGTTCGTCTACAGATTTCCTTATATCTGATTCGATCACATATTTTGTCGGTGGACGACCTACACTGCGCTTGCCGGCCTGAGGTCTTCACTCCAGAACCATCGCCCATCTGTTCTGCGTGCTATGTGGCCTGCCCACTGCCACTTCAACTGGCATATCTTCTGGGCTATGTCGGCGACTTTGATTCGTTTACGGATCTCCTCATTTCTGATTCAATCAAGTAGAGAAACCCCAGGCATAGCCCTCTCCATAGCTCGTTGTTGGTTACTTGTGAGGGACTGGGAGGTTACTTGTGAGGCCCAAAGAAAGAGACCACGTTTTAGTGCCATATGTCATCACTGGTAACACACGCTGATCAAAAACTTATATCTTGTTTAACATTAGAGATTATTTTTAACCGACTTCAAAAAAGGAGGAGGTTCTGTGTTCGACTATATGTATTTTTAATGTTTGTGCTCCCCTATTCATGGACAGATTTCAAAAATTATTTTTATATGCTTTCATATACTTCTGAGGTGGTCCAATTTAAATTTCATCAAATTCGATCTAGCGGTTTTTGAGTTGCACTCCAAAAACTAAAAAGTGTGAATTTATCTTGATGATATCATCATTGACAATTGATCGCGTTAGTAGCAGGGTCACTAGAATTTGAATAAAAAAAACTACCAAAAAATGAAACCGTCTTCAACACCAAAAAGTGTGAAATCGGTTCTATTTTATGGTATTTTTTTTTTAATTGAAAAGTGATTTATAAAAACTGTCAGTAGCAGTTATTAGTTTACAACATAATCAGACTGTAATCAAGTAAAATTAATAAAGTTCATTGTGTCATGTGCTCTATAAATGTATGTATTATGTACATTGTTTGATATGTACCATAGTGCTTTATAGAAGTATACTCTACCAAACGAAGAATTTTGAGAATCGGTGTACAAATGGATGAGAAATCGGCTAACATACACATAAAAAATACATACATACGAACATTTGTTAATCTCCTCCTTTTTTGACGTCGGTGAAAATGACTTTAAATGTTTATTCTGCATAGAGTGATTACTCCCTATACCTTACTTTGTGATCTTTGTGACACGGTGTTCAACCAAATTCGACTCAACATGGTGCAACGTAAGCTATTTTAAAAGTGTTATATTTGTACCCTTCCATTCAATATAATACTTCTATAGGTACGATATCTATAGTGACAATATAACTTAGGTGTAACCATATCAGTAAGACAAGACCAAGATATCAATACAAAGTTATATAAGACGTTATACTATAACATTACATAGGCTGTGGTTATGCTCTAAGCACAAGAATTTAGATCAAGGTTATCAACCACGTGCCGAACGAAATGCTTAATTTACAACTACATTAAGTAAACTCAAAGTTAATTGCACAGTTAGGCAATTTTAGAAAAATGATTTTATGTTCTAATCATGCACGCGATATGGTATCAGAGATCTTTATGTGACGTACATACGGGTGTAAGTTGCTGTTTTTATTATGAATGTATTTAGGTCATTTGATAATTAAGATGTTTTTGAATAGCCTACACGGATGTAATTAAATATGAATTATTTAGTATCGACAGTGAATAACGACTTCTACACGAGCAATGCCTTCGAATAACAAAAAGTTATGTGACACAGAGCGAAATTGTTAGTTTGCACTCTACTTAACCGCACTAACTCTACAATTACGGTAAGTATTTCTGAAATAGTTATGTGCGTCAGTGTACCATTGGGGTTATATGGTCGTAAGCCGAGAAACTATATGCGGGATAAAGAAAATAATAAACGAAGTTTCATTGAAATTAAGTTCATAATCGCATGTACTACTAAGAGGTTGTTACGCTCAGAATCCCGGTCGAAAAAAGTTTTTTTAAGGAAATTAAGCAAACATTAATTACCTAATTATTCTTTGCCTAAATGTTTAACAAACTAAAACATTGACTTTCAAAAATATGACATGCACATGTTTATTTGTTTAAGGTTGGCAAACAAGCAAGCGGCTCACCTGATGGTAAGTGATACCGTCGCCCACGGACATCCACAATACCGAGGTCTAGAGGATGCGTTGCCCACCTTTGAGGAAGGAAGAGATGGAAGGGGTGAGGGTGGAGGGGATGGGGAAGGATAGGGGGATGGGGGGTTGGGGGGAGGGAACAATCGGGCCTCCGGAATCTCCCGCAAACCGACTGAAACGCAATAGCAAGCTATGTTACTTCACCTCAGTGTTATGTAATTTTTATGAACGAATAACGTAAAATGTGTTATGAACGTTAACTAAAGTACCTATAAATATTTATATTTAACCACGTTTAGGACGTAATTGTTCTATATTTGTTTTCGTTGCGAGGTTGTTTAGGTACAGCAGATATCTAAGCTTAGATATTTTTCGCAACCGGTACCAATGTAATAATAGATACATAATATAATGTAGATTTTGCGTAAAAAATATTCGACGGAAGCGCATTGGACGGTTACTTTATCTCCTGAAGAGCTTACCGTTAGGTGGTAGCAAGCCTTTCATTGCATACATAATAATAATAATATTAAATACATAATAATAGTATCAAATACATAATAATAACAATAAATACATAATATAAATTTTATCACAGTGTTCAACATTCCCAGTTTGCGGTATTATAGTTACCTTCACCGAAAGCTCAAGCAGTTTTATTATTACTAAGGTGGTGAATAATTATACTGTAGCTCAAGAGGTAGGTATTGTTGATATTATCACGGGATCATCTGAAGCAATATAAGTTACTAAATAATGTAAATAATAAATAAATGTATGAGGTCTTAATTCGTCTTATCTAAGACTGTTGTATTAGTAACTCAGTAAGGTACCCTTAATTATTATCTAAGACTGTTGTATTAGTAACTCAATAAGGTACCCTTAATTATTATCTAAGACTGTTATATTAGTAACTCAGTAAGATACCCTTAATTATTATCTAAGACTGTTGTATTAGTAACTCAGTAAGGTACCCTTAATTATTATCTAAGACTGTTGTATTAGTAACTCAGTAAGGTACCCTTAATTATTATCTAAGACTGTTGTATTAGTAACTCAGTAAGATACCCTTAATTATTATTTAAGACTGTTGTATTAGTAACTTAATAAGGTACCCTTAATTATTATCTAAGACTGTTTTATTATTAACTTAGTAAGGTACCCTTAATTATTACCTAAGACTTTTGTATTAGTAATTGTTAGTATATATGTTCTTTATGAAAATTGTGAAACAGTTGCAAAATTCGTGTCAATCAATCATGTCATCAATTTGCGCTTCATTCCATCAAAGAATACGACATCAACCTTAAAATAACTGTGATGTTTAATACAAATAACGTTAGCTGTAGAAATAAAAAAAAACTGTAATGATAAAATTACAGCTTATTACTAAATGCATTTGAAAGTATGTACCTACAATACTTTTAAACAACAACCATTTGATTTTCTGAACGTAAAAACATTGCCGGTTAATTCTGAAATGCCTGGACCATAGAGATCTAGAGAGATGCCGATCCGTGCGCTGGGTATTCTGTTAGCTTAAATAAGTTCATTATCCACTGCGTTGTTAAAACTTAACGTTTGAATATTTGTAAGAACAGAGCAAGCATTGTAAACTATTTACATGCAATATCGCGACCGGCATTCAGTCACATAATACAAAAGTTGCGAACCGCTGCGAGCAATTTGTTCTGTTTTTAGGCATATTGCTGCGACACCGGCCCCGTCCCCTTTTCATATCTCCCTTGTTTCTGTGATCAGTCGCCTGGACCGATCTTGACCGAACTTTCACTGGCTGGAGTTATCTAAGACTTATTTTTATTTAAGAAAAAATTTTCGATTCCGTGGCAAAAATGTGAACCCACATATTTCCGCAAGGCTACGTGAGCGAAGCACGGGGCGGGTCAGCTATTACAAGTACATATATAATACTAGCTCCTCGACTCGCCAACGGCTTTGCATGTTTCACGGCGTTCAGCATAAAATGTAATTTGTAAAATGTTCAGTGCTTTTGGTCTGTGTTGATGACTCAATCAATTAGTCATCATCATCTCAGCCGTAGGACGTCCACTACTGAACATACGCCTCCCCCATAATTTTACAAAAGGACCGGTTAGAAGCGGCCTGCATCCAACGTCGTCCTGCGACCTTTATCAGGTCGTCTATCCACCGTGTCGGTGGACGACCTGCGCTGCGCTTGCCAGTCCGTGGTCTCCATTCCAGAACCTTCCGGCCCCGGCCCTGCTATGTGCCCTGTTCACTGCCACTTTAACTGGCTAATCTTCTGTCAATCAATTAATCTAAATAACTGGCAATCAATTAGTAAGGACATGTAATTAGTATACATTATTAAAGAGTCAAAGGTGTTTAGTTTAAATTTTTAATACGTTTGTTGTGCTGCTTTAGTAGCAGAATTACATAATTGTTAAATATACGCTCTAGTTACGTAGTTATGAACCTAGCTAGACAATGCACACACATCTACTCTTAATATATTTCATCAGAATTAAAATAACATGACTTAATCCGTTACTACAAATTATAGAGTACGAGCGCACTCTCAGAATAAAATTTACACATCTCAAAACAATGAAACTATAAGTGAGTAAGTACTAAAGAAATAATATACCAAGAGGTCGAAAAAGTCGCCTTGCAAAACTGTGAGAATTCTCAGCTATTAGATGTATTACATTTCATTAAAAGATTAAAATATGTGTGTAATTTCGCCTTCAAGAATTATCAGCATTCGTAATCATATGACCTTAACTTCTTTTCTGCGCATTTATGAGAATTGTTCGTTAAAAGTTTATTAAAGTTTGCTAGCGAATTGTAAGGAGACACTAACTTACACTTACTGAACTTAATAAGTGACAGGCCTTTCGTGCACGAGCTTATGTACCTTCTTAGTTAAATTTAATATAAACAAATAGTCTGCGTTTCTGGTCGAATGAGACTCAAAAATATGTATAATGTATCTTACAGTAAGCGCAGTATACTCCTACGCAAATTGCATTGCATCAGGCATGTGCAGGTATGCTGCCTACCAAATCAAGTGTAAGATTTTGTCCGTCTAATAACATATATGAAGTAAGAACTCGTAAGAATAACAGTATGGAGAAAGAACAAAAGAAAACATTTAAACAAAAACAATTATTCATTTCCATACCCATTTATTTCTTTATTTATAGCATACATGTACAAGTACATTAATATTTCCAAAGTTCTTATGGTAGGATAAGAAAGTACATGCACCCTGCAAGGGTGCTTGCCAGTGAGTGCGATACATTCCAACTTACATTGTTGTAATTTAAATATATTTATCAATCATACATAATAGTCAGCATTAATTAAAATTTGCTCTTTCAAAAGTAGTTAATATTAAATTATAAATTATTAATATAGCAATTTAATTAATCATTAAATATTATTGGCAAATTATTAAAAGTAAAATAAAAACTAATCTATAAGCCCCACGGTGTGGAGAAAAGTGGCCAAAACGCTGGCGGCATTGCCACGCTGGATGGCAATGCTAAGTTTTTGCCCAAAGTAGGCGCCAGCATTTCGGTCACCCGTCGCCCCAACCAAAAGTTTCGCCAGATCCCTAAGCAAGTTGAGAGCGGACGGCCCCCATGGGCCTAAAGTTTTAACCCCAAACGGCACAAACATGTACATTCTGTCTAAATACATGAGATGAGACGGTGCCAGTGTGTCCACACATGTACCATCCTAAACCAAGGGCTGTCCCATCTTCCTCGAGACGATAGTCATCCCATCTGGTCTCTTGCCGACATCCCGCATTAGACCGTTTGGTTCTAAAACTGACGGGACTCCAGCACTGACAAAGGCCCGACGGATGATATCATTCAAGCTGGCGTGCCGCGGTATGCGCCCCGCGCTCTTTACGCATGAGAGTGCGTGGTGCCCGAACCGATCTACCATTTCACCGCAGACACAACGGTAAGGGACCTGGCTTGGTGTACGCACTCGTCTGAAACTGTTGTTGTCCAAAAAATTCCCAATGAATTGATCCGGTTTTGAAGTTCTAACTCACAGAGCGGCCCGTCCCACTGCCTCTGAGAAGCAAGAGCTTTGGGCAGGGGCTGACTTGGACAAGCTATTTTACAATTTCCTAAAGCCTCAGTCATATAATTAATTTGAACAGTTTGAATAGAAGGCGATACAATTGCGTTTACTAACTTTTGAGTGCTAAAAATTGATGAAAGGAAAGCTGGTAATGCTACACTAGAAATGTTGCGAAATAAATTATTTTATTTTCATTATTTATCTGTATTGAATTATTTGTAATATAAATACATTATGTCAAAACAAAGAAAATTAGTACGGTAAAATACATTCGACTCGTCACTCAAGTCATAACATACTCGTAAGTACGTACATAGCAAGTTACTTGTTTACAGTGTGTTATTATGTTAGATACTTCATTATTATAGTTTAGTTTAATTTTTTTTTCTTTTCCTCCGTTCTGGAGGATTTGGCTTTGCATGACTAATGCATCTGCCAGTGTCAAGTGGTTTTTCCTTCTGTCATCATCTTATCTTGTCCAGCGAGTCTTGTTTTGTTAGTTTTAGTCATTCATTTTGTACGATAAAAAACTGGGGAAACGTGGGGCGATATATATATACAAAACGTTTGGAATATTACTTGTAAAAAATTATAGGATCAGATGTCAGATTTTTATGCAAATATTTATATTACAATATACATTATGTACACACATACTATACGTTAAATACACTAGGAATAAAAATATAGTTGATTAAAATTAATAATTATATGTGTATCTAGTACGTATAAATCACTATCTACAGTTTAATACTATTACTAGAGATAAAATCAGATAAAGCGTTATAAATAGGAGGGTTGGCATTGAAAAGCAAAGTATTTATATTAGTGGAGAAAGGGACATGGATGGATATTAAAGTATTATAAAAGGAAGCACGCTCATACGTAGGGCATGAGAAGAAAATATGGTCCAGATCCCCAAAGTCACCACAGTCGCTTAGCGGGCTGCTGATTATCCCAAACCTTGCCAAATGGGCTGGACAAGTAGTATGACCTAGGCGCATTCTTATTAAAATTGAAGTAACAATTTTGCTAAGTTTTATATTAGAAAACCATAGTTTAGTGCGAATCTGTGGTTGTATGCAAAAATAATGTTTTCCTTTGATACGGCCACTTCTCTCCCAGAGTCTATTCCAGATATCTCGGAGATAAGATCTAGGAAGAGAAGCTAAGTCATGTGTGTAGTTTATGAATGGAACGAGATCTCCACACGCCACAGCCTGATTAGCAAGTCTATCAGCTTTTTTTTGAGTTTAATTTGTGTGTTAGTAAATTTATTGAAAATTTTCGTAAGGTTTCAATGGAACCTCCTTAAGCTTGTCCTTTTTAAACTCTTCTACGGTGGAGTAACATTGTTTAATTGAAAATGATTTTAATTTTCTGGTTTAGATGGATGAATTTGTTTAATTTTGCAAATTCGTAGCGAGTTGTTAAAAGCGATTAGTCTACAGTATGGGCTTTGTCGTACTATTTTCTACCGACTTCCAAAAAAGAGGAGGTACTCAATTCGACTCTATGTTTTTTTTATGTTTGTTACCGCATAACTTTGGACTGGGTGAACCGATTCCCAAAATTTCGTTTGAAAGGGGGTGCTTCCTGTGTGGTCACATTAAAATTTCAATAAATTCGGTTCAGTAGTTTTTGAGTTACACTCCAATAACTGAATAGAATGGAAGTTGATATTACATTTTTCAAATTGTACTTGTTAGGTTAGTTATTGTGGTAACAAGTTTATTTTTATTTCGCCTACTGTGTTGGTCATAAATTTTACTATTTGATTTAAATAAACTCTTATTACTTCTTACAAACAGATACTTGCAGAACTTACTTACTTACTTAGTTTGTGACTTGTTACATATGCATATGTAACTAATAATCTGTTCGCTCAATCATTGAATATTGTATTATGAGATACAAAAAAATTATTAAGTTTGCACTCAACTTAGAAACGGTAAAAACATGCAAATATTAGATATTCAAGTAACGCATTTGAAATACATACAGAGTATTTCAGATTTGTACATAAATAATTTTAAAAAAATATAGTTCACGCAAAATTTACTTTGCTTTCAAAAAACGTTCAAACAAAACGCATATTCGGGCTCATAGTTATTTTAGAATACACTGTTTTAACAACGTTCAATGTAAAAGCTATCTAACCCAGAAACATGTTAGTTTACATAAAAGCACATATATGCCTACTCTATATATTCGTCCGAGCCTCGTTTTAAATTGATTGGCAACCCGTTGACATTTACGCTTGGCCCATCGTCTGTTGGCCGACGACAGCTGCACGTTTTAATGTATGCCACTTCCCTGATTATGTGTCCCATCCGATGGGCTCGATCTTATACAAGCGAGATTTTCGCGGTCGTACCCGTAGGCCCTTCCAATACACCTCAAGGCCTTCACAAGACGTATAAAATAAGTTAATCCGCTCGCAACGACACACTTTGTTACTTTCACGCGAGCAGTGCACGTTTTGAGCCGTCAAAATGTTCAGGCTCTTTGTATACGCCTTTGTGATCGCGGCTGTGACGTGCCAGCAGCAAGAGGGTGCGAGGCGCGTTCCTAAGTACGCTGGAGATCCAAAAACCGCCGCTATTGTGCAGGAAGCGCGGTATCTCAGCGGAAATGGAGCTTTCGGTTCGGCGTACCAGCAAGAAGATGGAATTGACTTCAAAGAAGAAACTGATGCGGATGGCAACAGGAAAGGAAGCTACTCCTACATTGACCCAAGCGGTCAAAGGAAGACCGTGAACTACATCGCTGGAAAGAACGGATTCCAAGCTGTTGGAGACCACATTCCTACCGCGCCGCAATCCGTCGCACCCACTCCTGGATACACGCCTGATCCGAGATACAACTCGCCGGATTACAAATCGCCTCAGCAATACAGTGCACCGCAGCAGTACACCGCCCCAGCGGCGCCGCGTAACTACGGTGGCAAGCTTAATGAAGACCCCAATGACGGCCAATACTATCCCGAACTGTATGAGACAGACAGCAATGTAGCACCCCAGCAGCAGTATAAGGCTAAACCTCAACAATACCAGGCCCAACCTCAGTACCAGGCACAACCTCAATACCAGCCTCAGCAGTCGTACCAGCAACCACAGCAGTCGTACCAGCAACCCCAGCAATCATACCAGCAACCCCAGCAGTCATACCAAACGAACAACATCTACCCAGGCACGCAGCAAGCCGAGTACAGTGGACTGCAATCCCAGGAGTATACAGCTCCTAGTCAAACTCAAGCCCATCAGCAATACAGTGCACCCCAGCAGTATTATGAGCCGACAACGCCTCCCCCAACCCGTTTCTTTCCTCCAGGCAAGTTCAGTCTAAACAGAGCGCCTGATGGTTACACTTACTCCTTCCACAAAGTATAAATCTAATTTATTTAGGGCCTCGGCGTTTTGTACGGCCCGCAACACGTAAAAAACACGCATCGATTAGCAGTTAGCAACTCGCCGAGTCATCGAAGGGGCGGCCGTGGTCGTGCGTACTCGATGCCACGGAGCATTTCTTAATTGTGGTTTGCTGTGATATTGTGATTTAATGGACAGGTCTGAATATGTTGTTTTTGTTACTTGTGGAGTAGGGATCGTGGAGAAGAAGTGTTTCAGTCGACTGAAGTTGAACTTGTAAATATAGAATTACATACTTAATATCTATAAGCATTTTCTGTGTATTATTTTTCATTATCTCTCATTCTTTCTCTCTCTCTCTCTATCCCATATTTTTTTTATTTATATTGACATTAAACAACTTAAAATTGATAAAAACTCATATATTTTTTTATTACTTTAATCCCGATGTTTGGAACAAAGCCTTTAATACTCTATCCTAGTCTATTGAAATTCGAAACGACTGGATCTAGATAATATAACTTAAAAGCTATTCTATCACTTATTTTATTGTATAATAATCGCAATGACCTCAGAAATCATATGAGTGTAAAGTTTTCGGAAAGTAGACCTGTGATATTACTGACGTAAATGTCTAGAGGAAGTGATTGTGTCAAGGTTAGTACAGTATGATTACAATTAATTGCAATTAATGGTGTCCTGTCCAAAAAACTTAAAACTATGGAGAAAAACCAGTTTGTGTAGTGCGTGGAATTAGTCATGCTATTTAGGGAAAGTTGTTCTTAATGTGTAGATCCCAAGATCAACGATCTTCACCTATATAATTAGTTCCTTTATTCACGATATGGCCAAATAGAAGAAAAAATGCACTGTCTACTTCCTTATTCAGCATTTCAAAGACAGGGTGTGGGCTGCGTCCGCATTCTACTGTATTCGCTCCAAGAACTAGATCACCTTACTGCTACAAGGATATTTTGCTAAGGAACTGGTTTGGCCCTGCCACGCCTTACTTTCCATTTACCTACGTTATTATTAGGCCAGTTACTGCAATATGACTTACAATGTTCAATTATTAAAGTTCGCAATCTAAACTTTATGTAGAGCTGGACAGTGGACACTAACGGACAATACAGTTTTTAATGTGATCCGGCACAACCTAACAGTTTTAATGAATGCATTGGCACTTTACAGAAACTGAATCAATTTTTGTAAGAAGGTACGCTTATGTTACTTCAAGTCGTCTTCCTTATCATTTATTAAACTGATTAAACAGTCACGTTTCAATTCCATATCAATTTCATTATGAAAAGGATTTGATACAATCAAAACGTATAACCGTTTTAGTGTACTATATTTCGGTCACGTATTTCCTTTAGCGTTCATATCTAAAGCGTTTACTCATAGTTGAAATGCCAAAAGTCGTTGCGTAGGCACTATCAGTAATCACATCTACGAGTGTGTAGATAATAGTTTAATCTAACAGTTAGTATTGGCGCAACTTTGTTCCTATAATTGGAATTTGTACACCCTGCTATAGTCGAACAAAGTGATGCAATGTCGGCGTAGTTCCACACAAATCTATCGTGCTATTGTTGAAAATTCAATTGTCTATCAATTTGTTAAATTGACCGCGAATCTGTTCACGCATTTATAGTATTGCCGATAGTCACTAGGCATTCGTAGATGTTTAAAGATTAGTTTGTCTTGCCCAAGTATTTTTGGAAAAAAGATTAGATATATACACATTAGCTTTTAACGAGGTGTTGATAAGATTAATGTACTCTATTCATTAGCAAATATACCTACTGCCTGGTTGGCGCCGTTGGTAGCAACCCTACCTTCTGAGTTGCTGGTCCCGGGTTCGATCCCCGGACAGATTGAACATGTGTGTGAATGAATATGTCTGACCTGTGCCTGATACCGCAGTACTGCATGAAACCCTTTAAAGAACATTCAGTCCGTCTGTTCGTCTTACCGTCTGTCCATTTATCCCTACATCAAAATAAATATTTTACATGTAATGTCTCTATCTAAAAAAACTACTATAGCAGCAATTATTAGGACTATACTACAAATGAAGAAATCGTCTATCAAATATACTAATTGCATATTGAAAAGACAAAAGACATATTGCAGTTTATTTGCATATCGACTTGTAAAACGGGGGATATCTGATCAGAGCTAACTCATGGAGCGGTAGGTTAATGGTGACTACAATACAGCAACACACAAGCCATGAATATCTTTGTTATGGTCATAGTAGTTCTGCTTCACGTTTAAAATATATAGGGTGATTTACACAACCTATTATCTCGGAAACCACTTGACCAATTATGCTCATGTCCGAAGTTCCTCTTTAAAGTCAGAGTTTGGTACACCACAATGTGTGTACCAAACTTTATCAAAGTCGGTTGGTAAATAGTGCCGCAAAAAACTTCCCCCCTTTTTAGGAAAAGTCTCCCCTCCACTCAAAATCACCGGCGAAACAAAATATATATTAACTGGTACTGTTGGTACTTAAATGCATACCAAATTTCGTCAAACCTGCCCAGGAAGACCAACGAACAACATTTTTTTATAGTACTCGCCGCGGTAAACTTCCTCCCTTTTTAGGAAAAGTGCCCCCCTCACTCAACACCGACGAAACGAAAATATATATTATATAGCAGAACATGCATACCAAGTTTCGTCAAGATTGGTTGCAAAGACAAACGAACGACCTTACAAATATACGGACTTATTAAAGTAAAAGCCAGTTAAAGCACAGACGCTTCGCTCGCTTCGCTTGCTCGGTCAATGATAGTTCTCTATTACAATAATGATGAATTTAATTCATCATTATTGTAATAGATTATATGATTATATTATATGATATAATAGATTAGTGTAATAGTTCGTGTGTGATTTAAATACCTTAAAGCGCATATTATGCTGACTTTCAATGTTCATTATGGCTACTAGCTGCGCTCCGCCGTTTCACCCACGTGATGATGATGCATCAAATTTATATGGTGTAAGACTTTTTGAATCTTTCTTTAATCATGAATATTTCTATAGTTGTTTTTGAGTTTATTCGCTATGGTAATGGATGATTATGCTGATGAATCAAATTATATAGTGGCCTATGTTCATCAGGGATATTGTAGGATTCTATTATTGGTGAAATATAATTTTCAAAACGGTCCAGTAGTTTCGGAGCCTTCAATACAAAGAAACAAAGAAATCTTTATTTATTAAACTTTAAGGCCGGATAGGACCCGCGTGATATGTACCGGAAATATTTCTTCTGTATAATATTAGTATAGATATGTTACGATACGATTTTCTATACGAATGCATGTTGCTGCCAAGCTCTTGGCATGTTTTTCAGTATATATAGAAATAAGATTCTACAATAAAGTTATAAATATTAAAATATATAAGTAAGTTTAATATATCCTCTCCTTGAAATCAAACTAGCTCTGTACCCAAATTTCCATCTCGAAAGTAAAATATAAAATTATAGGCTACAAAATAAGTCTGTACAGTTTTATCAAGTATACTTGTTTTTATCAAGTAAACTGTGTAGTACCAATGAATACTAACTTTTCAAAAGCTAATTTAAATCTGTCGGCATTAACTCGCCAGCAAAAATTACGAATGTTCCCACAACGGAGTTAAGCTATTTCTCAACGAGCGTTTTATTGCTTCCATATTTCATTCATTCTTTCCCTGCCTCTTGAGAACTGCGCTTGTAAAAACCGGTGTTTATTCTGCAACTCCTAAACGGTACGTTTTGTTGTGACATTTCACATAATGCGGGGTTAGTGGGAACGTTTCAAAAGAAGATAATGACAATAGGAAGTTGCTCAAGTTACTAATTACTATAAGTAGTTAAGTACGATATGGATCGCAAGATTTAAAGGTTGCAAATGTATAATGATAGGACCTAACAGTAAAAGTTTTAGTTTTAAGTCAGCTGGATGTGTCAATAGAAGTGTATAAACATCCGTATTATTATATATTATTAGCTGCGCTCCGCGGTTTTACCCCCGTGGTGATGGACGATGATAATGATGAATCAAATATAGCGTTATATTACTCAGACATAATGTAGCTTTCTACTGGTGAAATAATTTCTTGAATCGGTTAGGTAGTTTTTGCGTTCATCCCTTACAAACAAATAGTCAATCCTTCCTCTTTATTATCAGCGTAGATTAGGATTAATATCAATGTACGAATGTGGTCTAGTTTGTACCGGCGTTAATATTAAATATTTTAACATGCAAAATTTGTTATAATAGTTAGATTTTTGGTATTGTGAACTTATTCGTAGATATGGTCCTCTAAAAACTATATTACTTCATTTTGCTCAATAATTCATTAATCTATATATATATATAATTGAACCCCTATTTTTTCTGGTCACGATATTACTTGAGAACGGATGGAACAATCTTCCTTATTCTTTTCTTGTTGTGTTAGTTATTTTCTGGAGAAGGTTCTTATAAAAGAAAATCGAAAAAAAATAGAAGGCTATGGCGAGGCTGAAGTCCGATCCTCCTATGCAAACGAAGTCGCGGGCAGTTGTTAATCAACAATAATAAATCAAAATTGGCAATAGTTTTTGCACCGTACACGTAATAATGATTTTTAGGCGTTGCTAATGCTTTTTTAACATGGAAAAGTAGTTATTGTGACATAAATGTAATAGTTAGACATATGGTACCCCGGACTTTATTGTAGTTATTGATGTTTTTTTTAAAACTGCGATACATTACTTTCCTCTTTTGTCAATAGTTTCCACTGCGTACGCGATTAAGCATTTTGTTGGTATTCTTTTTCTCATCTTGGGTTTTATTATCAAAGTATTCATACGGATCCCTAACTTTTTGAAAATATTATATAGCCTATTTTCATCACAGATAATAGATACTAGGTAGTGTTCTAATATTAAAAGATTTTTTTAAAATCTGTTCAGTAGTTTCGGAGCCTTTTGAATTCAAACAAACAAACAAATCTTTCCATTTTATAATATTAGTGTAGATGAAGATAGTGTAGATGTTCAATATAATTCCTAAAAGTAAGTATATGGTAATAATTGTTGACTTTTTACCTAGTATTTATGTGTCAAAACAAATCCTACTGGAATATCAGTTTACACGGTTTTAGTGCTTAAAATTCATAATATAGTATACAAATGAATGATTATTCTGTATCTGGGTTCTTTAATTATCCTTAGGCACTAGGTGAACTAATTTTGATGAAATATCAGAAATTAAACTTTTCTAGAATAACATTTAATGTAATTGTTGCAATCTATCTATACTACTTATATTAAAGGAGTAGAAGCCAAAAAGTCTGTACAAAAATTGTGGAAAAAAATGTGGGTCAGAAGACGTAAAGTTACCTACTGAACAAAAATATGACGTTTTTGAAAAAAAATGTTTGCCTGTCTGTCTCTCTGTCTTTCTGTCTGTCTGTATGCTAACGCATAACTTAAAAACTACCGCACAGATTTCGATAAAATTAGGTATATGGATAGAATAAAGCAAGGAACTGATGATGGGGGAGGCATATGTTCCGCAGTGGACGTCCTACGGCCGAGAAGACGATGATGATGATACAAACTAATAAAATTATAAATACAGTTCAGCCGTATCATTATATATAATTTGGTAAGTTTGTATACCTAAATTAAAGTCGTTAATTTATTGGAGTCGCACGTAGATAAATAACCTTCTGAAACAAAACTTAATAGGTAATGCTAGTCGTTGAATCATTTAAATAACATAATTACTCAAGTCCTTATCTTGGTTTAAAGTTGTTTGTCGTCTTATTAAGTCCACAGTTTAATCTCTGAGGCTTAAGTTTAAAAAACTGTAAGTATAAATAAACTCTTGCAGATGGCGGCGGGGTGGCAGAGGCGTTGCGCTCGCCGGCCACTCTAACAAACTTCCTCTATTTAATTACAATTGGAAATGGAAATCTAAATGCACCAGCAGAGTAATAAAATCAGAAATCAATTGAAACCGCTACAAGGCGAGGCTAGGAACTGGGCCATTCTATGAAAAAATATATTTTGTCCGGTAACTGCAAACTGAATATCAAATGCAGACAGTTAACTCGATACAATGTTGAGCGTATGCACATTTAGTTTTGTACACCTGTGCAAATCCATTTTTTATTCATTGTAGTTGCACATAACTGTATAATCATACTGATATCTTGTACTACAGCTCTAACAAGTGCAATTTGAAAAATTTTATACCGACTTCCATTCTATTCAGTTATTGGAATGTATCTCAAAAACTACTAGAACCGAATTTGATGAAATTTAAATGGGACCACATTGGAAGCACCAGCTTTCAAAAAAAAAAAAAATTGAATATCGGTTCACCCAGTCAAAAGTTAAGAAGCAACAAACATTTTAAAAAAACAGTCGAATTGAGTACCTCCTCCTTTTTTGGAAGTCGGTAAATAAATATAATATAAATCAGTAACACATACCCTTTCTATTATTCTATTAATGTATATAAGAATATATATCGGTCATCTGATTACCATTATGCAGGTTCTGGCTAGCTTCGAACCTATACCATGTGTAAACGTTAAAAAAATACTCCTACCATTGCATTTCTCCACAATATTAAGTAAAATAATCACATTCATCATGAAACCTCCTCCAAATCCATCCGAATTTTCCAGTAATTAATTGTTAAATAACCTTTCGTTATTAGTTTATTAGACAGTCATCAACATAATAAGAAACATTATCATGCATCATACGATGCATAAACCAATTTATAACACTAGCTGGGCTCCGCGGTGTTACCAGCAATGTGTTGAATGATGACGATGATGAATCAAATATAGCCTGTCTTAATCAGGAGTAATGTAGCTTTCTACTAGGAAAAGAGCATTTTAATCAGTGTTTTTTTTTTTAGTTTAATGATTATTAAAAAAACATATTATAAGTGTATATGTACGAGGTTAATTTTGTAAGTTCTGAGATAGAAAACTATCGCGAGTTATGTTCATAATTACGCTTTAAAACCGGCTAGGACTCTTACCGGAAATATTCTCCGACCAGTTTTGAACTTATTTGAAGTTCTTATTCTGGGAGTCACTCTTGTGGCAGAGCACTCTCAGATCGCAGGTGCCAGACATTATATTCGGTTCGATAAGGCGACTATATTAGCGCGGGAGAAATTCTTCGTCCCGCGTAAAGTACGAGAAGCCATCGAAATAAGACGTCACCCTAATTTCAATCGGGATCGTGGGTGGAATATACCGCCGGCCTGGATACCAGTGTTGAACATTGACAAGATGACCTCGGAGCTCTGGAACCGTGAGGTCGACTCAACAAGTGTGGTGTGTCAACAGCCCTATATACTAAAAAACGGTAGTGACAGTGACACTGAAAGTGACATTGACGTAAGTGACAGTTCGGACGGAAAAAAATCTGGCAGACACAGCGCGACCGTCGCAGCGCCAGTTACGTGCTGTGGCCCGCGCTCACCGCTGTGCACTAGAGTAACTCCCAGAAGAAGAACTTCAAATAAGTTCGAAACTGGTCGGAGAATATTTCCGGTAAATATTACGCGAGTCCTAGCCGGTTTTAAAGCGTAATTTGTAAGTTCTGTCGAGATGGGCGTTACAGGTACTTTGTAGCGCACGACGAATATGGACGTTACCTCAATGAACCCGTGATATTTGCATGCGAAAAGCTTTTTTGTTGGCGTATTGCGTCTACTAAGCTAACTAAGCCAACATGACCAATATAGTTATATGGCGGTTCTATTGATTTAGTTGGCAGTGAAGGGTACATGGTGTTCCAGGTTGCAACTCTGACTGGGGTAAATGTATTTGTGATGATCAGGAAAGTTAATTCTCATGTCATGAATGTTGTGCCATACCGCGACACAGACAATTTTAGTGCGGGGTTATGGATGTGAAAACTTTACTTAAAAATAACTGTACCCTTTTTTATCAATTGACCAGTAAAACTTTTCATCTGGTCAGTTTCAATATCATTAAAAGTTTGCGCCGTGTTATACGTGCAATAATGTTACTACAATGCTCTTCTTATAGCAGTAGTATGTAACAGATTATCTAGCGCTGCAATGGAACCCCAAGGCGGACTCTTGTTAGAGTCACACCATCTGGCGTGCTGATTTTAAAATTATTATTGCTGTTTTGTAAGTCAATTTTATAACTCGACTAGTTAAAATGCGCCTTTCATATTATGCGAGCAAAAAAATGTGTTAAAATATATCAAGGCAAGACTTTAGCGCAGCTGTTAACACGGCAAGTTTCTTTAATAAACTATGCCGTTTTGCTCGAAACCTTTGTAGAACATTTTATCAGAAACCAGTTTATCCGTGCTAAGTGGACCGTAGAAGGAAGTTTAATCTAAGCTCTGAACAGGCAACTTGCTCTGCATTTGATCGGGGCAAAATTATTTTCTTTCATAACTAATAGAATTTTTATAAAGTTCACTTCATTCTATTTCAACTATGGAAAATATTAACCATTTTATTAAAACGCTCTGAGACTACCTTCACAGATTTTATAATAGTTTCTTCATTGAAAACCCACTGTGAAATAATCACGTGAAACTAATTTTAAATGATATATTTCATCGTCTTCATGATAGGTTTTTATTTATTTATAAGTGACACGACAGGATAGACGCTCTCTTATGGGGGAGCCCAATAATCTATCTATCCACAGTTTTCCTTACTACCGATAGAAATTTGACATAACGTCCATACAAATAGTGTCAAATATCTATATATATAATCTTACTCTAGTAAGGTAAACCGGCGATAGATAGATTATTGATTAGTGGTGAGTGTAACGTGTGCCTATGACAATTGGAGTGCCACCCATATCTCTAAAATTCTGCCCGGCACTACAGAATGATTTCATTTTAGCAGTCATTACAAACTAGCTTTTTGACCTAAATATGTAGCGTGTAACAAAAAGGTGATACTGAATAAGGTGCGTATGTGTCAGTCAGGATTCATATGACAAAGTATCAAAATTGAAATCGCTCATATAATTTTTCATACAAAGTTAAAAAATTTATAGGAAATGTTTTGTACGATCCTATTATTAGACCTTAGATTAATCATTGGTCTCGCTCTCGCTTCGACTAGATACCGCGCTATTTAAAAACAACAGCTCCTTGAATCGGCAACTCAATATTGTAGTGTGTGTAATGCATATTGGGAGGATGCTATTGTGCGTGAAGAATTGTGTTGCTAGCTACTAAACTGTTACCCATTAATGGGAAAAATATTGTATGTTGTGATTAAGTATGTATGTTACTGGTTACAAAATTAGTTCAGAAAAATACATTAGCTTCGTGTATAATGAGAAACTCACTTATATCATAATATACTATTATTTAACTATGTATTTAGAAATTGATAAGAGAAGACAAATAACAAGTATTTAGTAATGCTCGTACCTATAGTGCTTTCTATTTCCATTCTACCAGTCAGTAATTTGGTTCTACCTTTTGTACGTAACGTCTTAGGTTAATTTATAATTAATAGCTGCGTAGAAACAAAAAATGAAATAAAACAATAATCTTATAGGCATAGTTAAACCTACTATTATGTACAGGTTAATGGAGAGTCTAAAAATTATTATTATTAATTAAATATCACATTCAACTAACTTGTACTAGTTTACGATACATTTGCCTTCTGGAATTTACATATTTCTGCAAATTTTCTCTATTCTCTCTATCTCTCTATATTTCTACCTCTATTATAATAGTATATATGTAAAGAATATCGATATATATATATAAGAGAATTTGATTCAGATAGTGGTTGAGAAGTGAATACTTGGTTAGTTAAATCATTGAATTTTATGTATAGCACCGTTATTTACTCCTCACATAATTATATGCAGATAGAGAGTAACAGTTTAAAGTTAAACAGAATTTCTTGAGTTCGTTAGTATATTTCGGTTTGGCATATTTAGTAGTAAAATATAATATTAATAAATTCACATTATAAAAATCTCAACCATAGGTACTTGATTCTTATGTTATACGGCAACACTGAATCGAGTTTAAGGTTCATGTTATTTTATGTTGATATTTCGAAATTATATGGTATTTACTGATGGTATGTGACGCCAGTGTATTGGCATTTTACTTTGGATTACGACACAAATTACAAAAAAACACTCGGTACGTGAACACCACGCTGCTTGGGACGTGACTGGCTCGATTGTGCTCGAGTACGCCGTAGTAGATTATATGTGATGAGGGTAAGTGACGGTAAAAGCGTCATTTATATTATTATTATTATAGGATATTTAAAGCATTTATCGCAAATAATCATTCCTCCCATTTTTCACTTCATTTGCGTAGATCTCGGCGTAGTATTTGTTGCCGCATTTTGCAAGTACGCCGGCGGTATCTAGTCGAAGCGCGCGCGCCGAGACTAATCATTAATCTAAGTATTAGACATGTCATTTCTTGGAGCTCGTTGAAGTTAATGCTCTCTGCAGTCCCTATCATTCACCTCCGTCCCCAACGCTGTATGCGCCCTCTCCTCACGCTACACACTGGCTATTAGAAAAAAAAATCTAATAGCCAGTGTGTGTTACTCATAACTTGGAATGTTCACTGCTTCTTAGGACGCAGTACTTAAGCCCCAATTGTATTAAAGCTTGTGCGTGTGTGGTTTTATTGGTATAGTAGTGCTTGTAAAGTACTCCTTGGATACGAAATATCAATGCGGTGGTACTAACCAACCAAAACGGACGAAATACTCCTACCGCCTAGTAAAATGGTAAGTAATAAAACTCTCCCTAATCGAATCACGTTCAACATGCAGATCCGAGAATCAGTCCTTGTCACATCCGTTGCTACAATCCACAGCGGATATAGCCGGGGAAGTAGGAAAAATCACGATTGGCAGGCCTCCTTCGATCTGTGTCCCGGGGTGCACTTTATATGCATTGTGCATCGTTACTAGTGACGTCGCGTGTTGGATTCCGGATAGGACTTTGAAAACGGGACTGAACGAAGAAAGCGGGACTGGCATTGCCCACTATATGGTTAAGGGGAGTCATTAGTAATGTGAAGTATAGGTATAAAATATAACTATTTTACTGTATAAAGTTTTGATTATTTATAAATATAGTTTAGACACCACATTGAAGGTGAAATAATCATAATCGATTGTAATATGTTTTACTCAAATATCAAACAAGAATTATAAATACGAGAGTGTATAGGTATATTTCTTATGACTTTTTCATACAAGCGACCCATGTGATTTTTCATATAGAGTGCCGAGGAATGTGTATTAATAAAGATGTGAAACAAATTGTATTTCAAAATGTAAGGTAAAATTAAATGACTACTAGATAGTGTGCATAAATAATGACCAAAGCCGTGGCCGAAGTAGATTTATATATTTGTAGACTGCTTGTGTAATAATTTTAGGTACTGTTTTACGTTTTCTACATTAACTGCGTGTTTTACGTGGCGCAAAATACGATATAATGAAGGTAAGCTAATCCTTCGCTTGAATGGGAAATGGTAACGGCAGTCTACAGTTGAAGTTCATCCCTTCTAAGTTTTGTTTGTTCGTATGTACAAGATATTTTGATTTCGAATTAATTTTAATTTTTATTTTAATTAATTTAATTTTAATTTTAATTAATTTTCTTACACGATTCTTTTGCTTGGAAGTTGTGTCACCAAGCGGACTTAATATTAATGCTACAGATGCCTATTTCAGCTACATTATCACCTATGGCAAACCTACAAACGTATTATCCGATTCCCTCTCCAAATCTTGATACAAGTGCCTATATTCTTCCGTATACTTGTCTTTTTCTTAATTACTTTTTACAGAAGCAAGGACTTCCGGCAATGCTTAAAATTATCTGCATTCTACACAAGCAGATATTACTTTAAAAAAAATATTCTTTAATTCTTGTATTTATGTATATGAATAACTGAACTCGGAAACGGCTTCAACTATTTTCATGAAATTTATTATGCAGGGGTTTTAGGGGCGATAAATCGATCCAGCTAGGTTACATTTTTAGAACACGTCTTTTTATCGTTTTTTCAGGCAATGAAAAACTGCTACAATATCATCATGGGTTTAAAGAATTTATTTCTCATAAAGAACAAGGTTCACTTTAAATGAGATTTAACACTAAAACTTATAACTAATTAAAGTGATTAGTCGAGTATAACATATTTGTTCAGCAATCTTAGGTTATTTCATTATAAATATATTTTTTAAGTTTACTTTTAAAAACAGAAATTTTACAATCTTTAATATCGTTAGGTAACTTATTATAAAATGCTGCACCCTCATACAGAATATTATGTTTACCATACATGGTTCTGTGTGCTTGTAATTTTAATTTGTTCACATTTCTTAAATTATATTGAAATGTTCTATTAGTAAATTTAATTTCTGTATTAATTTTTTGCAATAGTACTTTTTTGATCAGAACGCATGTAGTATAAATGTATAATTGTTTTAAATTAAATATTTTTGTTTCTTTATACAACGTACTAGATGTGGTTAGACGGCGACGATCATGACAACTAGAGCCATTAGCTTAAACAACAACTAAAGTAAACTGTTTTACCGACACAGCTACACTAAGCCAATGAGTTTGGTTTGAGGTTAGACCAAAAAAATCAATTATTTACTTACGAGCTAAGCTCGCTCATCCAGGTACTGACTTCATTTTGTAAATAACAAGACTAACCGTGATACGGCCTGCCCTCGCCCATCACTGGTCGGTGCATTTGTGTGCGGATCACGCCGGAAAGCGCACACTTGCGCCAGTACGACAAACACCCGCCAATTGTCGACCCGAACCACCTGATTTTATTTTTTGGTAGGTATTCAATTTTAGACTGTAATACTTTGCATTTGCCTCATTTCCAATGCATTTGTTTTGAGTATTTTAGTAATCCGCATTCCTTTATAGCTCTACGTTCAATTGTTATCTGTCGTTTGTAATCTCACTAATATTATAAATGTGAATGTTTAGATGGATGGATGGATGGATGCATGCATCATCATCATCATCATTATCAGCCGGAAGACGTCCACTGCTTGACGGTTGTCCACGGTATGACCTTCAGCGAATACCGTTTGGTTATTCTAAGTATAAGGAACGCTACCCTAGCCGACACACTATCGACTTTTACTACGTTGTTAACGAGAGACTTGCGGACGAGGAACCCGACACCACCCTGGGATTGTTGGTCTCCCTCCCGGTGGAAGAACAAGTTGCCGGAATTTAGAATTATCGTGTCCTGTCCCTGTCTTCGGACTTCAGATAATCCCATGGCATCCCAGCTTAACTTGAGCATCTCTTCCTCCAATTCGACCATCTTTTCGTCGGTCCTGAGCGTGCGTGTATTGTATGTTGCCAGGGCCAGGGGTCGTTTTTGGGATTGGTAGCCGGATCTCTGCCGGAGATTTTTCGCACCCCCTGCTCCACCGTTACAATGGCCGCTACCGTAGCCACGGATAGCAGAGCTGCCGGGAACTGGGGGCCGTGGTTTAATGTTATTTTGTCATGGGGGGGATTTGCCTTAATGCACCACGCTTGGCAGGCGTCTTGGTGATCGCAGTGGATGTTGACGCAGACTGCGGGAAATGCTGCTGCCCATTTCCCGGATATTCCCTTAGCCGCCTCTTACGGCACCCACGGGAAAAGTTAGGGGGGGGTAAAATTCGAAGCCGGTACCACCACGGCATATGCATGCATGAATGTTTGTTACTCAACCACGGGAGAACGGCTAAACGTATCTGGTTGATGTTTGGCACAGAGATAGATTATAGTCTGGAGTAGCACATAGGCTACTTTCATCATCTTCATCTATCACCACGCGGGTGAAAAAGCCTAATATAATTGGGCATAGCACACACAAAATAACAAGATCTCCGCCTACGTCAAGATCGTAATGATGACTTATTTTCTGTCAATAGAGTTCTGTCAAAGATGTGTCAGTTTCGGATAGCTTAGTCAAAACCACGCAATGATTTTGACAGCTCGATACACTGGACGGGCTCGGCGATAGAGTCAGTGAAACACGACAACAACGTCCTGAGCACCCGCAATACTTACTTGTTATTTTTAAACACAACATAACAAATAGTTATATATATATATATATATATCCTAACCTAACATAATAAATATATCTAATATAACATAAATATATCTTCGATATATTATATATATGATACTTTTCCTCATCATCACCATCCATCACCACGAAGGTGAACCCGTGGGGCGGTAACATCAGTCTAGCGGTCTTGAGTGAATCGATACTTTTGCCTATAGGGTGTATCCTCGAATGGTTAAGCAGCGGTAATTTCAACGCCTACGTTTCGCCATATATGTTTTTGGTCATGTAATCATGTTATAGGGTCTCAGTCTCCGAACTGTTATTGAGAAAATCTTCCTTTCTCAGAAAAACCCAATAAATGTCCAACCCCCAGCGAACGAACCTATGACCTCAAGGTTCCATTACGGCACATCCACCACTACACCACCAAGCGAGCGAAGCCTCTGGCGGGTCAGCTAGTGAAATTATATGTTACTTAGATGCACATGGAAAGACATAACTTCGATCATCATAATCACCTAATGTGGTCATTCATACTCATACTATACATAATAGGAGTTAAGGAATGTCCTTTTTACCATTGGGGCTAGAATGGAATGTGGCGAGAAAACCTATTTATTAATTAATCTAGTAAATTAATTAATAAATAGGTTTTCTCGCCACCTCATATGCACCTCGTATACCTCATACGCACGAGTACCTACGTCTGGTTATAGTACCGCACTGCAAGATAAGTCTTGAAGCATCTGGGTCCAAGCACAAGGTCACTGTAGTACATAATATCACTGAGTACACACTAAACACTTTTTTTTTTAATATTAACGATATCCTTTCCCCGCGAACTCCGTTTTGCCTTAAAAATATCTTTGTGGCGGTCCGTCTATGCATCGGAACGACACATTCAATAGAAATGAAAATATAACTCATGTTACTCTGGAATAATGTAGCTTTCCTAAGGTGAAAGACTGGTTTGAATCGGTTAAGTTGTTTTCAATCAATCAATCAATAAACCGGTTAACAATTTTACAATCAAATTATTCCTCCTTATTTTTAGTAAAGATTAATACATACGACACCATTTCAACATATACCTTTCTCAGTTTTACATAAAAAACTATATTATAGTAAGTTAAGGCTCGGTATCTTACATGAGTAGTGTGGGGTCCGCAGGATGCATCTCTCCGATACGGACACCTCCCTGGAGACAACGAAAGGTTTTCCACGAGAATAATAAAGTTTCCGTGCTTGTACTACGATCAATACGGACGTGGTCAAATTGCAGAGAAAAGCCTAACGTACAAGAAAATTATAAAAACCTGATAACCTTTCAGTAAATTTAAAAAGTTAGCGATTAGTCTGTCAGTTTTAAGGGTGAAAGAGAGATATTGACTACGTTTACGTAATTTAACATATTTTTTGAATTTGCTGTATTGAAAATGTTACTAACGCTAAAGTAAAACTCTTCAACACGAGTTTTGCCTCTTCAGGAGCCGTCCTCAGGATTCGTTCACTCGCTGAACGCTAAATAACGAGAGTAAACTTCATGTTGTCAGGTATTTTGCCATCGTTATGCATATGATTATTATACGATTATCGTTCGGAATAATAGCAGCACAGATGATAATAAAAGCCTGCCAGATAATATTGTTAGAAAGCCAACAGTGAATGAGCAGATTAACTGCAGTACCACGCTGCCAATGATGAGCCACTTAGCACCATGCATTCAAACGTAAACTAATGGCAAGATTTAAGACCAGACGGGTTCAAAATGATGTATGAAAAGAAGAGATTGTCTGTTACCACAGATTCACTCATACGTCTGGCGTAGCAGATCGTATTTCTTATCTTGCTGTTGCACCTATATTTATTTGTTATTTTGCAAAGCGGCCGATTTTACTTTATTTGCAAAGCCAAAAAACAAGGTAACTTAAAAGACAAACCTTTTACAAGGCGTTTACTGGATCATTAAAAAGCTACATTCTAATTTTTATGGGCTTAAGATGATGTGGTCGATAGTACTATCACACGAGACTTAGAACGACTGGCCTCACGGATAGTCGGTGGAACATACCGTGAGCTGTTTCTTGACTGATTTATGGAACAGTCGATTTTTCAAACCTGAAACTAAATTAAAAGTCAATAAGTTCACGTAAAAAGTGTTTATAATCGTAAAACAAAATACGCAGCTTTTTAATACCATTTCCTTAATGTAAATTTCAACTGCCTCTCGCCTAAAGTCAGTTTATTGCAAAAGTTTGCACATAAAACACCGTTGAGTGCACATCATTGGTGCCATACACTAAACGTACAAGTACATAAGGTAGACCGTTTTACAATTCAACGTTCATTGTTCATACTCGTATTATGAATGTTTACTGTCCACGTAAGGTACAAAAAATGGCACCAAATTACAAATTTTTCATTATGCACATTATTTCTTTGAATTATATTATTACAAGAAATCTTTACAAAATAAAAATATTTCATGAAACCTAATATATTCTTTGAGTACCATACCATATACAGTAGCACAGCATGGCTCTAAAATTGGCCCTCCACCATCTTAATAATTAATTACACCCTACTACATATCGACTTGAGTAGTGGTACGTTGCTCATTTGGCGGTTTTCTCTTAGTCGCCTCTTACAATAAGAATCTTTATTCTCGACCAATATCTAAGCTCATCGAGCAAGTAATATAATGAAAACCAGTCCTGCATATACAAGACGTTTATGCAGCGCAGCAGTGGGCATACACCTATTGCACTATAAACTGCACTTGATTAATGATTTAAATGGTGTTTTCTCTTTTTTAACTTAAAACTACACTCCACAGACTCCAGGGTCCGTGCCTTTTATCAATTTGCTTTTTAATTGTTAGAGTACATGGAATAAGGACAACATAAAATATATACACTAAATCTATACTATACTTAGGAAATAAAGGAACAATTTTTCTTTTTTTCATTTTTTTTTTGTTTTTTTTTTGTTATTTTTTTTCTTCCCCATGTTCTTATTTACTAAAATACATGTTAATTACTTTTCTCAAAGTTTTTATGGGCATTCGAAGCAGACCGGTTCCCGCATGCAGCACCCGTTCACGAGTTGACGCATGTGCCAGCCATCGCCCTCCTCAACCATATTAGAGGGAAGATGGCGACCCGACACATGACGCCGCCGCAAGCCAGAACCTTTTCGTGAGCATGACTGCTTCGAATGCCCATACCGACTCTTTGTCATTATCGGGTTTAATCTAGGAATATATACCGGAGTATATTTCCCTCAGCGCATACGCGACATCCATCGGGTTTCGGTGCGTGCATAACAACTCCTGGTTGATGTTGGCTACCAGGTTTGGACGATTGTACCTTAGCTCGAACAGGGTTTCCCTGTCGATATAAGGTAATTGGTTGACATCTCCGATGAGGACAAGACGCTAGACAGCCTGGAAGCCATTACTATGGCTCCGAAATGGTTCATGAGAGCTTCGTCCACCATTATGCGACCGTAGCTCTCATTCTTTTTAAAACCATTTACCAGGACCGAAGCCATAGTGCGCACCTTGATTTTCACCAGGTCTCCTATTCGGTGCGCTAGCTTCTTCCTCAGGTCTTTTGCTGCCTCCGTAGTTGCTGTGACGATAATGTCCTTGTTCACATCGAAGTGTCTTACCACCCAAGTTGTTTTCCCGCAACCGGGTACTCCGTTCACCATTGTATTTTAGGTACCTCCCAGTGGTTCCAGAATGTCTCGATCTCAGAGTCCCCCGAAATGGTTTTAGCCATTTGTAGGAATCTGTCATCGAGCATTATCTTGGTGCACCGGGCGGTGACAACAATGGGATCGTTCTGTGGTTTCGCGTATTTGAGCATGCCAGTCCGCTCTGTCTCCCCTTTGTCCAGGAGCACAAAGCCACTTGTCGCGTTATAAGCCGCCATATACTGACCAGACATTGTTCCCTTGATGATCTGGGATGTGTCATTGTCGTATATAGCGGCTTCGGCCTCCTCGAGTCTCTTCTGCAGGAGGCGGGACTCGACGATGCTGCCCTCCTTTTCTCGCCAATAGGACTGCAGGATGTTGTGGCAGTTCCTAAGATTAACTTCTTTTGTCGCTCTGGTTATGGCGAGAAACTCGAGGAAGGCGTTCGCTGCGTGGCTCACTGGTTCCTGTGCCGGGATGTGACGGGGCGGACTGACATGACCCATGTCAGCCCTACTCCGAGCTCGTGTGGGCGGTGCTGAGCTTGGGGTTATTTTTTTGGCGGGAAGTGTGTTCATGTGTTGTGACGGTACTCGGAATAAGCTTTGTGCTGCGGCTTTGAAAGACGCCAGGAACGCTGTAACTCGGTCCTTGATCTTCGTCGGGCTGCGATCCTGGTTCTTTTTGGCTTCTTCCTTCTCTTGTAGACGCTCTGATCCGCTTTTGGTGGTCGAAGCGGGGATGGGGTGCCCCCAACAGTCGGTTGCATTGTTGTGTAACGGTTTCCTGAGGTAACTGAGGTTTTCAACTCTGTCTTCGTACACAACTACCTCATGATGTTCCGAGGCTTTTATGCAACCTAGTTGGTCCGCGACCTCACCTTTTGAGTGTTCGATGACCATCGCGTCCACGCTTATCACACTGGCTATTTCCGCATTTTCTGCCATTTTGGAGAGTAGCTTTCTCGCCGTTGCGAAAGGCGTCTCGTCCGCCCACTCGACCAGAATGACTGATTTGTTTTTCAGTCGGACTAGTCGACAGGGGCAGCCCTTGCCGGCATAGCTTCAAAAGTTCTCCGCTTTAAGGTGGTTTTGAAGCTACTTCCATTTAGCAGGCATGCTAGACCAGGTGATTATCTTATTCGGCTTTTATCGCCAGCCAGGCAAAAGCTTATTCTGAGTCTCTCCCTTCTGTTGTCCATAAAGAGAGCAACGCCTCGAATGCGAATTCCAGGCTCCCTTTGCTCTCCGTATGACAACAGCTGGGAGATTTCCGTGTTCTTGGGTGTGCGTGTGTGTGTTTCCGATTGGGGTGTTGGGATTTGTGTGAGGGGATTTAAGCAAGTTGGGGGGGGGGATATTAGTGTTTTGTGCAATAGCCGTCCGGAAAGATCTCTCCACGAAGGACAGTAGGTGAACTCTGTTATCTTTATCTGCCAGGATTTTCGGCAGATCTGGTTCCAGTAGTTTTCTGCCTAATGTGGTTTCGAGATCTTACCGGTCGGCACAGAAGCGAGGGCAATCCATAATTATGTGCCATACGGTCTCGGGGATGCTTGGGTCGCATTCGCAACCCGGGCTGTCCTTGAGCTTGAAGCGGTGGAGGTATTCGGATATTCCACCATGTCCTGTCATCGCTTGCACATGTACTGGCGACAATTTCACGGTCCGGTCACGGTAAATGGTGTTTATTCTGTACCTCCACTCCACTTCACTACACTACACGTCTCTCCACTCCACCATACTATTTTATTTTATTACTTTCTATTCTATTTTTCTAGTGGTTTGCCTGATAGCACACATAATACTCGATGTCAGTCATAGTGCAACCCATAGCTCTAACCTATAAGTTTACGCGTGGTGCTACACAGCACTCGCCATCATTTCCACTTCTTATATTGGCCATAAAATCTCATTGGCTAAATGAAATTGATAGATTATGCACACTACTACTTGGAAGCTGTGCGCGATGATAGCTATTAAGATGAACTAACACAAGGGTCAGACCCTGGTGCAAATCTTATAGACATATTGAAATCATTGAAATTTATAGAGAGAAAAATGCACATCCTCGGACGGGATTCGAACCCGCGTCTTCTGACTCTCCGTGTCAGACGCCATTGACCATCTAGGCCACCGAGGTTCTGGTCCTCGCATCGAATTTTATGTGACTATGTGACTAACCGTCTTACGGGGACAAGACGGTTAGTCACATAGATTAGTTAGTCACCTCGGTGGCCTAGTTGGTCAATGGCGTCTGACACGGAGAGTCAGAAGACGCGGGTTCGAATCCCGTCCGAGGATGTGAATTTTTCTTTCTATAAATTTCAATGTTTGAGATTTCTAAAGCAGGCGTTAGTGCTTTGAAAAGTAATACTATAAAATCACAAGGGTTGCGATGTCAATACGAAAGTTTAAGTATTTTTAAATAATGCTTCTTTCGGTTGGATAGTACTGTCGAAACTGTTCAATAGATGTCGCTCCGTCCCCGTAAGACGGTTAGTCACATAGAGAGTTAAAATTTAATGCTTGGACTAGAACCTCGGTGGCTTAGTTGGTCAATGGCGTCTGACACGGAGAGTCAGAAGACGCGGGTTCGAACCCCGTCCGAGAATGTGAATTTTTCTGTTTATAAACTTCAATGTTTGAGATCGCTAAAGCAGGCTTTAGTGCTTTGAAAAGTAATACTATATTGAAGTCAGAAGAGATTGGGCCAATCAGTACGCACAACTAGTCGTGTCGATCAAAATGTATATAACAATAATGACTTCAAAATGCAAAGTTCTAATATTAAGGTCCAAAATAAAATCAAAACTGTGTACATTGACTTATTATTTAACTAAAATTCGGTCAAACACTTGGCCAAGCATCAGATAACAGCAAAAACTAAACATTGCATGGGAATGCAGCTCATTATGACTACTTTTCCTTCGAATAATGGTTAACTAGCAAAAATGTTTGATTTGTTGTAATATTGATTATTAGTTAGTAATTTAATTTAAAACCTGTTTCTTGTGTTAAATGACAATTATGTTAAAAATTTGCAATTTAGTAGCACTTTTGATAACATCATTATTAGTAAGCTTAAATTCTGTCACATTGCTCTCACAATGAGAACAGGCTGGAATCGTTTAGGCGTAGTTAAGTTTAGTGGCCGTAAACGCGTAGGCAGTAAAACTGACTCCTCAGGGTGTAACTGTCTAACTTCATTACAAGGATGGTGAGCAGGGTAGTTTTCTTCACCTTCACTTTGGTTGATGGGTTAACGATGTGAATGTTATTGATGGTTGTTTTTTTTGTTGTAATAAACTCGGTCGTGCTTCTTCTTGAACATGTTTCTTTTATAAAATAAAGGAATAATACAGAAAATCATAATATCGTACGAATAATTGTTATAACTTTTTTCAGTCTCGATTCTGCTGATACACAGATAAAGAGATTAGACTTATTTTAAATTTAAGTTGTTCATTTCATATTCAGCCTTGAGATTCTCTAAGAGCAAACGTCGTTGCATCTTTGACAACATCCGTGAAACAAAAGACGAGATGACAAGAAACGTTCGTCGCTACTGTTCTCGTTCCAAGATTGTGGATTGCGTGGACGTTACGAACCATACTTAGAATCACATTTTTTTATGAACTCTACTAAATGTTCCATTATTTCTTGTGAATTTCAATTAAAAACCGCGAACAACTCTCAACAACATAACGGAAGTAGCCATACTATTTTAAAAGTCATCTGACTCATATGCCGCGCTGTCATTGGTCGATTTCATTTTAGAGGATTTTGATTGTAACACAGGGCATTTTAGCGGAGTTTGCTACTAATATTACTGTTTAGAATGATTTTACTGTGTATTTAAGTGGGTTATGAAAGTAAACGTATAGACATTGAAAGTTTAACATTAACATTGAAAGTAACATTTAAACCTTTATTTTGGTGCCATAATGTCCATGCCATGAGTCCAAAGTCATTTTAGGGGGTTTTGAAATTACACCACTCAATTATGTGAAGACTTAGTCTTACCAAATTTATATATCTTATTCATTTTAAAGATTCCTTTTTATACTGGCATGTTACCAGGGGCACTATTTCGAAATATATTTTCAGTGTATGAATATTTTATATATAAAAAAAATTGTGAAATACAAAACATTTTTATATTCCAATCATAACAAAAGCTCAAACACGGTATACGTATTTTTGTTAACTTTATGTTTATATTTTTACTTTAAACTTTTTAAAGTTATATGATTATTAACAGGATATTTACCGTGGTAAGGTTGTGGAATGAGCTCCCCACAACCTTACCACGGTAAATATCCCGTTAATAATCATATAACTTTAGTGAACAACCGTGATAGTTTAAAACAGTGTTTTAAACTTTTTGTAGCAGAAAACTATGTGTTAATGTAACGCGTTAATTATGACATATACATTTGGTAATTATGACATATACATTTGGTCATTATTTGCAACATCGGCTTTATACATACCGTAAAGTAATAAGAATAATAATCACTTGAGTTATTGTTGCTAAAAATGACTGTATAATCTACTCGTACAGACTTTTTCTATCTTTGGTACTTTTCACCAATTTCTAGCATCGAAATGTTTTGAGTAGCCAGATTTTTTGTCATATCCAGGTAGGTATCATGATCGCTTTATACTGTTTGTCCAAATCTAGCTTTCTTACAATGTTATCCGCGAGATTAAATCGTAAGGCCTGATGAAAACGCTAACACATCATCAAGTGGTAACTCACAATCAAATGTACACTATTAAAGTTCAAACTTTGACACATATACAACCCTGGTCATTCGTAAATATAAATACTTCTGAGGCTTTGTTTTTGGGAATCGGTCAGCAGTATGTTTTTATAGGCCGCGTTTACACGCGTCGGCACGGCCCGGGTATAAATCCAGGCGGCACGTGCTTCCTCACCACACGAAAAATTAACTTTGGCCGATGTCCCGGTTTTTATGGCGAGGCAATAATGCAGTTTAGCGTTTATACTTTGGCGCGTGCGAACCGGCCCGGTCCAAAAGATGGCATTTTTATCGTCCACGTAGAACCGGTTCAGTTTTATGAACTCTGCAAGAATGTAGCTAGTTTTAAGTTGGAATACTTTGATTAACAATTACATTTTTATCACATTTATTCGAAAAGGACTATTATTTGTTCCTCCTAAACAGGGAACTTTAATCTCAATGAACTAAAAATGATTTGAATTTTGAATGTGGATATTGTAAGTAAATGTTCCAATCACCAAAGAAATCAATCACTAGCATTGTATGAACGCAAGTATGTAACAGGCAGTAAAGAAATAAAAGCGCGCGAAATACATTCCGTCTTCGTTCGTATAGTAATTGCTTAGTCAAATTAAAATTTCGTTATACTTATATAGTTTTATAAAAAAAATAGTACGTCAAGTAATGAAAATGAAATAGAATTGTTACGACGCATTTCCATAATTGTTCAAATCTCTTTCTCTCTTATAATTTCAATTTTATGCAAGAATTAACTTTTAAAACGGGTTATTTACCATGTATTGTATTTATTTTGAGCTCTTGATATTTCGGCACAGTTGCATGCGCCATGTTCACGAGTAAACTGAAGTTATTGAAGGCAGTGAACAGAAGATAGGGTTATGCCTGACACATCTCAACGGCATAAGAGGCAATAATAAGATCAGTTTCAAGTACGAGATAGAAGTAAAAATACGAGTACGTGAGGACGGTACACTAAGCCTTACAGTATACAGGAAACTGACTTACACAGACCGATATTTACATGTTGACCCGCGCCATCATCCACGTCATTTGAACTCTGTAGTTACATAGCGAAGAAGAACATATTGAGGAAGAACTTTCAGATGTCCGGAAAATCCTACAGGGTATAAATAAAAAATTAAATAAATTATTTCCTCATATTTTATTATAATTGCCGTTTATTTCCTCATTTCATAAATAACAAGAGATTTAGTAGAGTTAGTAAATAGAGAGTTAGTTTTGTAGTAGGTATTTAGATAACATACAATACAATACAAAATACTTTATTGTTACACCAGTTACAGCATTAAAACATACACAGAGTAATAAACTACAAAATAAAGTATAATAAATAAGTGTAAATAAGGGCGGACTTATCGCTAAAAGCGATTTCTTCCAGTCAACCTTTGGATGGAGAGAAGTAAAGGAGTGAGAAAGGTCGGTGGTGTAAATGATGTAATTCTTACAGAGTAATAGTAAATAAATACTTAATATAATAACTTAATATCCCTAATAATAAATATACAATACACATACATAATACATGTACATAAAAAAATAATAAACATATATATACAATATTCATATATAGTAAATATATAAGGAACCAAATTATAAGTTATTACAGTCAAGTACGAGTACATTATCTAGAGAAAAACGAATGACTTGTTTTTTTTTTAATATTGAGCGATGGAGCTTGTCTGACGGCATTCGGAAGCTCATTCCAAAGTTGAACGGCAAGTACTGTGATGTGAAGGATCCACCAAGGAAACCAGTCTTATGAATAGGCATTCTTAGTTTCAGATTTGTAGCTGATCTGAGGGTAAGTGAGTGAGAAGAGTCTAAGAACAGGAATTGCTCTTTCAAGTAATGGGGAGTGAGAGGATTAAACAAAATGTTGTACAGTAGGAAAAGTATGTGAGTATACCGGCGAAAGCGAAATGACAGCCAATTGAGTTTTGTACGAAATTGAGAAACGTGATCATATTTTCAACATGTTATTAATACTTTTAGTATATTAATTGAAGTGCTTTTATTTTGCTTTTTATTCAATTGAGGCCTCCTCCAGAGCTTTCCAATTGACTCTTTCTTGAGCCTTTTCAAGCGCCAAAATTTTCTGAAAATAGTTTGGAAATATTCTGCTCATATCATATTCACTTCTTTCGAAAAGATAGCTCAGATGCTGCGCTCGCCGAAAGACAACTTTCACTTGGAAAAACCTGGCGTTTAGATACATTTGATCTTACCATTTAGATTTACTAGTAGCTTAACAAACGTTCACTTAGGTCGTTATTACCAACCCCCTGGGAGCTCCAAGCGGAGATCCTCGCCGAGGTGTACCACTTCGTGGCGGCGAGGAGATCCCGCGGGGAGCCTCCAGCGTGGGAGGAGGTGACGCGCCTTCGACGGCAGGCGCGGGCCGCCTTGTTGGGGCGGTGGACGGAGGACCTGGCTCCACCGGTCCCTGGACAGAGGACGGTGGATGCCATTCGCCCGGTCCTCCGGAGGTGGGTAGGGCGGCGATTCGGGTCGCTCACCTTCCGATTGGTGCAGGTGCTTTCCGGACATGGATGTTTCGGCAAGTACCTGCATCACATCGCAAGACGCGAGGCGACCCCCGCCTGTCACGAGTGTGGAGCACCAGAAGACACGGCGCTCCACACGCTGGAGGAGTGCGCCGCATGGAGTCCCATGCGGCGCGCCCTCACAGCGGTCATAGGCGCAGATCTGTCGCTGCCGAGCGTGGTTAACGCTATGCTCGGCAGCGACGGAGCGTGGCAGGCGGTGGTCTCTTTCTGCGAGGCGGTGATGGTGCAGAAAGAGGCCGCGGAGCGGGTGAGGGAGGAAGACGTCCTCTCCGACCCGCTCCGGCGTAGACGAACTGGGGGAAGGAGAAGGCGATTCGGGCGCCTTTTCGCTCTATCCTAGTGCTGTGCGGATCACCGGTGGAGAGTCGGGGGATTCTCCACTGGCTTGCACGATCCCACACGTCTGGGGGATGGCCCCAATGAGCCAGGTCATCCCTCCATTGGCCGGGGCCCGTCACCGGTGACGGGCCAACCGCCGGGGCGAGATGGTGATTGTTAACGCTACCCCCATTTCGCCCTGACTAGGCGGCAGACTGCTCATCCCGGGTTTTTAGTGGGTAACCTCCTTACTACCCCCCCGTGGGGGTAGTAAGGCCCTTCAGGCGAGGACTCCCACATAACCACTCTGCCCCCCCCGGAGCCGGGTGGTATCCATAAAGGATTTTCCCGGGTCAAAAAAAAAAAAAAAAAAAGGTCGTTATTACCAAGCTGTTTGTATGTTTGGTAGTCAGGTAACCGTGACGCTGTGTTTGTAGAAATCCTGTTTCTCTTATGAAATGAATATAGTATGTTGATATGATAGTTGATTTTACCACTCAGACATCAATTGTTGCTTTGCTTTAGTACATACATCAATAATTTTATAATTTATACATGTCTTACTTAATCTTTCTTATACCGTGATAAAACAAAAGATTTATGAATGAAACTGACGTATATTTACGTCTCTGGGACGCAAAGGGTTAAATTATTAATTATTAAATTTATTACATTCGAATCTCCAGAATTAACACAATATTATTTTAGCCCCGAAAAACATATCCTATGGGATAGTAATGTTACATTACGCACGGGCGGGACCGTGCGACAGATAAATTGTTACATATTATTGTAAAATATAATATAATAAGCACATTTACTCTTTAGTAATTATATACTAAGTTTTAAATTCATGTACTTATTTTAGGTTGACATATTATATATAACGATGTTAATGAATACATTAACAAAACCTTTTTAAATATGTGATGATGATATACCTTTTTAATGAATTGATTATTTAAATGTATCATAATGGTTATGATTTTGATTAATTATTTTGTTATTATTCTATATTATATTATTAATTTTGTTATTATTTTAAAAAATGTATTATTTTGATCTAATTTAAATGTAATTTTTGACTTGTAAATTGTATTTACTAATAAATTGATTATACTGATTATTATAATGATTATGGCGCAGCAAAGATAATTGTTCAGGTTATTTAGTATCTGTCATGTTATTTTGGATCTTTCTGTAAAACCGTCAATATTACTCGTAGAATAACCGAAGCGAAAAAGTGTTATATCCGGAATATATTCCGCCCTTGTTATTTTTGAGATTATCTTACATTTTCCTTTTTGAAATCCTTCATTCACCTAATAATGCACTCAGTGAGCTAGCACCTAATTACACTAATATGTTTCATTCTCCTATTCATCCCAACGAGACTACACTAAGCTCCTTACATCCGTGTAAAATAAATTCTGTATTTTTTTACTGCGGTTTGTTCTCGTATTCAATATCATCACAATGAGGATAGATGTGATTAATTATAACATTAGTTAATTCAGAAACTTGGAGAAAGATACCCGAAGAATGGAAGAATGTCAAATCATTTTCAAAATACTTATCTAATGTTTACGTTATAGAAATAAAGTCAAAGTCAAATTCAAAATCATTTATTCAATTTAGACATCAAAGACGCACTTATGAACGTCAACTTTTCATTATAATGTACTTTAAAGACTACCGCCGCGTTCCAAAATATATAGAACCCACCGAGAAGAAGCGGCAAGAAACTCGGGGCCATTCTTTTTATATGGATGTTTACAATGTTTCTACTTAGGTACTACAAATATTACATTTTATGGGAGAGACAGCTTGCCAGAAGTGGAGTATTCCAAGCATCTGTCGGTCTAGCGCCCGACGAGTCAACATCTCCTGAGGATGCCTCGTGTAGAGGCGAAACACGTGTCGAATCGGTTTTGGTTTTGGTTTATTTGGGGTTTCTTGTGTTTTTTCTTTTGTATTCTTCCTATTAGCATTTTATGCGGGAGGGAGGGTGGTGCACGCCCCCAAATAAGCCAAAATCATTATTTTCTTTTCAGCGGAAGTGTCACTAAATATTTTTTATATCGTTTTTTGATAATGTATTTCCGCAAAGTAACGCCTTAATCAATAAATTATTCCAAGCATCTTTATCTTCTATATAATGTCGAACTTTATAGTAAGCTTTTTTTATTAAAACGTTTTTTACAGTCAACTTGAATTTGCCCTCTGTGAGCTCAGTTATGTGCTTTGGGATTTTATTGTAAAAACGCACACAATTTCCTAGGAATGACTTATTAGTCTTCGCAAGTCTAAAACTAGGTACAGCTATCCTATTTGTATTTCTGGTATTAAAAGTGTGGTGATCACTATTTAACTTATATTTATGTACATTTTTACGAACATACATTATATTTTCAAACACATATAAGGATGGCAACGTTAACATATTGATTTCTTTAAATAAATATCTCAAAGATTCACGGGGACCCATTTCGTATAAAAAAATAATAGATACCTAGTTAGAAATATAAATACCATATGAGTACCATTCATTGTACATCAAAATAATTCTAAGAATACGAGAACTAAAACAACCGACTTCATTTTCTTATCTAACCACAGCTATTTGTTTAATATAGTCATATTTAAAGCACTAGACCGGAGCCTGCAATATTTATACGCTGCATTCACAGTGCAAACCGCACTTGTACTAACATCGGTTCAAATAATGTGCGATGCTTGTTTGCTCTAAGAGATTATTTCCTTGAGCAAACTGTATCGCGTTATACACCGTACACATAGTTCGGAAGCCCGGCGGAATTACCAGACTAGTCCGTTTACATTTACTTTCTTACAGGTGTGACACACTGGCGAAACGATTGACAAACATTAATCAAGATCACTGGAATACCAGTCCACACCGCCTCAAGTATTGTCTACCTCATTACTCATCATTTATGACGCAATCAACAATACTGGTGTAGGTTATTATCCTAACGACACATGGCTTTAGGCTTTCTCGGTTATGTGAAGGGTTAGGCTTAGGACGGCTTGAATAAACGCTTGCACAGTTAAAAATATATTATATGAGATTGCTATTCGCTGCCTCTATTTGTTTTTGTTTGTCTTGATTTATACTCCACGTAGGTGCTGATCTTGACTTCCGATTTATGATAAACTTTGTAGAGGCTATTATATACTTTTTAAAATTGCCTTTTGCGTATCTTAGAAGTGCTAAAAACGATTTCAAAACAATTAAAAAAGAATAAAAGCATGAAAATATGAAATGCGGCACGGTCTGTTGAGGCCTGAACTGGCGTACCGATTGCGATGCGATGTATAATGCATCAAATGTCTGGTATAAATATGAAATATGAAGAAGTAAAAAAAAATATTTCAAAATAATTAAAAACAAATAAAAGCATGAAAATATGAAATGCGGCACGGTCTGTTGAGGACTGAACTGGCGTACCGATTGCGATGCGATGTATAATGCATCAAATGTCTGGTATAAATATGAAATATGAAGAAGTGAGAAAAACGATTTCAAAATAATTAAAAACGAATAAAAGCATGAAAATATGAAATGCGGCACGATCTGTTGAGGCCTGAACTGGCGTACCGATTGCGATGCGATGTATAATGCATCAAATGTCTGGTATAAATATGAAATATGAAGAAGTGAAAAAACCGATTTCAATTTAATTAAAAACGAATAAAAGCATGAAAATATGAAATACGGCACGGTCTGTTGAGGCCTGAACTGGCGTACCGATTGCGATGCGATGTATAATGCATCAAATGTCTGGTATAAATATGAAATATGAAGAAGTGAAAAAAACGATTTCAATTTAATTAAAAACGAATAAAAGCATGAAAATATGAAATACGGCACGGTCTGTTGAGGCCTGAACTGGCGTACCGATTGCGATGCGATGCGATGTATAATGCATCAAATATCTGGTCAAAAATTTCACGGTAGTTTATAATGGGTTCGATTCAATTATCATCACGATTAAATGTAGTCTTGGTTATAAAATATTGAACGCATGGATAGACGACTGTTTGTTAATTTTTCACTAATATAGCAGAAATGTTTAGCATTGGTAATTAGCTAAATTTTCCTAAGAAACATACTGTTTATCCTAAAAAATACCTTTAGGGTAATCGTGTCTGTACGAGCGGAGACGCTCCGTATCTTACAAAAAAGGTTTTGCAAACATGCTGGAAGTAATGCTTCTTTTATTTTCCCGCCTTGTGGGATTCATTTACTTTGGCAGCAAGCGCGGCTTGTTTCCCACACTATTTTGTTTGCCGGGGGTGGTACCGGAGTCGCACTGCACCTGCTGTTTACTACTTTAATTGCTTTAGTCATTAATCCCCGTCAGTTAGGGGCAACCCAGACACGAAATATGGGTAACTAATATGAGATTTCATGTAAAATGTCAACGTGAAAAATCGACGCATTAATTGTGGCTCGAAAGTTCAATCGATCAGTCTGACACTCCTGCCAGTCACGTATGTTGCCACGTGCCATTTAAACATAAATTGAACGGAACTAACTTTCAAGTTAAAATTACAAAACATACGCTTGAATTTTATGCAAGTATTTATTATATTTAATTTGGTACAAAACACAATGAAATACCCATTTCTTCAATAAATGCTTCAGTCCGGCACTTTATTTCATAAATAGAATTCTTGATTTTTCATACTATAATTCTTGTTCTCTAAATTCACTCCTGATATAATATTCTCAGTTAGTTTAATTCACAAAGGTTCTCATTAGCTTTCTAGAAAATATTCTATTAGCATGTTCTTTGAGCTGTTTTTATAGCAAATTGTAATTTCTACGATTCATGGTATGCTCATTTAATACTCTTTTTTGCCTTTATTATGTACTAAATTTAAAATAGCCTTGAATTCATTTTAAATTATTATTTCATAATTTACAATCAAATACATAACCATAGAAAATTTTAAAGTAAACTAATAATAATCGTAAGTAGCATGTAATTTATTGTAGTTTCAGTTTCGGGGTATTTTAAAGGCTAACTAACTATACTATATATATACTAACTATATATATATATATATATATATATATATATAATAACTATACTATATATATATATATATATATATATATAAATATATATATATATATATATATATAAGTAAGTCTACTACTAAACTAGAATAATATAAAAATGTAGGCTCAAAGTACGACTTTGCTTGTTCCCGATACTATTTTCGTTCTATACACACACACACACACATATATATATATATATATATATATATATATATATATATATATATATATTTCATGTCCTAAAAATCTAGATTATTATCGATACGGTTGGGGATAATTTTGACCTTGGTACTACTAAACTAGAATAATATAAAAATTAAAATTATTAAAACTATTGAAATTATAACTAATATTACATGTGTTGAGGTTATACTGTCATTATTTAAGTGTACTTAGAGTAATGCACCGCGTAATGCAATTTTAAGTTTCTTTGATAATTATAATTAAGAAACTTTGAACGGATTTAATCGCGTATAATTTTATATTATTCAATTCCGACGTTATACGAATGCTTTTCAGTGAATATGGTCACGGTAGGCAATAAAGGATCACTGTTTAAAAAACGCGAAAGCCTAAGAGTACATTAATGTCTTTTATTATGTTTGTACATTGGTGCCTACTAAGACGAAATATCCGGCATACTAATATAACATAATATGGCAAAATATACGGCTACTCATCAAAATGGACACATAGGAAACTAGTAATGATTCGGATCACTATGTACGGACAATGGGAAGCCTACTCTTAACAGTGCTGATGCCACAAAGTCAATATCTTAGGAAGATATACAACAAAACTAGAAATGACATCACCCTCTCGTAATGGTCGATATTGTTGACAGGAACACAATAATATGTTCGCTGACCCCGATCCGCCCCTGGCGATCCAGGGTCAGCTGTCGCATTCACAGGGAGTTTTTGCACCTTCGGACAAGGTTCTGGCCACCCCAAGTCTCCCCTCGAAACGCTAAATTGTTTTCTTGCGGTGTTCAGTATTACTTCATTCGCTCCCTCTCGATAACGACCAAAGAACGCCTAAGATCTAGACACGTCTGGTGATGCCTTGAGTTTAATTGCACTTCAAGAAACGTGTAAAGTTAATTGCAACTGAAGCTTAAAAGATTAAACTTTTACAGATCACATGGTACTTTTAGAAACGCTCTTAGAATTTAAGTTTTGCTTAGCTAGTGTTACTGGTAATCAGAGTGGCATAAAATGCGTCCGGTATTTTCTTTAACAAGGAAAAATAATTTTGTTCGAAAATGATTTCAGCAATATGTATGACATATACAATCTGTTTACCTATTTATCTAATATATCTGTAACTGTAGCTGTAGATCCAATGCATTTTTCTGTATATATACTCGTACAATATATATGTTTCCTTATTTTTCGTACATCGTTGGCTATGTAGATTCAGCAGTTATTCCTGAAAATGTTCAAATCAACTCTACATAATGTAACTATTAAATAAATATAAAATGAATGCAACCATGTTAAGTTACAATTCACTTTATTTTTAAATTGATTCATGTTTAAATTGTACTTGTTATAGTTACAATAAGTACAACTCAAAATAGAACATTACGTTAAAATACAATAATGATTATGTAATTTTACAGATTGCCAGTTTTTTATTCCATGGGTGGTCAAACGCTACATACTGTTCACTTGTTACATTGTACTTAATAAATTAACTGTTCCAGTAACCTATGGCATAGTTATCTCGTATAAGTGCGGTGCAGTGTGGCGTGCACCGTGGTGCAATTAAAGTTCATACGGTTCTGAAGTTCCGCGGCATCGACGTCACGCGCATGAGTTATGTCATAAATATAAAAAGACTAGTTATATCCGAATCGTGACCGTACTCCTATGTCGACTTCCATGCTCCTTACATTGTAAACTTTCGCGGCACTTTCAGAAACTGTTACTTAAAACTGATACATAGAGTGAATATGAAGTTTTGTCACGTGCAGCCGTGGAGTATAAAGCCGTGGAAAAGTTAGCTATTATTAAATAACAATACTTACTATTTCTTTTGTTAAATACTTCTACTCTCCTTTTATTTTGTTATGGGAGGAAAACAATGCAACATTATATTTTTTTCACATTGTGCATTACACGAACTGTAATCTGCTCAATCAATGATAATTTCACTGTACACCTACCTATATGTACGAGTAACTTATACATTTTACAGGGCGGTGTGGTCGCTCAGCGACCTTCAAATAAATGAAAAAAAAAAAAAACTTACACATTTATATATTGCTAAAACAGGAGTGTCCATTACGATTTCTACATTTCATGTGTCTATTAGTTATATTCTTTACAATCTATTAGTTATATAAACAATTTTTGTAGCTTTTACAAAAAATAAAATCTCTAATAAAACCTCTTATTAGAGGTTTTTATAAGGATAAAATCTCTAATAAAACCTCTTATTAGAGGTTTTTATAAGGATTTTATTGTTTTGTACTAATATTATATATTGTATTATACTAATTAGTTATCGCAAAATGTATCTGAAGTGTCTTATCCCAGAAGGTAAACTATACACCAAATAGCTATTCGCAGCCATTTAGTCGTGAAAAGCTAACAGGTAGTCAGACTAAGAATTTTTTAAGTTACTTTCGTATTGATAATATCGGTGTGGATTGACGAAGGTATGTAATGTTTTGTGCGTTTCGTTGAATAATTTTAACAAAACCAAAACAAATTATAGTTTTTGTTTAGGGATCTGGCGAAACGTTTGGTTGAGGCGACGGGTGACCGAAATGCTGGCGCCTACTTTGGGCAAAAACTTAGCATTGCCAGCCACTGCCAGCAACTTCCCTCCCCCACCATGGGTGGGGGGAATTTATAGATTAGTTTTTTTTATTTTTACTTTTAATACCTTGTAAAATAAGTTCATTATAATTTTATATAGACATCCAGAAAGACTAAGCCATCAGTAGATATCCACAGACATAAATATAATTTTACTTGACAGGCGTCCGGAGCTGCCTGATTATGTCATTATGGTAATATGACATAATCAGCCTTGCCAGGACCAGACTAAATAAAGCTTTGCCTTTATTCTGGTCATTTCTATTCCTGCAATGTTTAAGGTATTGTTTATGCAGTAACTATCTATTACTAAAATATTAAAAAATAAACTAAGAAACGGAACCGACTTTTACACTAAAAAGTGTAAAAGCACAATATTGTAATAATAGGTACTTTTGAACTATCATGGTACCGACTGCGACCAATTATTTCACACTTTTTAATGTTGAAGTCGGTTCTGTTTTATGGTTGTTGTTTTTTTTTTTATATTTTAGTAATAGATAGTCTATTTTGTGGTAAAAAAATCTTTCGTCCTTTTTAGTGACCCTTGCAACTGGGAATTAATTTTCATTCACTGTCAATAAGGATATCATCGAAATAGGCGAAACATATTTCAGTTATTGGAGTGTAACTCAAAAGTCGCTTGACTAAATTTGATGAGACTGAAGCGTACATTCGTATTATTTGTATAATATAACTGTTTAATTTATATTTATACCTATTATATAATATAACAACCTTTTGTAAGTATGTTTATGTTTTGTAACGATGAGCGTTGCGCGCAGCCATTCAGCCGCAGATTAGTAAATAGTAGTTGCACCGTTTGCGCACATCTAACGGTATTCCCGATCGGGCGCTGCCGGCTGGAGGCTTCGGCCCGGCTCGTGCTTCTTCGATTTTCCCTATTCATTCAGTGCGAAGACGACTCTAACGCCGGAAGGCTGCGCGCACGGCCAACCATAAAGTTGAGAATAAACCACGCGATCTCCTACAAACGAAGTATTTTACTAAAACGACTCGATAAAGTTGGGCTAGCACACCAGCCCACATTGGTGACCATCCGACGAGTGAAACGACATGGCAACCGACGATAAAATCAACGTTGCGGCAGTCGGCGTAAAAGTTCCACCATTTTGGCCACATAAGCCGAGTTTGTGGTTCGTAAATTTAGAAGCGCAGTTTGCACTAGCAAACATTACGAACGATAGCACAAAATACGCTCACTTGATCAGCTGTTTGGATGCTAAGTATGCCGCGGAAGTCGAAGACATTATCATAAATCCTCCGATTTCGGGAAAATATGATAAATTAAAGTCAGAAATTATTCGGCGCTTGTCAAGCTCTCAGGAACAACACGTAAGGCAACTATTATCGCAAGAGGAAGTGGGCGATAGAAAACCAACTCAGTTTTTACGTCACCTGCGAAGCCTTGCCGGTACAGATATCAAGGACGAGTTCTTACGTTCGCTGTGGGCAAACAGATTGCCCCCGTATATTCAGGCGATTATTGCTGCCCAGGATAAATTGGATTTGGACGAGGTAGCGCAACTAGCAGATAAGGTTAGTGAAATGATGCCACCGCAACCGCAGTCGCATGTAGCTGCCGCTAGTACGTCATCAACGGGTGCCACCGCCACCACTGCCGATATCTGTGACCTAACTAAGCAAATTGCTGAGCTTTCTAAGCAAGTGGCTGCCTTGCAGGCGTCCGAATACCGCTCACGATCCAGATCACGCGGACGTAGAAACTCATATCAAGATCGCCAACGGAGCCGGTCAGCGAATGGATATTGCTGGTATCACGCCACTTTTCAGCAGAAGGCGCACAAATGCCGTTCACCCTGCAAGTTCCCCCGTCCAGCGGAAAACGAGAGGAGCAGTCATTAATGGCGGCGAGTGACTGCCACTCCGCGAGCCGCTTGTTCGTGACCGATAGAGATACTTCTATGCAATTTTTAATAGATACCGGTTCTGACGTATGCGTATACCCAGTGAAATGTTTACGTGGTCAATATCAAAAGCAAAATTATGTACTTTACGCTGCTAACGCTACGCAAATAGCAACTTACGGTCTCATTTCAATTACTTTAAATTTTGGCTTAAGACGCGCATACGCATGGCGTTTTATAATTGCAGATGTCACTAAGCCTATCATTGGAATAGACTTTCTTTATCACTACTCATTACTCGTAGATATAAGAAACAAGTGCTTAGTTGACAAAACTACATCACTAAATGTACCTGCATTACATGTTAACGAAACATTTTCTGTGTGTCCTATAAAGACTATATCAGGTAGTACGTGTTATCATAAGCTTCTTTCGCAGTACCCAGAACTAACTAGGCCGGTAGGAGACTCGATCGAACGTGAAGTCAAGCACCATACGCGACACTACATACGCACCACGCCTGGCCCGCCCGTGTTTTCTCGACCTAGACGTTTAGACGCTGAGCGCCTAAAGTTGGCGAAGCAGGAGTTTGAAGAAATGCTACGTGCAGGTATCGTACGTCCTTCAGACAGCCCTTGGAGTTCTCCACTCCACATGGTTCCTAAAAAAACCACTGGTTGGAGACCTTGTGGGGATTATCGAGCGCTTAATGCTCGTACAATCCCTGACCGCTATCCAGTACGGAATATAGCTGACTTTTCTCACAATTTAAATAACTGTAAAGTATATTCGACCATTGATTTAGTACGGGCGTACCATTTTGTACCAATTCACCCGGACGATATTTCTAAAACGGCAATAACTACGCCCTTCGGGATGTACGAATATGTTTTTATGAGTTTCGGGTTACGGAACGCTGCCCAAACGTTCCAACGATTTATGGACGAAATTCTAAGAGGCTTAGATTTTACTTTCTCGTATTTAGATGATATTTTAATTGCCTCCCAGGATCACTTAACTCACTTACAGCATCTCCAGCTAGTTTTCGACCGTTTACGAGAACACGGAGTGCTCATCAATACCTCAAAATGTGTATTTGGTCAGCCAAATGTCTCATTTTTAGGTTTCGAAATTTCAAGTGAAGGCACGAAGCCTTTACCTGATAAAGTTCGAGCTATACAAGACTTTACTCAGCCTGCAACGATAAAAGAACTTCGACGCTTTCTCGGTATGCTTAACTTTTATCACCGCTTTATTCCTAATTCTGCTCAAGCTCAAATTCCGCTAAATGCTTTGCTATCGGGACCCAAGATTAAAGGTTCCGCCAAAATCGAATGGAATACAGAACTCGAAGCTGCTTTTCAACTCTGTAAACAACAGCTTGCAAACGCTGCTCTTTTAGCGCATCCTCATCCTAATGCGGAGATGTCATTAGTGACAGACGCATCGGACACTGCAATAGGAGCAGTCATCCAGCAACGCGTTGGTGATGTTTGGCAACCGTTAGGTTTCTTTTCAAGAAAGCTATCCCCTAGTCAGCGTAAATATAGTCCTTTTGACAGGGAACTTTTAGCTATTTACGAGGCTGTGAAATATTTTCGATTCATGCTCGAATTGAGGTCATTCGTCATATTTACTGACCATAAACCTATTACGTTCGCTTTTCAAAAGTCATCTGACACTTGTTCTCCTCGTCAGTATAGATATATGGACTTTATAAGTCAATTCTCTACTGTTATTAGACATATCGCTGGTAATACTAACGTTGTAGCAGATTCATTATCTCGGTCTACAAATGAACTTTATTTCATAGACTATGATCGTCTAGCAATCTCGCAAAGTGCAGACAACGAACTAAATAATTTAATTAAAAAAGGTTCGTCTCTGCATTTAAAGAAAATAATAATTCCTGGTTCGTCTAAAGAAGTGTACTGCGATGTGTCAGGTACACAGGCTCGCCCTTATATTACTCCCGAATTTCGGCGTTCAATATTCGACTCCATTCATGGCCTAAGTCACCCTAGTGGTAAAGCCTCTATCAAGCTTGTCACTATGCGATTTGTTTGGCCTAACGTCCGTAAAGATTGTCACGAATGGTCCCGCGCATGTCTTGAGTGCCAACGTTCAAAGGTTTCTCGACATGTTCACTCTCCAGTAAACACATTTACGACGCCGAGTCAAAGATTTTCTATGGTTCATATTGATCTCATAGGTCCCCTCCCCATCTCACACGGTTTTCAATATTGCCTAACAGCAATAGATAGGTTCTCTCGATGGCCAGAAGCTATTCCGTTGAACGATATGAAAGCGGAGACCGTCTGTCAAGCTTTCTTGACTGGTTGGTTATCTAGATTTGGATGCCCAACACACGTCACATCAGACAGAGGCCGCCAGTTTGTTTTCGATATCTTTGCTCGTTTGGCAAAGATGACTGGAACGCATCACATTCAGAAAACCGCTTATCATCCAGCTGCTAATGGTCTCGTAGAACGCCTTCACCGTCAGTTGAAAGCGGCGATAATGGCGCATTCAACGAGTGATTGGGTTGAAGTGCTTCCCTTAGTTCTTCTGGGAATTAGAACTGCTTGGAAGGAAGATTTAGCTGCCTCTTCTGCGGAAATCGTTTATGGCGAAACACTTCACTTACCAGGAGATTTTTTCGAACCCTCAAAGCACGATACTTTAGACTATACCGACTTTGTCAATAGGCTTCGCACTCATGTTAATAGTTTAAAACCTTCATCAGTCAAACGTCACGGAGAATCAACAGTATTCGTCCATAAAGATCTCCAAACTTCATCACACATATTTCTAAGGCAAGATGCGGTCCGCCGATCGCTTCAGCCACCGTACTCTGGACCTTTTAAGGTCATTGAACGGTCTGATAAATATTTTAAAATTGCTATAAACAATAAACATGTCAATGTGTCAATAGATAGGTTAAAGCCTGCACACATTTTGAATGCAAGCGACGTTATCACCGATACTGCACCTGCATTAATTTCTCCCACATCTACGTCAGAAAAGAAGACACGGTCCGGTCGGGTTGTGCATTTTACTAACTTTTACCGACCCTAGTTAGGGTCTGAAGGGGGGGCTGATGTAGCGTACATTCGTATTATTTGTATAATATAACTGTTTAATTTATATTTATACCTATTATATAATATAACAACCTTTTGTAAGTATGTTTATGTTTTGTAACGATGAGCGTTGCGCGCAGCCATTCAGCCGCAGATTAGTAAATAGTAGTTGCACCGTTTGCGCACATCTAACGGTATTCCCGATCGGGCGCTGCCGGCTGGAGGCTTCGGCCCGGCTCGTGCTTCTTCGATTTTCCCTATTCATTCAGTGCGAAGACGACTCTAACGCCGGAAGGCTGCGCGCACGGCCAACCATAAAGTTGAGAATAAACCACGCGATCTCCTACAAACGAAGTATTTTACTAAAACGACTCGATAAAGTTGGGCTAGCACACCAGCCCACAAGACTTAAATGGGTGGTCCACAAAAAAAATATTTTTCAATCAAAAAATAACTTTGAGAATCAGTCTACAAATGGGAGAAAAATCGGTGAACATACTTGAAAAATACATTTAGTCGAACATAGAACATCCTCTATTTTTAGTTGTTTAAAAACAAAAACTCATGTAAAACTCTAAAAGTGCATTTTAGGGCGAAGTGCCCTAATATGCCTAGATACTTATGGCATATATTTATGCGTTTGTTATGTGACAGTATGATAGCATGCCTATGATAATTGCAATGCAGCCCAAGCTGGGCGTGGATGCCTTAGGGAAATAGTTTACGGTGGACTAACATGTGCAAAACGTGAACGCTCTATTTTGAATGTTGGAGGGCAAAAAATTGTTCGTCTTATACCATAAAAGAAATGTTACCTACGGTCAATATCAGGACACTCTCCATCCTGAACCCACAACTAAATGTGATATGTCACATCTTTGAATGAAACCCGGATTTCATTTAAAGATACAAACGTAATCGTAGATATAAACGTGCGTGTAAATGTAAATTTATATGTAATTTGTTGTTTTTCCAACATTTCTTAACATCTCGTCATTTGTTTCACGGATGTTGTCAAAGATGCAACGATGTTTGCTCTTAAGGCACGTCCCAATAATCTATCTATCCATGGTTTACCTAAGGTAAACCGTGGATAGATAGATTATTCGGTAGTAAGCTACCGATAGCAATTTGACATAACGTCCATACAAATAGTGTCAAATATCTATCTCTAGTAAGCTAAACCGGCGATAGATAGATTATTCGGACCGGCCGTTAGAGAATCGCACGGCAGCCGCTGACCTAACATAGTTGCATCGTTTGACAACATCCGTGAAACATCGACGAGATGACAAGGAACTTTGAAAAAACAACTTTAAGCTTTAAAAAACAACCTTATCAACAAGGGTGATATCTCATGTTTGATATCGGTGAGCTCGTCGATGATCGCAACGACGAATCATTCCTTAGATAATCGTGTACATGCTCCAATCCCACATTTGAGCCGCAATTTACATCCTAATATTTAAATACACCGTTATTCTATAAAGTGTCCAGGTTATGCTAGTGCATCCGCACCCTTGCATTCTACATTTTGCCGTTATGCTGCCTGCCATTCAAAAACGTCCAATCCTTGCATTTGATGCACTTGTACCGTTCCATTCTAGACATAACCCTTGCATAGATAAACATTTTTATTGAAATAATACCACAGTTTGACTTGCCGGTTGGCGTGGTTGGTAGCAATTCTGCCGGAATTAATTTAAGTGTGGACGTCATCTTTTCTTAACACTACTTAGTCCGGTCAATCTAGACCAAAAAATGAGAGTGAAGGTACATAAAGTCCCAACAAGCTGAAAATTTGCAAAATTGTTGAAAACATAATTATAAATAATATTTAAAAGTTCCCTATCAATCCCGTGTATGGAAATTGTTTTATTCAAGGTCAAAGGTCAAAAAAATGACTTTTTCGCGATTTTCAGCAAAACGGTAAGTTTTATCATAAAAGTACCTTTTAAAAAATTTTTAGATCATAAAATGATCTATAAAAATGTATTAATACTTTTTTCCTACGAGCCACCGTTTCTGAGATATAACGATTCAAAAAGTTGTTATCGTCATAATATGCACACGTTTCCACGCCACCTGTGAGGTAGTGTACTTAGCGCGTTAATGAACAATAATAGTCGTTATTTGCCTGGTGGATGTTTTCCAGTGGTGGCAGAATACCTTCATTATCAATTAATTTAGAAAAGCACTGTGTTAATATTACTGACAGATTCATTAGTAACTCAGATAAACCACTTTTAACAATCCAGAGGGTGAATTTTCATAGCTTGAAAAATTAAACGCGCTTCAAAAATTAAACTTCAACGGTTAATTTGAACAAACAATGAACTATTTTTTATGCTATAGTTACCTTAAGTCTTTTTTTCTTAAAATATAATATATAAGAAACCAAAAACACAAAACACCTAATTCAAGTAACAAATATAAAAAAATGACAACAGTCTAATAACCTAAATTTATTGGCAGCCTGTGAACAAAGGTCTAGAAAATTGGAGACACACAGGTTTGTTGCACGCAACACAGACATGGGTAGTCATCCTATGTTTTTACGCGGGACAGATTATACATGCTCGTCTGGTTCCTGGATTGGTTTTTTGATCCTGGACATCTTTTGTAACCACATCTACCTAAAACTCGAGTCCTGATCAACCTCAGCTCTTTTGGCAATAACACGTCTTCCTCGTAACCCGCATTGTCTATCTTTACGGAGAATAGGAATGAGCTTCATTTTGATATTTGAATCCCATTCTGGGCGAAATCCTGCAAGCTGTAACCATCAATGGGAATGAGAATGAAGTGACATTTCATTCTCATTCAAGTTAGATGGCCGAAAGGCGGCTGATTCTTGTCCTAGGTTCTGGTTCTGGCGCTGGCCCTGGCGTCAGGGATGAAGACCAGGTCTTCATCATTGTCACTTTCATGATTTTGTATCAGTTATTCCGATATAAAAATATCTTGAACATTCTCTTCAGACTGAACCGGAGCTAATAACAACTCACTCACTTTTTTTTCTCGAAAAATGGATCTCCTACACGCGAAGTTTTTATTGAAGGGCCCTCGAACAGAACTCGTTTGGATTTAAAACTACCAGCGTTATTGTTTTTTGACATTTTGTACTACAAAAACTGAAACTAACAAACTGACTACAAAGAACAAACATAATCGACCTTATAAATGATATCATAGTGCAACAATGGACGTGTAGCCTGACAGGCTCCGGTCCCTATTTTGATGGCCATTACTTACGTGATTTTCATCGGAATGCGCAACCGCCTCCCTCGTAGGTCGTTTTACAACTAAAAAAAAGCTACTGAGCCGCTCAATCGCGGGGAGTAGGGGGAAGTAGGTGAAACTAAGAAAACGAAAACATCGAGTAGCCTGTGAGACTCCACGTCCATACTTAAAGTTTAATATAGAAATAATAATTGCACCTCGAACCTAAAGGTTAGTTGTTGAGCTGCATTGCAACTTATACCTTTTATCTTAAGGTCCATAGTTCAATGGATACAAAAACGTACCTAATATTACGTTATTTAACAGAATACCATCCTTGCAATATGTAACCAGTTCGTTTCATCCATTACGTGTTTCATATACACCAAAAGAATATGAAACACAAATAGGATGCATCAATTTCAAATCACATGGTTGTTTAATTTTTTAATACACTCTACTATTACAGAATAAGCATCGCATTATTATTATATGCCTACTATTATTTAGACAAGCAAAATTCTGATTGCTTTTTTAAACAGAATGATTGAATGCTTCATTGATTCAAAACTATAGGGCTTTCTTAGATACTTTAACATCAAATAGGATATTAAAGTATCTAAGAAAGTATGAGCTAAAATATTAGCTTCGTAATTTCCCCTTTCTTAAAATTATTTCTAAGCTGTCATCTATTTCCCATACTTTACCTACCTTACTAATTTCTGGTTTAGCTTCGTAAGTCGAATTTCCGAGAGTTCGTGTTTAGTCAGTCAGTGAATGGGTATTTATTTTTACACTAAAGAGTACCAGCACAGCAGGCCTAGACAAAATTAAAACAGGCGTGTTTCCGCACACGCTACAGACAAAAATGTGTTTACGAACTTAGCGCCACATCACGAGACTTTTCCACAGGTCAACGCCATACATTTTGAAGTTGTCGTTTGACGATAACGATAACAGAAACATCTTATGTCTAGGCCTGCTGACTCGCCAACAGCTTTGATCGAAAATCTAGTAGATGCTTACAACATAAAAGGAATCTACTGCTAAAATTTCAATTTTGTCGTTCCAGTGGTTTAGGCTATGCGTTGATGACTCAATCAGTCAGCATTTTCGGCCGAGCGGCTAAGCATAGCCATAGAGGAAACCAACCCCAGTGTTGCCATATGTACGGATTTGTCCGTACACGTACGGAATTCGGAGTAGTACGTACGGATATGTGTTCGGATTTGCAATAATAACTTATAATGCATACTTTTTTAAAGTACCACACGCAAAAATCACAAAAACATAGATGCTTCGATAAAATAATAAATACCGTAAAATACATAATATATCACATATATCATAATTATATCAAAAAATAAATGGCTATCGTGCATGGTCACAACCATGCACACTTAAAACAGCAACATGAAACTGAGACTGACAAAGATAGCACGGTTGACGTTGATTGCAATCAACAGTTAGTGTAGTAAATGAAAGCGAACGAAGATAGATATATTACGTTTTATTAAATATTAAAACCGACTTTACTCACGTAATTAGCCGACGTTATCGACCTAGGTTTCGGGCATGTCCGATGCTCATCCTCAGGGAGTTTACGCTGCAAGATCGCGGCCACCACTGCGGGCTGCAGCGCGCTCGGCCCGGCGCGAGAGCCGCGGTGCGTGCGCGGGCGAGGTATCTGGTGAGGGGATGCGCTCGGAACTGGTAGTGCGCCGCGTCATCTCCCGTATGCACAAAGATTGCCCGAGCATTGGTGGTACATCTTTTTCGTCAGTATGATCTGTGTCATCGCCGAATGTGCCGGAGCAAATGCTGCTGACTGTGTTGCCCTCTAGACTCCCTAGCACTTTCAGAGTTGAGGTAGCATTAAGAATAGGTGTCCAGGCTGGCGGAAGAGCCCATCCACGATCTCTGTTAAAATTTGGGTGACGGGTGATCTCGATGGCCTCACGTACTTTACGAGGCACAAAAAACTTCTCTCTTGCTAGTACCCGATGTTTTGTGCCCGAGAGATGTGCATGTTCTGCGATGGCTGATCTCATTGTATCGATATTCTTAATGCTCCTAATGTGTTCAGTTAGTCTAGTTGCGATATTGCGTCGAGTCTCTCCCACGTAGCTTTTACCACAGTCACACGGTATTCTGTAGACTCCCGGTTGTCGCAGTTGAAGCTTCACGGTAGAAAAAGATATAGTGGCAGTACTACCCCGGACGAACTAATTCAAAAAGAGTTATACCGTTCTTTTAAAGTTGCTCGAGTGACGATGGCATTCGCCTTAAATGTTCTAAGTAATACTTAACCAATCTATGTACTTGCGGTATTTTTTTACAATACACTGTGAGGCAACCAACAATTTATTTTGGTTCTTTAGTCAAAGAGCAAATGAGCCGAAACGTTAACAAAACAATTCGTTAAAGGAAAGTTTTTACAAGACATTCGTACCCATCAGCGTCATTTATTTGACAAAAGTCTCGAGACGTACGTTTTTTTTCTATAAGTTTCTAGCTAATTAGTGTTGGCACAAATCTTTAACTTGAAACTTTTAATGACGACGAATGAAAGTTTACACGGTTCTTAAGTTCCACTTGGTGTGCACGAATTTTCTTGGCCTCATTAAGAAGTTGCCGTTCATTTTGTCGTAAGAAGTTATTACAATTATAGATATATGGTATGTTGATTGTGCCTCCTTGCATTTGTTACGAACTATATTAAAATGGTATATTGGTACTTAAGCGTAATTTTCTTTTTCCTAAAAGGAAAAATTCATACTAGTTTGTCTTTAAATTTAGTATACGCAAGCTACATGAATGTGCTCACATTGTTGCAGCTTTATAAGACCACTAATTTAACAAGTGTAAATGTGTTTAACCTCTTATTTTTATTACATATAAATGACCTACAAAATACATATAAAAGTACCTTTGTAAGTTAGGGCCCCGAGGCGCACGACTTGACCGATTCTTCAATAATATACAATAAAGTTAATTTTTCAATTCTAAAGAATCAACTGTAATACAATTATTTAAGGAACAACCTCTGAAGCATGACCTATCGAGCAAAAAAGAATCATAAAAATCAATTCATAATTGGCGGAGTAATCGTAAATAAATTTTACAAAAATACAAAAAACATACCCGCCGAGTTGAGAGCCTACTTTTTTTTAAATAGGCTAGAAAATATCAATCTTGTGTTCCTGCATTTTATTATTATTTGGTGGAATGGTAATTGATGGGCTGGCTTAAGGCTTAGGTACTTAGAATAAGTACGACACAAAACACACAACACGACACGACTATTGTACAACATAAACACACATTTACTCGTATTTAGGCTGTGCCTATGTAGGCTCTCATATTATATCCTGCTACATATGAAATTTATGAATAGGTATTTTAAAAGCTGACTACGGGATAAAAAAAGCAATACATCCTCCTATCCTATTCATCATAATCAGCCCATTATGTTCCCACTATTGGGACTCGAGCCTTCCTCTCAGAGAGGAGTTGGGCCATAATCCACCACGCGAGCCCAATGAGCCTTGGTGGATAGGCTATTGGCCAATCCATGTCGAAGTTTTCAGGCCGCCTGAAGACCTTCGACATAGCCTATGGATAAACAACCGAGACTGACGACGGCTTAAAACGTGTCCTCAGAAGCACGGAAGCGCTCACTTAATGCCACTATCGGTCACCCATCCAATTCCTGACCGCAGCAAGTGTTGCTTAACTTGTTGATCGGTTACGATCGCCAAGTCAAGCTCTTCTGCGAGCGCCTCATCTATTACATGAGATCAAATATAATTTTAACATGCGGAATTGAGGTGTTTGCCTCAACTGACGCCTTCGGCGCTTAAAGGCATAAGTTATAGGGGTCTCTATCAGAATATCAAGGCGGCTTCATGTAATCGACTATAAGTCGTAATTCGAAAATGCAATTGTAACTTAACTAGCTACGCACCGTGGTATCACCCGCGTGGTAATGATGTTGATGATGATGATAAAAAGTATCGTATTAACACATACGATACTTTTTATTCCGTGTATCTACAAACCATTTCCTTCCAAATTTCATCCGAATCCATTATGCAGTATTTTCATGAATCAGTAACAAACATCAAAACTTTCACATTTATATAATACTAGCTGTGCCCTGCGGTTTCACCCGCGTGGTGATTGATGATGATGATGATGATGAAAAGTATCCTATGTGTTATTCCAGCGATAGAACATATACTAGGTGCTGGAAGCGTGGAATAAAGTTATCGCAATGACCGTATACCCTCTCCTTGGGTTACCGTGATTTGTTACTCGTCAAACAAATGGGGATAAAAAGTACACATATAAATATTATAAAAGAAGTATATTTGTTATTTATTATCTCATTAGTTTATGGGTTGTCCCATAAACATTGTGAAAAATTCTGAAGATAATTCGAGATGTAACATGTATGTAAATATGGTACGGTGTGTGGGATACGTTCTCTACTGTTCGGTTTCTATTCCCTAAACATCTTGTTTTTAAGTCGTTACCTTTCGAACCAAGTACGAGGCCTACCTGGTATTATGCGGTAATCTATACCTATAACATGCATTTTATCATAAGTGATGAATTGCACTCCGTCTTTCACTCTATGTGCCTGTAATTTATCCAATACCCATATACCCTTCAAACCAAAATACAGCATTACTACGTTGCTGTAGAAATAGTACGGGGACTCGTAACATTGACAGGCCGGTTGGTGCAGTTGGTAGCACCCTGCCTTCTGAGCCGCTGGTCCCGAGTTCGATCCCCGGACAGGTCAAACATTTGTGTGCATGAACATGTCTGTTTGATCTGTGTCTGGGTGTTTATATGTATATAAGTATTTAATATCATATATAAGTATGAATATCAGTCATCAGGTTACCATAGTACAGGCTATGCCTAGTTTGGGACCTGACGACCATTGTGTGAATGTTGTAGAAAAAAAAAAAAAAAAAAAAAAAAAAAACATAAAGTTCTACTGCATTTTAAGAATTGAGCCCACGGAAAAATCCAGAAGCGCTGGATAAGAAGTTAATCTAACGACCTAACGGGTTGACATGCCGCTACTCGCTTACTAAAACAACAACAATTTGAAGTAACGAGAATTCGCCGCAGAGAGTGATCTCTCTCAAACGCGATATCAAAGTTAAGAGAGATTGTCCCAGTTCGCAGCGAGGCAGCGCCGGCACTCATCTTGCAATCGCTGTTGCATTTTATTACTTTTCCATTTCCACTGGGGTTTCAATTTCCTCTCACATAATTAATAGCCTTTCTGTGCTTCGGTGCGACTCTCTTTCTATCAGCGGCGCGCCGCAGAAACTTTAGCGTTCAATTTGCTTGCTATCATTGGTATTACTACTCTACGTTCTGATTTAGCCAATCTGAAAGCGGTTATTGCCAATGAAATTAAAAAATAACGTTTTTAAAGTAGTCGACACATTTAGCAGCAAATTCCAGCAATCTCTTGGGAATTAAAAGTGCTGATGTACAACAACTCTACTCTGTTTACCTCTTCGGTAATGAAAAAACGTGATGTTATGTATGTTTGACATAATTAAATCATACGAGTACAAGACAGTGTTGCAAACTCAAGTCAGCAACACTTTACAAATTCTATAGAGAGTTGTAGCATGGTAAGAGGTTGTAGGTGGTTAATATTATAGAAACAACTTGACACTGAGATCGAAAAGGTAATGGATTAGGAAAGGCAAGAATTTATTGTTTATTACAAAATTTTACGATAATGGTGTAGTTACACCTATAGTAAGGAGGTGTGTTACGACGGAATACGCTAAAGAAAACATAACACAAGAGGTATGCTCAGGCAGTATCTTATTGAACACTACGGACCTGACTTAAACCACAGTATAAGGATGCAACAGTATGGAAACTAAGCCTAGTTGATAAAATAATTATCTAATGTTAGCGACTGACTTCCGTTCCTAACCTTACGTCACGTCCAACTGCTTCAATCATACAACTTATCTTAATTCTTATGATAATTCAATTAAACCTTCTATTATTTCTTATATGATATTAAGATTCGTTATTAGCTCTTGGTTAATATTTGGCCCTTTAATTTTCCGTTTTGGCGCCACTAATACATCTACTGAATTACTATAAAGTGATTCTTTACCTAAATAATGTAACTAATTATTTTATATTTATTATTTAAATTGCTCACGTATTTTCTTATTACGTACAATGTATAATTGTAGAACATCTTTGTCAAGAGTATAATGATAAGTACACATTTGATTCTTATGCGGTAGTTCGTGATAAGGCTGATATAAAACCAAGTGGCGGCAATGGGAATGCATTCTTTTTCAATCGAACATTGTGGAAGGTGGAAACGCTGCAGGAATAAACAGATATATATTGTACCCATCAACTTTCATTCTAAGTCTACCCACTAACTGAACACTAAGCTCCATTGAAGCCGTAGGGTCGTCACTTTTAATGTTTTATAATATTGTTAAGATGCAACAGTATTAAAACTAAGACTAGTTGATAAAATAACAACTTTGGCTCCATTAAAGCAATAGGGTAGTCACTTTTAAAGTTTGAAAACAATAAATTATTCTCGTCTTTCAAATTCAGCAGGACGTTTTAAAATGATAGCTCCGGTTTTGTTGCAGCAGAGTTCAAACTTATACGTGACCTAACATAACATAAGATGATATCAGTCAGTCAAGTGTGACATTGCATATTTAAGATTATTAAAAAGGTTATGATCTAGAAATAGTTTGTAACACTCTCTACTGACAGCACCGCGGGTCTCGTCGATGCGTATGTTTGTGTGAGTGGGCCGTTTCGCTCGTTTGTAGGTAGTTTCCGTACTGTTCTCAATATTTATACTGTGCTTAAACGGAGTGTCTTTACTGCCTGTCTCTGTCCCAAGGCTCTAACTTGGAAACGGAATGAGTTACATTTAAATGTTTTGAGTAGAATGTTGACTCAAAATCAATTACGAATATTAAATTCAATTCAATTTATTTTCAAGGTCCTATTTAAGTATGCAAATGACCGGAAAATTATGTTTTTAGTATATCATGTATGACAGCTACATGAGGATGTCTGTTTAGGACGCAATTTAACTTTACAACATATAAAAAAAATGCCGCAGTCCTCTTCATGTAATAGATGATCATTTATAGCATTTAGAGGTATTACAGGCCCTTAACAATGCCTAATAACTAATATCTAGTAACCAAAACATCAGCACTGCAAGCATATATTGTCGACAGGATAAGATAGGCAAACATATGAAAGTACTTCTTCTTCTCGAGGTGCCATCTTCTAATGAAGGTCGGCGATCATCAGTGCAATTTGAACTCTCGACACATCAGCTCTGAACAATGAATGGTTGCTTTTATTACACCACTGGCGTAACGCCAACCTTCCAAGTTATAAAGACGATTATAAACGTGATTCAGATACAAAAAATGTGTGGCGAAATAAAGAAAGTGCAGGTTATTGTCCCGTACCGTTTTTGTAATTCATCTTCTACATATTTTTTTTCGAATTTGTACAGTTTTTCGAAGTAACTACTTCAGACAAATAATGTGTTTTTTTCGCATGCAATTCATGTTGGAAACGTGATCACCTTAGTCACTGCAATATTACTAGCTCAAAATAATGAAGCCTCGTGTATCGTGTAAGGCTTGCTATCCTGGCTTGAAAAACTAGCCTCGTATAGCCCGGGCATTAGTGATGTAGCTTAGTTTGGCAAAAAGGTTTAAAAAACCGAGCTACTGGTTCGATGAAATATTATTTAGTGTCGCAGGTGCGAATGGGTGAACGGAAAATAAAACAGAATTTATTGTACTCCACGGCTAACGGTAATTCGTTTTGTTTTTACAAACAATAGGACTGCAAAAATCCATACGCATGTACAGGATTAAGTAAATAGAAAGGCTTTTTGTGCTTTATTGCTTTTCCTACTGTGTTTTATTTGAGCTTTACTTACTACTTTTTAATTACTACTTATTTCATTGTCTACATATAAAAAAAACACATTTTATACTCGTATGTTTAACCTTTTGTAGTTTTTTGAAAATTATAAATGATTCTTGCCATCATGTTTTTAAGATAATTATATCAAAAACGAATACAATTATGGCGGAGGATTTATTTATAAATATTGTTAAATTTTTCATATATATGTTCCTTACTAGCTGCGCTCCGCGGTTTCACCCGTGTGGTGATGGAGTAAGTTACTCAGGCATAATGTAGCTTTCTACTGCTGAAAGAATTTGAATTTTTTAAATCGGTTTAGAAGTTTTTGTGTTTCAATTACAAAAAAACAAATAATGTTGCAAATATTTTTCATCAATAGATGTTGCTCCGTCCCCACACGACGGTTAAAATCAGATAGAGAGTTAAAATTATAGTAAGTCTTGGTTGTCTAGTTGATCATGGCATCTGACACGGATCGGAAGACGCGGGTTCGAATCCCGTCCGAGGATATGAATTTTTCTCTGTAAAAAAAAAATTCAATATTTGGTATCGCTAAGCAGTTAGTGTTTTAAAAAAGTATTACTATAACTGTAATAGTTGATATAAAAAAAAAAAAAACAAAAAAAATTATAATAAGTCTTTATTCTCCCACAAAAAATTTAACATAGTTGGCTTATGTAGTATAATTTACACTATAATGTATCGCCTCTCCGGGGTAGGCCTCCCTTAAATCTGTTCACTCTACTTCTCTTGCCTTCCTCATCCAGTCGGGTCTGATTATCTTAGAATATATGTCCCTCCATCTTTTCCTCTGCCATCCTTGGTTTCCTTTTCGGTCCAGAGGTATCCACTGTAACCATTTTTGTATATATTTTGTTATTTCAATAACAAAATATGGACCCTTTCAATAGTTTTATCCTTTGCGTTACGTCTGGTGATATAGCTCTCTCTCTCTCTCTCTCTCTCTCTCTCTCTCTCTTATTGTTTTATTACTTACTTTGTCTGAAGTGTTGATTCCTAAACTGCTTCAAATTGCAATTTTCTCTTCGTCTTTTCTCTATATGTTAAGTACGGTAATATTTGACTTATGGCACTGCAGGTTTTTTTGCAATTATTAATGCCCCCTATAATACCTACATCACTTTGCTCTATTATCAATAATTTCCGCAGCGTATGCGATTTAAGGATTTTTCGGCTATACAATTGCATATGTAAAAAGCATTATTTTGACATAACTTTAAAATGCAGACATAATATGGTATTGCTGACAGTTTTATAGACATTGACGTCTTCTAAAAAAGGTACTACATCACTATATCGCGTACGCTATGAAAACTATTTTCATAGCGTATGCGATATAAGGATTTTTTCACACCTTGGGTACATTATCTAAGTTTTCATACGTTTTCCTGAATTTGTGCAAATCTCCTATGTCCTATGTTCATCAGAGATAATGTAGGATTCTAATGGTGAAAGAATTTTCCAAATCGGTTAAGTGGTTTTGGAGCCTATTCAATGCAAACAAACAGATCTTTCCTCTTTTTAATATTATTGTGTAGATGTAGATGTAGAAATGTAGGTAACTTTGTTAAAAGTGGAAATCAAAAGCATTAAAAACTCTTTCAAATGGGGAAAAGCCGTCGGAGGTGTAGAGTGCGGAGTGGGCGTATAACCCAACACACCTCTGCTTTGCGGTTCAAATGGCTGTAGATTATCGGTAGCTCATTAAAGTATTCGATACCTCAAGGATGATAGGTGTTTATCGTAGAAATCGTAAGTACTTAGTGGAAAAGTCAATCACACAAATCATTAAAATTTGACATTGTTTCTACTGGTATCTCTGCTCTCTTTAAAATTACCAACATTATTTTTTATAATATAAAGTTTCTTAACCGGGCATAAAAACTACACTGCTGTGGAGTAAACATTAACTTTTTCATTTCGTGATCCATAATTCACCCATATGAGACATATTTTCATTAGATCACAAAAAATGAGGGCAGTTGGCTTGTGAAAATATTTTATGTGCGAAGTCATACGTGACAATTTTACGGGGTACCTTTTTGTTTTGGCCTTAAAGGAGATAGATGATCTTCTTGGTAACTTATCGGTTATTCAGTCTGATGTACCATGGATGATTTTTTCGAATACTGTAATAAATCAATGCCTATTAATCATCAGGTATGCTCCATTTAGCTTCGATAGCTCAGTGGTTTGTTTTAAATGAAAAACTCAAAGCAAAATCTGGCAAAAAAGAAAATGTATCCCAGTACTCTTCACAGTAGCTGATCCCGGCATTCAAATGGGAATGTCAGTTTCATCCCGATTCAAAATATGTGGCAGAGGGCGCTTGCGAGCACACAAGATGGCGGTTGTTGCGGGAAATTTGAACGTCCGTATCCTTTACCCCATCTACACTAATATTATAAATATGAAAGATTTATATTTTTGTATGTAACGAATAAACTTAAAAACTACTGGACCGATTTCAAAAACTATTTTGCCGTTAAAAAGCTACATTATCACTGAGTAACATAAGCTATTATAATATTTTCAAAAGTTAGGGATCCGTATGAAAACTTCGATAATATAACTCAAGGTGTGAAAAAGATATCAAAAACCATCCACATATCGAGTACGCTGCGGAAACTATTATCAATAGAACAAAGTGGTGCTGTGTAGTTTTATAGAACACATAAATATCTACAATTGGCGAGACCATAATACAGTCTTACTATGCAGTTGTATCACAATAAATACTTTTTTATATTAAAATATGCAATGGTACGCCGAAAAGTCCTTATATCGCGTACACTGCGGAAGCTATTGACAATAGAGCAAAGTAAGTATAGTTTTATAGAGGACATCAATGTCGTCAAAAAAGTATGCGATACCATATGTGTGACTTTTACAGTTATGTCACAATAACTCCTTTGCTCTGTTAAAATATGCAACATTAACGCCAGTACAAACTAGGCCACATTATTCGTCACTTGGTGTTAATCCCTATTCTAATAATACAGCGGCAAGATTTAATAGTTTGCTTGTAACGGATAAAAACAAAAATTACATTACCGTTTCAAGAAATTCTTTCACCTACAAGCTGTATTATGCCTAAGTAACATACGTTGTATTTAATTCGTCATCATCATCATCACCCACCACCGCGAGGCTGAAATCGCACAGCTAGTATATAATATAAAAAACAGTGTGATTTCAAAATTTGGTGGCTTTAAAGCGAATATGCATAAGGTTACAGCGTGAAGGCTATGTAGACGTATACACGCGGGTTCCTAGTTCAAGATGAAAATTGCAGAACTAAGGGCTTCTCCATCAAGCGTAGCATTGAACCATAGCTCAATATTAAAACCAAGCTATGATACACAAAAAGTAATAGTAGTGCACGGGCCCACCACGCGAGCGCATATAGGCTTGGCAGATAAGCATGTGCCCTAGTGTCGAAGTTTTCAGGCAATTCATAGCCCCTGATATGAAACCTAACGACTGTTCTCTTAAGGCGCGCTCGTACCCTGATAATAGAAGCAGAATATTTAGACACCTAGTATAACGAAACAGATCGATGGTATATTATGAAAAAAATACAAAGGTTAGAAAAGGAATAGGAAAAGAGTAATAACCGAATAGAATTTATTAACTCTCTTTCAGCAGAATAAACCTTCACGTCCACCAAAAAAAATAACTTTCACGTCCAAACTCTCAGAATTTTCAGCGATAACACTATTTATTTTTTAAGTAATACTTAGCCAACGTATAGTACTAAAGTAATAACCAACAGTTTTTTCAATTGTGTTAGTATATATCGAAAAATATAAAGAAAACGTACAAAATTAACGCATTTTCGCATTACATCGTCCAATCTAACAAGCGATTTTCAACCTTACGTAAAGCATCGTAAATTATTTCAAAATTGGGGTTGGACCGCGTCTTAAGTCGACAACCGGGAGTCAACCGGCTAGTTCACGTGCCCTCCATAACACAGAAACACTCAGTTCGTAAAACCTCTTAAAGCCACTTATCAAAGTAGTGACCGCAACAAGTTTTGCTTAACCTAGTTCTGTAATATAGAACAAACTGCCGCTGCCCGCGACTTCGTTCGCAAGGTATAAGGTCTCCGTCATCTCCGTTGGATGAATAGTCCCGATAGAAGTACAGTATATAATATACAAGATTTCCTCAAACTCCGTTCAACTCAATTCACTTACTAGAAATTACGAGATTTACGATTATTGTTGAAGAGAAACAATGAGATTACGTTTATAAATCATTACAAAAATGAAATGATGAGTCTGGGTTCTAAGAGCCATTCTAACTCTTAACCCTAATGTTGAAGCAAAGAGCTATTGAGGAATAAGCAATTGTGAATACACGAGGTGTGGTGCGTCAGCGCCCTTATTTGAGGAATAACTCGATGTCACCCGGTTAGACCTACATGTGGAAAAAGTATTTTCGAGGCAATTGAGCAGTTCATTTAGAAAACTATATAACAATCTAAATCTTTAAATATCAACTTCTGCTGCGGCTACTCAAACAATGCAGCTGGTACCTACTATGGATACACGAGACTGGCACGCCAGAGAGGAGCGCGTTCCTGTGGATGTCGCAAATTGGGAGTGTTTGTAGGAGTACTTGGGAGAGTTTAAACTGCTGGTCCTGAACAGCCGTGCGATTCTCTAAGGATTCGTCGTTGCGCTCTTCGACGAGCTCACCGATGTCAAATACTTTATGAGATATCGCCCATGTACACAAGGTTGTTTTTCCAACGTTTCTTGTCATCTCGTCATTTGTTTCACGGATGTTGTCAAAGATGCAACGATGTTTGCTCTTAGATAATCGCACGGCAGGGTAGTCAATGACAGTGCGGACAAGCGGACGTATCCGCTAAAGTTGGATTTAGCCAGGTCCAACCATTTCTTTATTATAACCACATTTTTTGCAGTCTAGTTAAGTAAATTAAATCTTTTTTATTTTTTTATTTATTATAAGTATTATTTTTGATTTCAATGCTGTGTAGGCCTGTACAAGTGGTCAAATATAATTGTCTATATTTCCATTTTATATACCATATTAATTGGATATACTGCAGGTAATGCAGAGGTGCTCGTATGGAGGCTTGCTATTGCTAAAGCAATATATATGCCATATTGACACTAATATAACGTATAAAAAATAAATAATTAAATTTGTAAGATAATAAGTAAGGTGATCACTTTCGCTCGGCTAGACCCAAATCCATTCTTTGGACTTTTCCCAGTCCATCCGATATTTTCTTTTAATTTTCAAATTTAATTTATCCGCGGGCCGATTCTCGGACTTAATACGAAATACATAAAGGTATATCAAAAAAGGATTTAATAATTAGTTATTACTATATTATTACTATTATAGACAGCGAACGAAAATTCATGATCCATACATTTATTACACACTACTAAAAACTTTTATATAAACTTGAGTTTACATAGAACCTACTAAAGTCATCAAAATTATTCATACATTGCACACAAGAAATATATCCTACGTAGATTATTTATTTCTTTAGCTGATCACTCTATTGGCTAGGAGTGTAAGGATTTTGATGATTTTACGTTACGTAGGCAATAATTATCATAATAAATAACATTACAATACTTTCAATGACTTTAGATAAAAGACACGTTATTGATGTTCGGTTTTTCTTGAAATTATTATCTGTTAGTTCTGATACGCCATTTATTAACACAGAAATATTTAATACCTGTAAGAAACTATAACCTATACTAATTAAGATTTAAAAATAATTTCAAAATAAATCGTCTGTGCGCCAATTATGTTGGAAATCCTAAGTCTTTATAAAATAAATCTCTGTATTCCTAGATCCTGGAAAATAACATATACGCAGCAGTGTGGAATAAATAATTTGCATTTGAATAAAGTTATAGATACAATATGTATAATAGATAAAGCAAATGCGTGTACTTCCCGTGCCCGAATCCCGACCAAGCGTCACGGTTGGCTACTTATAGTCCGCGCGCGTCTGTTGTTGCAGCAGAACGGACTCGAAAACTAAATTGCATGATAATTAACTGCAATAGCCCAAAAATTTGTAACCCCTAATGAAAGCTCATATTTCTCATCACAGGTAAGTTATTTTAAAATTATATTCACGTAATTCAATTCACTAAAAAGTCGGCACGTTTTGTTTCGATATAAATCGTGATATTTGCGTTATCTATGGAACATTATCTGTGGTAAAAATATATTCAAACCTTGCTTTATGAACAGACCTGTGCAATATTAATAGGATTTGTAAAGAATATCTATAAAGCTCTCGCTAGACGGGTTTACCAAAAGTTGAAAATTTAGTTCTGTCGGTTCAGAATTCTCATCCATAACCAGAGCAATTCTGTGGCATCTTATTATTGTAAATTATTAAAACATAAATTTCAAAGTTTGATTATCGATCTTATGTTCTTGTTTGTACTTATGTTATTGTAGTAGTTTTGTCATGTAGTTTATGTATGTGATGAGCTTGTTTTTGAAAGCTACTCTTATGTTGCCCACATATTATGTTACATAAAAGTAGGCTATCGTTTGACCGCTATCTTACTTGAAAAGATGAGATGGGATCGAAGTTGTGCGTGTGCACGGCATCCAACTTGCATGGAGCGTCTTTTGTAAGTCCGGACATTGGACGACTTTTTTTTCCACACGTCGTTTCCGTGACCTATTTCCTGTATGGTCGTTTTAAAATAGATTTTACCAAAAACAGATAATATAAACAGTTACAATAAAGTTGCATAGATACTCTAGTCGAAAAAAGAAATACATAGAGTAGGTTTCTTTTCACTTAGGAAGATTTTAAATCACAACTTTTTTTTAAAATATCTAGGTCACATTTTCTGATGCTGCAACTAGCTAATTTATACATGCACTTACGAGGTAATTCAACCTTAAAAGCTTTAAAAACGAAGGCTTGAGCAATCCCACATTAATTTTCTCTCAGAGCACCATTACTTGACCACTTTAAAAATTAAGCGGCATTTTGTACTTTTTCGGAATTTGTCGTTGCTGGTTTCGTGCATGTCCAGCCATTTCCGGCATTACCTATGTATCTGGCGAAACATTTCACTACTTATAACGTTTTAAGTGAAATTTAAATAAGGTCTATCTTTGTCTGCAATCTAAAACTGTGAGACAAATAGTATTAGTAAATCAAAGTACGCTACGCTTACGCTACACGCTACGCTTACGCTACACGCTACGCTTACGTACGCTTTATACATGTACCATGTCGGTGTTTATGTATATAAAAATATGACATCGTACAAAAGAAAATGTAACTTGCACAATCTCGGCACGAGGCACGCGCACAGGCTCTTACTCCCAAGCATACACTCGCCAAATCCGGCAAGTGTACGAAAATTATTGGTGCGAAGGTGTTCAACGCACTTCCCGAACCAATACAAACTGCTCAAATTCTTCGTGCGTTTAAAAATAAACTGAGAAGTTTTCTGACTGACATGGCACCGTACAGCATTGAGGAATTCATTCCAAGAATGATTTAATAACAGAATGGAATTTATGAATATTCTTCAATATTCTTGATATGGAATCTTATTACTATTGTATAACTAGAACTACTACTGTATAATTATATTTTTTTAAGTGGGCTAATAATTACAATTTATTAAAGCATATTATTATTATGAGTGCATAGCAATAATGTGAAATTGAATCTTTGTATATTTGACAAATAATCTAATGAATAGCATATTTTTATATGTAATTCTTTATTACCAATATATATCAATATCAATTAATATCAGTATGCAATGCAGAAGAATAATGAATGTCTTCGAGAAAAAAATCATTATGTCACGTGTGCATATTATAACTAGCAAATATTGAACCAGCACCAGAAAATATCGTATATATTGTAATATAATTTCATGATCATATTTCATTACATTAAATCCTTATTTTGTGTATTTAAAAACTATTTCTTGATTAACATAAAATGTGACAAACTTTAAAAAAGGAGAACCATGATGGAATGACAGAATAGAGACGTCAGGGATTTTTCATTAATTTTGATTTGGATTTTGAGAGAGAGAGTATTAAATAATTATATTCCCTGGAAATCTTAGTTGACGGTGAGGTGTTGAAGTTGGTGAAATAGTGATTTGTACCCGACGAGTCACTCTCGATATCGTCAATTACATTCCTGAAGTCAAGACTTGGAAAGATATTTTCATATGTATTAATCAATAACAAATCGAGGGTGTTGGTTTGATAAATACTCTCGCCCTGATATATAAAACAAGCTATTTGGGGTATCCGTATTCTCTGAGCTCAGAACTGAAGCCTTCGATAAAGCAAGAAGCTAACTGCAGCTAACTGGAACCTTTGATGGAACGTGTGTGTGTAGACTTGTGGTGAAGTGTTATCCGCCAGGTCACGTAATACTTATTATTATAACTTTATTTATATTTCTGATGTTCCTTTTTATTTTTTAGATAGCTAGCTAGGCCTTCACCTAGGTATTTTACCAATGTAATTTACCATAACATTACAATATGTAATGATGAAAACGGAATTTGATCATATCCCTAAGCTACATCAATTTTACTCACGGAGGATGTTAAAATAACAACTCTGTGGCATGATTTTTCTAAAGCAAGTAAGCGATGTGGTCAAACCCCTTGACTGTTTAAGTAAAAACCTGAAATATTGTTTAGGTATTAAAAGTATTTATTTAGGAAAACATAATATACTCGTACTTTCCAATGCAATGGCCAATTGACAGCTCAAGCTTTCGAGGAGAAAACTCTATTCGGTTACTGATTCTTAGGAATTATGCATGTGGTCATTTTTTTTTTGTCCCGGGGAAATCCTTTATGGATACCACCTACCACGGGGAGGTAGGTGGTCATGTGGGAGTCCGTATACCCACCAAAACCCCGGGGTGTTCCGTCACTGCCGCTTTTGGCGGGAACGCGGGACAGATTTTGCACACGACCGCGTACCCGCCGCGGCTGTCCGTTGCCGGACCGCCACGCCAGAACACATGGCGCGCCGCAACTGCCTCAGAGACCAAACCCGCCAACAATGGGCGCCAGACTTCCCCGTGTCTGGACGCCCGTGGTCACCTGCGGTGGGTCGGATACGTAGCCCCACCGCCTGCTACGTCAGCCACGGGGGATAACCCCCCCGCGACCCCACCTCCTCGAGTCTACGCTGAGCGCCCGGACCCCACCTCCTCGAGCCTGCACCAAAGTGCCCGGGCCCCCCTCCTCGAGCCTGGGCCAAAGCGCCCGGGCCCCACCTCCTCGAGTCTGCGCCAAAGCGCCCGGACCCCGCCACTCCTATGTGGACTTGGCGGCTAAAGCCCATAGGAGCGGCCATGCCTGAGCCGGCCAGCGCACCCCAACGCCGGCGCGGCCCCTGGGTTCCTCTTGGCTTCACCGTGGTGATCCAAGCCACGGCTACTAAGCCCCCCCGCCACGTCAATGCGGGAACCCTTCGGGGGGGATGCATGTGGTAATTTTTTTTTTTTTTTTTTGTCCCGGGGAAATCCTTTATGGATACCACCCACCACGGGGAGGGAGGTGGTTATGTGGGAGTCCGTATACCCACTAAAACCCCGGGTGTTCCGTCACTGCCGCCCGGGCCCCACCTCCTCGAGCCTGCGCCAAAGCGCCCGGGCCATGCATGTGGTCATAGCATAACATCATCTAAGTTCAAAACTCAACTCTCTCAACACTCAACTAAGTACAAGCAGCCGCTTTAATCGTCCCAAATATTGCAAATAATTTTGAGACAAAAATTAAAAGCCACTTTTCTGCTTGGTGTGAATGTAATCAATGGCTTCACCGTGGTGATCCAAGCCACGGCTACTGAGCCCCCCCCCCCGCCACGTCAATGCGGGAACCCTTCGGGGGGGATGCATGTGGTCATAGCATAACATCATCTAAGTTCAAAACTCAACTCTCTAAACACTCAACTAAGTACAAGCAACCGCTTTAATCGTCCCAAATATTGCAAATAGTTTTGAGACAAAAATTAAAAGCCACTTTTCTGCTTAGTGTGAATGTAATCGTTCATAATTTCCGCTATCAAAAGGTAAAAAGGCTTTGTAATATATAGAAGGGTCGTAACACGGCTGTTGAGTTTACAACATAAAAGTAAAAAACTTCTAACCGTAGGTACTTTTATTATACGTTGCTCAAACTCTTTCATTCTGAAGGACTCTTAGCATGGATATGGACGAACTAAGCGATAGAACTGCAGTTTGTAGAAACTACAATGTCTAAGCACGCTCGTAACTTGATTACTTTAAAAAACAATTAAATTAACAAAGGATATATACTTACATATTAAATTCCATTAAGTTTGACTTTTTTATTTAATTTCAATTAATTAAGCTCAAGTAATAAATTTATATAGTTACTGGATACGTTTTCATAGTGTGAAATATTTATTGATTTAATTATCAGAGGTCGCAGACTAAGTATCTCACTGTTGCGTTTGTATGAAGGATTTAAAAAAATCCTGCCTCTGATATAAATTTTTAATTAATTTAATATTGTTATAATTGACCGAGCGAGTAAAACGTCTGGCCAAACTTTCACCTGTCCGTATATTTGTTAGGTTGTTCATTTGTCTTCCTGTACAGGTCGCAGTTTTCAACCAGTCTTGACGAAACATGGTATGCATGTTCTACTATTTAATATAATTTTAATGACGTCGGTGATTTTGAGTGGGGGGAGTGTCTACTGTTACTACATACTAGTAATAATATGGGACAACATCCATAGAAGGTCTTATGGTCCCAAACCAGGCGAAGACTGTACCATGTAGAGCTGACGACGGATATACATAGTTATATACATGTATAGACAGAAACAGGTCAAACGGACATGTTCATGCACACAAATGTTTGACCTGTCCGGGGATCGAACCCAGGACCAGCGGCTCAATTGGCAGGGTTGCCTACTGACTTCTTCATAAATGTAAATTTACCCTGTTACCCTCGTTAATAAAACACAAAAACTCTAAACGAGTAGAGGGTAAGACTGATACAATTCGTTGTCATTGTTAGTTCAATCAGTTCCACCAAGTTCCACGTCCACGAGACGTCACAATTATTTGGGATTCTTATCTGCGAAACGTAAAACTAAAGTATCCAACAGAATCCAAAAACTATTCGAGATGATTGGGAATCCCAGTCCAAATCCAAACAGTGAAATCCAAACCAAGTTCAATAGCTAAATTATCGCAGACATATATTCGCTTTATAATAATTAGTGTGATATTTTCTTAGGATTCGTTACTTCAGTTCAGTTAGTGCAGTGGTAGGACACAGTGCAGTGCAAAGTCTGGCTGGAGAAGTACCGCACCCTTGACACTTATTTAACCATGAAGTTGTGCAAACATTTTTGTTTTACGCTGAAGGGCAATGTTTCCATCGAAATTACAGGGCAACAGCTTTTCAAACAACCTAAAGTTTAGGGTGCAAGCGCAGTACATTGCCATGCAGGGTTTTGAACTGTAAAACACTGTTTTAAACTATCAAGGTTGTTCTCTAAGCTAGGCGCAGTTACTGCGCCGAAATATCGGGAGCTCACTCCACAACCTTACCACGGTAAATATCCCGTTAATAATCATATAACTTTTTTGAACTGTACTTTAAAATTCTTAATCGCACTGAACTGTTATGGGCAAGCGTGAACCTTAACATAAGGCTAGCGACTTACTCGTCTCATCTCGTCTCCGATTGGGGTAAAAAAGGTAACAATTTCAAATGACACAACATTTCTTAAATATTTGGCCTTAGGTATCATCCGATATTTCAGACCGGACGCACAACTTTCGCAGGGAAGTAAATAAATTACCTACGAGCCCTGTAATAAATTCATCTAAGTAGACCGTCTGTGACAGCCGTATTACCCTCCTTCCTTGTACAGTACCTGTTTAGGGAAATACTTTACCTCGTATACGAACCATGCAACTTTCTGAGCCTTGGAAACTTATTCAGACGTTTCATAAAAGCTGTTTGCATGATAACGGTTGGGTTTTGTTGCAGATTCTATGTAGAAGCTAACATAGCTTTATATTTATATCTATATGTCACCATTTCGTGTAGGGGTATTCCTAAGTATAATACTGCCATCCCAAAAACATGTACATGTGCGTATCAGTGCTACGTTGTTGCCTGAAAATCCTTCATCAGAATTCACAATCGTCAGTGCCTATTGACATAAAAAATGCCTTTGCAAACTTTTTGACATAATTTATAAGTCATTAGCTGATGGCAAGAAAATCTTGTATAACAAATGTGAAATTCAATTCAATCATTACAACAGTTAGTATATGTATATCATCAGCAAGAAAGTCATGCGACTGATGGTCTGTCGCTCAGTAATTTGCTACAGACTACTTGCTACAGTGTCTTTTATATCCTAACACAGTATTGATTATGCGCTATTAATTGGCGGTAAAATATCTGCCACTTCGGTGGTATCAATCAAGATGGCATCTAGCACAAGATGCCTAGTAAGTTTCTTTCCTAGGGTTTCTTCGTGTTTTACGATTGGCATCACGACGGTGGAGGGACTCGGTCCCATATAGGATTAAACAGAAGTTATATATTTACGATACGGCACCTATTCAATCTTGTAAAAAGGGACTACAATGCAAAAGGTACCGTATCTAAACAAATTTATATATATCAAAATATGTATAATGTTTAATGTAATATATGGTTTTTAAATTCTTATGTTTGTTTTTACGAAATTGGAATCCATTTTTCAAGCACTTGCTGGCAACCGAATGAGCTGGAGTTGGCCAATTCCTCTTACTTGTAACTTGCATTGCAATACATGAAGCTGGCCTTAGGATGACACGTCGGCTGTGGTAATGTGATGTGACGGTTCCATGACATAATTCCTCCGTGGTTGGACTCATTCTGATGAGCTTATAGAACACTATACTTACAGAAGCATCTTACTTACCAATCATATGGTTTATAAGAGCGAAGAATTAAACTAGAACTAAAATCTAATGAAGAACTTCTCTATCTTGGAACTTTCAGAGAAGATGTTAGATAATTGGTGGGCATTGATCACCTTCCTTGAGTTGGAGTGTCCGATATTTATATACAACTAGCCGCACCCCACGGCTACACCCGCATGGTAATGGATGATGATGATGAATGGATTAACACATAGAATACTTGTACGAAACAGGAACGCAATTTTGAGCACTTTCCCGGTGTTATATTTTGATCTCAGATGTAGCTTGATATCTTGACTTGACTAAATAAATAATAAATTCGAAAATAAAAAAGGACTTTTTATAACGAAAATTTTAGTAAAATAGTCATTGCTAAAAAACACTACTTTTGAACAGCGGAGCTGACTAGTGTTAATTTGTAATTTGTTTGTTGGAATTTGACCGAAATGACTTGCTTGTAGTCGCGATTGTTGGCTTTTTCGAGAGGCGCACCGGGCTCACTGGTTGAAGAAGGCCCACGGAAACCTTGATGAAGAACCCGGAGCCCCTTCTGAAGGAAACGATAAGTAGTATACTTTCCATCAGTGCACTGTTAGGCAGGTATATAATTGCTTAGCTCGTTCCAACTTAAGGTCATATCGCACTAGTGAATAATATTTTTATATTATAGCCCTTTATTCCCACTGAGGTGGCTAAACTAACGGTACCCTCGCACGTTAGGTTACCCTGGAGGCCACCTCAGATACCTTAGGAGGATAGGTATATCATTTACCTCTGTAGTGTACCCTTTGATAATTTTTAAATGAAGGAATAAGCACGTGATTTCAATATTGGTTCGCTGGTGCACGCAACGTCTCTCGCCGGCCGCGGTGCCCGCGGTCGCACCCCGAGTGCCGACTCTACATATATATAATTTACTCTATGTGCCGACCCGCGCCGTCTGCGTCTACGTCACTCCGAAACAACAGGATACCTCCATATTTTAGGTATCTACTTATTGTATGTAGTTCTATACACTACAACCTCCATACCAAATTACGTCAAAATTAGTCCAATGGTTTAAGCGTGAAGAAGTAGCAACGCACAAAAACACACTCGCAAACTTTCGCCTTTATAACATTAGTGTGACTACGAATACATACATTGTTTCTGCCCGCGCCACGCGGGCCCCGCGGATGCAGACGTTATAGCTATTCCTCAAGTTGAATAGGGAATATAATATTTACCTATGTGTCAATAAACTTAGGTATAAGCTATCTTCATTGCAAATTAAGTTCGCATATTCCAAGTAAAGAAGTAATTAACATACACGCTCACTCACTTACATCCTCATTTACAAACTTTCGTAACTTTGATCTTCACATGGCAGTTAAACTTCTGGACAACCTCAAGAGCAACTATGTACATCATCGGCAATCGGCCCTAAAGGGCTAAAGGGAAGTTAAGATAAAATAATGTGGGGATTTATCCCCACATTACTACTACTAACTTTGGTTTTCTGTTAACTTAGTTTACACGGAGACCGATATTGAGATGAACCAATTAAGCTTTTGTCCGTGACTCAGGCATGATGCAAATTGCAATTATACATTTAGACGAATATAATAAAACAAAAGTCACTATAATGAATTAATGTATTTGTCTACACACCGTGGCACCGTCAAAAGACATTTTTCCCTAACAGTAGTGACAGAGATGTACTGAGTAAAAACACCAACAATAGCAATAGTAGCCCAGTACCTCACCGTGAATTTGTCGGTAGACTTGAAATTTTATTTCAACCTCTTTTAAACTTGACCTGTTACCGCAAAGAAAGGAAACTGTATGGAGTCGTCGCATCTGTAAAAAAATTGGTACTTATATAATAATCAATTGAAAACATACCAATGCGATTAAGCAACTATGAGATGACGAGCCCAGTAAAGTGATGAGATTAAATAACTATATATCAGGATAAAAAGTGCAGTATAGTGTCAAACGACGCTTTAGGGCCTTACTATCTTTTGGGTTTGTAAAAACCATGCAAGTTCCGTGCAGTTCTTAAACCTGACATAAACAGTTTTGAATGAAATCATACCATGATGCTCATTTAGGTGGACTGATTGAATATTGTATTCTCAAAAGTAAACGCATAATATTGTCAAAGACATTCTAACAATTTACTATAACCAACATTGCAGACGCCTAGACGTTTGTAAGCTTATAAACTGGGTGGATTTAAAGCGACATGTTAACGAGAGTCCATAAAAAAACAGGTGAACGGTTTTTCTGCGGTTCTTGGATAGAAAGCCTGGGCAGACCTGCTTTAAAGTTGCCATGGTACGAATAAACCGGGCAGTTGTCTAGAAGTCCTGCTTTAAGAGCTCATGGTAAGGCCCCTGGAGATGTGCTGCTACAGACGAATGCTAGGAGTATCATGGACCGGATTCAGAGCAAATGTCTCAATACTTGAAGAACTTAGCATCAAAGAGCAATAGCAATCGTACATACATTTAGACATTCTTTCGCCATAGGTCGCGAAATGATGAGGAATCCATCGATCGGCTGGATGTGCAGAGTTGACAGTAAAAGACCTCGCGGTCGGTCACCTGTGTGATGGACTGACCAAATCAAAAATAGCAAGGGGAGTCCCGTCCCGTCCCATAAGGGAGTGTACCAGGAAAATGGCGGGACGTCATGACGCGAATAATAACTGCCCTCAACATTACTACTACGAGTACATGACGGCCACGGCCGCTCAACCAAGACTCTGCCAAGAGCAAATCTCTGAAAAGGAATATAGTGTAAAAGAAAAATTAATACTTATAGCTGTTTAATGACATACACATCTCGTCACTTATAAAAACTCATTTAATACTAATATGGAGTCTCCAAACCTGCCTTTGTCGGACGTTACCGGCTACATTCCCACATTCGCGCTAGGGCGGGTGGATTTACGCGACACCGCGTCCCGCCCGCCTCGAGCGTTATGTGCTATCTCTTTTTATTTCTCTCGTGTTTATAAAAATTAGTTATAAATAAAATTCACTACAATTGTAGTAGAATTCAACACCAAAAAGTGTGAAATAACTTATCGAAGTCGGTACCATGCGCACAATATTGTGATAATAGGTACTTTTGTACTATCATGGTACCGACTTCAACACCAACTGAAATAACTAGTTAATTCAATACCATTTTTTGTAAAAATAATTATTTTACCATTTTATGACCCTTGCTACCCTGTGCTTGCTACTTACGAGATCCATTGTCATTCCCGTCGTTGATGATATCATGAAGATAACAATTTTCAGTTATTGGAGTGTAACTCAAAAACTACTTGACTGAATTTGGTAAAATTTAAATGGGACCACCTCAGAAGTATATAATCTACCAAACAAAAAAGGACATTTGAAAATCGGTCCACAAATTGGGGAAAAATCAGTGAACATGCTAAAAAAAACATATAATCAAACTTTATACTTTATACCTTCTCCTTTTTTCAAGTCGGTTAAAAATTATGAATGTCACCTGTAAAATACATTTTCTAAAGGAAACTATATTTTTAATAACGTACTGGAATATAACAATCTGCCTAGAGGTGATTCAAAGTTAAATGCTTAATCCCATTTGTGTTCGTTTGAAATGTGGATATGGATGCACGCAAATCGACCGACCGCACTGTAGTAAAAAACTTTGATTTTCTACCGACTTCCAAAAAAAGGAGGAGGTACTCAATTCGACTGTATGTTTATTTTTGTATGTTTGTTACCTCATAACTTTCAACTGGGTGAACCGATTCTCAAAATTCAAAATTCAAATCTCAAAGCTGGTGCTTCCCGTGTGGTCCCATTTAAATTTCATCAAATCCGGTACAGTAGGTTTTGAGATACACTCCAATAACTGAATAGAATGGAAGTCGGTATTAAATTTTTCAAGTTGTACTTGTTATATCTACTGAGCTCGTAGATATGATTTCGCGAAGCTTATTTGAGTGTATTGTATTATGATTCTGAACTATGCTTAAATTGTGCTTCTACGCTATTATATACGAGGTACGAAAATTTGAGTTCACTTCTTAACCATTTATCTCACTAGCTACTCTTTGCACTCTGTACAAAGCATAAAGCGCTGCGCTGCGCAGAGCCCGCCGAGAGCTCGCGGACGCTGCGCATTCAATGATACTTTATATCAGTGTCGAGGTATTCAATCCCAAACCTTAGGCTTACTTTTTGTGAGGCTGGAAATCTTTATATTGTAGCTATATATTGTGTATTACCAATTTTTTAGCAGGCTGCTGCTCAACTGTGATGGACTTGTGGCGGCTTCTGTGACTCATACTTGGAAGTTTGTGGTTATTGCTTCGTAGCACATGTTTTGTGCTGAAGCTCCTCTGCTAGGTGATCAGTGTCACAGATGATATGTCTGAACCACAATAAATCCAAGGGTAGCCAACTGACATGGTTGGTGATCTATTGGACAGTTTAACAGTACCATCCAACCGAAAGTAGCATTATTTATAAATACTTAAACTTTCGTATTGACAGAGCAGCCAACTGCGAATATCATATAATATCAAATAGAGAGTTAAAATTCGATGGTCGGACCAGAACCCGGTGGCCTAGTTGGTCAATGGCGTCTGACACAGAGATTCAGAAGACGCGGGTTCGAATCGCGTCCGAGGATGGAATTTTTCTCTCTATAAATTTCAATGTGGGCTGATTATGGTATGATTATCAACCTCTTGGTTCAAGGTTAAGAGTAATTTATTGCAAAACAGCTCTCTATAAACGCAATTGCAACGCAATGGCTGTTACGGTATTCAATAAACTTCCTAGAAGTATTAGAGAGCTCCCATTAAAATTATTTAAAATTAAGCTTCACAAGTGGCTCGCTGAAAATTGCTTTTATAATTTGAAAGAGTTCTTCAATTTTAAATGTAATGGTATATAATTATAAAAATCATGTAATTGTTTTATAATTATGGTTTAGGCATTTTTATAAATAAGTTGTGACATATTTTTAATTAACATTGACATAAAGTATATAATATTGACATTTTTATAATTTAATTTGAGTGCTATAAATTTAATATAATTATTAATTATGTCATAATTAAATTGTATATCGTATTAATAATTGGGATGTAAGGGGCGAGCCAACATCTTTTGACCCAAGTCAACCTCACCTGCACGCGGTACATCCTGCTGATCGACGAACGAGGCTCTGACAACCGACCGATGGCGGTATACCCATCCCAACAGGCGTCGCTAAATGCAACAGGCCGGTGACGGGCAGCAGCGTCACCGGTGCGAGAAGCTACGCCCTGCGATCGCCAACCCGCCTGCCCAGCGTGGCGATTACGGGCAATCTCCTCCAATGCAGGACAACAACAAGCCACGGCCCCTAGTTCCCGGCGGCCCCGCTATTCCTGGTCATGGTGGCGATCATGGTAACGGCGGGGCGAGGGGTGCTAAGAATCTCCGGGCTACGGAAGGCCACCACAAACAACTGACCCTGGCGACGTATAACGGACGCACGCTAAGGCTTGACTCGCATCTGGCGCAACTCGAGGTGGAACTTGGGAAAATTAGGTGGCACATACTGGGGTTGAGTGAAGTCCGAAGAGAGGGGGAGGACACCTTAACCCTAGAATCGGGCCACCTTATGTACTTCCGAGAGGGAGACCAACAATCCCAAGGTGGCGTTGGGTTTCTGGTAAACAAGTCCCTTTCTGACAACGTTGTGGAAGTGTCCAGTGTGTCGAACAGGGTAGCGTACCTTATTGTGAAGCTCACCGAGAGGTATAGCCTCAAGGTGGTGCAAGTGTACGCACCGACCTCAACACACTCGGACGATGAAGTGGAGGATATGTTCGATGACATATCGAGGGCCCTCCACTTCACTACAAAGACCCAGTACACCGTTGTCATGGGGGACTTTAACGCTAAAGTGGGAGTACAGAATTTCAGCGAATCGGTAGTAGGATGCCATGGCTTTGGAAGCAGAAACCATAGGGGGCAAATGCTCGTCAACTTCCTCGAACAGGAGGGGCTCTTCTTGATGAACTCCTTCTTTAAGAAACAGCCCCAAAGGAAGTGGACGTGGCTAAGCCCCGACACTAGGACTAAAAATGAGATTGACTTCATCATGACGAATAAAAGGCACATATTTAGAGATGTCTCCGTGATCAACAGGTTCAATACCGGTAGCGATCACCGACTTGTCCAAGGCTCTCTGAATATCAACTTCAAGGCGCAACGTGTCCGTCTGATGAAGTCCAGGCTCCGACCAACACTGCTCCAAACCATTGCAGGATCTGAAACATTCCAGTTAAACCTGGAGAACCAATTCGCTGCCGTGGAAACCACCACAGACGTAAACCAGAACCTCGAAAATGTGACTCGGGTCCTCAGGGAAGAAGGTACGAGATTTTGTTACATGCAGCGTAAGGGCAAGAAGTCCAAGCTTTCAGAAGAGACTTTGGGGCTAATGAAGGAACGACGTGAAAACCCACCCATCACTTCGTCAGAAAAGCGGACTCTAAACCGAGAGATCAACAAGAACGTACGACACGACCTCCGGTGCTTCAATACTCTTTCGATCGAAAGAGCGATCGAGCAGAATCGAGGGTCAAAGGTGTTCGTACAATCTCTTGGAAGAAGCCACCTGACGAAGTTGACCACAGCTAGTGGAGAAGTCGTTGCTTCGAAGCTGGCAGTCCTTTCGGAAGTGGAGGACTTCTATGGCCGATTATACGCATCGCATGCATCTCGACCTGATCCCGAAAATGATCCTAGAGCCACGTTAACACGCCATTTCACCGAAGACTTGCCAGAAGTCAGTATTGGCGAAATCGAGATCGCTCTTAGACAGCTTAAAAATGGAAAAGCCCCTGGAGAGGATGGCGTTACAACAGAGCTACTAAAAGCAGGAGGTAAACCCGTACTGAGGGAGCTCCAGAAGCTTTTTAACGCTGTCCTGTTCGAAGGGAGAACTCCAGAGGCGTGGAGTAGGAGTGTGGTCGTCCTGTTCTTCAAAAAAGGAGATAAGACCCTGCTGAAGAACTATCGACCCATATCCCTTCTAAGCCACGTCTATAAGCTGTTTTCAAGAGTGATCACGAACCGTCTTGCGCGTAGACTCGACGAATTCCAACCACCGGAACAGGCTGGGTTTCGGAGCGGATACGGCACCATAGACCACATTCACACATTGCGGCAGATTATACAGAAGACCGAAGAGTATAATCAGCCCCTGTGTCTAGCATTCGTGGACTATAAGAAGGCCTTTGACTCGGTTGAAATCTGGTCTGTTCTGGAGTCCCTGCAGCGTTGCCAGATAGATTGGCGATACATCCAAGTGATGAGATGTCTTTACGAAACCGCCACCATGTCCGTCCAAGTACAGAATCAGCAAACAAGTCCCATACCGTTGCATCGAGGAGTGAGACAAGGGGACGTTATTTCCCCGAAATTGTTTTCAAATGCAATGGAGGATATGTTCAAGACGCTGAACTGGAAAGGACGTGGCATTAATATCAACGGCGAATACATCTCTCACTTGCGATTTGCTGACGATATCGTCATCGTGGCAGAGACGCTGCAGGACCTGCAACAGATGCTGAATGACCTGGCTGACTCTTCTATACGCATCGGCCTACGGATGAACTTGGACAAAACCAAGGTCATGTTCAACGAACATGTTCTACCGGAACCGATTGCGATACACGGCGCCGTTCTCGAAGTTGTTCAAAAATATGTGTACCTCGGGCAGACATTGCAGTTGGGAAAAAACAACTTTGAGAACGAGGTGAATAGAAGAATTCGGCTGGGCTGGGCAGCGTTTGGGAAACTACGTCGAGTCCTTACTTCACCGATTCCACAGTGCCTGAAGACGAAAGTCTTCAATCAGTGCGTCCTACCCGTCATGACATACGGAACCGAAACGTGGACACTGACGGCTCGAATGGTCCACAAGCTCAAAGTCGCTCAGCGGGCTATGGAAAGGGCTATGCTCGGTGTTTCTCTGAGGGATCGCATCAGAAATGAAGTGATCCGTCAGAGAACCAAGGTCATCGACATAGCCCACCGGATCAGCAAGCTGAAGTGGCAGTGGGCTGGCCATATTAGCCGTAGAACCGACAACCGTTGGGGTAAACGAGTTCTAGAGTGGAGACCGCGTCTCGGCAAACGTAGTGTAGGACGTCCTGAGGCACGGTGGAGTGACGATCTGCGCAAGACGGCTGGCAAAAACTGGATGCGAGAAGCCCAAGATAGACCTAAGTGGCGTGCAATTGGAGAGGCCTATGTCCAGCAGTGGACTGCTACAGGCTGATGATGATGATGATGATGATGATGATTAATAATTGTAATTCATTATGTATTCTTTAATTTCAAAGGTGTAAATTGAACTAATTGTCAATATTTTGTATGCCAGTCTATGGTGGAACACGCAGAACAAATGTATAAAAAACACCTCATTGTAACCATGTTTCGTACAATAAATCGATTTCTATTTCTTTTTCTTGAAAGGCTAACTAAGCCATAAAGACAGTACATCTTCAACTACTATGGAATTGGAATTTAATTCACATATTGATTCGCTCTCACACTTCTTCACAATGCTGAATCTGCACATAGCCTAGGTATATCATATCCTGTGAGTAACACGATCGTGGAGGACTGTGATGCAACCACTTCCGTATAGAACCTCCCTAGACTATGCACTGTTCCACACGTGGAAAGGTAACAGCGGACAGGGGTGAGCACTAAATTCTTTACTGTGCTAACAAATCCGCGTCGACGACGACGGCAGATAGTGCGATGTTTTATTTGGGTCAGGTTCCTAGTAAGTGCGCTCTCATCTGATAAGTGCGCTCTAGGTGTTTCCGGTGCTATGGCTCGGTAAGTACTAGGATGTTGAATGGTTTTATTACTTTGCGAAATTCTTTTGGGACAAACATACTTCATATAGAAACTAATATTATAATCAAATTTTGATATAGTTCACCAAGCCAGTAGTGTTGTGTTAACATACGAAACAGCACATTATCCTAGTGATAGACAAATGGGATACTGCTACATTGTATAGGTAGATAAACATTGAATTTACATAACACAAAATGTATAAACCATATTAGTGCATGACAAACACATATTGTACCTCTGGTGTTGCTTTATTTATATACCTACTCTCTCAGAATGTTGGCTGAAAACGGAGTTTCCTTAAACTTTAATGTAACTCATTTATTTTGAAATATTTAAAGCACGTATACAAAACTCATTTAAAAAATATACTCGTATTATAAAAAAATACACTTATATAAATATACCCGTGTTATAAAAAAATACACACATAAAATATACTTGTGAAAATACACCAGCTGTTAATACTTTATATGTCTCTACCTCTTTATTTAGTAGCACCTTTTTTCTTATATCTCGTACTTCTGTACATTTGTCATTCATCAAGTTATTTAGGCAGTTATTTGTAGTGGTATCTACTTAAATTTTTATTTTATGTATTATGTACGTATTCAGATTCATACAAATAAGTATTTCATCACTGTCCTGTCTAAGTCCATTCCGTCCGAGTAATGCGGTACATGCATTACCAATTTATACCAAAACTAATGATTTTGGTCATTTTGCTTATACTCATGCACCATGTCGTTAATAATTCACCACAATTACACGTCAGTACTCAAAGAAACACGTATCTAAGAAAAGCAAGCAAAAACAACGATACCCCGATTGAGAGTTGGCTTCTTCTTGCTATCCAAGTAGATACATATTTAAACAATTTTTCCGAAGTCAAAACCTTTAAAAGTCTAACAACGCGTTCCGAAATAAAAAAGTTGCTAACGAAACACATGGCAAGAAAATTGGGGTTATTTTATGTAAGTAGCTAGTTTTTTTCCAATGCATTTGAGTAGGTATATATAGGTGGATATTTGGTATTAGTGCATTAGAGTCGGTATTTAAGAATCTTTAATTTTCTAATAATAACTTCGTTTATTTTACGTTCATTAAAACATGTTTTATTTCTTTTTTGAGGTCTATCATAACAATCAGCTATTCAACTTCACGAATAGACTATGGAGCATAATTCACACTAGCCCCAGTGCGGGTTCCTGGATAGTTCATTAGGTCAGCCGGCGGCAGCCCTCCGTTTCAGAAACATTATTTCCTTACCTTTAATTCTAGTATATAGTAGTTTATCGAGTAGAGTGTTTAAATAATCTTTTGAAACGACTAAAAAGTTAGATATAGAGAATAAGGACGTTCCATATTGGCTCCAAAAGTTATTGCTTTAACATGTGAAAATGCCTAAAGCTAGTGAACCTCGTAGTAAACTATTCATAAATTGCGGGTGAAAAAAAAGGATTTTCACAGAAAGTTTAATTCAGAGTTTACATTTCCAGTTACGTAGTTATTATATAGGCCCTTTGTATATGAGAACTAAGTCAGAGTTTAAAGAAGAGATGAGAGTTATTATAAAATATTTGAACTTGGCACCCATTTAGATCTCACTTCTCTTGTCGTTGAAGTCAACAACCGAGGCATATATCATAATATTGAACTGGGCTCTAATTTAACATTTATGTTTTAATGGAATTTTAAACTACAACTGCCTTAGAAAACGTGGACTTTTTCAAAAATCCCTTAAACTGTGATAGTTTTTAAATCTCTTGCCCTGTAATTTCACTGGAAACATTGACCTTCTACGAAACACAGTAGTGTTTGCACACTCACTACTGCTTCACTGTTAAATAACTGCCAAAGGTGTGGTACTTACCCCAGGCGTATTCTGCAAAAGTCCACAAAAAAGATGATTTGGTTGCGGCGACTTGTCATTTTTTCTTAGATAATGCGTGGAACTTGAAACACAAAATTTCTATATAGAGCATTTTGTCAATTTAAGTTGAACATTGATTCTAGAAGCAATGAGCAGCAATTTTTGAACACGCACAAAAATGTTCATTTCTTTTGTATAATAAAAATATATCAGTAATAGGCTCACCTCACATAAATGAGTAAGTTCATCTCATCTTCTAAGACGATACCATTACTATGATGGTTTAATGGTATGCGATATGTGTGAACACATATATGTCAACTTTAAAGACAAAAACATATTATAGCAAAGACTAAAAACAAAGGTTGAGTTTAAAAAACTACTAAAATACTTTTTTATGCCTTGTAAAAGAGTTTCCAATCTTAATACAGCTACTGCATGTACAGTCGCCTGCAATAAGATGTATACATTTCACAATTTTCAAAGGTGGCTCAGCAATCAGGTACTATAGGTAAATCACTATTGTTTGTATGCATGCAGTTGAACTAGCATGTACCAGTTCATGTAATGAGTATGATTTGAGCGTTTAGGTTTTTAGTTTTTACCTGCGGACCCCCGGTAACAGCTATAGCTACGTCACTGCAGGTACATAAACATGGACATCAAAATTATTCTAAAATAAAGCTATTTATATGATTTTACTGTTTAAAATAATAATTATCTATATTGTTATAAAATGTAGTGTTGTATCATAGTTTTGTAAATTACGGAATGTCAATCTTATTGCAGGCGACTGTACTTACCTTAAGATCTAGTATTAGTATTATAAAATCATTCACCTGCTGTAAATTTGAAGTGTTATTTCAATAGCCTTCTCAAAACCGTTCCATTTCTAATAAAGGTATTAATCAAGTTATCCAGGGGTCTAAAGGCCAAGGGCCCAGAGAGATTCATTTTGATTACATCCAGGATTAAACCCTAAGAACCGTGCGACCAGCGCCTGATGACACCGGGATCAGAGGCAACGATTATACGCATAACCTCTGTACAGTAATTAAATTACAAAAGCAATCATAGCACATTAAAATAACAAAACTTTGACGTCAAAGCTAAAGAGTCAATACTATATTTATTTTAAATAGAGTTTGATCGAGGTGCACATAGTGCGAACCCTAGTTTTACCACGGTTCCCCCCTGCCTCCATGTTCTTAATAGGAAATTTGCTGCAATAAAATATTCCACTACAGGAGATGCACTATGGAACATGACCCAAGAGACTCATTTACGTGTTGGAAACAACATGTGAACGAAACCACAGATTAAAAGAATAACACTTACCAGACTGGATCGTTGGCGCACTTGGTAACAGCACTCTTGATCGCGGGCTCGGTCTTCAGACAATTGAAACATTTTGTGTGCATAAACATGTCTGTTTGCCATGTTTATCTGGGTGTACGCGTAATATGTAGGTATAAGTATGTATATCAATCATCAGTTTACCATGGTACAGGCTCTGCCTAGTTTGGGTCCGGAAGACCTGGTGTGGATGTTATACGAAAATTGGCAATGCAGCCAATTTTCAGCACCCAATTGATAGTGTCTCGATTACACACTTTTTTTTATATTTAATTTTATGCGTCCTAGCTTTGATTTTAGCTCTCTAGTGTATTTTACCGCCGTATGGGGTCGGAACGACCTCCAATAAATAGCTTGACAAGCTTTATCCAACTGAAAGAATAGTCTCATTGGCCTAGCGGTCATGGCGTCTGACACGGATTATCGGCAGACGCGGGTTCAAATCCCGTCCTAATATATGTATTTTGTCTCTCTAAAATTACAAAGTGTAATCTCGCTTAGCAGACGTTAGTGCTCTTAAATAAAAACATATAATGAAAATAACAAAAGTGATACCTGGATCATAGTGGCTTTGAGCATGTACAGTCGGGCGTCGCCCAATTCGAAGACTACCTCAGGGAAATGTGAAAGCAGTCTACCATCACCTCACTGAGAGACTGATGAAAACTGGCACTGCATCGGTTTAAGCAATTGGATACAACGGTGCTCTCTTTAGGCTTAAATAGTAGATTAGTAGCCAAGGGCTGTAAAGCATCAATTGCAGCCCGAGCTATTTAGACGCACGAACGCAGCGAGAACGCCTATAGTTCGAGGGTGCAATTGATGCTTACACCCGAGCTAACTACTCTGCTTTACATCTCGATTGTGAGGTAAGTAGAAAAAAAACTGGCATTACAAAAATAAAATTGATGTCTATTATACTCATACGAAGACAAGGCTGAATAGCGAAGCGACCTCTTTTGTCATTGGGCTGAATGCATGATGTCTATTGCCAGTATGATGGTTAGATGTGCGCGAACTTTTTGAAAGAGTGAAGTGGTTTTTTTAATTACTTACCGCCCTAGGGCTTTTCTATATACATTATTACCCTAGAGCGCTAATTGGTCACCTACAAGCCCCATTTGGGGGTAATAAGGACCTACTTACCGAATATGAGAGATGTAAAGTATATTACGATTAGTATGTAGTAGTAATAAATTCACTCATTCCCAACTGAAAAAGCTACATTATTGTTATGCTACAGTCTGTTACACAATATTCTTGAAATCTCACGAACCACATGATTAAGTATACTAATTACTAAAACAAGCTACACAGTAAAATAATATTAAATTTCCTTTTAAATAGATTAATGTTTTAAATGAATAACCTTAATTTAAATGGACGCTTTTGTCAAAACTAATAATGCAAATCATAAAGTCTGAAAGCTACCAGATACATTCTCATATTCACGCATGTATATATTTTATACTGTTATTGTATTTCAGGTACTATGTATATATAGTACCTGAAATGTAATGTAATAAAGAACTTGACAAGATATGTATAATTATCGTTTCATTGATTGTCGATTTACTACCTAATCAATGTTACTATGTTTGGGTTTTGTATATAGCCTAAATAAAACATAGCCCTCCTTCTGGGGAGTGGGGTAAGCCCCATTAACCACATGTTATTGACTACAGTTAAATATTTGTACGAGTATAACATGTTTCTGAAGCCGAGAGCTTGCTGGTATATGCGAAATTCTCTCTAGCATAGTTAATTGAGGATTCTAGATGGCATTAAAACGTTACGAGCGCCTGCCACAAAATTCTATTTATTTAACTGGATAATACTGTTCTTAATGGGAACTATATTTACAACATTGTGGAACATATTCGGTCGCCTAGTCGTACTTTGGAGTTATTTGGTATTCGAAGTATTTTGGAGGTAAAACTTAAAATCCATTTGTAATCGTAAAATTGCAAGCAACGAGAGAAATTACTATAATCTTAAGAGATTGGAACGCCAAAGTTGGAAACTCGGCCAATGATAACCATATTCGGAACTTCGTCGGAAGACACGGGCTGAGAAACCGAAATGATCGAGGTCAAAAACTAATCGAATCTGCATCGATAGGCGCCTCTATATCACTAACACCTGTTTCCAACATCACCCCCGGAGGACCTCATGGACCTCACCGGGCGCTCGATATAGGAACCAAATTGACTACATAATGGTGGACTCTCGATGGTGATCATTCGTTCAGAATGTAAAAACTTATCCGGACGCTGAATGTGAGTCGAATTATAATTTACTTGTAGCGAGAGTTGCGATTCGTATTTTTGTCGCCCCGTAAGACCACAAGAACCAATATCAGGAACTTGGAACCCGACGAACTCATGTACTTCCGTAACACCCTAGAGGATAATTATACCACGGACTCACATCCTACCGCGGATGGCAATTCAGACTGGGAACATCTCCAAATTTTAGAAACAGCACTATAAGGCGAAAAAATGACACAAAATCGTCGAAACGCAAAAGGAAGATGTGGCTTTCTGATGAGACGTGGGAAGCTATACAATAGAGCAAGAACATTAAGATCAAAGGACTCCAGAATGATGGTGTCCAAAGATTCCATTCTAATCTCTAGAGATCCATTAAGAGCAAGTGTCGCAGAGACAAAAATGAATTCCTATCCAAAATATGCAGTGAGATAGAGTACCACTCCCTAAAGTATCAGACAGCAGATTTAAAAAAAAAAGTTTTAATCCTTCCAAGACAATCTAAGCCCAATTCCTGGGTAGTGGAAGATGAAGACGATAATCCAATACACGAGTTGGAAGCAGCAGCCGATAGATGGCGAGAGTACTGTGGAAGACTATATCATCATCCCAAAAGTCCACCACTCCATGAACTTCCACGCAGGGATAATTTGGAACTAGAGACTGCCATACTGCCGTTCAGAAATCACTGTTGCTATAGCTGCCCTCAAAAATAAAATAGCCCCAGGAACAGACAATATTACAGCAGAGATACTCATGTCTCTTGGTGACCGGGGCGTGGAAACGCTACACCATATCTGCATGATAGCAGATCTGCATAGAATATGGCAGTCTGAAGAGTGGACTGAGTCTATTATAATACCTTTGCATATATTTTTTTTCAATTAATTTCACATTTTTGCGATAGCAACTTGTGACCCTATACGGTGCGATACCGGCAGGGCAATCACGTTTCTGATTTGCAATCAAATGTTAATTTAAATGTAACAAAATGGCGGCTTTATGTCAGTTTTGTCAAATACAGTAAGCAGAGATATTAGTAAGTTGCTAACTGGAGCTGACAAGTGTTTATATGAATTACGAGTATAAAAAATATTGGAATACAACGGCTGTTTTTGTTTTACATTCATATGTAATACATTACGTCACAGCCGGGGCTTTATTCGCTATGTCTATTCAAACACGTAACTCTAAAAGTATATGGTAACTTTTAGAGTTACGTGTTTGTTTCGTGAAATGGTATTAAATGATTCTATTCCAGATTTCTGTATAACTAGATAAAAGTAAGAATACAACTAGTAATTGAAAATTTCTAATAGAGAATAGAAAAGTGAACATTCTTTTACTAGTTTCCACAGTAAGAAATATAATTGAATCTAATAAGTTTTAAGGTTAGCACTTTATCAGTTTCAGGAAAGATAGTGTCTTGTGAATAACGCGGTCAGACTTCTATAAGAAACCGAGGACAGCAGCTTGACTAATCAAAATGTGTGATAGTACAAGTAGAGTTAGATATTTCTTGCCTTGTCTTATCAAAATCGTTGAAATATAGACTTAGAGGTAGCCCTTAGAGAGAGAGGTCGAGAGGTATAAAACTTAACTAAGATTAAAAGGCACTCAATCCTCACGATGTACCGATTACATCAACATTTTAGCTTACATCTTCATTTCAGTTTTGATTATGACATAAACTACAGTTTAGTAAATATTTTTAATAAGTTCTAGATCCCAACCAAAAAAGATTTAAGACATACAATTTTAATATTTACCAGAATTTACTTGATTGAAAATAGTTAGAAGTAGTTATTAGTGGTAGCCGTAGTCCGGTTGTTGTAATCTAAAATATAGCGTTTATTTTCGCAGTACTTCTGTAATGAATACATGTTTCAATCCAGATGCGGCCCGTTGTACACATCTGTGATATTTCATTGCTGCTTGCTTCATTGCAATTTTCATAGTTATGTTAGCGCTTTAAAGTTCAATTTTTTACCGTGAGAATGGAATAACAATAGTTGAAACAAACATCTTGATTAGATCTATTATTTTAAAATTTAAAGGAAATATTAACATCAACTTATTTGTGAATGGCTTATGTGGGCCGTTTGCCACAAATCTGCCAGTGTCGTGCAGGTAGAGCATGGTAGAGCCAACAACTACAGTGAATAATCGATGATTCTCATGACAATCGCCGTCGTCTTAAATTTGGAATCCAAGTAAATTTAATTTAAAAATAGGATAACACAAAATGTACACAGGACAGCACTAATGATATAATATTAATCACATAAAATAATGTATACGAAAATACAACAATTTCAGAGTACCTAAAGGTCAACTGTGAATGTTAACAATTTTATTGTTAGAGATTAATTTTGTTACAACAGCTAAGCTTGCTTATTAAATAGACATACGGAGAGAAGATATAATGTCAAAAGACAACTAAATTTAGTAGAGAGGAGGTAAATTTCGAACAGAGACAAGCTTAAACTTTGGACAAGTAAATAATAATTATGTGTGCAGTTACCTTCATCAAGGCCCCACTCATACTGAAATAATGATATCTAATGTATGCCATAAAACTTCCAACTAATAGTATAAGATCTATACTTTCCATAACATAACCAAGAGATCTATAACTTCTGTAAATAACTAGGATTAAATCAGTTCCGGCATTAGTTTGCTGACTAACTGAACGAACTAACTGAACTACTGCGAATAGACATATTGTACAACAACGGTGTTATGTATTTAGTTAAATTAATATTGAATGTTTAAAATAACGCAATGGTTGTATGTAGAAAATAATTCCATCGGAAACTGTGCGTGCAATAAAAGTTATCCGTAACGGCTTACCTTAAACTTATATTTATCTGAAATACGCAGTTAATTGAGTAAAGCCGTATTACTTTGATTTATAACCCTTTAAAATAAGTTTTAGCTCAGGAGAGGCGTTTTCACCGCAGCCCAATTTAAATCTTAACTTTTAGCCGAACTTTGCCATATCTTCCGAAGCTGGAGATTAAGATTATGGAATATTAAAGTACGTTAGGTAGGGACGTTAAGTCGTCAACATTGTTTTGTTACCGCCATGAAATATCCAAGTTATGTATTTCATTTATCTTATATATATTTTTTATAAATACTACACAATATACACACCTACTTACCTTCAATCATAGATATGTAAATAGGGCGAATTCTGTGCCAACAACTATATGCAGTTATAGAAACCATTATCGCGCCCAAAGCCGCCTTTAAATATTTTATGCCACAACAATTTATCCAGACATAGACTGTTATAATAAAATGCATAGGTACTCGTACCTGCTTCGATTGATTAAATTCCTAATTTCATATTTTAATTTGTATTACTTTTTCCATATAAAACGCCAATTTCCTATCACTAATCTACTATACTATCCTTATAGTATCTTTTATCTATACCTTCGGTTCATGGTTCTTGAGAGAATGTGACATAAGTCCGTATTATATTGCAAAAAAACCCTTATCAAAGACATGTTTAAATATAACCAATCAAAATAGTTTAAATCAAACCTTACACTTTTATGTTAAGTTAATCAATAGATAGATAGATTAACTCTTTATTGAAACACCACAATACAAATATATGTTACAAATAAAGAAAGAAGAATAAAATAAAAATACAATCAAAAATATTTCACAATTAAATACTTAAAATTAAAAGTTTCATAATGGGCGCTCTTATCGCTCAGAGCTATCTCTTCCAGACAACCATGCACGGAAAGAAATAGGCATAAACTTATAAAGGCGGTGGTGAATAAAACAAGTGTACTAAACACTACATATAGCAAAACTCAAGAATATAGCTACAAAAAATTACTTTAATTCAATAATAAATCAATAGTTAATTTAACATGTTTACGTGTTTTCTTTAAGACCATACAATGCCATATGTTGTTATATGTAGGTTTAACACATTCTATTTTGATATTTAATTAATAAATATATTAATTAATATAATATAATAATACATTAATTAATATATACCAAAATAGAATGAGAGTGTGGAAGAAATCACAATATAACATTACTACTACCTAGCACTATATGTTACAAATCTTCTCTTACTTTAATATAATTAACCAATTTTGTTAAACTTGTTACCAGTTACGAAGATATTATTCAAATTCAGAGTCTGAGTATAATATTACTGTAAAAACAATCTAAGCGACGTATCCAAAGTAATTACTTACCTAGCCTCTGGGCTCTTCCACACAAAAGGTCTCAGTTGACATGGGCGAGTACTAAAATCTATACTGTGCTAACAAATCCACGGGCGAACACGGGCGAGCAGGCGAAAACCGACTGAGGATAGCGTGATGTTTTATTTGGCTATTCGTAGTAATTATACTCTCATCTGATAAAGTACCCTGTAGACTAGTTACATTTTTACAACATAAATCGTTTATAAATCCTTTTTATAAAATATTCTGTACTAGATGGTGCCCGCGACTACGTCTTCGCAGGATTAGTACTTCGAGTAGCTTATTATCTTCTCCAAGGCCATATCTGTATTTATACCAAAATGTCATAAAATATGTATATGGTCAAACGCAATTGCTATAATAGTATTATAAGAGGAAATTTAAATACTTAGTATATGAATCAGTAAAAATTAATTACTATGGAAAAAACTGTCATAACATTTCATCGCCCTTGACAGTTACCGAGCACGTCTAGTGTCTAGCTGTTGACGGCCCATATAATTTTGAAATGATAGCGTGCTTTTGATTAAGCTATCAGAAACTGACACAAACTTTGACAGAACTGTCATTATTACGATCTTGACGTAGGCGGAGATCTTATTATTTTGTCTATGCTGTGCCCAAGCATATTAGGCTTTTTCACCCGCGTGGTGATGGATGATGATAATGTTGAATAAAAGTATCCTATGTGTTAATCTAGCGCCTCGTCTATCTCCATACCAAATTTCATCAAAATTGTCCCCGCCGTTTGAGCGTGAAAGAGTAACAAAGATCCACACACCCATACTCACAAACTTTCGCGTTTATAATATTAGTAGGATTTAACTGTCACATGTGATGTATATCAAAATTTGAAACATGACGCAACGTCTACGAAGAAATAATGTCAGGAAGCATAATTCAGAACAAATTCCATAGAAAAAGTGGTCCTTCAAACCACGTACTATGATTCCAAATACGAAATTACTTCCGAGGTTACAAATAGACATGTTCGGTGATTGTTTTAAATTCAGAAGGAAAGCAGGGATTGGTTCACGCGCGTGCTGCAATGTCTACTATGACAGCTGAGTCATAGCGGCGTGAACGATTTTATTGGTTTAGTAAGACTTTTATTGGGTCATTTTTGTATTGCAGTCTCTTCCTGACTTATTATTTCTTCGTAGCGCAACGTACATACCTAAACTGTTTTGCAATCTTAATTCTCACTTATATTATAAATAGTATATAGTGTTGGGATGGATGGGGTTTTGTTTTACAAATCACGCCAGAACGCCTGAAAGGATTTGGATGATTTGTGTATAGATAGATGAGACGCTTGAATAACACCTAGAATACCTACGTCTCATCATGACTCATCACAACGTGGGTGAAACTGCGGGGTGCAGCTAGTAACTATTTACATAACTTTTGGTTACAAAATGGTTCTTCCTGGGTCGATTATACTTTATATAACTAGTTATAAAATAAAAATAATAAAAGCTGTGAACTTCTATATACATAATAATATAATATTAAAAAGAGGAAAGATTTGTTTTTGCCTATTTAATTCAAACAAACAATGGTTTCAATTGAATAGGTTCTGAAACTACTTGACGATTAGAACATTTTTCACTTTTAGAATCCAACGTTACCTCTGATGAACATAGGCTATATATTTTGATTAATTATCATCATCCATCACCACGCGTCTGATAGCGCAAAGCGCAGCGCAGCCAGTGTTAAATACATTAAATTTGTCAGACTAAAAATTCTAAAAATCTATTCAAAACTTTCGCCGTAACAAAATACGACGGGATTCCTTTAGGATGCTCTATTCCAAACATGCCACGGCGTGTTTACAACATCCGAGTGCTAACATTTAACGTCGCTTGCCTGTGCAACGCGAGAACTTTTTGTCCATTTTTGTCCTACACCTGAAAAAAACGAAAAATAACTGTGGTGGGCAGTAATTCACTGCCGTCATGACATGCAGGCCCCACTACGAGCTGAGTAATAACGTTTCGTGTTGTCCTTTTGTTGCGTTTTCGGTTAGACTGGGCTCTGGACAAAAACATAGTGATTTAGATGGCATTACCTGCGGGTCGAATGGACCATGCGGCCGACGGCTTTGTCAGAAGCCAAAAATATGGTCCCAATTACTTTCTAGTGTTGATTGTACTACATATAAACGTTTTGTGGCGTTTTTTGTTACTAAGAAATGTTTGAAGTACTTACCTTTAAAATATCTCTGTCTATTTGATTTTGTTACCTTTTCACTACTAAAAAACTGAATTGATGTGAAGAATGTCTTGGCACTGAGATATAGCTGAGTGAACACAGAATATCTTTAAATGTTTCGCAACGCATCATCATCATCATCATCTCAGCCGTAGAACTTCCACTGCTGAACATAGCCTCCCCCATAATTTTCCAAAAGGACCGGTTGGAAGCGGCCTGCATCCAACGTCGTCCTGTGACCTTTATCAGGTCGTCTGTCCACCGTGTCGGAGGACGACCTACGCTGCGCTTGCCAGTCCGTGATTTCCATTCCAGAACCATCCGGCCCCATCGGCCATCTGTTCTGCGTGCTATGTGGCCTGCCCACTGCCTCTTTAACTGGCTAATCTTCTGGGCTATGTCGGTGACTTTCGTTCTTCTACGGATCTCCTCATTTTTGATTCGATCACGTAGAGAACCCCGAGCAACGCATACGAGTCGTTATTACAGAATATTATTTGTGTATTAATATTTTCAGTTCATACATCTTACAACGTAGTTGCTGAAAGAGTATTCATCCGCTGAGCCACAGACATAAAAAAATAAATAAATACCTATTTAAAAAAACATTAATAGACATTTTATTCGCAGAAATCGTTATGCGAACTTGTGTAAACCAGTGTACCACACGACTTCATTCTTCTAAAAGTAGTAAATGAGTACCTTCGTCATAATTTAAATAATTTAAATTTATTTTCGCTATTTGGCGTGAAAGAGTAATAAACAAACGTTCGTCCATCCACCTGTAAGAAATGTAACCTGCTGAAACCAAACTTTTATTTTATCTTTTAATAGCAGCGCCTTCCGGCTTCGCTTACGCATTGTTTCAACTAACGGCCTTACTTATAAACGCTGCTTAACTTTAAATAATGTTAGTTAGTACTGCAAAAATGTTCTGCGCCGTATTAAGTGACATTATTTAAATTTAAGCAACGTTTACTTATAAACGTTGCTTAAATTTAGTACTTTAAAGCTCAACTGACGTAAACATCGAATTGTTACTTATATAAAATAACAATACATACGGCCTTACTTATAAGGCCGTATGTATTGTTATTTTATATTTCGATGTTTACGTCAGTTGAGCTTTAAAGTACTATTATTTTTAACGTAATTGTCATCTTGACGTCTACTAGCTATCACGTGGGCAATCAAATATTACAGATTTGTACAAGTGGACTGAAAAATATTAATAACTAAACTACTGCGAAAATAAACTTTTTTTTTCAAAAGTTCTTGAAGTTCTTGTTTTTGGAGCTACAGTGATGCACATTGATAACTGGATAGGTAATTTAAAATAAATAGTGATGCTTTCAATATGTTTGTCAGGGCTGACTTAAACGGGTAAAACGAGGCATGTAATACTACTGATGTACTACATATTATAAACTGTAGAGGTCAAATTTCTGTACAATGAAAACTATGTTAAAAACCGAGTCAGGAGATGTAAGGAGTGAAAAATAAGTTCAAATTGTTTGTTTCTCTGTATGTTTGTCTGTCTGTTTGTACGGGGTAATCTCTGAAACGACTGGACCGATTTAAATGAAATTTCGTATGGTGGCTTTCGTAAGCTTATATCCCTGATCAACATATAGGATAATTTTGATCCCGGTAAATTAAAGAGTTCCCTTGGAATAATTAAAAATCTGTAATTACCGTATCCCGCGAGCCCACGCGAGTGAAGCCGCTGGTAGGTCAGCTAGTTTCAAATAAATCTGTTTTGTATTTTTAGCGCAGAAACATTCTTTCACCCAGACGACACTCATAATATAACGGTCTTTATAATAATAGGTAATGTTTTAAATGTCTTTTAATTATTAATACGAGTATTAATTATCCGCCGTCTATTCGTGTATACATATCATAATTCCTCTCCATCCAAATATTATATTCGCTATGACCATTCAAACTCGTAACGCAGCGCACGCTTCAAGGAATGATCGTGAAATCAATACAATTTTAGGTATCGTCTTAGTCTTTTTAGGCACACCCACAGAAAAAACTGTTGTAAAATTGACAGGAAAAGATTGTGAAATATGAGCAGTCTTGGTTTGTTTTCCGGTGCAGTTGGTGCAGCAACCTTAATTTTTATAAAAACTATTGCAAATAACACAAAGTAGCATCATGTACTTTTTGAAATAAAACATTGTCAATTTCCGTATTTACGTTTGTTTTACACACTCGATCAATAAATGTGAGCCTTTTTTGAATTAATTCGTTACATAGGTACCTACAGACAAGTTTAATAATACCAGTTCATCATAATTATAAATTACTTGTGATAATTTATATCGCACATATTAGGGTTTCCCCAAAGATTAGTCAGACATTATTTGATACGCTCTCGTTTGTTATTATCTATATCACGATAGTGTCTGCTATTAACACAAAGGATATGTTAATTATGATTAAGAACAGAAATGTACAAATAAACAACTCAAGAAAAAACACAATATACATACGTTTATTTTTTCGCGTATGTATAAGTCTACTACATCAGAGAGTTATGCCTTTGACGTTTAAAATATTAAATAGGTAGCTAATTTATTATAAATTCGAAATGTTCTTGTGAATGATGCCTTGTGAATCGTTGTTGGTTGCACATATTACAATTGTACTGGCATAGTACCCTTTGACATAGTAAATTTATTTAATCTGTGCCTTTGCACACTTTTATCCCTCATAAGACACCTATCGGAACAGCCCAAATTACTTAAAACCATTACGAAGTGCAAGTTTATTCGCGTCATTAAATATATTTTAATAAAAATCACATTATTTTCAGTTTCTCATATTATTATATCCCGGCATCGTTCGTATAACAACACTAACAATAGTAGCCCACGGAGTACTTCACCGTGGATTTGTCGGTGGACTCGAAAATTTAGTACGACCTCTTTTAAACTTGACCTGTAACCGGAAGGAGAGAAAGCCATGGAGTAATGCAGCTGCTTGAAATTTTTCCGTGTTAAATCGAAATCCAAACTAAATCTACGACTAGTTTAGGATTTCTATGTTAAATTTTCACAAAATGTAATGACTCGTCTCGGCATTCTGTTAACGCTTAGAACAAAAGTGAAAGTTATTTTACCTACACCTAGGTACCTGCTTTATAGCTTTCTAACGAAAACTTACTTACTACATTTTTGTTTTGTGGATAGTAATTAAAAATTGCTATGCTCCTACCAAGGTATATATTGAATATCAATACTATTATTAATATTACACTGAGAAAAATATAAAGCTGAAAGCGTCGTAACAACGGCCGATTTGGTTGGTATGACGGCAAAAAACCGACCAAACGTAATACGAACAAAATTGCCTTCTATGCAGAAAGCAATAAACGCATTAGTTTAAGGCGATTTCAACCAGTAGAATACGATTAATATGACTTGAAATACTATTTGTTTCGACGTACTATCGAACAGATTTCGAACCTTACCCAAAATATGAATTTGGCGCTAAGTCCATTCTTTCTCGGATACAAACACTTGCGTGTGTTAGAGACGAACAGCGCCATCTAGCGTGGTCTATAGTAGTGACATATTGGCTGGACGACACGCTGAGAATGGAGTTAATATATAATGTTTTACTACACTTAAATACTTACGGGGAAAGCAAGTAATCACCGAATATTAATGAGTGGTGCATTGCTCTCATGTACGATAATAGTAAAGACGCTTGAAGCAAAATTAGTTTTTGCGATTTCACGATGGTCTTATATTGAGAGTGATTAGCATCTTAGTAGTAGCACTTTATACCTTGTCATAACATGAAAATCATCTTCCGCCGTTAGTAAATGCCGCATATGAACGTCGCTTCCTAACTTAGGTTTACGTTTATTTCGTTTTTATTGGAACGTATTTCATCTTACTTAATAAATAATCCACCTTTTCATAAGGCGAATATTGCCGTAATTACGATGGTTTTGCCGCATATTAAGCGTCGTAAACGTAAGGTGATTTTAACAGTTAAATAGCCGGTTAAATAGCCTGCTTATTTAACCGGGTCTATTCGGAAAGTGCCTTACGGTACGTTACATTCAACAGTTTGTATCTGTTAAATCTAATAAACCGTCTGTACGTTTTCGCTTAAGAAAGCAAAAATAAACGTAAGCCTTACAAACTCACCTCACGTAATTACAATTCAGCCGTGTACGAACAAATTCACCTTAGCTCAGAATTCGATTTTTCTCAGTGTATAAAGAGAAAAGATTTGTATATATGTTTGTAACGAATTGGCTCAAAAAGTACTGGACCGATTTCAAAAATTCTTACACCATTGGAAAGCTTCATTCACCCTAAGTAACATAGGCTATATAAGATTTATCATCATCATCATCCATCACCGCGCGGGTGAAACCGCGGAGAGCAGCTAGTTTGTTATAATTATACATGTTCTCGTCCAGAGGTAGTAGCTGTAACGCAGGGAGTCCTAGTAAAGCTACTCACTCACTAAATCTAGCACGCTGCTGAAATTATATATTTTGTTTCTTACTAAACCTAGCATTAGATACAAAGATCTAATGTGTATGTTTGATGTAAATTAATTAATTAATTACCTTTGAGTTAGTGGAAGTTAGTTTAGCTATATTTAAATAATTAGTTTTATAACGAGGAAATAATGTGGACAAGATTGGAATGAATTCTAAAACATGAAGTCTCCAAAGCGGTCTTTGTTGGACGCTGCCGGCTACATGTTCGGGCTAGGTTGGGTGGATTACGCGACACCGCGTCCGGGTCGCCTAGAGCCCTCTTTATTATCTCTTGCTGGATTTTTCCTGGAAAAGCAAACTGCATTATTCGTTTTGCACGTTCATTACATTTTCATATGGGTATTTGTTATGGTGTAATTAAGCAAAGTTTTGTTAGATGGCACTAGTTTTTAATATTATTTCTCTTTTTGGTGTAATGATTTTCTAAATATTTTTTTATGTGGCAAGTTGAAATAAAAATGTAAATCGCCGTGGTGATTTAAGCTGCTATTTTATATTTCACCAGTTAATTCAATCAGGGTGTCACGCAGGTGTCGATAATGGCAGCCCACTATCTTAGAATGGCAACAGGATCTTTGATTAATGCTGCTGAAATGACTCTCCTAATACAAATATCATATTGGATTGCGAAAGAAAAATGTATCTTAATTTTAGTTAGAATGAAAATGAAACTAATAAAACAAAACTATTATTCATATAATGTATTTTAAAGTTAGTATCCCTAAAATGAAGCGCTTGCAGGGGGTCCGTTAGTCTAATCGGTAGTGGCCCTTCAAAGCGAGAGTTCCCAGGTTCGATCCCTGGGCTGAGGGAAAAATGTTAGTATGAGGAGCAGAAATATTTGTTCTCGGGTCTTGGGTGTTTGCGGTGTGCTAATTGTGTCCACGCCTTCCACGTCACAGGAAGTCTTAGCAGTGGGTTATAAGTATGTAAACGTGTATACCCTTCTCTCTGAGAAGAAAGCCCGCGTCCCGTGCCCAATGAGAATTTATTACGTTTTCACTCATCATCTCTAAAAGTTAGGTCAGGAATATGTTCACTCCACATTTCATTACGATACAGGAACATGACCCCTTTTTTATTTACAAATAGACAAGTAGCATTCACATCTATAGTGCCTATTTATTGAGAACTATGCGTTTTGCCCCTCACAATATGAGTTCTCAAGTCATTCGCACCCTCCGTACTTCAGCAAGGGTGCCTAAGATGCCTTCGTGACCCATTTTCTACTTCACACTTCTCATTCACATTCATGTGCGAGATAAAAAGTACAATGCTCACTAGCAACATGGAAATTGGGTTATGTTTATTTTGCTTACTTAGTGGTACTATCGCCATGTTCAACTTCTTATTTATAAACTGAGGAACTAAAATACAATTGAGCACTAAAAATAGATGGTCGCAGCGAGGATCTCAAAAAAAAAACAAATTTATTTTAACTTAATTTAATTTTATATAAAAAGTTACAATTTATTCTAAATCTAGAGTGACTGCTTCGACCAAAGTTAGGTACAAAAGTGAGTCTTACAAACTACAAACACGCGCCACGAAAACGACACTCGATGCTGATGCGGCGTTTGCGCGGCGATTGACGTCAATGCTGAACTGGGTCGGCGCGAAGTGCAACTATGCATTCCTCATAGTGGTGCCGCACATAACACCTCCCCCGTACAGCGAGTGAAGACCTTGGTGTTAAACGAAGCTGGGGGTTGATGGACATCAACCCTTGTTTCAGTGTCAGGAACAGCGTAGATCCGCGGCAGTCCCGACTGGTCTTCTTCAGTTTCCTTCTTCTGACAATACTTGCGGTATGCTATGGTTGAAGCAAACACACAAGTACTGATTAGTATTAAGTATAGCGGTATAGTTGTGTGATACACGCCATAGTTCGTATCCATCTTGAGTTCCGTAGGCTGCTGCATGGAGATCTTGGTGTTTAAGGTGTGCAGATGGTCGAGATTTACTGTATTCAACTTAATGGTTGCAGCTGTTGGCAGCGGGACAGGCTCTCCTAGCGCTAAGTCCATTATCTTTAGCACTTGTCCTTTTAGAAGATCGTTGGTATTGGTGACAACGAAATCTGGCGTCTCGATGAAACAGCTGTGCGGAACAACGACGAGGTAACTGCCTTGGAGTACCTTGTAGAGCTCTTGTCCACAGGATAGATGTACCTTTGTCGGTGAAGGGAAGCTGAGTGTATAATGCTTATCGTCGAGCTCGTCGTAGGCAGGAACTTGCAGTGCTACTGGAACAGGTTTACATAGAGTGCTTTTTCGTTGTGAAACAATAAGTTGCTGGATGCAGTCTTGTTTCTCTCGGGTCTGCGGGCTCCGTCTCTCGTCGCATATGTACCATTTACTGGTCTTCGGGCATTCTGCCACTACGTACTTGAACTCATTCTCGTGAATCGCCAGGAATGGAAAAGGAGGTATAAGGATCTCGTTATGTTTGTTAGGGACAATAGACAATTTATACATATCATATACTTGAGGAAATACTATTGGAAATTTAAATACTATAACTATTTCATTATCTACGTAATAAGAACCTACTTTGATTATGTCGTAATATTCTCTAATATCAATTTCAATTATTTGGTTATTATTGTATAAATTTCGCAATTTACTGAAAATAGTGTCAAATGATTTCCGACTAATAATTGAATGATGCGGAATCGACATTTTAATAAAACCTAGCACGTTTTGCAATCTGAGCACTTCTTGCGAAATCGAGTCAACATTGTCACCGAGTATAAGAAATGCTTGTGCTAAGTGTGCGTATTTAATGAGGTCGTAGTCACGAGTAGCTTCCGTTTCGCTGATTTTGTTAACAATGTGTGCAATTTTAGTTTGACTATCTGCGATATTATCTACAATTTTTCCATATTGCAACATCCAATCCTTAGAAATACTAACATGGCTATTTAACTCTGTTACTAACTTATTATCGGTAAGCTGAAGATTTTTGATTTCCTGGTTATAATGAAGAGCGTCCGTATAATCGAGATTGCCGGTAATACTTTTAACTATAGATCCGAGGCCATCTATGAGTCCCCTTTTTACTCGACTAACCTCAAAAGTCTGTAACTGTTCAGAAACACTTTGGACTTTATTTGACAAGTAGTTAAGATGAGGTTCGAACAAAGAGTAAGTTTTATTGTTTAACACAGGACCTATTTTACCTAACTGATTAGAAATTGAGTTTATTTGATCGTGTAATTCTTGAAGGTTTATGGGTTGAACGAATGAGTGATAATGCGATATGACTCTAGTGGGACCTAACTTAAAAGGTAAGATTCCAGGACCATCACTGAGCTTCTCGAGCGTTATCTCTTGCGTCAGCGCCATCGTTGGCAGGAGAAGAAGAAGTACCAGGGGAGTCCTGTAACAATTGAGCGCTTTTTGGTACTCTCTTAAGTCGAGACTTGGCGACAGGCCCTCGTCGTTTCTTTGTGTATATGTGTATGGGTAAATCAGCCATGACTTTGTCGTGAGTATACCGCGGAGCTAGTTTCTGTCGGGAGGCAAACGGATTTTTGACAAATATCTGTTGCTCGGGAGAATATTCTACTTCCGGGTCGCGATTAGCATTGCGTTTTTCCATAAGGTCTGTCCGTAGGTTAGTACACGAGTCATGAATTACGTTATAAGCTTTACACATCCTATTCTTATGGTTAGTGATATATTGTTGCAATAGATGAGATGAGAGGTCTATGTCGAATGGGTCGCGTGGATCGAAGTGACCAGTTATCACTTCAATCGGCTTACACTTAGTGAAACTATGGATGGAATTATTGTAAGCAAGAATGGCATAAGGCATAAGGTTGATGGTCGCTTCCCCTTTATGTTCGATCTTTAAAATACGTAAATGCTCTAATATTGTGGAATGAAACCGTTCAACTGTACCGTTCTCGTTAGGTGTATGAGGTGCTATCCTGTGATGTTGAATTTTATGTAGTCTAACAAATTCGGCCATCAGCTGATTGACAAATTCGGGTCCGTTATCTGTTACTATAGTAAAAGGCATCCCGTGATGAGTGCAGTGTGTAAGAAATGCTTGCACGACACTAATTGCGGTTCCGTCTCTTAAGTAGTAGGCCTGAGCATATTTTGAAAATGCGTCAACGATGGTTAGAAATTTCTCACCTTGAATCGTAAGTAAATCCATATGGACTAAATCAAATGGTTTGCTGGCTGGTGGTACGACTCGAAATTGTTGTTTTATTGGGTTTCTATCGTACTTTGCCTGACCGCATATTGTACATTCATTTATGAATTTTGTAATGTGCTCTCTCATCTTTGGCCAATAATACTTATGAGACAGAGCTAGATAGCATTCATTAATACCGCGATGGTTGGTTTTACCATCGTGGTACTTACTTATTATTTCCTGCTGTCGTAGGTATTCGCGAACATTTTCTATTTCCGTTTTTACAAGTGTCATGTTCATAGCCGAATTTTTAAATGTTCTTTGTATGATTGGTATGATTTTATACATAGCATCGTAAGGGTTAATAAGCAAACCGGTTTTTATTTTAGGGTGCACATACTCCCTTATGGCATTGATAACGTCCTGTTCGAGGTTAGATTCTGATAACTGAATAGACGTACGAGTATGTGTGTCGAAAGGTTTAGTCACAAGAGTCCTACCCTTAATATCGCCCACAACAGTGAGGATGATTTGCTTCGTAAACCTATTTAATGGATCGTCCGTAATCGGGACTTCCAGGATGGGGTTTTCAGCATCAGTGTGCACTGTAATCGTTCGAGATTCATCTGCAACTTCTGAAGCTGTGAGCGTTCTTGAATCATCTAATGTGTTCGAATTCACAGATGGGTTAACAACGATAGAGCTAGTGTCTTCATTATTAATCTCAATACGCGAGATCTGCGTTCGTGTTGCACTTGCCCTGTTTATAGATAACGGTAAAATCGTATTCGCTCAATTTTAATCTCCATCTTGTAAGTCTCGAGTTGGGTTCTTTTAAACTCATCACCCATTGCAAAGGCTTATGATCAGTAATAATTTTAAACTTTCGACCGAAAAGATAAGGTCTAAAGTATTTCGTTGCCCAAACTATTGCAAGGAGCTCCTTTTCTATAGTGCTGTAATTCAGCTCGCTAGAGTTGAGAGTCCTTGAAGCATAAGCGATGGGTTTATCGGAACCTATAGTACCCTGCGATAACACGGCTCCAATGGCGACATTGGATGCATCGGTTGTTAGTATGAATTCCCTCGTGAAATCCGGGTACTGAAGAATCGGGTCATTCGTTAAGAGTCTTTTACAATGTTCGAAACAGTTGTTATAATTTTGATCAAGTACTATCTTAGAACCTTTCTTCAAACATTGTGTTAACGGCTTTGTAAGTCTAGCAAAATCAGGGATAAATTTCCTGTAATATCCGAGAAGTCCGAGAAAACGTTTGATTTCCGTCGCGGTTTTGGGTATAGGGTAATTCTGAATGGCTTTTATTTTGTCTGGATTCGGCTTTACGCCGTCTCTGCATATGACATGGCCTAAAAAGTTGGTTTCTAACTTTAAGAATTCTGATTTATCCATTTGAATCTTAAAGTTAGATTCTCGTAATCTTGTGAAGACCTTTTCAAGATTTACCATCATTTCCTGAAGGGATGTGCTGAAAACGATGATATCGTCAAGATAGACTAGGCAGATGCTGTTTTGGAGGTCTTTGAGCACATTATCCATCACCCTTTGAAAGGTTGATGGACTGTTCTTCAAACCCATGGGCATACGAAGAAACTCATAATGCCCATTTTCTACGTTGAAAGCTGTCTTTGGGATATCAGCAGGATCCATTTCTACCTGGTGGAAGCCACTGGCCAAATCCAGGGTCGTGAAATACTGACATTTACCTAATTTATCTAAGACATCGGTAATATTAGGAATAGGATATTTATCGTCAATCGTTTTCTCATTTACTTTTCGAAAGTCCACGACTATACGCCATTTGGTTTTACCGGAAGCATCAGCCTTTTTAGGGACTACCCAAATTGGTGAGCTCCAAGCAGAATCAGATGGTTGGATAATGTTTTGTTCAAGCATTTTATTTATTTGATCTTTGACTTCCTGTCGGTGGACATAAGGATACCTATAGCTCTTGGTATATACAGGAGATTCATCTGTGGTTTTGATTCGGTGTTTAATCTTATTCGTAAACGTTAATGGTTCGCCGTCAATATAAAAGACGTCCGCATAGCGTGCGCATAAGGCTTCTAAATTAGCAAGCTCTTCCGGATTTAAGTGGTCGGTTCTTAGTCGCGATAAAATTTGAGCCGCACGTTCCGATAAGTGTTCAGTGCGTTCGCACTCTACATTGAACACTTCGGCCGATACCGGTCGGTCCATGGAAAAGATGACGTCATTAGGCGAATCGTTATGAATCTCGACCCAACCATGATTATTCTTTACCGACGTGAGACAATCAGTGACCATACAATTACAAATAGTTTGATTTTGTACGATGAAATCACCGTCTTGACTGTTAATAGGTAAGCGAACTAGCTTAGACGAATGTGCCGGAATAATGTCTTCGTACAAATTCACGTTACGAGAGTCGTAAATCTGTAAAGGGATTTGCGTGCTTCTCGTTGTTAGTATCTTATTCTTAAGATCTATGTTAGAGTCCCAAGCCGTTAATAAATCTAAACCAAGTAAACCGTCAAAATACTGATGGAAATCGTATACGAATAAAGTCATGTCATCCTTTTCGTGATATTCCTTGAAACAAGGCAGAGTGATCGAGTGTTTGTGTGTGCTAGTAATGTTCGAGTTAGTCACTTCAAACGGTTCATAGTTCAGTGGCACATCATAGAAATAATTTTGTACAGCTCGAGGGCTTATGAAAGATTAATTAGCACCTGTATCTACTAAGATCTTAAGGGGCGGATCATTAATTTGAACATACATGAGCTGTCGTTGTGTCTGCAAATTTACTTCTATTTTTGCTTGTCTGAACTTGATCCTTTTTGAAAATCCTCCTGCTCTGGTGGAACAGTGTTCCCTATTTCTTCTACAACTGTACTGGTGGGATGATCGTAATTACAATCGTAGTACTCAGGATATTGATCGCACGTGTAATAGTACTGATCGTACTCTGGGTAACTATTATCGTAATCATAGTGTACATCGTAGTCATAGCCTAACTCATTGAAGTTAACCTCACGCGTTTTAAAATAATTGCTAGGAGGTGGATTGCCATGAGTCCTCCAATCATGACCTGTGAGTGGCAATGGTCTAGAAACAAAATGGCTGACACCACTCATTGGACGCGGGGTATTAAAGTTAGATGATTGATTTTGTAGTCTTGGCATTACAAATGCGTTATTCTGAGGCCGATAGTTTGGTGGGGGCGCGCGGAACATTTGCTGTGTGCGTGTCGGTCCCCTAAATGACTGCATTTGATTGGAGTGAGGCCTCCAACCTGGCGTACCTTGAGGTACCATGGGCTGGTTGCGCGGTTGACCGGATGCACTATAAATTGGCTGTGATGATGGGCCAGGCATGTTAAAAGCAGGGGCTCTCATCATAGGTGAAAAATTATTTAGAGGCATTTTAAAATTGTTAAGAGGCTGCGGTTGCCAATCCTTCTTACTAGGGCCACTCTCGTTACGTTGTTGTATGTAGAGTGTATTAAGCTCTTCTTGTACAAATTGAAGGGCTTTTTCCATAGTTTCAGGACGCATACACCGAACTCTGGATCCGAGAGGATCTTTAAGACCGCGTAAGTACGCTTGGAGAGTTAATTTCGCGTATAAAGTTCTCTTAGCATCCACCGTAGTAGACACCGAATCGTGAAGCGACACGTATGTCATTGTTGTGCTGAACAAGTTTTGGCAGCGTTCGTAAAACTCCTGCTGGGTACTAGATCCTTGAGTTTGCAAGGATAAATCATTATATAACGCGGTTTCATCGCGGTGGTCTGCGAAGTTATTGATTAACGCTTCACGTATGCCGTTCCACGTGTCCGGGATACCGTTCGCGTTTATAAGCCTAGCCGCGGGCCCTGTCACTTTGTTCAGTATGCCATTAAAAAGTGATAAGTTACCTAGCTCGTGACCCGGCTCGACCTTGTAATGCGCTAACACTAATTGATCGCACAAATTTATGAAGCGCGTAAGGACATGAGGGTTCCCGTCGAAATCAGGTAACAGTCTGAGGGACTTAAAGATCACGTCTACTTGATCAGACATGTTGCTCGATTGCACAGAGTCTAATTCTCTACGTTCGTCAATTATACTTAACCTACTATCTATTCTATAACTATTCCTACCACAGCTTCTACGCCTAGATTCACGTGGGTGAAAAATCTTGTTAGATATTTAAACACTACACACAGGATAATCTACTCTATTCGCGAGATAGTATCGAGTAAAAATTATAAGTAGAATAGTCTATCAATATATAAAAAATAGGACACGGAAATACAACAAATAGGAAGGCGAACACTTGAACGATTCAATGTACTCACATAGTTTTTCTTGACGAGTCGAAGTCTGGACTCTCCTCGATTGCGACCACTTTGTAGATTCTTGATTGCTTGGCAGGAAACCGATGCTGTGTTCCCTAATTCCCTAAGCAATCCTACCGACTGCGCCAAAAATAGATGGTCGCAGCGAGGATCTCAAAAAAAAAACCAAATTTATTTTAACTTAATTTAATTTTATATAAAAAGTTACAATTTATTCTAAATCTAGAGTGACTGCTTCGACCAAAGTTAGGTACAAAAGTGAGTCTTACAAACTACAAACACGCGCCACGAAAACGACACTCGATGCTGATGCGGCGTTTGCGCGGCGATTGACGTCAATGCTGAACTGGGTCGGCGCGAAGTGCAACTATGCATTCCTCATAGTGGTGCCGCACATAACACACTTTCAACGACAATCATATGGAACATGTAGAGCAATGTTTTAACTGTAAATATAATAACAATTTTATGTATAAAATCGTTTAATTAAAGTCATTATAAAGTTAAATTAGCACGACTGGAAAACGAAACATTCGAAGATATTAATAAAATTGTTGTGTCACTAAAACATGAAACGAGCACTAGTTACAAAGTAGATACTCCTCACGTAAATAATCAAAATCGTATCAGAAAAAACTGGGAACTGATGTTTTGGCAATCTGAAAGGGTTCGTTTAGTTAAAGTTTATGTAATTCACAATTTAAGCCTCACATGCTATTACCACACCATAGACGTTAGTAACGTAGCAATTCCAACTAATTCAATTTATACTATATGTAAATACCTATTTACCCGTATGTATATAGAAGTCTTAGATACTAAGTACGTAAGATACTCTAACTTTCAGAAATACATGCTTGTCAATAATCACAACACTGTTTATAAAGATTGACAAGAAGTTTGAAAAATTATCTAACTGAAACTTGTTTTAAATGTTTATCGGGACTTATCACGTATTAATTAATATAGGTAAAAATATGTACCTTTCGCTCGACGTTTTGGCCATGTTACAATGGCCGTGGTCACGAGCTGACTCCAGTCAGCTCGTGACCACGGCCATATTAATTAATACGTGATAAGTCCCGATAAACATTTAAAACATGTGTTCAAATCGCGAAAGTTTAAAAATTACTAACTGAAACTGTTAATAAAGTCATTAAGAATAAATAAATTTGTATTTCTAAATTGTTAGAAAACCTAAAGACATTTTTCAAGAAAGCCATAACATAGATGAAAATATAAACCAGTGCAATAATCCTGTTTAACGAGTCTTTCTGTAAAAAAAAAGAGTGCAATTTGAAAAATTTAATACCGAATTCCATTCTATTGCTTTGGTAAAAATCAATTATTGGAGTGTAACTCAAAAACTACTGGACTAAATTTGATGAAATTTGAGCCACACGGGAAGCACCAGCTTTCAAACAAGAAAATAATTTTGAGAATCGGTCCACCCAATCGAAAGTTATGAGGTAACAAACATAAAAAAAAACAGTCGAATTGAGTACCTCCTCCTTTTTGGAAGTCTGTAGAAAACTGTTTAAGTATGAAAAATACAGCAGTATTTCTTCAAACAAAACGTGAATTAAAACACCAATTATTAAGAAGTTACTTTCAGTAGATGTTAAAGACACTTCAAAAATTAATAACTCAATTTTAAAATATTGTACTTTATGTAGGTATATCGCCTGCAATAAGATGTATACATTTCATTATTTTCAAAAATATGATACACAGTACTATATTTTATAACAATGTAGATAATGATTATTAAAATCAGTAAAATAATATGAATGATTTCAGTGTTTAATAATTCAAATCTCAATTTTTATGAAATTGAATGCTGAGGCACCTTTGAAAATTATGTAATGTATTCATCTTATTGCAGACGACTGGTCAGGTGGCAGCGAATTCAAAAGAGTTTCTTTTTCTTATTATCCGCGTAGGATAGAGGTGTTGGACGTTGTTCGTGAAAACGCCTTTCAGGGCGAGGGTATGCATCTGTTATAGAAGCAACGAAATCGACTGAAAAGTTGCAACATTCGCTTGTTCCTCCAACTGAAAATAGATTTCATAATTATAGGAATATCACATACTTAGAATGTATAAAGTAAATTTATCGTAATAAGTAGTAGTTTTAAATTAATAAATATATCTATTTAGACAGAATGTAGATGTTTGTACCGTTTGGGGTCGAAACTTTAGGCCCATGGGGGCCGTCCGCTCTCAACTTGTTTAGGGATCTGTCTAAACGTTTGGTTGAGGCGACGGATGACCGAAATGCTGGCACTTACTTTGGGCAAAAACTTAGCATTGTCATCCAGCGTGGCAATGCCGCCAGCGTTTTGGCCACTTTCCCGCCTTTTTATTAATTAATTATACACTACAGACACTATGATCCGTAACATTTTTAAACTTATGGATTAATAATTAAAATAACATACATTTTGAATGGAGACTTCGTTCTCCAAACATCACAGTTTGACATTACAAAAATACTATTACTTATCTAGCTTAATTTGGTTACATACTACATACCCTCCTTATAGTTAAGCTTAAAGATTAGTTTTTTTTATTTACTTTTTAATACCTTGTAAATAAATCTATTTATTTGTCCTAATAAATATAATACACGCATAGACAATATGAGTATATATTTAATTATATTTTTATTACTGTACATCTACAGTTAAGATTGTATTCCTCATATAGTGAAATGTTCTCATGAGAAAATAAACTTCTTTAACCACAAAAAAAAGAATAAGAAATAGTTTTCAGCTAAGCCAGGGCACTGTTTTCGAGATTAATGACACAATCATGACTATAATTTGAAAAAAAAAGTACAGAGAATCAGTTGGTAGCCCATTTTCCGAAGTTGCTAAAGGCATCTGACACTCATCACTAATGCCTTCCCCCTACTCTTAGAAAGGATAAAAAAAACATTGGAATTATAGGCCCCGTATTTTTTTCTAAATATATTAGTAATTCGTACGTATAACCGACAACCAAAAACAATGACTTAAAATTAAACTGTTTTGGAATATTCCAAGGTAAGGCTTTGGATCAGACACTTTACAATGCACTGTTGGACAAAGTAAAGTTTGGGATTCCGCTAAAACTATACAAAAAGTTTACTCAGGCGTGTAATGAACGATTCATATATATAACTAGACACTGCCCGCGAATTCGTTCGAGTAGTAGGCACGGCCTTCGGCCATGCCATAACCCCCATATTTTTATGGTTTTTCTTTCATAAGAACCTTCTACAGACAATAATTAATACAACAAAAAAGAATTAACGAGATTGTTCCGTTATCAAGTTATAGCGTGACCAAGAGAAATAGGGTTTCATTTTTATATATAGATAGTTATTATGCACGTAGATCCTGTCAGCTGCTGCTCCTACTATCAGACATGCAAAATTTTCCATTGATAATAGTCAATCGTGCATTACATTACACAATGACAATTAAATTTAATTACTTTTTTTACTGTAGAAACACAAAAGATTATAATTATTTTACTTGGACGTACTCGACGTCAAGACTTGAAATTGAAAAGTAGCGTGAGTACAATCTGATTAATGTCTTCATTAATCAAATTTAAATCATAATCACTTAATACACGTTAACTATTATCATTTAATTCAAATCTTTTAAACCATGACGACAGCAGCGAACAATAGGTAATCAAAGCATGAATTGGCCAAATTAGAGTACCGCACACTCTACGTCTTCGTATAAAAATAATTTGTGTAGTCCCTCCTAACTCATTTTCCCATGTAACTGTGTACTTATTAAGAGCGTTTTTGATATGAACACGAAACATATTATTTTATTTTTAAATGAAACAACCCGTCGCGTGTCACGTGTAAACCATGTGTACGTACAATAAAATGCTATGCCATGTTGCGCGTATACCTAATCTATACACATTTTTATACCTCCGGTTTGTAACTAATTTTATCAGATCAAATGCACTCCATCGGTATAAACTCGCTTTGAGTTGGTCAAACTATTCAAGTGAACTTTGTGATTTTTTTTTATCGGAACTGTTATGCGACGTTTGGAGATACAACGAAAGAATTACATAGGTGCTGGACGGGTTAAACGGATGAAATCGCGTATATTTTATATTATTTTAATCATTTGTTTCATTTTATATTGAGTTCAACAAATTACTAGTTAGTAGTAGTAGTAGTAGTACTAGTGCGCGGTTACAACCGCGTGGTGACGATGATGATGATGAAAAAGTATGTACATACCAAATTTCATTTCAGTTTTTTTGCATGAAAGAGTAACAAACATCCATACATACAAACTTTCCGGTTTATAATATTAGTAGTATTTTAATGTACCGTCTGCTTACCGTCTGTCATGTTTTAATCAAAACGTTCCCGATGCACGCAATAACAGTTGACAGTAATTTAACTCGTCCGCATCAGGACAAAAAATAACAATAGATTTATGAATGAAACTTGCCTGGAATGAGAGTTGCTGATTCGGACGGGTTAATCTACCCATGACCATGATTACTGAAAAGTCTTCGAAACGTTATGTAAATTACAATAAAATAAAAAATACGTTATTTAATATGTTGAAAGTTGTTTTATTTCAATGTATAAGAATCTAAAGTCCAAGAAATTAATTATATTTTGTTTTATTACTCACAATAATACGAGTCATACTTTCTTTTCTTACCTATATTGGTTAACCGCATCTTTCCATTTGTGAAAGTATGTGCTGTTTGCTGCTTTATGCTTATCTAAGATTTAAAAAACAAATAAAACCATTCGAAGCTACATGCGTATGACAGTCTGAAGAACATACGGGAATACTGATATTACAGTCATAATGTTACATTTAGAACCTTAGTGTACTTTGGGTAAGGAACCCTAGGAAGACATGTCATATTTCGCTTTAGATTTTAATTTTCGTATTGATAAACATTGAGATTTGTTAAATCACATAGATTAGATTGTTTTAACATATAAATATAAGGAAAATCCTGATTATGTTTACTCACCGTCTGAAAATGAAGCCCGTATTTGCAGCAGTCATTCTTACCCTGGCCGTCGCGGTCTCGGCAGAAAACTCCCCTGTGTATGGTTACCACAGGAAGTTCGGTATACCAGATGCCACCAGAATTAAGAACTTGGAGGAGCAAGATGCTAACCAAAGGATAGTAGGCGGGTCTATTACTGACATTTCAGAGGTTCCATACCAGGTTAGTTGTTGCATTATTACGATATGGAAAAAAAGCTAGCCTCTTCCTTATTTTCATGTTATCTAATATGCATACATTAATTATAATTCGTAAATATACGAAGAGTCGCGGGACTCATAATATTGGCCCTAAGACTTGTGTGGGAATCAGGTGATCCAACTAATTTGATATATTGTGCTTTGGCTAAATAAACTATATTTATATTTTCAGTTGCCACAGTGTCCCGCTACCTTAACACAATAGTGCTTTCTCGATAAAGTTTCGAGGCAGAATATCTGACACTACGATGGTACTTACTAAGCACAATTGCAAAAGAGTCCTACCACTTAGAATGTCACATGATTGGCACCACAAGAATACCCTACTTCGAACGTGGAATTCAAACGATAATCAATTTATTTGTATTTAGATACCGTATTTTCGGTGTGACTTGCATTTACGAGTATCTGTGCAGTGATAGAAGTAGCCAAACTAACTCTTTCATTAGATCCATTATTTTATAAAATTAACAATAATCTAGCCCTAAAGCAAAGTGCGACTTGCTTGGCACAAACGTTTGGACTATTTTTCACAGTTTTCTGACCGACCATAGACATCTTCATAGGCTAACGACTTGTCCTAAGGCAACAACCGAGATCAACTGCTTGGCGTCTTACATTTACCGTGTTGTTGTGCTTACCGCACGGAGCCGCTGATATATATTAATCAACATCATTAAATTCCACAGGTCGGGCTCGTCATCACAATTTTGTGGATCTTCAACTCGGTGTGTGGCGGCTCACTTATATCTGCGAATCGCGTCATCACTGCTGCTCACTGCAACAATGATGGCACGATTACTGCGCAGTCCTTCACTGCCGTCCTCGGTTCCAACACTCTCTTCTCCGGCGGTCAACGCATTGCTACAACTAATGTAGTAATGCACCCTAACTGGAATCCTACTACCGCTGCCAATGACATAGCTATTTTAAATCTACCGACACCCGCTATTTTTTCCAGTAAGTGTTCTAAATATCGGAAGTAAAAGTATCGTTTATGGTTAGTCTCATAAAAAACACTTCTGTTTCCTTCTCTATCGACTCCGCAGTCAAAGGCACAGGAAAAATGGTAGAAGTTAATAATTTCAGTGAAGTATTGTTTTCACTATCGTCACTCTGCTACTGTTTTCCCTGAAATAGCCAATATTGATAAAATACGAAGAAAAAATTTAGGAATTCTAATAAGTCATAATCTCACTTCTTCTTTTGCATGCTTATTTTCAACAGCTTCCACAGGAGTTTCTCTTAGAGAGAAAGGAATATGTGCTAATCCACTATGTGAGATAGGATAGTAACCAGCTAGTTAGTTTTATTAGTCATTACTATTGGGATAATTGTTAATTTTAGGTCAGTAATTGAATTTTGGTATACGAGTATGTTCCGTTTATGGCGATGAATGTCTCCTTACTGCTTGCACTCTGCTAGGTTCTTGTACACTTTACAATGAGCTTTACTGTATCGTCGTTATCCCTTTTGCACATTTGCGTTGTACATTCTCCATTTCTCAAGTTACATTAAATCATTGTTGTATCAAGTGAGATTTTTAGTCAGTCAAGATACAGTCGCATTTATAAGTCCGTCGTTAAATCACTGTCCTGACCAAGTCTTTTTAAAGCGATTGGCAAGGAGACCCCAAAAACAAAGGTTCATGATTTTGTTCACTTAGTTAACACTTGTGCAATATTAAGAACACTTAACGGTTAATAATCCACCACTTTTAGGTACACGTCGAAACTAGAAGAAACACAAATCAAGGGGAAAAGAAAATAAACGATAGCTATTGTTGGCTTTTTTTCCGCCATCCTCTATAGTAGTTCCATTTTGAAATGGTCCTCCTCGTCTACTTTTCTCGTCTTTTGGGAATCCAGTTTCTCATGAACTGCGCCTGTTCGTGCGTTCTTACTTGCATGTGACTCGACCACTTCTGTTTCAGATTCTTAATTTCTCGCAAAACGCTTATGTTCATTAAAAATTGAACTATAATACTACTTCCGGGTAGTCATTAAAATTATATATATTATAGTTAGTAATATAATAGAACTTCCAGGTAACTATACCTAATAATCGGAATTTTCATAAATAAAGTAAAAATCAATCGTAATATCCATTACTTTTTCAGATACTGTGCAGCCAATTAATCTGCCCAGTGGCCAGGAGCTCTCTAACACATTCGTCGGCACCACTGCTCTCGCCTCAGGATATGGCCTTACTTCTGACGGTATAATTATTTTTCTGTATATATATTGTATGTACACATAGGAGTACTGTTATAACTTGATATAATAGAAAAATTATCAATGTTATCACATTAATAAGTTTATTTATATTAACACCGGAAAATTATTATTTACTAACGACTGCCCGTGACTTGGTTCGCGTAGTAGGCCCGGCCATCGGCCTCGCCATATCCTCCCATCTTTTCTTGGTTTTTCTACACTAATATTATAAAGAGGAAAGATTTGTTTGTTTGTTTGTTAGTTTGTTTGTTTGAATTGAATAGGCTCCGAAACTATTGAAATGATTAGAAAAAATATTTCACCATTAGAATATTTTTTTTTGAGGGGGGGAAATGCTGATCGACAAACTCGTCGATCCATAAACACAGTTATTGCCGCAACCGCAGATAATAAGTATGTCATATTTTTTTTATATAAATTAAATACCTATGTTTATAATAATATTCAACACTAAATTCGTTTTTCTTGTTATCATTCTTGTTACACATTTATGAATTTTTGATTTTTTCTTTTTTATGAATGAAAAAGGGTATTAACAGACAGACAGACGAACACACGGGGTGACACGGACAACAAAGTGATCCGATAAGGGTTAATCTTTCCTTTTGAGTTGGAAGACCCTACAAGTACAAATTATGCGGCTAAAATGTAGGTTTATTTTTGTAACTGCAGAGTTATAAACTTTTTTATCAAGTAGGTGGTTAGAGTCTGCCCTAAGAAATAAGTCAGTCATTTAATTACTGTTTTGTATAAGTTACGTAGTTGTATTACCTACTAAAAACTAGCTAACATGATTGAGGAAAAAAACAAAAACAATGTTTCATGATTTTATATATACACTTTACTGACTCGTACACCATTGTGAACATCAACGGTTGATAATACACCAAAGTTACACGTCAAAACTTGAGAATAAACACAAAAGAAAATAAATTATTAGTCATTGTTGGTTTTCTCCCGCCATCTCCATGTTCAAGCAAGCCACCTCCAAGCAAGCAAACCGTATTATATTTTTCCCCCTAGTAGCGTCATACGACGTACAGGCCATTGAATAATGTTTTAGCGCCAATTTCAAAAGTTTAAATAAAAACAGTATTTTTTTTAGTTCCTTAAAAAAATATAAAAGCTAGGTGTATATTTCGGTGTCCTGAATAATTTAACATACATTTAGAAAAAGGTCTACAAACCTATTATAAAGCAAAGTGACGTACTACAATTTTATAGAAGACATATATACATATATCTACAAAGAAGTCCACAATACCATATGTCCTAACTACGAGTATTACAGTTATGTCACAATAAATACTTTTTCATTTTGAAATATGCAATAGTAACGCCGGTACTAACCAGGTACATGATTGATTGTTTGTTTGTAATGGATACACATAAAAACTACTTAACCGATTCAAACAATTCTTTCACAAGTATAAATCAACATTATGCCTGAGTAACATACACTATATTTGATTCATCATCATCATCCAAGCGGGTGAAATCGCGGAACACAGCTAGTCTTTCATAAGACTCCTGACCTGAATAATTAACACAACAAAAAATAAGATTGTTCCATCCGTTCTCAAGTGAAAAATGGGTGACCAAGTGACCAGGAGAAATGGGGGTTCATTGATTATTAAAGGATAAGAGGGAGATTAATTCCAAAACCATTCTTCAACATGTATGTTGTATATGTATGACATAAACAATTAGTGTCGATCTAGATAATTCTATTTTTATTCAAAATGTATTAGTTGCTTAAAAATATGGTGAAGGATGCAAATCGTAGACAGCTAAGGAAATCCCTTAGATTTTAGGATATTGTAAGACACAGACGTCTACGTTTGTGGTGTTAAATTTAACCCTTTCTATATCGTGATAATTAAAACAAAAGATTTATGAATGAAACACATGTCAATTAACGTCTCTGGGACGCAAAGGGTTAATGTATAGTAGCAATATATGATTTATGAATGAGAATGAGTGTTTGAGCTATGAATGAGTATTTGTGTGGATATTTGGAGAAAATCTTGTAATACGATTGGCAGACAGGATTTTACGATTGGAGGAAAACAAAAAATAATTTATATTTTATCACATATAGGTAATGTCTCCGATGTGTTTATATGTTAAATCTCTAATCGGTGCAAAATCATCTTAGGACCTAAACAAGCAGCTAGTAAGGGTCGCTACAAATGTAGAATGATGTAATATTGACATATCATCCACATCAGCAGGCGCGGCTACTGAGACAAATCTTTTCGTCATATTCAGAATATGAAAACCAGAAAAAAAAATTATGATCTCACGTGGAAGTAATCGTTGAACCTAACTGTAAGGAGCACACCTGCTTATAAAATTTGCAGTGTCATTACAAGTTTCATCTTTAAAACAAGATAATCCAACTCTCACTTTATTCTGTAGCGCCAAAATCACTTGCTGCAGTGGCCTTCAAACGTAAACCACAGGAACACAGGCAAAGGAAACTAAAGATAGTACTTGGAGGTTGAATTAGACTCGCAATTAAAATCCTTCACATTTCTACAGGCCATCTTTCCCAACTCATGTTCATTTTGCGAATATGAAAGATTAATACTATGTTTTTATACCAGGTGGCTCCATAGGCACTGGTCAACGAGTGAGCTCCGTGAATCTGCCCGTGATCACCAACGCTCAGTGCTTCGCTGTGTACGGCCAATGGGTGCATGACTCTAACATCTGCACCAGCGGTGAGGGAGGCAGAGGCACTTGCAGCGGAGATTCTGGCGGCCCTCTAGCCGCGACAAGTTCTGGAACGAGGACTTTGGTAAGTAATTCGTTATCATTAAAAAATTGCTATTTCGCCATGATATTTGACTCCTTATGCCTGCGATGACTCAGGAGGTAATTTCACCCTGGATACGAGTACCACCTTGGCGAGTTTTTCCTTTGTTCCGTCCATATGTTCCTTCTTAAACTATAAAGAGGAAAATCTGTATGGTTATTATATGCTTAAAATATTTGATAACTAGCTGCTCCCCACAGTTTCGTCCGCGCAGTGATGAATGATGATGATGATTCTGATGAAAGTTCTGCGTGTCATTAGCGCCGCATGTATCTCCGTACCAATTTTCATCCAAATCCCTTCTGACATGATTGAGTTATATACCTACGAGATCTATCCAAACATTCTCATTTACTTAAATGGAAAGATGTGCAGAACACCAAACTACATTTTCTAAATTATGGTAGTTTTTTTTCTGTTCACGCTAAGATCCACATTCGTGTAACAGTTAGAATGACAATTTTAAAAATTATAAATATTCTATTCAATTGTGGGTTATTTTACATAAGTTTAGAGAGCACGAAGTTTTATGATGATTCACTATGCCACCTGCCAATTATTATTTTGAAGCGATATTAGGGATAATTAGGGTAGGCTGCCAATCCGTTGGCCTCTGTCTTGATCCATATCTCGGGTTTGAGATTTCGGTGCAGGTAGCATCGTGATGCGCTAAGCATACCTACCCACAATTGAAGAGAAACGTCAAATAAAGACCGACATTCGTAAGCAAGCATCATACGATAGGATTTTAGTATGAACAGAATAAGAAGTACCAAAATTTATTAAAAGTTACATTTAAGTGCGCTAGTTTAGTTTGTTGTTATGCACAAGCGAATTATTATCATCGTGTTTCCACACATATTAAATCGATAAGAGTTGTTTTTGTTGTTCCGGCTAGTTACTTAGCACTCTAGACTGCGCAGAAATATCGATCGCACAGTATATATACCTGTCTTATCTTCTTCTATATTAACATGCCTTTATTTTCAGCTTGGTATAATTTTATTTGTCACTGCGCTATCCAGCTTTATTTTTAAATAAAAATAAATAAGTGCATGAAGCATTTTCCTGTAATAGATTTGTGCATAAGTGCATACATAAGTAAGTTTAGTCACGCATTGCACAACTAATTATCACCAATTTGTGAAATAGTTACTCGGTTGAAACTGCTGCCATTCCCAAAAAATTACTTTATATATTTCAGATTGGTGTAACGTCCTTCGGAGCCCGGGATGGTTGCGAGGTCGGCTTGCCCGCCGCCTACGCCAGGGTTACTTCTTTCGTAAGCTGGCTCCAAAGCGTCTAAACATAATAAAATAAAAAATATAAATTATTACAAATAAGTTTGACTGTCAACTACCTCTAACATACATAGTAAAATACTATATTCTTCTACAATTATTGGTTTTATTTCAAACTAGGTGATCCGTTTGGTTTACTTGATATGACGCCATAGAAATAAATTTCAATATTTTGGTGCACCTCCACTACTGTACTGTAAAAGAAAAACAAAACGCGTGTTGCATAATTTATTACTTCATACGCGTAGAGTTTTTTTTCTTGATATGAATTATTGTATCAATATAGAGCTATGTTCATGGCTATTGCCCGCCACTGCGTGTGATATTAGACAAAAGTTCATTCATTGTGGATACCGTACTTTACAGTATTTTTAAACAATGTTGTATTTCGAAGCGGGCACCCAAGTATCCAGGCTAGTTGGAGATCTCATACAAAAGCATGTCACATAAAACTGGCCGTGGGAGAAACAGTCCTGCCGCTAATCAACTCCAGCTAATTTCAGGCTTTGTCCCTTTGACTTGTTAATACTCATGGTGAAACAAACCCCAATAGGGACCTGCCATCTTAAATCCAAATTGAAGTTCATTCGAATCAGTTGTACACGCAGGACGAAGACTGTATCTCCTATGGCTGGCTTTACTATGAAATATCCAAACACAAATTTTCACAACTATAAGTTCAAATACAAAGATTTCTCCACACAAAGTTTCATCTTCCATTTCACCGCCAAATAATTCCTATCAAAAAATATTGAAGAATACCATTTTTATTTTAAACCGACATTATAAATACAAGTTTTCACAATTTTACGTTCAAGAACAAAGAATTTTCCATCTAAAGTGTAGGTAATCTTCCTTTTCACGTTGTTTAAGTCATACCTGTCAAAAATATTAAGGAACACAATTTATTTATTTTTAAGGCACTTTATAAATACAAATTTTCACAATAAAAAAAAAAATTGTGTATATAAAGTGTCATCACCCAGTTCACTACTCAAAGTCATCCATATCAAAACATATTAAGGAACACAATTTTTTATTTTAAATGAACTTCCTAAATACCAATTATCATACATATAACGTTAAAAAAAAATTCCATACCAAGTGTAATCCTCCTTTTCACGTTGATCAAATTAGTCCTTAATCATTTAAAAAAATACGTTTTAACCCATTTTTACCTCCTTAGGGGTTGAATTTTGAAAAACCCTTTCTTAGTACACCTCTATCCACCAAGACAAAACAAAAGCACCCTCCAAATTTCAAATCTCTACAACCAGCGTGTACTAGGCTGTGCGTTGTCTGTCAGTCAGTCAGTAACCAATCAGAACTAACCCCCATATCGTTAAATATTGCTCTAAACATCCGTCACTCAAACTCGAGTCAAGGGCTTGGTATTACGTCATCAATTCAAGGACAATATGATCAAGTGAGGGAAGGAAAAACACATAGAAGCATTCGTAAAGCTTGAAAATAGCCCAATGCCAATTACACTGCGGTGGGCCGGGCATGCCAATCACGCTGCCAACCAAGTACCTGCGAGGCGCGGGGTTCTAGGTTCTATTCCTGGCCAACGTACGTTTGAGTGATGTGCAGAAATGTTCGTTCTCGGGGCTTGGATGTTTGTGATGATTTAAAGTATATGTACCATCACCAAAATTTTTGCCTAACCATCTTAAGGGTGAATGTTGCGTGAAATGATGATTCGCTAACACCGCCTGTTCTCTGCTTATTGGTGTGTAATAAAAGATTATTGTAAGTACAAGTTCTTTTCACATAGTTTTTTTATGTGGTAATCTTTCGAACAGAAGTAAACAACATGCTTAAAAACTAGATTATATATTCATATAGATTCAAGGTAACATAAAAATACTAAGTGGATATACATTTAATTTATCTATATATAATTACGGTTAGAAGTAAAAATCTTAGTACATACTATCAAAAAGTTTAAAAGAACTACTAATTTTTATTATAACTAATAATATGTAATAATCATATTCAAGGTAACATTAAAAATGTAGATGTGTAGATAATGTAGATTTAATTTAGGTGTATATAATTACCGTTATATCTAAAAATCTAAGTACTGTCAACGTTTAAAAGATCTACTTCTTTTTATTATAATAAAATACAATAATCCTGTACTAGTCGCAACTGACACAAAAACATAAAATTTCTAAAAGATGTAGGAACAAAAGACCTATAACAACGGAAATGCTTATTATGGCTGTCATTGGGCAATACAATAAAAGGCGGAGTTAGCTTGCATTGTACATGTGCAAAGCAAAACCTTTTTGAACTGGTTAAGCGAAAATTTTGGTGATAGTACATCCCTCCCGCAATACTTGTAGTCGTAAAATTTCATTCAAAACTTTCATTCAAAAAACTTTATGGAACATTGAGCGTGATTATTCAACCGTATAGTAAAGCTGTTTACCGGAAATTATTATTTCACTTGCTCACATTAGCTGTTCAAAGACCTGTATCACTTCCCAAATACACGAGTCCACATAGGTACATAATACATTATTAATAGCACTAAAAGCAATTACCACTATATGCACTTAACGCCGAACAGAACCTTAGGAGTAATTATATTCTACATTAAATCAATTTCCACCGGTAATGTAGAAGTTCCGATGGTAATATTAATATTTTTTGTCGAGCTTAAACATCAAAGTTGTGCCAAAGTCAAAGTCAAAGTCAAAGTCAAAATCATTTATTCAATTTAGGCATCAAAGACGCACTTATGAACGTCAATTTTTCATTATAATGTACTTTAAAGCCTACCGCCGCGTTCCAAAATACATAGAGCCAACCGAGAAGAAGCGGCAAGAAACTCGGGGCCATTCTTTTTATATAGATGTTTTTACAATGTTTTTACTTAGGTACTACAAATATTAGCTCCAGTGTGTTGCCTTACAAAAGAGAACATAATAATGGTATCAGTAGGGCAAGACACGCTACACTTTGACATCTTAGTACACGAGTAGATAGATCCTGGAGTGATCAGTCCCAAGCTGTTTTATCCTCCAAGTAATCCGAAATTTTGTAATAACCTTTTTGACAGAGTTTAGTTTTAATAGTAATTTTAAACTTATTAATAGGCAAATCTCGGATAACATTGGGAACTTTATTATAAAATCGTATACATTGTCCCATAAAAGAATGACTTATTCTGTGGAGACGCGTTACATGTACGGATAGCTTGTGCTTATTTCGCGTGTTGATGGAATGAGCATCACTCCTTTTATCAAAACTGCTAATGTTTTTCTTTACATACATTAGATTTTCATAGATAAACTGAGAGACAACAGTTAGAATGCTTATGTCTTTAAATTTCTGTCTAAGGGAAACTCTGGGAGCCAAACTGTAGATTGCTCGTATAGCCCTTTTTTGCAGTATAAAAATAGAATTAATATCTGCAGAACATCCCCAGAGCAGTATGCCATAAGTCATAACGCTATGGAAATAACTAAAATAAACTATTCTAGCTGTGTCTACATCAGTTAATAGTCTAATTTTTTTAACAGCATAAGCTGCTGAACTGAGCCTACTAGACAATTTTTTAATGTGGGGACCCCATTTCAATTTAGCGTCTATAGTAATTCCTAAAAAGACTGTTGACTCCACAAGGTCCAACCCTGTTCCATTCAATTGTATATTGGATTCTACTTGTCTCACATTTGGTGTCGAGAATTTTATACAATTAGTTTTCTTCTCATTGAGGAGAAGATTATTTGTATTGAACCAATTCACAACTTTAGCTAATGCATTGTTAACATCGTCATAGTTTAGTAACTGCCTTTTAATTTTAAATAACAGTGAAGTGTCATCTGCAAACAATACAATCTCGTGATTCTTCTCTACATAATAAGGTAAGTCATTAATATAGATTAAAAACAAGAACGGCCCTAGTATTGAACCTTGTGGAACGCCCATTGAGATTATAGAGCCGGGCGATTTTTTACCATTTATGTCAACCCTTTGAATTCTACCATTTAAATATGAAGTCAAAAGGTTGAGAGCCATGTTCCTAATACCGTAGTGTTGTAATTTCCTGACAAGTATATCATGTCGGACGCAGTCAAATGCCTTAGATAAGTCACAAAAAACACCTAAGGCATCCTGAGAGTTCTCCCAGGCATCAAACACATCTTTTATTAGTTCTATACCTGCGTCTATAGTAGAGCGATTCCTTGTAAACCCAAATTGATTTTTATGGAAAATGCCCTTGTTGACGATGTTTCCCATGTAACATTTTTGAGTTTTGTAGCCATAAAAAGCAGTCAAATCTAACAATATGGGGAAAATGAGCTCATGACGTGATCAAACCCAAAATAGCTGGAATAGGTTGGGAGATAATGAGACTAAATACTCAAGTGTTTGGAACTGGAACTAAGCAGGACCAAACCCGAATACCTACACACGCATACATACAAATAATACGTATTTATACATCTCTACACATAAAATACATCATATACGGAAACTGCAAATACTATCAAAGTTATAACCCTTATTTTGTCGTTGCCGGTTTATGTAATAATATTACAGAGGCAAGATGTGTTTGTTTGTTTGAATTGAATAGGCTGCAACCCTGCTGGACCGATTTCCAAAATTTTTTCACCTTTCTAATCCTACATTATCCCTGATGAATAATAGACGATAGAATATTTTGAAAAAAGTTAGGTATCCGTATGAAAACTTCGATAATGTAACCCAAGGCGTAGGAAAAATACTTATATCGCGTACACCGCGGAAACTATTGACAATAGAAGAACGTGATGTACTACAGTTTTAAAGAAGACAATAACTACTATAGTAGATTGTATTATAAGGGAGCAAAATAATATTTTTACGGCGAGGGCGCTTTTTTGAATCCAGAGCGAAGAGAGGGATTCATTAGTAGAATCCTGAAAGTAGCGAGGGATTCAAAGTACGTCGCCTGAGGCAAAAATATATTTTTCATCCCATCTATTCGAAAAGGACGACTTGGTTCGCCTTTATGTGCACCCAAAGGTGGTGTTTTCTATAAGAAAGTTTTAGCGGGCAGTAATGAGTATTTAATCCTCTTTATAAGTGCGCCGCAATTATCTTTGCCGCGCACTTTTTGAATTTGGAACATCTTAGTGTTCAGCACCAAAGAAATCGAACGCAAATATTGTTTGAATAAAGACTGGCTGGTACGACGGCCCATAGTCACGCCGCCGGATGAATGAAAAAAAAAACAAATTAAAAAAGCGCGAACTACAGCCCGCGTTTTCGTAAATTTTCACGGATTGTTAGAAATTCATTGTTTTGTTTTGTTTTGAAAAATGAGTTCTTCAAGCGACAGTGAAAGTATAGAATTAACTCCTGAAAGCATTAGAACTGACGCAAGAAATGTGATGGATAATCTATTACCTGCAAAATCCCGGGAGAAATATATGAAAGCCTATGGTAATTTTATTGAATGGAGAAATGCAAGAACCGCCAAGAATTTTTCAGAATCTGTGTTTTTGGCCTACTTCCAGTACTTAGCCAAAACTAAACAACCTTCCACTCTTTGGAGTACATACTCAATGCTAAAATCAACAGTCAGTTCTAATAACGATGTAAAACTGGACACATATTCGAAATTAAAATGCGGGTTAACAATTAAATTACCGCGACAGCGCGCATTTTTTTAAATGGCGGATTTTCGCGGGTTTTTGCGAACGCTGGGTCGCAAATTATAGTTATCCTTAGAGCTTCAAGGGTTAATATTATTATTTGATAAAACATAGAGTAACAACTAAATTGAAATTAAATAGTATCTAATCTAATAATAAAACAACTAAAAATGTATATTTCCATTTGAGACATTTTCGAAATTCGAAGTTTGAATTTTGAAACTTTTTTACTTACCTACTTTTGCTGCCAGTCTTCTTAATAGCGGATTATAGCAGATCTACCCATAACTTAACCAATTATTTTTTCGTAGACCCATAACAAAAAATGTGGCTAATTTAAAAGTTTGACTTCTTTACCGAGATGTATGGGAAAAGTTTTTTGCGATTTCTGACATTTCTAGTACTCAAACCTCAGTCGGTCCAGTAGAGACTTTGATTGGGATCAAAAAAAGTTTTTGTGTAAAATGACAATTTTCTTGCTGAATTTTTTTTCCAAAATCTGTAAATGCAGCTCAGAAAACCTTAAAAAATTATGGATAGTCTCCTAAAAACTTTTTCTGTAATTATAACGGTTAAGGTGATAATTACAGAAAAACGTTACAAAAAAACCAGCCCTTACTGTCCCGTCTAAAAAAATATTCACTTGTATAAAAGTGTGTTTAAAAAATGTATATTAGAGCTGTAGCAAACCGTATGTATTCGGTACTAAGTACGCCATCTAGTACAGAGTAACGAATCACTCAATCAAGTAAACTCACGAATGTGTTTCGTTACTCGCATTTTTCGTAGTATCGGTACCTACACTGTTTCGTTCACGCAAGTACCGTTGATGCGTGTATTGGATTGAAACGTTTGCTGATCGTGTTTTGCGCATGGGCATTTATTCGGTGAAACCAGATGTTCCAAAAAAAAAGAACGATGTTTGTTTTGTTTTAAAGTATAGTTTGTTAATTTGCCATCCAAGTTTTTTTACTGTTGAAAAGTGAGAAAATGCACTTTACGCATTTTGGTATGTAATGTAGTACCTATAAATATGATTTTCTACAAATTACGAATGTTGGGATGGCATACTATACGCATACGGAATACGACTCGATTCGTTTCTCTGACATAACATGTTATTATGTATCAGAAGTACCGAGTAACGTAACCATACGATAGTAACAAAGTACTAATTGTTACTAGTATATTATAAAAAATATACTATTTCATGCATTCGGTGCATGTTTGCAAGTTGTAATTGTGACGTTTACGAGCCCGTCTAATTTCGCCTATTACGTAATCTAATGAGAAAGTATCAAAACTGAAGTACCTACTTAGTCCTAAATCGTGCATACCAAATATAATTAATGTGGTTAATTATAATTTTCAAAATAGGATCAACTGCGTTTGTATGGCGCTTGTTACAGATACAGTGTAATCCCATATAATGGGGGTTTCGTCAACCTATCAATAAGATAATCCGTCTTTGATTCACCACACCTGCTCTACAACGTTTCTTAGATAAAATCTTGCAGTTTTCAAATCACGCGTGAACAGATATTTTCTGGGCTTACGTATTACCGAGGATGATTAGAATAATCATCCATGAATAATATATAAAAATAAGCCAAACTTTTTGGTTCGTAGTAAGAAGTTTTAAACAGTATAGGATGAAATGCTAAGCCGGAACGAGTAGTTCGGGATCGGAATAGTGAGAAAGGAATAAAACTAAAGAGCTCTTCGAAACATTCACCGTTAAACAAACGGTAGATACCTAACTCTAAAAGAAGCTATATTTCTATGCAGTTGTAGGAGTTCTAGGTGTTGAGTGACTTCATTGTATCCAATGATACGGTCAGCGCGACTGCAGTCTGTCGAGAGCATCCATAAGGTACTTAGCGGAGCAGTCCCAGAGGAGGCAACAATATTCGATACAAAGGCGCATCTGAGTTTTATATAGGATCACGCTTATCAGGAGTGAAGAAACGCCTCGCTCTGTTCAGGACTCCGCGTTTGCGGGAAGCTATCTTGATAATACTCTTGATGTAGTTACGCTGGCTCAGGTCGCTACGTATGTCCATTCCTTATTTAACCACACACGTCGCAACTCCTGGAAAAGTAGTATGATTTCTAAGAAATCAAATACAAAATATTTTTATTGACATAATTTTTTACACAAACTTAATGAATCCATAGGCTCCCGAACTAGTGTTACTGTGATTCAGGAGCCAATGACTTCTCTCATGAAAGACTTAACTCTAAATATGTTATAAGTAGATACAATATTGTTAAATACAGATTATTTTAAAACAATGTGTGTGTGTTGTGTGTAGTGTGTGTAACGCTACGAAGAAATAATAGTCTATTTCTTCGTAGGTGTAACGTGTATTTATGTATAAATATTGCCTACACATGTTATCATTACATGCACTTCCTCTTGCTTTACTTATCAATTGTAGTAGAAATCAATTGTATTATTGGCAATATGTGGCGACTGGCGAGTGTACGGGTAGGTGTACATCACAGTGTGATGCTTGAGTATGGGGAGGCATGGACATACACATCACAACATCACACAAGTATTCGCTCCAGCCAGGGATCGAACCTGGAACCTCGTGTTTTGAAGGCAGGGTGCCATCAACACCAACGGACCCGTCAAATCTTTGTTCACATTATCACATGATAATGTGAACAAAGATTTATGATTTATGGGATAGGTTGGCAAACGAGCAAGCGGCTCACCTGATGGTAAGTGAAACCGTCGCCCACGGACATCCGCAATACCAGAGGTCTCGAGGATGCGTTGCCGACCTTTGGGGAAGGAAGATAGGAAGGAAGAGATAGAAGGGGTGAAAATATAAAAATATAAAACTCAAAGAACGAAAAGACATTGTGAGCCTATCTGTTGAACGAGTAATAGAAATGTCCTGTATTGAGTTTGAGCAGTTCCTTGTTCTATGTGTATACAGACCTCCATGCTCACCATATGATGATTTTGAAAAGTGCATGGAGGAAACATTAATTAAGCTTTCTAATACAAATAAATCAATGATTATCTGTGGAGACTTTAATATTAATTTGCTAGAAAATAATCAGACAGTGGATAAATTTTTGTTACTGTTTAAATCTTATAATATGTACAATATTTTCTTGGAACCAACTAGGATAACAGCCACAAGTTCCACCTGCATAGACAATATATTTACTAATCTAAAACCTATTAAAAATTTCATTATAAATAATCTAGAATCAGACCACTGTGGTCAACTAGCAGTGTTTCCAAGAAAAACAAACAAACCCCAAAGCAAATATGTTAGCTTTGTTCCAATAAATGCAAGCCGCCTAGAATTGTTAAGAAGTAATATATCCCAGAAAGTGCCAGAGTTGACCAGTCACAATGACCCAAATATATTATATAACTCACTGTTCCATCTTATCAGCGATGAATTTGGCAAAGTGTTTGTACCAAAAACAATATCTGTTGGTAATCGTGCTAAGTTTAGTGAATGGGCAACTCCAGGAATTTATAAAAGTAGGCAAAAGTTATATGAATTGTCCCAAAATCGCATAATCATAATCCTGTATTTTTGGAATATGTCAAACGTTATTCTAAGTTATTTAAACGAGCCTGTTCCTCAGCAAAATCTATTTATTTAAGAAATAAGATCAAAAATTCTGTTAATAAAATAAAAATGACGTGGAACATTATAAACAGTGAAACTGGTAGAAATACAGTGCGTAATCGAGACTTTAATTTAAAAATTAATAATAAAGATGTAAGAGCAGATTTGGAGGTAGCGGCCGAGTTTGAGAAATTTTTCACTAATATTCCTTCTTTAACAACCAAAACTCTAAAATCTTCCTCCATTTCTGCTGAGATCTTACTTAAACAAAGTGTAACTGAATGTGACACAACTTTTAAATTTTCAGTAGTTAATTGCAAAGATATTGTAAGCAGTTTCAAAAGTCTAGATGCAAAAAAAACGGCAGACCTATGGGGTCTTTCTGTGAAGACCGTTTCTTCAATTATAGATGTCATTGCACCCAATCTAGCAGCTGTGTTTAATAGTTGTGTTGCAAGTGGTGTATTTCCTGACCTAATGAAGCACAGTAAAGTGGTTCCTTTATTCAAATCTGGTAGTACTACTGATCCAACAAATTTTCGGCCTATTTCTGTACTACCTACGCTAAGTAAGATTTTCGAAAAAATCATATTACATCAATTAGAAACTCATTTTAGTGCAAACAAAATTTTCCATAAAAATCAATTTGGGTTTACAAGGAATCGCTCTACTATAGACGCAGGTATAGAACTAATAAAAGATGTGTTTGATGCCTGGGAGAACTCTCAAGATGCCTTAGGTGTTTTTTGTGACTTATCTAAGGCATTTGACTGCGTCCGACATGATATACTTGTCAGGAAATTACAACACTACGGTATTAGGGACATGGCTCTCAACCTTTTGACTTCATATTTAAATGGTAGAATTCAAAGGGTTGACATAAATGGTAAAAAATCGCCCGGCTCTATAATCTCAATGGGCGTTCCACAAGGTTCAATACTAGGGCCGTTCTTGTTTTTAATCTATATTAATGACTTACCTTATTATGTAGAGAAGAATAACGAGATTGTATTGTTTGCAGATGACACTTCACTGTTATTTAAAATTAAAAGGCAGTTACTAAACTATGACGATGTTAACAATGCATTAGCTAAAGTTGTGAATTGGTTCAATACAAATAATCTTCTCCTCAATGAGAAGAAAACTAATTGTATAAAATTCTCGACACCAAATGTGAGACAAGTAGAATCCAATATACAATTGAATGGAACAGGGTTGGACCTTGTGGAGTCAACAGTCTTTTTAGGAATTACTATAGACGCTAAATTGCAATGGGGTCCCCACATTAAAAAATTGTCTAGTAGGCTCAGTTCAGCAGCTTATGCTGTTAAAAAAATTAGACTATTAACTGATGTAGACACAGCTAGAATAGTTTATTTTAGTTATTTCCATAGCGTTATGACTTATGGCATACTGCTCTGGGGATGTTCTACAGATATTAATTCTATTTTTATACTGCAAAAAAGGGCTATACGAGCAATCTACAGTTTGGCTCCCAGAGTTTCCCTTAGACAGAAATTTAAAGACATAAACATTCTAACTGTTGTCTCTCAGTTTATCTATGAAAATCTAATGTATGTAAAGAAAAACATTAGCAGTTTTGATAAAAGGAGTGATGCTCATTCCATCAACACGCGAAATAAGCACAAGCTATCCGTACATGTAACGCGTCTCCACAGAATAAGTCATTCTTTTATGGGACAATGTATACGATTTTATAATAAAGTTCCCAATGTTATCCGAGATTTGCCTATTAATAAGTTTAAAATTGCTATTAAAACTAAACTCTGTCAAAAAGGTTATTACAAAATTTCGGATTACTTGGAGGATAAAACAGCTTGGGACTGATCACTCCAGGATCTATCTACTCGTGTACTAAGATGTCAAAGTGTAGCGTGTCTTGCCCTACTGATACCATTATTATGTTCTCTTTTGTAAGGCAACACACTGGAGCTAATATTTGTAGTACCTAAGTAAAAACATTGTAAAAACATCTATATAAAAAGAATGGCCCCGAGTTTCTTGCCGCTTCTTCTCGGTTGGCTCTATGTATTTTGGAACGCGGCGGTAGGCTTTAAAGTACATTTTAATGAAAAATTGACGTTCATAAGTGCGTCTTTGATGCCTAAATTGAATAAATGATTTTGACTTTGACTTTGACTTTGAAGATGGAGGGGAGGGGGAGGGAAAGGGAGAACGGGGGAGGGGGAATCGGGCCTCCGGTACCTCCCACAAACCGACTGAAACGCAATAGCAAGCTATGTTACCTCACGTCGGTGTTATGTGGGATTGTGGCACTACCACCGAAAACTATTGAATCTCTTAATCTTAGCTATTGAACCGCGTTACCGGAACTCAATTGCGTGAAAATTCTCGTTTTAGATATATTTCGTACTCTGCTCGCTATTTGAATTCGATCGCGGGCTGCTTGCTTTCGACGGTTTTTGTATACAAGATACATAAGTGGTATGCTGTAAACTAATGAGTTCGATTGTGATGCTACAGTGGCATACATCGGTAGTTCGTGACGCGTGTTTTTTTTTTCATGTAAAGACAACATAATTATTTTGTGCGTATTTATTTCAAAAAGTATTTAAAATTCACTTTTGTAATATTTTGAAGGTATTTAGATACCAAAATGATTAAAAAAGTTTTTTTGATGATTGAAAGGATTATTAAGATTATATAGGTAGAAGATTTCAATTGTATCATTCGCAAGTCGTATCAGAGCCGTACGACAGCGATGCCATTGCTGTATAACTGCGATTGAGAGCTAGATTTATTAGACTACTGAATTTGACATTAAAAGCAGTTCAATTACAGAAGCATGGCAGTAGTGGGACGATTGCTGAATAGCTAAGAGACTTGGGGCACAGGTGGGATGAGTCAAATAAACCTAAAGTAAAAAAAATTGATGATACGGTTATGCAAATTATCGTATAAACATAGGAGCTTTTCCAATATGTAAGTATCTATACTCGAGTACAAACTGCTGTATGTTTCGTCGCAGAAGACTGGTAGATCTCGTCAGCGTTGACACAGTATACAGTATTTGATAGAGTACAGCACTGGGGTTATGTACGTAAGATTATGGTAATAAGCGGGGATAATCGATCATAATGTGGTAAAAAGTCATGATGAATAAATTTAGGATGTATCTCTAACACTTCTTCAAATGTTTAATTTTATGATTCTATAAGTGCTAACACAATTGCCTTGAAACACTTGTTAAAACGTGTATGTCATTTCATTTTCATTTTATTATTTTTCATAAATACTACTTTAATGTATGTTGTAATCTATAAACCAAAGCTATTTAAGAGACTTTTTTTCTGTCTACAATTTCACAGTTTCTCACGAAACCCAGATTAAGAGTTATGTAAATCATATAAAAAGTCTATTAAAGTTAAATTAATGGGACTGTTTCCTACAGCCATTTGGAACCAAGTATTTAAATTAAAAGTTCTGTTTAGGGTTTAAATGTAAATGACAGCACAGACATCCTTAGTCTAGTCACAACCTTTTATAGTCCCTTAGTTACCCTTGTGAATAAAAAATAATAAAAAGATTTCGATAATCGAACAAAAATTATCGGATTTGTGCTAAAATCCTTGGATTTTGGATAAGATATTGATTACAGAGGTTGGTTACTTGATCTTGCTATATTTTATCAAACTTCGATTATGTATTAAACAGCAGCAACACTAGGAACAGCTTATTTGGATTCATGTAGTCAATCACAACATGAAACTATTTGTTGGCCTCTTGATTTCTTTAACAGTAGCATCTGCTATAGATGCTCCAGCACCTGTATTGGAAAGTGGTGTTTATAATTATCATCTTAAGTATGGAATTCCTAGAGCTCACAAAATAAAGCAGCAAGAAGATGCCATTCTTAGTGCTCAAAGAGTTGCTGGAGGGTCGAGCACTACTACACTTTCTGTGCCATACCAGGTAAATATATTTACATTGCACATTTTGTTTTAATCTTCAGTGAATATATATCACTGAATTCGAACTAAGTAAAATAATATCTCGACCACAACAGATGGACACAAAACCTATCACATAATGCCTATTGTACCATACATTGCTACAACCTCAAAAAGTATGTCGCGTCACTGCCCGCGACGTCGTCTGCGCGTACTTCGAGTAGCTTATTATCTTCTCCAAAGCCATATCTTTATACCAAAATTTCATAAACTATTTACATGGTATAAGATTGAATTTAAGTTCTTAAAAAATCAATCAGTAAACACTAATAATAAAATACAGTACCTACGTACATACAAATATAAAATTTATCACCATGGGAAAAACTGTCATTACATTTCATCACTATTGACGGTCGCCGAGCACCTCTAATGTATCGAGCTGTCAAAATGATAGCGTGCTTTTGACTAAGCTATAAGTAACTGACATAAAATTTAACAGAACTGTCATCATTATGATCTTGACGTAGGAGGAGAACTTGTTATTTTGTCTATGCTTTGCCCAACAATATTACGCTTTTTCACCCACGTGGTTATGGATGATGCTGATGATAAAAAAATTCCAGCATCATCAGTATGTGTTAATCCAGCGCCTCATCTACCTCCATACCAAATTTTACCACTCCGTAATGCTTGTTACCTTTTACACTTTTCAGGTGGGCCTTATACTGACCATCCTTATCTGGTCTTCCGTATGTGGGGGCACTATCATCTCCGATAACACTGTCCTTACTGCTGTCCACTGCTACAACGATGGCAACAACATCGCCAACTCTATTACCCTAGTTGTGGGATCCAACTTTTTGTTTAGCGGTGGTACCAGGATCACAGAAGTCACTGTTACTATGCATCCTGGATACAACCCCTAGATTGCTGCCAACGATATCGCTATTGTGAGGGTACCTCAGATTACTTTCAGTATTGTGTTTTCTAATGTGACAGGGGTAACACTGTCCGTAGAACTATGACAGATACGCAAACATGATAAAGCAGTATTATAATCCCAAACAAAAATATGCCACTAGCGACTATTTCAGCAGATATAAAGAATATATGAGCTTAGTTTACTCTCTTTAACTTAAACAGTTAGGAAAATATCAAGAACAATAATCAATATCTTGTGACGTAGGTGTCTGCAGGTTGTTGCAATTGTTATTCTAGTACTATCTGACCCGCCGGCGGCTTCGCTCGCTTAGTCTTGGTGTAGTGATGGAAGTGCCGTTTTGGAACCTCGAGGTCATAGGTTCGATCCCCGGGCTCGACAGTTATTGGGTGTTTCTGATAAAGAAAGATTTTCTCAATAACAGTCCGGAGACTGGAAAAGTGCTTAGATGGCAATAGGCTCGCCCCCTATTACATGATCACATTACCAAAAACATATAATAATATGGCGAAACATAGGCGTTGAAAACACCGCTGCCTACCCCTTCGAGGATATATAGGCAAAAGTATCGATTCACGGACTGATGTTACCGCCCCGTGGTTTCACCTCCGTGGTGTTAATGAGGAAAAGTATCCTATTAAAATACCGCTGCTTACCCCTTCGAAGACATACGCTCGACTACAATCGGCTGAGCAACAAAGACGGATGACATGCCGACTCTATCGCCGTGCACGTCGAGTGTATCGAGCTGTCAACTGAATAGTTGTCAAAAAACATCACAATTAACAATCACAAATAACTATGCTCCGGACGTGTGTAAAAAATTGCATTGCAACAAAATTGACTACCTAGGCTGATGTTACCGCCCCGCGGTTTCAGGTGCGGTCCAACCCGAATTTTAAAATAATTTACGGTTCTTTACGTAAGGTTGAAAATCGCTTGTTATATTGGACGATGTAATGCGAAAATGCATTAATTTCGTACGTTTTCTTTATATTTTTCGATATATACTAACACAATTGAAAAAGCTGCTGGTTACTAATGTAGTCCTATATGTTGGCTATGTATTACCTAAAAAATATAGTGTTATCGCTGAAAATTCTGAGAGTTTGAAGTTTAAAGTTTAGTTTTATAGACCTATTTAGTATTTTTTTCTGCAGAAAGCGAGCAATATTTATGAATTCTGTTCGGTTATTACTCTTTGCCTGTTCGTTTTCTAACCCAAGTATTTTTTCATATTATCGATCTGTTTAGAACACTAGATGTTTAGAGATTCTGCTTTTTAATATTATCAGGGTACGAGCGCGCCTTCACCCGCGTGGTGATAGATGATGATGATGAATAGTAGCCTATGTGCTATTCCAGACTATAATCTCTCTCTCTGTGCCAAATTTCAACCAGATCAGTTCAGCCGTTCTACCGTGATTGAGTAACAAACATCCATTCATCCACCCATCCATCCATCAATCCAAACTTTCACATTTATAGTATTAGTGGAATTAGTGGGATTACTAGGGTAAAAGATTGATCTTAGCACGTCTTGTAAGAATACTAACTTTAGTAATGGAAGCCGGTTTTGAATTTTATAAATAAAAACATATTTATACCTTAATGAATAAAAGATGCGATATATAAAGCAAACTCTCCGAAACGACCCCTAAGCTTTAGTATCAAAAATACTTGAAATAACTACTAAGTTATTCCAGGATCTAAACTAGCTACATAACAAATGCTTACCCGTTTTAGTGAACTTATACACATACTCACAGCTAATTTTGCACTTATAATATCAGATACGCGTAACCACAAATACAACTAATAATGTATTTACCAGTTGAGCTCCGCTCCACCCGCGTGGAAGTAGATTGCTCCATAGGTCACATAATAATGTTATGAATTTCAGACAAATCGGTTCGGGATTTTGGCAGGAAAGATTACCAACTATCCATTCAAACAAACAAACATACATATTATAGTTCCGTACTTATAGTTTAGTTAAAACACGAGATTACTTGATTCCTTTTTCATACTGTTATGTGACGAGCCGGTCAAATTGTTCGCCTGGTTGTAAGCGTCATGCCTGACCAAGACAGATAAAATGTACAAAGGAAAGCCAAAGAGAAAAATGAACAAAATCCGCATTCACATTCATAGAAGGGTAGATACTGCTACCAGACGTGATTTCCTCTATGGAAATTTTCTCGTATGGTCTCCTAATGTGATAGTGACCAGAGTACTGGCTACTTTCTGGAGCAAAATTATGATTATTAAACAAAAAAGAAATTAACTTTACATTTTTATTTTCCAGCTTTTATTCAGCCGGTTAACCTGCCATCGGGTAATGAAGTGAATAATAATTTTGTTCGTACCTCAGCTCTCGTCTCTGGATTTGGTGTCACAAGTGAAGGTATTATAAGATACTTGCTTAAAACGTGCTTTTAAAGTCTACTTTAGTTGGTGAGTAGAAGAGCTGTAAGTCACAATAGCAATCACAAATCAAAAGTGGAACTGTAAACGGTCTGTCTAATTTCGCGTCCGTCTACAAAGTTATATAATAGGCGTAAGTACACATCTCAATTACTCCAAATGTCGAGGAAATAAGGTCCGATTTATCACAATCAATGCACAGTATTGGTGGTATTCTGCACAATAAAGAACTATATACTAGTTACATATTTTTACTGTAATGCTAATGCATAACTGATATCTGTAGATTCACAGGTCACAGATGTCCCAGAGTCTACTTATATACGCTATAGCTAAATTTAACTGCCATGGCTTTTGCGCATCCAATGTTTGTTTACTTTATTACAAATTAGGCAGCCGTTGGTTTTCTTTGTAAAATATTATGAAATAAATATTTTCTTCGATTCTAGGTGATAGCATCGGCCTGCTCCAATCTTTGAGCTCAGTAAACCTGCAAGTTATCAGTAACGATGAATGTGCTAGAAGCTACCCAACAGTAATTCAAAATCATTATCTCTGTACCAGCGGTGCAGGCGGTGTAGGTATCTGTGGAGGTGATACTGGCGGACCTCTGGTAGCTGTTGTTAATTGGAGAAGAATATTGGTAAGTTCTATAAAAGATCTAATACTGAAATAGTTGCAGCCTAATTACTATTAATTAGGTTGTACTACGCTTTAACCTTCCTTGCTCACAGTTGTCTTATGATAACAGTGGATTATAAGTTTAGTGTTGGATGTCTTTAGGTGGTTGAAAGTGTAACAGTGTACAAGATCTCCGTATTAATAGAGCACTTAATAACATTATAGCAATTATTAACACGAGTCAAATTGTAGCGCCTGCCAGATTTCTTATGGAAAGACTTTATATGTATTGCTTGGTGTTCTTAGTAAATTGCATAAGTTAATTTTGTTTATACGTTTGTTCATCGATATAGATATGAACAACGCGTACACATTTTGATTTGAACTATTACGTTTTTCAGATTGGCGTAAGCTCGTTCATGTCAAACAGTGTCTGTCATGCTGGAGATCCATCTGGTTTTTCAAGAGTTACATCTTACCTTTCTTGAATACACTCGGTTTAATAAAAACCATTTGGTTACTACGTAATATAAATGAAACAACAGAATAAAACTGTACATATCAACATTCATTTTATTATTTGGGCATAACATTTGGTAATGGTTAGTAAAGAATACATTCTTTACTTTATGATAAAATGGTCGTCTAATTTACTCAAATAATCAGTTGCAAATACCCAAAATAGAAAATACCCGGCCGAAAGCAGGAGCTGTTGAAAAATGAATGAACTTATCCGACACCCGGGGATGAGTAGTCGATAATTGAGGGGCACAATCGAGATATGATGGATCTTACACCTTTCCAGTTGCCATTTGAAGGGGTTAATCTATTATCAAATGACTCAACTATTTTGGCGGCATTATGTGCTCGTAAGTATTTTGGGATTAAGATTTAAATATGTTCGTATTCTGAATTCACTAACGATTCGTAGATTCCTATTTAGGAATAATTCTAAACCAAGGTTATTTCGCTCTTGTTTTACCTAGTTATAAGCAATCAGATAAGGAATTATCGTTTTCATTCTTAGCTAGTCTCAGTAAATTCAAATTGTCGAAAAATCTGATTCCTCTTAAAATCGACAGCGTTAGTCAAATCAGTAACAGCATTTTTGACATAAGAATTTATAGTGTAGAAACTAGGGGAAGTGATTTTCGTTGTCATGTAACGCAGCTAGTAGTTCATATACTATTTAATCGTTCCTTTCGGAACACCACCCGCGCGTTAAATGAGTACTTCAGAGGAAGAGTTTTTGAAGTTATGACCATACGTGTACTACCTGACCCGCCAGCGGTTTCGCTTGCTTGGTTTATGGGATACAAAGCCACAGCAATGCTTTGAATTAAAAAGAATCATCTGACAATATTACTAATGACTCTAACAAAGAAAAATATGTGAAGTCCAGAAATCGTTGCAATATGGTGTGTAGGGATGCCCTGCGTCGCCATATTCATAAATCAGTCGATAATGATGATCCAGCAAAAGTCTGGCAGTTTCTAAGGTCTTTTGGAATTGGTAAATCTCTTCAAGATAGTATCCCTAACAACATAAACATAGATTCTCTCAATCTCTATTTCTCTTCAGTGCTTCCTATTGATGTATCTGAAAAATCTAATACTATTAATTATCTTTCAACGTTACCGATTCCTGACTACTCTCCTTTTGTTTTTAATCGAGTGTCCGCTTGTGATGTTAAGAAGAGCTTATTATCGATCACTTCCAATGCTGTAGGCGGTGATGGAATTAGTCGCAATATGATAGTGCCCATCCTTGACATCATCCTTCCTGTTCTCTGCCTTATATTTAATAACTCCATGACAAACTACATTTATCCCACTATCTGGAAAGATGCACAACTTATTCCCTTACCCAAAAAACCCAATCCCAAATCTTTTACTGAATATCGTCCTATATCCATTCTCCCATTTCTATCAAAAGTTCTTGAGCGCCTAGTCCACAGCCAAATAAGCAAATATTTATCCTCTCATGACCTACTAAATCCTTTCCAATCCGGTTTTCGTCCTGGCCACAGCACAGTAAGCACTCTCGTGAAGATCACTGATAACATTCGCTTATCCATGGACAACAGAAACTTAACTATACTCACATTACTAGATTTTAGTAATGCTTTTAACACAGTTGACTTTGACATACTTCTAGCCATACTACGCTCAATTAACATATCTCCAACGGTACTCGATTGGTTTCACAGTTATTTATTTGGGCGCCGGCAACGGATCCGTCTAGAAGAGAAGTTCTCTTCCTGGTGTGATGCAATTGCAGGTGTTCCACAAGGCGGCGTTTTATCTCCTCTCCTTTTCGCAATATTTATTAATTCAATCTCAAATAATTTTTCTTCCTCCTACCACTTATACACAGACGATCTACAAATCTACTCTAAAGCCCCTCTTAACCAGCTTTCTGGAGCCGTAGACCTAATAAATGCTGATTTAGATTGCATCACAACATGGTGCAGACAATTTGGTCTGAAAATAAATCATAGCAAGACGCAGGTAATGATTGTGGGAAGTTCGCAGTTAATCTCAAAGGTGGACTTGTCAACGATTCCATCCATTCATTTTGATGGAATCCCTATTCCCTATAGTACATCTTTAAAAAATCTAGGGTTGACAATCGATCATTGCTTAAGTTGGGCTCCTCAGCTACAAGTTACTAGTCGCAAATTGTACGCCACCGCTGGCGCTTTAAAAAGGCTGCGCAACTTTCTTCCTGTCACCACTTAAATTGCTCTAGTTCAATCTCTTCTACTCCCAATTCTAGATTACGCCTATGTCTGCTATCCAGATCTCACTGAGAATCAACTAGATAAGCTTGAGCGTCTTCAAAACTTCTGCATAAGATTTATATTTGGTTTGCGCAATTATGATCACATATCTCAATATCGATCAAAGCTCAAGTGGCTCCCTATACGTCTTACTCCCTATACTCTCTCTCCTTTACAATATTTTGTTCAATCCTTTGACCCCGCGCTATCTTAAGGAACGTTTCAATTTCCTTCACAATGCCAACGTTCTCAATCTTAGGTCATCAGAAAATCTTGCACAGTATTTTATGATCACTCTTTTTCAGTGAAAGCTGTTCGCTTATGGAACTTATTACCAGTTACTATCAGGCGTGCACAATCCTTGTCGACCTTCAAAAGCCAAGTAAAAAGTTTCTATTTCGCCAATTAGTTTAACCCGTGTGAACTTGGGTTTTGATTATAATACATCAAAGAATTAATGTATAAAGTATAAATATATATATTGTATTGTAGTGTATATATATATATATATATATATATATATATACACTACATATTTTATACACTGATATTTTTCTTTTCTTGTTTATAATTTATTATTAATTTGATTTAGTAATGTATTATTGTCTTGATTTGATTGTACCTTTATCTTTATATTACGCCCCGTCTTGTTATTCCTGTATTTCCTCTCCATCCTAAGGTTGCCTGGAAGAGATCACTATTAGTGATAAGGCCGCCCATTGTAACACTTTATTTTAAGCTTTCTTTTACTTTTATGTTATTTTTGTATATTAAGTGGTGTAACAATTAAGAATTATATATCTATCTATCTATCAATATTTATATAATTCGAAGTATGTAGAGGTGGATTTTAAAAAATCCGGCTTATAGCATACTCAAATCCATTAGTTTTTGCGCGACAGTAACAATAAAACTCCAACGAATCAGTCAAAACTATTTAAACTTGAAATATTATTTCTTTAAGTACGTATATTTAAAAATAATAATGTGAATAACTCGATCGGGAACCGATTAGAAATAAGTACAAGGCGTCAGAAGAGGTAAGTGTGGGCGTAAGAAGAGGCAAGTGTGGGAGTCAAATCAATGCCTAAGCTCGGCAGGGTGCTTGTAAAAGGTTTTACGTCGCGTAATGGGCAGGCTAAGTACCTTTACACGTAAACAACGGCTAAGTAACGACCATAATTCCTGTTAATCCGACAGTCTGCTGTTTTTCTGTCAATTAGTAGGGTTGTGCCACAAGAATACGGGGTTATCTATGCTTTTGGCTGTAATTTTGTTTTTCAGGTTTTAAATGGAAAATAAATAAGATAGGAGCACAAGCTAAAAATTTAATGCTAATATGGTAGATGATAGGCATGAAGTTGACAGTGGCAGTTTGCGTTGATCTATAATTATAACTTGTCGCGTCTGTTTTGTTTTAACTCATCAAGGAGCATGAACATACACCGCTTTTGTAAAACTTAATCAAAATTGGACCAGTGACTTCGAATCTAGAATACTATAGGCATAATCACGTCACAGACACACACACGTATACACTCATATCAAAAATGTAAAAAGACTCCAAAATTCAGATTGAATTGATGTCGGAGTCAGAAGTCAGATATTCAATAAAGATGCGTTTCCGATGCATATATTGAGATTGATTTGCCTGGTGCATTATGAGGAAATGCATACTTCAAACTACATGTATCGGCACAGTAAGCTTAAATATTTATACCTCACGTAGAGGTAACGAGCATAAAAGACAGAAGATTATTCGACGACGCGATACCTCCGTTTGTATTAGTCGGTACCTAATTAACTACCAATTATTGCAAATCCTATTATACGTAATTATTATTGTCTCCCAATATATAACTATCAACAATACTTCCCCTACAAAAATCCTATTTAGAACAACCTAATGCACCCGACACGTTTTTGAAAGAGAAAATCTCGCCTGAAACAAAGAGATGGAGGCTGCCCTATTGTGAAACCTTATGACAGTGTCTCGTCGCGTTGGCGACAATGCGAAACTACCTACTGCTGTTGCTTATATTATGACCGCCTACACAAAACTATACGAATAGTCAGCTGCAGTAATAAGTTGTGTCTAATATTACTCTAATTCTATTGTACCAAATGGGAAACCTTTTTTCTTATCGATCTAGCACCACCACAGTACCGGTTGCCGGCCAGCTCCTAACTCCTGAACAATGTCGGAAAAAAATACTCAGTGTGAATAAGAATATTTTCTTGTTCTCGACCATCGGAAGTAAGTAGTATGTTTACATTCCTTCAATAAAACATATATACATGATGTTATTTCAAAGGTTTCGTTTTTAAACTGGTTATTTAAACTATTTGACAGTTGACAGTTGATTTGTAGTCCGTTCGTTTTGCCATTTCATCATGCTGTAAGAGCAGATGTAATCATTGGCTCAATTTTTATTAAAACGATGCTTGTCATAATTTGCCCGTTACTGGAGCGCTAAAGAAAGATGATTGCAGACTTCTTCGTACCTCAGTTGAATGGCATTAATGAGATGAGATAGAACTTAAGTTTCAACAAGATGAGGAAACTAGTCTATGCTGATAAACCAGAGATGCTAAAACATTTAGAAGTCTAAATTCGCCGTGTTATACGATGATAAAGTTGTCGAAATAGAGACTTCACGATTGCGATTTATTCGACCTAGCCGTGGCGCTCATTTGCCCGAGTTCATATTTAACAATAATGGCATAAAATTACCTTTTAAATAAAACATTCACATTTTCTTATTTGAATTTGTTCTATTTCGTTTTGAAGGTGTATAAAAACATCCTTTATTAAGCGTTGTTGTTACTAAAAGTTTTTTAGCGGAAGTGTCACTAAATATTTCTTCTAATATCGTTTTTGATAATGGATTTCTGCAAAGTAACGTAAGAATCAATAAATTACTAAAATTTGTTTTAATAACTATAAATGTACAAAACTATGCTTCAATATAATATTTAATAATTTTTTATATTGTATAAAGTACATACAAACGTGTCAGGTGCCCTAAGGTTGTCATAATTAGGACTTTTGGAAGGGAAGCATTGTTGAGTTATAAGTAGGTTGGGAGAAAATAATAATTATGTTGATTATACTTTGCAATAATTGGTACCAATTAGTACAACTGCAGTACTTTTATTCCATAGTATCTAGATAGTTAAACTATTACTGTTAACCGGCAAAACACTCACATTAGGGATCGAATACGTCGACAGTGCCCGCCGGGTGCTCGCAAACGCCGCTGCGCACTCGCCCTGGAGATGAGCACCGGACATGCTCGAAACTCGACGTATTCGATCCCTAACGTGAGTGTTTTGCCGGTTAACAGTAATAGTTTAATATGTGTCAAATTCACGAGAATTTCAATACAAAAATCTGGATATTTGCTTTATAATATAACCATACTATAAACCAAATAGAATAGTAATATACCGGATACTATAAACATAAAATCGCGTGAATTTGCGGATGTTTTTTTAAGCGCCGGCACGTGTATATCGTTAGAGGAGAGAAAACTCAACTTTCCAGATTCTATAGGCTTCTTGTACAAGAGAGTAAAGACCGTCCTTAGAGACGTTTATATATAATCTAAGAGACCGTCTTTGTTTGTACCATCGCAGTTCCAGTTCCATCCACATACGCATGTAATGCATGTGCACTATTACTTCACTGCTACTTCAATGCACTGCTGGCATTGGTAGCATTCAAACCTTAATGTTACCACAATACTAATGCCACCTTGGCAGGTGGATTTAAACAAAACCAATGCAGCACAGTGCAATGCCACGCAATACACGCATAGATATATATAATTACTTATCCCAAATAATTGTCTGGTTCAGCAACGTAGTGCCTAAACCACTGGAACTTGGAAATTTAGCAGTTTACTTCTTTTATATTGTAAACGTCCACAATGGAAGGATTTTGGAAAATTGAACCTTACGCAGGTGATTTATGTGGTTTCGTATCCCGTAGCGTAGACCAAGCAAGCAGACACGTTGACATTCGCACATTGAGACACAAGCATTGCTGGTGTGTCAGCTGGTATTGCTTGATCATAATTTGTGAAATAGTATATGAAATATAGATGTTTGATATAGCGGGTGTAAGTTACATTAAAACTTTACATTAAAACTCATTACACATAACATCATACCAAATAAGAGTATTACTTTAATCAGTTATTTATTTAAATAATACCTACTAATAGTATTGATTAAATAAATTGGTTACAAAAACATAATTTATTGGCCCCCAAATATATATACACATATATGTTTGTATGTGTGGGTATGTGTGTGTGTATGTGTGTGTGTGTGTGTGTGTGTGTTTGTGTATGTGCGTGTGTGTGTGTGTGTGCCAAATTGCGATGGCAAACATGCTTGTAAAGTAAACATATTATTCATTTTCATTTATCTCTAAACTTATTTAGTTTAGAGATTATTAAATCAATCGTGAATAGCGGATGTTGGAACACAGGCTACTAAAAATTCGCGGTTAATTTGGACGTAGTAGAATCGTAACCAAGAATAGGAACAAATCACTTTATATAGCTAGTAGAGGGTGAACATTCCCTATTGCAGTAGACTGTACACTCTACATACATTTGCTTATACTGCTGCTACCTGACTACACATCTGACACCTACGCAACTGGTTGTGCTCTTACTTTATTGGACCTTTTATCTTGTTTTCCATTCGGCGACACTGCGCCGAAATGTAGGTAAGTAGCCTAATATTTTGTCGGTGGGAAACAGTGACTATAACATCTTCTTTTATACTAATAATAGCTAGGTATTTACCTATATAATTGGAGAATCTAAGACCAGCACAATCAGCTTTAACTATCTGTGGATTAGCGCGCAATTCGAGATCCCAATAAAATATATACGAAAGAAAAAACTTTTTTTTTAATATAAAATTAATTTTGCTTCAAATTCAGTCAAGGCAAAACTGTATATATACGAGTAATTTGGGCTAATCAACGTACTGGTTGATTAGCTAAAATAAACAAAAACACCAAAATTTCTATATTTTAAAATGTCCATGCAAATCTCCAAGTCACTATAATTAGCTGTAGGAAACTGTAGTATGCTATAGGGACCTACAGTTATTTATAGGTTTTCATGTTCTTCTTTTAAGTTTTTACTCGAAGTAGTAGGCAATAGCTTGAATTAAAATTACTTGCCTAAAAAATACCAAAATTTATATATTTTAAAATGTCCATGCAAATGTCCAAGTCACTATAATTAGCTGTAGGAAACTGACGTACGCTATAGTGACCTACAGTAATTTATAGGTTTCATGTTCTTCTTTTAAATTTTTACTCGAAGAATTTTACACTAGTTTAAATTAAAATTACTTGCCTAACTAACAAGTCTACTAGCCTAACTAGACTTCTTTGGCGTTGAATGTGGTTATCACAATCCTTCAGGCTTTATAATATTATCTGGTCTATATGGTATTTCAAATTTCATCCGAATCCATTGAGCAGTTACAGCGTGAAGAAGTTACAATATCCGTGGCCTAGCGGTCATGTTCAGTGCTTTAAAAATCATGTTATCAAAAAATATGAAGCGCATCTCTTCATATGTTTACTAGAAATGCGACCACAATACGAAAGACAAGTGAATGTAAAAAAGGTTCCAACTAAATGAAAACATCCTTTTTATTGAAGTCGGTTAAAAATGCTTCGTTTGTTTGGATAAAGTTATCCGATAGATATCGCTCCGTCTCACTAGTAATAACGGTTAAAATCAACTAAAGAGTAAAATTCAAAGCTCGCTAGCCTAGCGGTCATGGCTTCTGACACGGATTGTCGTAAGACGCAAGTTCGAATCCCGTCCGAGGATGTGTAATTGTTTTCTCTCTAACGTATATATTCGCTCGTGAGTGAAATAAAAAAAAACACTAACAAACTTTCGCATCTGAATATACTTACTTTAATTAAACTGTAGAGTTTATAAAAAATAGGTACTGTTAAAACCAATCACGAATCTAACGTGGCGTCAAGTCCAAAAAGCTAAAGCGAAATAAGGAAAAATAATTAAAGTCAACATAATCACTTTGATTGGGGACTAGCCGACTCGCTAGCGGCTTCACTCGCTTAATCTTGTTGTAGTGGTGGAAGCGCCGCTTCGGAATCTCGCTCAGTTTTCGGTTTCTCTGACAAGGAATTGCTCAATAGCAGTCCGAAGTCTGGAATAGTGCCCTTACGACTATATATGAAAGCGACGGGCAATATGTACCACATATTTTAATATTAATTCATTTTCTTGATGGATAAACTATAATATAAGAATGTAATAGGGACAAAATTTAATGAAAATTAGATTAATTAGATACTTGAATCTCTCAACCGTTAGCGCCTGACCTGACGCACACATTCGCAGCCTGAGCCACCGATATGATACATGTATCGCGATAAGCGATAGGCGCGATTTGATTCACCTAGTTATAATTAAAGAGGCAACAATTTAATGATTAAAAATGTAACACCTAACCTTTCTCCTACCGTAATTTATTAAAACAATTATGAATAAAACTGACGTAAATTAAATTATCCGGTTATGGAGGGTATGCAGTATATTCAGAAGTCATAATATGGAAAAAAATATTGCTAGTGAGATTCACTCAAAACTTGGTGAAAACAAACATTCACGAAATTATTTAAATACATGCTATATTTAAATATAAAATAACAAACCGCCACGCCTATATACCCTCGAAGGGGTAGGCGTTTTAATAAAATACGTTTCACCAAAGGAAAGGATATGTTTTCGCAGGTAAAGCAAATAAACGGATTAGAGCATAAATTGACAGAATTTTAACCTTTGTTAATTGGTAAGTATATAGGAGTTACTCGTATATTACATGACATTGTGGCATAACCTCCAAAAGAATTCCAAAATTTAATACTGCATATAATAATTTAAGATACAAATTACATTTTATCATTACAGTACAATTCATATCTAAATGCACTGTTTTAACAATACTATTTTTATTAATTTGAGTTATAATTACATGTACGTATAACTATTCATATAAGTTCGTACCTATATGCATAGTTTGAGTGACGGAATATCGCAGGTCACGAATGGCTGCTCAAGATGGTGGCTACTTTCTCTCGTTTCCGCGGACAGGGTACTTGTCTACCTATACAAGTGATACAAAGACTTAGAGCTCGATGGGTTAATGTTTAGGGACGTACCCATTTATCATGGTTTTAGAACCAACCTCAGATATTCCTAAATCTCACTTTGCTCACCACAGTGCAAGTTTTTCTAACGGTAATGAGTAGTGTGCCAGCAGTACTGTGTTTAGATTTGGTGGGCACGTAGCAAGTAAAATTCCTTGGCGAACGAGACTCTAGAACCGATTTATTTCGAATGTACAACCGCAGCAAGTGTAGTCTAGCAAATGCTGAAGTTATGCATGACCCTCCAATTGTCATGGACATCCGTGATTCTTTTCATGATACATATGTATAATATAAGTTAAAGTGACCTACGCGGTGAAAATAGGCTTAGCAAAACAGTTTTTTACCAAGATATATACAATATAAGACAGAAAAAAAATACATGTTAAACTTGATCATATTTCTGAGTGGACTAATTGCTTCAATACACGTTCTCTTTAAATTTTCTCGATAAATAAAAAACCATGAAATAACCTCTTCTAGCGGAACCAGAACCGTTTTATCTTCATTATTTATACTCGTACATCAATCTTGATAAAAAAAAATATGATGATGCATGTATGTAAGTATGATGATGGGTGAAAGAAATAATTCATGAACTGAGACAAGGAGTCACTACTTCATAAATGATTTCAGCTTCACTAGACGTTGGACATGACAAAATATTAAACAACACACCCAAATGTGTTCTATTTACAATAAGATCGTGAAACGTTTTCTGTCTCTCAGCCTAGTTCCGGGCACACTCTATGACTCCATCAATATGTGATATACGTCTTTAGGTTTATCACACACCTCATATCCTACTATCTATTATCCTAGTTATTCTTAAGAGGCCTCATTAAAGCACTGTTGTTTAATATAGCCTATGATTTTCTTATTTTTTTTTAAGTTTTGCTATATTGCTCTGAAAACATATGTTGTTTCATTTTAGTTTATTAGATCTATCTTTAAAACGTGATATTTCTGCTTTTCTTATTTAATATAAGGCAAAAAGTCTAATTTGTACTATTAGTGTACTTATTTACATTAATTAGGTTACAAATTCTATTATCGGATATTTAAAAGTGTCTAGTGACTATATATAAGTTCTTTTTTAATAAGATCTTTAATTTTAGAGTTATTTTGGAAGGGAGGCTATAGGCCTTATTACATAGGGGTGATTTATTATGGCCAATGTGAAAGGTTTACGATATGTTAGTTTTTGCTTATTTTTTCATAAAAGTTATATTGTTTGATTAATATATCTTGAAGAACACAAATAAATGATTCATTTAACCATGTTTGCATTTATTTCAACAAATTATTTAACGTGTACAAGAACTTGAAATAAGGTACTTAGGCCTTATTTGTACCACTTACCTTATTTGTGGAGTCCCACTTTCAGACAGAATAGCTAGTGTCCCTACTTTAATAGTTTCCAGTCTGCTAACTCTTCTCACTAGAACAATGGGCTACTATGGTAATACAGAGATACTTAGAAACTAACTCTAAGTCCTGAGATGTTGTGCGCACTCATGTGTCCTGTAAACATCAGTAGATAAGTGTTTAATAATGTTAGTCGAATTGAGCTTTTGGTATAACAAAATTATTATTCTGTACATACCTAATTATAAATACATATTATTACATATATAATCATAACATACAGATTCTAACATCAATATTTACTACCATTAGCACAGAATAACTAATAGTAGATCATTAGGTAGTATCGTTACATAATTAGTACCTACCTACGTCTTATCAGCATTGTGCACAACACAACGCACAGAACAATGTTGTCCCAGGGAACACGTTGCGATAAAAGTTGTATATCATTGGGTACCAATTAACAAACATTAATATTGCATTTCTTTTATGTTCTCCCGGTACGTCAACCTATGACGCACTTAAAACATATCAGGTTTCCAAGTCAGTCAGTAGTCCCCGCATCGTCGGGTCCAAAGCACGCCCGCGTTGCACTACAAGGTCATTGCCATCGACATCGATGTAGTCACTGAATATTTGTGATTCTTACGAAAGCGGTGCCGTCACCACAACGATTACCTCATTGCGTCTTCGCTACCTATTATTAGATAACCACGCGAGCCGGCTTCCATCCACGCCCTAGTGACCATCACGCTGTGCATCAAAACGAACGCGTCTGCCACGAAAATGTCGAAAACCATGCTATTCGTGTTTTATTTCATCGCCACAATATTCGCAACTGACAGCTACAAAATACTTGGTATTTTTCCGTCCTTCGATCGCAACAACTACCTCACATACCGCGACCTGTTCAGGGAGTTGGCTAACCGGGACCATGAAGTGACCTTGATCAGTCACTTCCAAATGACTGACGCTCCGGCGACGCACAAAGACATCCTACTGAGTGAAAAACCACTAGTGTACAAAGGTCTATCGTTCGAGTCTGTGATAGTGAACGAAGTGTCGCGAGTGCCGTTTGAAACGTTAGTGGCTACTAAAGCCGGCAATGACGACTGCAAGACGCTTATGAACAATCATCATGTGTTATATATGATAAGAACGCAACCTCGATATGACGTGATTTTAGTTGAGTCGTATAATAGTGACTGTGGACTGGCATTGGCCGCAAATTTGAGTGCACCTTACATAGCGTTCAACCCACAAGCCATTCAACCATGGCAGTACAATAGACTGGGTATATATTTCAATTCAGCATATGTAACTCAATCTGTACTGGATTATGGCAAGGACCCTTGGTTTTACGAAAGGTTGAAGAGTTACGTGCTGTATCATATAACAAACTGGGTTTACTATGTAGGTTCACAGGTCACCGACCATGTGTACCTGTATAAGTACCTCGGTGACGAGCTGCCTTCATTAGAAAGTATAGCGTCAAACGCGAGTCTGGCGTTTGTAAACACGCACCAGTCGGTGTTTGGTGGTGTTACCAGGCCCGATAATGTAATCGATGTCGGCGGAATTCACATTAGGCCACCCAAAATTATTCCGACGGTGAGTAAACAATAATAGATCCAAGGATGATTCAAACATATCGACCAAGAACGCTAATGATATTACAATGTTTCGTTCTTTATTTGTTTCCATAACGGACTATTTGGATAAATTTGATTCTTTAGCTTATTATTAAGTGAATTATATAACAAATGTGAAATCATGGATTTTATGTTAGGTGCTCTTAGCGCTGAAACTGATGCATTGAATGTGATAAAATGTATTATGTATAGGCATATATGTAGATATTCAAGGTCCAGAAATAACACATACATCACTCACAATCACAAATATAGTACACGTAGGTGCACCGAATTTTATTTTCATGCTGATGGCTATTTTGAAAAATGACTTCCTACCTAGGTATCTCACAAAAACTTTTTTTGGGTTTAGTTAAAACATTAAATTATCTCAAAATGTGTTGTTACCGTATCTGTATATTATCTTAGCATGTATATATAATAATATATTGAATCTTAAATCAGCTTTCAAAAGAAATGAGACGTTATGATTTGTTTTCACTATGGTTATGACATGGAAATGACGTCACACTTATTCTGTTCCAGGAGATCGACCGGTTTATAAACGAAGCGGAGCATGGAGTCATATACGTTAACCTCGGTTCTACAGTGAAGGACTCTACACTTCCAAGTGACAAGTTGAAAGAACTGGTTGAAACGTTCCGAAAGCTGCCCCATAGGATCCTTTGGAAATGGGACGGAGGCGAAGTAGACTTGCCAAAGAATGTCATGACAATGCGATGGTTTCCACAATTTGATGTTTTAAGTAAGTATGCACTAAAATAAATTTGTAGTGTTGATGCCGGCTCCATATTTAGGTTAAAAAAATGTTTACCCTTTTTAGTGACACTTGCTTCCTAAGGGAGCAATTGTCAATACCGTCAAAAACGATATCATTAAGATAGGCAAAACACTTGTCAGTCACAGTCAGTCAATTGGAGTGTAATTCAATTGTAACTAAAATCCGCTAGACGGAATTTGATGAAATTTAAATAGCTCGGAAACCTCTAAGTCGGTTAATAACGTCTTTTACCAAACACAAGATGGAACTAGCTGCACCCCGTCAATCCACCCGCACGAAAAGTCGAGTGACTCTTCGCCGGCTAGCACGGCCCTACACGTCTAGGGGGTGACCTTGGTGAGCAAGGTCATCCCATCGCAGGCGCTGAGGCCCGGTTAAGATCAATCCGGGCTTACCGCTGGGGCCAGATAGTGCATGCCAGCGCGACCCCGTCTCGCCCCACCTTGGTGGAGGACTGCTCACGGGGGGGTTTTAGTTGGTCTGAGCCCAACATAGCCCTTTCCGTCACCCTCGCGGCGGAAGGGAAGTGGACAGCATTACCCCCCCTCAAAAAAAAGGATGTAAACTACCTTCATTCCTAATTTCACTCAAATCTATGGGTACCGTTCCAGGATGAAAATTAACAATCATACACACTTACTCACTCACAAACTTTCTCATAAAATAATATTCTTAGGTGCTGTCATATCATGATGTCGATGTAAATGAGGGTTTTAAAGCAGTTTATCTCATGAGCAGCAATTTAATGAAAACTCCCAAAAATAATGTAACATTTCTAAAACATCTAATTACACATTGACGGAATGAAAAACATATTTTAACATACTAGAGTACATTAAAAAAAATTCAAACATACCACTTAATTTCATCTTTAAAACATTTTTTTTCTGTATTCACTATTGTATTTATCATGAAACACATGTCATAAAATTTTTTTTAGACATACATTGACGAATTATTTTTTAATTTAAGAGAGCGCATTATATTTTTATGAATTTTCTATGTTTTTACGAGATGCGCTTGTTTGATTTCAAGTAAAGGAAATTGAACCTAGCCAAGCGCTGAGCTGACAGCGCAAAATGGCATGCAACTATTAATGCTATTTTGATAAAAGTCGCCAACTTAAATATTTATTAAGAAGAATAAATATTGAGAATTATGTAACACAATTTAAGATTTTAGATAGGTATTGCGTCATGAGCCAAAATATTCTATACCTACTCGAGAAATTGTGTTATATAAAGTATTTCGATGTGATTCTAGATTGTTATTATGAGAGTATCATGTATTATAGTTGAATCAGAGATATAATAGGTACATACAGATTGGATTGTTCTAAATCCCACGTACATAGATGCCGTAACCGTAAAGAGTGGCTAAGGTATAGGAAGCGGTTCGTATATTATACTAGCTGGTGCCCGCGACTTCGTCTGCGCAGGATTAGTACTTCGAGTTATTATTATCTTCCCCAAGGCCATAACTATCTTTATACCAAAATATAATAAAATATTTACAGGGTCAAACGCAATTGCTATAATTGTCTTAGTAAATTTAAATACTTAATAAATCAATCAGTAAACACTAATAATAAAATACAATACCTACGTACCTACATACAAATATAAAATTAATCACAGTGGAAAAAAGCTGTAAGTACATTTTATCACCCTTGACGATATTTGTGTTACATTTCATCACCCTTGACGGAAATCGAGCACGTCTAGTGTATCGAGCTGTCAAAATGATAGCGTGCTTTTGACTAAACTATCAGAAACTGACACAAACTTTGACAGAACTATCATTATTACGATCTTGTCATAGGCGGAGATCTTGTTATATTGTCTATGCTTTGCCCAAGAATATAAGGCTTTTTCACCCGCGTGGCGATAGACAATAATGATATTAAAAGTATGTGTACTATTCCAGACTATAATCTATCTCTGTGCCAAATTTCAACCAGAACCAGCCGTTCTGCCATCCATCCATCCATCTATCCATCCATTCAAACTTTCACATTTATGATATTAGTGGGATATCGGCGGCGGAATATATTATACGCTCCATTTTGAATATGTACTCTAAAATTGTAATATGCTCGTCATAACACTTATGATAGTCTTTATCTTATGTGATGAGTCCAAGAGCTGATTGGTGAAAAATGTAGGGACATAAGTCATAATGGTAATGTACCCACTTATGTAAAAAAGATTGTAGATCTGAAAGTGTGTTTGTTTGTTGCCACGTATCGCCTTAACTACTCAACCGATTTAGATGACATTTGGAATGAAGATATAGCGTAGGTTTTATAATAACATATAAAAAAGTAATTATAAATTTAAAGTTTCTATGGGAAATTTTGTACATTGGTTCGTTTCTCTCAAAACTCGTGACAAATTAATTTTAAAACAAATAATAACGGACGTACTTTATTTTCTTTTATCATAACTATCTTAGAGGGTGTGCAATAAAGGTTAGAAATTAGGCTGAGGTGTTGTTAAACACTCACATTTTACCACATGCGGTCACTGTCAAGAGTTACATCTACGGGGCAAATGTCATCAGCTAATAAGCTATTTAAAGAATCCTTAGATTTTTCCATCCGTCATACGAAAGTGATGAAGAGATAAATACACCATAATCGTTCTTATATTTAAAAAGGTTAATTAGAATATGCATACGTATCGATATATTATTATAACCTAAGGAGGTCCCTAAAAGATTTATTCCCTCAAGCCGTTTTGTTCTCATGTCATAGTGACCATAGATATAATAGTCTCCAGATGTCAAAATTAATGAACCAAAAAAATTTAACCCTAGCAGGGATACTTGGTTTTCACTTGTCAAATTCAAAATCAGTCAAGCAAGTGTCACTCGTTGTGGATACTGAGTATGATGAAAAATCAAAAATATAATTTTGTGCATTAGATTGCGTAAAAATTAGAGTATATGTAAAATAAAGGAGACCACGGTCGCCCTTCACACAAAAGTAGTCTCCAACACCTCTTTTAAAGTGTTTTTACAAGAGATTTTTCTAATAGTATGTAAAAGTCAATTAATGTTACCTTAACACTCTACTCGTTTAGTTTCCCAATTGGGTGTCATTTAGGTTTTCTAAAGATCCAGTTAAAGATACACTTTGGTACATATCAATATTTTTTTTTAACTTATTAAATACTATTGCTATGCCTATGTGCTTTTTTGGTTTAGAAAAGAACCAAAAAAAATTTTTTAGAACAAGTTTTAATGTAGATTGGTAACTCTTAGAGACAATTTATTTTAGTAGTACATTAATAATACTCATATCTTAGATCGCCATCTTTGTTTTTGAATTTTGGCTTATCTATTATTGGGTACGACTAGTTTTTTTTATTTTCACGTAGACACAATACACAGATATTTTTTCGGATTAGATAGATAGATAGATAGATTTACTCTTTATTGTAACACCACAATACAAATATATGTTACAATCATAAATATTTCACAATTAAATACTTAAAATTAAGTGTTACAATGGGCGGTCTTATCGCTCAGAGCGATCTCTTCCAGACAACCATAAATGGAAAGAAATAGACATACACTTATAAAAGCGGTGGTGTATAAAACAAGTTTACTAAACAATACATATATCAAAACTCAAGAATATAGCTAGAAAAAAATACTTATAATATATACAAACGATTCGTATATAATTATACTATACATATATACTACAAAATATATACATAACTATACATACTATACATATACAATTTAATCATTATAACAAAGATAGTAAGAGGTTTGCAGTTAGTTATTTCGCGAAATAAAATGCTTTGACAGGATGTTTGAAGATGTCCAAAGAAAGTGCGCATCTAATTTCGTAGGGTAAAGTGTTCCATAGACGAACAGCTTCAACACAAAAGGAGGAACAAAAAAAAGTGGTGCGGTGTATCGGGGTACTTAACATTAAGTTCTCTGATGATCGTAGAGAAAAAGAGCTTCCAACATGTAAAAATTCAACATTTTCCTGAAGATAGCGTGGGAATGAGGGATTGAACAATATACAATAAAGTAGGGATAATATATGAGCATTCCGGCGACAACGATGGGAAGCCACGGGAAGAAGATGAGTTTAGTGCGGAATTCAGAGACATGGTCATGTTTGCGAAGGCCAAATATAAACCGTATGCAGAAACTTGTAAAACTTGTTAAACTTATTGTATAGTCTGTTGCAACATTAAGGCTACTTATTTCAATCTTTTCTGATCTGAGCCTTAAAACACTCAGCCGTGATAATTTTCGACTACAAATTGGATTTTATTAGACTTTTGACTGGGTAACGAGACCAATACTGAGATAAAAGTTTGTTTACAGATGATTGTACAACCAACTTTTATCCACTCAGTTTATCAATGAGTTGACAAGATCAAGTCAAATACAAAACAGGACTAAGATTGAACCTTTTGGTACTCCGCATGAAATTTGATATGGAGGTAGATGAGGCGCTGGATATATATAACGCACATTGGATACTTTTCATAATAATCATCATCATGCATCACTATGTGTAACCGCGTGGCGCAGCTAGAACTTAATAAAGTGGTTTTAAAAGAATAATACCCCGCGATTGTGTAATGAGTGGTAATAATAAAGATGATGAAAAAAAGGAGCATAAGTGTTTATCTATGCTATCTGTATTCACCACTACGAACCCCCATATCTTCAAAGTATCGGCAAATTTTGCTTAAAATGTGCAAATTCTTCCAGCGTGAAGGAATAACAAATACACAGACATACAAGATTTCGCAATAATGCAATGATACAGAAGCTACAACTATGCAATGTTAATGTTTACTAACGCCATGCAACACTCTAATTTAGTTAACATTAAATTCGATAGTTTTGTTGAGAAAACCACTCAATTCGTTCATATTTTAATTACCCGATGATTCGGGTAAAAGATTTCCTATGGCAAGATAGAACCATAAGTATTGTTTTGTAATATTGTCAGATCTGGCAGGATGGCCAACCTCAAAAAAATATTTATTGCTTCACTTTTAAATGACATTTGTATGAAAACTATCCTTCTGGACCTATGTAAATAGGGCGAATTCTGTGATAGGGACGATCTTATCGATATCTTATCCCTGTAATTTTTTTTTACGATATACATGCGTACGATAAAAAAAAGATACAATTCCTAAACTGAGAATTAATAAGCTACCTATCTTAATTCCGAACATATCTCGTTATCATATCACAGAGATAAGAAACTTAGAACTAAACATGAAATTTTAACAGAGAACCGTAATATATTTACAAAAATTTCTACGTTTAGTGAATAAAGCAATGCTTATTTTCTGATAGTGTGAGTGTAGACGTAGGTGACAAAGTAAAATATCATATGTAATAGTATAATGACTTATCTATGGAACTCTATCGATACTTAGGTATATACCATAATATTATAAAGAGGAAAGATTTGTATGTAAGTATGTTTGTAACGAATTGGCTCAAAAAGTGCTGGACCGATTTCAAAAATTCTTTCACCATTGGAAAGCTAAATTCACCCTGAGTATCATAGGCTATATAAGATTTATCATCATCATTATCATCCATCACTGTGCGGGTGAAACCGCGGAGAGCATCTAGTAATGTATAAAGAGCAATTACCAAGAGTACCTACTCCTGTATGACACGTAATAAAGCTATTATAAAACACACATATTATCTACTATATATATATAAATGAACCCCTATTATTCCTGGTCACGCTATAACTTGAGAACGGATGGAACAACCCCACTAATTCTTTTTAAATGTGGTAATTGGCGATAAAACTGGATGGTAAATTGGTAATAAAAATGAAGGCAGAGCCTACTACACAAACGAAGTCGCGGGCAGTCACTAGTATATATATAAAAATTAATCTCTATTTCCCTTGGTCATCGCATCACGCGGGAATGGCTTTAACGATTTCGATGAAACTTGGCAAGGAGATAGATTATATCCCGTGGAAGGGACATAGGATACTTTTCATCATCATCACCATCATCATCGCGGGTGAAACCGCGGGACACTGTTAGTTCCTTATAAAATTGATTTATCTATAAATGCGTAGTGTTCCATATTAAAAACAATGAGAAGCAAAAACAAATGATAAGTGAATATCATTATTTAATCATCATTACCTTACTCAGAGATAGATGACTTACAATCCTCAGATATACCAGTTATGACAATCAAAAACGTTTTATAAGTAAGTATATGAGGATTAATTATTTATAAAACATTTTGATGGTTTGTTTGACGTGTTTGATGAACGGTCCTTTTGGAAAATTATGGAGGAGGCATATGTTTAGAAATGGACGTTCTATGACTGAGATGATGATAATAATATGAGGATTACGTTCAGGTGGGTTTTTTCTAGCAACGCATCTACCTACTTACGACGTTACACAATTTTTTCAAAGCAAAATTAAGACAATTATCATCAGCGTTAGGTTTTCATCGGTTTCATTGCATTATTATTCTATTGATGAGGTTCCAAATCAAGATTATTATTAATATTATTGAAGCGCTCGTAGCAGAGCTTGACAGGTAAGCAACACAGCTGCGGTCAGGGCTTGGATGGGCGACCGCTAGTGGCATTATTCAACTGAGCGCTTCCGTGGTTCGGAGGGCACGTTAAGCCGTCGGTCCCGGTTAGTTGTCTTTGGACAACAGTTGTAAGGCTATGTTGAAGGCCTTCGGGCGGCCTGAAAACTTCGACATGGGTTGGCCACTAGGCTATCCACCAAGCCTCACTGGGCCCGCGTGGTGGATCATGTCCCAACTCCTCTCTCTGAGAGGAAGGCTCAAGTCCCAACACCACTGTTGGGACTTGAGCCTTTATGTTCCCACGAACATAATGGGCTGATTATGATATGATGTTTATTACAGCAGCGCCCTGCGGTTTTATCCGCGTGGATATATATAATCGTTAAGTTTAAATTTTATAATTTTGTGCGAAACTTTTATTTCGTAACTATCTTCTACAAAGCATAAGGAAACATTTTAACAAAAGATGGACGAAATCGTCTTTCTCAAGTTATGGGGTGTGATCACGGGAAACAGCGATTAATTTATATATAGATAGATAATCTAATATATGTATAGATTAACAAAGAAATACGAAATACAAAACTAAATTTATATTAAATAAAATAACTATTTGTTTATTTCAATCACTGAGACCCATTACGCCATAGATACAGACAGAAAAAAAATATGTTTAAAATAATAACATTTAACTGCACAATAAACATTGATTATTTAACTTAACATAAATACGTTATAATAATTATAAGTGCATGATATTTATTAGTTCATTTTGATAATAATAATTATGAACTTAATCTTCTGACACATCAGAGACAGATAGACAGTCACTAAGGTTTGATGTTTTTTGTATTTTCAGAACATTATAATGTCAAAGCTTTTATCTCACACGCTGGAATTTTAAGCAGCATTGAATCCATTGAAGCTGGTGTCCCAATGGTCGCTATTCCTCTGTTTGGAGACCAGTACGGCAACGCTGCAGCTTTGGAAGACGCTGGACTGGCTACTATAGTTTCTTATCAAGACTTCAAGAAAAAGTATCTGCTTGATGCCCTTAATGAGGTTTTGGACCCTGCGTGAGTAACTTTATCTATTTTGTTTTTTCAGTGACATTTTAGCTCCATATCCGGAAAAACCTGTGATAAAATCCATAATTACAAACGCAAAACTGAATTCTGGTCTGAAGTCTGTCAGTCTAATTTTGACTGTTCCTTATCTATTCGGCTAACCCATTTTTACTAAGATTCCGTACCCAAAGGGTAAAACGGGACCCACTACTAAGACTCCGCTGTCCGTCTGTCACCAGGCTGTATCTCAAGAACCGTGATAGTTAGACTGCTGAAATTGACAGATGATGTATTTCTGTTGCCGCTATAACAACAAACACTAAAGAACCAGCCAAGTGCAAGTCGGACGATAATTATAGATAATGGTACGGAACCCTTCGTGCGCGAGTCCGACTCGCACCTGGCCGGTTCTTACAAATAGCTAGGAAGTAGTATTATAGGTAGTAATGCAAGATACAGTATGTTCTATCTACATATTCCCACAGCAGCTTCGCAATATAGTTGAAACCAGTAACATATATTAACAAGTGCAATTTGAAAAATTGAAGACCGACTTCCATTCCATTACCTTGGTAGAAATCAGTTATTGGAGTGTTACTCAAAAACTACTGAACCGAATTTGGGAAATAAATGGGACTACACGGGAAGCACTAGCTTTCAAACAAAAAATATTTTTAAGAATCGGTCCACCCAATCGAAAGCTATGCGGTAACAAACATAAAAAAAATACAGTCGAATTGAGTACCTCCTCCTTTTTTTGGAAGTCGGTAGATAAATAAAACAGAACAGTTCTGCTCATACTGGTTGGCATAGTCTTCACTTTCGATGTTGGCAATATCAAAGATATTCTGTTATCCAAAATACCAGTAGGTAAATACGTACAGCTATGGGACAAAATTAAGCAGAATACTCACAAAATCCACCAAAAATAACATCTTTGTATATTAAACAACATCTTTGTAAAGTTTTGCATTGTTATTGTTTTCCACTGTTGTAGCAATATGAATAAGTTACGTAGCAGATAAGTAATTGTGATCTATCGCTGCCTAGTATAGAATAGTTTATTGAAAAATAAGGTTATTCTTTCAAATGTATATAAACTAACTTGATAACTAAATTGTTTCAACCTCTAACGGTACATACATTCTTATTCTCACCATATTCCTTTCCATTATCTACCTATTTGTTACAATAACAATAACCTTCAGAACGCCCATGAGCTTATGCAACCATGCACTCTCATCAAACTTCTTTTTTTTTTTTTTTTTTTTTTTAACGGACTAATGCTGTTTGCCTCTACCGGCATTTACAGCGTCACCGGACGGTTGGCGAGCGCAGATGGCACTCAGCCAGATGCGGGCGCAGAGGGCGCACCGCCTAAGGCGAGCGTTGAAGACGCTTCGCCGCAAGGAGAGGAGTAGGCGACTTGCTCAAGGGCACCACTAGGGTACGGACCTCGGCTTGGGCCGTCGCCAGGAGAGAGGGGAGTAGGAGAGAATCGCCCCGGTACATAAGTGTACCGTTGAAAGTGGGCCCTATGAATTTTAACTCTACGACTATTTGGAGAGAATCTAACCAAGACATAACTTTTGCCTCGAGCTCGCCGGCGAGCTCGGTGTTTGACTGTGTTTACCACTAAATCATAACCTTGTGTACCTCGCCTCCCCCCATTTCCGCGACATGGGTCCACACCGCGACCAGGATCGTCGCGTTGTGCACTCATGACTGTACTTTGGGTGGGGCTACAATAAGAATGTGTAATACCTCGCCCACAGCCATGGTGGCTGGGACTACATAGAAAACCAGTGTTACCTCGTCCGCAGCCATTTGCTGGGCCGGAGGATACATCGCGACCGGGGCCGCGGTGTATACTCCCACCCGCACCGTGGCTGGGACTACAATCGTGTGTGTGTGAATTACCTCGACTGCGACTGGGGCTGCGAAGAAGATCTCGGCCGGAGCCTACAATGCGATCGGGATCACAGCCCTGGTCGGGTCTACAACCATTACCGGGGTTCCCTTGGGACGACGCTAAAGCTGCCGAAGTAACGGCTGCGATGGGGTCGTCCGGGTCACCCAAAATATGCCTTGGACGGCGACGGGGGGGAGCCATCAAACGTCAATTTAACTTTAACTTTGATCTTTATAGTTACTACTACCTACCTATATATACGAAGACAAAAATAAAAATACTCCTGTTGTCTGGAAGGATAGGCACTTGTTGTCGAGTTATAAGTATTTCAAAGTTATAAGCATAAGATATTGTAAAATCTTTAAATAAAATTATAAAATCTTTATCTTCTTTCTTAAATCCTAATCTTAAAATCATTGTTTTAAATTTAAACTGTTGTTCATAATAAGAGTATCTACATAATCATACAGACCAAATTCATAAAAACCTGCATCAGCTTTAGTAGTCTGACAAGTCTATTTTAATAAAACTAGAATGCAAATAATAAAAGCCTAAAATTAAATATACTTGTTGAGCTACATTACCAAGATTATATATACTATCTATATTATTCATTAAAAGTCACTTGGTGTTCTGTCTATTCAATCTTGTTTAAAAGATTATACTTAGTTATTTGATTGAGAAACGTTTTGTTTCAGATGGCAACAACGTGCTAAGCAAGTTTCTAGGCTATGGCATGACCGACCTATGTCTGCTTTAGAAACAGCCATCTACTGGACAGAGTACGTAGCTCGACACAAGGGAGCTCCCAACCTCCAGTCCGCTCTTCCGAGTCTGCCGTGGTACCAGCAACTTCAGCTAGATGTCCTGGCGTTTGTAGGATTAGTTCTTTACATCCTGACTTATGTATTCTACAAAATACTCTCCGTTTTGTGCTGCTGTTGCTGTCGCTCCAACATCAAGTCTGAAGAAAGTGTTAGCGAAGATAAACGATCAAAGAGAGTTAAATTCGAGTAATAAATTCAGATACGGTATGTAATGATCAAAGTCAAAGTATTTAAATGTACTTATGGGGAATGGATGAACTCTGGTGAATAAATATGTTAGTAGGATATATTTGTTAATGTGTAGTAGATATAATATATTATTAAGCCTTTATTAAAGCTTGTTAACAAAAGACTTATAGTACACACATTCGGCATTTCATTTAACTTAGACTAGCCGTCACCCCTTTTTCGAGTGAGATATTTTTCATATTTTTGTTTTCCCTGAAAGAAGTGTAGATATTATGTAAACAAAAACAAATTCAGTGGATCTTGTTAGAATTGTAAGTGAACATATTCTTTAGGCAGATGCATAGGCTTACGAAACGTGAGACACATTGATAATTGAATACCCGTGTCATACATTATTGCATATTATACTAGAGGACAGCTTACATGTTGACTTATCTCAGTATTATATCATAAACAGCATAATTTGATTTGTATCCACACAAATAAATTAAATAGTAATGAGCGGCAACTTTCATGTCTATTTATAGAATATAACCTTCTCTAGCGTATTCAAATATTAAATGAATCAAACCTATTACTTAATCATTATGTTAAAATTTACATACAAGCTGGCTAGGTATCTTATTTTTAGCTAGCCTTCAAGAAAAGATAAACCAGTAGATAGTAAATATCGAAATTCATCATTGAGTGGCCGCCTTATCAAAACTTAAATATATGTATAGCAGCGTACGTTACCGTTCACCAGTCTCTCTTGTTCCGTGACAGACACCACACACCACATTGCTACAATGAGATTAAAAGTGCTAAAATTAATATTTATATTCAGTGTCGGTTTACATTACGTCGAATCTCTAAACATTTTAGGAGTGTTTCCATATGAGGGAAAAAGTCACTTCTTTGTCTTTGAACCGTTCTTGCGTGAATTAGCAAACAGAGGACACAACTTGACAGTGATATCGCATTTCCCCCAAAAAAAATCTGTTGATAACTACCATGACATTAGTTTAGCGGGAAAATCTAAAGTTTTGGAAGGCGTGTTTCCGATTGAGAAATCCTACTGGAGCATTATACAAATTAGTTTGTTCCTCATTAATTTTGGTACCGCAAACTGCAAGCTATTGCTAGGCGATGAAAATGTTCAAAAGTTGTGGAAAACTGGTGCGCAGTATGATGTTATACTCGTAGAGCAGTTTCAATCAGATTGTCCACTAGGCCTCGCTCATAAGCTGGGTGCTCCTGTGGTGGGTCTCACTTCACATTTTCTCATGCCTTGGCACTACCAAAGATTCGGGATCAGGTACAACCCGTCTTACATGCCATTTATGTTTTTGGAAGGCGGTACGAAACCTACATTATACCAGAGAATAGAAAGAGTTGTGTTCGATACTTATTTTAATTTTCTTTACAAATACTTTGACCAAAGAGTGGATGAAAGTACATTAGCGCAGTATTTTGATAATGTGCCACCGTTGGAAGATCTTGCTCAAAACATCAAAATGTTATTATTGTACCAAAGCACTGCTCTTACGGGTTCAACTGTACTACCTGGAAATGTGAAAGAAGTTGGTGGCTATCATGTGGCCAAGCCAAAAGAACTGCCTCCGGTAAGTTTTTCAAGAAAATTTTTGTACAATATTTTATATTGGTATTCCTCGCTATTAAACCTTAACAGTTTTATTGTTATATCCAATTCTAACCTCCGACTGTTACGACACAGAATAAATAATCGTACCTACATAACATGATGTGCGCGCATTGTCTGCTATGGATCAGTGCGTACGCATACATTCGATGTCGGCCGTATTGTAACACGCAACGGGGTTGAATAACTTTTTAATTCAATAAAAGACACAAAACCGTCTTCTACTACAAAGGTACAAATTTCTACTATACGAGTAGGTACGTGCTATTTTCCTACGCACGACCATTTAATGATATCCCTATAAGTACTCGTATATTTTTTAATCAGCATAACTCATTAAATCCTTTCAACCGACAACGTTAATAAAATCGTGATGGGACCAACATTATGCATATTATATTAAATAACTTTATATTACATAACATCTTCAGATTTCGTACATGCACCGTGACATTTTAACACGACAAAATCAAAACGATTTAAATTTTGTAGAATGCGAATAGCGATCAAAGCAATACTTTAAATACGAGAGTGTTTTCATTAGGGATATTATAAGACGTAATTATTGAGTAAATATTAAATATTGAACCGGAGAGATTTATCAAAAAAACATCACTGTAAATTAAAGCAGAATCTTTTTTATTTAAGCAGCTAACTACAGTAAAACTCATGCGCACAGGGACTTTTCCATAACATTTAAGCACACTACGGACGTTTGATTTGGCCGCCCTGACTTTTGCTTTTGCATTCCTGCGCAGTATTATACATTTTTAAGAACAGAATGTCAAAATCTTGCGCAGTAAATCGCAGTTACTTGATTTTGGTCAGCCAAATTAAAATGATCGTATTTAACACAAGTAAATTTTCAACCAGGCTTGGACGGCCAAATCTCATACCACGAACAATATTTAAAAAAATATCAAAAAAGTCTGTTTATATTCCGATGTTCTTCATACAATTGATAAACACTATCTCACTTGATGATTAGTGATGAAACTGTCAATTATGCTGGCTCGGTCTTAGGGACAGCTGCCAGAACGCACCTGTAAGATAAAATTTCAAACTCTATTGTAAAGCCAAGCCAAGTAGACACTCGATAGTGCCTACATACGTTCAACTAAGTTCTTTATCAAATCGCATCGTCATCTTATCATTATAAAATTTACAATGTGTTTTTGTTAATTATTGAGAATCACTATAATACTCGTCATATGAAACTTATAATGTACTGTCGTCGTCTGCAAATAATATTGAGCGATATATAATCATAATGATAAGTGATCCTTGGCAAACCTTCAATATAAATAAGAAATAGAAGTGGCCCAAGTACACTTCCCTAGGGAACTCTATACGATACTTGCTTAGCTTTTGTTCAGAAGCTCAGGTACTTAATATCGATATAATATGAGATATCCGATCTATTTGTGTTAATTGTGACCTGTTGTTAAAATTATTGGTTATTATATTATAAAAAGAAGTGCGTAGTCAATTCTACTTTATTGGCTTCATTTTTGGTTGGCGTTATTCATCATTTCAATTGACAAAATGTAATTTGGATTAACATCCAGACTACATTCTATTGACGTTCGAATTATGTAATGAATTTTAGGACCTGAAAAAGTTTATAGAAGAGTCGGAACACGGAGTTATCTATATCAGTTTTGGGTCTATGCTGAGAGCTAATACCACTCCAAAAGACAAGATAGAAGCAATCATTAGAGCCACATCGGAACTACCACAAAGGATCATATGGAAATGGGAAGAGAAAGTGCTGCCTGGTAACCCGAAAAATATATATTTGTCTAATTGGATGCCGCAGAACGACATCTTAGGTAAGTTTAACCGTGAGTTTGCACTGCCTAAACATTCACATATTCTATGTCAATCTATAGAGTAGCGTACGCGCTGTCACACAACATGTTGATGATCTAAACATGTTGCGACATTCAGAAACGACGCAAATCCTATCCACAGTTTTCTACAGTGGGAACGCAAACCTCAACAACACAGGTTGTGAGATTAATTATGTCAAACAAGTTTCAAAACATTACCATGTATACTGTTTTTGGTGAAAACTAGGTGTAACAACAAGAGTCTTTTTGTACATGATTATAAGCGCACATCTACACATCTGATGGTAGATCTACGCTTTCACACGCGAATACTTTACTATTTATTTTTATGCTATCAAGTGACAAAACGGGTAAATCATGTCCCTGATATGTATAATTATGACGGTTGCAGTGACACCCAGTGCTTGAAATTATAACTTTGCACAGTTCTGTATTGCGTTCGTCACCCCAACAGTGGGTTTTGAATCTCTTTGTTTCGTTTAGTAATTTCACTTGCTAACGTGCGCTTCAGGCCAAAGGAACCCTTGTGCACTATTGACTCGCAGCAGAATATTTGGCAATGCAATCTCTTGCACAAGAGACACACCGCCTGGTAACTCGGGTTTCCTTACCTGTTACGAATCGTATGCCGACGGTAGAGGTCATGCGATTCGTTTGTTTGCATATATAAGATAGCTCAAAACTTCTGCCACCCCAAAAAGAACGCCATGAAATGTATGTTATGTGGCTTATTACTTGTTTTTTTTTAGTGTGATTGAACCTCCAAGTCCATAGACCAATTTTCCTCTTTCGCTTTATTCACTTATATTCTCTATACTCACCTTCGTATATATTTTTATCTTTTCTAGCGCATCCAAAAGTCCTTGCGTTTTACTCACACTGCGGTCTTCTTGGAACTACGGAAGCCATACACCACGGAGTTCCGATGGTTGGCATGCCAGTGTTCGGAGACCAGCCTGGCAATGCTGCGATGGTAGAAGAAAGCGGTCTGGGCGTCCAGATATCAATTACTGAGCTCACGAAGGAATTGCTACTTGAGAAATTAAGCATTGTTTTAGACCCTAAGTAAGTTCTATTTTACACCATATTTAGTTGTACCCCATACTGATCAAAGCTTAGTGAAATCTGGACAAATAGGTCGAAATAATTTCTTTGAGATACCTAACATTGCCGGGCTACCAACACCGATTTTTATTTGCAGACCTAAATACCATATTGCTTATGTAGTACCTAACTTGAGTGAACTTTGAGTAGGTACTGTTTTTTACACAAGTTTTCTTGTTTTCACAAGTAAAAAACCGAATCATATTATCGCAGCTCAGTGCAGATCGCGAAAACGATGTTTTCAAGATACAGTCCGAAATATCGTGAAAACCGTTTTACCGATAGATGTCAGGTTATTTTAGTTCTTGAGTTTATTAATTTAGTTGAGTTAGAAAACTATCGTAATTTTTGTCCGTAACTGTTATTATTTAAGACAGTAGAACTCTTTGTAAGTGAGTTCGTCTGGGGGCGTACTGCCACCATTTTCTACCGTGGAGCAGTAGGTAATGTTCGAAATCTTCCGTTTTGGTTCAAAGGTATGGTTGCCGGCGACATTACAGTCGCATAAGACTTAACAACTCAATATCGCAGGGTTACAGGGCGCTAGTCATAGGCTGCCACTTAACATCAGATGGGCCCCGTGCTTGTACCGTTTCCTAACACCACAAACAAATTTAAGAACCTGCGAAGTCTCGCGTGATATTTATTGAAAAATGCCTCCAGCCAGTTCGAACTTTTTTAAGGTTCTTCCTTTGGGATTCATTGTTTAACTCACGTGGCAAGCGTACTATAGCCCGCACGTTTATCACGCAAGTGACATAGGATAGGGTGTACATCTATAAAAAAACAATATGGCGTCTCAAAACCGTGATGAAGACCTTTTCAATACCATTTTCAACACTGAAGAATTTAAATAATTTACCAATACTACTATATTAAAAAATAACATAATACCTTATTAGAGCATATTGATTAATTACTAAAATAAATATACAGTGAAAAGTCGTTCAATCACGCATAATCAGAGCAGTTTTTTTCAATGTTTTCAGTGTTTTATTCTCGCGGCACTGCCCTCGTCAGCAGGAGAAATTTATATTTTTCATATTAACTATTTCTGTTTCAGATTCAGAGAGCAAGTGAAACAGCTCTCCAAAGCCTGGCATGATCGACCACTATCAGCGATGGACAGCGCTGTCTACTGGACAGAATTCGTAGCTCGGCATAAACATTTATCCTTCAAATCGGCTGCTGTAGATGTCCCCTTATACCAATATTTAGGGATAGATATTCTAGGTATCTTTTTAGTTACACTTGCCATTTTTATGGTGTTCGTTAAGTTACTTTTGTCATGTAGAAGAAAGAATCCAGAATATACGAAAAAGAAGTTCGAATAAGTCAAGGGGGATGCTGTCTTTTTTAAACTGCACAACTTGAGGGGTCTGGCTCACAATAAACTAGTCCAAAAAGTCAGTCCATGCGCCAAGTTGAAGCCTGATTGGAAAAGCGTCTAACATAAGTAGCAAAATATTTCGGTTTATCATGATGTATGTTTAAATAAATATATCATTTTTAGGACTTTCGGAAGAACTAGATTTGTACTGTATATTTATTTCGATATATAACCCTTTATAATTAACTCTGTTCGTCATGTGCATACCTGGATTTTAGCAATCAACCTAGTAATTAACTAGTATCCTTTCGTAATATGCTATCCGTTTACCAAAACACCAGAACATACGTTCCCGTCATTTCAGTTTCCTAAATTACCCGGTTACTGATAAAAGTGTTTCCCACAATGTAATTAGTACTTAGTATTAGTAACTAACCGTTAAGGCGAGGTCGTAACCTGATAATAGTAAAAAGCAGAATCTTTAAACATCTAGTGTAACGAAACAGATCGATAATAATCTATGAAAAAAATACTTAGGTTAGAAAAGGAACAGGCAAAGAGTAATAACCGAACAGAATTCATAAATATTACTCGCTCTCTGCAGTAAAAAATCCTAAATAGGTCCATAAAAATAAACTTTCACGTCCAAACTCTCAGAATTTTCAGCGACAACACTATATTATTTTATAGGTAATACATAGCCAACATATAGTACTAAAGTAGTAACCAGCAGTTTTTTCAATTGTGTTAGTATATATCGAAAAATATAAAGAAAACGTACAAAATTAACGCATTTTCGCATTACATCGTCCAATCTCTAACAAGCTATTTTCAACCTTACGTAAAGCATCGTAAATTATTTTAAAATTGGGGTTGGACCGCGTCTTAATGTCAACTAATATCTACACTTCCTAGAAAAGTTCGATATCAAGATCAAAACTCGAAGACCAGTCTATACCTTAACTCATGTCAAACTTTAACGCAGTAGTGCTTACACGCTGTATGCCTCTGCATCGGTACATGCTACGACAATTTATTATACATGAGACATTCTACCCAATATATATACCTTCTTATAAAACTCATTGTTGTTTGCTGGTAAGCGCATGGCAACTTCAGAACAGCAGGACAGATTTTTTTATAATATTTATTAGATAACATTTAAAGAACAAACTTAAAGTCGATTACTATTTTCCTATGAGACAGGACGTCGTCTGCTCAGATCATCTAATACAATAATAAAACCGTTGAAGCCAAAAAGTCAGGTCACAGGAAATATGTTCACAAAAACCAATTACGGGTGTTGAGAAAGAGCAACAGACAATAAGTAACCTATTAAGATATAACTATGGTAATAAATGCGGCTTATTTTCGTTGGCTCTTTTAACCTCTAATCGCTCTCGACACCTGCAAGGATTATTCCTTGTAACACATGTTTAGAGAGCGCGACAAAGATTTAAGGGGCTGTCCATTAATTACGTGAGATTCGAAAAGAGAGGGGAGGGGGTTCGGCAAAATCACGAAATATCACAAAGGGGGAGGGGGGTGTAGTAAGATATCACGTGTATTAATTTTTTCGTCAAACTCGATAGGTACTTTAAAATATATCTTGATATACAATATACATAGTACAATTTATGTTTTTCGCATGATTACACTATTCCATTAATATTATTTTTATACCGGTCAAATATAACCTGCAACCTTTCCGTCTAGACTTTTTATCATGGTCCTATTATTTAAAGATAATATTCCCCTGTATTTAAAGATAATATTCGAAAAATTTTAAGATTATTTGTAAGTGCTAAAAAATACACACTTCACCACTAATATAATAAAGAGGTAAGATACGTATTTTTGTTTTTTTTTATTGTTGTATGTAACGAAGAAACTTAAAAAAACTACTGGACCGATTACAAAAATTATTTTGCCGTTAAAAAACCTACATTGTCACTCAGTAGCATAGGCTATATAGTATTTTCAAAAAAGTTAGGGATCCGTATGAAATGTCGATAATGTAACTCAAGCACTATATGGATACAAATCAGACTAGAACAGCGTTGAGAGTATTTGTTATTTCTTAACGCTGAAACATAGTTCAACGGATTAAGATATTTAATTGTATCTTGAATTAAATATTCGAAATACTGTTTTTAACTACAGACTATACTATATAGGATACTACGTATTCGTAACTTTCGGCCTCCTGTCTATGACATCTTAGACTTATTTTGATAATATACATTATGCAGTCTTTATTAGTCTATGCTACAAATATTTTGTAGTTTTTTTAATTTTTTTATTTTTTAGTTTAATATTTTGTTAAATTAATTCAAAGGGAAAATTACATGTGAAGTGGAGGCCTACGTTCACCAGTGGACATCGTCCGACTGATGATGATTATGATTACATATATGTTGAACCTGTTTGAGCTGGAGAGTCGATTTAACTTGGACGTTTTTACTTATTTATGACTGCGAGGATCATACTATACATAGAATTTCAGAGGATGACGATGTAAAACAAAAAGGTATAATAACAGGGTATAATTTATACCTATAATACCTACTAATTTATACCTTTTAAAATGGTATGTAAATCAATATACAAATATGTTCACACGATGCAATTGTTTGGTGGATAACTTTATTTTGTTAGCAGTATAACATATTAGAGGATTATATAGGTATAGATTAGATGTATACAGCGTGATAATAACCTCACAAAATCTCAGATAAGTTAGTTATTTTAATTCTGTCATGTGGCGAGAAGGGCAAGTCGTCCGCCTGATTATAAGCACCGCGCTTAGCTATGACAATTGCAGGAAGTTTTGCTCGTCTCCCTAAAGTAGTTTCAATTCTCCCAGTAATTCTAAACCTTTAAAACAAAGCCCTTTAAAACTTGAATACATTAATGCTGGCACACTGCTGCTTCGTGGCACTGCTGTAGCAACTGAGACTGCGGTGGCTATACTTAAACAAAGCATAACACATCTGAGCATAACAGATTCTTCTTCTGGATAAGTAGTTGACTGCGTATATCTTAATATTATATTACTAAGATTAAATCATTAATAAATATTATATTTAATTAATCGTTTATTATTATGTTATATTATATATATATATATATATATATATATATATATATATATATAATATATATATATATATATATATATATATATATATATATTTAACATTATATTCCATTCAAATTTGAACTAGATATTTAAAAATGCGGGAACACATCAGTGTACATGGGGCCGCGATTAACTATTGCTGGCCATCAATGGTAACTTCATTAGTGACCTGGTTGCACAGAAATTACTAACACTAACTACAGAGATAAATACAAAAATACAGAACATTTCCTCATTTAGAGTGTCATATCGTACAGGTCCTACTCAGTGGCTGTATGCATTACATTCCAGCTTCACACAACCTTGCGACACACAACTGGAGCATAATAATAGGAGTTTGTTCTATAATCTGAGGTTTTTAGATAGTTGAGTTTTTGTTCAATACCTAATAATTTTATTATTATAAGTACAATAATAATTCTTACGCTTTAAAACCGGCTAGGACTCGCGTAATATTTATCGGAAATATTACGCGAGTCCTAGCCAGTTTTAAAGCGTAAATGAACATAACTCGCGATAGTTTTCTATCTCAAAATAATAATTCTATTATAAATACCAATGATATAATAATAACGCAGAGCTCATCCACCTGTTTTTAACAAATGGAAGATCAATAATTAAAATCATAATTTTGGTTATGTTAACGTAGTAAGTATTTAATAATTAGTAAGTATGATATGATGAATGATGAATCATATTTCATGAAACTATAAACATCTTGCCGGATTGGTGTCTCTTTTTTCAATAGCTACTTACTAAATACTTACCTACTACTACCTACTAACATTACGGTTTCATAAAGGTTATATTTTTGGAAGATATTTGCAAAGGAATGCCCAAAGGTAGGTCCCCTTTGTATCGGAGTGTCCGATCAAAACATTATCCTAAAATAATTCAATATTTTTTCTCTCATTTGTCGATCACAACGTATTTTTTTCACCCTAGCATTAAAATTTATTAGTTAGAATAGAAGTACTATTTTAAAATATTATAATATATCATACACAGATGTAAAATAATGTGCACCACAAGTCTTCAAGTTGCCAGTTAATTAAAGTTCCCATTCTTTCAGTCAAATCTAAAATCGATTTGATATAGATTAGCTACATTTAAATTATTAGGCCTTTTATCAATAGTGTAGCTACATACCATACAGGTAATATTTTAACTTACGTATCTATTGCTCTATACTTTCGATGATACTGACGACTATTCTATGGACGGTTAAAGTATCGCGATACTGTTTATTACTGTCAAGAATATACAGCCGGTTGTGCCACTGGGCATGTGTGGATGTACCATAATAGCAAGCAAAACAATGCTATAATAAATATAAGTGGGTAGAAAATATATTTAATGCAATAAAGATTTATAGCAGCCACAAACTGTGACAGCGATGGTATACAATGGCTGCCTGAAAGCGTGATCTCCATACTTTCAAAGTATAAACGCTAATGCAAACACATCTATGCTATTAATTTCAGTTTCATATAAAATAGGTAATCATAACAATACCTACTACGGTAGCTTAGTATTTCAAATTGCAATACCATCTCTCAATGGTTGTGTCCCTCAATGGTGTATCGATTCCATCGATTTTCATATCGATATCCTAACTGATTTTTGTACGTTAGTAGAACAATTTGTAAATGCCCACCTGGCTCTACCTTCAGGTTTCTACCTGAAGGGCTCTTGAAAGGCATCTTTTCTATGTTTATCATCAACTTACTAACAGACGATGTAGTGGTTAAAAGCTGTCCTCACATTCGCCCCACATCTCCTTCATATTACTGTCAATGTCATTTAACTACAAAAAAAAACATTTTTACTATCATCATTCATCACTTTTAATTAGAGAAAATCGATATAGTAGGACTCGAGACTGGACTGTCTTTCTGATTTCCATCTGGTAACACTTACTTCTCTCTCTCTCTCTCTCTCTCTCTCTCTCTCTGTTTCAAGAATATTCTGTGCATATAATATGTCATGTCGAATGTGAAGTCATATTTTTATAACCGGAACACTACGAATAAATTATATACTCATTATTTATAACTTAAACATTAAATTACTCTGAATACAGGGTGAAAGTATGAAAAATTACTACTGGTTCTAAACTGAAACTATCAACATAAATCTATCAACATTTTTGAAAATACCTAATCAGGACACAATTTTTTTAAGGAGGACCTAAGTTTTGTAGTAAATAATGCTTTACACATACTTATTTACCTGATACCGTCAAAAATAACGAGTGCTTAACTGTAGTTATAATTTAGTAAAAAAAAGATAGCACACACAATTTTGAGCCGATATCTAACGTTTATGTTTGTCACTTCCTAATCTTACATCTGGTTGGGTATCAGCTATTAATCTCTAAAGGAAAGCATCAACACAAGTTTGCACAGTCATTCTTACTATAGATAGCTAATAATCATCAGCAATTTCGTCATCAACGTAGGTAAACATTACTTGCGTATATCTGCCACATTACATGCGTTCCTCGTCACGGTCACTACTCACTACAGATTAGACTAATAATATTTGAGGCTTGAGGCAAGTGAATGCGTTCAGCTCGTAGTTGTTAGTCGAAACCAGTTCCCGGCGCGGCTTGGACGTTCCACAGTCCACCCACACCCACCACGCGCTCCTCACGTGTCCGCGATCAAACCGTAAAATGAATCTTAACATATTATTATCAACAACCGTGTCGCTGCTTCTATTTATAAAATACGCCACTCCACTTAATATCCTCGGGATATTCCCCTACCAAGGAAAAAGTCACTTTTTTCAATTCAAAGTTTATTTACAAGAACTAGCCAACAGAGGACACAATGTTACCGTTATATCATACTTCCCTGATAAAAACTCACCGGCCAATTATCACGATATAGTCATCGGGGAAACAAAAATATTGGAGGACGATATACCAATACAAAAGTCATATGTGACACTACTAGTTACAGGATACTTCTTAGCACACTTTGGAAGTGATAACTGTAAGGCGTTGGTGGCAAGCCAGCAAGTACAAAACTTAGTGGAGAGAAAGCAGAAATTCGACGTAGTAGTCGTGGAACAATTCAACAGTGATTGTGCTTTAGGAATCGCCTATAAATTAGGAGCACCGGTAGTTGGAATGACCTCGCATGTGTTGATGCCGTTTCATTATGACAGGTTAGGAATTCCTAGCAATCCTGCATTTGTGTCTTTTCACTTCCTTGAAGGTGGAACCAAGCCGTCTCTGTACCAAAGGGTAGAGCGAGCGTTCTTTGATACTTATTTTAAATTGGTTTACAAGTTTATACAATGGAGTGACCGTAACACGCTAATTGAACAGTTTGGAGAGGTTCCTCCACTAGAGGATCTGGCTCGAGAAATAAAGTTATTACTGGTTTACCAAAACTTTATATTAACTGGATCCAGTTTGCTGCCCTCTAATGTCATTGAAGTCGGGGGCTACCATGTCGCTAAAACGAAACCTTTAACTGGAGTAAGTGTACATTCAAAATCACTAAAGTTTAATATATTTGTTTTGTCATTAATTTGGTAAATTATGGTTTATTGTGTTTACAATTCTGTAATTTGCTTTAGCACCTGAAAAAATTCATTGACGAAGCAGAACATGGAGTGGTTTTCATCAGTTTTGGAAGTATGATCAAAAGCTCTACGATGCCTGCAAATAAACGACAGGCAATCCTTGACGTAATCAATAAGCTACCACAAAGATTCATCTGGAGATGGGATGACAAGACCTTGAATTTCGATAAAAATAAACTTTATACGTCTGACTGGCTGCCTCAAGTTGATATCTTAGGTGAGTGCAATAGATGTGATTTGCAGCGGCCAAAAAGTTAACAATGGAAATAATTTTAACAAACTTATTAGTGTGTATTAAAATGTATATTTGTCTGAATACTCAAGGACTACTAAAGTATTACTAAAAAATTTAATCACGTTATCACTCTTAATTTTCGGCCACAATATCTCATTTCATTGTGACGTCAGTAATATAATATACGAAAATAAGGTATAATATATTCATAACTCTTTAACAACTGCATAGAATCTGATGTAAAACATCGTCAGGGAACCGAGTTAGCAAGGGGGAAACATGTTCAAACAATAGATAGACAACACGTTATGGTAATCATTCATTATGTATTCGTATTATTAGATATTTACCACTTTATTGTACACATTCACCAATATATATATACAAATTCAATTAAAACCTACTTTAAAAAATACACAGTTATCATGATGCTGTCTTTTGAAATGAAAATTGAAAGTAAAACAAAATCTTGTAATGTAAAATTTGAGAATGAAATACATAAATCTCAAAATGGATAAGGAACAATGTTTTTGTTTCTACTTTTCAGCCCATCCGAACACCTTGGCATTCATGTCCCACGCAGGAATGGGCAGCACTACGGAATCTATACATCATGGTGTACCAATGGTTGCTGTCCCAGTCTTCGGAGATCAGCCTTCCAATGCTTTCGCTGTTGCAGAAAGTGGATTAGGCGTCTATTTGGAGTTTAACAGTTTAGACTACGATGGTCTTCTAGATGCCTTCAAAAAAGTTCTAGATCCAAAGTAAGTTTTTGTTATGAACCTCTAACTAATAATTACTAATATACGTTATTATATTCATTTATATGCACAGCTGGTCCAGCTTTTGATGCTTGTCGTAGATCGTAGTAGATATGAAGGTGACGTGCCGTTGTTAACTCCAATTTTGTTAAACTATATATGCTCAAGTCAGTGAAATAATCTAGATAATTAGGGAAACATCTACCAAAAGAAAAGTAATAAATAATCATATTTATATCAATATTGCAACTCAAATAACAGTAGTCATGATGTCTGGTTTCCTTAGAGCGTGAAATTGAGATTTAGGTACTCTTAGTACCTAAATCTCTAGTACCTAAAGTTACTTATGTAACAGTTTGATTAAGAAAATAATAATATTATTATTTTCGGTATCTCTATCAAGCTCCATCAAGTTACGAGCGTTGAGAAAGGTATTTTGCAAAAATGTTTAGTAAACCTTTCTACATGCATAAACCTGGTTTACCTATGATGAAATGCTACAGATGGGAATAGATGGAAAAAGACTAATAAAACAGATATATGTAAAAAGGGAGAGTAAATGAGACAGGCAGAAGGGGAAGACCTTGAAGAAGACACATAATGATAAAGTACCTATTGGTGAAAGGCCAGGTTTAGGTACTCTTGAGTAACTTAAACCTAAAAGCATGTATGAAGAATATATAACGTAAAGCCAGTAAACGTAGCGAAAGAGGTACCTATGCGAGTTCTGAAACAGGTGTGACAAAAATGCCTGTGTTGTTAAAATTCTACAAAAAGCTTAATTGTTGATTACTAAGTAGGTAATATTATTACTACGGGAGGAGACGAAGTCAGAGAATTTTCTTTCTGCCATCGAGATGTTAATCGTAGGAAGCGAGGAAACCGATTTACTACATGATAGGTCTCTTTTATACATGATGATACCGTCATGGTACCACCGCAGTCGCATATATAAATAAATAAATAAATAAATAAATAAATATTCCACAACTATCACACAACGCCATCTAGTCATTTTTTGTTTCATTTTTTTTTTTATTCTTCGTTTTTTTCATCTAATCATTCACCATAAAAAATGCTTGCGCACTCTTTATATATAAAGAGTGCGCAAGCATTTTTTATGGTGAAATGCGCATAATAAGTTAAATTACTGGGCTAATGTAATGAGACTCATAAACCTATGTGCCAGGCCGACGAGTGCAGTTCAGTGCCATGCAAATCTTAAGTTCTAAGGTATGGCCGACATCGCCACAAGGTCATGGGCAAACGTGGTGCCTACCATTAGGAGGACTATTTGCCAACCTATCCACTTGTTAGCGTTAACAAAAAATAAATATCAACAAATTGGTATAATCATACCGAATATTTATGAAAGCAAAGATCGGATTAGTTTTATTGTTATGTAGGTACAAACTTACAATACAAAAAACACTAAGCATGGTATGTTCAAAGTTCGGTTCACATAATGCAATTGCAGACAGCACTATTTTGCACGATCATTCAGTGCCACTACTAACTTTTAGCGCTAATTTCGTCGCGCCAATGTTCTATCAATGACACATCTATATTGTCAATGATTGGCATATTATACACGTTGGGAATAATATTCTGCCTGTGATATTTTGATTTTTACCGTAATTTGTTTGTGTCAAATACGGATGTATTGATAAGTAGATACTTACCTTGTTATCGATCATATGTGTATAAAAATTATCGTTAATGGACATAATAATATGAAGATTTCGTGAGTGAGAGCCACACAGACTATATGATAAAGAGAGACATACACTTAGTATGTAAACCTAAAACTTATGCATATACCCTAAACCTTTCATTTAGCCTAGATTATATGACACTGGCAGATAAAGGTAAACCAGTATTTGGTTCCATCCGATAGCAAGTATGGAAGTGATATCGACGACTTATACGATCGTCGAATTGTCGACAGTATAATCGATTATTATGAATTGTTTGCATTCCTCAATGCGTCCTTGTATCATTTGAAGATTTCTACGAGCATTTCGCTCTTCTACGATCAAAAGAAGGCCGAAGTCTATTTTTTTTATTGAATTTTAGCTGCGCCCTGCGTTTACACCCACATGGCGATGGATGATGACGATGTTGATGAAAATTATCCTATGTTTTAATTCAGCGCCCCATCTACCTCCATGCCAAATTTCATCGAAATTGGGCCAGCCGTTTGAGCGTAAGAAAATAACAAACATCCATTCATCCATAAAAAAAAACCTTCTTAAAAAAAATCCATAAAAAATCCATAAAAATGATCAAACGCAACTAAACAATAACCTCATTACCGTCGCCTGTCGATAAGCTATATCGAGGTCGTTTTCAAAGCTGACAAAACAACCGTTAAAATCGATTAAATAGACGATTTCAAACGTAATTTAACAGTTCCATGCTAGGGTTATCGTTATAATCGTAAAAGCTTATCGAATTTGTCTACCGATCGCTTTATCTTGTTACTTATATGCAATGATCGACAAAAGATCGATATAGCCAGTTTTTTCGAAGTATTACGAATTCAAGACTCAAATTTATCGATTGGTAAGTTCGGTACTTGCACTGCTGTTTCGTTATAAATCGATATTTAACTAGAGAATTAGACTGAATTAGATTGCGAATCTTCAGGAACAACCTAAGGTCCTAAGCAATCAGTGCAATGTATCCTGTTAATACTGGATTTAGCCTATTTCTTTAATTTAATTCAAATCAAACTCTTTAGGCCGTTGAGTTTGAAGAAGTAATTCACTCATATCCTCACTGAATGACAAAATTTGACAAATATATATAATATGTGTAAATATATAAATACATATGACATAATAATTAACAAATAATAATAATATTTTCAGGTTTCGCAAGCATGTAAAAGAAATATCTCGAGCGTGGCATGACCGCCCAATGTCTCCTCTAGATACAGCCGTCTATTGGACAGAGTTTGCAGCAAGGAATGCCAACTTCACCCTAAGAACAGCTGCTGCTGACACACCGCTCTACCAACACTATAACCTGGATATCGCAGCCATCCTGATCATAATCCTTTCCATAACAGCATACAGTCTCAAAATCTTACTAGCATTGATATTCTGCAGATCTAAAGATAAGTCAAAAAAGGCGAAACGAGCATAAGCATGCCAATAATTAAAAAGAGGTTATAAGGTACTAGCTGCGCTCCGCAGTTTCTCCCGCGTGGTTATGGATGATGATGATGATGAGTATAAATCACATAGAGTATAATAAACATAACGTATGTTACTCAGGCATAATGTAGCTTTATACTCGTGAAATAATGGGGATCTTTACTGCCAATTTATCACGCCAGATGGCGCATCGTCGGGATGGCCATTGAAACCTGTCAGTTCCATTCATTTTGTAACCTTACATGCAGTAAACAATAATTTTCTCCAAATATGCCTTTGTGTGCTGTACCAATATGATGTACATTTATGGAGGATGTAATAATAACGGTGTACATTTATTTTCCAAAGATCCACTATAAAAAAGTGGTTAATTTATGTTGAGTCAAATAATAATAATAATTAAATTACAACTAAATAACACTCTAATCTAAAACAGAACACTGTTAACCGTTTGCGTACCAGAGACGTACATTAACGTCCATTTCATTCATACAGCTTTTGTTTTAATTATCACGGTATATGAAGGATTAAAAGTAAATAATTAATTAGATAGTGGGTACCTCTGAACAAGATCTGCTTTCTTTCCAGTTATCTTTCCTTCTCGATTTTTTAGTTCACCTTTCAATTTTATAAGCTTCCAGGTAGCATACGTCTTGAAAGTACCGATGGTTGATCGGTTTCAAAACAAACAAAAAAATGATTCCTAAAAAAACAAAGCGACACTAACATTACAGTGGCCATCTCGCCGCTGGCGCCCTCTGCGTTGAGCTTTGCGTGTGGATCCCCATTGTTTGAATCGGTAAAGTACGAGTAGTTTTACGTCTATCCATTACAAACAATCATATATATTTTGGTATATGTCTCTCCTCATTATTATTAGAGTATAGAAGAGTTATACGAATAATGTGGCCTAGTTTGTAACTTGCATATTTCAAAATAAAAAAGTATTTATTGTGACATAACTATAATAATTACACATGGTAATGTGGACTTCTTTGTAGATATTGACGTCTTCTATAAAACTGTAGTACGTCACTTTGCTCTATTGTTAATAGCATAGACTAATATTATAATATGGTCGATAGTTTCCGCACCGTACGCGATTAAAGGATTTTTTTGGTATTTTTTCTCACCTTGGGTTACATTATCGAAGTTTTCATACGGATCCCTAACTTTTTTGAAAATACTATATAGCCTATGTTCATCAGGGAAAATGTAATGGTAAAAGGATTATTCTAATCGGTCCAGTATTTTCGGAGCCTTTTCAATTCAATCCAAACAAATCTTTCCTCTTTATAATCTACACTTAATATTATAAAGAGGAAAGGTTTGTTTGTTTGTTTTTATTGAATAGGCTCCAAAACTAGAGATATATAATAACTCTGCTGTTGATTATTCGTGGTTGTAAATAAGGCTCGTCAATCTAACCTCCCTATAATGAGGACGTCACTTCGAATAACTGCATTTACATAATTGATTTTGTTATTATTTAAGTAAAAAAAAAAATTTTACATACTTGCTCATAAAGCGGCCCTAATTTCATCGCAATTAGGCACATAATGACACCTGTAATCAAACTGTGACTTTTCCATTGCTATTATTCACAAGTGAGTTATAGAGATTTTTTATTTTATTGGTTGACTTGCTTTGTTCTTAAATAAGTTTCGATACAAAGAGGTCGTGTTCAACAGTACAAATAAATTAATGTACCATTGCTTGCTCATTTCATGCAACTTCGTATTTAAATAGATAATTTCAACTTGTACGTGTTTAATAAATAAAACTTTCACTAAACTTTTGTTTTCTCTGTAATAAAGAAAACTTGATTCCCCATTTTGTACGTGTCTAAAACGCTATCCGCGAAAAGCAAAAAAGAAACCTCATTCTTGTCTATGACCGATCACCATTTTTAGATGCGCGCGCATTGGAAAACTGATTAATTTTTCCCGCCATTACGAATTTTACGAAAAGTTTTTCTCAACTCGTTTTCACTGTTGAAATTAGATATTTATTAATTAAAATGTCTACAAGTACTAATTACGAAGAAAATTATTTTTGTTGTACACCGCCCGATATAAGATATGAATCCCTTAACGTTATAGAAAGTTTACTACCTGAAAACTCTGAGGAAAAATATCTATTAGCGTACCAAAATTTCATACAATAGCAAAACAACAAGAAGCAGTATTTTTCAGGTAATGTGTTCAAGAAATGTTTTATAGTATTATTTTCTTTACAAGTGTGTTGAAAAACGTCGTATGATACTCGTGTGTATTGATGATTACCGTCCTCGGCTCTCTTAAGACCCTCACCTGACGGCTCGGGGCTCAATGGCGCCTCAGCGGTAATCACCAACATTACACACTTGTACCATAATGTACTATTACATACTTTAATATTACTTCATTATATTGTAACAACATTAAGTATAGCATTTCGTTAAATATCAGGAAGCTTAGTTGTCACCTTAAATTCAACTCATCCTTTATAGCTTATTGTGGAGGTACCCTAACGACTTCGCCAGTACGATAAAGCATCAAATGAAGGAGGATTGCTGGATTAGACACATAATAGATTTTCTATTGTATCTGCTTACTGATAGTGATACATGTGGGAAACTAAAGCTTGTCTACGAATGTCATATTGTATCGAAGCATTTAATGTTAATATATTGAGTAAGTATACCTTTTTTTTAATTTACTGATGTCATTGTTCTCATTAGGTGCCAACTTACTGTCGTATTTTTATATCTCATAAATTTTCAGCAAAACCGTCTGGGCACGCACATCGATAACGAATTTTATATATTCACGTAGAACTCGACAGTACTTTTTCCTATAACAATACAAATTTACCAAACTTCATCAAAATGTATAATAAATGTGATAGTTTGTAAGTGTATATGTTTGTTTCTACTTCACCCTGAAACGAGTCAATGGATTTGGGTGGAAATGTGGATGGGATGGATGGATGAAATGGAGATAGATTTATACCCTAGATTAACACATACTACTTTTTAATATGCTAGGCATGATCTCCGTCCAGCTTTCACATTAAACTAATATAAAAAATCTAAAGTTTGTAAGAACCTTAGTCTGCAACCTTGTTCCTTCTTCATATACACGTTTCGAAACGGATAGCTGTGCCTATCCTGTGGGGTGGTCAGTTTCCGTAGAGCATAGCTAGTAATATATTACTTATTATCGTTGGTGGTCTACTGACAAAATACCCCGTGGTAAAGATATTCTACGTGGTGTTCCGCTGGCAAGTAAAGAATATTAGTACCTACTTAAAAATTTTTATACTTAATATATTTTATTTTAGTAAATATTATATTTAGTAATATTATTTGTTGCTTTTCATTCCTTCCTTCGGTAACACGTTACAATATAACAAATATTTATACTAGCAAAGTCAAAGAAAACTTTTACGTATCTATTACCAAAGATTACATACAATCTTAAAGAATTATTATACTATAGATACAAATCATAGAGTAGGTATCTACCTAGTTTGTCTAGAGTTGCGATATTGCTGTTGTAGATGATAATATTATTATACGGTGGTATAATATCTGCGTGCCACTAAAGATGAGACTTGAAAAGCCACGTGATTTCACTTGCGCAGTAAACAATTTGTAGGTCTCTTTAGTGGAATGAGGTCTGAGGTGGGAAGGAACTGGGCGTCATTGGGGCAGCGGGAAGCGCGGTACCCCGCTGCACATGCGCGTTAGTTGCCTGTCGTTCTCCTCACCCCGTGCACGCCCCACTCCACTCCGTAGTGCAGACTAGTGCAATCTCCTTTTATGCATTTGTGTAGTGTTGTATTTGAGGGCAACTTTGTGAAAATTATTTACGGCGTGACTTATGTATCGGCGATCGAGGAATTGAATAAAAAATACTTTATTTATTAATTACAAGCAGTTGTTTACTACAGGAAAGTACTAGCAAGACTAACTTACAAAAACAATATTAACAATAAACATAAAATTAACAATAAGCACTTTATGACGTGACAATGGTCGGTCGCAGCGCAGCGTCAGCGGGATTCCTATGGTTGGACCGTGGTAACTTCTCCATCCTTCAGAGAGAAGCTGATCTTACAGCTTTCCACGATGTTGCGCCTAGGCGCACAACAATCATTTTGTGCATCCAACTGCTAGCAGTAGGATGCACAAAATGATTGTTGTCCAGCTGGGAGTCGCCATCAACGCAGGCCATTCTATGATCTCTTCGTCTTTTAAATCTTCAGCTCTGTCCAAAAGTTTGTGGATGTTGTCCAGTTCCAGGTCTTCTAGCTTGAGTTGATATTTTATAGCTTCCACTGGTACGATTTGTTTGTGGGGTAATGGTATTATTTCGTTGATAGCTGTAGTTATGGTATGAGTTTGTAGGGTCTTCTTCGTAACTTCAACGCGGCAGTCTTCAGTCAGTGTAATAAGATGGATTCCTGATGTTCTTCTGTATGAAGTCTTGGTCCCGCATTGTGCTCGAATGACCTCTTCTCTAGTCAGTATTACCAGCCAGGTGTTATCTCTTATCTTCTGAAGTTTGTTTTCTGATAGGATCATTTTCGCACGGGTACAATTGGCATCCTTGTGTTGGATAAGAGATATTACGCAGTCTTCCGATGTCTTGATCGGCTTTGTGTTGAGCGTCTCGCAGAGGTTCACACCGTCGGCAACGGGTTTGCAGCTGTCATCTAGGTAGGCGTACTCTTCGCTTCCAAGTGCAAGGTATTTGGATTTAGGAATGATAGTGAGGTGGTTGGTATCAGGGATTGAGTAGAGGTGTATTAGATCATATATATTTTGATCAATGGAGGGGATTTGTAATATGAATGTTAACGAGTGTTGTGTACTATACGCTTTGACTTTAATTGATCTTTCTAGCTCGTGAATATTATTAAGATTAATTTCGGTTATCGGAACAAAGTCATAATTTAATTTTAATTGAGTCAATTCTTCGATTAAATTTTGTGCGCTTATAATACTAGGGTGCATAACTCCTAACTGGGAAAATGTCATTGCATCTTCCAATATCATTAACTTATCTAATATAATTTGTAAACTAAAATCTATCTGTACATATATCTAAGTAATGTAACTGGTTAGATAACTCATCCGTTGTTATTGTTACATTTTGTATGTATGATGCTAGTTTTCTTTGATTATCATTAATTTTATCTAACTGAGTTGTGAATTCTTTAACCGTTCTCTCTGCAATAACTAAGGATTTCTTTTGTGAATTTTGAATCCTACACACTTGACTTCTGATTCCTGAAATTTCAGCTTCGAAATTAAGAGCATCTTGATTGTCTAGGTTGCCAGTGATGGACTTTACAACCGAGCCTAACCCGTTAATAAGGCCACGTTTTTGCCTTACATGTGGAATTATGAAACCGATCTTTTTAGATATTAAAGATAAGCTATGCTCAATCTGATCTTTATAAGAGTTTTGTAAGGCTCCTGACTTCGAAGTGGGCTTTTCAGATGATTTAGTACTTGCAAATAGTGCCATTAACTTAATAGCTGTTAGGTGTAGATATGTTATATTATAGACACAAGCTAAGTTAAAATTATCTACTTGTCTGACGATCTGTCCTTGTTTAAGCAATAGGATTCCTTGTTCGTTACTGACTGGGTTAAAAATCACGTCTGCTGCTGCGTGGAGCACGATGGCTCCGGCGGTGAAGGCCCTGGAACAAGGTGAGGCCTTCTTAGGAGTTTGAAATGAACCCTAATAGATTTAGAGTTTGGGTGGTTACCTACTATCTCGGCTACGTTATTAGGATGGAGGTGAATAATTTTATACGGACCTTTGAAAACTGGCTTCGTTTTATCGTTCCTTGCTGTCTTCGCCACCTGTTTGCAGACTGTCTCACCTACCTTGAAGGCTATTTCTTCTGCTTCTTTATTACGCCTGGCTATCACCTGTTCTTTGTTCTTAGACATGTACGCTGCTACACACTCCTGGACTGCTTCTGCATTTGACTTGTGTTTCAGGACGTAATCTTGATAAAATTCTTTGGGAAAATATAGCTCTAGAGGGTTTCGTGACGCTGTATGTCCATATAACAGTTCTTGCGGAGTATAACCAGTCGCGGAATGTATCGAGTTATTATAAGCTATTATAGCATATTTCATTACTAGCTGTATGGGGTCGTCTTTATTAGTCATACGTTGGATTCTTATTATTTCGGCTAGGGTTGAATGCAAACGTTCTACAGGGGAGTTAGAGTTAGGGTTGTAAGGTGTCGTAAAATGGATATTTATATCATGTAAATCGCATATTTTCTTAATAACGTCATTGTCAAATTTACTGTCTGAGTCAGTGGTGATTTTCTGAGGAAGTCCGAGTACAGCGATAACGTGCAGTAAGGCTTCGGCTACATGCACGCTACTAGATGCGTTCAATGAAATCGCCTGCGCAAATTTTGAGAAGTTGTCTATAATTTTTTTTTTTATAACAAAATTGTCTATAATTGTCAAAAACGTGCCTCCACCTGTCGAGTATATGTCCATAAATAAATGTTCCATAGGCTTTCTTGGTGTCTCTGTGAGAGCTAAGGGAGGTTTTAAAGGATTTCTTTCTTACTTGGCTTTTAGACAAGTGTCGCACTGATTAATGTACCTTTGAATACTTAATAACATATTAGGCCAATGATAATTTCTATAAAGTTGTTTAAGAGTTTCTTGAATTCCACGATGGGTAGTTTTGCCTTCGTGGTATTTCTTAATAAGTTCTTGTTGTTCTGACTTATTTTCGACTAAAGTAACACGTGTAGTGCATCTTATGAGTTTTGGACCTCTTTCGTTAAATATAGTTGTATAGACTCTAGAAAACGCTAAATACAATTCGTCATTGTGGAAATAGCAGTGAAACACACGATCAGCTATGGTATGTTCCTTTAAAAACTTTATTATTTCTTGTTCAGTGTTGTTTATTGGGATAACACGTCTTTGATAACTGTACGTGAGTTCGTTGACCTATCTTCTACTCTATATACTGAGCCCGGGGTAGATCTTATGTGAAATTGTTTTAGTTGTCTGTCTATTGCATCTGATAGAATGGGGATACCATTATTTTCATTATCTGGTTGAGTGTGATTAGTGCTGACTAATTGTTCTTCGCCTATTGTTACTATTGTCATACTATCTGACGCCTGATCGACTGGAGGTTGTAGAATAGTCTCTGTATCCATAGCTAAATTTTCAATCTCGTTTCTATTATTCCTACCACTCGTACTTGCTATTGGTATATCTTGAATTTCTGTTACCGGTTCCGGTTCGATTTCGTCATGACTTTCCCTGCGTACATTTTCGAATATTCTACCTATAATTTCGTCATCGTTATTATCTTCGAAGTTGACCGCTAAAGAGTCCATACTATGATGGTATATCTTTGCCCTAGATAACGCGTCCGCGTTTGTATTTTGACGTCCTTTCTTGTACACAACTTTATAATCATACTCAGCTAGCTTTAAGCGCCAGCGAGTTAGTTTTGAATTCGGGTCTTTAAGCGACATGAGCCACGTGAGAGGTCTATGGTCTGTATATATTGTAAATTTGCGACCATAAAGATAGGGCCTGAAGTATTTTATTGACCACACTATTGCCAAGAGTTCTTTTTCTATGGTAGAATAGCGGGACTCAGTGTCTGATAATGTACGTGATGCGTACGCAACAGGCTTGTCAGATCCTACTTTGCCTTGTGAAAGCACCGCACCTAGTGCCACATCAGATGCATCCGTAGTAAGGATGAACGGTTCGTCAAAATCGGGGTACTGTAAGATGGGGTCGTTCGTGAGAATTTGTTTGCATTTATTGAAAGCTTCTAGAAACTCTACGCTATGTATGACTTTACCACCCTTCTTTAAACATAATGTCATTGGCTTGGTTAACTTTGCGAAATCCCTAATAAATTTGCGGTAGTAACCAACGAGTCCTAAAAAAGACTTTACTTCCTTTTGGTTCTGGGGTAAAGGGAAATCAAGGACAGCCTTTATTTTGTCTCTGTTAGGCTTTAGTCCTTCATCAGTAAGTTCATGACCTAAAAAGTTAACTTGTTTCTGAAGGAACTCTGACTTATCAAGTTGAACTTTGAGATTATGTGTTTTAAACCGATCAAACACTTCGCGTAGCCTCTCTATGTGTTCTTGCAATGACGTAGAAATTATAATGACGTCATCAAGATACGTATAAACATTAGTTAGGCCCCTAAGGATGTGATCCATTAAGCGTTGGAATGTACTTGGCGCGTTTTTTAAACCAAAAGGCATGCGCAAAAACTCATAATGCCCGCGTTCGGTGGAAAATGCTGTTTTCTCCACATCGTTGGGGTGCATTTCGACCTGATGGTACCCACTCGCGAGGTCAAGGGTAGTAAAATATTGAGCGCGTCCAAGTCTATCTAAAATGTCATGAATGTTCGGTAATGGGTACTTGTCTTCAACTATCCTATCATTCAGTCTCCTATAGTCTATAACAAGCCTCCATTTAACTTTACCTGATGCGTCTGGTTTCTTTGGTACAATGTGTACTGGACAAGACCAAGGTGATATACTTTCCCTAACGATACCTTGTTTCATCAAGTCGTCAATTTGTTTACGGATTTCAATACGTTGTTGTGGGGCTTGTCTGTAACTGCGTACAAAAATCGGTGTTTCGTCTGTTAATCTAAGTTCATGTTTGACTGCATGCGTAAACGTTAACGGTATATTTTCAGAATAGAATATTTCACGGTAACGATAGCACAACTTTATGATTTGACGCTTCTCTTCGTCATTCATGTGACATGTTCGAATTTTTTTTTAAATTCTCACAAAGTCCTGCGTCAATGTCTATTTTAGCTACCAATGAATTTAATTTAATAGCATCATCCGTAGTTTCAGAATAGACCTCCAACTCTATCGCACTCTTTTCCGGGATAAACTTATTTTGATCATTATAGTTAATGATAGATGTTTTTAAAGAGCCGTTTTTAACCGTTACGATAGCTGCGGGAGATTCTAATCCGTCTGACCAATAGTGTTTGTCCTGTATGTATTGTCCGTCCATGTAATGCGTTTTGACAGTTATTAACTTTTCGCATTTAGCATCAACTTTAATTTTCTGCAATGGGTAGTTGAAGTAGATCGGAATATTGGCATTAGTTGTACGTAATATGTTGCTATTTAAGTCAATATTACTTTTAAGGCATCTCAATAAATCAAAACCGATTAGTCCTTTATATTTTGGGTCAAAGTCAAATATTAAAAATTTATGTATTTTGTCCGTATTAAATGCTGGTGGTAGCGGGAGATAAACTACGTTATTATGACGCGAAACACTGTGCGCGGTGGCAATTTGAAAGGGTTCGTGTTCCACACAATACTCGAAAATAGTATTATATATGACGTCTGACGCAATAACACTCCTACTAGCTCCAGTATCAACTAGGAACTTACCTCCTAGTTCAGGCAACTCGATATACGGCAGATGGTCTCTATCTTGTAGGTTGATTTTTACTAGCTCTGATCTTCTTGGTTCCTGTCCATGTAAAAATCCTGTTGAAAATCCGCCTCAGGTTGCTGGTCTTCTTCCTGTGCGAAATCGCATTCCTCCTGTGGGTAATAACTATTATAGGGCTCACCGTTAAATGATGACTGGTCCTGTGTGTGGTTCTGCGAGTAGTACAGCTCTTCGACGGCAAACTGCGGTTTCTCTGGTTTCGACACGGACCTCATGGTAACGTCCGAGCTCTTTTGCGGTAGGTTTACCTGCTGAGGTACATTGAACTGCCGAAAGTTACCGCTATTGCCTCCTCGAAAATTACCTGAATTACCAGTACGTACATTAGATGCATTACCTGCACGTGCGTTGTTGGATGTGCGATTCTTCCAGGGTAGCATTGATTGTACCCACTGTTGTCTCTGCTCTGGTGTCATGTTATTTTGTTGTGGTACAAAATTTGGTTGAGGCTGGTGGAAGGCCTGAGTTTGGGGTTGAAACGCTAAGGGTTGCGACCCTCTAAAGTTCCTATATTGGAAACTTGATTGCGGAGGACCCCTAGAGATATCCTTTAGATGGCGCGACATAATTTTGCCTGTTATGAGTAAGCCGTGCCTCTTCCTGTCTAGCAGCCACAATCGCAGATATCCTTACTCCAAGGGAAACATGGAAATCGAGTTGATTGATATATTGTTCAATAACCATTTCCTCGTAATACGACCGATTTGCGTGTTTCCCTACTGAGTAGAGGGTGTCGAGCGTCTCTCGAAGTCGCCGTCCAAACGACTCAGCATCTTCATTTTTATTGCGGCGAGTTCTAGTGAGCTCTTGCATGACTCGAATTTCATTTCGCGGTTCTCCTAAACGTCTAACCAACGCGTTTTTAATTAAATCCCAGGTTGCGAGGGACTCCTCATACGCTATCGCGTCAATAGCGGCTCCACTTAATTTACTTTTTATTAAACATATGAAAGCCGGGTGCGAACTAGATGTTTCGTTCATTAACTTAATTATGTGCTCTACCTCACGTATATAATGATTCAGTAGCTTCGGGTTACCATCGAATCGCGGTAATAATTCTGCAATAAATTTAATATCGGCATCGCACTCTTTGAACGACTTAATGCACGTATCAAGTTACTCTATTGTTTTAATATTATCAATTATTTCCTTATAACCGAATAGGTACTAGCTTATGACAATGTTTATCTCGATTTTAGCTATAAACTTAAACACTCCTTAACAAACTAATCACATATAAAATAAGACAGGAAATATAGCAGGAAACTTGGAAAATAGCGAGAGTACTCACCAAACCAGCTTCTGCATCTCTTGTCGAGTCCTGAGTACCTCGTGGGGATAGCCAATGCTCCGGGTCTCCTCACGGTGTCCTTCTTAAACTTCTTGTGTTCCTCTGATGACCGCCTGTAGGTTCTTGAACACGGTTTGCAACTTGAAAATTGCCACTTATAGAGTCTGAAAGAGCTTGATTCTGAACTCCTAAGTGCCGTGAAAATACCGACTGCGCCACTTATGTATCGGCGATCGAGGAATTGAATAAAAAATACTTTATTTATTAATTACAAGCAGTTGTTTACTACAGGAAAGTACTAGCAAGACTAACTTACAAAAACAATATTAACAATAAACATAAAATTAACAATAAGCACTTTATGACGTGACAATGGTCGGTCGCAGCGCAGCGTCAGCGGGATTCCTATGGTTGGACCGTGGTAACTCGTGTAAACATATATTTTAAAAGAAGCAATGAAAGGTATACCCATTGTACAGCAGCCGCTGTACCCATTTGTACCTGCTTCATGCACATTTGGTACAGCGGCTGCAAAAAGAGGTCAAGAATCCAACTTTTAACCGATGTAGATAAATTTGACAAACACGCAATAAAAAAAAAATATTCATAACTTCCATGTTACGAACAAGGAACTGCTGACCCTTAATAAAGTTTTAGCAAAGTTGCGTGATGATATTGCCTGTCCAGATTCTAAAACCAGTCTATGGCGCATTTTGGCCTTAGTTTCCGATTAAGGAGAACAGAAAATAATAGAAAAAATCCATTATCAGACTGAAAAGAATTGAATATCTGAAAAAAATCACCAAGACGGCCGCCATATTGTACACTGACGAGTCTTACGTGCATTTCACGAATAGGTACTACTTCTAAAGCTTAGTCTGATGAATCGGATAGAGGGCTCAAAAAGCAATATCTAGAGGTCAACGCGTGGTTATTGTAGACGCTGATTCTGTAAGTGGCTTTATACCCAAAAACTTTATTGACTTTTAAATCAGGGTCAAAATGAGTGACTACCACGACAACGTCAATTACGAAACTAATCAAATTTGGCTTTAAACCCATCTAACTCCCAATTATCCCAAAAATGCCATCGTAGTAGTTGATAACGCCACGTATCACAATAAGGAGTATGAATCAGCACCAACCTCAACCACTAAGAAAGCTGATATGCAATTATGTCTTAAGTAATTCTCATCAATCTAAAGTAATTATTAAGTAATTCTTTACACTCCAGATATGCTTAAACCACAATTGTACATATTGATAAAAATACTTAAAGAGCAAGACATTCAGTATTGAGAAAATACTATTTGAACACGGCCAATCGAAATCGCTTGGGCTTCAATAAAAGGCTATGTGAGTACTAAGAATGTAGAACGGAACCTCAATTAACGTGTGATAGAGTTAGTAACAGAAAAAACAAACCAAATGGGACCAAATTAATTGAAGAATTTTACTACGGTATATCACAGACTAAGATACTACGTAGGTATATATTATCAGAGTAGGAGATTCATCCGATAGCGACCCGGGGGACTCAGGTAGTTCTTTATCGTCGTCTGACGAAAACAATGGTCTGTCAATTTCTAGAACAGGTGGTATATTTTCTATTGCTGTACCTGGTTGCAGACGCGTCCCGAACGATGATCTTCCCGTTAGTATATGATCGATCGAAAGTGACAATAATTAGTACAATCTACCTTTTTTTTAATCCAATCTAGGTAAGTCATTTAGAAATATACATTATTAAGAATTTTACTGTAAGTAGTAGGACCTATTGCTACACTCAATTCTGAATATCATCAAAAATCCCTGACTAGATACACAAATTATAAACACGACTGTACCTGCGCAGCCTTCTCACCACTGGGGTTCATCGAGTGTCGTCTTTAGTAGCGCGTATTATACACGCGTATTAGCATCAAATATAGCTGCGGTCACTCCTTTGATGGGCGTCATTTAAAATTAAACCATTAATATAATTAAATTTTCCGTGTAAACTACTTACTACGGTCCTTCATTGGAAATATATAATATGAAACAGACATTATGTATGATAGGATAAACTAGTGATAGATAAACTAGTTTGGAATAACATGGTTTGTTTATTGTTTTATTGTTATGGTTAATAATATAGGTATAATTAGTACACTTTAAAGTATTATAGTTACTTCTTAATCCCTTCATTATTATTGTTTCGTTATCCACCATAAATATGTGAGGGAAAAGACTGAGATTCTCAGCACATCATAGGTAAGGTAGGAGGTAAAATAGAAGATAATCTTAAATACTAATATACAATACTGATTTCTTAGGCTTCAGCAATTTTTTATATATTGAAATTTACAACTTTAATTAAACTGATTATAGCCTATAATTTTATATTATTTTATCCCGATGTTTGTAACACTTTTCAGTGAACATGGTCACGGGTAGACGGGTAGGGTCATAAAATACAATTAAATTGATGTAGAGTATGCGAGTGAAGTAGCCAGTAAAGTCAAGCAGTGGTGGTTCAATCGCTGAATAGTGCGCATTGATTAACCTTGTGCTACCACGTATCTGTGTAAAAATACAGTTTTCTCATTGCCCTTAATATGAAAAGATCGACCGGACATCAGCACAACCTCTGCAGTCCGGAGGTCTAATCGGAGGTGAATGAGGTGGAATCTGCGTGAGATGCGGAGGCATACTTTTAGGTATAGGTAAGTAAGTACCTGTATCGATACCAATGTCAGTCTCATCATACAAGGTGTCTCAAAAGAAAGTTTTATTCAATTTATGGGCGTTTTTCAAAAAAGATGTACATATGCAAATTTGTAGCGTCCAAGATTTTAATTGCTCATTAAAAAAAAAAATTAAGTAATTTTAATAAATAGTTTATTTACGTGTAGAAATATGATATTTTAGTTTATAAATGTAGTTATATAAACAACCTAACTGTCATAAATACGACATTACGATAAAAACTAACAGCAAAACTGTGTAAAATTTACATGTCCCACGCACATTTTGAAACTTTCAAGCCGCCATAAAAAAAACTACAAATTATTTAGCGTGCTATTTTAAGCTTTGATCGACGTATGATGGAACCATAAGTACAATTAAATGCTCTATACAGTCGAAATAAACAACAAAATAGCTCAAAATAATGTTTTCTTCTTGTCCCAGCAATATTGCTAACCCGGAATTCCGGTTATAGTCACGGTCATTTTTAGACACTTAGGAATTTTTTTGCACTAAATCATGGTTATTTATTTCATTCTGGCAACATTGGTAAGCATAACGTCATAGCCGCCATGTTGTTACCAACTCGTGTCAAAAATCTGTGCTTAAAAGTGTTCGCGTCACAGTGGTTCCAATTCGAAGTTCCAGATAGCAACACGATTTTATGAGGTAATGTGCAGGTTATTGTATTATTAACTGTAACACAATCACATTTTATTCTATGAAGTATTGTAAAATTAAACTAAATTAGTAATAAAACGAATACAACAGTTTGAATTATTGTTTGAAGCTAACAAGTAGAGGATTCGTCACATCAGGATAGTAACGTGATGTATATCCGGAATCATTTTGTGACGCACTGGAACTATTAAGCTGGGGATACATTTGATCGTGATAATAGCAAAAAAATCGCACTCGTAATTAATTGATGCTAAAATTAGCCATGTAATGGTGTGTATTGTAAATACTTGATTTTCTGTTCTCAGATTATTAACTTCTACGGAACGAAATAAATATAAAGGATTTAGGGTGATATGTTGTTTGTTTTACGTGGATACATACATATACCTATATATTAAGGTTTGACCGATTTAGAGTTTTATTTTATAGTTTTAAAAATAGGAATTGTGAGCATATTAGGCGGTTCAATACCTGACCAACGTATGGTATGTATTGGTACCAGGCAGCCCCTGCATAAGCGGCCTACCAGTACTTTTTTTACATAGGTCTCTGGGTTTGCAATATGTAGGATTTATATATTATATTTTCATTAATAAGTTTATTTTGTTAATATAATATTTGTAATTATTTCAGCTAACATGGCCCTCACAGCTGCAGAAAGGGCTAAAAGATATCGAGCGAAATTAAAACAAAACCCCGAAACCTACCTAATTAAAGTACCTAATTAAAGCTTATCTTGTAATGGCATGGCAAATATATGCATGATTATTTTAGTATACTTACAGATTATCATTGGCTATCAGTATCACATACAATACCAAGATTGTGTTCATTACCTGAACCATTACTTTTGAAGAATAAAAAAAATTTATAACCTCAGTTATTTGTTCTATACTTTTTAAAATGTTTTATATATTTTTTACTTCAAAACTGCCAATTAATTAAAAATATTATTTCATTACAATTATCATTTATTATATTAAATACTTACATTATTAACAAAATTTCTATAATTGTGTATATTAAACTTAGTTTATTCCAGTTAGTAACTCGAGATTCCAGATAGTCACTGTCCCTCGTTTTTACTAGACGAAAAATTAATCTAATGTAAGAAATCTTTACGAATATTTGTTAAATTCTTGTTATGTTGATCTTGCTGTTGTAGATTTATATTTTTGTAACATTTAATTTAACATTAACACAATCATAGTTAGAGTGTTAGATACAATATTTTTAGCCTCAAAAGTTCCTACTGTGACGATCTCGATAGAAAAGTTACTCTCAAGTGATGATTGTAGGCATTTTCTATAAGTAAAGATTTAGTTTTCCAAAGATTTGATGGTTACCTAGTAAATAATAATAACAAATGAACAAAACATTTAATATTTTATTTTTTATTCATATTTTTCTTCCGTGACGAACCGGAAACGATTCCTGTGAACCCTGACATTAAAATTAAGATTATGATAATGTTTTCAATTATATCGTTATATATTTGATTTTTACGCACTTTTGAATGTATATTACCCAATCAGACAGTTAAATATATGAATTGATATATAATTCCAAATTCAGTTCCGGAGCGTCACATGTACATCTTTTTTGAAAAACGCCCTTATTTAGCTTACTGCGTGAACGCAACGAATCCGAGAGGCGCAGGGGTTATGTCAATCAGTAGCCTGGGCCTTGGAAATTCAGTAGTTATGGAGCGTTACTATGAATTATATTAAAAAAACTTTGACATCCGATAATAGTTCCATAACTTGATTGATTAAGACTGTTTGTATGGGTGCTGAGCGTTGTTTATTAGAGATAAAATATGGAAATACAATAATACATTAACAAAATAAAAAAATAATTTGGAAGACTATAAATACTGAGACCGGCAAAATAAACCAAAAGACACTGCATGTTGTGACAATGACAATATCAGAACCAATAAATGTAGCAAGTACTTTTGATGATTTCTTCTCTAATTTACCTCTAGAAGGCATAAAGTCACTGAATTCTTGACCTAATGCAGCAGAATCTAGTCTTAAAGCTTATATTACGTACAAAGTACACAGTTTCTCTTTTAAATATACTTTAACTTTCGAAATTATAAAACATTCATAAGTTTCAATATAAAGAATACCGCAGACTTATTGGGAATGTCGGTAAAAATTGTAGAGCCAATTATAAGTTATATGGCTTCTTATTTGGCCGCGTATTTAATCTTTGTACCTATAGACAGAGGTATCTTTCCTGATTTAATGAAATATAGTAGAATCACTCCAATTTTTATGCTCAAGTGAAACCAGACCCATCCAATTATAGACCAGTATATATCCTACCAACTTTGAGTAAGATCTTTGAAAAAAATATGCTCAAACAACTTTTGACGCACTTCAACGAGGATTCAATACTGCACGAAAATCAGTTTGGCTTCACGAAAGCAAGATCAACTACGGATGCCGGTGTACATTTAAAAACGTATGTCTTAAAGGCTTGGGAGAGCTCATTGATGCTATTTGCGTTTTTTTTTATGATCTCTCTAAAGCACTTAATTGTTTGGAACATCATACACTGATTTGGAAACTTTTCCATTAAGGTATTCGTGGAGCTGCGCTTGATGTCATCGAGTCATATTTATCAGACAGGATGCAATAGGTTGGCATAAATGGTCTAACATCTTCGGGATCTATAATTAGGGTATGAGTTCGACCAGGGTCAACTTTGAGGCATTTTTGTTCTTAGTATCAACGATTTTATTAACGACTTGCCATTTATGGCCAACGTTCTTTGTGGTATTTTATTATTTGCAGATGACACATCTCTGATTTCAAGGTAGATAGGAAAGATATCACACTAATTACAGTAAATAACGCTCTATCTAGTGTCTCTAAATGGTTCTTAACCAATTTACTTCTGAATTCCGAAAAGACAAAATGTTTGAAGCTTTCTTTGCTTACTGTTCCATATTTGGAGTCCAACGTTACGCTTGATGGAGTCAAACTCGAAATGGACAAGACAGCTGTCTTCCTAGGCATTAACATTGACACAAAATTGGGGTCCTCATATAAATGCACTGTCTGGGAGACTATGTTCTGCTGCATATGCGGTATGTAAAATAAGTGAACTATAAACAGACGTTTCTACGGCGCGGTTAGTATATTTTGTATATTTCCACAACGTAATGTCATACGGGCTATTGCTATGGGGTTCAGCGGCTGATATAGATATCATCTTTATCCTACAAAAGCGTGCTATTCAAGTTGAATACGAAATGGTTCCCCGCTAATCTTTGAGAGACTTAGATCGATAGATAGAAAACTCTTTATTTGTACACTATAATAAGATATAAAAGAGAAAAACATACGATAGAAAAAATATAACATAAATAACACACAAAAGGCGGTCTTATCGCTTAAAGCGATTTCTTCCAGACAACCTTTGGGTAGATAGAATAGTATTTTCAGGACAGTGGTGAATAGACAATAATGAATATGTACCTACAAGTCTAATATAATACAATATAAGAACATATATAATAATTATAATAGGTAAGTGTCATTTGGTCGATACACTAGAATCTAGTTACACTGAATATTTTTTAAACAAGTCATTTAACTTATAGTCCACTATAAATTAAACATTATTTGAAATTAATAAATATTAACATCATGTCATAAAAACACATTTAATTTGATTTTGTCAAAGTCTCTCACAATCAATGCCCTCTCGCCCAAACTTGCCTATCAGGCTAGCGGCATTCCCGCGTTGTATGGCCAAGGAAATGTTCTGCACAAGATAAGTGTCAAAAATAGATTTGAAATTTTAGCAAACACCAATCTGTGACAGATATAAATTTTTAATTCGATCTTTAAAGATATTTAATGAGGGAGAATGACGTACTGAAACTGGCAAACTATTCCAAAGGTGAACTGCCTGCACGGCAAATGGCGCATTGTAGAACGATGAAGAGTGAGGTGTTTTTAGCGCCAGTGTTCCTGATGATCTCAAAGGCAGAGAATCTTCTAAGTAAAGAAACTGAAAACGTTCTTTAAGATAGCCGGGGGTGGATGGATTGTACAATATATTGTACAGCAGGGTCAGCATGTGAGTTTTCCGACGAAGACGTATAGGTAACCACTTGAGTTTATGACAAAATTTAGAAACGTGGTCATATTTGCGAAGTCCAAATATGAACCTAATACAGAAATTTTGTAAGCGCTCAAGTTTATTTAATTGATCTTCTGTAAGATCTAAGTAGCAGGCGTCAGCATAGTCAAGAATCGGGAGAAGAAGGGTTTGAGCAAGTGTAACTTTGGTTGCAGTCGGAAGAAAGTTTCGCAGTCGCTTCATTGCCCCTGCAGAAGCATACAGCTTGCGACTGACAGCCTGGATTTGTGGACCCCATGATAGAGAATCGTCCATAATTACTCCAAGATTCTTTACTTCTTTACTGTAAGGGATTGTAACTCCGTTAAAGATTACTGAAGGTAATTGAAGCCAATTAATGTTGGATAGCATACGGGAGCTGCCTAGTATTATCACTTGTGTTTTCATTGGGTTAACTTGCAGGCAAAATTGTTGACTCCATTCTGATATGCGTATTAAATTATTATTGGTTATTTGGATAGACTCTGCCAGTTTATCATAAGGAGCCTGGGAATAAATCTGCAAATCTCTGCATAGAGAGGTGGTAGGAACACGAAAGATTATTAGAGATAGAATTTATAAAAGAAGCAAATAGTAAAGGAGAGAGAATGCCGCCTTGTGGAACGCCTGCTGTTGTGTTACACCATGAAGAGTACGAATCTTCAAGGCGAACCCTTTGCCGGCGCCCATACAGATATCTGTGAAAGAAATCAATTACAGTTGGAGATATGTTCATAGAGCGCAGCAGTCCTAGTAGAATGTCGAAGTCAACGGTATTAAACGCGTTGCTGAAGTCAAGGAGAGTTAACACAGTTAGCTTCTCTTCTTCCATGCCAAATCGAATATCATCTGTTACCTTGACTAAGGCAGTAACAGTGATGTGGGCAGGACGAAAACCGGATTGAATAAGTAGGTTATTTCTGGTGATAAATGAATTCAACTGGTTGTGTATAAGGCGTTCTAAAACTTTGGAAAGGAATGGAAGGATTGATATAGGAGGAAATCAGGGTGAGATTTAGAATTCAGTTTCTTTGGTATAGGAATAATTTGTGCGTCCTTCCATATCGAAGGAAATTCACCGTTTGTTATAGAGCAGTTGAGGATATGACACAGGATGGGGAGAATTATATCTAGGATTGGAATTATCATTTATTAAAAGAAACAAATTTTTTTTTTGTCTTTCATGTTCGTAAAAAATTACATAAATATAAGTTAAACAGTGATCATCACCCTTTTAATACTAGGAATTAGAATAGGATATCTGTACCTACTTTTAGACTCAAGAAGACTAATAAGTCGTTCCTAGGAAATTGTGTGCGTTTTACAATAAAATCCCAAGACACATCTAACTGATTTCAAAGAGGAAAAACTCAAGTTGATTGTAAAAACGTTTTACTAAAAAAAGCATATTTGATACTCGTATATTTTATATATATGAAGACAAAGATGCTTGGAATACTCCACTTCTGCGGCAATTTGTCATCTGCCACCCATAAAATGTAATAATAGTAGTACCTAAGTACTACTACTCGTATTATGACATTTTATGGGTATAAGCTAAGTAGCAACATTGTAATAATCTATAGGAAAAGAAAGGCCCTGACTTTCGTGCCGCTTCTTCTCGGTAGGCTCTATATATTTTGGAAAGCGGCGGTAGAGTCTATAAAGTACATTATAATGAATAATTAACGTTCATAAGTGCGTCTTGGATGCCTAAATTGAATAAATTATTTCGACTTTGACTAATAATAAAACAAAACCTAAATTCTCGCAACGGTTAAATAAGTGTTGTAGAATATAATTCTACGAGCAACGTAAATCTAAATACCTACTATCATAAAATTTATCGTTGATTAATTATTGATTGTCAAATATTAATTAATTACCCTTACTGCTAATAAAGAAAAATATATTTTATCTTTAGCCAAACAGTTGACACATTATCTCACTAGGTAAGTACCTAGGTAGGTACTGTGCCTAGAGATAGCATACTAATCAAGAACGTTATATCACGACTCGCATAATTTATTTTTAGGCTGGCCTCATACATCCGGAATGGCTCTCTGGAGTCATAATCTGAATTCATATTATTAATTCATAAGCCCGGAATACCATACAAAATCAGTATGCTCCACACACATTCTGATTTTTCACATTATTAATTTCTCAGATCGGTCTATAAGAATGATAGTGACAAGCGTTCTGAATTTCGGATCGGAATATTTTCACACTTTGTAGTGTTGAAGTCGGTTCCATTTTTTTGGTAAAATTTTATTTTGCACCCTTTCTATGTTTAACTATTACAGTTTATGTCACAATATATACATTTTCATTTTGAAATATGCAATAGTAACGCCGGTAGAACCCAGGCCACATTATTCGTACCTTGGTATTAATTCTTATGTACTCTAATAATAAAGAGAAAAGATATATGATTGTTTGTTTGTTTGTAATGGATACCCGAAAGCTACTTAACCGATTCTAACAATTCTTTCACGAGTTTAGAGCTTTTTTTTTTTTGAGGGGGAATTGCTGTGCACATCCCTTCCGCCACGGGGGTGACGGAAGGGAGCGTGTGGGGCTCAGACCCACTAAAACCCCCCCTGAGCAGTGTGAGCAGTCCTCCGCCAAGGTGGGCCGAGACAGGGTCTGGTCAGCTGGCAGTCACCATCTCGCCCCAGCGGTAGGCCCGGATTGATCTTAACCGGGCCTCAGCGCCTGTGAAGGGATGACCTTGCTCACCAAGGTCACCCCCTAGACGTGTAGGGCCGTGCAAACCGGCGAAAAGTCCCCCGACTATTCGCCAGTGACCCCACTACGGAGGAGGGAGGAGACGTGCAAACCGTCTCCTCCGTTCCCCCGGTCGTCTGCGCCGGAGCGGGTCAGCTTGGACATCGTTCTCCCTGATCCGCTCCGCGGCCTCCTTCTGCGTCATCACCGCTTCGCAGAAGGTGGCCACCGCCTGCCACGCTCTCTCGCTGCTGAGCATGAAGATCACAACGCTCGGCAGGGAGAGATCTCCGCCTATTACCGCCGAAAGCGTGTGCCGCTGCGGGCCCCATGCAGCACACACTTCCAGCGTGTGTTGCGCCGTATCCTCGCGATTTGGTGCACGTATTTTCCGAAACATCCATGTCCGGAAAGCACTTGCACCAATCGGAAGGTCAGCGAACCGAATCGCCGCCTCACCCACCTCTGGAGGACTGGGCGGATGGCCTCCACCGTCCACTGCCCAGGGTCTGGTGGAGCCAGGTCCTCCGTCCACCGCCGCAACAAGGCAGCCCGCGCCTGCAACCGCAAACGTGTAACCTCCTCCCACACTGGAGCGTCTCCACGGGATCTCCTCGCCGCCACGAAGTGATATACTTGACGAGTTTAGAGCTACATTATGCCTGAGTAACATACACTATATTACACTATTTGATTCATCCTCCTCACCATCCATCACCCCGTGGGTAAACCGCGGAGCGCAGCTAGTCATATATTTTACTAGAACGGCACACATACTGGAATCGGGTTATGAATTATTTCAGTTGACACTGCAAGTGGTTAAAATCTGGACCTGCTGCGATCTGTTGGCGTGATGCCTGACACGGAAAATTTAATTTAGTGCGTCGAAAGCCGTCCTTATATATATGGGACAATTTCATTGAGGATTATCACGACAGGAATAAAAAGACAAAAAGGGTAGGAAATTTACAAAATTTTAACTCCAAAATGGGAAACAAAAGACAAAAGAAAAATAAAAAGTATGTTCAGAAATAATAAAATTCAGTCATCACCACTGTTTGCACACATTCAGTGTTTGCGTTTGCATTTCTTTTTTCTACCGACTTCCAAAAAAGGAGGAGGTACTCAATTCGAATGTACTTTTTTTATGAGTGTTTGTTACCTCATAAGTTTCGACTGAATGAACCGATTCTCAAAATTCTTTTTTTATTTGAAAGGTGGTTCTCGGGGTCCCATTTAAATTTCATCAAATTCGGTTTTGTAGTTTTTGAGATACACTCCAATAACTGAATACAATGGAAGTCAGTATTTTTTTTTTTTGAAATTGTACTTATTATTACGTAGAGTCAAAAGCAATGCGATTAGTTTAAATCCTTCCTATAGGAAGGATTTAAAAAGTATACCGTGATAATTAAAACAAAAGATTTATAAATGAAACTAACGTATATATACGTCTCTAGGACGCAAAGGGTTAAAATCTTCTAAAAAAAAAACTTCTTCCAAAAAGACGTTAGCATGTGCCGGGAATCACGAGACTACTGAGCAATCTGAATTTCTATCTACATCTACACTAATAATATAAAGAGGTAAGATTATTTTTTTGTTTGTTTGAATTGAATTGAATAGGTTCCGAAACTACTGGACCGATTAGAAAAATTTTCATTAGGCTATATAATATTTTCAAAAAGTTAGGGATCCGTATGAAAACTTCGATAATGTAACCCAAAGTGTGGAAAAAATCCAATAAAAGTCCTTATAACGGATACGCTGCGGAAACTATTATAGAGCAAAGTGACATACTACAGTTTTATAGAAACTGTCAATATCTACAAAGAAGTCCACATTACCATATGACTAACTATTACAGTTATCTCACAATAAATAATTTTTCATTTTGAAATATGCGATAGTAACGCCGCGCCGGTACAAACCACGCCACGTTATTCTTGCCTTGATATTAATCCTTATCTACTCTAATAATAAAGAGGAAATATATATAAATGATTGTTTGTTTGTAATGGATACACGTAAAAACCATTTAACCGATTCAAACAATTCTTTCACGAGTATAAATCTACATTATGCCTGGGTAACATACGCTATATTTGATTTATCATCATCATCATCCATCACCACGCGGGTGAAATCGCGGAGCGCAGCTAGTAATGTAATATTAGATAATATGTGTGAGGCAAGATGCCGGTATTCACGTTATGAATCCAGAGAGCCATTCCGGATGTATGAGGCCAGCTTTACTAAGTAGTTATACTATACTAATATGGAGGATCAGAGGAAAGAGAGTCTAACCATAATCAGAGGTATATCAACACAAAGGAGACTTTGTTCATATCACTAAAACAAAAAGAACTCCATGTAAACAGCAAAGAAGTAAAATAAAGACATTTTAAATGTCATCCTCAAATGCTTTACACGCTGCAAACATGTTACAAAGATAATTTATTTTGTTTCTTTACAATTGGACCAAATCAGCAAATATGAGTTGTTTACGTAATAATAAATAGCCGTCTAAAGGTGGCAACAATTAACTAAAAATGTATGTACCATCGTAACACTTCAAGGTAAGTTCAAGTTCGTTCCAAGTTACATAGATAATTGATTTTTCGGCTATTTCAAAAAGATTCAATGATAAGACAAGAATTCGTTTTGCCGCGAAAAATGTGGCCCAGCAGCAGCACAACCATCTTCTCACGATTCCTTCATAAACAATTATCAATCATCTGTTTGAAACTAACCCTCTTTCTCATTTTGTATACTGCTAAGTCCCTTTTTAATTTTGACTAAAACAGAACTAATTAAGCTCTTAGTGCTAATTTGCTGTTGGCAGTATAATTAGCTTAAATCATCCGGTTCAGAGTCAGCTTACTAGCTGACCTATGGCGTACATAGTAGATACTACTATGTACCCAATACAATACTAGTAGCTCGTGTGGCCTACAGAATACGATGTTACAGAGGGCGTAGCACAAACAATTTGCGAAAAAGTGTTCGTATGGTAAACGTCAAAGTATCACGCTTCGGCGTACAAACTATGAGTTATCTGTGTCACAGTTGCCCTAGATAAATTACAGTTTGTACTGTTTCACGGCAACGACAAGATACGTACTTACACAGTTATTCGTGCTAGGCACACAGAACTCCATTGGTAAAATTTGTTTTACATGGTCGTCTTTCGAGCAACATTATCATCAACTTTAGACTTAGAGTCTAGTATTTATTACGTACTCTGTAGAAGTAAAAAACTTTAAAATCAATGTCGTGCCCATCAATTAGTACCTACCACTTGACATTTCCGTTTAGGGCCCTAGGCTCAACTGCGAAGCTCAACCAGTTGAGCCGTTCGGACTTTTTTTTCCCGTAGGCTCAACTGGTTGTGCCTAGGGGAAAAAAATGTGCCGAAGGCTCAACTGGGACCTAGATTAAAACACGAGGCTTAACTAGTTGAGCCTTTTGAACTTTTTTTTCCCGTAGGTGCAACTGGTTGTGTAGATATATTATATCTTACCTGTGACAGCTGTCAAAATGACAGTTGGTGTCATATTTTATGATTTTGATTTCACACTTAGATTAAATTTTGTTTACAATTAGCACCGATATAGCTCTTATCTATGACACCTGTCATAGTGACAGTTGACGTCGTATTTTATGATTTTGATTTCATACTTAGATTACATTCAACTTAAAAATAGCACCGATATAGGTCTTAGTTGTGACAGTTGTCAAAGTGACAGTTGATGACGTATTTAGTGATTTTGATCTCACACTTAGACTATATTTGGCTTAAAAATAACACCGATATAGGTCTTAGTTAGGACTGCTGTCAAAGTGACAGTTGATGACGTATTTAGTGATTTTGATTTCACACTTAGATAACATTCGACTTAAAAATAGCACCGAGATAGGTCTTAGCTATGACAGCTGTCATAGTGACAGTTGAAGTCGTATTTAGTGATTTTGTTTTCACACTTAGATTATATTCGACTTAAAAATAGCACCGTTATAGGTCTTAGCTATGACAGCTGTACATACTGTAATACGTCATCAACTGTCACTAGGACAGCAGTCCCAACTAAGACCTATATCGGTGTTATTTTCATGCCAAATATAGTCTAAGTGTGAGATCAAAATCATAAAATACGACTTCAACTGTTACTTTGACAGCTGTCATAGCTAAGACCTATATCGGTGCTATTTTTAAGTCGAATGTTATCCAAGTGTGAAATCAAAATCACTAAATACGTCATCAACTGTCACTTTGACAGCAGTCCCAACTAAGACCTATATCGGTGTTATTTTTAAGCCAAATATCGTCTAAGTGTGAGATCAAAATCACTAAATACGTCATCAACTGTCACTTTGACAACTGTCACAACTAAGACCTATATCGGTGCTATTTTTAAGTTGAATGTTATCTAAGTATGAAATCAAAATCATAAAATACGACGTCAACTGTCACTATAACAGCTGTCATAGCTAAGACCTATTTCGGTGCTATTTTTAAGTCGAATGTAATCTAAGTATAAAATCAAAATCAGAAAATACGTCATCAACTGTCACTAGGACAGCAGTCCCAACTAAGACCTATATCGGTGTTATTTTCATGCCAAATATAGTCTAAGTGTGAAATCAAAATCATAAAATACGACATCAACTGTCACTATGACAGCTGTCATAGCTAAGACCTATATCGGTGCTATTTTTAAGCCAAATATAGTCTAAGTGTGAGATCAAAATCATAAAATACGACTTCAACTGTTACTTTGACAGCTGTCATAGCTAAGACCTATATCGGTGCTATTTTTAAGCCAAATATAGTCTAAGTGTGAGATCAAAATCATAAAATACGACTTCAACTGTTACTTTGACAGCTGTCATAGCTAAGACCTATATCGGTGCTATTTTTAAGTCGAATGTTATCCAAGTGTGAAATCAAAATCACTAAATACGTCATCAACTGTCACTTTGACAGCAGTCCCAACTAAGACCTATATCGGTGTTATTTTTAAGCCAAATATCGTCTAAGTGTGAGATCAAAATCATAAAATACGACTTCAACTGTCACTTTGACAGCTGTCATAGCTAAGACCTATATCGGTGCTATTTTTAAGTCGAATGTTATCTAAGTATGAAACCAAAATCATAAAATACGACGTCAATTGTCACTATGACAGGTGTCATAGATAAGAGCTATATCGGTGCTATTTGTAAACAAAATTTAATCTAAGTGTGAAATCAAAATCATAAAATATGACACCAACTGTCATTTTGACAGCTGTCACAGGTAAGATATAATATATCTACGCAACCAGTTGCGCCTACGGAAAAAAAAAGTTCAAAAGGCTCAACTAGTTAAGCCTCGTGTTCTATGACAGGTGTCATAGATAAGAGCTATATCGGTGCTAATTGTAAACAAAATTTAATCTAAGTGTGAAATCAAAATCATAAAATATGACACCAACTGTCATTTTGACAGCTGTCACAGGTAAGATATAATATATCTACACAACCAGTTGCACCTACGGGAAAAAAAAGTTCAAAAGGCTCAACTAGTTAAGCCTCGTGTTTTAATCTAGGTCCCAGTTGAGCCTTCGGCACATTTTTTTCCCCTAGGCACAACCAGTTGAGCCTACGGGAAAAAAAAGTCCGAACGGCTCAACTGGTTGAGCTTCGCAGTTGAGCCTAGGGCCCTAAACGGACATTTCCCTGCTCAACGGCAGTGCAACAACAGCAAGAAATGTGGTTAAAAAGGTCACCCTAAAATGTTACTTAAAATCCGAATTATGTCTTAGCTAACTGGGGCGTAGGTATCAATAAGCACTTATTCAATAATCAATAATTGTCACAGTAGCACAATAAGTGGTTGTTATATTATCTAATATCTGGCAGCCTTTGGCTGTTTCTTCAGCGATATCTATTGGACAGTTTAACAGTACCATCCAACCGAAAGAAGCATTATTTAGAAATACTTAAACTTTTGTATTGACATCGCAGCCCTTGTAATTTTTATAGTATTACTTTTTAAAGCACTAACGCCTGCTTTAGCGATCTCAAACATTGAAATTTATAGAGAGAAAAATTCCATCCTCGGACGGGATTCGAACCCGCGTCTTCTGACTCTCCGTGTCAGACGCCATTGACCAACTAGGCCACCGAGGTTCTGGTCCGTGCATCGAATTTTAACTCTCTATTTGACTAACCGTCTTGCGGGGACGGAGCGACATCTATTGGACAGTTTAACAGTACCATCCAACCGAAAGAAGCATTATTTAGAAATACTTAAACTTTCGTATTGACATCGCAACCCTTGTGATTTTATAGTATTACTTTTCAAAGCACTAACGCCTGCTTTAGCGATCTCAAACATTGAAATTTATAGAAAGAAAAATTCACATCCTCGGACGGGATTCGAACCCGCGTCTTCTGACTCTCCGTGTCAGACGCCATTGACCAACTAGGCCACCGAGGTTCTGGTCCGAGCATCGAATTTTATGTGACTATTTGACTAACCGTCTTGCGGGGACGGAGCGACATCTATTGGACAGTTTAACAGTACCTACCATCCAACCGAAAGAAGCATTATTTAGAAATACTCCGACTATTACTCCGACGTTTACTTATTAGGTAGTTAAAAGTTTGATGACGAGTTAAAAGTTGAAGTTAGTCATCAAACTTTTAACTAGGTATCTAAATGCTAAGATTTTTTCTTTTTTTCTGCTGAAGGAGGAAGTACACAATTTGACTGTTTTTTTTATGTTTGTTACCTCATAACTTTGGATTGGGTGAACCGATTCTCAAATTCTTTTAAAGTTTTTGTTTGAGAGCTGGTGCTTTCTGTGTGGTTCCAATTAAATTTCATCAAATTAGGTCCACTAGTTTTTGAGTTACACCCTAATAACTGAATAGAAAGGAAGTCGGTATTACATTTTTCGAATTGTACTTGTTTTAAATTTAAACTATCTAAAATCTTTTATTTAAATAGTCTAAAACCTTGGTAAAGAGATATATAAAAACAGGTGTGTAAAAAGTGGCCTTGCGATAGCAATTGCACAATTTCAACATTGTATGGCAGCATAACATGAGTCCTATTTGAATAAAATTTTCCCAAAAAACTTAACACGGCTTCAAATTATATTTAGTTATGGTTCTTGAATTACAAACTTATTTTACCACATTTTTCTTTCTTTCTTCTTTAAAATGCGTTAGTACTTATGTATTACGAAAAAGTGGTTTTGCCGGACACGGGCAATAAACGGCACGGTACCTAGTTCTGGAGTTATAAGATAACACACTCAATTTCTAAAAAGGTTGGCTCTTGATCTAAAAAAACTAAAAAAATCTGCTGTTTATTGGTTTTGTGGTAATATTGTTTCTGATGTACCGATTTTGTAGTCTCTAAACTTTTAAATAAATGGATACAGAGCTGTGGCCCTAGCACGAAAAGCTGGGTAAATGTAACGTGACGTGTCGTTCACGAAAAACAATACAAACTGCTTATCTAGGGCAACTGTGACAAAAATAACTCGAAGTTTGTACGCCGAAGCATGACGCGTTGACGCTAACGATGCGAATACTTTTTCGCAAATTATTTGCGCTACGGCCTCTGAAGACCGAGGTTTCTGGAGTGTACTCGTAGTAGGAGAGGCCTATGTAGGACGCCAGTTAACCAGACGACTTACCTCTTTGTTTTATACTTCATCATGCTCCAACTGATGTTTTTTGTACATGCATTATGTTTATTGACTTTATTTTTACCAGTCTTCAGGCATCCATTCAACTGCATTTCTCGCCTAGCGTATGACAAGTGTACAAATTAAATTCTTTATTTATATTGTTACAGAACATCTAAAACAAAATGGCATGCTGCTGCAAGGGTGGTGGAAAATGTTAGTTTACTGAATACCAAAACAATGCTTTTAATGGAGATAATGTATTTACATGAAATATAACTATACTCGTACTGGACATACGATTTTACTTAGGGGACGTCGTGTTATTTTTAAATCACTAGAACTGCATTCAAAGATTTAAAATATCTTTCGTCTGTAGGGGGAACTCCCTAAATATGAAATAATGCTTGTATGTTTTTATCACGCTATCTTTAATTCCAATTACAAATTACAATGAACTTTGTGTCATAAATTATTAAAGGGGGAGACCATCACATTCACATTTAATATTATTATTTATGTAGGTATATTTTTTAAAGCTATAAGCATACTTATGATTATTATATTGATTATATTGTAATATGGTTGGGAATCGAAAACAACTTTAATGCTCAGGCTCTTGGCGAAAGTGAAACTTATTGACTGGCAAATGACCTGCCCTGTTTACCTGTTATTAAACAAAATATTTTTCATATTTCAGCAAATAAACCATCAACTAGCTGCTTAGGACGTTGTGATCTACCCAAACACAGATGTCTATACAAAGAAGACGTAAAGCCCGGACCCGTCCCCAAGCATATGGGATGGTTATATACTGCAAAAGACTCCCCTGAACACCAGGTTAGCCATCCAATAACATTTTAATCAATGGCGTAAAAGTGAAGTTTTTCAAAGCAATAGGCTCCCCGCATAGAACAATTGCGAGATTATAGTATTTTTAAACGTTTCAGTTAAGATGCGGGTGGCGTCCTGGCCACATTTCCTGCCCGGTGCTCAAAAAGATCGAACAGCATAACTGCACGAGGGGCGGGCATTGCGGAACTTGTAATTCATCCTGTAACCGGCCACCCTCTTTCACACCTTGCTGCACACCATCAAAATGCCTAGCTGTATGCCCATCAAACCCATCCTGCTACAAACTGCCTGTATGCGGCAGCGGCCAACCTCTCATCAGAATTATAAGACATGGAGGACAGTATAGTATATGCACTAAGCCATCAAATATGACCAGCGCCCCGTCTGGTCCGTACCCATTGAAATACGTGCTCAACACAGACGAAGAAGACAAGAATAATCCAATCGCAAAATTCAGCATCGAAGCCAAGTTCAACGACTACCATTTCGACTATACGAGCTCACAGGCTTCATTCGTTCTAGACTTTTCTCCTCCAGAACAAAGATGCTATAAGAGCTGCCCCAGAAAGTAGTACCAGCTGAAATTATATAAGAGTAAGCCCTATAGCATTGTAGTTTAATAAAAGCTTTTTATAATATACTATAACTTGCCCATGTTGATTGATAACATATATAAATAAATAAATAACAAACATATATCTTTTTAAAAAAGTTGTTAAATCTATATAACAAAGATATTGAATTAGATAATCATGTAACTGAGATTCTACTAGTCTATAATAACGGTAAAACGGTAAACTACTCTAACATTGGCCGTACTTATTGATTGAACTGTTAAAGTGAACTACTGAGAATAGACGTTTACGTAAGCGGTGAAATGAAGAGAAGGTTAGAAATACGAAGATTTGATAATTCACATAGTTACTTACAAACCCTATATAGTAATAATAAAAAGATCTTTGGTAGACCAAGGAAATCAATTGTTTAATCCTACCTACTACCTGAAACTAAACTCATTGGCGTGTTGCTTAACAACGCTATCTATTGTCAAGTAGCTTAATGGGGGATCCCAATAATCTATCTATCCACAGTTTTCCTTACTATAGATAGAAATATGACATAACGTTCGTACAAATAGTGTCAAATATCTATCTCTAGTAAGGTAAACCGGCGATAGATAGATTACTAGGACCGGCCTTTAGTGTTGTAGCAGTTTTTCAGTGCCTAAAACACGAATAAAACGACGTTTTCTACAAATGAAACCTACTCGTAGCTAGATCGACTTATCGCCCCCGAAAGCCCCTGCATAGGTACTAAGTTTCATAAAAATCGTTGGAGCCGTCTCCGAGATACAGATTTTGCACCTAGTTGAACTTATAGTTGAACTTAGTAGAGCAGACCATCTACATATATATATATATATATATATATATACTTAAAAACAAGAATTGTTCGTTTAAGGTATTAAATGTGAATGATGCTCATCACGCAAACGTGACTAAATGGTTTTGAATGAAATTTGGTAGGTAGGTAGTTGGATGAGGAACTGGATTAACACAAGTTTTCATTATTATCCATTACCACGCGGGTTTACATTACATTACCTATATCTCGTTCAGCTAGTTACGACTTACTATTGACGTCTTTGACAGTCAATAGGTATAGCTTAGATCTAAGCTTTTCGATTGGCACATGGCATTCTCATGTATTGAGCAAAACCGAGGGCAAAGTACTTAGACCGCGCGGCCCCGTGTAAGTAGAACGTCATCGCGATAAATAGGCGATAAAAGTGGGAAGAGGCGATGGGTGGGGGCGGAGGATGCTTGCCGGCAATTATTACGTGAGTGCCGGCAGAGCGCTCACGGTTGGCAGTTTTTAAATGTCATTGTTTTCTGTTGCGTAGGTACGCTACCAACAACACGTAGATGCGATGTGTACGTGTTTTGTTGAGATGTTGACATCCCTACACGCGTCTCGCGCCAAACCTGCGTGAATGAACGCTAGTAGGGAAGACGTTCTACTTATAGATATTTACTTACTTTGCCGGGGGTCCACAGTCTTTGCTCAGCAACTTAATAGGAGCCACCTGACAAAGCGTGAAACAGTTCACTGTAACACTTGTCAAAACAAGAGATTCTTGCCGAGTATGAGGATTTTTGCTGTTCGTTTGCTGCGTTGTTTGTTTGAGGATTGTTCTGGACTCTCTCTTGGCAAAGGTGCCAAGTAGACACTGGCGATACATCGAAGTGTAAAGATGGCTTTATAAACCCGCTACGAAGACCTTCTAAAAAGAAGATCAGCGTTCTAAACCAATCCAGTTGCTTCAGGGTGTAAGACAGGATGATATCCCCGAAACTCTTTACTAATACACTGGAGGACATGTTTAAAACGATAGACTGGAGAAGGATAGGAATCAAGAACGGCGGGTACATCTCACACTTACGATTCGCAGATGAAGTACTTAGTCCTTTTTGCGGATCCTCGGGAGAGGTACAACAGATGCTTACTGGCCTAGCTAATGCCTCATAATAAAACAGCATTGTAAACAGCATGAACATCGAGAAAACAAAAATTATGTTTTTCTCAAACGCCATACCGAAGCCAATAATAGTCAGGGGAATACCCATCGAACTTGTTAATATGTATGTTGTATGTACCTTGAACACCCCTTTAAACTGGGTAGTAACAACCTTGAGTTTGAAGTTGACAGGATTCAATCGGGCTGGCAGCATTTAGTATTTAGGTAACTTCGTCAAGCCTTTTCGTCGCCCATCCAACGAGCGTACAACTCGTTATGACGTACGGAGCTGACATACGGACATTGACTGGTTGACCCTGGTTCATAAGTTCAAAGTCGCTCAACGAGCTATGGAGCGAGCGATGCTCAGAGTTTCTCTAAAGGATCGAATCCGAAACGAGGTGATCCGGCAGAAAACTAAAGTAACTGACAGCTCAAAGAATTAGTAAACTGAAGTGGCTATGGGCTGGTCACATCAGTGTTGTAGAACCAATTACTGATGTTCGGGAAGACAAGACGGGTTCTCGAACGAAGACCACGTGTAAGCAAGCGTAGCGTGGAACCTAACCTTTTTTCTGTTATTATTCTGAAACGAGACTCGTCCTTACAGTCTTTTATATCTTAAAATTTTAAAATAAATAAACATTAAGGGCCTTACTTAAAAACGTTGCTTAAATTTAAATAACGTCATTTAGTACGGCGCATAACATTTTTCCTTTGCGCTGGGGGGCGTTTCGTACCTCAGAGCGCGGTTGTTTAGTTGTTTTCTAACTCGCTCTGAGGTACGGAACGGCACGGTTGTTTTCTAACCTCAAATAGACTTTGACAAATTTGACATTGACAGACCACTTGATCCTTAACCTAATTAGAGACCTAATTTTTAACTTTGAGACGAGAGAAGAAGAAGAAGTTTGTTGTAGTCTGATTGGTCAAAGTTATGTCAGATGCGGGTTGCAACCTTTTACCGATCGAGTTTGATGGTTAAAAAGTTGCGACGCTCCGAGATTCTGAACGCTCGAGTTAGAACAACCGAGTGCTTTACCCTGAGGTTCGGAACGGCGTTAGTGCGAAAAGTTGCACTCCGAGTGCACTCCGAGTGCGCTCTCACCGAGGTTCTGAACGCGGCCCAGTACTAACTATCGTCACTTAAAATTTAGCAGCGTTTATAAGTAAGGCCGTAATATTATATAACATTTGCAGTTGCTTTTTTGCGCCTATTAGTATTTTCGTCACTGCAGTGAAGTGAGAAGTTTTGTGTTTCGCTTGACAGCAAAGTATTTCTGCGTAGGTACCTGTGAAACCCTCGCTATGCTATGTATTATACACCTAATTTGTATAATTACCACAAAAAAAAACAGCACTATATGCTGCTGGTACTTAATACATACATGGGAAGAAAATTTAAAACAACTTTAAAAAAAAAAAAGCCACATAATCATCAATATTTGGTCAAACGTCTAGATTGATTCACACCTACAAATTTTATTCTAGGCATTTCCACTATTCATTAAGATATACTGCGCGCGGTTTATGCATGAAACTTAACACCCCTACATAGAAATGTATTCATTCATTCATAACATTCGGCAAACTCGCGTCCTAGCTCGTTAGACCTGGCCACCGGACCAACCCCGCACCCTCCGCCCTGCCACCGCGCGGCCTTTGTTTCTTCCGAAAACGAACGAACGAAAGCCGAAAGTCGACAATCTCTTTCACACCGAACGCTCGGGTGGGGGGTGTAAGAAAGAGTAAGAGAGATATTTTTTCACTGACGCGAATCATGTGTTTTCATTAATAAGTTGTACATAGGCATGTAGTATTTTTGTTAAGATGGTGTCCATACTTTTAGATGGAATTTTCGAAAACTTTAACAATTAATAATTATTTCACTGTGAAGTAATAAAAAAATTTGACTACATATCTACAATGTATTAACACTTTTGCACCGCCCATTTTTTTTGGTAATTATACAAATAGGGTGTATATTCACTCGCTTCGTTTGTGGGTCAATCCTAGGATCCTTCGCTTGCTCAATACATGTACTGTGCATCATGTTCCAATACATGTACTCACACCAAAAAACAAGTTTGCAGCTTTGCATAACAAATAACTATTATGATATATACTTAAAAATACCGAACTACGAGTATATTACGAATATACCTACGTACCTATATTCGTAAAATCTGTCGACTCTAAATTGGTGTGATCTGGTAAGGGTACCGACAAGTTACCTTTTGGCCTAGTATACACATTGTAAGGATAAACGCTAAGTTCAATTAATTAGACTCAATCTAGTAACAATATTTTATTTGCCATTAATCGGCAAAACAACTAACAAGATAACATAAATAATCAGAATTTTTACTAGAGAACTACTTAGCTAGGGTTGCCAGACTTTTGTGCTAAAGCTATCATGTTCTCATTGGCTAGCATCTGGAACTCGTGGAACCTCTGGGACACCCTCTGGTTTGCACGTAGATACTTTTCCATGCAGTTTGTAGTGCATTTTTCCTAAGGTAAGAGGAAACATTATTTAATTAATACACTTAACACATACAGAGAAAGTACATTGTTTGGAGGAGTTGTAACATAATTTCATATGACATCATATCTCATTTCATAAATCCTTATTTGTATTGTATATTTTAAAACTGTTTCGATACGGGAGATTTAAAAATATAAAATTAAATTATGGAATGACACAGAAGGCGTAGGGGAAAAGGATTTTTGGATTGGATTTTGAGGATAGAAGAGGTATTCCTGAGAGAAAATAAATTATTATGGAGAGAAGATTCCGAGAAGATTTGGGACCCGATAAGTGGACCAAAAAGGGAGAGAAGAGGGATATCGGAGGATAGAGATTTCGCCCTATTTTACATGTGTCTAGATATCTAGAATTCGATTTGAGCATGATGATGTTTGGTGCATGGACCGACAGGATTTTTTGGTGGGAGGGGGGGTAATGCGCTAGTTTTCTCCGATAGATCCTATCCTCCTAAGTGTCACGGTAGTTTAGATATGTTATTTTTTTAGTTTTTTTTATACCATCCGGAATCTTGTCTTTAAGCCGTCATAACTTATTTGTTTGTGGTGTAATACCACAAAATAACTTATACTTGTATTCTGCAATGTATCCTTCATCATCATCATCATCATCTCAGCCGTAGGACGTCCACTGCTGAACATATGCCTTCCCATATTTTTTCAAAAGGACCGGTTGGAAGCGGCCTGCATCCAACGTCGTCCTGCGACCTTTATTAGGTCGTCTGTTCACCGTGTCGGTGGACGATTACGCTGCGTTTGTTGGTCCGTGGTCTCCATTCCAGAACCTTCCGGCCCCATCGGCCATCTGTACTGCGTGCTATGTGCCCTGCCCACTGCCACTTTAAGTGGCTAATCTTCTGGGCTATGTCGGTGCACTTTCGTTCTTCTACGGATCTCATTTCTGATTCGATCACGTAGAGAAACCCCGAGCATAGCCCTCTCCATACCTCGTTGTCCGACTTTGAGCTTAGTTATGAGGCCATAAGTCATCACTGGTAACACATTGGTCGAAGACTCTTGTCTTGAGGCACTGAGGTATTGTAGATGAGAAGACTTCGCGAAATTTCCGGAACGCTGCCCAGTCGACTTGGATTCGACGATTGACCTCTTTCTCGAAGTTGGATATGCCTAGTTTGACTATCTGTCCCAGGTAGATGTATTCGTCAACAACTTCGAGAAGGTGGGGTAGGCACAACATGGTCATTAGATATAATTTTCGTCTTGTCCATGTTCATCTTAAGGATTTACCCGTTGGGAAACTCGATGGAGGCCTTCGAGCATTGTACTGAACTAAGGTCCTCCATGGATTCTGCCATGACTACAATATCATTGGCAAATCGTGGGAAAATAAATAAAGTAAATAAAGGTGATGTACTCGCCGTTGATATTGATGCCAAGTCCTTGCCATTTCAAGAGCTTGAAGGCGTCTTCCAATGCAGCGGTGAACAGTTTCGGAGATATAACGTCTCCCTGTTTCACGCCTCTTTGCAATGGAATTGCCTTCGAACTCTGCTCCTGTACTCGGATTGAAATGTTGGCGTTTTTGTACAAACAAACATGGACACTGGGACAACTACAGAAAGGCAAGGTCGGTATATAAAAAACTGATATGTTCCAGTCACAGAAGGTCATGGCATAAATACACTACAAGCATAGAGTCTAATGCTCAGGCAAATAGAGTTAGGATAATAATTGCAACAAACTCTAAACGAGACATTGGCTCACTCTAGAAACACGACAACACTTACAATACCTCTGTAACAGAAACTAGCACTCTAACATTACAAACACACTTCCCTAGGTGCCACACACAAATGAGATGAGTTCGTGTGAAGAAACTGTGATGTCACCCACAGAAGCAGATTGGACAGTTGCTCAAACCGTGGTAACAGTAGATAGAGTTAAATGGGCAATCAGAACATTATCTCCATACAAAGCACCGGGTGTAGATAGTATCTTCCCAGGTTTACTCAAATGGGGCGAGATACGTATCTAAAGAAAGGTAACTGACTTTAATATCAGAATACTCTCTGACAGCGCTGCAGTATTAAGAGCCCTACAACGTAACAATCACTTATCAGGGCTAATCAAACAGTGTCACGATCTACTAGAGCAAGTAAGTAAAACCAATCATGTTGCACTCCAATGGATAAAGGGACACAGCGGGTCCAAGTACGAGCATGGATACGTGACCTAAGCAAAAGGAAACATCAAGACTACCGGGCAAGTATCACAGATTGCAGGCAGTCGAAAGAGGCCTTCCCGAATCTCGAACTCGAGGTACTCAAGAAAACTCCGCAATCTTAAACGTGACAACCTACGACATATTGTCGGTCTTGTCACGGGACACTGCTCACTAAACAAACACCTGTTTATGTTAGGTGTTACAGACAGCCCCCTGTGCCGAGGGTGCTTAGAGGCAGACGCAACGGCCGCGCACGTCATCCTGGAGTGCAGCAGCGTGGCGTCACACCACGCACATACGTGGCGTCACACCACGGCATCACGCACAAAGTGGCGCATCAAGACGGCATGGGCGCGGAAAATAGCCCGCCGACCAAGTACCAAGTAGACCACCTTATAAACGATTAATTATGTCATGTACCATATCATTGGAAAGGGTAATAACTAAAGAACTTTAAAAAAGAAGCTAAATTAAAACTGGCTTTTAGTTTTTTTTATGACCGACAGTCCCAAGGTGGTGTCGGGTTTCTCGTCTATAAGTCCCTCATTAACAACATAGTGACAATTAAGAGCGTTTCTAAAAGGGTCGTCTACCTTATACTCAGAATATCTAGAAGATATTAGCTGAAGGTCATTCAGTAAGGTATGGTATACGCACCGGCAAAGTCGAACCCGGGTGATCAGATGGAGTATATGTACGAGGACATTAGTCAGGCCATACATACCTCTGAAATGCACTTCCTTGTTGTTATGGGAATGTCAACGCGAAGTTGGGTAAAAGAAGCAATTAATGATGAGTCGATGGTGGGGCAGTTTGGTTATGGGCAACAGAACCGTAGGAAACAGAGGTTTTTTTATGAAATGTTGTCACTTTTCATTACATTTACACTTAACTTAAACTTCCCACTTTGAAATCTCAGAAGTATTTTTTTTAGATTAATTGTATCAAGTAATAATTCATTAAGAATAAGGATAATGTTGCATAAGTTTTTTTGTGGTATTACACCACAAACAAAAAAGTAATGACGGTTTAAAGGCAAGATTCGGAGTGATTATTTAAAAAATAACATATCTAAACTACCGTGATACTTAGGGCATATGATCTATCGCAGAAAACTAGCGCATTACCCCCCAAACTAAACAAAAAATCCTGTCAATCCATGCACCGAACACCCTGTTTAGGACTGACAATAGTAGTTGGTTATCCAAAAATCAATAGCAAGACTTGCCATTTGTAACTATATATGTAACTTGATTAAATAGACTCACTACGTGCATAGTGTATATGCCACTAGAGACATTGTTATTTAATCATTTTCATGCTTCAGAGGACATGTTAAGATATGAGTTGTCAAAGACCATTAGCAATCTGACAACTCTGTCAATAGGGCTCTCTACTCGCCCATCTGCCAACTAATACTAGGCCTGTGCACATAGTATAGACACATGCAGTTAGTCTATACTTTTCGATCTGAGAGAAAGGCATATGTCTCAGCACCAGGTATGAAATGAGCTAATTAAATTTATTATTATTTTATAATAATTCACTGAAACAGATTAGACTCTGTAACAAGAGATCTTCTTCTTTGAAACCACTCCTTACTTGCCTAAAGATTAGTGTCATAAAAAACCCTTTATTACACATAGTTGTTATTTTATAACAATTTTTGGATGTTCGGTAGTGCTGTTTTTACTAAAGAACCTGTCTCTGAGTAGATACATACAATGATAAACAATTTTCTAACAGTGAATAATTCTTATGAACAAATTCACTGTTGATTTCCAACTGAAGTAAACATGTTTAGGTGAATTATATTTCTTAAACATACCTCTGTAGATCTGAGTGTCCTGGAAGTGAAGTCATGAATACAATCATTAAAGCACAGCTCTGACAGCTTGTTGTACTGCACAAGGAAGTCTTTGAACTGTAATAAAATAAAATGAATTGATACTTTTCTTCTTCACTTTTTATGGGTTGGTGGAATTGCCACAATTAAACAAATGTGGATAATACAGAAAAATGAAGAGCATTACTGGAGAAAATTTCTAGCATTAAGACATTTTGTACATAAGTTTTAGCATAAAAGCAAGAAGTCATTGTCAATTTGCAATGTAGTGTTTGAACAAATGGAGCAGCAGGTACCTATGTCCTAGGTAATTAATTACTATTGGAGATTTGGAAACACAATGTTAATAAATACATTACATCCTGCAGAACTTTATGGCAACATATACCTATGAGCCCCAAACCAAAACAAAGAGAGACACATCTTTCTCTAATTAGGTGCTTTTGTCCCACTTGCTCAGCAGGACAACACACACATTAAATATTTATTATTAGTGCTCATATACAAGTACCTACAGTTTTGGTCTTGTACATGTGTAAGTGTTAAGTAACAATGTACAAGACATAGTTCCAAATTATTTTCCTGAAAGTGGACAAATTCAGTGTAAGCTACAGGAGTTATTTATGTAATAATGCGACAACAGGTGACGGTAGTTAACTACAGAAACTTACTATCTAAGTATTCTATCATACTGAAACTAACCAATCGGATCATACTTTTTAACATAGGTAGATGATAATAATTGACCTGGAATAACATAAAGTAAATTTTTATTCCGGAAAATGTTTCTCTCGGATAGTTCTTTATTATTCTTAGGGTTCAGTAACCCAGAAATTCGTTCGCGAGAGATATCACGATGATATATGAATAGTTAAAATAAACTTTCTGACTGGGCTGCGAATTAATTAGTACATACACGTATTTAATAAGTTGCGACAAGATTTAGGTTACTTTCAGCATTTTATAGAAAAATAGCTAATAAACTAAGATTTACAGTCTTGATTTGGTCAGCTTCGCTCATCATTTCAGGCGTTGCCATTTTCACTCGATCCTTTCGTACAACGTGGGACTTTTAAATGTGAATGGCAAATGTAGGCTTTGAGATAAGTAAATTTTATAATAATTTTGTTTTAGTATTTCTCAAAAGACAAAACAGCTTTAATAATTTTTGTAGGTTATCGCCATAGATCAAGGAATAGTAGTAGGAATTCACATAGATAAATCAGACCAATGAGACCAATCACCAATATTCATAGGGGCGCGTTCACGACCTGAGTGCGATATTGTTTTCTAACTCGCTCCGTAGGTAAATATGTACGGAACGGAACGGCCACGGTTGTTTTCTAACCTCAAACAGTTAACAGACTGACAAATTCGACATTGACATATCACTTGATCCTTAACTACCTTACTTTTTCATATATTTGGCGATATTATCACTATGTGGCAGGATGTACTGCATCTGATCCATTAATTCAGACTAATAAACATACCCCGGCAGCTTCGAAAATAGATTCTTTTGTACTCATGAGTACAGACGTGGATGAAGTTGAGCGATTTATTACGGAATTGAAACACGACTGTTCGGTTGGGTGGGATGGGATATCTAACAAGCTTTTAAAAGATTACGCAGAATTTTTCGTCCCTCCTATCACCCATATCCATGTGTCTTGAGTTAGGTATTTTCCTTTCTGGTCTCAAAAAATTTCTTATTCTTCCTATACATAAGACTGGTGACAGAGATTGTATAAACAGACAGATTTATACACAGACAGACACTACACAGACCTATTTCTATTCTTCCTTCAATTTCAAAATTATTAGAACGTATAGTAAATAAAAGATTAACAAACTACTTAGAACGAAATAATATTTTATCTAAGCAACAATTTGGCTTTCGACGTGCTAAATCCACTGACGATGCAGTGCATGATCTTACTCATTTTAAATCCCAAAACTTAAATAGTGGAATGAAATGTCTGTCTGTATTTCTGGACTTGGCTAAAGCCTTTGATACAGTCTCTGTCCCCATTCTGATTGCCAAATTGGAAGAAATAGGAATACGTGGTAATCAACTGAATTTATTGAAAAGCTACTTATCAGAAAGATTTCAAAGTGTTAAAGTTGAAGATTACATCAGTATTAGGCTCCCTGTAACCCGCGGCGTGCCACAGGGCAGCATCTTAGGTCCTACTTTATTTTTAATTTATATAAACGATCTTTGTTCGTTAGCACCTCGAGATGGGAAACTAATTTCTTATGCGGATGATACAGTTCTAACATTCGCTGCCAAATCATGGTTCGATGTTTTCGATGCTGCTCAAGAAGGTTTCAATGTCGTTACGAAATGGCTACACGAAAATGCCATATTGCTCAACATTGAAAAAACCAAATATTTAACGTATTCAATTCGAAGCACCCCAGTCCTTAACAACCTAAAATTATATGCACATAATTATTCCTGTATTTTGAACAATATAGCTAATTGTTCATGTCAAGCTATAGAACCTTCTTTTTCAATTAAATACTTGGGCATTACAATAGATAACAATTTAAATTTTAAACAACACTTTATGAACTTAAGTGGACGAATTCGTAAAGTCATGTTTATTTTTAAAACACTTAAACCTATTGCACAATCAAACCTAATTAAACAAATATATTTAGCTTTATGTCAATCACTCGTTACTTATTGCATTTCATCCTGGGGAGGCGCTCCGAAAACAACCATACTTCCTCTAGAGATATCCCAAAGAGCTGTATTGAAAGTCAGCACTGGTAGACCTTTTCGGTTTCCTACTATTTTATTGTATGAGTCTTGTAACGTTCTTTCTGTTCGACAACTTTTTATTCTGAGCAGTGAGCACTATTCTCAAACAACATTCCATGATAACTTTTGAACCCCACATGGAAAAAAGACGAAGGAAACATAATGTTTGTACCCTGCCGGATAAACTCAGAACAATATTCAGTCACCGTTTCTCTTATTTTCTAGGTCCCTACCTCTACAACAAAATAAACAAATGCCTTAACATATATCCTTTGTCAAGTTCTGAAGTTAAATTCAAAGTCACGTCTTGGTTGAAAAAACTTAGTTATGATGAAACAGAGGAGCTTTTGAATGTAATATCATAGATACATATCACAGTCTATATTTATTTACTTGTAGTAGTTTTATCTTACCATGTTTGAAAGATAAATATAAATTAAAATTTCAACCAATGAAATTTCGTTTATTTTATGATGCAGACATTAAACTCATAATAATAATTTACCACGGTAAATATCCCGTTAATAATCATATAACTTTAGAGAACAACCGTGATAGTTTAAAACAGTGTCTCATAATAATTGTTATTTTATTCTCATTTAAATAGCAAGTATGCTCCGTTACAGTCTTTGTTTCTTTTTGTTTCCATATTTAAGTTATGTACTTAAAATACTTGGTCCTTAATTAGTTTTGATTCACAACTGACACCCTCTCACACTCACACATGCAATTACACTGTACACACAGAGAGGAACATTTTCAACATTTTTAACTTTTTTTTCAACATTTTTGGTATTTAATGTTTTAATCTATTTAAGTTTAGTGTACTTACATTGTTAATTATATGCCTCAGATTTAAGTTAAAAATATTTAAGATTATAAGTAATTAATACGAGGCTAGCTCCATGAGATAAAATAGGGGGAGGGCGCTGTATGTGTAAGTGAGAAGAAAATGATGTTTGTTTTTGTCTGATTGGTCAAAGTAATGTCAGATGCGGTTGCAACCGTTTACCGATCGATTTTGATGGTTAAAAAGTTGCAACGCTCCGAGGTACATAACACTCGAGTTGAGAACAACTGAGTGCTTTACCCTGAGGTTCTGAACGGCGTTAGTGCGAAAAGTTGCACTCCGAATGCGCTCTAACCTAGGTTCGGTATGCGCCCCAGGGGCGCATATCAATACGTAGTACATATAATTGTCTTTGATATCAAAATATCGCCACAGAGTCTGATTATCTATGCCACAGAGAGAAGCATTAGCAAAGATAATCTACTCACACCGTTTTCACAGTCTTAAACCAAATAATTATCAGCCTTAAAGTTTGCTCGAATAGCTTAAAGAAGAAATATAGGGAATATATATGAATAGCCCCAAGTTGGCGAAAATAATGCTAAAAATGCTCATAAGCGCGTTGGATTCGGAATCTGTGGGTGAAAATGTTGATTTGGCCTCTTTTCGTTCACCGTTCGCAAAGCTAAATAAGAGTTATTTATGCTACCAAAAAGTGCAACCCACGACTGGAGCATAGTTGTTTGTAATCGTTTTTGACAACTATCTAGTTGCCAGCATCATCATGCTATTTTAGCATAGACCAAAATATTTACTAGGAAAGATTTTAGGTCTTATAATCGGTTAAGCATTCGAGTAGGATGTAAGCAAAAAAAACGCTTTAAGAAATGGCAAAACGTATTGACTACAAGTCAACTGTATAATTTTCAGTTCTAGAAAAAATATTACCAGTTTAAAAACCAAACATCTAAAAAAACACCTTATACAAAAAAATAATTTATCTCAACTGAAAAATCTTTCATTACTTTTCATCACCCTTGCCAAGCACGCCAGTGTATCAAGCTGTCAAAATGATAGCGTGCTTTTGAGCTATCCGAACCCGACAAAAACTTTGACAGAACTGACAACTTTACGACCTTGACGTAGCGGGAGACGTAGCGCTTTTTTACCCGCGTGGTGATGGACAATGATAACAAATGGTATCCTATGTGTTAATCCAGCGCCTCATCTACCTTCTTACCAAATTTCATCAAAATTTGCCCCGCCGTTTGAGCATAAAAGAGTAACAAACATCCATACATCCATACTCACAAACTTTCGCGTTAATAATATTACTAGCTGCACTCCGCGGTTTCACTCACGTGGTGATGGATGATGATGTTAATGAAAAGTATCCTATGTGTCAAAGCCTCATCTACCTCCATACCAACTTTCATCAAAATTGGCCTAGCCGTTTGCGCGTGAAAGAGCAACAAACATCCATCCATCCATCCATCCAACCATATATCTAAACTTTCACATATATAATATTATAATAATAAAGGAGCGGATTAAATCCGTGATATAATTGAAATAAAGGGTATAATAATAATAATAATACCGCAGGGGCGGCTTTGTGGCGAGCCGTCGGTGAGTGGCGACACCGTGGACCCTGATTCTCCCTGGGGCTAAATGAGACCCCTTACCCCCAGCTTGCCTTAATTGGCCGTCTGGGGGTGGAGACGCAAGAGCAAGAAACAAAAAGCTCCAAGGGTGGAAGTGTTAAAGGGCATAACGCCGGTAGTAGCGCTCTAGTGAAACTGCAGCACACCTTTCGACACCCTTTCGCTATCCACACCAACGTTGCCCCTTTTGTCACCATTGATGGTGGCACTTATGGGGGGCCCGTTTACTGGGTGGCAAGTCACCACCTGCGTAAATATTTAGATATGAGACTGAAATTGGCAGGTGCCGTAGTCTCGTTCATAGCCCACTATTTCCCGTACCACTAATAATTACAATATATCAATAGCCTGGCCATTTTACTCATTTTTGTAATATATATACCATGTCTCCATCCAAAATGTTTCTGTTTTTATACTCTACTTTGTATTTTTTAAACTAAATAGGCCTCTAAGTGTTGGCTTCAGCCCCACTTATGCCTTTGTAAAGGTTGGGGTGAAACCCGTGAAATTGGTTGAATAAAAGAATAATAATGAAATTTTGAAATGAGACTAAAATTGGCAGGTGCCGTAGTCTCATCCATAGCTATCTATTATCCATACATGTATAAGTTTATATCAATAGCGTTGTTGGACCGGATGAAATCCGTGATAAAAATTAAATAAAGGGAACAATAATCATAATAATGTATAATATTTTATTATTTAGTATATAGTAGGATTACATTTCCCAGTATTTATGTTAGTCTCATGTCAGCAAACATAATACGTGAGCAGGAACGCTTCATGACTATGCGCTTCGATTGGAATTTGTAATGAATCACATTGTTAGATCACTTTTATCTCAAAACTGTCAAAAAAGCATAGAAAATGTTTTCTGTCTCTCTTTGTCTTTCATGTAGGTTTGTATGTGTCACATCTCTTTCTAATGCTGCATGACATATTATACAAAACAAAACTATACTTATAAATTGGTTGGATTGGAACCTCTCTACTGTAGTATGAGTAGAGTAGTCAAGACAACTTGTTAAAATCGTCTATTTTGTCTTGTCATTCGTTCATTCATTTCAATTTTGATCAAAAGTGCAGTGCAGTTGGTGTTTTGATTTGAGGTTTAGGTAAAAAATACTGAAAATGGAAGAAATTGGCATTGTATTACCCGAGAAAGTAAGCATCAATCGACCATCCTATGAAGACGAAACTCAAGTGTTGCTACGTATTATATTTGTGTAATCATATGAGCTTTGTTTTAGGAAGACCAAATTGCCGATGCTAAAGCCCTAGCTCTTTCGGGGCCTCAGTCATTTGACGAGCTGGAAAGTGAGGATTTATATACTAAATACAAGGTAAATATATCGCACACTTAATTTTATTTGTGTTATTTATTCACTCACCAAACAAGCACTCTTATGTTGTAGAAACTTCAACGAATGTTAGAATTTTTGGAAGTTCAAGAGGAATATATCAAAGATGAGCAGAGGAACCTCAAGAAGGAGTACCTCCACGCTCAGGAAGAAGTCAAAAGAATACAATCTGTTCCGTTGGTCATAGGACAGTTTTTGGAAGCAGTTGATCAAAACACTGGAATAGGTAATGTATTGCGCATAATGTGAACAATGTATTAATTTATTTTTACTCACGGAGTTGTTACCTGGTTCTTTACAAAGGCATAATATTAGGCTATAGCCAACACTATTTGAACTTATTAGTGATATGAGAAATAGATTGTTATGGATGAGACAATGGCACCTCCCAATTTCAGGCTGATCTAATGGGTGTTGAAAGGTGTGCTGCAGTTTCACTAAAGTGCTACTTCTGGCATTATGCCATATAACACTGCCACTCTTGGAGCTTTTACTTACTTGCTCTTGCATCTCCACCACCAGTCGCCCAATTAAGGCAGGCTGGGGCCAGGGTCTCATTTCATCCTGGGAGAATCGGGTCCATGGTGTTGCCACTTACCAATGGGGTGCCACATTAGTATTAATTTTATTATTATTGTATCGAACCATAGAAAAGTAACGATATTTGTATAAACTTATTTTTTTCATGAAAAGATAAATCAGGAAATGTAAATTTTCACAAGATGACTGAGGCTTAGTTTGTAGTTGCCCTGCCTTCAAAGCAAGGGGTCCCAAGTACAATCCCTGCCTGGGTCTAATTATAGTGTGTTGAACAGAAATGTTTGTTCTTGTGACTTGGATGTTTGTGACATGTTTGGCCCCCACAACTGGAAATCCTAATTGTGTGGTGTAAATATTGTTATTTTGGAAAAAATATTGTATTTTTAGAACTGGAAATTTAACTGACTAATAACCATAAATAATATTAATAATAATTATTTAATATAATATTGATAGCTGGGAGGCAGGCTATGTGGATTATAAATAGAAGAATCAGAACTCTCGTGGTTCCGGACTTGGCCATGACCGCCCTTCTCAAAAAACCACCCTGTATATCTATGGCTTCGCTTTACTTAGCAGAGTTCCACAGTATAATTCCATATCAGTTGTTGTGGGGGTTTTGGTGATGATATAGACACCACTTTTATTCGGTTAAAACAAGATATGCAAAATCTACAGACATGTAATTCTAGTGTCTATGTTTCTCATAGAGTTCTGTGTTTCCTTTAAAAACTATTTATACCATAAATATAAACTTTTACTAATCCAAATAAATCAATGTATTGTGCTATTAAAAGTAAGTAATGAAACTTAACAAATAGTAGTACCTAAGTAGAAACATTGTAAAAATCTATATGAAAGTGCCAGTTTCTTGTTGGTAGGCTCTTTTATATTTTTGAATGCAGTGGTATTGTATTTAAAGTAGGTACATGAAACAGCTTAGTAAACACCCCAACATCCAGGCGTCACAATTGACCATTATAAATTATCCTTAAAATTAATAAAAGACGACACATCAATAGACCTATTCAAGGCAAATGATTGAAATTAACGAAAAGGAAGACATTCGATGGAGTACTACTCCTACATGACTACTTGCCTGCAAAGCACCTGCTCAAAGTCAAAAGACTGATTGCAGATAAAGGAAGTAAAAAATAAGTGCATCTATGATGGCTAAATTGAATAAATGAGTTTGACTTTGAACACTTCTTTCATATCTTTTTTTAGTTGGTAGCACCACCGGCTCAAACTACTATGTGCGCATCCTCTCGACAATTGACAGAGAGCTGCTAAAACCTTCGGCATCTGTGGCTCTGCACAAACACTCCAATGCGCTTGTAGATGTGTTGCCTCCTGAAGCTGACAGCTCCATCTCAATGTTGCAAGCAGGTAAGTTACTAATTTAATATATCAGGTACTTTATTTACCTAGGTGTTGCCTCAATTCTTACATGCTCATATTTTTTTGTTGCTACAAGAAAAAAATATGTAAAGAAACATAACATTGCATTCTGAATATGCTTCATTTTAATATAAATTCAAATTCTAGTACATAACTACTTTAACAGAAACTTAAACTATTATTATATAAACAATTAGTATGTTGATTTTTGATTAGTTCAAGCATTAGTATGATAGTGGTAGTAATTTGCTTGTTCAGAACACCAAACTAAACTAGCCAACTAAAACCTATTTTTAGGAAATGATGGTATCTAGTTCATATTCTGTTCAGACTTAAGTCCAAATTTGTATAATGCTTGCAAGTGACAATTCTTAAATTTGGCCTTTCTATATAATAATTGTGGGTATGTTTAGTGCAAATTTAATTGTCATGTAAGTTTGTGCTCTCTAAACTGATGTAAAACTAAAAAACCCACATATAAATAGAATAATCATATGTTTAGTATTATTATTCTAAGTGTTACATGAATCTGGACTTTAGTATTAACATAATAGGAACTACCATAGTTTACACAGAACTTTAGTTTAATGTACGCATAAGCAAATCCATAACTATGTCAGTTCAGTTCAGTTTTTTATTTATATGGCTTTTGTGGGGTTGTGCAATTTCGCCAATGTCGCGTGGATAAAGAGAGAAACAATAACAATGTCAACAATGACAAATATTAATTTGTTTTTAGCTGCGACCTGCGAACTGCGATTGTTTTACCCGCGTGGTGATAGATGATGACAAAAAGTATCCTATGTGTTAATACTGGGGATCGTTTCGTACCTCGGAGCGCGGTTGTTTAGTTGTTTTCTAACTCGCTCCGAGGTACGGAACGGTCACGGTTGTTTTCTAACCTCAAACAGACTTTGACAAACTCGACATTGACAGATCACTTGATCCTTACCTAATTTTCTTTGAGACGAGAGAAGAAGAAGAAGTTTGTTGTAGTCTGATTGGTCAAAGTTATGTCAGATTCGGGTTGCAACCTTTTACCGATCGATTTTAATGGTTAAAAAATTGCGACGCTCCGAGGTACGGAACGCTCGAGTTAGAACAACCGAGTGCTTTACCCTGAGGTTCGTAACGGCGTTAGTGCGAAAAGTTGCACTCCGAGTGCGCTCTCACCGAGGTTCTGAACGCGGCCCAGTGTCTCAACCATCTACCTACCAAATTTCATCAAAATATATTCATCCATTTTTGCGTTATTGAGTAACAAACAGTCAAACTTTCAAATTTATAATAGATATTGGTATATTAAACTAACACTTAGAGTGAGAAACTTACCTCATTAGATATAAAAATATACAAATTAGATTTAAAAACTTAATGTTTTCTTGTCTTGTGAGAAGACAAGACAAATATGACCTGCCTGCTCTTGATTTGGCACAAGATGGAGAATTAATTAAAATGTATCCTATACCAGTGTACAAATATGATATTAGATATTTAAAAGATGTTTGTTGTTGTAACTAGTCATACACAAGCATAAAACATGTTAATTATAAAGTAAGTTAATCACATTGATTCAATTAACATGTGGTCTACACATTTACTAAACAAAAACATATATGTATGTATGGTCTTTGTTAATTAGCGCACAATATTGAATGGGGTGGTTTGGGATCGATAACAGGTCATAGGGAAAGATAAAATACATGTGTTTTATTGTTATGAACCCATATTCATTGCTCCGAAGCTAAGAACCATTGTGCGGCTGAACGCACAATCGCACGACGCGGCGCACCGCTACGTCACAGAATAGATAGCAGTAACTGGCGAGACATATCTACCCACTTAGAATAAGTACAACGACGTACGTACCTACCTATTCGTGCATATTTACGTACCTGATCTCTATGCCCTAACCTACTGCCTATGCGTGCGGCGGCGGCGGCGGGCCCGTGCGAGTCACAACGTTAGCAGGTCGTTGTGCCTATTTTCAGTGGATAGGTTCGGTACGAGTATGTCTCGCGCAGCTACTGCTATCTAAGTAATCAGTTATGTAGCGGTGAGTCTCGTACGTTCAGCCGCACTATGGCTCTTTGCCGTGGTGCGGCGAATATGGGTTAATATGGGAATATGGTTCTTAATAATAAAAAACATGTAATTTTTCTTTTACTTTAATGACCAGTTATCTATTCCAAACAACCCCGTTCAATATTGTGCACTAATTAACAAATCCCTTATATCTTTTTCACACGTGTTTCAAACATCCGGAAATTAACTAACACCGAAAACATTAAAATTTATTTGAAAATAATTAATGCAAATAAAATCAAGCATTCTGATGATGATACTCATCTAACTATGTTAGACGTCCCTGAAGCATCCCAGTGATTAAAAAAACTTAAACCTCTAGTTATCTATTGTATTTGGACAGAGTATCATCATCAGAATGCTTGATTTTATTTGCATTAATTATTTTCAAATAAATTTTAATGTTTTCGGTGTTAGTTAATTTCCGGATGTTTGAAGCACGTGTGAAAAAGATATAAGGGATTTGTTAATTAGTGCACAATATTGAACGGGGTTGTTTGGAATAGATATATACAGATACAATTCATGCCCCGAATAGAGAAATGTATCCCTCTGAAATTGTACTAATCTTATAATAAAGGCGTAGAGGCCAAAAAAAATCTGTACTTGGAAGAAAAATAAAAAAAATGGGTAAGAAGACTTACAATTCCTTCTGATCAAGAATATAACGTTTTTGAAAAAAAATTGTCTGTCTGCTCACAGATAACTTAAAAATTACGCCTTAGATTTCGATGGAATTTAGAAGGTATGTAGATAGAATGGAGCCCAGAGCTCCCAACTAAACCTTTTTATCTTGATCCGTCACTTAAATCCATGATGGCAGATTGATCTCTCTATGGTACACGGTCTCATATAAAACTAAGGGTCTCGATTGGCTGGTCGTGCACATGAACTTCTATGGTACGGCTAAAAACTTTTGCTAATATACCCAAAGGTGTGCAGTAATGTTCAGAAATTATTATAAGGAAAAAATACTTTTGGTGCAATATACTCAAAAAATAAACTTTATCAAAAATAATGCAATACATGTTATTTTTAAACACAACATAACAAATTGTCACACCTATATATCCTTGAAGGGTGTAAGCGGTTGTGTTTTATACACCTGTGTTTCGCCGGATATATTTTCGGTCCCATATAATAGGGGGGCGAGCCTATTGTCATCTACAGGACACTGTTCCAGACTCCGCACTGCTATTGAGAATTCCTTTGCCATAAATACATTTCTTAAATTTTATAATAAAAAAATTCTATGAAATAAATTTCTTTGCCATAAAATCTCAATACCTGTCCAACGCGGGGATCGAACCCAGGACCCCGAGATTCTATAACGGCACTTCTACTACTACACTTAGACCAAGCGAGCGAAGCCGCTGGCGGGTCAGCTAGTATAGAAATACAATTCTAATTTCGTATTTACAGATGAGAAACCAGATGTTGCATACTCTGACATTGGAGGCATGGACACTCAGAAGCAAGAGATCCGTGAGGCTGTTGAACTGCCTCTCACTCATGTGGAGCTGTACCGCCAGATTGGTATTGAACCTCCGCGTGGTGTGCTCATGTATGGGCCTCCAGGCTGCGGCAAGACTATGCTTGCCAAGGCTGTGGCGCATCATACCACAGGTTAGATAAATTACCCACTAGCTTAAACTATTGTGATTCAGTGAATAAATGTGATATGTTTGACTAGCATAAGCCTTCAGCTGTCGCGGAACCAGTTGGTTTATTTTATACAAAATTTTCTTATCGTTCATTCAAGCACCACGCCCACTAGTAACAGCCCACACTAATTTTCTTGGCACTGTAATGCGCTCCTCACCTTGGACAATCAGTCTTTAGAGTCCCACATATGTAGTAATTTCACTTGTTTGTATTATTTCATGGCTAAACATGTAGTACTGTGGTGGCACTGACATCGAACAAAGCGAAAAGAGGTTTGCCTAGTGAAACTGCCGACGACCTTTACACATGCAGTTTTCTTTTTCATCTTTTTACTATTGGAAGACGTTAGTCAGCCAGTGTCAAGTTCTAGGCTATCACCAACTCATTGGTTTTGGCGAATACAAAAAGAGGACGGCTTGTTCTTTTACTACTCCATCTCTGAATTGACCATTGTATAGAATCGATTTAAAGTAATAAAAATAATCTTAAGTATTTAAATTGATTTCGGTTATGTCAAAGAAATTCGTTATAAACTATTTGTTGTAAGCTACTGACATTTAGTCTCTACAAGCTTATCGCTTGTTTTCACACCCATTATGTGCTACATCATTTTATTATAGTCTGACCGCACCCGCTGTGCCGCGCCTTAGGTTTGTGCGCGGTGAGGCGCGGGGGCTCGCCCGCGTATTCGCTGCCATGGGCTGCCGTGAATTAGAACATAGTTACTAAGGCTTCTAATCTCCTAGCTAGTTTTCATCTAGCAAATAAATAAATTTGACTTTGATTCCGCACCACTTCTGTCACACTTAAGGGCGGTGCAGCTGTTTCGGTCAGACTATAAAGTCATTAATATTCATATGAATAACGAATATTTCCGTGTTATATATATAAGTCACTAGTACCTAACAACTGACCTGGTTTTCATTTGTTGACAGCGGCGTTTATTAGAGTAGTAGGCTCGGAGTTCGTGCAGAAATATCTCGGAGAAGGGCCGCGTATGGTGCGTGACGTGTTTCGTCTAGCTAAAGAAAACAGCCCTGCAATCATCTTCATTGATGAAATAGATGCTATCGCTACTAAGAGGTAATTGACAGGCAAAAATATTGAAAAAGTACTTAAATCAATTTCAAAACGACTCGCTTGACTTTAAAATAAAATAAAAAGATGCTATTACACAGGCAATCATTGTCACAATTATTTTCATAGCCAAAATGACTGCGACATAGAGCAACATTTTTCTGGCTAAACTGGCTATGCATTTGCGGGATAAATTGCCTGTGAAGTTGCAACTCTAACTGATATTGTAGAATTCAGTAACGTGCAAGCAGTATTAGTATTAAAAAAATGCTTGTATTAATTTAGTCTTCCTAATAATTCGTAAAATCTCTTACCCCAGTTAACTCACCATTTTCTATAATCTACATTTCAGTAAACAGTATTAAAATCCATCCACTAGATTTTGCGTGATGCACCAACAGAAATCCAGCAAGACAACAGATAAGCAGTTAGACAAGAAATTTAAAAATAATTACTTTCCTGTTGTTCTAACAATATAAAAAACATTATGTTAATGTACTCTATTTTTTGTGTGAATAATGCAATAAATAATTTGAAATACCATCTGTTTCTTAATTATTAAATAATCAAAGGCTATTTTATTACGAATTTTCATAAGTATATTTCTATAATTCTAAAATCCATAAAAGTTTAAATTTTAGCTTCAAGGTTCTTGACAATGAATCAGTGACATTGAATGAGGTTTTTCTCGTTTTAGGTTTGACGCTCAAACAGGCGCTGACAGAGAAGTTCAGAGAATCTTACTTGAGCTGCTCAACCAAATGGATGGTTTCGATCAAACTACTAATGTCAAGGTAGTATTCCTAACTTCATACACATATTATCTCTTTCACAAATTACACCTTAAATTACTAATATTAATATTTTTAGGTAATCATGGCGACAAATCGTGCTGATACTCTTGACCCTGCCTTGCTCAGGCCTGGCCGTCTTGATAGGAAGATTGAATTCCCCCTTCCTGATAGGTAAGTAAGCAAATCATATTCTATATTTTATAATCGCATAATTTTGGTTTTGATTACGCATACTTAAAAAGATATTAAACATAATAATATTCTTATAGTGTACATACGTACATAGTCTGTGAAACACGCGTAAATACGCATTATGTTTGCAATTTCCAGAGAACCGAAATCACCTTGCAAAAATTATGTGGTTTATGCATTAATCTTCGGTGTCCATTTTTTTTTTTTTTTTAGGGGGGGAATGCTGTGCACTTCCCTTCCGCCACGGGGGTGACGGAAGGGGGCGTGTGGGGCTCAGGCTCCACTAAAACCCCCCCGTGAGCAGTCCTCCGCCAAGGTGGGGCGAGACAGGGTCGCGCTGGCAGTCACCATCTCGCCCCAGCGGTAGGCCCGGATTGATCTTAACCGGGCCTCAGCGCCTGTGAAGGGATGACCTTGCTCACCAAGGTCACCCCCTAGACGTGTAGGGCCGTGCAAACCGGCGAAGAGTCCCCCGACTATTCGCCAGTAACCCCACTACGGAGGAGAGAGGAGACGTGCAAACCGTCTTCTCCGTTCCCCCGGTCGTCTGCGCCGGAGCGGGTCAGCTCGGACATCGTTCTCCCTGATCCGCTCCGCGGCCTCCTTCTGCGTCATCACCGTTTCGCAGAAGGTGGCCACCGCCTGCCACGATCTCTCGCTGCTGAGCATGGAGAACACCACGCTCGGCAGGGAGAGATCTCCCCCTATTTCCGCTGAAAGCGTGTGCCGCTGCGGGCCCCATGCAGCACACACTTCCAGTGTGTGGTGCGCCGTATCCTCCGGCGCACCGCACGCGTGGCAGGCTGGAGTCGCCTCCCGTCTTGCGATTTGGTGCACGTACTTTCCGAAGCATCCATGTCCGGAGAGCACCTGCACCAATCGGAAGGTCAGCGACCCGAAAGGTCGTTTCACCCACCTCTGAAATCTTCGGTGACCTAATACGATATAACGCAACACGCTTGGCATATAATTATTGTCGAATATGTTCTGTCAAAGCAATCACTTGTCGAAATTCATAATGACACCTATTGATATCAGAGATAAAGGGAGAATTTTACTAATCAGTGATATTTAAAAATACGAGTTTGTGACTATCGGCTATTCTGATATTTAGTTATTCCGTAACATTACAAATCTTTTCTAAATAACTTGTATTGCAGGCGTCAAAAACGTCTGATCTTCTCAACGATCACGGCTAAGATGAACCTGTCAGACGAAGTGGACCTAGAAGAGTTTGTGGCTCGGCCCGACCGCGTCTCCGGCGCCGATATTAACGCGATCTGTCAAGAGGCGGGCATGCATGCAGTGCGAGAGAACAGGTATGTGATCACTTTTATGAGGTGTAGACTGAACTGTTTGCCCATGTAATGTAGTATCGTCACGGGCAAACCGTTTAGTTTGCATCGTAATCGTCACGACCATTTCCACTCCAATCTAGAGTTTAACATAAGTATTGCAGTACACCGCTCTTCAACCGAGATACAGTATGTATTTGTTTCTGTTTTATTTCTTCATGACATACTTATGTTATAGTTGTCTCATTGACCGAACGAGCGAAGCGTCTCTGTTTTAACCGGCCAAATTGACTTTATCTGTCCCTTATGTTTGTTAGGTTGTATTTACGTCTTCCTGTACAGGTCGCATTTTTCAACCAATCTTGACGAAATTTGGAATGCATGTTTTGAATGACGATTTTTACTTACTATTAAATATTTTTTTAAGGGGGGGTGGGTGTTACTTTTCGTAAAAAGAGGGGAAATTTGCTGGGGCGCTAATTTCTGCGGTTGTGAAGTACTGCGAAAATTGCCGTTGATAAGATATGTGCTCGCAATGTCTACTGTTCACAGAAGTACTAGAATTATTATATAACTATGGACACAAACAAGTGTATAGATTAACCATTCTGCACTCAGAATGTGTGTTTGTCCGCGATGTGCCAGTGTGGGGGTATATGGGTCAGAGGTAAAACTACACTATCCATCCATGCTGAAGTATTTTTAAGCAATATTTATTTGTTGTTTCAGATACATCGTTCTACCAAAAGATTTCGAAAAGGGTTACAAGAACAATATCAAGAAAGATGAGAGTGAATACGAATTCTACAAATAAGTCATTATTTAATTTACTTTCCGAAGATACTGTCTAAATGTGTGTAATTTACTCTCAATAAATATTATTTAATAAGCTTTTTGTTTGTTTTGGATTTATGTACATAATAACGTAGTGCTATGTAGGTGTACAGCTAACACAGTATTCGTTATACTCAAGTTAATTTCATATACCTAAAACACTTGTTTTTCACTAGCTGAACCGCCCACGACTTCGTTTGTGTGACCTACGAGATACAGTGCTTCAACTCTGGTAAAAATATCACAAAATGGTCGATCTTAAAGCATTAGCAGAGCCCATCAACATGCGAGTATAAGATATCGATAGACCAATGCTTAAATCAAATTCAGAATCATTTATTAAGTTTAATGCATCTAGGACGCTCATAAGAGAACAGAAGAAGCGGCATTCAATCCTCCACATGGGGGACAGCCGTGAGTGATTTCAGGAATAAACCAAACTCGGGGTGGCCATTATTTTCAGATACGCATATATTTTATTTGATTGACATGAACAAAAGCCCCTACAGATTTTTTTATAGTTCCGTCTGTAACCCTAAGGTGTCTCACCTGGAGCATTCACTCGTAATTTAATTAAATTTTGAGCAATGCATTACAATAGCGCCTACCTAACTTGAAGAGCATTCAATGAAAGTTGTGTTACAAGTTGTATCAAAATATAACACATGTTATCATCAACTTGCGCACTGTAATTGTCGGTGCTTTTCCCTTACCAACGTAATGCTCTGTTTTCCTCCCTCACTGATGTAATGCTCGTCTCCGTAATGTTACATTACAGGCGAATGATCGAAGTGAGGGAGCGCCTAAAAACAATAGAACCTGTTAATTTAGGCTTAGTGGTGTCTTCAGTACTGAGGCCGTAGCACAATTTGCGAAAAACTATTCGTATCGTAAGCGTCAACGAGTTACGCTTTAAAAACTATACGTTATTTGTGTCACAGTTGCCTTAGATAAATGACAGTTTTTACTGTTTCAGGTGAACGACACGTTACGTTACACTTACGTAGTTATTCATGCTAGGCCCACTGTAGGCGACGTATAAGTAAACATAATTGATGTGAAGAATAAAGAAGCCGAGTAGTTTCTTAATTCTTTATGATTTTAATTTAAGTATCGATTTCAAAAAAGTAAACAATATATTTTCTATAAATCTATATTTCATAACAGCTCTTATTAACAATGTGATTTTATAATATTACAATACAATATATTTGGCATAAACCTTAAAAACGGATGCAGATGAAACAATAAATTACAATACAAAGCTATTGCTGTCACTTCATTAAAGAAACAATAATTTTTGTGATGTGAAAACAAACATACAACAATATGCTACACAAATAATGTTGAGGGCATTTTCAAATGATTTACTAACTAATTAGGCTATATTTAAGGCACTAATTCTAATTAAGGCTTTCAGTTAACTATTATAAAATATTACCTTCCTATTCAAATTGTATAATTTTCCCATGAGATGTATCCATATAAAATCACTGATAGACTTTTGTAGTTACAACACAAATTTCTAACAAATTCATGCCGTACTTATGTATGGAAGTGACGCTGTGTTAGAGCCAATTTATACACATTCTAAAATTCTCAAAACTTCAGAAAATTATACTAAGAGATAAGTGCACAACCAGTCAACAAATTAGTACATAACCATACTACCCTAGTAGACTACTTTTTTTTAGGAAATTTGCATATTTTTTCGGATTCAGTAGATCTACCATAAGTGCGTTCGAATAGACCCCTGTTGGCGAAAATAACGCTAAAAACGCTCACAAAGGCATTCAAATTGGGAATTTGTGGGTGAAAATGTTGTTCAGCGTTCGGAAAGCTAAAAAAAAAGAGTTGTTTTCGCCACCAAAAAGCAATTTTTGACCCACGTCCGGAGCATGGTCGTTTGTAATCGTATTTTGAGCCAACCAAACAGCCAATAATAGCAACGCCACCAATGCCCTCATTGCTAAACGAACGCAGTTTACAATATTGATCGCTCTCAATCGATTATCAACGCTCGGTATCGACTGCCGCGCAAAAATGTATAAAGAAAAGAAGAGTGCCTTGCGGTCAATTGTAGAACTAAAATCGGTAGCAAGTACGCTAATAATAAATTTAATAGGTAGGCTAGATCGAGTATCGATATAGATGACAACTCATGGTAGACCTACTAATCGGGGCTGTGTTCAGGCAAGCCAAACGAAAATTTGACAAAACTGCCGGTCCACGACCCCTCTAGGCCAAAATTTGCACGGATCAGGATTTGATCACGCCCGTTTCACGACACCTTGTCAGAGCAAATTTTTTCTAACTTGGCATAATATTTCTACCTTCCGAGAGAGCCTAATCATTCATCTGCGCTAACTTGATATCCTTGATGATGCCTTGGCGCCGTTCAACGCAATTGATTATCGCGATGTTGAACGTGAACTGTAGATGTAGCACCCCCTTATCGCGATAATTCGACAACCGCATTAACATTGCCGTTGTAGTTGGGCGATAAAGCGGCTGGCGGTTTTTTAGGCACAGAAAAGAGATTTAACGCGAGAATTATTGTAAGTCAGAGACATAGGTACATGATTTTATTTTTCTTTGTTTGTAAATGTGAAAGTTTGTATGTATGGATGTCAGTTACTCAATTACGCGAAACGGCATCACAGATTTAGATGAAATTTGGTAGGTAGATAGATAGATGAGGCACTGGTTCACACAAGGAATACTTTTCATTATCATCATCATCTATCACCACGCGGTTGACACTGAGGGCCGGAAATTATACATTTATATATGTAAAACAAATTAACATTAGTTAAATATGGAAACATTATACTGTTATTTACTCTGTGACATTATCGCCAATGAAATGGGCGTTGACGTTCACGGTACCAGCAGTGTGGCCACTCAATTTATCGCGATAATTATCGGAATAATTAGCGCGTTTAAGGCAATGTTGAGCATTGACGTTGAACCTTGATGAGCCAAGGCATGAAGAAGAACGTCTTATACGTTCGAAACGTCGTCGGAATTGAACCGACATAATACCAAGTTAGTGCAGCCGGTATATTTATATTATTTTAACGAATTGACAAGTTTAATTATTCGTACTAAACTCGAAGTACCTAATTACATTTCCTGGACCGGTGGACAGTACTAAAAATCCAAATTATTTTTAATCCACCATTGTAAATAAATTTACATTAAGTCGAAAAAAAACAAAGCTAAGACCTAAGTAATATATTATGTCAAACTCGTTTTTGACAGAAAATGTTATAGGTACGTTCTAGCAACACTCGATTAAATCTTGGCCGAACATTATTTGGTCCAAATAATGCTGGTACAATGCCCAGGTGCAATACCTAATGACGTGTTAAAGTTAGAACTCATTTTAGAGTAGGAATGCAATAATACTATCTCAGCGTCTTGGATTCTTATTTACGACCATAATACGTCACAATCGCAATCTATTTCGTTCTATGCAGTAACGGGGCGTGCTATGGCCTATGTGTGTGGCTTATTTCACAATAAAATGTAAGTCAGGTATTAATTATGAACAAAACTTAGTCTATATTCAAGGTACATAACATTATGAATAATATCTTAGAACAAATATCGAAACGTTTCTCAAAAAGATGATATGATATTAACCTATTCATGCAATTTAAAATAATCTTGGCAAACAAGTACCATAAGTAACAAAATAATATCAGTTATATAAAAATATCATTAAGTTATGTCCTTACTAACAATAAAAGCACAGGTTTCATGTAATCACAGTATGGATAAAGCCAAATCAGTGTGTATACAATAAATACATTTCATTTTGAATACAAAACAATCAACACATGTATTTGTGACTAACACTTCGTCTCCACACAGAAGAACTAGAAAATATAAAAGTATAGAAACTGCTTAAGGAATGTTAAATTTAAAATAGCTACACATACTTCAATTGATTACCAATATACGAATCACTAAAACAACTTCATACTTAACAAATAATATAAGTACGTGTAAGGCAATCGTTAATACTGATTTAGAGACAATTTATATAATTTCGTGGCACTTTTTTATAAGACATACTTTACAACAAATATATTATAAGATTATCAGCCAATAATGCCAGTTTAACATGATTTAGTCTGGAATATAGTAAACATTTGATTTAGTTACCATAGGTTTGTAAATATAGTATACATATAGTCAAATATAACACATTGATAGAATAAGTGGACGGGGCAGGAAATTTCCAGTTTTTTTCATCACTATAATAAGTACACTACTTTATGTTAATTATATAGATTTTTAATAATTAATATAACAATATTTTTTAAATATTAAATATGAAGGCTCATAAGATTATTTTCTAACAAGAAAATAGTGTCAAGGAATGCGAGTAATATCACATTAGAAGTACAAAAATAGTAATGGAATGATTCACTGGTTTTAACGACCAGCCAATATACATAGTCGAAGTAGATCTTACCTTACGAAACTAGGGTCGCGATAACAGATATGAGTTGCATTTACAACTTTGGCATGTCCTATGTTCATCAAAATAAACAGTTTAAATGTTAAATTATTAGAGATACAGTTGCGGTGGTTAGAAGACGGCATGTTACTTAAATGTATTACCTGAAAATAAAAATAGGAAGTTTTAATTTTTGTATGTGAATCCGCTGTATAGTGTAAATATATTCAAGTAGAACTTATTACTAAATACGTAATGGTGGTAAGTACGTTAATGGCACAGAATAAGTAATAGTACAACAAAAAGCGCGCTCCCTAACAAGATAAATAGCTCATATTCTCAAAAAATCCCATAAAATTGGATCCAACGCGCAGATATTAAAGTATGTAATCTAGTCGATTTCCTGGGGCTATCAGCTACTCTGTTCATTTGACGTCGCTCCGTCCCCATACGACGGTGTAAATACTATAGCGTTAAAATTCGATATTCGGGCGTTAAGCCTTGGTGGCCTGTCGGTAATGGCGTCTGACACTGAATGACGGACGAGGCTGGTTCAAATCCCGTCCGAGGAAGTGAAAAATTATCTCTAAAGTTGCAATGTTTGGTATCGCTAGGCTTGCGTAGGTGGTACTGTCTATTTACGAAAGCCATATTTATATTTACATATATATATTGATTGCTTGAAAGAACCAGGGTCATAGCTGCAACGAAATACGTACGCCGTCAAAGCATCCCACAATTTACTAACACGACAGAGGTAGGAACTGCGAAACTTTTTGGTTTGTGGTAAGAAGTTTTGAAAAGTATATGGATGCAATGCCAGGCCGGAACGAGTAGTTCGGGATCGGCATGGTGAGGAAGGAATAAGATCAAACAGCTCTTGAAAGCATTCGCCCTGAAACAAACGTTAAAAACGCTTAGAAAAGCTATAGTTCTAAGTATTTGTAGGGGTTCTAGGTGTAAATTTTCCTTTGATAATATAAAAATAAAATGAAACGAAAAGCTTACATTAGAGTACCGTATTGCCCTCACTGCCGTGCGTGATGCGGCATTAGTGGCACGAGGAGCGCGGGCGATCCAGCACGGCGTAGGAAGGGATGTGTGAGAAGCCGTGCCGCCGAGTGCCTCTGTGCCGGGTCGCGCACAAGGGCGCACTCCACAAACGCAAGCAAATCCGCGGGACAGCGCGCTGCGCCGCGCGGCCTCGGAGGTGGCATGTCACGGATGCGTCGCATCGCCTGTTAAAACAACAACCGTTAATTTTATACTAGTTGACACGCCAGCGGCTTCGCTCGCTTGGTCTTGGTGTAGTGGCGAGATAGTTATTCTTTAAACTTCATCTTTTTTTATTTATGAAACCGATTGACATGAAACAAATGGTAAGTGAAGCTTACCTCAATATATTAGTGAAAACCACATCTAAATCGGATAATCCGTTTCTGAGATTAGCGTTCACAAACGCACAGACAAAAATTCTAACAATATTTTTTTTTCTATTTGCGTTTATAAAGTCCCAATATTTTTTCTCACACATCTTACATGTCCAGACAGCGATCCGTTACATTTTTATTATATGTATAGGAGTAGACTCGTACGTTTGTACAAAGCCGTTTTCATGTTATTAGGAGTACAGTTACAAGGCCCACCTGGTTATAAGTGGTAACCTCTGTGTATAACAGAATTTAGTCACACGCAACGAACAGTACTACGCCCGTAACTCTGAGACCTTAAGTTTTTAAGTCTCATGAGCCTGTAATTTCCTCCGTACCCTTCAAACCAGAATTGCGCAATACGTATTGCGCAAATTGTATTGCGTACATTACTGCTTCGCGGTAGAAATAGGTAGGTTTGGTGGCAGTACTTCCCTGGACGTACTAGTTTAAAGAGTTATGCTGCTGCTGCTGCACTAAAAAACTGCATCTCCTTATGTTAATACTTAAAGAAGCATCAAGTAAGATTTTTATCCAAGTAGTTAAACACATAATAATAAACACATAAAAATAAATAAGTCTTCCGAAGTCACTGTCTTGTCTTATACAGACTTGTGACATTGTGACGTTCTAGTAAAGCGGTAAATGCATTACCAAAACTATCTAAGGCGATTGACGACGAATACACAAAAACAATGTTACATGATTTTGTACACTTTGCCTAAACTCGTGCAGGTTAATAATCCAATATTACACTTCAAACTCAGAAAAAAAAACATAATATCTACGAAAATCAACGATATCCGTTGTTTGGGTTTTTTCCCCGCCATCAACTACAGTTTTAGCAAACACAGAATTGCCTAAGAACGAAATGACATAAAAACGTGTAGACTGAAAAAAACCCGTGAACATTCAGGTTTTATATGGCAACCAATTTAGCTATCTGCAGTGCAAGTACGGTACTTTATCGATCAATAAATTCGACAATTCCAAGTCAACAAAATAGTTTTCATTAATTAAGTCATATTTGACACCTCGATTGACTTGACAATGCGACGTAGATAGAATCGGTTTTATTATAAATTGTATATTTGACAACATTAACTGTTAAAAACCCTTTTATCGATGTTATATACCGAATTTATCGATCGAAAAAGTACCGTACTTACACTGCTGTCTCGTCTAGTGTGAACTTCGGCTCGATAAAACTATAAAACAGTAACTTAGCACACGCGCGATCTCAATTCCTGGGTATTCTCAATTGTCTATTGTACATGTAAGTTCGTAGTACATGTCTTGGGATGCCAAGAATGCGAGTGGCTAATAGTGTCACTGCTAGGAATCAATCACAAGGCAGCGTACTAACCGTTTATAAATAATCGTCAAATCCGATAATAGATCGAAAAAAAAGAAAAAATCTACAACTTTATAAAAACAAGCGGCACCCCGCGTGGTGATGTTTATCTCGTCGTTAACTTTTGTCATATTTTCTAGGTGACAGCGCAACTTTTTTTTAAAAAATCCGTAAGAACCTACTTCAAAGTATTAGAAAACTTAATAAAAGATGGATGAAATCGGTAAAGTTGTTCTAAGTTATGGCGTGACCGCTGGAAATATGGATATTTTTTTAATCTATAAGGTATTTGTTAATTAATGCACAATATTCTTGACCAGTTATCGATTCCAAACCACCCCGTTCAATATTGTGTACTAATTAACAAAGACCTTATATATAGATTTAATATTAGGTTTAAATAATTTTTTTTATATTTATATTTTCGTGGTTGATTCCCGTTCTAAATCTAGATATCTGCCTTTTCGTCGTTATTGTTGTGTCCATACCTGCAATGGAGGTTCGTTGAAGAAAGGCGGCTCTCCGTCCACCATTTCGACCAACATGATTCCCAGCGACCAAACGTCAACTTCCGGTCCGTAGGGCAATCTTGATATCACTTCCGGTGACATCCAATATGGGGTGCCCACTAGAGACTTTCTTTTGGGTAGCTCCTGCAAAATATATTAATATAAGCTTTTGAAAAGATAGATCAGGGTTAAAAAACTGGTTAAAAGTTATGTTGTATTATAGTTAGTGTTATTCGCCTAATGGTAAACGCCACAACTGCACATGACAGTTGCAAAGATCAAAATTTTGCACGGGACCGCATTGCGTTTGTCACAACGATACACAGCTATTTAAACCCAGTAATTTTTGTTGCTACAGCGCTAAAAAGAATAAAATTCAACAAATTATTATTACTATCATTCTTATGTTTCTAACACTTTTCAGTTACAATAGCCACATTTAACATGAGAAATGTTTGAAACTACGGGACCAATAATTAAAATCCGTTTCATATCTATGTTCAATAATCGCAAAAGTCAAAGAAATGCATATTTTTAAATTTGTGTGTTTGTTACATATATTATAGTAGATTATGCACCGAGAGAGTAAAGCAGTGTCTTACGTCACGGGCGGCATATTGAACCCTGAGCGTAACTGAGACTCTAGATTCAATCTCTGAGCGCAGCGAGGAGATTTAAAGTTAACTCCTGAGCAAAGCTAGGGAGTTATGTAGAGTTCTGAGTGAAGCGAGGGGTTCAAGCCGCCCAAGACGAAGGCAGGCTGTATCTTCGACTCTACTTTTCATACCTACTGCGAGACACTAAAAACTCGGGCTGCATAAAAGCATCTAGGTATTTTATTTTAATAAGTTAAATAATTAAAAGTTAATTTTAATATTGGGCACATTTGTCTAGTTACGGATACTCAAAGTAATATTTCTGAGTTAATGTGTAGATGATAAAATACTAAACAATGAAGAGAGATGAACACCGTCTTTTGTTTCACATTCATTACAATCGCGTCTTTTTTCTTTTTATTTTGTTGTATGCTGTCTGTAGAGGCTAGTTCGATTATCGAATAAACTCTTTTTAAAATGCCCATATCTATGCTAAGAGTTTTGCCTACAAATTGGAATGTTCCAAATCCAAATAACTTGAATCTCTTGGGAGTTTCATACAACATTACCGGTATTTAATGCCTTGCTTTACCTCGAGATTGTGTGATATGTAATTGGACATTATCGAGTAGATGGTAGGTACCTATGAAAAAAATATTACAAACCTGCGACACTTGAGCACAGAATCCAAAGTCGGACAACTTGACTCGGCCGTCTGCGGTCATAAGAATGGAGTCAGATTTGATGTCTCTGTGGATCACTCCTTGACTGTGCAGGAATGCCAGCGCCTAGAAATCAAAAACGTTTATGTAAGTAATCACAACCATATACATAATTGTTGACTGGCTGGTTGGCCCCGAGTTCGATCCCCGGTTAGGTGAAACATTTTTGTACATGAACATGTCTGTTTGATCTCTGCCTGGGTATGTGTATTATACGCATGTAAATCAGTCATCAGTTACCATAGTATAACGCTCTGCTTAGTTTGCGACCTGAAGACCTTGTGTGGATGTTGTCCCACACTATGCCTATCATATATAAAAATGAACCCCTATTTCTCCTGGTCACGCTATAACTGAAAAACGGATGGAACAATCTCGCTAATTAATTTTTTGTTGTGTTAATTGTTGTCAGGAGAATGTTATTATGAAAAAAAAACCAGAAAAGATGGGAGTTTATGGCGAGGCCTTAGAAAAACCAGTTTGATACCCCTCATCCAAACATACGTACATTATTGTACTTACATTTGTCATTACAGTACAGATAATGTTAATAAAATTCCCGAACGCAATCATACATTTGTTATATATTTTTATTTTTTGGATAGTCATATATTTTTTGTCATAAAGATACTATATAATATTTTTAAATGTTCCCGCATTTATGTCTGTTGTCAATTCAAACTATTCGTGACTTTGTACTTTATCCGTAATAGTCAGTCAAATAGTAGTCCGTAAAACCCATTGTGCCTTGTTAATTTAGATTAACAAGACAAAATTTAGATAATTTAAAATTCAATTTGATGCAAACAACTTAAACAAACCAAATGTTGATGAAATAGTTGAAAAGACATACCTACATTTTTGTCTAATTTGCGCTCTGCTAGCATTTCCAACAAAGGGCGCTATGACTATGATATTCAGAAAGGTAAACCGAGTAAACCGTGGAACAGCTGACTTGGTAAGAAGTGCACAGTGACACTAGTCTAGGTCGTCTTCGATTACCGCGGGCGGCAACCTACTTTCCCTTCACAAGTACCATCAAAGACACCATTGAACTACGAAGATTTGTTTGAAAGTGAATGGTTAAGAAAGTTGACGTAACCAAAATGATGTAGCTGACGATAACATAATTCACAGGCAGCAGCTAAAATTGAGAAAGGAATAGCAAATTATATATCTCGACATGAGCAAAATAACATAAAACTTATTCCGCCTTACAAAACGTGGATAGTCATTAGTCCCGTAGTTAAAACCAATGTTTAAGCAAATTTAACATAGGAATTCCCAAATTTGTCAATTTTTCCTCACGAATATTATACCATTAAATAAGACCCCGCGAAAACGGTCAATTGACATTATTCCAAAAAATAAATGTGTGTAATACCAACAAACATTTAAATACTTTAGTTCGCTCAGTTTATTTAAAAGTGTTAGATATTTTTTTTTAAATATAACATAAAACAAATATGGAAAATATTTGAAAGCGCGCAGGCTGAGTATTTCATACAACCGTACAACTTCACTGCCATTTCGCTTTAAACCATGGTTTCAATTCGGGACTATCTTTAGTCTACGTTTTACAATAAGGCAAATCAAGTTTAGTTTTTAAAAGCAAAGGAACAAGCGCTTGCAATTTTAAAACGGATCAAAACTTTTTTTTTGTAGAATTTCTGTATAAATTAAAAATACCGATATCGCACTGAGTATGTCATCTTTTGCAAATTGTATCTGAATTCGTGAAATTACTTGAGATATGCACGTCGAAGATAATATCGTATGCTTATTTGCAATTTTGTTATTCGAGTCCAAATTAATTAATAATTGCAATCTTAGAGAAAAAACACATCGTCGGACAAGATTCGAACTTGCATCTTTCTACAATCCGTGTCAGACGCCATGACCGCTAGGCTACCGAGGTATGCCTCGGTAGCCTAGCGGTCATGGCTAAGTATGCTTAGAATTTTAACTCTATTCTATTTTTAAACGTCGTATGGGGATAGAGTGACATATTGAAGAGCTAGACGAACATAATCCAACAAAAGAAGAGTTTTTCAAAAATTATACTTCGTATTGATGTCACAACCCTTCATCATTTTTATTGTATGATTTTTTAATGCCATAACGCTTGCTAAGCGAGACCAAACATTGCAACGTTAGAGAGAGAAATACAAATCCTCGGGCGAGATGCGAACCCGCGTCTTGCGACAATCCGTGACAGACACCGAGGATTTTTTTACTTTAAAAATCATATAATATAAAGTACTAAACATTTTGGTGATATACCACAAATAGGCAAGAATAGTTTAATAATTTGCATTATATAATAAGTAGATTAGATTTTAAGAGTAACGAAATAAAATATGTAACTTTTGTTGTAAGTATTATTAATACCTCATAGAAAAAGAAAACAGGTAGGAAACCAATACTAACTGATAGGTAGGCTAGGGCATATGAAATGTATATTTAAACGATTAGGAATCTAGGTGCTGTAAAACATGTTTTGAAAACACTTCTTAGAAATATATATAACGTGATGATGTAGTTAGTATATTTTTGCGGCATGTTTAAACTGTGCAAAACTGGCATAAAAGAGAGATTGAGACCAAAATATGTACTAGCTTACATCTGCTTGGTTTGCTCTTGCAATGTACTCTTGCAGCATCCACTATATCTACGGATGAGAGGGAATGTACTACTTACTTTCAAACACTGCTTGCAAACCGTGGCAATCTGCTCAGGGTCCATCCTTGCTCTTGTTACAATGTCAGTGAGAGCCCCGCCTGCCATGTACTCCATCACTACCCACAACTCATCCCCAACTAGGTAAGATGCATGCATCTCAACTATGTTTGGGTGAGGGTAGTCACGCATTATTACCTGGGGACAACAGATGGAATAGTATGACAAATCTGCTCTGGTGAGCCTGTGTTTAAAATAAGCTTCTGAACTACAATATAATGATAAAAGTCATTTAATGATATTGTACTAAATTAAAACAACTACAAAAAAATTCTAATGAAACTTAAAAAAAGAGGTCCTCTATTCGGCAGGTAAGTATGGCTTTTTGTATGTCTGTTAGGCGATCACGCCGCGAATTGTGACCTGATTTTGATTAATTTAGATTGACGTAAATACGTGAACGTCTTTAAATTTGCAAATCCAAATTCAAAAACTCTAAATGATAACAAAATCAGGGGATATGGTTAATATCATAATCAGGTTGGCGTTGTAGTTTCGAATCTATACTAGACATCTAAAATTAAATTATACTACTGGATAGCTAAAGGATGAAATAATTCATTACGATAAACGAGAACAGTAACGCGCGGGGTGGAGGGGAATGCGCCGCCATTTTGAGGTTATTTTGCTGCGTATCGAGATTTGCCTCGTACCTAGTATAACTTTTGACTCGGAGAAACGTATTCACGTACAACATACGGCCGTGTTAATTTTTTCGGTAGGTCAGAGATGGTCCCATATAAATTATATAATAATAATAATATGGGACAACATACACGCAAAGGTCTTCAGGTCCCAAACTAGGCACAGCCTGTACTATGGTAACCTGATGACTGATATTACGTACTTATATACATATATACACACCCAGACACAGATCAAACACACATGTTCAAGCACACAAATGTTTGACCTGTCCGGGGATCGAACCCGGGATCAGCGGCTCAGAAGGCAGGGGTGCTACCAACTGCACCGCTTGGCGCTGTTGGTAGCACCCTTAGTAAACCTTTAGGAAACTCGATTCAGCGCTTCTCGAAAAAATCAAGCAATACAAACAAAATACACAGATCAATGATCATAGGTATATGTAGAGAAACTAATTATAGGAAAATAGCGCGAAATCTATGGCACAAATGACGTTTTCGTTTGTTGTTGGTCAATATTCTTAGTACATTCTAATAACTAAGGCGCGGTACAGTGCTGCGCACTATTTTTATAAAATATTTATTATTAATATTTTTATATTTAATTTTTTTTAAATTTGGTCTCTAGTAAATCTCACTTATTGGCTGTCATGTACTTATGACATAGTAGTTAATTATTTATATGGCAGTATACTATTATAGAATCGTAACATCGTAGACAAGTGAATGCGGCTTTTACTTGATTATATGGCTCGCTTCCGTTTCTAGCTGGTTATACGTCGGCTGGTGACGGAAGTCTGTGTTTATTAAACTAGGTATCGTGGTATCAAAAGCAGGTTGTACAGCGAGTATTCTAATTCATCGAGAAATCTTATGCCGCTACTCGTATACATAAACAGCTGGTGCATTATCTATGAAATTAACATTCGTAGCCAACTATGCTACTTTGGTCCGGATAGTTAAGTTTAAGTACTGTCACCATACATATTTCTACCGCAAAGCAATGTTGTAGTACCGCAAGTAATGTTCGCATTACTGTGTTCCGGTCTGAAGGGTATTGTAGTGCCAGCGAAATTACAGGCACATGAGACTTAACCACTTCATATCTCAGGGCGCATGGAAGCAGTGCAGTGACCCGAGCACCAAAATTTGCGTATACGTGTGTCTAGTACAACTGTGGCATAGATAACTCATAGTTTGTACTGTATACGTCAACGATACGATAACATTACACTTTAGCAAATGTTCGTGCTACGGCCACTGTTCATTATTTATGACGTAATTATTCCGCCTATTACGAGTGTGAATCGATTATTACTTCAGAGGTGGTCTCACATAAATTGTATCGCATTGATTTTTGAGAAAATCAACAATGACCAAAATATATACCCAGGTACATAATGTTTTGGTTTGCGGATCCTTTCCAATTATTGATGAGGAAAAAGAATGTAAGTCAGTTGCAATTTTTTTGTGTAAAATGTAGTTTCTTATTATTATGTTCTACGAGGGCGGCACTGAAAATTTCGGGAATCAAGGAAGTGACACAACATTAATATTTAAAAATGTATGTATTGCTTTTCGTAGTATTCTCCGCGAAATTTGACAAGCAACCATTCCATTCGGAAGTTGGGGTCTCCAAAATGGCCGTTTTGTAGGCGTCCACGCTTCTTCAGGTCATGAAAATCTCTGTCCACGCAATTTATTCTTTATTTTAGGGAAAGTATAGAAATCATTAGGGCTTAGGTCGGGGCTGTACGGCGGATGGTCTAATAGTTCTATGTTTTCTTGCTCTAAAAACTCTTTTTTTCTGAGCGCGGTGTGAGAACTCGCATTGTCGTGATGGAGGATGATGCGGCGGTTGCAGTTCTCTTTACTACGGAGTTCAAAAACGACCTGTGGCAAACAAATGCATACCATTCTGCATTAACCGTTCTTTGTCCCTCAAGAGGAATATTCGTAACATGGCCGGTTTTGTAGACAAACGTGGGCACCATTTTTTTTTGCAACACTCCGAGAACGAACAATTTTTGTTGGCTCTAACTCATTTTCGAACACCCAAACTCGTGACTGGTTTTTTGTTTCGGGTTCGTACGCGTATGTCCAGGGTTCGTCGCCTGATACGATGTTGTATACAGCATTTGAGGATCCTGCGTGGAAACTTTCGAGAGTTCTGACGCACCAAGTAACGCGAGCCGCTTTTTGCTCTTCACAGAGCGAATGCGGTATCCATCGGGAAAACAACTTTTTTACACCTAATTGTTCATGCAAGGTTATTTGTATTTGACTCATGCCAATGTCTAAAGTTGCCTGAATTTCGCGGTATGTCACATGTCGATCTTCCTCAATCAGCTTACGCACAGCATCAGCGTTTTCTTGGGTGACTGCAGTTTTTGGACAACCTTGACGGGGATCATCACTGAGCTTGACACATCCACGTTGAAATTCAGCAAACCAGCGATAAATTGTGGTTTTGGATGGGGCTTCATCACCATATGCAGAAACCATCCGGTCAACACACTGTTTTTGTGTTAAACCACTTCGAAAGTCATAATAAATCATCGCTCTTGAATTTTATCGAGTCAATTCCATTTTCTCAACGACTAAACAAGTTTGACAAAACCTTGTGACAAGACCGATAATCTTTTTTTAAATAAATAAATGGTATTCGATTTTTAAAACCAAGGAGTTTTCAATTAAAAATGTTTTAATCAGGAACAGTGGAAATAGTCCATTCCCGATTCTTTTAGTGCAGCCCTCGTAATCCATATGCTGTCTGTTCATCGAAACATAATTTATTAATTTTCGCTTCACAGTGTTGGCTGTGACTGTGTTTACTAGAAATATGAATAATTAAATCAACATATTACAAAAAAAAGATTTAGCAAAATGGTTCATTTATTAAAACTTTAATTCGTCAAATTCACATGATACCTAAATGTGTGTGCTAAATTTAATCAAAATCAGTAGGTTAATAGCGTCGCAGCAAACTTTCTAAATAAAGTATTATACGAAAAGGGAGCATTATATCATGCAATTTGAAGTAGAAGTTTCCATCGCGGCAGAGCTCAAGGAAGCACTTCCCTCGCCAATCTCATTTTACATTATGTAGCTTAACTTGTCTACTGACTTTTATAACTACAACTACTTAACACTTCATTGAACAGCAGCCGACTTTACGTCGAGCGGACGTATTAATCGCGGTATGACCATGCTGATATTTCCCTTATCATTCTCGCTTTAGACTTTGCCTTTCATAACTATCTATATTGAAATCTTATAACTATGCTTACCACTTCATTGAATAACAACTCGCGGCGTTGCTGTTTACGTAGGTTCATCATTTTCACGGCGACTCTGCGTCGAGTAGACGTGTCAGTCGCGGCGCAGACAACGCCAGTACTTCCTTCGCCAATTTTGCTGAATCCAGTAAGACTGGCCCTAGGATCACCCTCGCTTACCACAAGGCGTAGCGCTGACCGGAACTGGAAAACATAATAAAATTAATTCTAACTACAAATAGCCGAATGTTTTATACTAGCATAGTCGAATGTTAGGTGGTAAAAGTATGGCTGACCTAATTTGTAACTTTAAGGTTTTAGGTTGCATAATGTTAGATTTAAAGTATTGTTTTATGTATACCTGTTCATGTGTGAGACGCAGTTCGTGCTTGGACGCAGCAAGTGGCAAGTGTGGCACAGCTCCTGCTGGCACTGACGGCACAGCATGTTGGTGACGAGGATATGCTTCTCCTGCAAATTGTATGAAGATAAACTAAAGATCTAATTATTAAATTCAAATGAAGTAATTTGGGTTCAATACATTGGAATATTTCGGCAGAGTTCCCAAGTTGATGAAAGTAATCTAGAAAACACTGAAACATTCCAATGTTTGTGGTAGTTCATATAATTTGAAACATTTAGCACAGCTTCTTACCCATATTGACATTATTTCCATTCTGACTATGGTGGGTGCCATGAGGCATCAGCTGAGGCGGGTGGTTGTGTTGATAAGGTACATTTGCATTCTGTATGTTCTGATATGTTAGAGCTCCTTGTTGATTGTCATTAATTTCCATTGATGGTCTCATAGGTTCTAGATTCTGGCCATGTTGTTGGTTCCAGTCTACTGGCGATTCAGGTATAACTTTATTCAAACCATAATTGCTGTGGTCTCGTCTTAAGCTTGGGAATTGTTGAGGAGCAGGTGGCACAGGTGGAGATTCTTCAGGAACTGCTGGTGGCACTTTAGCTTGGCTCCTAAGTTCTCCTCTTCTTATATTTGGTGGGCTTGTACTTCTTAAAGAGTTTGATCTAGCAACATTTGAAGTTTTTGGTAATATAACACCATTTTGAACTGGCTGTGGCTGTGGAATATGAGAAGGAAGAGGCCGAGGGACTACTGATGATACTGGCATCAACCTATGGTCACCTCTCACAATGGTTTTTAAGTCTAATATTTCAGTGGGTGTGATTTCTGAGGGATCAACTAATGGTAGAGGTCTATTGGTTGATTTCAATATCTGAAACAGAAAATCCATTTTAAATCCTGTGGCTTCTGAATCAAAGTTTTGTTGTCAAAAACAATCACAAACAACCATGCTCTGGACTGGGGTAAAAATTTAGGAAAAGGGTCAAAACAATATTTTCACCCACAGATTCTCAATTCAAACGCCTTTGTGAGCGTTTTTAGCATAGTTTTCGCCAACTTGGGGCTATCTGAATGCACCTTATATAACACTTAAATTAAACAGACATACCTGATTATTCCCAACGAGAGATGCCCATTGCGGAGGAAGTCCCACAAATTTTCCTTCACGTTTGTCAAAGTCTGTGTGGAGCCTGTGTTGAAAGTTAATTGGTCCAGATATCTCAGGCTTTTTCTTTTTTTTAGAAAACATTGTTCAATCACTGACTAAAACCCTGTAACATAATAATTTACCAAATTAATGCTATAATGTTAATGTCTGGTACTTATGTTAGAAAAACTCTGGTATTGTACGTAACAAAAATAGAGAAAAAGAAAGTTTACTTACCGACTTTCTACGTTACAGGTAGATAGATACTAAATCTGTACTCAGTTTAATGCAATTTTAGGCATTTCCACCTCAAAGTAGAACAATAACATTACACGTTAAATGAACAGTCGTTTAAAGCCACAAGTTCCATGCACTCGAACACAAACTGAATACCAATTCGATAGCATTCATTCGACATTCCTCAACAATCATCCGTTCAGTACATATCAACAAATTGAATTAACCTAATACTGTTAGGCAACGAGCTTCCCTCACGAACTTACATATTATTTCCGATCGATACCGTTTACTTTTGTACAAGAAATATGTTTTACTACAAAAACGTATTTTTACGAAAAAAGCAAGTCAACCATAGATAATGAGAATATAAACCTAACATAAACACCATAGACTAAAATATATACTAGGATAAACACTACGTTTTAAGAGCCGGGACTGACGTAAAACTGACTTCTCATTCAGTTTCGTTTAGTCTCGAAAGCTATACCACCACGACAAAAATAGTTATTGCCAACATAATCTACTAACAACATCTGTCAGCTAATGGGATGGGAAAACGATTAATATAATGGGTTGGTTAGAATTGCATAATGAAATAATATATCCGTACACAATCGATTCAGCACGAAACTTTCGCTAAAATGCTCAGTATTTTAATTTTAAAATATATTTAAATAAAACAAATAGAGTTTTAAGATTTGAAATACCCCTTATATAACATACAATTAAAATTAGTTCTTTAGAAGATTACAGAATAATTAATTATTACTAACTTCGATAGCAACATAATATATATTTATGTCGGGTCCGGACATAGACAATAATCATAAACACAGAAGGGATGGCGTCGCTTGACAGAACCAAGATGGCGCGGTGTTGGTTTCGATACGACACAGTATTTTATGGAAATTAATCGAGTCCACACGGATCACCTGGAAGTCTAGGAACTGTCTCGTGTTTCGTTTTTTACCCAGTGCACATTACAGTATTAATTATTGGTCGCGAGAGATAATATTATTTAAAGTTGAATATTGTAACGGACTTAGAATAAAAGTGATTGTGAACATAATACTCGGTGTTCGTCATTCCTATTGCTTGGATCCCTTGATATTACGCCCACGATGTTAAATAATAACGACGATAGGCGTTCTGACTCCAACATCAGAAGTGGGGTCACAGGCGATAACAATGACGACCCAAGAAACCAGCAATGGTGTGCATTGCTCGAATTACAAAATACGAATATGATGGAGTTAATCAAAACCCTGCATGGGAAATTTATTTAATATACCAACATAAGTGCATGCCACAACCTTGAACTACTAGAGTTCAATCCGGATAAACCCGATGCAGAAGCACGTTCATGGGCAGCAAACGTTAACCTGTGCGTAGCTGACAATCCACAGCAAGTTTCGCAACTTCTGCGCGTCGTCAGCAAAGCTATGAAAGGATCAGCGTCAATGTGGCTAGCTGAAGTGACCTATGCTAGCATAACATGGAATGAGTTTCGGGATCTGTTCATCGCAAGGTTTGATTGTCAGGAGACAAATGCAGGTACGATGATTAATTCAGGTCCATTTCCTATGAGGTAGCTTCTGAAAGAAAGAGTTTATCTATCATAAAGAGTCCCTCTTTCTCCAGGAAGTCGGCCAACATCTGTCCCCTACGGTTTCGTTGTCCTTAGCCAAATTGCTCCACTTTCAACTCATCCTCGCTTCTCTTACCCAACTTCGCGTTGAAGTCCCCCAAACAACTAGAAAGTGCGTTTTAGATGTATGTATGGCCCGACTAATGTCCTCATACATATCCTCCACCTCATCATCCGGGTGCGACTTCGGAAAATATCGATCTTAGGAAAAAATGTGAGAATCAAAATTGTAGGCAATTTAATTTTATACAACTTTTGTGAAACCGTATGTCGTGTTTAATTGAAAGTACACGAGTTATTTAATGAACACAATTTTACCCCTAAAATCAGGAAGACGGATGATGAAACGTATCGATTACCACGCAAAACAAAATTAAGACTTCCACAGAATTCCGAAGGAAATATGTTACCCATTATTTTTTCTGGGTCAAATCCTAATTCGAGTGGGCTATCGCTGATACCGCAGAATCGAGTTAAAAGTTGTGAATTTAAATACTGGTGTTACACACACAGTAGTTGTTGTCACCAATAATGACTCTTAGAAAATCGTACCATAGTTTTATCTACAGTACCATAATTTTGACGAGCCGATGTCATAATTCCTGAGTTGGCAACTAACATCCCTTGATGTATTTCAAATCCATGTAGGTACACGAATTATTGGCCGTGCAATATTGGCTGCACAGTATTTGGCTGTGCATTATTATGATGATCTATAGTCTATTATCCGTAATCTGTAGCGGACTTCAATCCGATCCGATCATAAATTAATCAGACTAAAGGCAGGCCTCCGTCACTCCATGTACTTGCGCGCTATAAGTGCCTACCGCCCAGCCGAGCGGTCGCGGTCCGCCGGCGGATCAAATTCAGTGCGGTTTTCGCAAGCGAAGCGCGCGCACGCCATTCAATTTTAATAGTGCTGTTCGTTCGTACGCGTATTACGATGCCGTGTGGTGCCTTATGTGCTGTAGATGGGTGTAAATCAAGCAAAAGAAGGGATAAACACCTAACATTTTTCCATTTACCTGTCAATGAAGAAAGGTAAGTGATAAATTATTACTAGTTTTTGTCGTTTAAATTTTTTTCCATTCACATACCGTCATTAGAGACATAATTAAAAGACAGTAGGTGTGCGGACACCGGTATCCACTTAGAATTTGACAGTTTAATAGGTATATACTAAGCATTAGCTTGCCTTTCAGACACAGATTTACATAACTTTGTTACATAGAAACGTTATACCACAGAATAATTAATAGTACAAGGTACAGAAGATGCACTCTTCGAAAGAAAACATTCGAATATAAACTGCTAAACTAATAACTGCAATAATGTTCATAAAACATTGCAAAGCACGGACGTGACCTTCAAAAAATGTGCCTACAAGTCCTTGACGCGCTCGTAACGAATCAAAATGCGCTTTAAGTCTGTGTAGCGAGAGTTCTTTTTCTTACGCCCGATGAAAACCTTTGAACAAGCCGCGTCTGTTGTAAGGTTACTTGTTGCGAGAAAACGAATCAAATTTATTAATCTTAATAAATTTGATTCGTGATAATTGGTAGTAGTACAATACACCTAGATATGTACAACTAGGAACTAGATATATTTTTTTATTTTGAAGGCCATCGACTTTTCGCGTGAAAACTGTCGAAAACTGCAGTGTTTATGTATTTTTGTGTGAGAGTGTTACACTCGTTAATAAAATAATAGTAAAAATAAGAGCCACTTTAAAAGTGTTGAAAACGTTATAATTATGAAGGTACCTTTTGGGATCATTAGGAAGAGTAAAAATTTAAAAGTCGACATTTCTGTTGTTAGCTATGCACCCATCCATGTTATAGATAATACATTTTTGAGGTTGATCTAGGTACCGATCTCCTTTTTTAGACCTATCCTATTTTATTATTCTTATTTTTTTCAGGCGTAAAACATGGGCCGAATTGATTGGCAGGCCCGATTTAGCAAGGCCAGACACCAAGCCAAAAAGTCATTATGTGTGTTGTCTTCATTTTGAAAAGTCGGTGATTATTCATATACCACAGTTACGACCTGACGCTTTGCCTACAAAACTGTTGCCATCTCTTCCAACTACTTCAAGTGCTAGTACTGAACCAAAATGTAAGGAAATATCGACACAAACCAGATATATTAATATTAATATACTATCAAATATTACCATCAAAGGCGCTGATAAAAAATCGGAGTCGGTACAGACGTCTCATAATGTTCAAACTGAACAAACTCAGACGTCAACTGCACTTTCATCTAATACACCGAGGAAAAGAAGACTTAGTAAAGAATTGAAAGTATCGGAACTAAAAAGAAGAAAACTACAGAATGATTTGGACAAAATAAAGGAAGAAGTTCAATCAAAGGAGTCACAATCTTTTGAACGGTTTACTTTCCAAACCGAAGATGAGGTTACAAAAAGATTTTGTAAGCTCATTCAGTGGCAGAGCAATTTAAAAAATAAGCGCAAAGGCAACAGGTATGACCCCGAATTTAAGTTGTTTGCCTTAAATTTTCATTTTTCTAGTCCGCAGACGTATCGGAGTCTGAAGACATTTTTAAGGCTTCCTAGTGAAAGTACCCTTGAAAGATTTAAAATGGTTATTCCACCTAAATTCGATGATCGTACTTTAGAGCTCTTATCATCTGAATTATAACCTATGCCATTAAAAGCTAAGTACTGCACTCTGGCCTTAGATGAAATGGTTCTCAAGCGACATTTACATTACGAAACCAGAAGAGACGAAATTATTGGTCTTCATAATATTAATGGTGAAGTGACGTCGGAAATAGCTTCTCATGCCTGTGTAATAATGCTCAGAGGCATTATTGTGAACTGGAAACAACCTATTGCTTATTCTTTATTAGGATCTCCAAAACATTATGAAAAATTGGAACTATGGTTAGATGCAGTTATTTTGAAACTTTCAAACATAGGAATAGAAGTTAAAGCAATTGTATCTGATCAGGGATCAAACTTCGATAACTATGCTAAACAAGTGAAAAAGGTCACATCTGAGAAACCCTACTTTTTATTTAATGGTAAAAAAATTTACTACATATTCGATGTCCCTCATTTAATTAAATGTATCAGGAATAACTTACTGACAAATAATTTTGTATATGATGAAAAAAAAGTTTCTTGGGAACATATAAATACACTTTATTCTACACAACAGGAAAAAAATTTAAAATTGATTCCTAAAATCACGGAAGCTCACGTAAAACCAAACAATTTTCAAAAAGTGCGAGTTAATTACGCCGCTCAGATTTTTAGTAACTCCGTATATGCCGCATTAAATTTGCTTATGTTTGAAAAAACTATACCTGAACAAGCAAAAGCGACCGCCGAATTCGTGCTAAAAATTAATAATTTGTTCGATGTTTTAAATTCAAGTACTGTCAAATCTACCAATAAATTTCAAAGGGCATTCTCATTGCAAAAATACCAGCTCGATGTATTAGAAGACGCCATGAAAATGTTCAAGAATTTTAAAGCTATTCATTCAATGAAAGGCGTTGATAACACAAAAAAATCAGGACATTTAAAAACGTACAAATTACAATTCAATTCATAATCATGCTATGCAAGGATTTAAAGAAAGAAGGGATTCATTTTTTGTTTACAAGACGCCTTAATCAAGATTGCCTAGAAAATTTCTTTGGCACCGTCCGTCAACAGGGTGGTAACTGTCGAGACCCTACACCCATACAATTCATGAGGGCATTCTCAAAATACAATCAAATATAATAGTTAGTAGACCGTGAGTTCTTCATAGTCTACTAACTGTGAAGAAGATATCTGCGAGTTGCTGCAGAAAAACGATGGATTTTTGAGACCACAGAGACATGCAGATAGCTCGCGCCACAATATACCTTCGCTTGTAAATTTAAGTGGTGAAATTGATTACCGCTTCGACTTGCCAACAGAAAACGCCTTAACATATATATCGGGTTATTTACTTTTTAAATGTAGCAAAAAGCATACCTGTCCTGACTTTGTTGCTGAATTACAGAACATTCCCGATTTAAATGAATCTATGAATAGATTGTTTATCCATTTTAAAGCATTCAACAAAACATCGTCTTTTTACGGAAAGTTAAAAGTGCCAACAGATGCTTTTCATAATTATGTAAAAGAACTTGAGACTATGTTCATTAAAAATTTTGAAAAAAATATTCTTTATGAAATTACTCTTTATGAAAATAATTATAAAAAATTACTCTTTATGAAATTTTAAATGACATACATTTTAATTCTCCCGGCCTTTGTTTTCCAAAACAATATCGCATAAAACTTTTTATTAGATTCAGGATTTTTTCTACACTAAAATTTAATAATCGAGAATTTAGAAAAGGTAAGAAATTTATAAAAAATTATATAAAAATAAAACACGTGTAACTTTAAAGATATTTTTATTTTACCTACACACTGATGTCTATAATTATGTTTTATCTAGGTTTCTTCCACATTCAGCACCAATATATGGAAAACAAGTTTCCAAAACAATATCGCATAAAACTTTTTATTAGATTCAGGATTTTTTCTACACTAAAATTTAATAATCGAGAATTTAGAAAAGGTAAGAAATTTATAAAAAATTATATAAAAATAAAACACGTGTAACTTTAAAGATATTTTTATTTTACCTACACACTGATGTCTATAATTATGTTTTATCTAGGTTTCTTCCACATTCAGCACCAATATATAAAATTAAACAAACTTACAAATATAATAAAACAAACTTTAAAAAAGAGAACCGACTTCAAAACACTAAACCGTAAGAAATAATTTCTTCTTTGATGTCGGTGCTTTTTCGATTCGTAATTACCAGCTGTTAGCACTAACATAAAAAAAAAACAAATTATTTCTTACGGCTTAGTGCTTTATTTGAAGTCGGTTCTCTTTTTTTAAGGCTTTTTTTTTCATTTCTAGTGAACATCTCCGAAGATCATCATCAAACTAAGAAGTATTATACTTATTTTAAAACGTTCTCCTAAATGTAACAAATCCTTTTCTGAAAACCGCATCGATATCGGTTTAGCCAAACGCGAGATTATCGCGCACAAACATACATACCTACAAACCATACAAGTCAAACATCTCAGTTTGGCCTGTATGTCTGATCATCTCCTTTTTTTTAAGTTGGTTAAATATTTTGTAAATGATAAAATTTTTAACTGCCACATAAAAGTCAGAACATATTCACAGTTCTCAATAACATAGATAAAAAGTTATGTTAATTTAATTTTATCGAAGAGGCAGCCCTGCGATTACTGTGGAATCGCGCGGTGCGAAGCAATCACTGCTGTACGCTTGAGCATTTAGGTGCATTTTAGCATACAGTGGTTGTTGACGCGAGGGAGTAGGCAATTATCGTAATAGGTATTGGAAATTTTCTACTGAGTGAAGTATCTGTTACGTAGTAACTATTCAGTAATCTGTGCTAAAGGTGCGTTCGTTTAGCTTATGAGAGAGCATTGGTGGCGTTGTCATTGATGGCTCTTTTGTTAAAGCGTTCGTAAAGCTCAAAAACGTTATTTTTACCACTTTTGCCCATACTCTATTCAAACGTTCAACTGAGCATAAGACCTTAAATCGCATGATTACGCTGTCAAATACATAGCTGTCAAATAACGATCACGAACAACCATGTTCCGGACGTGGGTCAAAAATAGCACTTTTTGGTGGCAAAAATACCTCTTTTTTCGCTTTCCGAACGCTGAACAAAATGAGGCATGAACGACATTTTCACCCACAGATTCACAATTCGATTCTATGGGAGCAGCAAACTTGGATAAAATTCACGAAAATTGCGATTCGAGGTGGAACGTCAAATCGTAAATACGCGAATTTTCTGGTATTTTGGTAAAATTCTTATTTTAGTTAATTAATGACACCCAGAATAGGTTTTTGTGTTCCATTTCATTAGTTTATAGACATCATTTGTGAGTAGGTTCATTTCATTAGCGTTTTTAGTATATTATTGCGTGATGAATGATCCCCCTGATCCTGGTGGAGGCATGGACTTTGTCCAGCTGCCTTCCCCTGCGGCGTTTACATCAATTTCATCATCTGTTGACGAAAAGAGTTTTGAAATAGTCAACAGAAAACGGCGGTCTGAAAAGCGTAAGGTGACTAAAGATTCCTGTAGTGCAAAACGTGGTTCACGATGAAACTACGTGTAAATTTACAGATGCGTCTGACGTTGTTCTCCAGGCTGGACAATGTACCCCTCCCAACTCCTTCTCCTAGTTCCTCTAGCCCCCTTCCTAGCGGACCCCCTGCAGCTTCGCAGAAGTCTTCATTTACACCTATCGATCGGCAATTATACGACTCAACAGATCGTGGCCCTTTTACGGTCCATGTTCAGAGGGAAGAGACTTCACCTACCGCTGGTACATCCCTTCACCCGGTGACATTTGGGAGATTCCTTTTTAGTCGTGCCCGGGAATTTCAAGGAATCATCGATAGCTGAATAAAAAATGTTGGTCGCAATCGTATAGCTCTAAACTTTCATTCCGCCATTTCAGCCAATAATTTCATCCAGTCTCCTTCATTGCCAAACAACAAACTCAGAGCTTTCATTCCGTCGTTTAATATTACTCGGTATAATTCGCGGAATCCCAGTGGATATGACTCCAGAGGATGTTATGAGCGAGATAAAAGTTCCTGAAGAGTGTGGTCCAATTTTAAAAGTTCGCCGGCTCAATTTTATAGTATCCATTGACGGAGTAGTGACCTGGAAACCGTCGCAAACAGTTGTTTTGACTTTTGATGGTAAAATTTTGCCCTCTAGAGTTTATCTATGTTACAACTCTTTCCCTTCCTTATGCCTTCCCGACTATTCAGTGCTTCCATTGCTGTAGATACGGACACACCATGACGCAGTGTCGGTCAAAACCTGCTTGTTTTAAATGCGGTTCTAACCACTTAGGCAAGTCATGCAACGTGGATGAAGGCTAAAATAAGTTTATCGACGGAACAAAGTAAAGTTACGAAGGTAAAAGTTAATAACCCACCCCAAAAAGATTGGATAAACAAAGAAATAATCTCGCAAATTTATAACAGAAATATTTTATGGTCACAAGTTAAGGAAAACCCAAATAACGACACATTAAAGGAAGACTTCACAAGAAAAAGAGACGATGTAGCTAAATTAATCCAAGATACAAAAGACTCTTACTACTACAAGGAATTTACCAAACCAAAAATGATGTGGAAAATAGTTAATACTTTAGCAAGCAATAACACAAAGAAAAGTTGTGTTCCTTCAAAGCTCCTAGTAAATTCAAAATTAATCACTGAACCTATCAAAAATTGTAATACATTTAATGAATACTTTTCGACAATATATGTGAATAGTTTTCCCTTTTAGCGACCGAAATACCAAAAAAATTCATGAAAACTTTAATAATACCTTACCAATAACTTCCGAAACCTCTTCTAAATTATATATTCTTGAACCAACTTGTAATAGCGTAATCATTCAACTTATTAATGACCTTTACTCAAATTGTAGTGTTGGACTAGACAATATAAGCACTAAGGTTATTAAATGCTTAATGAATCTGATAGTGGATAGTTTAACCAAAGGATTTAATAAATTATCATCTAAAGGTTAATTCCCTGATACACTAAAAGTGGCAAAAGTTACCCCAATTTATAAATCAGGTCTAAAATCTGACCCAGGTAATTACCGGCCCATTTCTGTGCTACCAATTTTATCAAAACTTCTTGAAAAGTTGTTATATAACCGGCTGGAAAAATATTTAAGATCTATTAATTACTTATCGGAAAGGCAATACGGGTTCAGACTTAAAAGTAGCACACTTACGGCTACTATTGATCTAGTTACTAAAATAAAATTGAACATAGACAAAAAAAAACATAGTTTTAGGTGTTTTTATTGATTTAAAGAAAGCCTTTGATACCGTTAGTCAAAAAATAATCTTGAAAAAAATTTCAATTATAGGTATCACTGACAATGCCCTAAAAATGTTTGAGTCATATCTATCAAACATAACACAAGTGGTCAGAATAGACAACTATCAGAGTGACGCGTTACCTATAACTTGTGGGGTACCACAAGGGTCTATTTTAGATCCACTACTATTTTTGACGTACATTAATGGTATACAAGACATCGGATTACACGGTCATATCACTCTTTACGCAGATGACACTTGTTTATTTTACTTTGGATCCTCGATACACAACATAATCTTGCAAGCACAAGAGGACTTAAATGTTCTATTTTCTTGGTTTCAGCATAACTAACTTACCATAAATATTTCAAAAACATGCTACGTAATATTCAAATTCAAAAATAAGGTAATACCAACACATGATCCACTCAAAGTTAATAATATTCCATTATCGCAAAAAACACCGAAAAATACCTAGGTCTTCGTATGGACAGTTATCTTACCTGGAACTTCCAAATCGATAGCATTAAAAGCAAACTTGCGTCACTTCTTGGCTGTTTTAATAATATGGTGCGTTGTATTCCACATCGATAACTACATACTATCTACAACGCCTTAGTCAAACCACACCTACAATACCTCGTGGAATTCTGGGGTAGCCCTGCCAAAACAAAATTAGCCGATATTCAAATCGCACAGAATAAAATAATTAAAACATTTTTTCACTTACCTTACCGAAGTCCAACCTATAAAATCTATGCTGAAACTAAGATAATTAATATCAGACAGTTATACATTTACAATATTTGTATTTTTATTAAAAAAACCCTAGACAAAAACATTCATACCAACGTGACATTCACTAAACTAAAACAAGTGTCTAAACGCAGCACGAAACGAGCGAGTTTCATTGTTCTATCAAAGACACGAACAAACTATGACAAAATATAAAATATACGTTTGAAGGAGTACAGCTTTTTAATAAAATACCCTCAAGTATAAAAAATGCTAATCATTTAGCACTTTTAAGGTTCAATTAGCCCAGTACTCTATAAGTCATGGTCTACATACTGGAGAACGACTAGCTCATCCAAAGGCTCTGGTTTTGCTAAGATCCAACCAGAAATACTAAGTAAACCTTGGTTTTCGCGGTGGGACTTCGGTAAGATTTATACGTCGACCTTAATTCGCATAAGGCTTGGTCATTGTTGCTCACCTTCACATTTAAAAAAGATTCATGTGAAAGATTCCTCTATATGTGAATACGGCCTGGATGAGGGGGATCTCAACCATTATTGAAAATAAATATGATTACTGATGATTATTGATATTGATATTGATTAAAAGTCTCATTTCCGACTCATATTCCTGAACTTTTATCATCTACTAATATTGATATATATAAAGTTTTCGTTCACTTCCTCACTATCAATAACATTCGTTTATAATTTTGTACATATTTATTTGTTTTTAATGTTGAATGTTTATGTTCGAATAAGTTTTCTTTAAATTATTATTCTTTCTTATTGTTATGTGTGTATATTTTCATTTTTTCATACAAAATAAGCCTATTCTGGTTCATAGTTTGCTCAAATTCGTTTAGGGATATTTTTGTTTTATTGACGTGAAACTGGCACAATCACAAACAACCATGCTCCGGACGTGGGTCAAAAATTGCACTTTTTGGTGGCAAAAATTCCTCTTTTTAGCTTTCCGAACGCTGAACAAAAAGAGGCATGAATGACATTTTCACCCACAGATTCCCAATTCGAATGCCCCTTGTGAGCGTTTTTAGCGTTATTTTCGCCAAAAACGATCAGAAGCATAGAGAACATTAAAATTTGTATACTGGAGATACTTGATCAGAAGTGATCTATTTGAACGCACTATAAGTATACATAGAGTAAACTATATACATAGAGTAACTTTTTATACTAGAAATAGAGATCAATCTTGGCGTCAATTAGTATTAACCAGTATTTTCAGCACATTAGTGCCATCTGTAATTTCTAGAAGACATTACTTCTATACCCACACATACGTATAGCGTATGTGTTTGTGTGTGTAGTAGATTATATCCATATTATACCTATATATCTATATACTGAAAACCTATCTTATTCATGTAGGTATTTGTATTTTTATGTATACATGATTTGATTACCTATTTAAATTATACATGTAATAACCAACACAACATTGTTGCCCTTCAAAGGTTGATCAATATAGCTGTAATATAAATGAGTATAACATTGGTATACAACAAACAATTAAACTGCCTAGAAATTGCTAAAACCAGGTGGTACATATGTAAGTAATAAATGATATGCTTTATGTAATTAATGCAATATTTAATGGTAAATAACTATTCAAAGTATCCACAAACGTCCAAAACATTTATCCGGCACAAAAACTAGCATCATCACAGAAAAAGTCAATACACACAAACTTGAATAAAATATTAGTCCCGCACAGCAAATCCATAAAATTGTATACGAAATAAACGGATAATAATTTGTATTATACAGATAAACACTCTTCAATTCAACAAAAAATCAAAATAACCCAATAAATAACCCATGGCAACCGGTGACATTCTTAATTATCTATGATTTTGCAATTTGAGAAATTGGTAGAATTGCCAGCTATGAATACTAAAATCTACTTCTATGTCTGCCGTGTAATTGAACCGTGTTATGCCAAAACGTTCCAACCCTCAGAATATCCAATCTGAGATAGTGATGAAGTTGTAGACGTGTTTTTTTCTATATTCTACAGCAAATATGAACTTATAAAACTTATTGTATTATTTTAAGACAAAGTTGAGTTGTATTTTTCATCTAAACAATTTGTAACTAATTTCATACATAGGTATAGTTTAGAGTAAAAAAGTTGTCTGGATAATGTCTGTAAAAAAGAACTTTGTATGAAATAGTAGTATGTCGCTAAACCTGTTAGCAGCTCGGTCAAAGACCCAAGAGCCAAGCTGACCCGACATTATACCGAAGATATCCCGGACATCAGCCTGTACGAGATTAGAATGGCCTTGAAACAGCTTAAGAACAACAAGGCGCCTGGTGACGACGGTATCACATCTGAGCTTCTGAGAGCGGGTGGAACACCGGTACTTAAACTCCTTCAGAAGCTCTTTAATACCGTCTTACTCGAAGGTTCAACGCCAGAAGCATGGAACAAAAGCGTGGTGGTGCTGTTCTTTAAGAAAGGTGACAACAATTTACTTAAAAATTACAGACCCATCTCGCTTTTGAGCCATGTTTATAAGGTGTTTTCGAAGGTCATAACGAACCGTCTCAGTCGCAGGTTTGATGAATTCCAGCCTCCGGAACAAGCCGGTTTCTGAAAAGGCTATAGTACCATAGACCACATCCACACGCTACGGCAAATTATACAGAAGACCGAAGAGTATAACTTGCCTCTTTGTTTAGCGTTTGTGGACTATGAGAAAGCCTTTGATTCGATCGAGACGTGGGCAGTGCTTGAGTCTCTCCAGCGGTGCCGTATTGACTATCGGTATATTGAAGTGCTGAAGTGTTTGTACAAAAACGCCTACATGTCAGTCCGAGTACAGGAGCAGAGTTCGAAGGCAATTCCATTGCAAAGAGGCGTGAGACAGGGAGACGTTATATCTCCGAAACTGTTCACCGCTACATTGGAAGACGCCTTCAAGCTTCTGGAATGGCAAGGACTTGGCATCAATATTAACGGCGAATACATCACTCACCTTCGATTTGCCGACGATATTGTAGTCATGGCAGAATCCATGGAAGACCTCAGTACAATGCTCGAAGGCCTCCATCGAGTTTCCCAACGGGTAGGTCTTAAGATGAACATGGACAAGACGAAAATTATGTCTAATGCCCATGTTGTACCTACCCCAATATCAGTTGGGAACTCAGTTCTTGAAGTTGTTGACGAGTACATCTACCTGGGACAGACAGTCAAACTAGGCAGGTCCAACTTCGCGAAAGAGGTCAATCGTCGAATCCAACTCGGCTGGGCAGCGTTCCGGAAACTTCGCGAAGTCTTCTCGTCAAAAATACCTCAGTGCCTCAAGACAAGAGTCTTCGACCAATGTGTGTTACCAGTGATGACTTATGGCACTGAAACGTGGTCTCTTACTATGGGCCTCATAGAAAAGCTCAAAGTCGCACAACGAGCTATGGAGAGGGCTATGCTCGGGGTTTCTCTACGTGATCGAATCAGAAATGAGGAGATCCGTAGAAGAACGAAAGTCACCGACATAGCCCAGAAGATTAGCCAGTTGAAGTGGCAGTGGGCAGGGCACATAGCACGCAGAACAGATGGCCGATGGGGCCGAAAGGTTCTGGAGTAGAGACCACGGACCGGCAAGCGCAGCGTAGGTCGTCCACCGACACTGTGGACAGACGACCTGAGGAAGGTCGCAGGACGACGTTGGATGCAGGCCGCTTCCAACCGGTCCTTTTGGAAAATCATGGAGGAGGCATATGTTCAGCAGTGGACGTCCTACGGCTGAGATGATGATGATGTATGAAATAGTTCTAAAAGTAATTTTGCATAAATAATGCAAACTATTTATGCGTTTAACCTTACTTGTGTTCGAAGCTTTTCTTGCATGATACTAAATTAAAAAGTAAGAAAACATCTGCATTACTTTATGAAATCTATCGACGTAAAGTTTCATCCGAATCAGTTTACCTGTTACAGCTTTAGCCACAAAAATAAACATTTATACCTCCTTACAGATAAAAGCTACATGAAAATGAAGTAACTCTGAATTTCATTATAAAATACGCATAAACGGCGGCGCCAATTTTGATGAAATTTGGTATGGATGTAGATGAGGGGCCGGATTAACACTTAAGATACCTACTTTTCATCATCATCATCCATCACCACGCGGGTAAAAAAGCGTAATATTATTGGGCACAGCATAGACAAAACAACAACACAGCATAAACAAACATAACAAGATCTTCGCCTACGTCAAGGTCGTAATGATGACTTATCTTCTATCAATATAGTTGTGCCAAAGATGTGTCAGTTTCTGATAACTTAGTCAAAAACACGCTATGATTTTGACAGCTCGATAAAGTAGGTAGACGCGCTCAGCAAAAATGGACGACATGTCGACTATAGAGTCGACATGTCGTCCATCTTTGTTGTTAAGCCGACTGTAGTCGAGCGATTTCGATCCAGGACGTATCCGTTGGAACATTTTGGCATAACTCCGATGAATTCATCAATTAAGGTAAAAATATATATCCCATCATATTAAATATTTAAAAAATATGTAAATGTATAAATGGATACGGTATTTCGGCATCTAAAGTCTCTTAATTATTAAAAGTTTTTATATCATATTTTAAACACGATATCGGTTTGAAAGTTTTTGTATATAATTAAGTATTTTTTAGTAATTTAATGCATGAGGTTTACTTCGATTTTTATTTAAACATACTAGTTACGCCCCGCGGTTACAGTCGTGTGGATGATGATAAAAAGTATAACTACTATCTGTTAATCCAGAGCTTCATGTAACTCCATAACCAATTTGATCAACTTGCCCCAGCCGTTCGAGCGTGAATGAATAACAAACTTATTTTTTTTTATTAAGATTTGGCTCTGCTTGTTAGCGTCTGTTTCGGGATAACAAAAAATCAGTGTTTATAATAATTTATTTTTAAAATCCCTATGTACCTACTTTAAATTGTAAAATGCGGAAAAAACAAAGAAAATGCAAGCTTACCTCCATCGCACTGCTCTCAGTTTAGTCGCCAAAATGTAGATTTATTAGAAGGTTTAATTCATAGAGAATTTGTATAGTTGAAATAAGTAGGTAATGCTTAATTTCGCACTTGAAATATAACTATCGAAATAACGTACTACAAGCCCCTTACCTTATTATAATATATTTATTATTTATCCTGAAAAATGAATGATAACTATTTTTACTGATTTTTATTCAATCCTTTATAACTTTTCAACTTAGTAGTGACCAATTTTAATAACCTTACGGTGAAAAAAAACTACCATTTTTCATAATTCATTTGGTTAGGAACACAATCTAGTTTGATAACAGCGCTATCTGTAATTTCTAGATGACCCTAAATTATAGTGCTATGATACAAAATTCAAAAGTTAGTTACGACAAGCTAAGGTATAGTATATATAATATGCAGAGGTAGTTGTAGTGAGTATAGAGCACATCCATACGATATATTACCATTTAATACACATTTACTAGATCAAATAAATAAACGAATATTTTACATAGCTACTGACTTTTTATTATTTTTGACACACACAATCAACACCTAGGTTGTCAAGGAAACAATATACTTATAAAAACACATTATCTATGACACTCCCCCTCACGATGACCTTGGGTGCTATACTGAGCACAGGTCTGAGTGACTCCTATCATTTTAAGCAACTTCAATAGCCTTGGTTGCGGTAAGGCCTTAGTTAGAAAATCAGCTTCCATATTATCTGTGCCCACGTAATGGATAGTTACCAGTTTTCTTTGGACACAGTCCCTCACAAAATGCTCTTTGATACTGATGTGTTTTGATCTCTTTCCAGTCATTAAATTGGTAGCTAACTTCTGTGCAGCCTGATTGTCATTATAAATTGGAACTGCCTGCTGTGATACTCCAATGTCCTCTAGTAAATACTTCAAATGCAGGGCTTCCTTCGTGGCCTCTGTCAACGCCATTGAAACCGATCTAAAACACTATTTTTAAAGAAAACTGAACGCTAAAACTGTAAAATAAAATATATTTCCATGAAAACGCACTTTTTACACTATTACTCAAAAACAGACATTGACATACTGTCCAAACAAAAATACTACTCCTCTTCTGTAAAATTATTTGAATATTAAATAAAAATAGAAAAACAGCCAGTATCAAAAAAGGTCGGTCGGCAACATGGCCCCGAGCGGTGTGGAACACCAATTATTGCAGTAGGTGAACCAGTTTGCGGACCGGCCGACGCAGCACACCCCCTTTAGTTTCAACACTAACTACACGACAGATATTGTCCTTCCCTAAAAACATCTCTTTAACGCGTCCCATAGGCCAGCAATTACGTGGTAGGTTTCCATCAGCTATCAGTACCAAATCTCCAATTTTTATTGCTTGATGTGGCGTAACTGTCTTTCGAGGGATCAACTGTGGCAAATATTCCTTAATCCACCTCTGCCAAAAATGGTCCGCTAGGCGTTGAGACTTCCTCCAATCCACTCGTCGTGATAAGTCAGCGTCACTAAATTCTCTTAGAGTCTGATCATTGCTTGACGTTCCAATGATGAAGTTAAAAGGTGTGATCGCTCTCTCACTATCTGTGTCAACTGGAACATGGGTAAGAGGTCTTGAGTTCACAATCGCTTCGACTTCTAATAGTAGCGTGCTTAGTACTTCCACTCGTGGGGACCGATCTTTCAGTGTTATTTTTAGTGCTGTTTTGACACTGCGTATTAAGCGCTCCCAACAACCGCCCATGAAAGGTGATAAAGGTGGGATAAATTTCCAGGCAATACCTTTGTTTATAGAGAAATCATACATATCGGGCAATATATTTGAAGCACCCACGAAAGCCGTTCCGTTGTCCGAATAGATACATGTAGGACAACCGCGTCTGGCTATGAATCGACGAAGAGCCATCAATGCAGAATCTGAAGACAGTGATTCGACGATTTCTATGTGAATTGCTCTTATGGTTAAGCATGTAAATAGCGCGATCCAAATCTTCATTGTCCTTCGCCCCACTGTGACATTTAAAGGGCCAAAATAATCAACACCCGTGAAAGTAAATGGGCGATTATGATGAGCCATTCTAGCTTCTGGCAAGTTTCCAATGGGTGGTAGGAGTGGTTTTGCTTTCAAATTCCGACAAAGTTGACATCGCTTCGCTACACTTCTCACAGAAGATCTCAAACCAACGACGAAGAAACGCTGACGTAGTTCATTCACCACGAGTTCGTTGTTTCCATGGGCAAATTTGACGTGATATGAATGAATCAATAAGCGGACTATTGGATGTTTCCCATCAAGCACGATTGGTTTCGAGTTGATTTCAGTTGAAGCTTCAGTGCGGCCTGATAATCGTATAAGTTTATCGTTTCCTAGCACTAGAGTTACATTTTTAAGTCTACTTTCCTTACCAACGGGGCGTGCAGCGTCAATTAATTTATATTCATTACTGAAAGAATCTAATTGTACGCACAAAAAGGCATGGCGTTCCGCTGATGAAATGAAAGCAACGTCCAAAATGGCTAGACCACGTTGTGAAAATTTAAGATTTGGAAGTGAATGGCGAAATATCATGGCACATTGATGAGCACGTGCAGTAGCACGAATAAATCGTAACCACTTACTAAATCGCGAATGATCTGCTATGATAGGTGATGGTAATTCAGATGATTGTAACACTGTGAATCCTACAAGATCTCTGTTGGATTTAACTTCTTCAAAGGATGGCTTGACATCAGCAGTTGGTTCACAAGGCCAATCTGTAGTAGGTTGAAACAAGAATGATGGCCCGGTAAACCACCGCGACGAAATTGTTAATTCATCGTTGAATCTGGTTGCATCATCTGCAACGTTCAAGGATGAAGGTACATACCTCCAGTCAGACACGTTGGTAATCTCACAAATTTCACATACTCTGTGCGCGACAAAAGATTTAAAAGTGCTTGGATCGGACCGTAACCATCTAAGAACTGTTTGAGAGTCTGACCAGAGAAAAACTTTATCTGGTTTTCGTTTGTGAGAGTCTATTATAAAATTTGCAAACCGAGCAGCGATTAATGCTGCTTGTAGCTCTAACCTTGGTACAGTGGTGGGCTTTAAAGGAGCAACACGGGCTTTGCCACCAATTAGAGCGAGTTGCACATTTGTTGTTGAAGATGAGAAGCGCCAATAGGCAACACAAGCAAATGATATCTCACTTGCGTCTGCAAAAATGTGTAATTGGTTTGAAATTATGGGCTTAGTTAATTGATCATAACAACGTCGAACTGATTCGTGTAAAATTTTTGATAAATTTTTAAACCATCCAATCCATTTGTCTACGAATAGTTTTGGTAACGCTTCATCCCAATTTATAGCTAGCTTCCAAGTTTTTTGAAATAGCACGCGACCTTTTATTATTATGGGTGTGAGGAGACCCAGAGGATCATAAACTTTCATCAAGTTTGAAAGAACAAAGCGTTTACTTACTTTTTCTGGTATATTCTCAAAATCTAAACTCGGAAAAGACAAAGTGTCATTAGAAACATTCCAAGAAACTCCTAAAACGCGTATTTGAGATCGCAAGTCTGGTCCCACGTTTACTTGTGTCACTCCAACAGAACAAAGTTCAGGAGGCAACTTAGATAAAGCTTGACCAGAATTAGATATCCAAGACCTCATCTCAAATCCAGCTGCAGCATGAACAGTTACGATATCAGCTGCCAACTGTGCAGCATCTAATTCATTATCACAACTACCCAAATAGTCATCCATATACGTGTCACGAATGATTGCAGTTGCAGCTTTAGGATGAGATTGAAGATGTTCGGTGGCGTTTTTATTTTTAAGATATAAAGCTGTAAACGGACTACATATGGCACCGAACATCATTGACGACATTCTATACTCCTGCAATGGTTGTGTAGGGTTTTCACGCCAAAAGAAACGCTGAGCATCTCGATCATTTGGCCTAATTTTAACCTGAGGGAACATTTCCCGAATATCAGCAGAAAGAGCTATTCGCCCTTCCCTAAACCGCATTAATATAGCCAGCAGTGATTGGAGAAGGTCTGGACCAGGTAACAATAAAGAATTTAAGCTAACTCCTTCACATTTAGCCGCAGCATCATGCACTATTCGAAGCTTCTTTTTCTGTGGATGTATGACCCCAAAGTGTGGTAGATACCACAAAATTCCAGGTGATGGAGAAACTTCTGTGCATAATTCTGCATAGCCCCTATCAAACATGAGCTGAATATTTTGCTGATATTGTTTGGCATAATCTGGATTTCGAACCATTTTATTTTCAAGAGTTTTGAAACGCGATAAAGCGAGTTGACGACTGTCAGGAACACGTTCAATGTTATCACGCCACAATAAACCCGTTTCAAAACGACCTGACGGTAATCGTCGGGTGGTCTCTTCTAACAAATCTATAGCTCTTTGATCGTTCATAGAACGGCAGTCCTTAACCTGGATACCTAAAGAGTCTAACCTGTAATACTCCTTAATCCGGGCGTCTAAAATACGACTTTCTTCGAGACTATCTTTTTCGTTCTCAACAATCGCATGATTTACAAAATCAATGGGCTTAGACATGTTCGAGGGAAAACCGTACAAGACCCAACCTAAAGGAGTCAGAGAGGCAGCGGGTTGCGATGGGGTTCCACGGCGGATGGTTTTTGAGAAAGTAAGATGCCAATTGTCAATCCCCAGTAAGAGAGTAGGTTTCGCGTCGTCATAACATAAAACATCGACTAAATCATACAAATAATCATAGCATTTAATTTGTTCTGAATAAATAGATTGCTTTGCAATAGTTAAATTTGGAATAGATCGTACTTCAATATTATGCACATCCATGCTATGATGCCCTTTTACCTGAATGTTAACAAAACTGACGTCAACATTTTTACTAAGACCACCTATGCAATCAATTCGAAGAGACTTCTGAGGCCCAGATGCGCCTATGAAGTCAGCCACTGATTGGTCAATAAAAGAGGCGGAAGACCCATCATCAAGCATTGCGAATGTATCAATACTGTTTTGAGGACCACTGATAGTGACAGGTATTACCTTTAATAATGTTTTCTGGTGCTTTATTTTATTAGGAGAAGCACTATGAGAAACAATAGTTGGTATTTCTTCATTTACACTCTGTTCCTGGGTCTCAGACAGTTCATCGCTGTGTACATCTACATGTGCTGCATTTTCTACTGTCGATCTATGTAATAAGGTATTATGACGTCGGCTGTACTTGCAACTAGTTATTTCACAATTCTTCTTACAATTAACATACTTGTGTGAACCTTTATGTAAACACCGATAGCAAACCTTATTTTCTGTTACCCATAACCAGCGATCATCAATAGACAATAAAGCGAACTTTTCACATTTGTCTACATCGTGAGTTCCGACCTTACAATAAATACATTTTGAAGTCTTTTCAGTTGTCAAAGAGGTCGTATGTTGAGTAGCATAGACTCTTGCCGGTTGTTTAGTGACAGTAGGTTTGACATGTAGTTGGTTGCTAGGGTTAGTAGCGACATATTTGACATTCGACACGTTCGTGTCATAAAATAATCCGAATTTGATTTGACGATTTGACTGGTCATCCAAAAAATCTGCCAAAAGTTCTAACTTATGTTTACTGGAGTCGGAGTGTTCCGACGCAAAGTCCGCCCACCTATACCGTAAAAGAGGAGTTAGCTTACCCATTACGGCGTTGGCGAGTTCAGGAGAAGCTAGATAGTCCGGTTGACGTAGCTCTCGAATCACCTCAACGCTGTTTCGCAGTCGGCAAGCGAAAATGTTGAGATCTCGTGCAGATTCATGAATTGGTAACCTAGGAAGAGACTTTATGGAAGACAGTTGGTGGAGGATGATAAATTCCGGTTGTCCGAATCGATTCTCCAGAGAGCGCATTACTTGCGCTGGATCCAAAGCAGACATCAACAGCGCCGAGACAGTTTCATGGGCGATGCCCTGTAAGGCAGTGCTAAGCCTGGCGAGATTCTCCTCCGGGGTAAAAGTAGTCTCTGATCGCATATAAGCTTTCTTAAAAGAGAGCCAGTCAGAGACACGTCCATCATAAGAAGGAAGATTATAACTCACCTTCTTTCGCCCGTTTCCCAACTCCGTGATGACTTTTGCTAGGTGAATAAATGAGTCTTGTGTACCTACATTTTTAGTTTTATTTTTGTCATGACAATTACAATTAGGTGTAAAATTATTTTCGTGTGTACCTAACCGTAGTGAGTGTGCAGTGTTTCCCTGTATAGGATGTTGGTAACACTCGCCACCCTGCGTCACCTTTGCACGTGTAAGATCAGGATCATAATGCAACACAGAGGTGGCCTTCTGTTGCAGGGTTGCTTCCGCTGCCACACCATCAAGTACCACATCCAAACCTTGTTCAGGATATACAGCACTGCAAGGAAATGTTCGGTTATTATCATGAATTTCACAATCACGTATCCACTTTTGTGTTGAATTGCTTCTAATGGAAGCAGCAGACTCCAAAGCAGCGAGCTCTGCTTGTAACTCTAAATTAGCAGCCCTCTTTTCTTGCTCTGCAAGTTTTCGTTCTTGCTCTGCAAGTTTTCGTTCTTGCTCTGCAAGTTGACGAGCATGTCGGGCAATAGCAGCAAATTTTTGCGCTTTTAAAGACCCACATGATGATGTTGAGCGAGTTGTAGTGGCTAATAAAGGCGTCGGTTCCGGATCGGGTAATAAAGGGATCAATGTGCTTTTCTGTAAGAGAGCTTCGTCGTTTTGACTTAGAGCAGGTATATTACCTGACGACGAAACTGGCACTTTACCACTTACCTCCTCCGGCTTTGCAGTTTTCTTTTTCGTCACTGATCGTGTTATCGGCATGTTACTTTTTATTGCAAGCGTATGTTCTTATTTGAAATTCTTCACTTCTGACACCATGAAACCGATCTAAAACACTATTTTTAAAGAAAACTGAACGCTAAAACTGTAAAATAAAATATATTTCCATGAAAACGCACTTTTTACACTATTACTCAAAAACAGACATTGACATACTGTCCAAACAAAAATACTACTCCTCTTCTGTAAAATTATTTGAATATTAAATAAAAATAGAAAAACAGCCAGTATCAAAAAAGGTCGGTCGGCAACAGCCATGTATTCAGCTTCTGCTGTTGATAAAGCAACAACTCTTTGTTTCTTTGTTTCATAACTGATTAGACCACCACCATACTTGAAAATATAGCCTGTATACGAGCGGCGGTCAAGGGTACATGCTGCCCAATCTGCATCTGCCATACCTATAAGTGGCAATCCTGTTTTCTTGTATCTTAATGAGATATTCTTCGTCCCCTTAAGGTAACGTATAATCCTTTTTGCAGCTTGCCAGTGACTTTTATCGTAACAGTTATTATATTGACTTAAATAGCTAACTGCGAACATAATATCTGGTCTTGTTGCTACTGCCAGATACATTAATGATCCAATAAGCTTTTGATATGGATAGTTAACTTTTTCTTTTTCATCTAAGCTTTTCTCTAATTTTAGAGCTGGTTCCATAGGCGTCATAACTGGCTTACATTCTTCCATGTTAAAACTTTTTATCAAATTTTCAATATAACTTTCTTGTGATAACGTCATTTCTCCCCCTACATGGGAGAATCGTATGCCTAGACAATGATGAAGTGAACCCATATCACGTAATTCAAATGCTTTCTGCAATTTTGCCTTAACTTCCTTGAACAAATTTTCCGACTTATAGGCCAGTATTAAATCGTCGACATATATGTTGGCAAATAACTTCTCACCTTGTATTTCCAAGATGTACAAACTAGGATCAGCTGTGGAATTTTTGAATCCGATTTCCAGCATTTTTGTATGTAACTTTAAGAACCATTGTCGTCCTGCTTGTTTCAATCCGTAAATGGCTTTATTTAATTGACATATCCCGTCACTTTTGTATCTGTTCATATCTAGTAACATTTCTTTTGCTCGTCTAACTACTTCATTTTCTTTTCCACATGCAGTTATAATTTTCAAGTATTTATCCAAGTTTTTCGGCTTTTTCATATAAATTTTTTCATCTATATCACCGTTTAAAAATGCTGTACACACATCAAGTTGGGATAATTTCATGTCATTTTCTATCGCATAAGCAATCAATAATCATATGGTACTCATTTTCGCTACTGGCGCGAATGTTTCCGTGTAATCGATCCCTTCTTTTTGATTGTAACCTCGTGCCACAAGTCGTGCCTTTCGCCGATCTATTTCTCCAAGTTCATTGTACTTATATTTTAGGATCATTTTACTGTCAATCAAATTTTTACTTTCACTCCTGTGTACAATTTTCCAAGTATTGTTTTTAAGATGCGATTCTATCTCGCTTAAAATAGCGTCATCCCATTCATCACTATTTTCATCTATTTCACACAAAAATTATTGTTCAGCATCCATCTCATAATCTTTGTGCCATACTGGTGGGTTTCTTTTTCGCTTTCTAGTAATGGAATTCGTCGCATCCATTTCATCTATTTCATTATCTGAACATATTTCATTTTCTATTTCATCTGTTTCTGCGGTAGCATCTTCGAATATTTCATCATTATTTAGTTCATGTTCTTGTTCAACAATTACTGATCTATTCAATCCTTCTATGTTTTCGACATTTTCTTCTTTTGGAAAAAGTATCACTTCTATATCATTGTTGGCATGTATCTGCTCTTCTTCTTCTTCATCTTTTTCATAAAACATCTTTTCCAAAAAATTTACATCTCGGCTAATCATTATATTCTCGGTTTTTGGATTGAAAATTCTAAAAGCTTTATGATTTTCAGAATATCCTAAGAATATACCAGCTGTTGCTCTGGCTTCAAATTTTCCGTATTTTTTATTTTTGTTTAAAACAAACGCCTTCGTCCCAAAAATATGAAAATGCCTCACAGATGGGATTCTTTTTACCCATTTTTCAAATGGAGTCGCATTATTAATGCTGCTGCAAGGGCTACGGTTTGCTATATAGTTGGCTGTATTAATTGCTTCAGCCCAAAATGCTTCTTTCATATTAGCGTCAATTAACATACATCTTGCTTTATCGAGTAATATTCTGTTTTTTCTCTCAGCCAAACCATTTTGTTCTGGCGTGTACGGTGCTGAAAGTCTCCTTTTAATGCCATTTTCTTTTAAATATTTGTCAAATTCATTATTAATATATTCAGTCCCGTTGTCACTTTGCAAACATATAAGCTTTTGTTTGGTAAATCTCTCAACTTCATTTTTAAATTCTTTGAATTTTGATAGGGCTTCGTTTTTAGTTTTCATAGTATATACCCTTGTATATCTTGAAAAATCATCAATAAATGTGATGAAGTATTTTGAACCTCCTTTCGATGGTTGTCTCATCGGTCCACAAACATCGGTATGAACAATTTGTAACAATTCATTAGTCCGTTCTTCATTTTTATGTACATTGAACGGCAGTTTAGTTGCCTTGCCTTGGGCACATACTTCACAGTCTTTAACTGTATCATTTTTATTAAAATCTAAACCTTCCATTTTCTTCTGATCCATAGCTATTCTCATTTGTCCTTCATTAAGATGAGCTAGCTTCCTGTGCCATTGCTGCATTTTGTTTGTTTCACAATAGTTCACATTTTCCCTTATGTTTTCTTTGACATAATATAAACCGTCTTCATTTCTTTCTGCTTTTAACAATAGTTCACCATTTCGCATCACGGTTGCAATTTTTTGTTTAAATTGAACTGTTGCACCCTTGTCTGTCATTTTTCCTACTGACATTAAGTTTGTAGTTAGTGACGGAACATACAACGCTTCACTCAGTTGTAAGTCAGGTTTTTCCTTAATATTAAGCTTTACATTACCACGACCTTCAATTTGTGTAGTGCAGTTCTCAGATGCTAACTTTAAAGATTTACTATCTTCTTTTTCTAGGTTACTAAATCGGTTTTTGTCATGTGTCATATGTGACGTGCAGCCACTGTCAATACACCACTTATTTACCTTTTCTTGACTATGACTTGTATTTAGACATGTCTCATCTGAACAATATAGGGTCACATTACCTTTATCATGTTTATTACCTTGGTCTACTTTCGACCAACATTCATTCGCTTTATGTCCTTTTTTCTTACATTTAAAACATTCTACAACATATTTTTTGTCTCTCTTTCGCTGTTTACTATACATTACTTCATGTTCAGAGTTCCCTTCATTTGTACTAGCGATGTTTCTTCTTGCTTCAGCTTCTTCTATAATTTTTATTTTTAAGTTCTCTGGACTTGGTAGATCATCCCTGGATTCTATAGCAATACGAAAATTTTTGAAAGATTGAGGTAAACTATATAGCATCATAATGCTAAGTAGATCTTTATTAATTGTTATGTCCATGTCTGCTAACTTATCGACTATGTCGATAAACATATTCAAATGTTCTACTATGCTATTACCATCTTTCATTTTTCTCAATATCAATTCTTTCAAAAGACTTGCTTTCCGTGCAGGGCCTTTGCTATAGTAAATACTCTCAAGTGTGTCCCATACATCTTTACTAGTTTCACATTTCTTTACTTGTTTCAACTCACTTGGTGAGATTATTAGAAATAATTCTGCCAGTGCTAAACCATCTTTTTCTAAATATTTATTTAGTTCATCGCCTTCAATAGTTGGCTTCTTTATAGACTGCGAAACATAATTCCAGAGACCTAGTTTCAACAAGAGAGCTTTTGCATGGATTCGCCATGTATCATAATTTTCTCTCCTTAACGGCTCAATATGTACGTGATGACTCATTTTTACTTACGTGAGTGGCCCATAACCTATAGTATATATAATATGCAGAGGTAGTTGTAGTGAGTATAGAGCACATCCATACGATATATTACCATTTAATACACATTTACTAGATCAAATAAATAAACGAATATTTTACATAGCTACTGACTTTTTATTATTTTTGACACACACAATCAACAACTAGGTTGTCAAGGAAACAATATACTTATAAAAACACATTATCTATGACAAAAACTATCATAGAACAGACAATTGACACTTTAAATTATTTGGGTTATTGCTCCTTACTTTTGCACTAAGATTGTAGCCACTGACTATATTATATATGTTAGTATAATAATAATATCTAAAATCCGATATCAAAAGTTCATAATAAAATTTGATAAATTACTATTGTTAGAGCACGCGTATTGGTGGAAGCTTGTGATGGAAACTATATTAACTACGTTATAAATTATATTTGATGAAATATATATAAGAAAAACGAGACTTGATCGAGTGACACATTTTTAATAACTTCCTTCAGAATCTGACAACATCAACTCAAATTATTCGAAACCTATTTGCTTATAATAATTTCAGTGGCCAGTTCTAACACTCTCCCTCATTGAATATTCTTTAAGTAATAGGCGGAGCAATCACAATTCCAAGCGCTTCCCTCAGGCCAGTAAATCTCGGCCTAGGTAATCCTTTCGTCATAATATCTGCGAGCTGGATTACAGTACTGACTCTCATTACCAGAATCTCATTTTCAAGTACAAGCTCTCTTACGAAGAAGTGCCTGATTCGAATGTGTTTCGAGCGCTTATGAAACTCCGGGTTGTGAGCCAAACGAACTGCTGCTTCATTGTCAACACTAAGTGTAGGGATACATTTTAGCGAAGTCATTTCCTTCAATAACCTCGTAAGCCACACAAGTTCTCGAGCAGCTTCGCTTGCAGCAACCAACTCCGCTTCAGTTGTCGAAATAGCTACGGAAGCTTGTCTTTGGCTCAGCCAAGATATGGTCCCACCTGCGTAGCGGCAAACAACACCAGTTGTTGAACGACCTGTCGCTACATCACCTCCATGGTCTGCATCACTGAAAGCTTCCAGAACGCCTGGTAGATAATTTGGCTTAAAATGAATACCATGTGAACTCGTGCCTCTAAGGTATCGCAAAATTCGTTTCACCCTGAGCCAATCTGCTTTTGTAGGGTTCTCTAGTTTACGCGACGCCACTCCTACTGCGTATGCAATGTCAGGGCGCGTGCCAACCATCAAATAGGCCAAGGCGCCTACAGCTTCTCTGTATGGAAAGTTTTCAGACTCTACAGAATCATCTAAATCTCTCCCTGATTCTTTATCAATTGGCGTCGTTATAGGATTACAATTGTTCATATTGAATCGTTCTAATATTTTCTTTGTATATGTCTCTTGCTTGAGAACAATTTTTCCACTACTGTACTGTTGAATTTCCATTCCTAGGTAGAATGTGGCAGGATTCTTCGTAATCTTTAACCTTTTACCCAGATCGTGTAGGAATTCATTCGCTAATCTCGAACTCGACGCAGCTACGAGACCATCATCAACATACAGTGTCAGCAAGATCTTTTCATTACCAGTCCCTTTCATATATAGGCAGGGATCCGCAATGCTTTGTTTGAAACCAAACTCAAGTAAAATTCCATGAACACAATAGTTCCAGCAACGTGGAGCTTGTTTCAAGCCATATAAGCTTCGTTTAAGGCGACATACTTTGTTTGAACCATCTTCGAAACCTTCGGGTTGAGTCATGTACATCTCTTCCGTAAGTTTGCCGTAGAGGAATGCTGTAGTCACGTCGAATTGGGTCAAATACATTTTCTCACTAGCAGCCACACTAATTAGAGAGCGTATAGTTGACATTCTTGCCACAGGACTGTATGTTTCCTCGTAGTCAATTCCTTTTCTTTGTCGAAAACCTTTGGCTACTAATCGTGCTTTGTATCTCCCAATTGACCCGTCACAGTTCCTCTTGACTTTAAAGACCCATTTACAAGGTATCGCTTTCCTTCCTGTCGGTAGGTCCTGTAATGTCCATGTACCGTGTTCTTGTAACGATTTGAGTTCGTTTTTCATAGCATTTACCCACTCCTGCCTTTCGTTACTGTTTATGGCTTCCTTATAAGACTGCGGTTCAGCCATAGTACTCATGAGTATTGAATTTACATAGCCGTCGAGCTTTGCTGGACGTTGAAGAGTAGATCTGTCACGTAAATCATAATGCCTCGAAGGTGCGGGTTCTTCTTCGGTATCAAGAAACTCGTCCTTAGGTTCATTGACTTGATTTTCGTATTCGTTTTCAAATGCATCAACGACATCTTCATCTTCAACTATATTCTCTCCCTCAAACGGTCGTATGTAACTTTCATCTCTCAATCGATAGTCTTGTCTTTCATCAGTTCTGTTATGATGATTGTCAAACTCAACTTCAATAGTCGGTTCCACAGGTATACAATCTGATAACACTTTAATATCATACTCATTTATGATTTTGTCATTTTCAGTGCTGTCCTTGTCATTATCCTTCGTATTTAATTTTGATAATGGTTTCTCGTCAAATTTTACGTCTCGTGATCTAACAAGGCGATTATTGTTACCTTCTGCAACCCATATACGATATCCGTCTTCATCATATCCAACTAAAATGCCTTTGACAGCCTTCTTGTTTAATTTCCTTCTCTTTTGTTTCGGAATATGAACATAACACGTGCTACCAATGATGCGCAATTGTTTTATGTTCACCTTCTTTCCAAACCAGAGTTCATAGGGCGTTTTCCCATCTACACGTGTTGGACCAGTTTTATTTAATATATATGCTGCTGCGTTCACAAGTTCTGCCCATAGGTATTGTGGCAGCGTCTCATTAGCATACATAAGCGATCTAGCAGTCTCGACTAGTGTTCGATTTTCTTTCTCACTGGAACCGTTCTGTTCTGGTGTGTATGGCATTGTTAGTCTCTGTTTTATACCATGTCTAGCCAGAATATCTTTTACCTTTTGGTTATCAAACTCTCCGCCGTTATCGCTGAGGATAGTTTTAATAACGTGGCCATTTGTTTTTGCTTCAGCGATCATCTGTTCTAAATATTTACTTACCTCTGACTTCTCTTTCAGAAAGTAGACGTATCTAAAGCTCGTATAATCGTCTTTGAATAGCAAAAAATACCGATATTTCGAAATCGAATTCGGAAATGGTCCGCATACATCGCTGTGTATTATTTCGCCTGCTTCTAAGGCTCTTTCTCTCGTTCCAAATTTCAATCTATGAGATTTTCCATATACGCAGCCTTCACAGAGTTCACGTTCAACTGGTAGCTCAATTCCTAGTTCACGTTTGACAAGAGCTCTTACGTGTCTGTTATTTTGATGGCCGAGTCTCTCATGATATAACTGAGTTTGTGATGTCATAAACACTTCTAGACCGTGGTCCGTTTTGCAATAATTTTGCTCACAGTGCTATCGTCTACTAAAGCTGGTCCGAGACAAATATCGCGATTTTGACAGCTCATGGCACTGTAAGCGTGTAGTTAATTCGGACCAGAGTTGTAGCAATAACGAACCATTTGCGCGCGAAAAATAAATTCATAAAAATATCGTGCATAGTGTGAAGGTTAACTATGTGGTGTGTGGATTAAAAAGAAATAATGGAATGGATGGACCGACTTTTACAACTTTTACATCAAAAATAAGGGACACCAGTAAAGACATTGTAGAAATAAACAAACACCTGTCACTTTTGACAGAACGCTCACGACGATTATGGTGTAACATGGTTCATGTAATCGTCAATATGGCGGCAGTTAAGACGTCATCGATGACGTAGCGTGGGCCATCGTAATCACGCTCACGGTGAAAGGGACCGACTGTTATCGCGCTAATAGCGATTATGGCTCAATTGGGACCGTACTGCTAGTTTTCTAAATGGTTGTACATTCGTGACGTTAAGTTTGTACAGTCCACCTCTGTGACATCGTTCGCCAATCAGTTTTAGTTCTCCATTAATAGACATGCTGCATTTATTTGGACTTGAAGAGAATTCACTTTGTGGGTTTTTGTCGTGAGTAGCAAGGACAGAGAATAAGTTCTTTTGAATTGATGGAACATACCACACATCTTGAAGAGTTATCGGTACGATTTTACCTTTAACATTCGCTTCAATTATAATTGATCCTTTTCCTTTCGCTTGAATCGTATTTCCATTCGCTGTTGTGACAGTAGAATATTCATGGAAATTCTCGAAACTTTGAAATAGATCGCCTCGGTTGGTGATGTGACTCGTAGCTCCATTATCGACATACCAATTATTTCTGTCGCATTCTGCCGAAAAAACCGCCGTCATTGCCTGTACTGTGTTTACAGACATCAAAGTCATGTTGGCACCTTCCCTGGTACGATTAGGATTATCACTCTTCGGTGGTCGACCGTCGCTGATCCACTTTTGGCAATTTCTAACACGATGACCAATCTCGGAGCAATAATTGCATTTAAGCTTCTTATCCTTTGCGATGTTCTTGATGTGCTTCTGCGTTTTCGTATTAGCTGACATAGCTTCTTGTTCAGGTACGTGCTTACTTGACAAAGCTCTTTCATACGCACATAAGTGGCTAGTAAGATTTTCTACAGTTCTCTCTGTTTTAGGTATTAAGAGCCAGCTGCTTCGAAATGAGAAATATTCTTCACCGAGCGTATCCAGAATTTTACAAACCAACAAAAGTTGCGGTAACTCTTTACTCTCATTGTATAACTCTTGATTCAGTTCAGTCCAAATATTTTTCAACTTACACATATGTGTTGCTATATCATCATCTGGGTCTCTTTTCAATCCGAAAAATGTCATACACAGATTATATGACTTGTCTTCCGACGTACCTCCAAACAGTCTGTGTAGTTCTAGCCATACCTCGTAGGCGCTCGTAAATCGCATGACTTTTCGTAGTGTGTCTTCACTCATGTTTGTTGTAAGAAGGAGTAGAGCGCTGCTGTCCGCTTTTACAAATCTGACGAGTTCACATTTGTACTTATTGACATCTACGTCACCTGCTCCAACTTGCACTTGTTCAGGTCTCCTAAGTTTTCCTTCGACTACATCCATAGCATCGTTTATGCTTTTTAGAAGAATGCATATTTTATACCTCCAAGTTGACCAATTGACTTTTCCTTCAAGTAGTCCGATTTGAAACTTTGTCGTTAAATTTTCCATTTTTTATTATTGCTGCGCACATAACCTGTTAGAGCACGCGTATTGGTGGAAGCTTGTGATGGAAACTATATTAACTACGTTATAAATTATATTTGATGAAATATAGGTATATAAGAAAAACGAGACTTGATCGAGTGACACATTTTTAATAACTTCCTTCAGAATCTGACAACATCAACTCAAATTATTCGAAACCTATTTGCTTATAATAATTTCAGTGGCCAGTTCTAACAACTATGAATGAGAAACGCAGCAAACGAGAAATGAAGAAAATAAAAGGCCATAAGAAGGATAAAAAACTCGAGAGAAGAAAAAATAGGGTATGTATTATTCTTCCTTCTGTTTTATAATCATATCAAGATTTACTTAACTTTCATTATAAAATATTTCAGTCTTCGACTTCGAGCAGTAGCAGTTCTGATGAATGGGTGGAAAAGGAATCTTTACAGAATCAGACGACGAAGCGAGAAGATTGGATGGGAATGACTGGAATGCTGAAAACATATACAAAAGAGGACTTGCACCCGAAAAAAGAAGAGAAAGACAAGAAACACATCGATTCGTACAACCCTGCGACTAGCAGCAGAGAACTTAACCCGTACTGGAAAGAAGGAGGGTCAGGATTACCTCAGACAGCGGAATGTTTTCGTCAATCTAGGCAATTTCTAAAACCTTCAGATGATGAAGATTATTATACCAAATCCAGAGATAGACACTCTAGTACTCGTTATAGTATAGATAGTTCAAAACCATCTCAATCGTCTGATGAATATTACAAGAAGTTTAGTGACAGAAGTAGTATTAGTAGGGATAATAAATTGAGGCAGTATCAAAAACCCTCTGATGATAATGATTACTATAGAAAATCAGCTAGAGATCAAAAATGCGGTCTATACTTAAAGCCTTCAGATAATGATGATCGATCTTACCGCAAAGTAAGCGGGGACAGAAGGTATGATGATCAAAAGTCTTGTAATTGGAAAAAATGTGATAGACAAGAACCAAAATTAGCTGAAAGTACTAATAATAAATTAGATGAAAGTACTAATAATGATAAAGAGATTCAAATGTCTAACCAAGAGAACAAAATTCAAGAACCTGCTCTAAAACATTCTCAACAAACTGGCAAATATCTCAGCAATGAAAAGATGAACAAATTAGCTGCTAAGATTCTTAAAGCAGAAATCTTAGGTGATGATAAACTTGTTGCAGAACTTAAGGAAACACTAGAAGCAGCAAGAGAGTATCGTAGACATAATCCAGATGCAAAACTGCAGGATGAGGAAGATGAAGGTGTTTTGTTGATAACAACAAATAGCTCAGGAAATAGTAGACCACTTGAAAACACATCGAAAGGGGATGCACGAAGCAAAGGAGGGAAACGGAAAGCTGATACTCATATGTCAGGAGAAAGGGCTAAATATTTTGGTAATGATGACAAATATAATTTGGCTCAAATGGTAAGTTGTTTGTATAGATATAGTAGCATTGAACTTTTACATAACACTAAAAATCTAGCTGTTAATTTCAATGAAATTCAAAATTTTCTCAATGGTCTTCTATTTAAAAGTTGTTATAGGTACCTTAATTAAAGAGAGACATACTCACAGAAAAATTGCAAAACAAGTGTGGCTAATATACTATAATCTATAGTATTAAAAACTGTACAGGTCAAAAACATTAATGTATAGAACTATTTTTACAAAAACCTATTAGGGGTGTTACAAATAAGCAAAAGATTAAGAGTCAACTATTAACTGTCTGGATTATTTGTCACCATATAATCTATTTTAACAGGGCATGCCTGATATAATCTCGGGATATTATTCTATCTCATGGGTCTTCTCCAGGGCTTCTTGGCTGTGCCAACATCTAATGCAACAAGGATACTTATAGGAAAATATATGCTTACTAAATAACCTGTCTCACTTATATGATTTATTTTCAGTTCACAAATGAAAAATATGGTAACAACTACAGTGATGAAGCTGAATTGGCTAGAATTGCAAGTAAAAGTAAAAATCCAAATGATGATCTTGAAGACATATTCATGGATGAAATATCTAAGAACCGTAATGAAGCAAAGGATAACGAGGCAGAAAAGAACAGAGCCATCAAGCAACATGTGAAGATGGAGAGATCTTTGGAAGGTTGCGAGTATTGCCTTGATTCTAAGAACATGTTGAAACATCTCATGGTCAGTTGTGGCACAAAGGTATATGTAGCAGTGCCAGCTAGGAAATCTCTTTTGAAAGACCACTGTCTTATAGCAACAATCCAGCATGCAACATGTGTTACGGCTTTGGATGAAGATGTTTGGGAAGAGATAATGGTGAATATAATATATCGTTTTTGTATATTTTGAATTGTCATTCATCTTGTTGCTTATGGAGCCAGTCAAGTCAACCACATACTTCAATGATTTAGAAAAAGTAAATAATCTCTTAAAATTATAATATTTTGATAGTACATAATATAATATTAACCACATACATTGCATTTCTTAGAATCTTGTTGTTTTCTTGGAATTCTATTATGTTATTGCTACGAAGAAAAAATAGTTCTAGTGTTATTGCCTAAATATAGCCAATGGCGAGACTATGGGTTAATCTGTACACACTTTTATTTTATTTTCAGACTTACAGAAAAGCTCTAACCCAGTTTTACAATTCACAAAACAAAGATGTAGTGTTTTACGAGACTGCCACAAGATTACATAAATTTCCACATATGGTCATTAATTGTGTACCATTGCCAAGAGATGTTGGGGATATGGCTGCTATTTACTTCAAGAAGGCTTTATTAGAATGTGAAGCTGAATGGTCCATGAACAAGAAAGTTGTAGATCTAAAAGGCAAGAACATAAGAAGAAGTGTGCCAAAGGGTCTGCCATACTTTTGGATTGATTTTGGAATGGACCCTGGCTTTGCTCACGTCATTGAAGATCAACAGTTGTTTCCAAAAACATTCGCTGAGGTAGAGGAAATTATAAAACTTAAAATCTTAGCTACAAAAGTACTGTAAATCATTTTATGTTATATATTCAATGTGAAAATTATCTGTATTTTGTTTTTAGGAAACCATTGCAGGCATACTGGATTTGGATCACAGTCATTGGAAAAACCCAAGGAAAGAGTATGGTGATATCCAAAGGAAGAAAGTTTTGGATTTCTTGAAGGAGTGGAAGCTATTTGATCCCATTAAGAATAAAGAGTTTACCGAGGCATAGCTAGATACTTCCAGTCATGTCATATGGAGAACAGACTCAACTTAATTCTGTGTGCCATATGGCTTATGTAACCAAGACAAAATGGATGTCTCTATGACTGTTGTTTTGGTAGTAACTACCAAGTTGTACATAAATAAGCCTATTGTAAATATAGTAATTGCAGGCACTACAAAACATTATTTTAATCATCTGTCCAGTATATTCCATTTTGCCATATTTTTATTTGCATTCTGCACCAGGTGAGATTACAAAAAAGTGAAAGGTTTAAAAAAATACAAAAGTGGACGAAAGCATGTGAACTATTAAACCATTGAGAGAAGAAACAGTGTGGTAATGATTAGACATTTTCGCGAGAAACAACGCAAACTAATGCAAGATTAATTATTGCTAAAAGTAAAAAGTAATTTATTTTATAGTGGCAGTAAAGAATAACAATTAATATTTATAGCTCAAGATTTAATTTTATATTATTTATCATCTTCATAATATATAATAGCTTTTATGTTTGGCATGCAGGAAAATGCCTAATCCTTCCTATACTGTGATAAATAAAACAAAAGATTTATGAATGAAACTGACATATACTTATGTCTCTGGGACACAAAGGGTTAAATAAAAGAGTTAGTTTTTGTAAATAGTTATTTTTATTATTTTGCTCCTTCTTTCAACATTTCTTCTATCAGTTGTTGTCGCTCAGCAGCTTGTCGCATCTTCGTCAGTACCAGTGATTCATAATCTCTATCAGATATAACTGAAGGCCCATGAACTTCTTTCTTTGTACTTAGTACTGGCCTGTCATTTAACCATTTGAGTTCTAATGGATTATCTGGTAAGCCTGTAAAAGGAAAAGGAGCACTTCTATACTACAATATTTATTACATTTTATAAAGAACAAATTTTATGTATTATAAAATTATTAATAAGACCTCCCTTATTTGAATGAGAAGTATAAGTACATACACTCAATAATAACAAAATAAAAATTTGTCCTTCCTTAAAAATCTTGGTAAATTTAGAAGACTACTATGTAGAGAGTATATGCAGTTCTTAATAGAGTAATGAAACCACCATTGCATCAACTGCTCATTGAGCTATGGAATTTCCAAATGTTTCTAGTGCAATGGCCATATAAGGCATTAATGCAAAAAAAGCAATACCATGATTAAAATTTCCTTAGGAAACATTCTAACTTAACCCTTGACATATCCCGGCCAAGTGATAAAAAATAAAATTGTTTCATACTGGAAGTAACTTATCTTTGGTTCACAAGAGATTTGAGGGCATACTAAGAAACATTGCTTAAATTTACATAACTTCATTTAGTAAGGCCATAAATATTGAAAGGGTACGGAAGTTTCAATTAATAATGGTGTTTTTACATCTCTTAACATGAAATACCTTTTTCAAGTTCTACTGCCATTTCTGAAGCTTCCTTTGATGAGAATTCTACAAGAGCACTTCCTTTTTTTTTAGGTGACATTATAAGAGCTACAATATTGCCATACTTTTTCAGAAACCTTCTCAAAGTAGCTTCATCATAACCTCCATTATTTGGTTCATTCTTGTGTACCTTCCATTTAATTTTAATTCTATTCAAACTTGAGTCCCACACTGGTTCATTTATTACTCCTAAGGTTTTCCGAATTTCTTCTTTCATTCGTTTCTGTTCTTCTTGTAACAACCTGCTTCCTTCTTTCTGTAGTCTTTGTATTTCTGCAGCCAGTTTTTGTTCATCTGTGAGGTTGGAATGGCTGTTAGATCCAGCTTCTTTTTCTCGCCTTTCTAAGTCCTCTTTCAACTTCTGACGCTTACTATCTAACTGTTGGTGTCTTATTTTAGCAGCTTCTTTTGCTCGGAGGACCTTGTCATATGCTGATCTTGCAGAGGCATCAGTTAAAATTTCTAAAGCCAATGATAGTTGGTGGAATGCTTCTGCTGCTTTTGGATCGTCAGGATTTTTATCAGGATGGCATTGTAAGGCCTTTTTACGGTAAGCTTTCTTGATCTGAAAAATAGTAATGGTTAGGATAGAACTTTGTAAATACATAGATTTAGTACTTACTTACGTTAGACCAAGAAGTTCAATAACCAAATATTTATTTACCTCAGATTCTGTAGCAGTTATTTGCAAATCAAGTAATGCGTACAAGTCTACATCTTCAATATTTTTGTGCTTAGCCATTGTAGAAACAGAATATGTTGGTACTGGGATATAAAGTTGTGATGCAATTTATCTATTCTATCGTAAGTTAGATATATAACATATGATTTAGCTTCGTTAACAAAGGAAGCTCCACTGAGCTCCACAACCAGTGCTGCCAGAACGAAAATTGTATTGCTCACTAAAACTTTGGAAAAGCGCTAGCTTCTCGAAATTTCACAAGTCAAAAAAGCACTATATTAAGCACTAAATATATTATTATGAGAATAAAAAAAAAACAGTAAAATTAAAACATACGTTTAATCAAGGGAACAGTAATAAAATCAATAAACGAAATAGTATGTATTAAATGTAAACATTGATATAGATTATTATGAAACTCTTATCTGCTTATATGTACACACAGAATTCGTTCTATTAAATCTATGTACCTATGTACACATCGTTTTTGTATTATCGCCAGCCAGAGCTTTCAACCATTGTATAACTGGCTGATTTTTTCGATTCAATTTCTAAATACGGTAGATTGCGAATAAGTACTCAATCGCATACGGCATAGGGTATATCGAAACGCACCTACTGAAATGAAAAATCAATGAGTAAACAAGTTAAACCAACGACAGGTACAAATCTTAATTTTAGGGGATTCCCATAGTTATAAATATGGATAGAGAATGGACGATCAACAAAGCCAATGGTTACTATATGTTAAAAAATAATTATTTACCTACTTAAGTACGTAATGTGACGACCACATCTAACGGTTGAAACTAGTATAGTTCCTAGGGTCAGAGCCTAAAAAAGCACTAGATTTTCCACTAGGCACTAAATTCTTAGATACGACACTAAACATGCTAAAAAAGCACTAGATCTAGTGCCGAAAGCACTAAAATGGCAGCACTGCCACAGACAAAGTCAATAATATGTACAGCGCAGGTACAAGACAAGAATGATAAACAGAACAGAAGTCAGCAGAAATTGTTGCCAGATGCCTGCAAGCTCTTGTCACCGAATTTGGAATTTGAGGTAGCCCAAATCCGCCAAATCTCAATTATTTATTAATTTTTACATAAAAACGTCACAAATAACTTTATTTTACACAATTTTGGGGTTGGTAAATAGGCATAATCAAAGTAAACATTACACTAGCTAAAATGTCCTCAAAAGTTGTTTGTTTCAAAATGATATTATATTATTTTCGTATTTGTTATTTATTTTGTTAAGAAAATAATTGAATACCAGTCGAAATTCGAATCGTCTTAGTTATGGTAAAATTATTTTAACTGCACGCTTACTATAATTTTACCTTTTTGCTAATATTATATTTCACGCGCAAGGTTGTACCGTTTTATCAGATTCCTTCCCCACTTTCCTATTTTAACACGCATTAAACTTTATTTATTTTTTATTCAGCCTTAAATTTCAACAACACATATACAAACAACAAATACAAACTTTTGTACTCTCTCTCATCTCTCATCTCACACATAGAAGATCACAAATTCGCGCAAAAATAATTAAGTAAAAGACGATCATCCAGCTTACCACATTCAATATGTCAATGCTGTCTCGCTGAACTTTACATTAACATTTAATAATAATAGTTTTGTTACACGTATTATTATTACAATAATACCGCAGGGGCGGCTTTGTGGCGAGCCGTCGGTGAGTGGCGACACCGTGGACCCTGATTCTCCCTGGGGCTAAATGAGACCCCTGACCCCCGGCTTGCCTTTATTGGCTGTCTGGGGGTGGAGACGCAAGAGCAAATAACAAAAAGCTCCAAGGGTGGAAGTGTTAAAGGGCATAACGCCGGTAGTAGCGCTCTAGTGAAACCGCAGCACACCTCTGGACACCCTTTAGCCATTCACACCAACGTTGCCCCTTTTGTCACCATTGATGGTGGCTTTTATGGGGGGCCCGTTTAGTGAGTGGCAAGTCACCACCTGCCTAAATATTTTAAGATGAGACTGAAATTGGCAGGTGCCGTAGTCTCGACCATAGCCCACTATCTCCCGTATCACTAATAAGTACATTTCAATAACCATGCCATTTTACCCATTTTTGTAATAGATAACCTGTAACCTTCCATCCAAAATGTTTCTGTTTTTATACTACATTGTATTTTTATATCAAACAGGCCTCTAAGTGTTGGCTACAGCCCCACTTATGCCTTTGTAAAGGACCGGGTGAAACCCGTGAAATTGGTTGAATAAAAATAATAATAATATGGGACAACATCCACACAAAGGTCTAAATTAATAACTAAATAACTCAATTACACATCGGAAAAATGAATAAGTACAAAAAATTTGGTCAATTGGAAGTTTACTTGGTGTCGCCCAAGTAATCTTGAGATTGTCGCCGCTGGAGACTGTTAACTAGCCCAATTGGCGATATATCGCCCAATCTGGCAACAGTGAGCAGAAGTCAGAACCAAAGAGCATAATACTAGTTGTCAGAACCATTAGACATAGATAAATCAAGCTATATAGAATAGTAATACGATTAGGATAATAACGACTTCATAAACAAAATAGAATGACAAACGAGATTCTAACGCCATCTCTTGAAGACCTACTCTTGATTTGGGCGCGTATAATTATGTTTTTAAAAACTAATTATTAATTTAATTAAAATTATAAAATAAAAATACGTGTTGCCGATTTGGAGGCTAATATAATTATGATCTAAAGTACATGGACAGTTCACACCTGCCGAGACACAGGCAGCTGCGTCTGCATAATGACAATCTTCTGTACTAAGAGTTTCTATGCTGAGTAAGCACAATAAAGCTTACTCAGCAGCTTAATCAAGTACGGAGGGGCCAGGTGCATCCATAACTCCTCCCTCCTTAAGTGTAAAATTATCGAAAGAATCCATTTTACGGTTATTCCGATAATTTTGCGTAAATGACAAAATTTTCGTTATTTTTTTCGATAAACACAGACAATAGAAATGAGAATACTTAAAATTAATAAGCTTAAAGTTACGAATCCTAAGCCCGCACTAAAGTTATGTTTTTCATCAAAAACACTTTCTATCACTTTGTTCACTTCACTTTGTTTGAGCGAGTACGACATAAACTTCAACTCGTCGAGGGCGATCCCATGCATGTTAAGTGCATGTGTACTTAGTAGGCTCACGTTCATAGGTAGCTGTGGTAATGTTATGACTGGAAAGGGCTCTACTACACTAGTTTCCATAAAGATATGATGGTGAATCCAGATTCCGTTGATCTCTAGGTCACAAGGTTCATCTATCGTGACGAGGTAAGTCCCGAAAACAGGTTGTTTACTGACCTCGTAGTTACATTGCTTAGTTAGGGTTGTCTGCAAACGTGCAAATAGTATCCAACTGTCAGTGTTTACTCTTTGGATCTTGATTTCTTCGAGTTCGATTTCATGCTGTCTACAGTATGTTAGATCGTTGTCAAATCTCATCAGCTGTTCAATGCAACTGAACCCTTGATGCAGAGGTATTTTATATTCTGTACATAGGAAGTTGTCGCCAGCGGAAAGTGAGCGGCACGGCTTATCTATTGGTATGTACTTCGTTCCTTTCGCCAAAAGGTAAGGATATTCTGGGATAATAGACGTGGTTATGTTTTTGGAATGGTGGAAAATTGGTAAGGAGTAAATCTTATAATAATTATAGGTACAATTATCAGTGAGTGGAACTTCCATAATAAACGTGATTTGGTTTTTCTTAATAAAACTTTTTACACAAATGGTCTCTTCTAAGTCTATCAAGTTCATTTCATTAGGTGGATATACTAGTGTTGCGAACTTAGATATTACTCGTAAGTGGTACAATAGCTCCGTAGAGTTTATAATCGATTGATGCATGATAGATACTTTACTTAATGCTAATGCTGTTTCTAGCTCACTTAGTCTAATAAATATAGTACGAAAACTGCTTATAAAGACATTAAACAAACCTAAAATGTATGTAGAAAAAACCCAACTACTTTCTTTAGCAGCTAAATCTTGTAGCATTGTCTCTACTCTTTGGAGACGTTTATCCAAAATTACAGAATTATAATAAATCGTTTCCGTTACATTAATAAAGCTGTCAAACATTTTAGAGACCAGAGTAAGCTTTTTGGAAATAATTACTTGATCTTCACTTAATTGAAAAGTCATTTTGTCATATTTTAGAGCATCGTCATGGTCCAGGTTTCCCGTAATGATTTTAATAATTGATCCCAATGGATTTATAAGGCCTCTTTTTAAGCGTCGAGGAACAAGTTGTTGGTATTTTTCTATTGTTATATTACGTATAAACTCTGTATGCATTTTGATACTAATAAATTCTTCACGGTAAGGTTTATTCCAATCGATTAAATTGCATAGTTGTTAAAAACTGTTCGTTATATAATTGAGATCGCTATAAATTCTTCCTAGGTTTATAGTCTTTACTATAATCCAGTGCTCAATTTGAACGTATGCTTGACCACTTTTAATCGGGAGTATCCCCGGGTTCCCTTCAAGAGATTGCAGATGAAGGGCCAGCGCCGGCACCGTCACCAGCAGTATGCACCACCTGTGGAGGGCGTTTTATATTTTTAATAGGAGCTTTTGTTTCCCTTTCTCTTACTTGTACGGGCACTACATTCCTTATAGGCTCACCTAAAACTTTTGCTTTGACATATCTTGGTTTATCCTTACTTTTCCGTTTGTTTACATCTTTAGCGTAAATAGTTTTTCCTTCAGGAAACTCTATTTCCACTTCTCCCCCTTTCTTCTCTCTAACCTTTTCTTTTATTGATACCATTTTCCCAGCTAATAATTCATACAAGACTCTTGTTCGCTTTGCGTGATCTTTAACTAATTGTTGCAAGTATTGCCTTTCAAAATTCATACTAAAGGGGTTGCTTGCATCAGTGTGCCCGAAAACAACTTCAAAAGGTGTTAGTTCGGTAACAGAATGGATTGTGTGATTGTAAGCCATTACTGAGTAAGTCATTACTGAAGCTGCGTCTGTACATCTCTTTTCATATTTAGCTAGTCTGTATATTTCTATAATCGTTGAGTGAAAACGTTCAATGAGACCCATTGAATTTGGATTGTTAGGGGTGCCAATGTGCAGATCAATTTTATGTAAGCCTAAAAACTCTTTCAGGAGCTCATTATTGAATTCAGTTCCTGGATCAGTACTTATCTTTCTGGGTATACCATAGTACGAAAAGTACTTCATTAAAGCTCTAACTACTTCGGGAGTTGATTTAGTTTGAATTTCTATTGCTTGTCCTAATTTGCTGAAGGCATCAATGAGAGTCAGGTAGTATTTCCCTTCAATACTAAAAATGTCTATAAATACTTCTTGGAAAGGGGAATCTTGTGTTTGTGTTAATTGCAGGGTAGGTTTCATAGGTTTACGGTCATACTTCATCTTTTTACAGGCTGCACATGTGTTGATGATTGCAGTAACTGTTTGTTGCATGTTACTCCAGCCAAAACTTCTACGAATTCTAACAAATGTCTCTTTAATCCCACGGTGGCACGTTTTGCCTTCGTGGTATTTTAATACTATTGCTCTTTGTTCGTTTTTGTCCTCAACATATACGACACGCTCTGTGCATTCATATAATCGAACCGTATCCTTTTTGAATAGTTGAACTATTATGTTACTAAATTGTTTTGGGTGTTCACTTTCCTCAAAATAAATAAAATATTTATTGTTTGGCCTAATGTATTTTTTTAAGAATTCTTTTATTAATTCCAGGTTATTGATTGGTAAAAACACCTCTAAAACCTTTTGTTGTTTCCCAGATTTGTCATTAACATGCATTTCCTTTTTAAGCCATGAGTATACCAAAACTTGGTTAGGCTTGGTGTCTATAGCCTCATTTAAAATTGGTATTCCTGTTGAGTCTAAGTCACCAGCAGAATGTATCGTCTGTGTTCTACTACTTTGGTCTGAAGGTTGTCTTACAGGGTATATAGATATATCTTCAGTGTTAGAAAATGTTGAAGCGTCGGATATAGACATAGGACCAGCCGATATCGTACCACTAGAATCTGAATCTACTATTATAGGTTTATCTAATACAAGTGGCTTGGGACTATGTTTCTTTGCGGGTGAAAGTTGAACAATGCTTTGAACGACCTCCTCCATTTGCTCTTGAATTTTTCGTTCTCTCTCTACGTTAACTTTCATTGAGTTTCCATCATCATCATCCGAGTCTACAACATTAACCCTAATGCGTGAGAGGGCGTCTGCGTTGGTATTTTGTTTACCCTTCTTATATATGATTTCGAAATCGAAGTCTTGCAGGCGCAATCTCCAGCGGGTGAGCTTACTATTTGGATCCTTAAGGGAATTAAGCTAAGCCAAAGGTCTATGATCCGTATAAATGTAAAACTTTCGTCCATATAGATATGGCTTAAAATGTTTCGTTGCCCAAATTATAGCGAGTAACTCACGTTCTATAGTGCTATAGCGCGTTTCTGTATCACTTAACGTACGGCTCGCGTAAGCAATCGGTTTATCACTACCTATTTGCCCTTGGGATAAGACTGCTCCTAAAGCGACATTCGAAGCGTCAGTAGTCAAAATAAAAGGTTTATCATGGTCAGGGTACTGTAACAATGGAGCATGAGTCAATAGCTCTTTACACTTGTTGAAGGCGTCAATGTAAGTTTGGTCAATGATGATCTTGTTTCGTTTTTTCAGGCATGATGTCAGTGGTTGGGTGATTTTGGCAAAGTTTTGTATAAATCGTCGGTAGTAACCGACAAGGCCAAGAAAACTTTTAATTTCAGTCGTAGTTTTAGGTAAAGGGAACTCAAGAACAGCTCTAATTTTATCGTCATTAGGTCGTAATCCATCTTTAGTTATAGTGTGTCCAAGGTACAGTACTTCTTTCCGTAAAAACTCGGATTTATCTAACTGTACCTTTAGATTCGTCTGTCTCAGTCTATCAAATATTAATCTTAGTTTTTGTAAGTGTTCCTCTAGACTACTTGAGTAGATAATTACGTCATCAAGGTACACCATGCAGTGGAGGCCTTGTAAGCCTCTTAACACATTGTCCATTGTGCGCTGAAAAGTTGCTGGTGCCGTTTTGAGGCCAAATGGCATACGGAGAAATTCAAAATGGCCGTTTTGTGTACTAAATGCTGTTTTCTGTCTGTCCTCTTCCTCGACTTCGATTTGATGGAACCCGCTAGCTAAATCTATCGTACTGAAGTAAACGCTTTTTCCTAACTTGTCCAATAAGTCGTTTATATTCGGCAAGGGGTATTTGTCGTCGGTTGTTAAGTCATTCAGTCGTCTGTAGTCGATCACCAGGTTAAACTATAGTCGCCCGGTACCCGCGGGGAGGGGGGAGGGGAGGCGGAGGGGGGGGGAGGGGGAGGGGGTGAAGCCCCCCCTGCATCCCCCCCCCCCGCCGGAGGCCTTTAGTTTTTCAGTAATATTTTTTTTAGTACTTAACCTCACTTTCGGCTATATCAGTATTTTTTACCTATTTTTTGTTTCACACCTAATCTATTAAGGCGGTTCGCTTCTGGCACTTCGCCGGCCGCTGCCGCGGCACGCTCGCTTCGCTCGCTCGGCTCGTGCGTTGTTTGTCATGTTCTAACCTAACCTAACCTATTTTTTGTTTCACACCTAACTTATTAAGGCGGTTCGCTTCTGGCACTTCGCCGGCCGCTGCCGCGGCACGCTCGCTTCGCTCGCTCGGCTCGTGCGTTGTTTGTCATGTTCTAACCTAACCTAACCTATTTTTTGTTTCACACCTAACTTATTAAGGCGGTTCGCTTCTGGCACTTCGCCGGCCGCTGCCGCGGCACGCTCGCTACGCTCGCTCGGCTCGTGCGTTGTTTGTCATGTTCTAACCTAACCTAACCTATTTTTTGTTTCACACCTAATCTATCAAGGCGGTTCACTTAACATTGTATTATATAACAACAATAACATATCCAGTCCGTCTCAGAGTTATGTTGATAGATGAGAAAAACTTAATGTTAAAGGGCTAGGAGAGACACAATTAAACAAACATTTTAATACATTACTTGTTTATTTCATAAACATGTTTAATTGCTTTCATTAAATGTACAAAAGAGTCTCTTTTATATTTATACACGTCTCTTCGCCACAAATATTCAACAATTATATCACTAAAGTTTTCTGGGTTGTTATAATTTTGTTTTTTGAAAAACCTCTTCACTGCTCGCCACTGGGATTCTATTCTTTGGGTGTGGATTCCATCTTTACCCACAAATGGGTTCTCTGGGTCTGAATGATTCACTTTTTTGTGTATGTATCCATATTCAGACAGACAATCGTATGCCCGCCAACAATTGGTGTGGATTGTTGTTCCAGGTAAAACATGCTTTTGAATTAAAGGTATGAGAGTATCAGCATCTCTTTTATTGTCCGGGCATACTTCCAATCTTAAGTCTTCAGACCCATCTTCTATTAATCCAAGCACCCAGTGGCCTTCAATGTGACGTCCTTTGTTATATTTCCTTTTTCCAAATTTACTTTCGTCTATTTGCACTATTTTCCCACAGCCTCCAATTTTACCGCTGTAAAGATTTTGTTTTTCCAAATAAAATATCACAACTACTTCTCTGCAGTAATTAAACCAATCGGCTATAGTATTTGGGCTTAAACATTGCTTCCTTTCTTTTTTATAAGGGTCTTCGTGAATTGTTTGGTCGTAGGTCCATCCTTGTGAGTATGCATATATAAGATAGTAAACATGCATTATGTCGATAGCAATATTTTCGAAAAATGTGCCAATTCTGCGAGAGATCTTGGCACCGCTGCCCGATTTAGATTTGCATGATCTTTTTGAGCACACAAATGTACCAAAACTTGTGCATCCGCATGAGTATGACACTTTCATGGATGTCCTGTGGGTTCGACACCGTTTCTCAGTTGGTATGAGACCTTGGTCTTCACTATATTTGATGCATTGGTCTTTAGTGCCCAATTTTCGCACAACGTCAGTTAAATTCCAATGATCAATCACTTCAGTGACGCAAAGTTTTCGTTTGGTTATAAGCTCGTTGTCGTCGTCGTCATTACTCGAAGAAGGTCCGGCGACAGGTTCAACGGGCAGATCAGGAGCCGAAGAAGGTCCGGCTACAGGCTCGACGGGCAGATCAGGAGCCGAAGAAGGTCCGGCAACAGGTTCGACGGGCAGATCAGGAGCCGAAACCGCGTCCGCTTCGGGTATTGTACTGTAATACTCCATTACAGCCAAGTGCAGTCCAGTTTTCAAGCCAAGTTCAAGTCGTAGAGCAATCCAAACAAATCCGGTAAGCAAGCCAAGTTTCAAGTCGTCGCGCAATCGAAGGAAGTCCAGGGAAAAAGCCAAAGTCGTAATAAAAATCGAAAAACAAGAGAGCACACATTCACGAAACTACGAGAGAAACGGAATGAATGGATGACAGTCCATCTGTCAGTAAGACAAAATGGCGCCTTTTTTTTTCTTACGTTTAACGATAACGATACGTTTCGTTTAACTCAGTTTGACAACTTAATTTGACAACTTAATATTGTACCATTTTCTCAACATTGCGTTCCATTTCACTTTTTTTTATCAAATTTTAATTTAATCATAATTAATTTAAACTACGTTTCCGGCAAAAAAAAATTGCTGGAAGGGCTTCAGGTAGACCCCAATGATACCCCTAAACTCGCACCTTCATCAAAATCAGGTACCGGACGGCTATAGCCAACCCGATCACCATTCTATATTTCACTTCTCCTGATGCGTCCATCTTCTTGGGCACCAGGTGTACATGTGCGCTCCAAGGAGAATGAGACTCTTGTATAACATTGTCTGTCAATAACTTTTCTACCTGTCTATTTATTTCGTTTTGTTGAGTCGGGGCCTGTCTGTATGGTTTAACGTATATCGGGTCTTCGTTTTTGGTGCGTATAGTATGTTTGACCTGATTAGTAAATGTCAAGGGTAGTTGGTCACAGTAAAATATGTCCTTGTACTCTAGACATAGTCTATAAATTTTCTCACGTTCTTCGTCGTTTGTATGGTCAAGTCTAATTTTGTCCAAATTTTCAGTAAGTAAATTGTTTGTGTCAATGTCTGTCATATTTTTCGTGAAATTAAGGTTGCATTCTGTTTCTTCAAATTGAAGTTATAGTCATAGAACGCTCTAAGGTATTCTGAATTACCGTAGATGCATAGCCATTAATGCAATTCACTTTTGCACTATGCATTCGAAAACCATCTGCAAATTCTTTGAAATCAAGAATAGCGTCACCTGAATGTTGGTCAATAGGCAGTTTGACTCGCTGTTCTGATCGTGGTGGTAGTTCAATAATGTAATTTAAATTGTTGTTGATTATTGGTATACAAACCACATTAGTTTTTAATACTTTGTCCTTTAAATCAATAAGAGCGCCTAATTGTTGCAAAAGATCGTTTCCAATAAGCCCATCGTAACGTGCATCAACGCCATACAAATAAAATTTGTGATAATCGTTGCTATTAAAGGTAGGCATTAGTGGAATTTCTATAACCTCATCATGTCTACTCGATGCATGAGTACTGACTACTTGGAATGGTTCCTTACGTACAAATTCACCAAAATATTCATATGCTTTTCGAGGGCTTATGAATGATCTCATACTTCCTGTATTTATCATAAAATTTGCGTCTATTTCTTCTATATACACATACGGAAGTTTTAAATTTGGATCGCAATTTAGTTCTAAGATTTCTTGTCTGTCGAAGTGGTTTCGCGAAAACCCGAGATTGAGGAACGTCAGTCTGTTCTAATGCTTCACTATGTTCGTCCGTGTTAGGTTCATCACTATAATAGTATGATCCGTCATCATAAGAGTATTCGTCTTGATAGTAATACACGTCATCATAGTTATTATGTCCTTCATCACTGTCTAATGTCAGTTCGTTTACTCTAAAACCCTGTTGTGGCCTAAGAGGCGCTGTCCTCATGGATACATCACTTACTTGCAATTGGGGCTTCTGTACCTGTGGTGGTGTATAGCCGAATTGTTGGGGTGGTCTATAGCCCATTTGTTGTGGTGGCCTATACCCAAACTGTTGAGGTGGCCTATAGCCAAACTGTTGAGGTGGTCGGTAGCCAAACTGTTGAGGTGGCCTATAGCCGAACGTTTGAGGTGGTCTGTACCCAAGCTGTGGCTGAGACCCCAGTTGTGGCTTATAGCCGAATTGTGGCTGCGGTCGGTTTTGACTTTGCATTTGCGCGTTAGGAGGAATACCGAAGTTAAATTTAGGTGTGTTAATAGGCATGATGGGTCTAAACCCAGTTGTTTGAGGTACGTTGCCAAATCGAAACCCTGGTGCACTTGGAGTATGCACGGTTATACCTATAGCTGGTTTTGAAACTTGGCTGTTGCTCTGAAATCGGTTACGCGCGCTATACTGCTCGAGGAAGTTAACTTCTTCGAGTACTATACTCAAAGCTACTTCCAATGTTGAAGGTGATTTTAGTCTGACTATACGAACCATATTTTCCGGAAGGTTGTATAATAATACGTTCAGAGCTGTATTATTGTAAATAGTTATTTTCGCGCGTTTCATTTCTGCGTCCGTAATTAAATTAACTTTTGAAATTAACACTGACCGAACACTATGGATCCTGTTACAAAACTCTAGAAAACTTTCACCGGATTTTATTTTCACAGATTCTAATTCAATACCAATACATGCTTCGCTACGCGGATCTCCAAAATGTTGCTGAAGTAAGTCTTTTAACGCGGACCAATTGACGATATCGTCACGTTCCGATAACAGCGCAGCTGCGTTCTCCGTAAGCCTGCTAGTTATCGTGTGAAACACATATAAATTCTGCTCTTCATTGCCTCTACTATTAAATCTTTCTATGACATATTCACACTTTTTAATGTATAAATTTAAATGTCGCTTATCACCATTAAAAAGTGGAATAATTCTAATCACTTCGTTTGGAATAGAAACTATGGATACATTTTCGACCGACATTGTAGAGCAGTTAAGGTTTAGAGAGCACACAACACTTAATTATGAATAATCCTATAAATTTAACACACACAAAAACACATGAAATAAAACAGTATAATACACACGTACACAAGAAAATATTTTTTGTAAAATTTGTAAAAGTGAAATAATATTTTTATATGCAAATATAGTTTTAAATATAAATATTTTAATTATTTTATATCATATTAGCATAATATATGTTTCAATTATTACAGAATAATGATCTATTTCGAGATCAGTTATTTATTCTATGCTAAGTATGAGAGACAATAACAGAATCTAATTTCTATTCTGTTTTGTCTGAATGTTTCTTTGCTCTATGTAAATTCTATATTTAGATTATCCTTACTAAAAATTCATATTAAGAAAACCAAGCACGTTATATTGAGAGAGTTCCAATCTCAATAATAACAATCACGTTACTTAATTACACTAATGAGAAATACAGGAGGATTAAGGAAACAAAGGAATGGCGAAAATTTTGACTCACCAGCCGATGGTCACTCTTTCTCCCATACTCGTTTAAAATACGCTTACTTTGACCCGATCAAAAAGAAATTTATTTGGTTCGACGGATCCACTCGCGGCTTACGCAGGGTTTTTCCAACGGTTTTGTACGTCGGAAAATCTCCATACACACTCGAGAAACTGGTGAAAATCCGGCACGGCTGCGTCACTCTTGATTTGGGCGCGTATAATTATGTTTTTAAAAACTAATTATTAATTTAATTAAAATTATAAAATAAAAATACGTGTTGCCGATTTGGAGGCTAATATAATTATGATCTAAAGTACATGGACAGTTCACACCTGCCGAGACACAGGCAGCTGCGTCTGCATAATGACAATCTTATGTACTAAGAGTTTCTATGCTGAGTCAAAGTCAAAGTCAAAGTCAAAGTCAAAGTCAAAATCATTTATTCAATTTAGGCATCAAAGAAGCACTTATGAACGTCAATTTTTCATTATAATGTACTTTAAAGCCTACCGCCGCGTTCCAAAATACATAGAGCCAACCGAGAAGAAGCGGCAAGAAACTCGGGGCCATTCTTTTTATATAGATGTTTTTACAATGTTATTACTTAGGTACTACAAATATTAGCTCCAGTGTGTTGCCTTACAAAAGAGAACATAATAATGGTATCAGTAGGGCAAGACACGCTACACTTTGACATCTTAGTACATGAGTAGATAGATCCTGGAGTGATCAGTCCCAAGCTGTTTTATCCTCCAAGTAATCCGAAATTTTGTAATAACCTTTTTGACAGAGTTTAGTTTTAATAGTAATTTTAAACTTATTAATAGGCAAATCTCGGATAACATTGGGAACTTTATTATAGAATCGTATACATTTTCCCATAAAAGAATGACTTATTCTGTGGAGACGCGTTACATGTACGGATAGCTTGTGCTTATTTCGCATGTTGATGGAATGAGCATCACTCCTTTTATCAAAACTGTTAATGTTTTTCTTTACATACATTAGATTTTCATTGATAAACTGAGAGACAGTTAGAATGTTTATGTCTTTAAATTTCTGTCTAAGGGAAACTCTAGGAGCCAAACTGTAGATCGCTCGTATAGCCCTTTTTTTCAGTATAAAAATAGAGTTAATATCTGCAGAACATCCCCAGAGCAGTATGCCATAAGTCATAACGCTATGGAAATAACTAAAATAAACTATTCTAGCTGTGTCTACATCAGTTAATAGTCTAATTTTTTTAACAGCATAAGCTGCTGAACTGAGCCTACTAGACAATTTTTTAATGTGGGGACCCCATTGCAATTTAGCGTCTATAGTAATTCCTAAAAATAATGTTGACTCCACAAGGTCCAACCCTGTTCCATTCAATTGTATATTGGATTCTACTTGTCTCACATTTGGTGTCGAGAACAATATACAATTAGTTTAAGATTATTTGTATTGAACCAATTCACAACTTTAGCTAATGCATTGTTAACATCGTCATAGTTTAATAACTGCCTTTTAATTTTAAATAACAGTGAAGTGTCATCTGCAAACAATACAATCTCGTGATTCTTCTCTACATAATAAGGTAAGTCATTAATATAGATTAAAAACAAGAACGGCCCTAGTATTGAACCTTGTGGAACGCCCATTGAGATTATAGAGCCGGGCGATTTTTTACCATTTATGTCAACCCTTTGAATTCTACCATTTAAATATGAAGTCAAAAGGTTGAGAGCCATGTTCCTAATACCGTAGTGTTGTAATTTCCTGACAAGTATATCATGTCGGACGCAGTCAAATGCCTTAGATAAGTCACAAAAAACACCTAAGGCATCTTGAGAGTTATATATGCGTCTATAGTAGAGCAATTCCTTGTAAACCCAAATTGATTTTTATGGAAAATTTTGTTTGCACTAAAATGAGTTTCTAATTGATGTAATATGATTTTTTCGAAAATCTTACTTAGCGTAGGTAGTACAGAAATAGGCCGAAAATTTGTTGGATCAGTAGTACTACCAGATTTGAATAAAGGAACCACTTTACTGTGCTTCATTAGGTCAGGAAATACACCACTTGCAACACAACTATTAAACACAGCTGCTAGATTGGGTGCAATGACATCTATAATTGAAGAAACGGTCTTCACAGAAAAGTAAGCACAATAAAGCTTACTCAGCAGCTTAATCTAGTACGGAGGGGCCAGGTGCATCCATAACTACCTCGATAATATTTATGTTATGATTTGGGATATCTTTATTTACACTAATATAGTATTTAGGCTATAGGGTATATTTAAAATGTTAACCTTAACCCAAGGTGTAAAAATACAACCCAAAAAATCCTTATATCGCAACTAGATAATACTAAAAATAGTGTAGTCACTAAAAATAATGTAGACCCAACTCCCAATACACTAAAACACTCCCATTCAAATTCGTGCTGCCTAGAACCTACGAGTGCTGACGAAATTGTACAAGTCATTCAATCCCTTAAAAACACAAACAGTACCGGTTATGACGGTATCTCTACCAAAGTAGTTAAAAAAGTGGCTAATATTCTATCTCCTATCCTTAGCGACATCATTAACAAAAGCTTCGAGAAGGGTACCTTTCCTGACAAACTTAAAACTTCTATAGTCATACTCCTCTTTAAAAAAGAAAATAAGGAAAATATGGGTTCCTATAGACCAATAGCTATGATACCAGTATTTTCGAAAATCTTTGAAAAGGTTATTCACAGACGCCTGAATAACTTTTTCGAATCTAACAATATTTTTGCTCCTGAACAAGCAGGTTATCGAAGGAAAAAATCCATAAATACAGCTATATTGAATTTTCTTGAGAGGATATACTGCGGACTTGACAACAAAAAAAGAATTACGGCTCTCTACATGGACATGACAAAAGCTTTTGATTATGTTGACCACAAAATCTTAATTAATAAGCTTGAGCGATATGGTATAAGAGGCAATGTTTTAAATTTAATCATAATATCTTACTTAGCAAACAGGTTACAATACACAGAAATAACTATACTAAACACTGCAAATAAAACTGAATCTAAATTCTTATCGAGATATAGGGAGGTAAAATATGGCGTGCCACAAGGCAGCATACTAGGGCCTTTATTATTTTTAATTTACATTAATGACCTTCCTCGCGCCATAAACCACCCAACGGTCATGTTTGCTGATGATAGCACTGTAATTTTTACCGATAACAAAAGTGGTGACCATGAACACGAAATTAATAACACTTTCGAATCTATAATAGGCTGGCTTCAAAACAATAATCTAAAAATTAATTTTGACAAAACCCACATTATGACATTTAAAAATTATAATACTAATTTTGACATTTTAAATATTAATTATCGCGGCAAACGTATCAATGAAATTCAGACGACTAAATTTCTAGGAGTTCACATTGACTCGAATTTATCATGGCGGTCACATGTAGCCCATGTGTGCGCTAAGCTCAATCAATTTTCTTATGCGTTGTACATGTTACGTAAAGTTGCAAATGAAGCTACTTTATTAACCGCCTATCACGCTTATGTCGGATCCACACTAAAATATGGCGTTTTAGCCTGGGAAAACTCTGTAGAAAAGCATTCTGCTCTACTAGCTCAAAATAAATGTATTAGAGCAATATGTGGGTTGAAGCAAAGAGATTCCTGCAAACCTTACTTTCGGAAACTGAAGCTGCTGACACTTCCTTCGATAAATATTTACGAATCAGTCGTACTTGTGAAGAATAACATAGAGAAGTATGAAACTTTAAAAAGCAAACGGCACAATGATAGACTGCATGAGCCGTACCGTAGAACAGCTCTCTATAGCAATAGCACGTTTCTGATGAGGTTTACTATTTATAACAAACTGCCAAAACCTCTAAAAGAGACCACCGATGTTGACATTTTTAAATTTAGGCTTAAGAAATTATTAATTGACAAGACATACTATTCCATTGACGAGTTTTTAAATGATGAATTACTGATGAATAATATTAATGTATAATTATAAGTAAAATCAAAATAAACTAAATGTATAACTTCATACGCCTGCAAAGGCAAGTTTTGGCGTCAACACATGTAATTTTAAGTTCCACCTATATACCTAGCTAAGACTTATGAATTGATAAAAATAAATAAATAAATAAATAAATAGAGCAAAGTGATGTAAAAACCTTTTTATAGAAGACGTCAAGGTATACAAAAATGTCTACAATACCATGGGCGCCTTCTGAATTAAGTCAAAATCGGTTTTAGCGCTGTGATTGCCATTCCGAATCAACGAAGTGTGACAACGTAGACCCATATGACGTCATGGATACCGAGCACGCCATTTTGCGACTTCAACAACCACGCTGCAAACTGAAATCACTTAAGCAGTCGCTCGCTTACCTAAACGCGTAACTAAATAATAATATCGGTTAAAGATTAACCGATATTATTATTGAGTTAAGCGCCAACTAGTTTAGTTTTGGTGGACTAGAGATGCAAAGTGGCGCCATCTCTGGCATAACTCTGGTAGCATGCGCTGTTCGCGATATAATAATTAAAACTAATCGCTAAACACTATTTGCAGTAATAATAAATCTCAGTGTGACGTAATTCCTGACTTAGACTACTTAATCTACTAAAATTACCCACTGACCAACATTCAGGTGACGCAATAATATACCGTAAAGAGTTCGGTTCTGGTGTTCGAATGCCTAGTGTTGTATTGAATTGTACCACCGATTACGCTACAACTATCGTTCAGAACACTAGTACTACTGACTATTAAAAAACTCCAAGAAACGCCCTAACAAGATACCGAGTGCCACCTAAATTTCACAGCGAATATGACGACAGACAAGCATACTGAGAAAATACCTAAAGACCACGAAAAACGCACGAAATATTTGTACAAGCAAATAGCAGAAAGATAGTAGCAAAAAAGGAAGAGATTAGTGATAAACGATGTAGTGAAAGTAATATAAAACGAGAATTAAAAAACTTTTGCAATTTTCAAAAATACGAGTAAGCTCACTATCTGTCAAGTATATAACACTAGTTATTATTTTAATCTTTGATTTATATTGTATATATATATTGCTTATGTATCAGTATATAGTTATAAGTACGAGTATTTATGTATTAGAATTTTAAATAGGACAATATAGAGGTAAAATAACATAATATTGTGCACCACCGTTTACCGTTTCTTATGATACTCTCCATCCAAAGGTTGTCTGGAAGAAATCGCGGTATGCGATAAGATCGCCCATTGTACTACCCTGAATTAAGATGATATTTTGATAAGTTACTTTTTGTATGTTTGGTTATGTGCAATAAAGAATTATTGTATTGTTAAACTCCCACGATTCAAAAATGTTTTCGTGAAATCTATAAATAAAAGAAAGAGCGGTGATTAAACAAGGTTGAAGAAAAATAAAGTAAAGTAAAGTGTGGTTGAAACGAATAAAGACCCGATTAAAATGGAAGCAGAACACAATAATACGACAGCGCCGATTAAAAATACAATAAAGCCTCTGCAGGTGGTTTTGGAACAGTTTCATCTGCACTGATGATAACAGAGCCTTATATGCTGAGTTCACTTGTGAAGAACAACTTATGTCGTAAAATAACAACCTTACCTGCTGCTGACAGTATCCAATTCAGTTACAAGAGGTTCAGAGAGTTTATTCTGAAAACTGGATAATCCCCACGAATCTAAAAACTACGCTCAACAAACAATCGTCATCATCATTATCAGCCGGAAGTTGTCCAATGCTGAACATAGCCTCCCCCATTGAACGCCACTTGAACCGGTTACTAGCTTCCTGCATCCAGCGATTCCCCGCGCTCCTGACGAGGTCGTCGGTCCACCTAGCGGGGGGCCGGCCTACACATCGTCTTCCGATGCGTGGTCGCCACTCGAGAACCTTTCTTTCTTATCGGTTATCAGTTCTGCGAACGATGTGACCTGCCCATTGCCACTTCAACTTGCTAATTTTGAGAGCTATGTCGGTTACCTTAGTTCTCCTACGGATCTCCTCATTTCGGATCTTATCACGCTGGGAAACCCCAAGCATAGCCCTCTCCACTGCTCATTGAGCGACTTTAAGCTTGTAAATGAAATAAAAGTTATGAGGTATTGGGGACGAAAGATGGATTGAAGCTTCCCGAACGCTGAATAACAAACAATACGTTGGCGAAATTACCAATATTTTGTATATTATGAAATATGACTGATGACCATCGACTTGCCATGTCATTAGGGAATTACGAAAATCCAAATTTGCTCCACCGTGTCTTCACTGATATAGAAGCTGCAACGCCACTTCCATTTATAAATTCATATCCACTAAGACCACACGCACGTATATCAAGTGCACGTGCACTCAACATACATACGATGAACTTGGACGTAATTCAACATAATGTGTCTTATGCTTTCAAAATAGTGAAATGTTTAAAATTGTGTAAAAAGAGAATAGGAACCTCAAACCACACTGTATTGAGCTAATTTTCCTAGTATATATTCTATGAAGCTAATGTCGCATTAGGCCTCTTTCTTCTATGTTTTATAAAATTGAAAATTAATCACCATGGAGAAAAACTGTCATTACATACAATACAATGTCCTTGATAAACAAAGAGTTGAACAAACAATATGCCTGTGACGTTTGCAGTGCCTCTTGCGGCTAGCTGGCCTGGGCACTTCGTCCAGAAGATGTTCTTACTCCTTGTCGCGGTCCCCGCGGTAAGAGATGGAACGTTTGATAGGGGTAGTCTGTGGAGGGTCGTTGTCGAGAGAAACACACGGTGCTGGGTTAACGGTACTTCAACATATATTTCGGGTGCCCACATTGATTGCTTAGGGCGTCTAGATAGTAACTAGCTTATCCTAGGTTTTACACGGTGACGGGTTTAACTGGTTTGGCCCTGAGGAGGGCCACGGGTTCCAGGACGTCGCGGTCGCGGCGGGACCTCTAGCAGGAGCGCGACGGCCTGCGAGGAGTATCGGGTCGACGGGTACGCGGATTACGAACGGCGGCGGTTCGGTTAGTGAGTACTGTGGTAACGGGATGATTCGGGATCAAAGATGAGGGCCTTGCAGCATGGGCGGACCACGCGCACCGGTTATCCTCCGGGAATGGGTTTCGGGAACGAGGGCCTTGCAGCATGGGCGTACCACGCGCACTGGTTATCCTCCAGGACAGGAATCAGGTTTCAGGAACGAGGGCCTTGCAGCATGGGCGTACCACGCGCACCGGTTATCCTCCAGGACAGGAATCAGGTTTCAGAAACGAGGGACCTTGCAGCATGGGCGTACCACGCGCACCGGTTAACCTCCAGGACAGGAATCAGGTTTCAGGAACGAGGGACCTTGCAGCATGGGCGTACCACGCGCACCGGTTATCCTCCAGGACAGGAATCAGGTTTCAGGAACAAGGGCCTTGCAGCATGGGCGTACCACGCGCACCGGTTAACCTCCAGGACAGGAATCAGGTTTCAGGAACGAGGGACCTTGCAGCATGGGCGTACCACGCGCACCGGTTATCCTCCAGGACAGGAATCAGGTTTCAGGAACAAGGGCCTTGCAGCATGGGCGTACCACGCGCACTGGTTATCCTCCAGGACAGGAATCAGGTTTCAGGAACGAGGGACCTTGCAGCATGGGCGTACCACGCGCACCGGTTATCCTCCAGGATAGGAAGCAGGTTTCAGGAATGAGGGACCTTGCTGCATGGGCGGACCACGCGCACTGGCTATCCTCCTGGATGGGAAACAGGTATCGGGAATGAGGGACCTTGCAGCATGGGCGGACCACGCGCACTGGCTATCCTCTGCGTGTTAGTAGGGAACACGGGACAGGGCGATTTGATGGAAACTCCTACGAGCGGTACGGCTGGTGTGCCGGTCACACGTCCGTTCACCGCGAGAGCTTCGAGCAAATGCCCCCGCTTCAGACGCCGCGCTGCCTTTATAACGTATGTGTTATCGGGGCGCATGCTTGTGTGCGTGCGATGCGGGTGGGAGCGCGTGCGCAGATCGGGCGGTCGATAGGTAGGTATGTATCGGTCCGTTACACCCTCCTCTCTTTTTTGGAGATTTTTACCTCGGGGAAAAATCACCGTATTTTGTATGTACAAAAGAGATTACAATGATAAATGCAATACAAACAAGTTACAATAATATACCGCTTTAACTTATTTCCATATACAATTTTTAAACACATCGTGCTATCACACATATCTATAATGATACCAAGCATGGTTCTCTCTTTGGTAGTTCTAACGATATACATAACTCTGGTATTCTTACCATCTATAACATAATATAAGTAATTTAATACAGGTACATGTAATAATGTCTGGTGTAGATACTTCTAGTTCTAGGACATTAATATAAGCGTTATTCTGGTGCAGGTAGCAAATATAAATCGAGTTTTATAACATAAACAAGTACTGCTTGTACTTTTATTTGAACTATAAAGGATCTCGGGCGCATCCCGGTTCGGTTTCGATAACATTTTTTTATACAAACGTAACAAAATTAACCCAGTTAAATTAAGTCATATTTAACAATATAACATAGGTACTTATTTTACATATAACAAACAAAAAATCTCGGGCGCATTCTGATGCGTTTTAGATAATCATTTTGTAAGCAAACATAACACAATTAATACAGGTTAATCAACTCTAACAATATACTAAGCGGTAAGTACTTCGTGTACATGTAACAAAACATAACTTGCTTCGTGCGTTATATAATACGAAACATATTTAACTAAAAGTGCATTCTTTGCGTAAAAAAACGATAATTACTTCTAAGTAAACGTAATTATAAACATAACTAAATAATTAGGTACTGGCCTTTCTTTTTCTTTTCTTAGGGGTGCGGTGTCCAGCTCTTCGTCCTCTTCTGGGCGTTTTATTTGCCGGTCCGGTAATCTCTCTTCCTTTACTATCTCTTCCTCGAGACTTGCTACTTAGGCTAGGTAGCTGGACTCTATCAATTCCAGCAGGTGCTCGTCGCAGTCGGTCAATGTACCTGGTATCAGCAGGTTGGTCCAATTTGCCAGGGTGTAATTGTCCGGGTGCTCTGGGATCGGTACCGCGGCTGGTTCTGGTAGCTGGGCTAGGGTTTCTCTGGGGTAAGCTTGCCTTTGTTGCGGCTGCTTTTTGAGCTTTGCAGGTTGTGCATCTTCTGACATATGCGCGTATGTGTCTGAACATACCAGGCCAGTAGTATCTTTGTGCTATTCTGTTTAGTGTTTTAGATGTACCCAAATGGCCGGCCGTCGGCGCGTTGTGGTTGATTTTCAATATATCTTCCATTTCGTTTTGTGGTACACATAGTTTCCATTCTGATGACGTATCTGGTCTTAGTCCGTATGGCCGTTGTTTTATTTTCCGGTATAAAGTGTTGTTTTCAACTTTGTAATCTGGGTTATTTGGTTGTTTTTGTATTTCTACCATTTTCTTGTGATGCCAGTCTTTTTTGTTTTCTACTATCGAGAAGATTGGGTTTCTCGAAAGCTGGTTGGCTATTTTGTTCTGATTCCCGGGTCGGTATCTTATTTCGTGGTCATATTGTCGCACTAATGACGTCAGGTTTCTGTCGGAAGGTTCTGGCTGAATAGTTTCGGTATGTGTATTTTACACTGTTTTCTTTTGTTTCTCATTATTTATGTTTGGTGTCCATTGTATTTTTATTCCCATTCTTTTCATTATATCCATGCCTATTATAATGTTCGTTATCTCTGGGTGATGCAGCATTCGATGGAAGAATGTTTTCTCTCCTATGCTTATTTGTAAAGGTAAGGCCTCTTTTAATTCTATCTGCGCCCCATTTGCGAGGGTTGCTGTTTCTGAGATTTTCTTTGGTTTCAGGTTTCTGTTTATGAACTCTTTGTATATCTCCTTGTTCACGTAGGAGCTCGTCGAGCCCGTATCTAGTACTGCGTCGTATTCTTTCTCTAGCACTGTCATTTTAATGAATGGTCGGGTATCTTTCTTTTGTTTTTGGTTGTTACTATTTCCATTTAATGATCCGACCTTATAGTTTGCTTGCTTGCAACACTTGGTACTCTGTACGCCGAGTTTGCCACACAAGCTGCAGAATATGACCTTTTTCCCTCGACAATCTCTCATTGAGTGTCCTGACTTACCGCAATTCCAACAGCATTCTCTTGCGTTGTAATTATAGACATATTTCGCTATCTCATCGGGTCGGGTTGGGTCTCTGGATCTCCATTTCGATTGGTTATTTTCGAGATTTTGATTTTGTGATCTTTGTGAGTATTGTGGATTTTGCTTGTATCCACTATCGAAATCTGTATGGCGTTCTGCTGATATACTTTCGTAGTCATTTGCTAATTTTATTAATTGGTAAACTGTGGTGAATTCATTCTTCTTTATATAATATTTATATTTCGAGCACATATTTTCGTAAATTAATTTTAATTTATCATCCTTTGGCATCTTGCCGTATCTATGCATTAATGTTTGTATTTCTATTAAATAATCAGTGAATTTTTGGCTGTAATGTTGCTTTTTTAATATTATTTTTCTTAGAAGTTCGTTATCCTGGTCACGGAGGAATGTGAGTTTAAAGAATGTAATAAACTCACCCCATGTTTTAAACGATTCCTTGTTGTTCCGGTGCCATAACACGGCCTTGCCTCTCAGGAATCTGGGTATCACTTTTAGCACTTTTTCTTTATCCACTCCACTGGATTCTGTTAGATCGTCTAATCTCTCTAGGAATTCGATCGGGTCATCATATGTGTTAAAATGTAGGTTCCATTTTTCTATATTTTGTTCATATTGTTCTGGGTAGTTCGACATGTTTGGTTTGTCGGCCTTTTCGGGAATATACATGCCTCCATCCGTTAGCGACATGGTATCCTTGTATTCAGGTTCTGATTCGCTATTGTTGCCGCTTCGTATAGACATCGGGGCGGTATGACGGTTTTGGTCTGGATCTGCCCTTATTGCCTCGGCAAGGATATGGCGTAATTCTTTGACGGTTTGGTTTTCTGTTGTGAGGTTTCTCTTGTTACACTCTTGTTCTAGTTCGGGTTTTTTCAGGTTGTAAATCCACGATGTTTTATCCGACATTGGATTTTACTTATTTAGGTACTCTACGGGTTTTAGTATTCGTACTCGTCTTCGGACTCCCTCGGGTGGGATTTTTCACATGCGACACAGGTCTCTCAGACTTCCCTGGGTGGGTTTTTAAGTTGGGCGCCACTGTGACGTTTGCAGTGCCTCTTGCGGCTAGCTGGCCTGGGCACTTCGTCCAGAAGATGTTCTTACTCCTTGTCGCGGTCCCCGCGGTAAGAGATGGAACGTTTGATAGGGGTAGTCTGTGGAGGGTCGTTGTCGAGAGAAACACACGGTGCTGGGTTAACGGTACTTCAACATATATTTCGGGTGCCCACATTGATTGCTTAGGGCGTCTAGATAGTAACTAGCTTATCCTAGGTTTTACACGGTGACGGGTTTAACTGGTTTGGCCCTGAGGAGGGCCACGGGTTCCAGGACGTCGCGGTCGCGGCGGGACCTCTAGCAGGAGCGCGACGGCCTGCGAGGAGTATCGGGTCGACGGGTACGCGGATTACGAAAGGCGGCGGTTCGGTTAGTGAGTACTGTGGTAACGGGATGATTCGGGATCAAAGATGAGGGCCTTGCAGCATGGGCGGACCACGCGCACCGGTTATCCTCCGGGAATGGGTTTCGGGAACGAGGGCCTTGCAGCATGGGCGTACCACGCGCACTGGTTATCCTCCAGGACAGGAATCAGGTTTCAGGAACGAGGGCCTTGCAGCATGGGCGTACCACGCGCACCGGTTATCCTCCAGGACAGGAATCAGGTTTCAGAAACGAGGGACCTTGCAGCATGGGCGTACCACGCGCACCGGTTAACCTCCAGGACAGGAATCAGGTTTCAGGAACGAGGGACCTTGCAGCATGGGCGTACCACGCGCACCGGTTATCCTCCAGGACAGGAATCAGAAAGAAAAAGTTATGAAATGGGAATATTTCGAAATGCTATATGAAGCAGATGAAAACTGCGGAGAACTCAGGTGAGATATAGTATATTATGTACAATCTTGAGTGAGGCCTATACTCAGTAGTAAATGTTATCTGGCTATTTTATTCATAAGTATCTCCCTTAAGGTCAAGTTTCATCACTTTCAGTTACTTCACTTTCAATTTTTTACCGAATTGAAAAAAGGAGGAGGTTATATGTTTGAGTGTATGTTCACCGATTTCTCCCCCATTAGTAGACCGATTCTTAAAATTCTTTTTTGTTTGGTAGAGTATACTTCCGAGGCGATCCCATTTAAATTTCATGAAATTCGGTCCTTCAGTTTTTGAGATACACCCTTATATAACTGAAAGTATTTCACCTATTTTGATGACATCATCAATGACGGTGAATGAAAATCGATTCCGTAACTAGCAAGGGTCACTATTGTATAAAATGGGTGCCAACTTCAACAAGTTATTTCACAATTTTCGGTTTCGAAGTCGGTTCCATGTTATGGTTATATATTATTTAACATTATAATTTACAACCTTTCTAATTTTGTTACCTTTAACCAACGCTGTGTTTAATTTCAGGTGCCTTCACAAACTTACTGAGGAGTATGTATATAAAAAAATATAAAAAAATTGAGGGTTAAAATGGCTGCTCAACTGTTTAGCCATAGTGTGACAGTAACAACAGATCACTTAACAGTTCGACAAATATTACCGGAGGAGTGCCATTTAATATTAGATAAATTATTTGACAGTCTAAATGCTGGCACTTTCCACATTCCAAACGGAAAAATATATAGGGGAGCTGTCCGGAGGAATTCACCGCACCACACGTTATGGCAGAATGCCATACAGGTTTTGCAAAACAAAAATTTTTTATATAAAGAATTGACGATGATAATATCCGCTTGATAGAGTCGTCTGTACCATCAGTAAAAAACTTTATAAAAACAATTCATGCAGTCATTGTGAATTATTTTAAGTAAAAGGTATTCTTTAGATTGTATGTTAACGAGGAATTTCAATCAAGACCCAGTGGAGATTTTTTTCGGTAACATCCGAAGCTTGCCAATGCCAATTGCGAAGAAGACTTCTATGCATGTTTACAAACTTTACAATTTTTATTAAAAGAAAATAAAAAAATGACAATACCAAGATAGTAAAAGTAATTTCGTCATAAGTGAAGAATTGCTTGAGACAATTACAAATATTCCGACAGCAGAAGGTGATATATCCATGTCTCCGAAGCGGTACGTTTGCGGCTGGCCTAACAAAATAATTGAATGAAATTGTAAGGAGCTGCAAAAATTGTAGAAATTCTCTAATCGCAACAAATGCAAATAGCGAAGAAAATTCTTACATACGAGCTAAAAAATATAATTCAAAAAAGCAATGGCTGTGTTACTCCTCAGATCAACTTGCAAGCAGTTTTGATGAGGTTCATGATACAACTTTAAAATATTTAAAAACAAATCTACAAAAACACAAACCCAAAGATGAAATAAAATTTCTTATTAATGCATTCATAACATTTCCATTTTATTGCGAGATTCATAAAGAAGCTCTCCAAAACTATTTTATAGAAACATTAATAAACATTTTGATATTTAGTTGGTGCAGGAATATCAACCGAATATTATTTGGCAAAATGAAAAATCATGATTCAAATGATCCAATCAAAGAAAGCGCTCAAACTATATTATAATACTCACAGACATAAAACATAGTGAATAACTAAGATGACACTTGTGGTAAAGTGGTTAGGTAGGTCAGTTCACATTTTATACACCACATAGGTTATGGGTTTGATTCCCACTACGGGACTACTCTTAATATTAAAATAAAAGTGTAAGTACTTGTGCTATCTCTATGTGTTGGACCATGGTCCTCGTAGTTTCTGGTTTCCATAGCACAGGGAATCGTTAGTATACGTAATTAAATCATATAATTATATATAATTTATAAGTTTTTATAAGTATACTTCATAAATGTCAATAAATTTGTGTACAATATGTTTGTGATATTCGAAATTTTGAGCTGATAACCAGTACCTATCATGAATAAATATTATTTTATATATTCGTAAGAATGTAAATTTGTGCACAAAATGAATAAAATTCTAAATTAAATGAAGGCTTATTTTATTTCTGTTATAGGTAATCAAACCGTTCTAACCTTATTTAGGCAAAGTATCTTGGTAGTATGTGGTATCAGCTCACCATATTAATAACTTTGCAGTGGGTTTATATCAATCTATAGCATAATGTTTACATTTTAAGTAGTTAATAGTAAAACATCCACTGCATAGTTATTAATATGGTGAGCTGAATATCTATTTATAAAACAATAATGTAGATACTACCTACCTACCTACTATAGGTATATATTTAGTGCACCCAAACAAAATACGCTTGGAGCGCTAGTGTTACCGAGGATCCGCAATTTCACGGCAGATGGCTCTCTTTTCATGTATACTGTATAGGACAGTTATTCTACTCTTTGGTCTGTGGTCACAGTTCACAGATATTCACGAATATTGCTATTCAATCAAATTATGCACTATATTTTTCTTTTTTATTTTTGATCTTGAACAGATCACTAGAAGAATTCATGATCTTTGTGAGAATTTCTAACATAACTCGCAATTTGATTGCACAGTGTAACATAAAATGATTTCTACATCTCTCAGTAAGTTTACTAATTTTATAAACAGATCCACAGAAACGCAACAAACTGTGCTGCGTGATTATCTCTACTGATATACGTTTCTGTTTAGCGATATCTATATTATCCTTTGTGAATTACTGATAATTTACTTTTCCTGCAGAACGGTATTTATATTATGGGGTAACATTACTACGAAATCAATCTACGGCTGCCCAAGCTGCTCCTCAAGTATTGCCAGAAGGTAAGGAGAAATCTAATCCAACATAATTGCAATTTTCTAAACCAATACTATATACTCTCAACTTTGTCCATTTTTATAAATGTTTTGTCATTAAAATGCCAATATTCCAGAATGATGATCAGTTGAATCTCAACTTGAGTTGAGATTTGACACAAAATTTACTCAAATCTGTACTCTAATTGACATTCACCAATACCAGATTTAAAGTAAGAAAATCTAATATAATGAATAATAAAACATGTTATACTTACCTTTTTTAAGGGACTTTTAACCCATCCAGTGTCTACTTCTTTCAGTGTCTTTCCAGACTACGAATTTACACCCTATTCTCTTAGCTTACATATAATGTGTTCACACGGACTCATTGCCTCAAAATGTGTTAGTGTCTTCTACTTTGTCGTGATCTAACAGTGTGGTGAATCAACTTTCTTCATGAGGTATTTGAACTGATTTAGTGGGATTAGCCCAGAGTCAATGCCATTACAATATTCTGTCTGCTATGTTTAGTCATCAGGATTATACTTAATTAAAATATATGAAATAATTCTTGTTAAAGAAGAACAGAATAAGTCTAGATTATCTCTTTAGTTTTGAAACTTACTTATCAAGATTTAGAGAGAGGAGATAATGCATTGAATCAAAGATTTCAAATGGTTTCAGTCTACATGCCAAAGGTTCGGCAAATATTGTTTTAAACTATTTTTAAGGTTGTTACATTTTCATACAATTTTATATTTAATATCTTTTCTTTGTCTTCTTCAAGTTGTTTCAGTTTACATAATTTTTTTTTGTTATCATATATATCTGTGTTCACCCAATCATTGAGTATTTGGGCTGGCACATTTTATCCACATTTAAAAAACAAATAAACAGATTATAAAAAAGTGCTGACAGTTCAGTAGTTTGGTTTTCCAGTCCCAAAATTATTTTGTTAAGAATTACCATACCTATCCCATGCTTTTTTTCAATACTTCCTGGAGAATCTATTGTACTCTTAGTAGTGATTCAATATCCCACGAGTTTAACACTCCATAGTATTATCTGATTCTAAAATTTACTTTAAATCTTAGATAGATTGTAGATATATTATATATAAATATATATATGTTAGTGTATGCAAACATGGTCATAGTTGTACGAGTAGCAAAACTGCCAAAAGGCAACAAGTTCCAAAAACCAAAATTTGTTTCTCATAATATTGTTTTACACCTTTTTACCCGACTGCGGCGAAGCCGTAAATGATGGTTATGTATGACGGTTTATAACTAGACTTGAGTTCTTTGTTAATTGTACGTCTGCTTCTTGCAATTATGCCAGTGTCCATTTCATGGTAGTTTCATAAACTTTTGGAGGTTGTTTATACTAAGAATGTGATCTATGAGTCATAGGCAGAGTCCACCAGACTTAATAAGATCCAATATGATTTTACTACAACATAAAAGGAAGGGAAGACAAAACAAGTTACTGTAAAAACTCAATTATCTGGACTACCAACTGCAACCAATTATATTAAATACTTACAAGTCGAATTGAACATATTGGTATTACACGCGTTTTGTTATTGTTTTAGTTAGTTAGCAATTGTTACTCTGCTGAGAGGTGCGTGTCATGTCTACATTGGTCTACATATTTAAAAATGTCAAAGCATAAGAGAGTGGTGATATTGCTTAAAGACAAAATAAATAGTATTGATTCATTAAAGGAGAAACCAATCGTAATTTAGCTGATAAGTATGGTGTAGACAGGTACATCCACGATAAGCAATATTAAGAAGAATACTGATTCAAGTTTGTTGTACACCTGCAAATTATGTAGTGATAACGAGAGCATTACAGTTAAATAAAAAATTTGGTGGGAATGAAGCATTTGTGGCAAGTAACGGATGGTTGTACAGATTTAAATCAAATCATGGATAACCATCACCAAGTATTTTAAATCAAATTAAACTTATAATTTTATTTCATAATGACCAAATGAAAATTACCAAATAAATCATATTGTAAACAAATTGTACATACTTAAATATATTATTTCATGATTTAGTATGTATGTATGTAATCTAAGAAAAATATGCACAAAACCCGTTTTTCTTCATACATCGGATTATCCAGATTTTCCCTACAAAAATAAAATTATTCCGGATAATCGAGTTTCTACTGTAATACCAAACTATGTTACGAGTAGATTATAACTTAAACCTACATAGATACAAATTTAAGGCGATGTTAGTGGTATTTAGTAGTGTTTTTTCATATTATTTGTGCATATTTTACATTCATAACTACTAAACAGCTCAACCGATTTTGATGATACATCATTAGATTTGCCTTGATAGCGAGTGTCACGGTACAAAATCACCCAACTGAGGGTTTTGTGCGGGTTATTTTTTCGCTGTTGGGTTATTAATTTTCAGGCAGTGCCGTACTTTGTCAGGCGCTTGTATATGTCTTGTATATGCTTGTATCAGGCTATGTATGTGTATTAGATTTAAAAGTTTAAATTTTATATTGTTTTAATTATGAATTTTGACATTTAATAGGTAATGAATTGATTATTATTATTTTTATGAAATGTGAAAAGTTTACCTTCATAAAATGTACTTAATTGCATTATATGGGACTAAGACCCGAAATAATAGTAGATTCATAGCCAAGGGCCGTAAGGCATCAATTGCAGCCCGAGATATTTATAGTTCGAGGGTGCAATTGATCCTTACACCCGAGCTAACTACTCTGCTTTACATCTCGAGTGTGAGGTAAGTAGAAAAAACCGGCATTAAAAAAATAAAATTGATGACTATTATACTCATCCGAAGACAAGGCTGAATAGCGAAACGACCTCTTTTGTCATTGGGCTGAATACATGATGTCTATTGCCAGTATGATGGTTTGATGTCCGCGAACTTTTTGAAAGAGTGAAGTGTTTTTTTACGTACTTACCGCCCTAGGGCTTTTCTAGCTACATTATTACCCTAGAGCGCTAATTGGTCACCTACAAGCCCCATTTGGGGGTAATAAGGACCTACTTACCGAATATGAGAGATGTAAATGAATTTTATTTATTATTCATCAAACTTTCAGTTTGTTTTATTGTTCCTGTTGTATGTGTTTTGCCCCGTGCAGAGGCCGTAACCCAAACAGTTTGCGAAAATGTATTCATATTGCAATCGTCCTAACGCGTCACGCTTCGGCGAATAAACTATAAGTTATCTATTTGAAACTAGCCCTAGATAAATGACAGTATGTACTGTTTCACGTGCTGACTACATTAGCGTTTACCCCATATACAGGCAGATTAATATACCTATACCATTTTCAAGTAAACTATGGAAAACAGGTTATGGTTGTATTGCAATCTTGAATTAACAGTGTCAATGCTTTTTTTTGTAGATGTTTCGTCAAAGAAAACTCCATTGGACCATCCAGATTATTTCCAAGTGCATAATCTATTTACAGTCAAGGATTTATTTGATGCCAGAGTCCACTACGGCCACAAAGATGGCTCACTAAATGACTATATGAGACCTTACCTGTATGGCTCAAGGCTCAACCACTTGATTTTCGATTTGGATGTAACAGCGGAGCATTTACGTAAAGCCCTCAATTTTACCGCGCATGTGGCGTATAGAGGTGGAATAATTTGTTTTTTCAACAGAAATGCCCTCAACGCCCATATAGTTGAGAAAACGGCTTTGGAAAGTGGTGAATATGCTCATACTAGATTCTGGCGAGGTGGCATATTTACAAATGCTAATCATCAGTTTGGTGCAGTGACAAGGTTGCCTGATTTATGCATATTTATAAACACACAAAATAATATTCTGAACCAACACACAGCTGTGAGAGATTGTGCCAAGATGCTCATACCTACAATAGGCATTGTGGATACTAATTGCAACCCTAATTTGATCACATACCCAATTCCTGGCAATGATGATACTCCTGTGGCTATCGAACTTTATTGTAAGCTGTTTAAGGCTGCCATTTTAAGAGGTAAAGAAGAAAGAAAGAAGTTTTTACAAGAAAATGTTGAGTGACATCGTTCAGACAAATAATTAAATAAGGTAGGATAAAATCAGTGTTTATTACAAAACATGCTTATACAGTAACAAGTTGTAGTATTGTATACCACAGTTTTTACAAATGTCAACGAATAAAATAGTTCTTTAAGATAATATGGCCTTTACATTATAATATAGTTATGCATCAGCTGTATATTTACGAGTAAATTGCGAAAGTATAATTATTAAAAACAATAATATCTATTGATAGTTACTATAGATAGATTTGGGGAAAGGTGAAGGAAATCTGATGTGGAAGCTTTCACAGTTGCTTAACAGATTAAAAAAAACCTTATTCTATTGCTTCATTACACAGCCCCAATACAGTTTATCAAAAGTAGGTTATATATTAAATTGACCTATTCTGACGATATCACATATTTGGCAACATAATATTAATAAAACAATTGTTCAACATTATAAATAAAACAACTTGGAAATCATAACATGCTAGTGATTTGATTATAATAAAATTATTTAGTTACATAGTCATTAGAATAAAATATGGACGAATTTATCAGTTTTATTATCCATCGAAGTTATAGCTACTATACTTTTGGCCACTAGGCTACTACTGTCAAATATAATATAACTAATAAATAATGTTTAGGATATGATTGTAAAACTTGATCCGTGTGATATCGCATTATGGCTATAGCTAGTCTCACATAATCGCTATCTATTCATTTGTCACCAAACAGTGATAAGTATTATAAGTTTAAAAATGGATTTCCGTCGATGTCTTTTACGTATTCTGCTAACTAAACTCTATGTTCATGTGGAATGGTACTCCAGATGAACTTAAGGTTTCCTAGTCGTACGCTATCCAAGCAAGACCTTCCGCATCATATGGGGATGTGGGTTGCTGTCAACCTCGCTTCGACTCTCCCAGCTACCGGTAATGCATTTGGAGCTGCAAAGGTATTGTAGTAGGGGGATCCTATATTTACCGCAGAAGTCCACGAATTTTATGTGCTCCACTCGATTGTCGAAGAAAACACCTGGAAACACACAACAATGTATTATAATATTCGTATAAAATTCAGAAGACAAAGGGTAATTTACCAACCTAGTAATTTATGATTTTTAGAATGTATTTAACGTCAGCCACTTGCGTTCCCTTTATTTGGTTTGGTTAGATTCGATCCCGTAGTACATACTAGCTAATCTAAGTTACCACATTTACTTCACTGTTTGTTCAATCATTCACATGTTATAAACAAGGGATGTTATCGTGGTTTTGTTAGTCGGCCCTTACAAACTAAAACACTTATTGGACCTCTCGAAAACTACTAAAACCACTTTCTAACATTGTGAACAGAATGTGTAGGTAGTTTGATAAAGAGGTGAAAAGGTCTGGCACACATTATTGATAGCGGCAACAAACCTGATAAGGAATATTTGCAAAACTGCAATTGTCATTTCTACCAAGAGACTTTGGTCTTTGAAGTTTTATAGGAAGGTAATAATACATTTATAACATTTCGTTGTATGTATTAGATCTTATACTTATTCATCTACAAATGGTCGAGACCGTACACCTGGTGTTAAGCATCATAACTGTCTGGCCACTCATAGCAGTAACAATTGCACTGCCATCAAAGGAGAACCTGAACTTAAGGATAGTAAATACATATATAGTAATATACATTTAAAAATATTTAAAAAGCCCCCTAGATTATGTGAGACTATGATTTGATTAGACTGAGTTTATTTACTGCATAAATTGCTTGCATTTTCTAGAAAATTTCACCTGATGTTATATATATATATATATATATAATATAGCTCGTACACCTGGAAGATATCACTTATGTATCTCCGTGAAGAAAAGAGCAAAATGTTTGCCTAATTTTAAGCGTCACGCTTGCCCATAACAGTTTAGTGCCATTCAGAATTCGAAATTCTCCGCTCGACACCCTGAGATATAAGATGTTAAATCTCTTGCCCTGTAATTTCCCTGGAAACATTGCCCTTCAAACTGAAACAGTAATGTTTGCATTATTACTAATATACACGGCTGAATAACTGACAAAGGTGTGGTACTTCACTGAGCGGAGTCTACAAAGTCCTACACCACTACATAGGTATATATCGATACCTATATGTGCGAGTTGATAACTCAAAAATTGTGTCTATCTCCCTGATAGACTCGGAGAATGAATTGTAGGTACTCTGACTACGTCTGGATACTTCTTTGCTATAGTGGAACAAAACACGTAATGCAGCGCGTAGTGTAGCGCGCAGTACACATACAGTCACTCCTTCAGTCATTTGTTGGATAAGTATATCGCAAGGGGCAAGAAACCCTATTTACTATAATAAATATTGTGCATGATTCAGGATAATAGGTACCGTAAGTAACGAGAAACTAGACAAAACATTAATTAAATGTTGCGGTCTTACTATCATAAGAGACCGGACTAATGCAGTAACCACAGTAAATATAAAACTTGTTATCACCCGGCATAATAAACGATTGTAGTTGATTTTCTCGCAACTTACCTACCATTAGCATCTTTTAAATATTTTCATTCCGTTGAATGAAAATATTTAAAAGATAGGTAGGTAGAATGTAGAAGCGAACTTAAGTTACAACACGAGTTACAACTTCAGCGGTAACAAAGAAGTATCGCAACATAGTACAACATGGCAACAGCTTGTAGACATTGCCTGCATCCCGTCTGGTAGACCTCAGGATACACTCTACATATAACTTATATTGCATTGGCTATGTGATTGCAAGTTTAAGCTCACCATATTATTTATCGTTAAGGGTGGTTTGGTATCCACCAAAGATGTTAGCTATGGAGGCGTTTGGTACCTATCCACCAATTAAATCATTGAAATTACTAAAAATAGAATGACATTTTGTCCTAACTTGACAAATCAAGCAATCCGATTGGTGGATACCAAACGCATCCATAGCTATCTCTGGGGGAAAAGCAGCCTTTCTCACCTTTGCACTTCGGATTGACACAACACTGAGCTGCTCTCAAATACTTCAGCAGCGTAGATGGGACATCCCCTAGCCGGACTGGGATCTCGTGTAATTTGATAGTTCTTCCGGATAGCTCTAGCAAAGATGGCGGCTGTAGTGTCATGTCTCTAACGAACCTTACTACCAGAGGATTGTCTCGAAGACTCAACTGAAACAGACAAAATAAGAATTAGGTTGGTTAGTGAAATTCAGACAGATCATTTCGGTTTACAGTTAACTACATGAAAGCCTTCAGCAGAAGTTAAGAAAAAAATCAACATTCGAGAGGTAGTTCAAAACGCTTTCGCTGAGTTCATCGCCTCCCGTCTGGCAGACTTCTACAGTAAAGGGATAAACAAACTGCCAACAAATAGCAAAATTGTAGGCACGGTAATAATATTACCGTGTTGTAGGTAAGTATAGACAATTTGGGCTAGTCTGGTATTAGGTACCTAGGTAACTTTGATTAGCTAAAATAAAAAATAGTTCCTAGTAGTAAAAAGTATTTCCGAACCGATTCGATTCGGATACGGAGCCTTCAAGAAGAGAGCTTATTTCTTCCTCAAAGGCCGCCGGCCGGGAACGCATCCTCGAGACCTATAGTATTGCGGATGTCCGTGGGCGACGTTGATTACTTACCATCAGGTGAACCGTCTACTGGTTTGCCAACCTATCTAATAAAAAGAACTTCTGTCGGTTCCTCTATCCTTTCTATCGATGGTTTACGCTACTAGAGGTATAAATTCGACATTAGTTCCATACAAATTGTGGCAAATTTCTATCTGTAGTAGGTATATAGTAGGGTAAACTGTCGACAGATAAGATATGAAAATCAACCGTAAGTGTAAGTACTAAATACGTATATCTTCATTTTATCAGTTTATCTTACCTCTGTCAGACATCTCAACTTGATTATCTGCGTCGGCAACGTCTTGAGCTTGTTCTTGTGAATCAGCAAAGAGCGCAGTTGGTCCAGGCTGGCGATACTGGCAGGCAATTGTTCTATATAATTGTCGCTAAGCACCAACGCTTGAAGAGAAGTTAACCGCCCAACGGATTCAGGCACTTCGCAGATTTGGTTGCCTCCCACTGATAGGATTTGCAAACTGAAAAAAAAGATCCATTGAGGAACACAATCCGGAAATAACATTAAAACTAGTAGTTCTGCGAACACTAGACATCGCGAGCACAAAGTCTGATTAGCGGCAATTTTGCGTAGTAGTATTTCACAACCTATTATCTCGAAAACCACTTGACCAATTATGCTTATATTCGAAACTCCTCTTTAAAGTCTGGTAGGTACCTAATGTGTGTACCAAATTTTACCAAAGTCGGTCGGTAAATAGAGCCGTAACAATAACTCCCCCTATTTAGGATAAGTACTGGTTTCCGAAAAGGCTATAGTACCATGGACCACATCCACAATTCCACACGCTACGGCTAAAGACCGAAGAGTAGGTGTAACTTGCCTCTATGTTTAGCGTTTGTGACTATGAGAAGGCCTTTGATTCGATCGAGACGTGGGCAGTGCTTGAGTTTCCCCAGCGGTGCCGTAATGACTATCGGTATATCAAAGTGCAGAAGTGTTTGTACAATAACGCCAATATGTCAGTACGAGTAGTACAGGAGCAGAGTTCGAAGGCAATTCCATTGCAAACAGGCGTGAGACAGGGAGACGTTATATCTCCGCAACTGTTCAGCGCTGCATTGGAAGACGCCATCAAGCTCCTGGAATGGCAAAGACTTGGTATCAATATTAACGGTGAGTACATCACTCATTTCACTCACTTCGAATTGTCGACGATATTATAGTCGTGGCAGAATTCATGGAAGACATAGCAAAATGTTCGAAGGCCTCCATCGAGTTTCCTAACGGGTAGACCTTAAGATGAGTAATATAGAGGCGAAAATTATGTCTAATGCACATGTTATGCCTACCCCAATATCAGTTGGGAACTCAGTTCTCGAAGTTGTTGACAAATGACTATGGAGAGGGCTATGCTCGGGGTTTCTGTATAATCAGAAATGAGGAGATCCGTAGAAGAACGAAAGCACAGAAGATTAGCCAGTTAAAGTGGCAGTGGGCAGGGCACATCGCACGTAGAACAGATGGCCGATGGGGCCGAAAGGTTCTAGAGTGGAGACTACGGACCGGCAAGCGCAATGTAGGTTGCCCGCCGACTCGATGGACAGACGACCTGATAAAGGTTGCAGGACGACGTTGGATGCAGGCCGCTTCCAACCGGTCCTTTTGGAAATTTATTGGGGTGGCAAATGTTCAGCAGTAGACGTCCTACGGCCGAGATGATGACGATACTTATAAGAAAGAAGTAGAGGCCAAAAAGTGTACCTACTTGAAAGAAAAATAAACAAAATGTGGGTCAGAAGACGAAAAATGTCCTATTAAACAAGTATATATGACGTTTTTTCGTAAATGTGTCTTCGTGTCTGTCTGTCTGTGTGTTACACATAACATAAAAACTGCCGCGAAGATTTCGATGAAATTAGGTATGGATAAAATAGAGCCCGGAGCCGTATATATATTTGGTCCTATGTAATAGGGGGCGAGCCTCTTGCCATCTACGGGACACTGTTCCAGACTCCGAACTGCTATTGAGATTTACTTTGTCAGAAAATCCGAATAGGGCATGCAATTATTATTCGCCTCATTTTACTAAGTATTCGGATATTTCAGATAGTTCCTGATCACTATCCGGATAATACGAATATATCGGATATCACTGTTAAAAAGGTAAAACAAACTAATTAATGTCTCTTATCAACATAATATGTATTATACAAACACACTTCAATAATTAACACAACAATGTCCGGACGTCCTAAATGTAAATCACATAAATTAGAGCTAATAATAACGTGGTTTTAAAGTTAATTATTCCATTATTCCATCTTTGAATGGCACAAAATCTTGAGATCATGTTAGTTAGGCTACTCCGGCAAGTTTTACAGTCCAAACTGGTTTTCAAATTTTTAACTTTATTAACCGATTTCAAAAACGGAGGATGTTCGCAATTCGTCTGGATCTTTTATGACTTATGCAATGTATGAAAAGTGAAAACTCGACGACGACTGAACCGTAACAAGGTATTATATTTTTGTTTAAAAGGTGGCCCAGGTGGTTCCATTGGCACCATCAGGATCTGAAATTAGGTTCCCAGAAAAATCGAGGGCGACCCGAAATTGTATAGAGACGCATATAATGGTTTTTACACAATAATATTTTCAAAAAAAAACTATTTAGGTGTTTGCGTCTGGTACTCATCATCTCATGTTTCTGAGCTGATAATGGAAGATATAATTTCTTAACTATTACCTAGGGGCTTAGGGAAGTTGACTCAGTGAAAAATAAATTACAATGAAATATTAACTTAATATTAGTTGGAGCAAATAATTCAATGAGTTAAAAAATATTTAATGTGCATTGGATAACTTTTTGAATGAACAAAATGTGGACAAAAGTTTCTAAAAGTCGCGTGACCTCGAACGGAAGTAGCGGCGGAAATGATGTCATAAGGACAAAAACAAACGTTTGGTATGATAGTGTCGTGCCTCATCAACAGATTGAGAATCAAGCAAGTTAAGAAAGCATCTAATATTATTGCTTTAAAACTACATACTAGGTCAAAGGACAAACTGTCGATCCATTGACACGGTTATATAACGGCAGCCGCAAAGCAAAATAAGTTTGTTATACATTTTTTATATTAATTAAAAACCTAAGTTTATAATAATATTAAATAGTAAATTCGTTATCACGGTTACACAATTATGGATATCAATTTCTTTTTCTTTTTTAACAGACAGGCGAACAGACGGACAACAAAGTGATCCGCTAAGGGTTGATATTATGTCTTTTTGAGGTGGACAATCCTACATAGAACAAATGATGCGGCTAAAACGTAGGTTTATTTTTGTAACTGCAGAGTTATAAACTTTTTTTCAATTAGGTAGTTAAAGTCTGCTCTAAGAAATAAGTCGTATATAATAAGTAACGTATGTATTGATGCATGATGCGACGACACATCCGTGCAACCAGAAAGTAAACTGTTGGAACTAACTCGAATCATGTGAGAAATAGTGTCGTATTGTAAACTGATTATTATACGAGTAAGTCAAGCAATTGATTGATTAATTAAGCAATAATACTTTTGTTATAAAAATCGGATAACATTTTTTTTTCAAACAACGACCGTTGATGCAAATTGCACTGACGCAAGATCCTACAGAGGGAGAATCTGTTCTAACCGTGATCACGCCAATGGAATAGATAGGAAAATGAAGCAATTCGCGTGTTTTGAACTTCAAACTAAGCTAGCAAACAAAGTTATGGTAGTTCTTATTTTCACGCTTTCACCCTTAAGTCCTAATGCATTAATGCTTGCGAATTACAATTCTTAAATTTGCTCTTTCTGTTTAATTTTGTAAAATGTTGTTTAGTGCTAATTTAATGATCATGTTAGTTTGCGCTTTCTAGCTAAACTAGTCTAAAACTCATGTGAGATTACCCACAATTGAATAGAATAATCATATTTCAAGAATTCTTAGAGTGTTACACGAATGTGGATTTTAGTATAAATATAATAAGAAGTACCATAGTTTAGAGAATTTTAGTTTATTGTATTGCACAAGCGAATCACTACCAATATGTGCGATTGACAACCAGATTAAGTTGGCAGAAGGATGTATCCAATTAAGGAGGGTTTTGATAAAAAAAGGATAGTCTGCTGATTCGTTATGACCCTTATTCTAAGCGATAACTTTTTGCTTACAAGATGGGCCTTTAATGACATTATATACTCTCATCATCATCATCATCATCATCTCAGCCGTAGGACGTCCACTGCTGAACATAGGCCTCCCCCATGATTTTCCAAAAGGATCGGTTGGAAGCGGCCTGCATCCAACGTCGTCCTGCGACCTTCCTCAGGTCGTCTGTCCACCGTGTCGGTGGACGACCTACGCTGCGCTTGCCGGTCCGTGGTCTCCACTCCAGAACCTTCCGGCCCCATCGGCCATCTGTTCTGCGTGCTATGTGCCCTGCCCACTGCCACTTCAACTGGCTAATCTTCTGGGCTATGTCGGTGACTTTCGTTCTTCTACGGATCTCCTCATTTCTGATTCGATCACGTAGAGAAACCCCGAGCATAGCCCTCTCCATAGCTCGTTGTGCGACTTTGAGCTTTTCTATGAGGCCCATAGTAAGAGACCACGTTTCAGTGCCATAAGTCATCACTGGTAACACACATTGGTCGAAGACTCTTGTCTTGAGGCACTGAGGTATTTTTGACGAGAAGACTTCGCTAAGTTTCCGGAACGCTGCCCAGCCGAGTTGGATTCGACGATTGACCTCTTTCTCGAAGTTGGACCTGCCTAGTTTGACTGTCTGTCCCAGGTAGATGTACTCGTCAACAACTTCAAGAACTGAGTTCCCAACTGATATTGGGGTAGGTTCTACATGGGCATTAGACATAATTTTCGTCTTGTCCATGTTCATCTTAAGACCTACCCGTTGGGAAACTCGATGGAGGCCTTCGAGCATTGTACGTAGGTCTTCCAAGGATTCTGCCATGACTACAATATCGTCGGCAAATCGAAGGTGAGTGATGTATTCGCCGTTAATATTGATGCCAAGTCCTTGCCATTCCAGAAGCTTGAAGGCGTCTTCCAATGTAGCGGTGAACAGTTTCGGAGATATAACGTCTCCCTGTCTCACGCCTCTTTGCAATGGAATTGCCTTCGAACTCTGCTCCTGTACTCGGGTGTGCTGTGCTCCTGTACTGACATGTAGGCGTTTTTGTACAAACACTTCAGCACTTCAATATACCGATAGTCAATACGGCACCGCTGGAGAGACTCAAGCACTGCCCACGTCTCGATCGAATCAAAGGCTTTCTCATAGTCCACAAACGCTAGACAAAGAGGCAAGTTATACTCTTCGGTCTTCTGTATAACTTGCCGTAGCGTGTGGATGTGGTCTATGGTACTATAGCCTTTTCGGAAACCGGCTTGTTCCGGAGGCTGGAATTCATCAAACCTGCGACTGAGACGGTTCGTTATGACCTTCGAAAACAGCTTATAAACATGGCTCAAAAGCGAGATGGGTCTGTAATTTTTAAGTAAAGTGTTGTCACCTTTCTTAAAGAACAGCACCACCACGCTTTTGTTCCATGCTTCTGGCGTTGAACCTTCGAGTAAGACGGTATTAAAGAGCTTCTGAAGGACTTTAGGTACCGGTGTTCCACCCGCTCTCAGAAGCTCAGATGTGATACCGTCGTCACCAGGCGCCTTGTTGTTCTTAAGCTGTTTCAAGGCCATTCTAATCTCGTACAGGCTGATGTCCGGGATATCTTCGGTATAATGTCGGGTCAGCTTGGCTCTTGGGTCTTTGACCGAGCTGCTAACAGGTTTAACGACCGAGGTGTATAACTGTCCGTAGAAACTCTCGACCTCTCCTAACACTTCCGCTTTGGTCGACGCTACACTGCCGTCTCCTCTCTTCAGCTTCGTCAACTGGCTTTGCCCAATAGACATGTCTCTTGCAAACACTTTGGAGCCTTTTTTCCGCTCTATCGTCTCTTTAATACGGTTTGTATTAAAGATCCGGATGTCGTGTCGCAAGGACTTCCATATTCGTCTATTGAGCAGCCTATATGCTTCAGCATCATCCGAAGACTGCAGTTTCAATGAGCGTCGTTCAGCCATGAGGCTGAGGGTATCGTTGGAGAGTTTCTGTGGCCTATCTGTACGGTGGGGTTTAAAGTACTTGGAACCCACTGTATGGACAGTTTCTACTAACCTGTTATTGATCTCGTCCACTGAAGCGATGTTCTCAAGGCAATCGAAGCGATTGGATAGCTCAAGTTGAAAGCTCTCGGGGTCTTGAATACGGGTGCGAGTGGGTCGGAGCGTAGACTTCATCAGACGAGACCTCTCCAGTTTGACATTAATATTCACGGTGCATCTTACCATTCGGTGATCACTACCGGTTTTAACCCTGTTGATCACGGAGACATCAGTGAATATTTGCCTTTTGGTGGTCATAATGAAGTCAATCTCATTTCTCGTGGAACCATCGGGACTCAGCCAGGTCCATTTCCTGTGAGGTGGCTTCTGAAAGAAAGAGTTCATCATAAAGAGTCCCTCTTTCTCCAGGAAGTCGGCCAACCTCTGTCCCCTACGGTCCCGTTGTCCATAGCCAAATTGCCCCACTTTCGACTCATCCTCGCTTCTCTTACCCAACTTCGCGTTGAAGTCCCCCATAACAACTAGAAAGTGCGTTTCAGAGGTATGTATGGCCCGACTAATGTCCTCATACATAAGATAAGATAAGATAAGATAAGATAATTTATTGATAACTCCAGAGTTACAGGTCACAATTGATCAAATTACAAAATATAGTCATACTACCAACAGTAATATAAAAAAATAAACATAAGGTAATAATTTTAAAATAGAAGAATTAATAATCACTTATTTTTAAGTAGGTAAGTTTCAATGTCATAAAATAACTTATCTAGTAGCCACACTCTTAGCTTAGTTTTGAAGCAGGCACTGGTAGCTGCATCCCGAATGGACGCTGGTAAGCGGTTGTAGATCGCGGGCCCTAAAATATACACTGACCTCTCCGACTTGACGAGACGGTGCAACGGGGTTATTAGTTGGTCTTTCTTTTTGTTACTACGTAAATCTATCTTACTGTTAACACCCCTACGTTTAAATACTCCTATGTTTACGTGGGTGAACAGGGCTACCTGGTAAATGAGCTCACACGGCAAGGGCAATATTTGAAGGTCTCTGAACAGCTCCACGCACGAGACATCGTCCTGAACTCCGCAAATGGCACGAATAGCTCGCTTCTGCAAGACGAAAGCCTTATTACGATCAGCCGCGCGACCCCACAGCTCCAACCCGTACGTAATGTTACTGTGGACGGTTGCAAAGTAGCAGGAGCGCACGACGTCGCGGGTGGCAGTGCTCGTGAGCCTCCGGAGCGCGAAGCATGAGCGGCTCAGCTTCCCGCACAGCTCGTCTATGTGCGTCTCCCACGTTAATGCACCGTCAATGTGGAAACCCAGAAGTTTCGTACTACGTACTTGTTGGAGTGCCGTATCGCCAACTGCTACCGAATAGTTCTTTGTTGTGTGGCCATTAAGATTGAAAGCAAGGAAACAGGTTTTGTCCTTATTCAGCGCTAACCCATTAGAGCGAAACCACCTATCAAGCTCATCCACCACCGTATTCAGTCTCAACTCCAACTGACCGTGTGACGGCGCGGTGATTACCGCAGCGACGTCGTCGGCGTACATATAAATCTCAGCGCCACTTATAGCACCTGGTAGGTCATTGAGGAGGAGACTGAACAAGGTGTTCGATAAACAGGAGCCCTGCGGAACACCCATTCCGCTCTCCATCTCAGTTGATACGACGCGGCCTCTGTCACCCACCACGACCTGCGGTCGCTCAGACATAAATGACGACATTACAGACAGAGCCGGACCTCGGATCCCGTAGAATCGTAGCTTATTCTGAATGAGGACGTGATCGGCGGTCATACACTTCCCCGTCCGCATCTCGCAGCAGATCCGTGAAGTCTACTCTCTCGCGTGTACCGCGACCTAGCTCAGAATTTATTACACGCCACATACAGCGCGGATTATCCTTGATTATATTAGAGTAGTAACTAAGACGTTTTTGTTTTAATAAGGCGTGATATGTCAATTTAAGTTCGTCGCACTTACTTCGCGATAAATCATGCAAGGGAAACGTTTTTTTTAATTTTAAAATATCATGTAGTAGATGTTTGAAGTTGTGGATTTCCGCGTCAACCCAATGCTTGTTATTAGAAAGTTTGTTTTTTAGCGGGAAACATATATTAAATTTATTGGATAAAATATTGACTACGCTCTCTGCTAACGCGTGGCAACATTTGTTGGATTTTTCAATGATACTATCCCAGTCAATCGAATCTAAAGCGGTCATGAAATTAGCCTCGTTAGCCGCAGAGAAGCTACGGCTAAGATAGTGGGCGGGCGCGGGCGTAGTCGAACCGTCCCTTGTCAGTGTTAGGCGCTGAGCGTCGTGGTCACTGAGTGGATGCGTGTCTATGCCAATGATGGAAGCGACTCGCCTAGCGGGCATGTTCGTGTACGCATGGTCTAGCAGTGACTTACGGCCACCCGCATCTACGCGCGTGTGGTGGTTTACCAATTGCGTAAAGTTATAACTATCTAGCATATCTAACAACTGCTTTTGTGCGTTAGAGCGGTCTAAAAGATCGATATTAGTGTCACCCATATCCTCCACCTTATCATCCGGGTGCGACTTCGTCGGTGCGTATACCTGAATGACCTTCAGCGAATATCGTTTGGATACTCTGAGTATTAGGTATACGACCCTATTGGAAACGCTATCGATCTTAACTATGTTGTTAGTAAGGGACTTGTGGACGAGAAACCCGACACCACCTTGGGACTGTTGGTCGCCCTCCCGGTGATAGAGTAGGTTACCTGATTTTAGGGTTATCGTGTCCTCACCCGCTCTACGGACTTCAGATAACCCCACAATGTCCCAGTGTAGCTTACTCATTTCTTCTTCCAGCTCATATATCTTCTCGTCTGTCCTCATCGTGCGTATGTTGTGTGTTACCAGGGCCAGTCGTCGTCGTTGGGGGTGGTAGCCGGGCGTCTGCCGGGGATTCTTAGCACACCCTGCCCCACCGTTACCGTGGCCGCTACCGTAGCCAGGAATAGCGGGGCTGCCGGGGACTGGGGGCCTGGTTCTTTTTGTCCAATCCATAAGGGGTTTTTGCCAATACTCGCCACGCTTGGCAGGCGGGTTGGCGAGCGCAGTTTGTGTGTGTTTGACTGGGAAGGTGCTGCTGCCCACCTTCTGATTTGTTATCCCTTAGCCGCTTTCTACGGCACCCACGGGTAGAGTTGGGGGGGTGCTATTCTAAGCCGGCACCGCCACGGCAATACACAAAATATATACTCTAATGATCATTATTACATTATACTGAGGTCATTATTACATTTTACTAAGGTCATTATTACATTATTTTTTTCATAGGTACCGTCACCCTAATCAACATAATGTCCCGATTTGGCAGAAACAATGAGACGGAATCTGAGATAAAGCACAACGAAAGACTTGAGTTCCTAGGCGATGCGGTCGTGGAGTTCATATCGTCCATACATCTGTTCCGAATGTTTCCGGGGCTCGCTGAGGGAGGTCTAGCTACGTATAGAGCGTCGATAGTACAGAACCAGCATTTAGCGCAGCTAGCTAAGGTCAGTATGCTGAAAACTAGTAGAGTGCCAGTCTGGTAATAGGATATGTGACGAAACCTATCTCGCTCAGTGCTTACTATCACTAAAAAGAAAGCATTATTTGCGGGACTTTTACTATGTAAATACATTATTATTCAAACGATATACATTGAACACTGTCAAAAAACATTCCGTGTTTTTTGATATTTCATCCCCTTTGCAAACATTATGATCTATGAGCATTCACAAGACCTGCATCAAGATTGGGTAAATATTATTGTGCAGTCGAATCAATAACCTTTTTTTATGTGGACGCGTTACTGCGTTAAACCCCGTGTTAAACTTAATAAAGGACAATAAACGGCATAATATGGACTCGGAAAAACGTACTGACACAGTGAGCGTGTTATGTCGTGAATTACGATCGAGTTCCAATAGTGCTCGTAGCAAAAGACAGAGAAAGAGGGTAGACAGATATGTCTGCTCTTAATGTTTCATCCACCCACCCGCATTCTCCAGTCGTCCCGCGATCATGGCGTTTGCAACAGTGTCGAAATATCGGGAGCTCATTAAAATAATTACCACGGTTTTTATCACGTAAGTAGCAATATGTTTATTAAAAACAACCGTGAAAGTTTAAAAAAGTGATTATTGTAACAGTTATCTAGAGGTGAAACATATAAATGTACAGAAATACAACGGCGGTTTTAACTTCAGCCCTGAATGTCTTGCTGTCGTCACTGCGTGTCACATTCTTTACGAACGAAATGGCAAAATCCGTGTATTATTGTACACAGAAGTTCGTAGTGGCTATTTTTCGGGTGGCAAGTTAAAATGACCATACTGAACTATACTCGTAGATGTTCAATGTACAATAGAGGGGGCTAGCGGGAAAAAGGCGATCCTTTAATAAACTTGAAAAAATGGTTGTCTGTTACGATTGATGATTTTACGTGATAGCGTCATAAGACGCTTATGCCATCATGCCAATGTCAGGCGTAACGGAACGTGACCACTTAACGTGACAATGAGTCATGCTTTTTCGTGGGTGCAGCCGGCGTTCATCGATTTATAAGATGTTATGACGTCAAAAAACTATAGATGTACCACAAATGTGACATTACAGAACATAGACCTGGAACAGTTTATGCTGTACGCGCACGGTTCAGACCTATGCCGGGATGGTGGTGATGAAGCATGCGATGGCGAACTGCTTCGAGGCGCTAATGGGTGCGCTGTTTCTCGATGCTGGATTACAGGTCAGTCTTGCATATTTCTTGCTTGCGTTGTTAGGGTCACTTTTAAATATATTGATGTCTTGCTTCATAGAAAACTAAACAATTTCATTAAGTGGTGTTGATTCTGTAAGCATTCTATACAACAACTAAAAATCTCACGCGTCGAAAATCGTCAGTTTTTACAAGAAATGGTCGGTAAAGTAAGTATTTCAAGGCTAAGCTTCCATAAAAGTAGCGGTTTTTCTTACATTGAAGTTTTGTTGTGTGTGAAGAATATAAAATAAAGGCTCATTTTATTGGAAGATTTTCGGGATGCCTCTCTTTACTCATACCTATATTTTGCCTCTCAAAAATGAGTCCATAGATTATATAATGTTTCTTTTTGAGAACCATGGTGAATGTTTAAAAGAATACTAGCATACATACTTAACTAACAGCAACTGACACATTCGTATTTAAATGGTAAATTGGTAGACGCAGGGCCAGTATCTCACGAGGTTTGGCCAATCAATGGCCAGTATTTATAGTTGGATCAGGATGGAATCAGTTTCCACCCCTGAATCTATAACTAATGGCAATTCTAATTCTGTTTACGCTAAAATCCAAATTAGTATAACACTTCGGCATGACAACACTAAAGTTAGATATTTATCTTCCTCTGTGAGGAAGGCTCGAGTCCCAGCAGTGGGAACAAAATGGGCTGATTATGATATACCCTGATGGTGGACTAAAGAGTTTTATAAAGAACACACGTAACAGTAATGTTTGTGATATTTTCAGGTGGCGGATCGGGTGTTTGCTTTAGCGCTTTGGTACAATGAACGACATCTATACGATGTGTGGTTGAAGGAACGCCCTCATCCGTTACAAGAACAAGAACCTTTGGGCGATAGGCAATTACATCCAAGACTTTGAGTTTCTGCAGAGTTTGACTGAATTCGAGAAGTCTATAGGTTAGTTACACAGATATACGAGGTTCATTTGAAAAGTTCTTAGCCTAACATACTTAAAGTTATTTAACTACAGTTTTGTATAAGTCACGGATGCATTACTAAAAGTTGCTAACACGATTGACAAAAAATAAATAAATATTTTATGATTTTATACACTTAACTGACACTCGTACACCATCGTGAACAATAACTTATAATAATCCACCACTATTACACCTCAAAACTTGAGAATAAACACAAAAGAAAATAAATAATAATAGTCATTGTTGGTGTTTTCCCGCCATCTGCATGTTCAAGCAAGCAACCTTCAAACAAACAAAACGAATAAAATTATAATCACAACACTGTTTGTTTTTGCCTTAGTGACGTCATACGTATAAAGCTGCCAACATACTATCGGACATCGTCCGCGGACGATGTGCGTCGGACGCGGCTTATTGGCATCTGGACAGGGCTCTGATTCGCAATGATTACAGCGCAGTAACTTCGAAATAACGTGGGACGTCATACCACATTCTAAACGCTAACGCACCTTTCTACCATTGCAAGATAATTATGTTATCTAAAATGGTATTCAGCATACCACAAGACAAGTTGTCTATGCCCATTTGAAAGATTTCACACGTTTCGTTCATAACTGACATTCTATTTTTATCGGAGAGTACCGGTTTCTTATTTCCAGCTAATTCTTTACAAATATTTGTGTTATCATGTCGAATAATACTTTAAGTTAATCAAAAGGAATATTCTTCTTATTTACATTTATGATGTAATAAAATCATAATTAGGTATCCAAAATTAGGTAGGTATAAGACATGGAACACAATATAATGTGATATTGGAAAGTTTTACATGTTAAATGTTTAATTAAGTTAAAAAACTTGTGCATACTGAGGAAATGATTTACGCCGATGAAGCCATTTTTGAGTTTGAGTTATACCTATAAGAAATTGTATCATTTAAATATAGATAATAAATCCTACTAATATTATAAATGCGAAAGTTTGTGAGTATGAATGGATGTATGGATGTGTAGATGTTTGTTACTCTTTAATGCTCAAACGGCGGGGGCAATGTTGATGAAATTTGGTATGGAGGTAGATGAAGCGCTGGATTAACACATAGGATACTTCCATCTTCATCATCTATCAACATACGGGTAAAAAAAGCGTAATATTCTTGGGCACAGCATAGACAAAATAACAAGCTCTCCGCCTACGTCAAGACCGTAATGACGACCCTCAGATTATTCTATAATCTGAGTGACGACCTATCTGACTTATCAATAGAGTTCTGTCAATGATGTGTCAGTCTCTGATAGCTTAGTCAAAAACACGCTATGATTTCGACAGATCGATACATTAGGCGCGCTCAGTGGTAGAGTCAGCATGTCATCCAACCTTGTTCAGCCGACTGTAATCGAGCGATTCCGATTCCACCGACAGACAAGTACACTGAAGGTCTACAAACAAACTATGAAGTTTCGTTTGACGGATTTCGGGTTGTCTACGAAAGTAAAAAAGCATAAATAAAGTCACCGGTTATTAAATGTCAGTTTTTTCCGTGGTGATTAAATTTATATTTGTATGTACGTACTGTATTTTATTATTAGTTTTTACGGATCAATTTACTGGTTGACTACTAAGAACAAAGTATTTTAAATTTACTCATCTAAACAGATAAATAAAATTGTGTCTATTTGTAATTCCAAATTAACAGCTTTTCACTAAATGCACAATGAAAGTATTTATGGCACTTAGGTACATAAAATAACAATTTTTAAAATTTTTGTCTGTTTGTTTCGGGTAATCACTGAAACGGCTGGACTGATTTTAACGGGACTTTCACTGGCAGTTAACTGATGTTATAATGTGTAACTAAGGCTACTTTTATTTTAGAAAAAAATAATTAAAAACTCTGTCTCTACGTCTGTTTGTTACCTTATCACGCCTAAACGGCTAAACGGATCGTGATGAATTTTGGCAAGGTTTTGGTTATTATCATCATCATCCATGACCACGCGGGTGAAACCGTGGGGCGCAGTATATAAAATATAACTAAACTATCAGATATTTCTTTATTCTTCACTCTGTCATTTACTTCACTGTGATAGCAAAGAGAATTTAATGTGATAGCGACATTGTGATTTGGTTGACAGAATATAGCGAGCCAAAATTCAAAGTATCGACGACTATCCTACTTAACATATAAAAAAAAAGCCTTACGAAACATTTAGACACAAAGTTATTGTAATATTCTGTTACCTTTTGATATAATCTAACAACCATATGTCGCAATAATACCTAAAGTATCTATCCACGCAGGGCCATAATGTCCATACATTTGGTCATTGTCCTTTTTGAGTTAATATCGAAACCGGCGAATATTGACTAATATAATACTTTTTTAGCTGTCTCATTTTATATTTGACTATCTGCCACTGGCAACACGTCCGAAGACGCCGTCCGAAGCCTGTAACTCAAATACTGTACCTAATTTAATTAAATTTAAATGGGACCACACGAAAGGTACCAGCTTTCAAACTTAAAAAGAATTTTGAGAATCGGTTCACCCTATCGGAAGTTATGAGGTAACAAACATTAAAAAAAATACAGGCGCATTGAGTATCTCCTCTTTTTTGGAACTCGGTAGAAAAGGTCAAAAACCCTATGCTCGTATCGACCGCTATTTACCTATGTTCTTATGAGTTGTTCAGATGAGTTTAGTAGTCAGAAGATCATTCTTAAAGTAGGTACCGTATAGAACGCTAGTTTTTATTCTTCCAAATTAATATTAATTATTTTTAAGGGGGCTTACAATTATCAGTTATTCTGTATACGTTTGAGTGTTTCCTCAGAACTTTATTTCTAAGTGAACCGGCTTTGATGATCCATCTTCTTTTATTTTAAAACTGGTGCTTCTCATGGTTGTCTGGAAGAGATCGCTCTGAGCGATAAGACCGCCCATTGTGACACTTAATTATAAGTTTTTCATTTATTTTTTGTATTTTATAATGTGGTGTTGCAATAAAGAGTTTACCTATCTATCTATCTATCTTCTCATATTATTGTCCTATTTTAGCTTCCTCAGATTCGGTTAGGAAATAACATCAGATGTCTTATTCTGTGCAGAACACCGAACAATGAGGGCGAAACTCGCAATAAAACAGCCCAGACTTGTCAATCGGTCTTCACCATTGCTTCATGCAACGCAACACCTCACACTAAATAACGTAAGACCTCACACTGGTCGACAGTCAGACACTCGAGTACACTACAATAATTTTATTGCAGTTAGAAACCATCGAATCCATATTCGCCGAATCTCATCCCAGGTCCGTCATCGTTTTTCGTCGTATAATTTTTTCCGCGAATTTTTCTATCTCGCCTGTGAGTAAGGTTTCCGGACTATACTTGTTTTTTCAGAGATAGATTAAGATATTTTTTGTTTATAAATGACTTAGAAGTTTATAAAAAGGGTTTTGTGTTGACTGCTATAGGGGCATAATTTACCTATCATATTAATATACAGAACCATGTAGACAACCCACGTTTTTTTTCGGAAACTCATTAAAGCTATGTAGTCTTGCAGTCCCACAAAGTGTCCTGACACTCGTGACGCACCTCGTAATATGAAAATCGTAATATTTTCATAGAATTAACTATTTGGCACGTTAGTATAACGTTTTTTTATGAGTTTTTCTGTGTATGCACATGTATTTTCAGAGCTCCCAACGTCATAACTTATTCCATGCCACCTTGAAATGTTTAGGCAATCCACTGCCACTAAACATTAGGAAAACCGCAAAGAGAAAAAACATTTTTAATATTACGCGCAGGCTGGCGGAGTTAAATCAAAATAATGGCATAGCAGAAAATAATGATATGTTTATAAAGTGGCCAAATGCAAACTTCTTCATACCACTATGACACAAAATTTGTTTTATATACCTACTTATGTTTTCCGTACTTGGTCACCTTCTGCCTCACCTTCTATTTTTCATGTTGGACTGGAGATTGAACCATAAAAATACCAACATTGACGCTTGTATTGCCGTTTTTATGATAGACCAAAATATATATAACGTTGATATAATCCATCTGGTACCGAAACATACCAAAAAATCATTATGAATCGTTAAATAGTAACAACTTCACATGGACCGATTATTATTGCGTTTACGTGTGAGGGCCACACTTGTGCAATGGATTTAGCAATACATGGTACCCCACAGAACCACGTACTTATTACTATGTGCTTATTGACATACCTGTACACAATAATGTTAGTAAAACCGTACTTATCTAGCATACAGATACCGCTTAGCTACATTTATTTTAAACCAGTTGACTCGCTAGCGTAGCGAGTTTGTTCGCTTGATCTACAGGATACCTGTAGATCAAGCCAAATATATTATTTTGATAATGATTGGACGTAAAAATATATCTTTCATTTCTCATACTTGGAAAATAGTGTTGTTTTGATCTGATTATTGGGTGGAAAATGCTGCTTCCCTCCATAGAGAGGGAAAAACTCATACAAATTACTTCCCACCTAAGGGCCGGAATGAACTTTAAAAATAGAACTGCTTGTCAAGAATTCTATGTAAAAAAAAAATTTAAAAAATGCTTAAACAGCCAGTGTGAACTTAGCGCAAACTTCTTTGAGCGGAATAAGCCGCAACAATTACGCGGTGAGTTCCATATTTAAAATTTAAAAACTAGACATAAATTGGCGGGATACTAATCTGTTACCTATGTATCTTTGACCGAATTAAAAAAAGGTAATAATATTTTATGCTAAGATTTGAATATTAAAAATGAGTTCAAGCGATTCTGAAATGTTGACACCAGATTCAATTAAAGACGAGGCAAATCGTGTTATTGAAAATCTTTTGCCAGAAATTTCAAAAGAAAGATATAAACACATACAATGATTTTATGAAGTGGCGAGCAGAGAAGAATATAAAATTGTTTTCCGAAAGTGTATTTCTTACATATTTTAATGGACTGTGTAGCAAACTACAGCCTTCTACGCTATGGAGCCGATATTCAATGCTCAAGAGTACAATTAGTGTAAAGCACAATGTAAATTTGAATAAAATCTTAACATCATTTTTGAAAAGACAGTCTCAGGGGCTCAAGAGAAATTTAAGGTTTTCACCTCTCATGAACTGGAAAATTTTTAAATGATTCTCCTGACGATATTTGGCAGTGAAGGTAAGTTTACCTAAGTATTTATGGATTTATTGTAAAAGTGAACGTATTTATTACACAAATACTAAAAAATTACATGTTTTTCACATGTGGTATTGATACTCGGTATAAGCGGCGCTTGCAGAAGCAGTGAACTCACAAATTAGTTTTTTTATAACTACCCTCTATTTGTAGTTACATTATTTAGCAACAAGTATGCACAGTTTAGTTTATTCACAGTAACTCATTGTTCGTTTACACGTGATAGCGTAAGTCAAGTCAGAGCTATTTTTGAAAATGGATAAAATTGAACATCGTGCAGTGATAAAATACCTGAATTTGAAAGGTTTAACTCCAAAAGCTATACATGAAGACATGTCTGCTACTTTGGGTGAGTCCGCTCCTTCGTATGCGACTGTTAAAAACTGGGTGGCAGAGTTTAAACGTGGTTGTGAGACCATTCAAGATGAGCCCCGTAGTGGCCGGCCTTAGACTGCTTCCACTGATCAAAACAAAGAAAAAATCTGTGATTTAATTCTATCTGATCGAAGATTGACTGTCGAGGAGATAGCTAAGACTGCATCTCATCTGAGCGAACACATCATATAATTACTACTGAACTTGGATTCTCTAAGGTGTCTGCGCGGTGGGTACCGCGACTGCTTTCAGTGGAACAAAAACGCAACCGACTTACAACTTCTCGCGACTATTTAGTTATATGAAGCTGACCCAATAGAATTTGTTGAAAGATTTATAACCATGGATGAAACCTGGGTTCACCACAATACACCCGAGACAAAATAACAGTCGAAACAATGAAAAAGAGCACGATCGCCCACCCCAAAGAAGGCAAAGGTGGTTTTATCGGCGGGCAAAGTCATGGCATCCGTTTTTTGGGATGCAAAGGGTATAATTCTCGTGGATTATTTAAAAAAGGGTGAAACAATAAACTCCGATTACTATTGCAACCTGTTGCGTCGTTTGAGAGAAGAAATCAAAGAAAAACGTCCAGGTTTATTGAGAAGAAAAGTCTTGTTTCATCAGGACAATGCGCTTGTTCACACCTCTGTGCAATCCATGGCAGAAATCCATCAATGTGGCTTCGAATTGTTACCTCAACCTCCATATTCACCGGATTTAGCACCGTCCGACTTTTATCTGTTCCCAAAGCTGAAAAATTTTTTAGGTGGTTAACATTTTTTTACAAATGAAGAGGTCATAGCCGCCGTGAACGCTTATTTTGAGGAGTTAGACGAAGATTTTTTAAAAACGGGTATCGAAGCCTTACCGGGTCGATGGAAAAAGTGTTTTGAGCTCGGAGTAGAGTATGTTGAAAAATAAAAAAAAAACACAAAATCGTGTGGTTTCATTAAGTATGTTAGGCTAAGAACTTTTCAAATGACCCTCGTATCAGAAAGGAAAATGCTATAAACAAGTGATCGGTAATAATTAAATCTCAGGTATGCCGAAGCAGATAGCAACATTTAATTTACCAAACTGTGAGCAGTATACCGGACATTGTTATAGACGAACGTCAGCAACACTTTTAGCCGATTCTGGAGCAAATGTTTGCTCATCAAACATGACAACCTTAAAAAGACATGGAGGCTGGAAATCCAGCATAGTCGCCGAGAGCTACATTGAGGATTCAGTCCAAAATAAAACTAAAATTTCAACCAAATTAACTGAAACTATAAAAGTACGCCCCAATTCGCCTCAGCCGACAACTTTCAGGGAGTATCCGCCATGGAATCCATCGTCTGATGAAATACCAGTCTCCTACTTTTACAGATATCCAGAACAGTCAAATTTGTCATTATATATCAAACAGCATAAACATTCCAAACAAAAATGTAACTTTTAATTTCACGAATTGTCCTAATTTGACAATTAATTTTAAGGCGCGGTCCAACCCCAATTTTAAAATAATTTACGATGCTTTACTTAAGGTTGAAAATCGCTTGTTATATTAGACGATGTGATGCGAAAATGCATTAATATTGTACGTTTTCTTAATATATTTCGATATATACTAAAACAATTGAAAAAACTGCTGCTTACTACTTTAGTACTATATGTCGGCTATTACCTAAAAAAAATATAGTGTTATCGCTGAAAATTCTGAGAGTTTGAACGTGAAAGTTTATTTTTATGGACTTATTCAGGATTTTTTTCTGCAGAGAGCGAGTAATATTTAGGAATTCTGTTCAGTTATTACTCTTTGCCTGTTCCTTTTCTAACCTATGTATTTTTTTCATACAATACTATCGATCTGTTCCGTTACACTAGATGTTTAAACATTCTGCTTTTTACTATTATCAGGGTACGAGCGCATCTTAAATATGTACTACTAATATTATTATATATTATCAATAAATAGTTTAGATAAACAACTAGTTTTATTTTCCTCATATTCAAAATGAAAAGTGAGTGTTTAACACGGGTAAAAGAATCAATTCCTACTCGGACTATAGTCTAAATACCTCGGGAATTGATTCTTTCGACCCTCGGTTAACAATCTACTATTTATGATTTACGTTAACTTCAGCTAGCAACAAGAAAAAAAATTATTCAAAATAGTCAAAACACCTATTAGTATCCATAGACTGGTTACTGATATGACTTTGGAATAGGTATTCATTCTATATAAAAAAAAACACGAGCCCTAAAACGATTTCCAAAAGGAGGAGTCGACGTGTAGGTACTATATTTTTTAGGCTTCCGTAACCAAAGGGTAAACCGGGACCCTATTACTGCCGTATTTAATTTATTAACAAGTAAACGTAAAAGTAATTAATTAAGCAACGATTATAATTCTATAGACTAGGATAATAGATCCTTCACAATTCAGACTTGTGTGTGAATGTCATTTTTATACAACTTCAGTTTTGCAATAAAAACGAATAATTGAAGTGATTCTATGCTAAAGCAAAGGAAATGGTGACTATGGAAATCATTATAGATGCTGCAAAAATTAAAATTCCATGACAACATCCTAATACAAGAGTAAAAAGATACTTACATCAAATTTTGATAGGGTTATGTCATTACTTACATACAGCATTCATTGCTAGACTATAGAATAAGATTTTATGTTGAAGTATTCCATTATCAAGTAATTAGTTCATTGAGAAATTAGTTAACAACAAGTAATTACTTTTTTATAAATACGAGTGTAAGGCTTCGCTGTTCGTCCGTCTGTCTGTCCATCTGTCACGAGGCTGTATCTCATGAACCGTGATAGACAGATGAAATTTTCACAGATGATGTATTTCTGTTGTCGCTATAACAATAAATACTAATAAACCGGCCAAGTGTGAGCCGGACTCGCGCACGAAGGTTTCATCTGTACCATTAACTATAAAAACGCTAAATAAATTATCTCTGTTGTATGTTCGGTCAAGCGGTTTTTGAGTTACACTCCTAAAACTAAAACATGTTTCGCCTATCTTGATGGTATCCTTACTATCGGCCTTATACGGTACCTACTCTGCCGTCATGATAATCGAACTCGTAAGTAGCAACGGTCACTAAAATGAGTGATTTTTTTTGCCAAACCTAGAACCGACTTTAACACAAAACATGTGAAATAACTTGTCGAAGTCGGTACCATGCGCACAATATTATGGCACTTTCGAACTATTATGGCTTCAACAATTTATTTCACCCTTTTTAGTGTTGAAGTCGGTTCCGTTTCTTGGTATTTATTTTGTAAGCAATGCGTTATACATCAAACTAGTCATGATTTGTGAAATTAAAATTACATTTTTCTCAGTGTGTTTTCAAATGTAGAATAGCAAATAATGAAACTCGGGTTAGCGGAGTCAGACTCGCACTTGACCGATAATTAGTGACGCGTTGTGACTCTTCTAGATATTATGTAATTCTACAATACAGTCACGTCAGTAAGCAAGGTCATACGAGTCTTGACTTGAGCCCATAAGGTCCCGCAGTGATGAGGTGTAGACAGAGTTTTGACTTTGGTAGTGATTCGCTTATGCAGAAAAGGCACTAAACTAAAATCATAGAATTAATGTGTTCTAATTAAATTCCCTAAACTATGATAGTTCTTATTCTGTATCAATCAAGAGTTAAATATTCCTTGGTATCAATTAAATCCACATTCGAGTGACACTTAGAATGACAATTTTACAAAAAAATAAACTGACTTCAACACCAAAAAGTGTGAAATACCTTGATGACGTCGGTATTTACCATGATAGTTCAAAAGTACCTATTATAACAATATATTGTGAGCATGGTACCGACTTCAACAAGTTATTTTACACTTTTTGGTGTTGAAGTCGGTTTCATTTTATGGTAAATATATTTTTTCACCCTTTTTAGTGACCTTTGCTAATTACGAGATCGATTGTCATTCACCATCAATGATGATATCATCAAAATGGGCGCAAAACTTATCAGTTAATGGAGTATAACTCAAAACATGTGTGAACATACAAAAAAAACATATAGTCGAACATTATAACCTTCTCCTTTTTGAAGTCGGTTTAAACAGATTTAGTTTGCTAGGTTGGTTTGGTGTTCTGAACTAGCGCATTGCTACATGTGTCTTCGTAATTATCTTTTTAGATTCTAACTCTTGTGGGTCTGCGAAAGAGTAGGTAAGTAGTAGCCCAGTCGAATTAGCTAAACAAAGGGGCAAACCCGGACAAAAATATATGTAGCAATTTTCGTTCGGAATTGGTTGGTCACTGAGGCTTAATTTTTTTTTATAACGACCATCTAACAGTTTCACAATATAATCTATACTTATATAAATGTGTAAATGTTAGGTTACAATAAATGTGAAACCAACTTCGTTGACCACAAATTTCGTAAAGAAGTTATATATGTTAAATATTCAAGAAGCTAGAATATAATATGGTAAGAAAAGAAAGGTAAGTATGATAATATACAAAAATATAAGTATGCAGTAACATTTTGTTTTGCCTGGTAAATCGATCCGTTGTGTCAGCCGCCATCTTGATTTTAAGGGTAAATAACTCGTTTATTTTCAATATCCCACGAAAAATAGTTGTAACAAAAGTTGTTTAGAATTAAATTTTCTACTATTTAGATTCCCGTATTTTTTTATAAGTTTGCTATTTTTCTATTTATACCCAAGAGGAGCGAATTTTGTTGATTAACAACTCGTCTATTTTCAATTTTAAGAAAAAGTGTTCTACCAAAGTTGTTTAAAATTAAGTTTTCTACAATTTTGGTTCTCGTAAATGTTTTCGTCGGATCGATATTTTTCGTTTTAGACTCTAAAGAGGGGCACCCCTTTTTAGGGTCAAATCTTATCATTGCATTGCATTAAAACGTTCATTTAAAATTTTACATAGAAAATTCTGAGGGAAAATTATTACTAGTTACCAAGTTGTTTGAAATTGAATTTCATACAATTTTGATACATTTAAATTATTTGGTATGCTTTAAAACCTTTATTCAAATTGATCCTTTTTAACGTTACCTAGGTACTTAGTTCTAACTAGTACCTACTTACTGTAGGTAAGTACATTTTTTTTAATTATTGAAGTATGGATTTATATTTCAGCCTTCAGCCAACCGCGGGCGGGTTAGCTAGTAAACAAACAACAAAACTTACCTATTCAGCTTCCAAATATCCTTTGGAATATTGGTTATCCTATTACCTCCCAAATACAGATATCTGAGAGACGTTAACTCCAACACTTGCTCTGGAAAGATGTTGAACTGGTTTCCACTTAAATTTAGTTCTTTCAAAGAGTTCTTTGTAGTGAAGAATGTCTTGGGAAGTGACTCGTTAGTGAGTTGATTGTGTTTTGCTATCAATGACGTGAGCGGACAATGCTCAAAAACATCGGGCAGAAAAGTCAGTCTGTTATTGCTTACATCCAATATCTTTAAATTACAAAACTGGCTTAGGGTTTCTGGTAGCGACCTTATTCTATTATTGTATAGCAGTATTATCTCGTAATTTTGTGCGCAGTTCTTTTCGTCAACAATGCCTCTTAGTTCGGACGCCAGGCTGCTTGACTCCATTAACTGACTTGATAAATCCAATGTTTTTTGTTCTCTGCTGTCGCTGTCACAACTGTCCGATGAGTAGCACTCCATTGTTGTAAATAGTTTGTAGATATCTTGATTAGTGAAATTTGTTATGGAACACAGTTAGACTCACATTATTAATATTAAATTTAAATAACTTCGAGCGAACCACCCGCCTTGCCTCTCACGCGGCGCACGCGCAACTGGCTGGGCGCAATCGCATAATCGTGTAGCTATACTGGCTAGGCCGTATCTTCTCACGCCACGAATGATAGTGTTTTGAAATGTGTTCTTTGTTTTGAAGTAGGTAACCTAGGTTTAATAGATGATTGAATGCCTTGTCTAAAGTTGGGGATCGCTGGGGGAAGCAAAGTAGGTAGGTAGGTACCCATAAAAGGTTATATGTCGAGGTGACGACAGTGCCGCGCAGCACAGATCGCACGTCGTGAATGACATCAGCCAAGAACAACCTGCTCGTCTCATCACTTACTGGCATACAATAAATCACTGAATAGGTATAAATAAGTACCTATGATCATACATTTTTGTAACAATGCCCAAATGCTGTAGGTAGGTACCTATATTATTTATAGGGGTCATTTTGTTATTGTCGAGTAAAATAATGGGTAAACTTTGGTAATTATCTATCTATTATCATATTGTAAACACATTTTTTTACATATAAATACATTCTGAGTGCGATTGCCCACGAGACCGAACGATAGCATGTAACATAGGTTAAATAATTGTAATAATAAAATCAATAGGTAATTACCTAATTAAATACTTACGTAGTAAAAAAGGCCCATATTGGTAGGTACAATCTGTATCTACATAAAATAAGACAAGATAATAAGATAATATTTATTCATGTAAAACTTAGATTATGAATAAGTAAACATGTTGTCTATTATTTAGTTAAGCTAAAGTAGGTACACAATAACACAGTCATATAATTACCTAAATAGTACTATCATAGTAATCCGTAAGCTGATAAATTATGTTAATTTATAGAGTAAATTTAGTAAATCTAGTGAAAAATTTGACAACACAATAATAATAGAAACATGAGTGTAAGTTGGCACCCAAACTAGGTTTCCCCGTGTGATGAGTACAAGCCTTCAGTAGACTCAGTTCAGCGGCATATGCTGTTAAAAAAATTAGACTGTTAACTGATATAGATACAGCTAGTTTATTTTAGTTAGTTCCATAGCGTTATGACTTATGGCATACTGCTCTGGGGATGTTCTGCAGATCTTAATTTTATTTTTATCATCATCATCATCATCTCAGCCGTAGGACGTCCACTGCTGAACATATGCCTACCCCATGATTTTCCAAAAGGACCGGTTGGAAGCGGCCTGCATCCAACGTCGTCCTGCGACCTTCATCAGGTCGTCTGTCCACCGTGTCGGTGGACGACCTACGCTGCGCTTGCCGGTACATTGTCTCCACTCCAGAACCTTTCGGCCCCATCGGCCATCTGTTCTGCGTGCTATGTGCCCTGCCCACTGCCACTTCAACTGGCTTATCTTCTGGGCTATGTCGGTGACTTTCGTTCTTCTACGGATCTCCTCATTTCTGATTCGATCACGTAGAGAAACCCCGAGCATAGCCCTCTCCATAGCTCGTTGTGCGACTTTGAGCTTTTCTATGAGGCCCATAGTAAGAGACCACGTTTCAGTGCCATAAGTCATCACTGGTAACACACATTGGTTGAAGACTCTTGTCTTGTCTTGTAGTTGTTATTTTTATAGGTACTGCAAAAAAGGGCTATACGAGCTATCTACAGTGTAGCTCCCAGACTTTCCCTTACACCGAAGGTTAAAGATATATACATTCTAACTGTTGTTTCTCAGTTTATCTATGAAAATCTAATGTACCTATGTCAAGAAAAACATTAACAGTTTTGAAAAAAGGAGTGATGCTCATTCCATCAACACGAGGAATCAACAAGCTATCCGTACATGTAACGCGTCTACACAATAAGTCACAATAAGTAATTCTTTTATGGGAAAATGTATACAATTAATAAGTTTTAAATTACTAAACTCTGTCAAAAAAGTTATTACAAAATTTCAGATTACTTAGAGGATAAAACAGCTTGGGACTGATCACTCCAGGATCTACCTACTCGTGTATTAGGATGTCAAAGCGTAACGTGACTTGCCCTACTGATACCATTATTATGGTCTTTTTTTTTTAAGGCAACACACTGGAGCTAAATATAAATTAATATTTGTTAAATACATAAGTGTAGATAAAAAAAAGTAGTAAAAAATAAATGTGAAATGATAATTTGAAAGTGCCTCCGTAGGCCTATACAGAATAAATGATCTGATTTTGAACGAGTTCCTTGGTTGGACAAGAGTGATCTTAGTTGGTCGTCATATTATTTCTATTGCTTTGCATATTATACTTACTTGTTAGGGTTATAGGAGGGCAATAATTGGCCGCAATTCGTTTGCTTCCTTTTATTGTGGCAGGTGTTACTATGGCTTCTTTTCAATTTGAAGGGAGTTTAGACTGATCAAAAGATAGTGTCATAAAAAAAGCAAGTTGTTTGCTCATAACTCTATACTACGCATCTTTATGAAATGAAATGAAATATATTTATTCGGACACACACAATCGAATAGCAGCTATTCTATACATGAAAGAGGCGTCTTTAAAAGTTGTGAGGGCTTTTTGTACTAGGGTCGCTGAAAAAGTTCATAGTCTATATACCTAATCATTAATTCTCATGGATTTTGATTGGTGGGACTGGTACATTTAGTGGCTCCCTTACTCTGTTCAAACTGTCTGGCAAAAAATCCAACAAGATTTTCGTAATTCTAAACTAATGAATTGGTTAGGTACATCTTCATTAAATGAAGAGGGCACTGATACTTTTGATGAATATTTGCTGTCTCTTAAAGCTATAAAAAATGACGCTACATACACTACATTACTTACAAGTTTTGTTGTAATGTAAGTACTTAAAAGTAACTATTGTTTGTATGCAGATTAAGTAGCGTATACCCATTTCATGTAATGATTAAGTATAATAGGGTTGTTGACCTTTTTTTATTGTACGTTAAATTAATCAGGACAACGAAATACACACCTAGCATATTTTTTAAAGAACTCTAAACTAAATAAAACGAGGTTTCGAGGGTTTTATTTTAACTTTTAAAATTGGCGCTAAAACATTATTCAATGGCGGCCTATACCTCGTATGACTTCACTAGGGCAAAAGCAAACAGTGTTGTGATTATAATTTGTTTTGCTTGTTTGGAGGTTGCTTGCTTGAACATGGAGATAGCGGGAAAAAACAAGCAATGAATAATACAATTTATTTTCTTTTATGTTTATTATCAAGTTTTGACGTGTAATAGTGGTGGGTTATTCACAGTTGATGTTCACAATGGTGCACGAGTGTGAGTGAAGGGTATAAATCATAAAACATATTTTCTTTTTGTCAATCGTGTTAGCAAGTTTTAGTAATGCATCCACATGACTTATACAAAACAGTAGTTAAATAACACTTATTTCTTAAAGCAGACTACTTACCTACTTGAAAAAAAGTTTATAACTCTGCAGTTACAAAATAAACCTACATTTTAGCCGCATAATTTGTTCTATGTAGGGTTTCCACCTCAAAAGGATAAATCAACCCTTATCGGATCACTTTGTTGTCTGTCTGTTCGTCTGTATGTCTGTCTCAAGATCCTTTATCATTCATAAAAAGTATAAATCTGAAATCCATAAATGTGTCACAACAGTGATAACTAGAAAAATGAATTTACTATTCAATATTATTACAAACTTAGGTGTTTAATTAATTAATATAATAAATTTAGATAATAATTTAACAAACTTATTATTTTCGGTTAGGGCAATAACCATGTTTATGGATCGACATTTTGTCCTTTGACCTAGTATGTGTTTAGTTTTAAAGCAATAATATTAGACGCTTTCTTCACTTGCTTGATTCTCAATCTGTTGATGAGGCACGACACTATCATGTTTTTGCCATTCTGACATCATTTCCGCAGCTACTTCCGTTTTTGGTCACGTGACTTTAAGAAACTCACATTAAATTATGTAATATTAACGCTGGTACAAATTAAGCCACATTATTCGTACCTTGGTATTTAATCCTAATAAAGAAGAAAGATTTAATTGTTTGTTTGTTTGTAATCAAAACGCAAAAACTACTAAACCGATTCAAAAAAAAACATTTCAGCAGTAGAAAGCTGCATTATGCCTGAGTAACATGTCGCTATATTTGAATCATCATCATCATCATCATCCATCACCACGCGGGTGCAACCGCGGAGCGTGGAAAGATATAGGTATTTGTTTGTTTGAATTGAATAGGCTCCGAAACTACTGGACCGATTTAAAAAATATTTCACCATTAGAATCCTATATTATCTCTGATGTACATAGGCTATGTAATATTTAAAAAAAGTTAGGGATCCGTATGATAACTATTGACAATAGAGCAAACAAATGTAGGTACCTACTACAGTTTTATAGAGGACTAAAAATGCCACATCTTTGACAGAAAATGTACGGATAGCTTGTGCTTATTTCGCGTGTTGATGGAAAGAGCATCACTCCTTTTATCAAAACTGTTAATGTGTCTCTTTACATACATTAGATTTTCATAGATAAACTGAGAGACAGCAGTTAGAATGTTTATGTCTTTAAACTTCTGTCTAAGGAAAACTCTGGGATTTAAACTGTAGATCGCTCGTATAGCCCTTTTTTGCAGTAGAAAAATAGAATTAATATCTGCAGAACATCTCCAGAGCAGTATGCCATAAGTCATAATGCTATGGAAATAACTAAAATAAACTATTCTAGCTGTGTCTAAATCAGTTAATAGTCTAATTTTTTTAACAGCATAAGCCGCTGAACTGAGCCTACTAGACAATTTTTTAATGTGGGGACCCCATTGCAATTTAGCGTCTATAGTAATTCCTAAAAAGACCGTTGACTTCACAAGGTCCAACCCTGTTCCATTCAATTGTATATTGGATTCTACTTGTCTCACATTTGGTGTCGAGAACTTCATACAATTAGTTTTCTACTTATTGAGGAGAAGATTATTTGTATTGAACCATATCACAACTTTAGCTAATGCATTGTTAACATCGTCATAGTTTAATAACTGCCTTTTAATTTTAAATAACATTGAAGTGTCATCTGCAAACAATACAATCTCGTGATTCTTCTCTACATAATAAGGTAAGTCATTAATATAGATTAAAAACAAGAACGGCCCTAGTATTGAACCTTGTGAAACGTCAATTGAGATTATAGAGCCGGGCGATTTATTTCAACCCTTTGAATTCTATCGTTTAAATATGAAGTCACCCCAAATTGATTTTTATGGAAAATTTTAGTGAGCACTAAAATGAGTTTCTAATTGATGTACTTAATATAATTTTTTCGAAAATCTTACTTAGCGTAGGTAGTACAGAAATAGGCCGAAAATTTGATGGATCAGTAGTACTACCAGATTTGAATAAAGGAACCACTTTACTATGCTTCATTAGGTCAGGAAATACACTAATATGCCACTTACAACACAAATATTAAACACAGCTGCTAGATTGGGTGCAATGATATCTATAATTGAAGAAACGGTCTTCACAGAAAGACCCCATAGGTCTGCCGTTTTTTTTGCATCAAGACTTTTGAAACTGCTTACAATATCTTTGCAATTAACTACTGAAAATTTAAAAGTTGTGTCACATTCAGTAACACTTTATTTAAGTAAGATCTCAGCAGAAATGGAGGAAGATTTTAGCGTTTTGGTTGTTAAAGAAGGAATATTAGTGAAACAATTCTCAAACTCGGCCGCTACCTCCAAATCCGCTCTTACATCATTATTATAAATTTTGAAATGAAAGTCTCGATTACGCACTGTATTCCTACCAGTTTCACTGTTTATAATGTTCCACGTCATTTTTATTTTATTAACAGAATTTTTGATCTTATTTCTTAAATAAATAGATTTAGCTGAGGAACAGGCTCGTTTAAATAACTTAGAATAACGTTTGACATAGTCAAGGGCGTACCCAGGATTTCAGCTAGGAGGGGGCAGGGGGCTGCTTATACCTGTTTCGAAAAGATCGTCTGTCGGGTATATTGAAACAAAAAATCATGAAAATTGACTTTTATTCATTAATTTTGATGATGACACAAAACAAAATATTATACATAATTATACCATACATTATGTATAATATATATTATTATATAATGTATGTATATATTAATTTAACAGTAATCTTCTCGGATTTGCCGCAAATTTGTCTATGACAGTCTTTTCAATAAACTCACTGTTGTCTTTTAAATAGTTGCGATGTACGCTCATCAGACATAAACCCGTAAGCCTTTCTTCACCCATGGTGCTTCTAAGCCACGTTTTAACTCTTCGCAGCGTACTGAAGGACCGTTCTACGGTCGCCGTGGTGCATGGGATAGTGCTTAAAATAATTAATGCCTTATTATATTATATAATTATTTTTAACAGCAGGGTAAAAAATGTTGGCTTCGTTGAACAGATCAATTACTTCTATGTCCCTTAATTGATCATCTGATAAAGCCTTCGTCACCCATAAATTATGCCAAAGGTTCAGTTCTCCGGTGATATCCAGGTTATAAAATTCTTGGAATGATTCTGCGTTTTTGTGTAGGTCTGTAATGCTGGTTTTTGTCATATACAAGGGATGTAGCCTGCTTAAAGCAAACGCCGGAGTATTTTCTTGGGAGAATCGAATACTCAGTGATGAAATGAGTGAATCAATGTATGGGATTATCAGGGAACGCCGCCAATATTCGTTATCATTGTCTGATGGCGGATTACTTCTATGTGTTTGCTTATGAGCAAGACGTGGAACCGAAATTTCTATGTTCAAATCCATTGCAACAGCTCGTGCTTTTTGAAGTATTTCATTACTTATTCTATCAGGAAACTCGCGGTCATTTCTGAGAATGTCCTTGATATTTTTGATGTGTTCCCCTACCGAGATCATGTCGATCGATTTAGCTTGCAGTGCGTTAACTACTGGTTCTAAAACTGCTGAATATTTGGCTATTGTTTGTAGAGTAACAATAAACACTGGTTTTGTAACGGCTGAATGCAACTGATATGCAGATTTTCTGGTGGCATAATTTCCTTCTACGGATAACGTTTCTAGAGATTTCACAAGCTCTGAAAAATGTTGAGAAAACTTTCTGATTGATTTATATTTTTCTGACCATCTCGTCTCACATAATCGTGATAGGTTTGGAGCGTAGATTCGACGTGTAGTCGATTCCCTGAAAAACGTTATAACATCCTTTACAGTGGCGACAGTATTTCTAATTTCTGGCACTGCGTTCGCATCATTCACAACAAGGTTGAGTTTGTGACTTGAGCAATGAAAATATAAAGCACGAGGATATTTTTTTCTCAAAATGGCTTGTACGCCACCCTCTTTCCCTGCCATTGTAGAACAGCCATCGAATCCAAAACCTACGCAATCTTCGGTTGAGAGGTTAGAACTAATTAAGAAATTGTCAATTGTTTCGGCAATTGCGGAAGCATTTTGTGGTTTTAGTTCAACGAACCCTACAAATTCTTCTCTGATTTTCCTTTTGCTTTCGTCGTAGAACCGCACGCCTATTGACAGCTGTTCTTTCCCAGATACGTCTGCTGTTTCATCAGCTAAGACTGCGTAAGCCATGGTTTTCTGAACCTCACTAATTATATTCTCCTTAATAACTTCGCCACATAAATTTATCAATTCGTTTTGTATTTTTGGTGATGTGTAAACTGCATTGCGACGGCACTTTTCCAGGTGACTCTTTAATCTGTCGTCCCCTGAATTGATTCTCAACTTCAATAAATCTAATAAAACACCCTCATCTGCTTGTTTGCCCCTAAGAGGCATATCATGTGTGCCGCAAAATACTATACAAGAAATAATTGATGACAATATTTGTCTGTTTTCATCGATTTCTTTTTGGTGTCCACTTTGCAGTTGGATGTCTACAGGAACATTTTCAAGAAAATTTTTTGCAGCATTTGTCGCTGTTTGGTGAAGGTTGGTCGTTGCATGCTTTCGGCAGTCTTCATGCATATTTTTGAACTTTATATATGGCCTGACCATAAACGATCCCAAAATTCCTCTCACAGTGCTAATGGGCGGAGGGAACAAAACACAATGCTTACAAAGAGCACCTTTTAGTCGCTTGGAATATACTAGCCATGGTGAATATTGATCCAACCAAGCATGGTTAAATTTTCTTTTTAAATGGCTTGCATCACTTTCAAAATCGTAATTTCTGGGCGGGATCCAAGGATTTTGTAACAACTCCCTCTTCTTTTCCGTCGATAGCTGGGTAGCCAACCCAACATAACGTCCCAGATCATTTTCATGACAGCCATCGTCCACTATAATTTCAGGATCGACGTTGACGTCATAAGTTTGTTGGGATGTCGATGGAGAAGAATAGTCGGGAACAGATATATTAACAGGTTCTACAGGAGAATTTGACGCTTGTCCAATGTTAGCATGCAATGATCTTGGCATTACATGAGTGGTTTTATCATGGTTGTCATTTTCATCGCTTCCACTGCTACTTTCCCGACCTTTTTTTCTTTTTCGCGTGTCCTCCCTAAAAAATGGATACACAAAAATACTCTTACAGTGTTTAGGCGGGTTGTATAAGACGAAAATAAAGATCAAGTTTCACATTCTAATATATATGGTTTGAACGCCAAATAAGCATAACTAGGTAATTTGAAATAATACACTTGTTGTGACGTTAGAGAAAAGGGACTTTGTTGTCGGTATGGACTTATTAATAAATCCAAAATATTGCAAGGATCTTTCTTTTATGTTTTATTTTTACTTTTTAATCACAAAATATTCACAAATGTTATTTTAGCTATTACAACAAAACCACGTCTTGTAATTAATAAATTTAAATATTGTAAGTAATGCTTAAGATATACACTTACAAGAGAGTCAAAGCCCCCCATTAAATCAAATAATCATATTAGGTACCTACTTAAGTGTTTTGTTTTGACTCACCTCTTTCAAAGAATTTCCTGATATCCATTTGACGGAGTAATATTTCCAGTTGTTGCACAGTAAACGTAAATCTCGTGTCGCCGCAACGAAACTATAAGACACTATGTCGTATGAAATATTCGCTCGTATTACACTCCGAACTGAATTGTATTCGAACTAAATTGACGTGCTCTGCCTCACGCTTCCGCTTATATATTGAAATATTCTTGCTCCCGAAATATGTAGAAAATACTCGACTCTATTTCCATCCTTGTCTTATACTTGCTATCACTGTCTTTTCTTTCCAGAATAGTCCATGCTAGAACGTTCTTCGCGGTATTGCTATTCAATACAAGATGTCGCTATTGACCGTATAAATTGATCCTATTTCTTTTTACTGGAAAAAGTACTGCCGTCCGAAACTAGATGGCGCTAGATGTTGTTTTCTCCCAATTATATTCGGCTTTAATCCTAGATGGCTCTCTGATTGTCTCGGCGGAACCGGAAACTACGAGATGCGACGGTTTTGCGGGAGATTTAAATTATATTGCATCGCTAACAGTATACTAGAATTACTAGAGTCTGTCTAGTGAGCCGCGGCACAGATAAAACCGCAGCAAAAATCTTTTAGTTGTAAACACTGAATATACTATGAAATTTTAATTTGATACTTTCACTATTTTATTTTATAAACACTAAGAATCTTAAACTAAATCTGTACAGATATATACTACTTAAAATAATATGCAACATATTGAATATTATTTTATTTTAGCATTGAAAACAAATTAATATAATAAATAAAACCAAACTTGCATCAAAACCTTACTTAGTTTTTATTTATTCAGTCGCGTAATCAAAATCAGATTCCAGAAATTAAATTCTCGACTATGAATCGTTACTGTCACTTTCATTATCACTAAAAAATAATAAAAACGAAATAAAGAAATAAATAAAGTGTATCAAAACTTGATCAAAACATTTTGCGTTTCGTTTGACGGCGGCTGAAAGTCACTATATAAAATATTCTAATAAATACGTTGCGGCACGACCGACACGACTCACTATACATAGACTCTATATCGAATATTGTAGAATATTTAACTATAGAAAAAAAATCTGGCTGAAAAGATATTTTGTTTCCAACACTTCATTTTGCGCAGAGTAGGTAATACGTTTTTAATTTCTATTTGCCAAAAAAAAAATACATTTATTTAATCTTCTAGGGGGGGGCAGCTGCCCCCCCCTAGAAGATTAAATAAATGTATTTTTTTTTTAGATGTATTATATTTTTAGACTCTATATCGAATATTGTAGAATATTTAACTATAGAAAAAAAATCTGGCTGAAAAGATATTTTGTTTCCAACACTTCATTTTGCGCAGAGTAGGTAATACGTTTTTAATTTCTATTTGCCAAAAAAAAAATACATTTATTTAATCTTCTAGGGGGGGGCAGCTGCCCCCCCCTGCCCCTACCTGGGTACGCCCTTGGACTATGATAGTCCAAAAATACAGGATTATGATTATGCGATTTTTCATGGTACAATTCACATAACTTTTGCCTATTTTTATAAATTCCTGGAGTTGCCCATTTACTAAACATAGCACGCTTACCAACAAATATTGTTTTTGGCACAAACACTTTGCCAAATTCATCACTGATAAGATGGAACAGTGAGTTATATAATATATTTGGGTCATTGTGACTGGGCAACTCTAGCACTTTCCGGGATATATTACTTCTTAACAATTCTAGGCGGCTTGCATTGATTGGAACAAAGCTAACATAATATTTGCTTTGGGGTTTGTTAGTTTTTCTTGGAAATACTGCTAGTGAATGATAGATGTTAAAGATCATGATGATGATGATGATGATAAAAAGTAGCACATGTGCTATTCCAGACTATAATCTATCACTGTGCAAAATTTTAACGAGACCCGTTCAGCCGTTCTGACGTGATTGAGTAACAAACATCCGGATATCCATCCATCCATCCATCCATTGATCCACCTAAGGTTTACATTTATCATATTAGTGGGATAACATTCCCTACGTCGCGTCAATGACTGTCCAATATCGATAACAGTGTCGATACTTGAGTAGCAACACTGTCTCTGGTCTGTCTCTGCTACTATCAGTGACATAAGCTGTTTCGGTCTTCAAAGAGCTCCCAACTGTGTATACATCATAAAGCGCTATGCAGACGACGCGACGGGGCGGGGCGGTCTTTTTGACCGCGAAGCAATAAAGACTGCGTCTGCCCCCCGATGCCCGCGGCTGTCCTAAAGATGGCAATAATGGTTGAAATTTTTTATCTGATATCAGTTAACTAATAAAAATAAATATCGGTATTTTTAATGGTTGAAAATATTAGTTAATATTTTTATCCAATGAAAAGATTTGGTATACCTACTTACCTAATCAAGTTAAATTACTCTAACACGTTAGTGGGTAAGGTAACCTACCTGCGGTAGATTAACAATGAACTTTCCTTCATACATTGTTTTCAACATACTTACTCATAAAGTGGCTCTATGGTCACCGCAATTAGGCACAGAATGACACCCTTAAACTGTGACTTTTTCATTGCTATAACTCACAAGTGAGTTATAGATATTTTTTTAAATTTTATTGGTTGAGGTGCTTTGTTCTTAAAAAAGTTTTTATTCAAAAAAAAGATCGTGTTCAATAGAACAAATAAATTCCTATTGCTTGCTCATTTCATGCAACTTCTTATTTAAATAGATAATTTTAACTCGTACGTATTTAATAACTCAAATATATCTTTTGTTTTCTCTGTAATAAAAGAAAACTTTAAATTCCCCATGTTGTACGTGGCAGAATAAGGGCGGAAAATAAAAAAAAACCTTATCCCTTTAGTCTGTGGCTGATCGCAATGCGCGCGCATAGGAAAATTGATTAATTTTTCCCGCCATAGCGAAACATTTTTCACAACTCGTTTTCACTAATAAACATATTGGTACTTACGAGATGAAAACCGTGGTAATTATTTAATTGAGCTCCCGATGATATTTCGACACTGTTGCAAGCGCCATGATCGCGGGACGACCGACTCGTTTTCACTGTTGAAATTATGGTAATTTATTAATTAATATGTCTACAAGTACGAGTTACGAAGAAAATGATTTATGTAGTACACCGCCCGATATAAGATGTGAAAAGAGATCCTTAACGTTATGGAAAGTTTACTACCTGAAAAGTCCAAGGAATATCTATTAGCGTAGGTACCAAAATTAGCGGAATAATTACAAAACAGCAATAATACACAGTCTTTTTCAGAAAATGTGTTCATGGCGTACTTTAAAGAATTATCTTCTAAGTACAAACGTAGCTCTTTGTGGTGTTTATACTCAATGTTAAAAAGTACAATCCGATCAAAGAATGGAGTGGACTTAAAAACATACTCTAATTTGTCAGCTTATCTAAAGAGACTATCCGATGGATTTAGAAGTAAGAAATCAAAGGTTTTATCGTCTGACGATATTGAAAAATGTATAAAAGATGCTCCAGATAACCAATATCTGGCTACTAAGGTTAGTAAAAATTAATTTTAAATATCTACGCGACTTCAGCCTGTGTTGTGTGTTGAACTTAATTATTGTTTATTTTTTTTCAGGTTGCTATATTTGGTGTAACTGGTGCCTGTAGGATACAAGAATTAAGAAATATAACCGTAAAAAACATAGAGAACCATGGCCAGATGCTTTTAGTGAAGATACCTGTCACGAAAACTAAAATGCTTACCGAAGCCATTCACCATACACGGTTCATTCTATGAAATTGTTAAGCTATGAAAGTTTGCGGTCACCAAAAGCAAAAACTGACCGTTTCTTTCTAATTTAGACCAGAATGGTAAATATACCTGTCAGCCTATAGGTATAAACAAATTTGGTTCTAGGTATGCCTACAGAAACCGCTATGTTTTTAGGTTCAGCAGATGCTGAGAGCTACACTGGACATAAGTTTCAGAAGAACTTCAGCTACATTGCTGGCTAATTCAAGAGCTGATATAATGACTTTGAAGCGTCATGGTGGGTGGCGATCTAGCAATGTAGCAGAATCATACGTAGAAGATTCAAGAAAAAAGAAAGAAAATTTGTGCAAAAATTGCAAAAAGAATTAAACTTGATTCTGAGGTGCTTCCTAACAAAACACCAAGTACATCCAATGATTGGATTTCACCTACCTACACGAATAATGAGCCATCTCAAATTACAATAGAACATGAAAGTATTTCAATAAATAATATATCTGATGAGACCGCTAAGCCATCAAAAACAGTTAATTATAATGTTACTAACTGCACAACAACTGAAACAATTAGTAAATACTAATTGTTTCTTTAAATAAACTTTTTATCTACTAAATAAAATGAGTTTTTATTGTTATTTTATTCACAAGTGTGTTGAAAAACCTCGTATGATTCAAGTGTGTATTGATGATTACCGTCCTCGGCTCTCTTAAGACTCAATGGCGCCTCGGCGGTAATCACCAATGTTACACACTAGTACCATAATGTACTATTTTCTATGTACCTACAGTTTATATTTACTTACCTAAATGAAGATTTAATGCATTTTTCCAAGTTTCATTGTTCTGTTGCTATTATGTCAAAATAACTGCACATTTACACACAGAAACAAACGATGAGCAGGCGCAACGAAATTACTGTGTTTTAAATAATAATATTATCAACTCATAAATATATTCTAACCAATATCCAATAATCAAGCACAAAAATATCACCTTTTAATATTTAAAATTATTGTAACCGACAAATCAATAATAAGCTTTATTAGGAAACCAATAGGACATAGAATTGAAAGGAACGTAATAAATATTCAAATAAAAATATTTAAACATAACTCACTTAGGTACCAATCATTATTAAGCTTTATTTTGAAGGCAATAGAACATACAATTAAAATGATCATAAAAATATTGAAAATTGTAACTCAGCGGCCAATCATTATTAAGCTTTATTTTGAAGGCAATAGAACATACAATTGAAATGAACATAAACATATTCGAATAGAAATATTGAAACGTAATTCAGCGACCAACCATTGTTAAGCTTTATTTTGAAGGTAATAGAACATACATTTGAAATGAACCTACTGAGCATTTAACAAGTTCAATAGTATGCGGCTATATTACGACAGCTTCGATATTACGCGGCTAAATTCGGTCTGGTCATTTGCAATAAATATATTTTAACGTTTGTAAAATGGCTAACGAACAGATATTAACCTTATGTCTCGCTGCTTAAAGTCGAAATTTTGATATTGTAAGAAATTATTATGTGTTAAGAGTTGATGATATTTTTATTCAATATTGTTCAAATAGATTATTGAATAAAATGGTTAATTTCCTGTATTAGATCCATTAGCTGGGGACAATGGGCGACGGCTACTCGAATCGCTGACACGTCTATGTAACTTCCTATTGGGCGGGAAATTGAATCCCGAAATCTGCCCTTTTCTGTATGGTGGCTCCCTTTGCGCTCTCCAAAAAAAAAGACAGGGGTATAAGGCCCATTGTAGTGGGCAACACTTTTCGGCGATTGGTGGCAAAGTTATGTTGTCAAGCAGTCAGAAACGAAATGACAAGTCATCTGCAGCCGCACCAGGTAGGATTCGGCACACCCCTTGGTGGCGAGGCTGCTATTCACGCGACTCGGGCTTTTGTTATGCGGGAGGGCAGCAACGATGTACTTATAAAGATGGATATCCGAAACGCATTCAATAGTGTCGAGAGAAGTTCGTTCTTGGCGGAGGTCAGAGAGCTGACACCGTCCATATTCCCTTTTCTATGTCAATGTTACTCCACCCCGAGTAACTTGTCTTATAACGGTCAATGTGTTTTGTCTCAAGTCGGCGCTCAGCAGGGGGATCCTTTAGGCCCGTTGATTTTCAGTATGGCTATCCATAAGACCATTAATTCCTTAGAGTGTCCTCTAAACATTTGGTACCTTAATGATGGGACCTTGGGTGGGAGTCCAGATGTAATTGAGAGGGATGTTAAGTTACTCTTTCCGGCCTTAAAAAAGCTGGGCTTAGAGGTTAATACTGCTAAGTGCGAATTTTATCCTTGTAGCCTAGCAGCCTCGGAATCGTGTCACAGATTCACGTCCCTCATTCCTGGTCTTAGGGTCATGGACCGAGAGTCTCTTTGCCTCCTAGGAGCCCCCATTTTCCAGGAAGGCATTCAAAACAGCTTGGCGGCAAAAACAGAGTCGTTGGCCTCGCTTAAAGACCATTTTCAGAACCTTCCGGCACATGTTTCCCTGACTCTTCTGAGCTTGTTTCGCGATGCCTAGACTGTCATATCTTATCCGGACGGCCCCGACTTGGAAACACCCAGAAGAGGTCCAACGGTTCGACAACATGCTTAAGTATATAGTAGAGGAAACGTTAAACGTTAGCCTCCACGAAACACAGTGGCGCCAGGCCAGTCTGCCTATACGGTATGGCGGTCTTGGGGTACGTCGTTTGCAAGAGACTGGCCCCTCTGCTTTCCTCGCCTCCTCGTTTGGTGTCGCGGATCTATTAATGAGAATGTTGCCAGGTTTCAGTGACACGATCCAGATACCTTTCGCTACGGAGGCTCACAATGTTTGGTTCCAGCTGTACCCAGGAGCTGAGCTACCTACAAAACCCGCGTATCAGAGGAATTGGGACGACATTTCCGGGACCCACATCCTCGCCCAGCTGCGTAATGAAGCCACAGGTTTCGAGTTGGCTCGTCTCAACGCAGTCTCTCAGCCGGAGTCCAGTGCCTGGCTGCATGCCCTACCATCACCTCATTTGGGCACGCTGCTAGACGATGACTCCCTTAGGGTGGCTGCGGGATTCCGACTCGGTTGCTCAGTGTGCGAACCCCACGTCTGCGTGTGCGGTGCGATCGTAGACACGAATGGCTACCACAGTCTCAGTTGTACCCGGTGTGTAGGGCGTAGACCACGGCATCATGCCATCAACGAGGTGATCAGGAGAGCGCTCGTTTTAGCAGATGTCCCTTGCGTGCTCGAGCCCCCCGGCCTGTCGCGTTTGGATGGCAAACGGCCAGATGGACTCACGCTGATTCCGTGGCGAAGAGGTCGCAGCCTCATCTGGGATGCTACCTGTGTCAGCACATTTGCTTCTTGCCACCTCCAAGCCACTCAGTGGGAGGCTGGCGCGGGTGCAGAAGCGGCAGCCAGAGGAAAGCACCTTAAGTACGCTGCCTTGGAGTCAGCCTACGAATTCGTGCCGTTTGCTGTGGAGACGGCTGGGCCGTGGGGCCTGGAGGCCAAAAGATTTGTTAAAGAACTCGGGCGGCGCCTGAAGGAGAGAACGCGTGATCCTCAGCCGGGCCATTATCTTGTGCAGAACATTTCCTTGGCCATACAACGCGGGAATGCCGCTAGCCTGATAGGCATGTTTGGGCGAGAGGGCATTGATTGTGAGGGACTTTGACAAAATCAAATTAAATGTGATTTTATGACATGATGTTAATATTTATTAATTTCAAATAATGTTTAATTTATAGTGGACTATAAGTTAAATGACTTGTTTAAAAAATATTCAGTGTAACTAGATTCTAGTGTATCGACCAAATGTAATTAACGGTACAATATACACATGACACAGTTGGAAAAAAAATATATAACATTTAGTTTCTATGTATTAGATAAATTTATTGGTTGATGGTTATATTAATTATCACTACTGCCCGCGCCGCGAACTCAAAGCACACGACGGACAGAAACAAACAGTTAGTTCACGACCTTCGTTCTAGTGAAGCGCACTAGAGTGGAAATGGAGACCCAGAGAATTCGAGTCATTGCTTATTTTATGTACAAAAAAGAAAGACACGCAATCATAACAGAGAATACTGGGTACACCCCATGAACTCACAAAGGTTGATCAAAGGACTGTTTCACATAAAACATGCAGACTTAACATTTTATTGTATCCTCGCAAATTCTATGAATTTTGTAAAATGTCGATTCACACTTTTCACGAGCTACATAAATCCTGGAACCTACTATTACTCGTTGTGATACAGTTATGAGGAAGTCCATTCATGCTGAGGAAAGGTTAGCAGTAACTAAATAAAAATATAAAAATCATGTGTATTTTTTATTTATCTTGTAATCAGTCTTGAAGTACTAGTTTTTTATATATTTTTAAACTAAGGTATTTAAAATCAGACGCTAGAGTATTGTAATGTATTTGAACAAATACACTTACATTTCACCGTTAGCAAAAATAAAACAATATTCATATCGAAATAAACATTATGTTATACCTTAAATTACACGTTTAGGACTATAACTTATTGTTCCGTAAAATAGGAACAAATATTTACTCAGTCATTAAAATCACAGGTTATCATATAAGTATTTAAATATTTTAACATAAATACTAATTAGCTTTAACAACCACATAGATATTCCTATAAATTTGTAATGATAATGCTCTACAATCACAGATAACCACCTATGTAACTCTTATAATTAGATAATAATCACTGTCGCACATATTTATTGATTAGTGCCTAAAATAAATTGGCAAACTAAATTTTAAATAATATTTATTAAATTGAAATTAAAAACATTTTTGGCAAACTTGGTACCAGAGTTTCTTTTATACATTTTTGTCGTGATACTCATTTAATGTCGTATCATATATTGAAGATCTTTTTTGCACTTCAGCAATTAAACTATCAATGTCAATAACGTCCATCTCTAGTAAGCGCGTGCCGCTGACTGACTCACGGGGGGTTCTCTTCCTTACTGCCCTTTGGGCCTTAGAAAGATAATAATAATCATAATAAATTTTATTGACTCAAGACATTACATGTATTTAAATGTTACTGGAGCACCTGTAGCTCTACCATGAGTTGGCAACGTAAAACGTCATCGATAGCCGATACTCGCTAGCGTCTATACGATCTTCGATTGCGAGCTGAATTAATTGGCACCATGGGTCGTTAAAAAGGTGCTTTCGACAATTCGATACGTTAGCGGGTCTCGTGTCGATTTGGTCATTTCTTTATGTTGGCATTATCTAAGAACTAGTTTCACACGTATTATGTTGTCTTTTTCTATCAACGTACGTAAGAAGGAAAGCGTATGACGTCAATATAAACCAACGAAATAAATAAACTTAATTTACTTATTACTTACTGTGAAGTCCATTACTTTCGAATTTATATTCATTATACGTTACACGACTGGTATTTGCAAAGAGCATATAATACTAGTTAGAGTCCGACCTTCCATAGTTTCATTTTTAGAGATATTGTATACAATGTTTAGACAACTGTAGCAAACTTTCGTTTTCTTTAGCGCTGACAGTCAATAGTACCAACATAGAAGAAAAACCTTCTAAATGTTAACATTAGTGATGTGCATGCTGTATGGGGCATAATATCGATGCTAGTGGTGTGCCTACGATACTATTTATCGATATTGACCCATACCACTATAAATAATGGAATTATTAAAATCTGAATTTTATTATATTTTTATTAATAATGGCCTTCGGCCTCGCCATGACCATGACCCATCTTATCTTGATTTTTCTTTCATAAGAACCTTCTCCTGACAATGAAATAACAGAACAAAAAAAAAATTGCGAAATTGCTCCATTCGTTCAAGCATAATGCGATGACCAAGGAAAATATAGATAAATGTATATATAAACTAGCGACTGCTCGCGATATTGTTCGCGTAGTAGCGCGGCCTTCGGTGTCACCATAACCTCATTTTTTTCTTGATTTGTCTTTCACAGGAACCTTCTCTTGACAATAATTAACACAACAAAAACAGAATTAGCGAAATCTTTCTATCCATTCATGCGTTATGTATATACAAATGTAACATTTTACAATATTTAAAAGTTAAAAGTTCTTTTATCGATCTTATATATATACATATATCGAATTTATCAATCGACAAAATACCGTACTCTCACTGCAGTACCGATACTACCGATTTAACAAACTATTACCAATTATATTACATTTCAAACTTGAAATATTACATAATTGTAATTTTAAACGTTTAGTTAAATACAACAAAATTAGTGGTAACAGACCACTGTTTCTATTGTGTTGTATTTGACTTGACGTTTAAAATTACAGTGGTAATAGACCATTAATTATGTTGTCTACATCGAACAAAATCAATAGCTCTTAAATTTAACATTAAAGAAACTCTAACTAGCTTCACTCCAGTCATTTATGGTTAGTTAACAAACTAATTAAACTTAGGAATGATAAAAGATGCCAATAATTCTAATCTGATGGCTAATTTTAACAATTTTCCACCTCGTCATCAAGTTAACGTTTATAATTACAATTGTGTAATACTTCGTTTTTTTACGTTAAGTATTGGCGTAATTTGAATATAATATTCGCTTGTTCAGTATACATTTCACTATCTAAATTTCATGCACAGTGTGCCACAAACATATGTTTGACAAAGACAATAATAACCTGATCAGATCTTACAATCTGGACATATTACTAAATAGGCATACATAGTGTAACAAAATTATGGAATGATATTATTGAATTACGGTGGCTTAATGCTAAAGTAATTTAATTGTTTACATATGCAGATAAATCAATAGGATTCTAATATTGCAGCTAAAATCGCCAGAACTTAAAGAAATTGTAATCGCGGCATTAAAAATCAGAATAGAAAGCTCAGAGGAAGACGGTGGACAACAAAGAACAAAATTTCGGCCCACGCAATTTATAAGAGGTCGCCAAAAACCTATCGTTGTCTTCAACAGCTAATGCCTTTACCAAATGAAAGGACTCTGCAGGTATTTTTAAACAAAATTCTCATAAATACAGGGATTAACAAAGCTGCTCATGAGCATTTAAGAAAACTTTCGGATACAGAAGAACCTAACAACAAAATATGTGTGCTTGCCTTTGACGAGATCGCATTAAAACCGCGATTAATATATAACCAAGCTACAGACTATGTAGAAGGTTACACAGACTATTGCATTCCAGAAGAGCGAGGTCCTGAATTGGCTGATCATGCCCTTGTATTTTTGCTACAAGGACTACGAAAGAAATTTAAACAGCCCTTAGCATTTTATTTTGTAAAAGGGACAGTCAGCTCTCAAAAACTTGCCTTAATCATAAAAGAGATAGTAAAATGTGTTGAAGAAGTGGGGCATCGAGTTCTCGCCACAGTTTGTGATCAAGATCCAACAAACATGGGAGCACTGAAGATTTTAAAATCCGACCCTAAAAAGGCAGAAAACGCCATGAATACTTTTTGGGTAGGCAAACAGAAAGTGTACACCCTATATGACGTGCCACACCTCTTTAAATCAATAAGAAACAACTTTTTTAATAATGGGACGATGGTGATGGACGGGAAAAAGGCAAAATGGGAACACCTTCAACAAGTAGAAGCAAAAAACAACTCGCTGTTATATCTAAGTAAGATATCCGCTATACACATACAACCCAAATTTAAATCAATAATGCGAGTTAAGTATGCGGCGCAAATGTTGAGCCGTACTGATTCTGCTGTTTTAAAACTGATGGCTGAGGCGGAAAAAAATGAGGAAAAATCTAAAGAAATGATGGAAACTGGTGAAGTAGTCCTTGACCTGGACAGGCTATTTGATGCCTCAAATGGTCCATCTGGCCCACAAGACATTAAAAAAAAATCAGACAAATCATCTGAAAACATGGACTGAATTTAGAAAAAAATTAAAAACAGTAAAGTTTGTAAAAGCATCCGGTGTTGATGCAAAAAATGTTAAATGCATTGAAGGTTATTGCATGACACTTAGCTGCTTACAAGACATTTGGAATGAGGTGCACAAGTTGGGATTCAAATATTTAAATTTAAGACAGTTAAATCAAGACAGTTTGGAAAACCTATTCGGAGCTATCCGCCAGCACAATCCCACAGATAGGAATCCCACTTGTGCATCTTTTGTTACAGCTTTACGGACTTCAATTATCTCCGGAATTACAAGCTCCAACAGCCGTAACTCTAATTGCCAAAGAGACGCCAACAAGCTACTAACTGATCTTAACCATTATATAGATCTACAGAAAGATGAACTGGAAGAAATCAATGAAGCCGAAGAAAATGATACTCTTAATCAGGATCTAACTTGTTTTGAACTATCGAATTTAAATATACCAGATTTTCCAGAATGTGATGATGAAAGAATTGAAAACAATTTAATCAACATCGAAGGCCAACCTACAGTTTACCTTGCTGGTTATTTAGCATATACGTTAAAATCCCGCCCGTGTGCTAAATGTCAATCATGCTTACAAACACATGACATAGAAAGTCAAATGTATTCTTACATCAAACTGTGGGAGTGGTGGGAGGGAAAAAAATCGTTATGTTATCCATCACTAAATTTATGTAAGACTGTGCAAATATCAGTTACCGTTTTTGAAGCAGAAGTCTTGCCATTCCTACACCACCCCAATGTGTGCCTTCTGGCAATGACATTATTTTATGCAAATTATGACCATTCCTGGTTCACATGCGAGGAACACAAAAGTGTTGTTTTCGATATTTTGTTTCGTCGTTTAGGACAGTTATTGGTTCGCAATTATTTAGTTAGTGCACTATTTGATAATAGGTACGTCATCAAAACGTCTATCGTAATCCATTATTATTTTAAGCTTGGTATATTGACGTGGTAGTACCGAATTTAATGGTATGGTTGAAATATTACTACTTTAAGAGGTGGGAGTAGAGCCCCTGGTATAACCTATAACCCGAGTAACACTCTGCTTTTCATTCCGAATATAAGGCATTTAAAAATAAATTAACAAGTTCAACAAAGAGCATTCTGAATACGTATATAATAAGCACTTGTCAAAACAACTGACGATTGAATTGCCGCCATCCCGCAAAATGTACTGTTTTCATCCATCCGTTTAGGTAACTTCAAGCATACTTTCTAAGTATGATAAATGAAAACTACAGCAAATATTTTTTAATTAATATTAAAAACACTTCAAGTATGGCTGCTGCATTTGAGTTATGACTCTTTTAGCAACTTCATAACATTTCTGCTTACAGTGGGCCTACCACAAAATAAGCGTAAGTGTAACCGAATCGTATCGTTGACGTCATCATCATCTCAGCCGTAGGACGTTGCTGAACATAGGCCTCATCCAGAATTTTCCAAACGGGCCGGTTGCAAGTGGTCTGCGTCCAACGTCGTCCTGCGACTTTATCAGGTCGTCTGTTCACCGTGTCGGTGGACGACCTACACTGCGCTTGCCAGCCCGTGGTCTCTACTCCAGAACCTTCCAGCACCATTGGCCATCTGTTCTGCGTGCTATGTGGCCTGCCCGCTGCCACTTCAACTGGCTTATCTTCTGGGCTATGTTTCTGAAACCCCGAGCATAGCCCTCTCCATAGCTCGTTGTGCAACTTTGAGCATGACGTACACAGTACAAACTACGAGTTATCTGTTTAACAGAGGTTGTCTAAAGTAATATAAACTCGTAATTTTTCAGACTAAGTAAATGGCTTAATTTTTTTTATATTAGTAGTATGTAAGTTACCTCAGCAGCATTCTACCAGTCGCCGCCCTTTGGTTTCTTCTGTATCATGTACTTAAGCACCGGAGCGCCGCCGTCGTCTTTTGGAGGCTCCCATTTGATCTCAGCGCTTTGGTTGTCGTGATCAGCCATTGCCACGTTTCCGGGCTTGCCCGATACGTCTGCAACGAAAATGGAGGTATTTAACATTTATTTTTCATAAAAAACGATGTTTATGTTTAATTTGTTTTTTCAGCAACGTGTAGAAAGGATAAGACTATTTTTTTCTCTAATTTTTTAGCGAGTATAAATCAATACGAAAAAAGAATACAAAAATTGACTATAAACAAACAAATATGAATGTTTTAGTGATGTACGACGTTACAGCCGAGTAACACTTTAAATTAATTGTAAGTATATATTTTGCTAGAATAGCGATAAATCTGTGATAGCTTATAAGTCATATATTTAAACCAATTTAAATATTGTTTTAAAATAACACTTAATATCTATCCAAATACTATTCTCCTTCTACTATTCATCTATCATATTGTAATGAAAATAAAAAAAAACCGTTCTTTCTTCGGACGAGACTCGAACCGCGTCTTCTGAATTAACGAGTCAGACGCCTTGAACAGTCACGGGAATACCAAGGAAAAAGATAAAAGTCGAAATGAATAACAATAACACCTAATATAATTTTGATGTACTCGAATATCTTGATTACTTATAAATCTAAAGAACGCGTTTAAGTACGTCAATTAGTATTAGCCGAGTCCTGCGGGTTTGCCCGCTAGCATAAAGAAGCAGCAACAAATTTAAAAGCCATTTTCTCTGCTAATCTTACTCACCGAAAGGATTCTTAGCCAGAATAGACTTTTCAGCTTCAAGTGGTTCAGAGTCTCGTTCATCGTTGACAGCTGTCACGCGGAACTTGTACTGGTAACCTGGCTCTAGACCAGTCACATCCATTTCCAAAGGCTTCTTGTCCCTGGCCACTCTGAAATAGAAGTTGGTTCACGTTAAATAAGGTTGATTATCTAATATTTTGCAGCTGTCAGTTGTTACATAAAATCTTTTTTGCAAACTTGATTAATAATGGTTTGTGTGTTATTTCGTAACATTACCAACGTAATTTGAATTATATGGTAACATGTGAAAGCCGATATGTCAGTTTACAAAACGATGTGCATTGCTATACTAAATCAAAACACTATGTTGATTATTTAAGTCATATGGAACTGATATTTCGTGCAATTTTGAATACAATATAATTTTGTTTCAATATTCTCGTGTGTTTGACAACTATTTATCTATATAAAAATGAACCCCTGTTTCTCTTGGTCGTGCTATAACTTGACATCGGTTGGAACAATTTCGCTAATTCTTTTTTTGTTATTTTAATTATTGTCAGAAGCTGGTTCTTATGATAGAAAAACCAAGAAAAGGTGGGAGGTTACGGCGAGGGCAAAGGCCGAGCCTACTACGCGAACGAAGTCTTTGTACAAAAACTCTTATAACCGCATTCATTATCTGTGACAGTGTAAAATATTCCAGACTTTAATATATCAATACTAACCGGCCAACACGGACCCACTTGCCCGTGGCAAGGTCCATCTTCTCCAGCTCATACTCCTTGACTGGAGAAACACCGTCATCGGGTTGGCTTTAGAATCGTGACCCCTGAATTTGGTGAAACAAAAACTGTGGGTGGGTTGAAGGGGTTTGTTTAAAGCGTATTTACAACATTTTAGCTGCCGGAGACACGCCAAAATAGTCTAAATAGTTTTTTAAAGTTTCAATAAAACACCGTAATTTTGATAGTGACAGGTGACATAAATGACATTAATGCGTAAAACGAAACGTTTCTAGGTAACTTTTAGCCTTTTTTGACATGTACGTTGTATGTAAGTTCTTGAAACGGAACGCAAACATCGAAGATAGCGTAATGTCACTGTCGGAATACTCGCGTCATTCCGTTACTTCCGAGTGTACGTGAATGTTTTCTCCTGTTTTTCTGCGCTTTCTTTTGATATCTCAACGACTTTGCTACTGTTTTGGACTCCGATTTTGCTGCATAACAAATTGTTTTTCAATTTTAATTATCAGACCCATACTAGTAGGAATGTGTGCACAATAGTATATTAGTACCTAATGAATTGGCAATGTCACTTGTCTGTGACAAACCTATAGGTTAGGTTAGGTTTGAAATGTGATCCACCAGGCGCGAGCCGAGCGAGCGTAGCGAGCGTGCCGCGGTAGCGGCCGGCGAGCGCTTCATCAAACTACTTTTGTTCCAAATTTGTGCACAATAGTATATCAGTAGCTATCTAATGAATTGGCAAAGTCACTTGTCTGTGACATACCTATAGGTTAGTTATAGTTAGTTAGAATAGGTCGAAGTCAGTGACAGAACCGACTCATAGCACCCCGATTTCAAGCAGTCTTGTCGGATTGCAGAGCCGACGCGGGGGTGGTAGTAGATCGAAATGCAGTACTTAACCTCAAAATACTTAAACAAACATAACTCGAAAACTAATGGTCTCCGGCGGGTGGGGTTTGCGGGGGGGCACTACCCGAACCCCCCTCCCCCTCCCCCCCCCCCTCCCCCCCCTCCCCCCCTCCCCCCCCGAATTCAGGCGCCACGATTCTAAATGTTTACCATAATTGATATCGAATACTAATAGCCCCCCCACCACGTCAGTAACCCTTCGGGCTCTCGCATTGACGTGGTGGGGGGGCTCTGTAGCCGTGGCTTGGATCACCACGGTGAAGCCAAGAGGAACCCAGGGGCCGCGCCGGCGTTGGAGTGCTTTGGCCGCCAAGTCCACATAGGAGTGGCGGGGTCCGGGCGCTTTGGCGCAGACTTGAGGAGGTGGGGCCCGGGCGCTTTGGCGCAGGCTCGAGGAGGACGGCCCGGGCACTTTGGTGCAGGCTCGAGGAGGTGGGGTCCGGGCGCTCGGCGCAGACTCGAGGAGGTGGGGTCGCGGGGGGGCTATCCCCTGTGGCTGACGTAGCAGGCGGTGGGGCTACGTATCAGATCCACCGCAGGGAGACCACGGGCGTCCAGACACGGGGAAGTCGGGCGTCCAGACACGGGTAAGTCTGGCGCCCATTGTGGGCGGGTTCGGTCTCCGAGGCAGTTGCGGCGCGCCATGTGTTCTGGCGCGCCGCGAAGAGAAGGGTCCGGCAACGGACAGCCACGGCGGGTTCGCGGTCGTGTGCAAAATCTGTCCCGCGTTCCCGCCAAAAGCGGCACTGACGGAACACCCCGGGGTTTTGGTGGGTATACGGACTCCCACATAACCACCTACCTCCCCGTGGTGGCTGGTATCCATAAAGGATTTCCCCGGGACAAAAAAAAAAGAAAAAAAGAGGTGAGAGGGTATAGATGATGATGACATACATTGGTAAGCAATTCGCTTGTGCAAATACAAAACCAAATAAGGGAACTAAAATCTATATTATGTAAATTATAGTGGTTCTTATTATGTTCGTACTAAAACTGAAATTATTTAATCGCAAATGTCAGTTCTTAAATTTGACATAATATTTGTATCAATTGTGGGTGTGTTGAGCTCAAATTTTGTCGTAAAAATTTCCACTTTTGAATAGATAATCATATTTTTAGAATTGACATTTTATGTACGAACGTGAATTTTAGTTTGAATAAAATAAGAACTACCATAACACAGATAATTTAGATCTTAGTTTGCTAGTTTAGCTTGATGTTCTGAACTAGTGAATTGCTACCGTTGTGACATTTTTATAATTTCAATTGTAATTAGTATTTAAACCACTCCTTTCTGCCGACAACTTCATGCACGTGAAATAAGGTTATCCTGATCCCTCAGGCACTACTTGTTAAATTGGTATAAAATGTAATGTAGTCTTAATAATAAATGTGTTAATACTGGTTATAAACTATCTACATTCCAAATTTCATCCGAATCCGTCGACTCGATTCAGCGTTAAGATTAAAACATACCTTTTCGTACTTTCGTACCACGATTCTGTAAGCATTTTTACTTAATCCAATAACTAAAAACCTTTCGCATCCGTCGACGTCAGTTTTATAAATCTCTTATTATAGTGTGACAAATAAAAGAATACACCACCATTTCCGCTAGTCAAAGATGGCGGCAACCACGTGAACTGAAGTACTTCCGCGAGTCCAAGAACAAATAAAAGAATACACCCCATTTCCGCTAGTCAAACATGGCGGTAACCACGTGAACTGAAGTACTTCCGCGAGTCCAAAATGGAGGGCAACAGCCAATGAAGAGCGTGGCATTGTCCCGCCAAGAAAATAGCGGCGGAGAAGGGATATCTCAGCGGAAGACATCGCTATGAGTTAGTTGCTGGTATCGTCTTGTCAGAGACAGAGTCAGCCAGATGGCAAAATACTTAGAAATGTGTATTAAGGATAATTACTTTTGTGAAATTTGTCTACGTTCGAATAGAGCTTTCCAATGTTACTGATATGGTGTTTATGTAGGCTTTAATGTAATTGTTACTTAACTAATGTTAGCATCTTGTAAATTCAGTTGAATGTAATTGGTATAGATTTGAGTTTCAAGTTATGTGCATGTGCATAATCTGGTTTTATTGTTTTATTGCATGGATGTCGCATTATGAAAAAAAGTATATGCATCTTTATATCATCATAAAAAAATATTATGTTATTAAAAATTGTTAGTTTATAATGCCATATAAAATGATGGCATGTATTTTTAGGGAGTTCTTCAATGGCTTTATGAAAATTTTAAATGCTACAATCTTCAACTCAACTATGCCATTTATTCACCAAATCTATTGAATTCGCAATACATTTGAAGGTGCAAAGAATACAAATAGGATTCACTACAAAATACCCTTCTATTGTTGTTCAACTAAACAAAAAAAATGTGTATTTTACGCGATATATAGAGGCGATATTATACTTTAGGCTTTATTTCCTTTAAGTTATAGAAGATTGTTACTTTACCATTTACTTATTACAGTGAAACCACGTATCGACCGCACCAACCTCAACCCGCCGACAGTGAAGGCTGGTCTGCCAGTTTCCCTGGACATCAAGGTCTTTGACGAACCACCAGCCACTGTCACTTGGTTCTTCAAGGGCGAAGAACTCAAGAACAAGTAAGTAGAACCCTTTTTCCAAAACATTATCGTACAGATACGCTGATCTGATAATATAATAGATTTCTGCTTCTTATCGTTTGTATCCCTTTTCGCACAGCCGGGTATCCGGTGTAATGAAAACTTTCCTTTGCGCAATGCAATAGTAACATCCGCACAGATTCATATAAAAAGGCTTAAATATTACAATTTCCAATAAATGGATTCCTAATTATGAAAGTGCAAATAAATTAGTAGAATATAATACCTCAGTGCCTCAAGACAAGAATCTTTGACCAATGTGTGTTACCAGTGATGACATATGGCACTGAAACGTGGTCTCTTACTATGGGCCTCATAAGCAAGCTCAAAGTCGAACAACGAGCTATGGAGAGGGCTATGTTCGGGGTTTCTCTTCGCTACGTGATCGAATCAAATGAGGAGATCCGTAGACGTAGACAGAAGCGAACAATATTATTTTTTTATAGCTGGTTATGAATTTCTCGTTATGAATGTGGAATTTAACTTTATTTTTTATGTAAATATTCTTACATGTCGTGTTTTAGTTATCGAGCGAACTCTGTCCTTTTTTATTCTCCTCTATTTTTAGTAATTGTAATTTTAACATATCTCAGTCTCAGCCTGTCTCGGCAGGTATTTCAAATACCCCTTTTTTTACATTTTCACCATGCCCACACCCAGTGTAGGTAGGTGGTAGGCACATTGGCACATTCTCATATAGATAATAATGATGAGTATCTTCACCTGTAGTGGTTCACGAATGTTAACAGCTGTTTAGCGTCAGTAAGTCTTTTATCTAACGAGAGAAAAATTTCCTACAACATAACTTTTTCAAAATAGCATAATATACATTCTCGTTTCGCCACCATGAAAAAAACTAACAGACATGTATTATTAGTAAGTGCGTTATACTTTTATCCAAGTTGCATTTAACTACAAATGTTTAGGTTTTGAAAGTAGTTGGCTGTCAAATTATAGTATCATATGATAATTTGTTTCTTACGCAACGAATATATGTATTACTTGTGGAATTTAGACCAACTTTTGCAAGATAAACACTTGTTTAAAGTAAGTGACTTCACTAGACGCACTTACCACAACCAATGAGGTAAGTGCGTCAGTTGGATAAAATACCTCTAGAATGTCCATTTTAACATTTTGAACAAATTGTAGCAACAGACGAATTTGAGTTCTACAAGATTGTGCATTCTGATCTTTATTGCTATTAATATTGGGTCCAGTAGAACATAAAAAATAAATAAGGGGCAAGTGCGCCATACTTTTGCTTGTCAGGGGTAAAAACCTTTTTTCGATTAGTGTATGTACTTAATTTTTTTACGGTAGGTGGGAGAACAAGAAAAAAAGCAACAGCTACCCAAATACTAGTTTAGTCAATTATAAATTTAAGTTTATTTTTCATATACTTACGGGATTCAAAACAAAAATTGTTTCAGTAATAAAATTTATTAATTTTTCTTTGGGATTAGTTATTAGGAACTTGAAATCTTAAACTAAACAACTTAAACTAGTTAAAAATAATGTTTTTTTTTCTAAAAAAACAATAAAACATAAGATTGATAAACAAAACAACTTCTGAACATTCATTTTCGCTTGAGTTACAGTGAATTGAGAATTTTAAACTAAAAAGAGTCTAGTTCCTGTAATGGCACTTTAACGAATGTTTGTTGTGTTGTTTTTCTTGTCTTTGAAAGATACTCTAATTTTCTTTGTCCTACAATTATTATTTAAAGTCTTGAACTAGTAACTATATTAAATTTATTTTCTAAATACTCAGTTCTCTATGTTATCCATTTAATCAGTCCGTTCTCTTTTTAATAAAATACTGTAATTTTATTTGTCTCACAATTATTATTGAAAGTCTTAAACTAATGAACTAAAATCAGATATTTTTTTTTTATAACCGTCATGTTCTTCATTTAATCAGTCCCTTCTCTGTTAAATCAATAAACACTAGTTTACTTGTACATGTAATTTCACTCTAATGATAGTAAGACACATTTATACATAGTAATGAATAGCTATGTTTTTTATATAATTATACTTATAAGGTGAACGAATATATTTACTTTACCAAAAAATGTTTACAATTTCTGATTTGAGGTAAGTGCGGCATAGTAACGCGCTTGCCCCATCAAGGTATGACGCACTTCCCTCTTTGTAAAATTTATAGGTTATAGTTTTCGAATAGCTAAAACTCGAGCATTTCGCAAAATATTCAAATAATAATTAAATATATGTGAATAATAACATTTTTTACATAACCTTACCTTAATTTCTTCACAGGAAACACGACATTTTTTAATAATTTCGCACTTTTTAAAAATGTCACCGATATCCGACGCTTAGTTCAAATGACACTGGAAACAAAATGGCGATTTATGTTGAGCCAAGACGAGATACTCCATCTAGGATTATATTTTTAAGCTAAATTTGAGTCGGATTTTAAGGATAGATGGTGTTTTAGTAAATCACTTAATACGTTTTTGAGATTTTGATGGTAGAGGCACTTCCCTCGTAGAGGCACTTACCCCGACTGACCTTAGGTATATTATACGCTTTACGAATATGAGTTATTGTCACGTCTATTGAGTTAGCATAATATATGCCGTGGTCCATTTTGCGATAATTTTGCTCACAGTGCTATCGTCTACCAAAGCTGGTCCGAGACAAATATCGCGATTTTGACAGCTCGTGGCACTGTAAGCGTGTTATTAATTCGGAACAGAGTTGTAGCAATAACGAACCATTTGCGCGCGAAAAACAAATTCATAAAAATATCGTGCATAGTGTGAAGGTTAACTATGTGGTGTGTGGATTAAAAAGAAATAATGGAATGGATGGACCGACTTTTACAACTTTTACATAAAACAAGGGACACCAGTAAAGACATTGTAGAAATAAACAAACACCTGTCACTTTGACAGAACGCTCACGACGATTATGGTGTAGAGCATGGTTCAAGTAATCGTCAATATGGCGGCAGTTAAGACGTCATCGATGACGTAGCGTGGGCCATCGTAATCACGCTCACGGTGAAAGGGACCGACTGTTATCGCGCTAATAGCGATTATGGCTCAATTGGGACCGTACTGAAAGTTTTGATCGATCGCTCTTTGAACGTAACTGCAGCTGGACTGTTTTTCAATAAAAGTATAATTCAGCTACGGTTCGATTGCAGTTGGAACAAATTTAGTTACTGGAAGCGGCCCCCAGATCGGAACACTTATCGATCATGAATAATTAGCTTAAGGGTTAAATCAAAATCACACTCCAGTAATGCTGTTAATGTATCTCAGTTGCTAACAAATGTTGATTGAATTCGAAATACATGGCCGCTCTATGTCACTTTTGTCGGCTCCAGTCAGCAATTTAATAACATGTTTGCTTACTGGAGTTGTCAAAACTGACATAGAGCCGCCATTTTTTTCAATTTCAATCAACTGTTAGCAACTGGGATACTATAATAATACTTAATAATAATAATAATAATATAATAAAAAGAAATACTATAAATAGATAGCCCTGCGGGTATTCCGTAGAAGGAAAGTGACAAAAACGCCATAACGCTGAGACAGTTGTGTTCTCGCGTGTTTACTATTTTCCCCGTAATACGTGGAATCGTACGTTCGTAAATTTGCCATTCCTCAAGATTTTCATGTAATATTTATAGTTGCACCTAGTGAGTGTTTTATGCCATTAGTCAGAGTCAAAGTCACAGACACTTAAATAACTCTTTCACTAAATCACTGTCCTGTCTAAGTCACGTTATAATAAAGCATTACTAAAATTTTCTAAAGCAATTGATGAGGTAAACACAAAAGACACGAATGTCCACTGATTTTGTACACTTTGCTTTCACGCATGCACTGTTACGAACGGTGAATAATCCATCACTATTTTAAGTCAAACCTCGAGTAACACAAATCTAGGAAAACTAAACAAAATCGACAATAGTCATTGTCGGTTTATTTTTCCACCATCATCGCGTATCTACGCAAATATGCGTTTAGGTTAAGTAAGGGCACACGTAGTCGCATTTTTATGGTATGTTAAAGTCAATCGTTTGATGATAGCTGCAAACCAGGAACCTCAACATTCTGCCTTTGCCCTGTATGTGCATACGAGATGTGTACGTATTTGTTCAGTATCATCCTAAGTTTTGGAAAAGAGTATAAGTTGTACCTACCACGACAGACAATGTTGCAATTTATTGTATCAATCTTAATATCACAAAAAACATTTACATGAAAAATATTTATAATATTTCCTGATAACATAACATTGTGGAGTTGTAATTCATTTAAATATACATTGACAAAGTGGATGCTAAAACACAACTTCTATAGTTTGAAGGATTTTAATAATTGGAATAAAAGTAACCATACCTATGACATAATATTTAATTTAAATTCTTATTTTGTATTATATTATCAATTTAAAACTATAATTAATAATTATATATGTATGCGCGCAGGCTGAATACTTGACAAAATTTTAATAGAAAGACTTTTCTTATGTATCGTATTCGGGCAAATAAAAATTATCTTATCTAAATTTCCACTCGTTTCCAGGACAATGGATACCCTGCGGCACTGCCAAAGACACCAAAGCCAATATCACCGGCCTATCGGAAGGCAAGCCGTATAAGTTCCGTCGTAAAGCCGTCCACATGGAAGGGGAGTCTGAGGAGTTGGAGACAGATAAGCCTATCATTGCGAAGAATCCTTTCGGTGAGTTCGATAATTACGATTACTTATGCGCTTGCACACATGACAACTGTGTCAAAGGATTATGAAGCTGTATTACAAGTGTGTTATAAACTATCTACATTCCAAATTTCATCTGAATCCGTCGACTCGATTCAGCGTTAAGATTAAAACATACCTTTTCGTACTTTCGTACCACGATTCTGTAAGCATTTTTACTTAATCCAATAACTAAAAACCTTTCGCATCCGTCGACGTCAGTTTTATAAATCTCTTATTATAGTGTGACAAATAAAAGAATACACCACCATTTCCGCTAGTCAAAGATGGCGGCAACCACGTGAACTGAAGTACTTCCGCGAGTCCAAGAACAAATAAAAGAATACACCCCATTTCCGCTAGTCAAACATGGCGGTAACCACGTGAACTGAAGTACTTCCGCGAGTCCAAAATGGAGGGCAACAGCCAATGAAGAGCGTGGCATTGTCCCGCCAAGAAAATAGCGGCGGAGAAGGGATATCTCAGCGGAAGACATCGCTATGAGTTAGTTGCTGGTATCGTCTTGTCAGAGACAGAGTCAGCCAGATGGCAAAATACTTAGAAATGTGTATTAAGGATAATTATAAGCTAAGTATATTTTTGAGTAATCTGCTTACTGTAACGTTACTTTTGTGAAATTTGTCTACGTTCGAATAGAGCTTTCCAATGTTACTGATATGGTGTTTATGTAGGCTTTAATGTAATTGTTACTTAACTAATGTTAGCATCTTGTAAATTCAGTTGAATGTAATTGGTATAGATTTGAGTTTCAAGTTATGTGCATGTGCATAATCTGGTTTTATTGTTTTATTGCATGGATGTCGCATTATGAAAAAAAGTATATGCATCTTTATATCATGATAAAAAAATATTATGTTATTAAAAATTGTTAGTTTATAATGCCATATAAAATGATGGCATGTATTTTTAGGGAGTTCTTCAATGGCTTTATGAAAATTTTAAATGCTACAATCTTCAACTCAACTATGCCATTTATTCACCAAATCTATTGAATTCGCAATACATTTGAAGGTGCAAAGAATACAAATAGGATTCACTACAAAATACCCTTCTATTGTTGTTCAACTAAACAAAAAAAATGTGTATTTTACGCGATATATAGAGGCGATATTATACTTTAGGCTTTATTTCCTTTAAGTTATAGAAGATTGTTACTTTACCATTTACTTATTACAGTGAAACCACGTATCGACCGCACCAACCTCAACCCGCCGACAGTGAAGGCTGGTCTGCCAGTTTCCCTGGACATCAAGGTCTTTGACGAACCACCAGCCACTGTCACTTGGTTCTTCAAGGGCGAAGAACTCAAGAACAAGTAAGTAGAACCTTTTTTCCAAAACATTATCGTACAGATACGCTGATCTGATAATATAATAGATTTCTGCTTCTTATCGTTTGTATCTCTTTTCGCACAGCCGGGTATCCGGTGTAATGAAAACTTTCCTTTGCGCAATGCAATAGTAACATCCGCACAGATTCATATAAAAAGGCTTAAATATTACAATTTCCAATAAATGGATTCCTGATTATGAAAGTGCAAATAAATTAGTAGAATATAATACCTCAGTGCCTCAAGACAAGAATCTTTGACCAATGTGTGTTACCAGTGATGACATATGGCACTGAAACGTGGTCTCTTACTATGGGCCTCATAAGCAAGCTCAAAGTCGAACAACGAGCTATGGAGAGGGCTATGTTCGGGGTTTCTCTTCGCTACGTGATCGAATCAAATGAGGAGATCCGTAGACGTAGACAGAAGCGAACAATATTATTTTTTTATAGCTGGTTATGAATTTCTCGTTATGAATGTGGAATTTAACTTTATTTTTTATGTAAATATTCTTACAACATGTCGTGTTTTAGTTATCGAGCGAACTCTGTCCTTTTTTATTCTCCTCTATTTTTAGTAATTGTAATTTTAACATATCTCAGTCTCAGCCTGTCTCGGCAGGTATTTCAAATACCCCTTTTTTTACATTTTCACCATGCCCACACCCAGTGTAGGTAGGTGGTAGGCACATTGGCACATTCTCATATAGATAATAATGATGAGTATCTTCACCTGTAGTGGTTCACGAATGTTAACAGCTGTTTAGCGTCAGTAAGTCTTTTATCTAACGAGAGAAAAATTTCCTACAACATAACTTTTTCAAAATAGCATAATATACATTCTCGTTTCGCCACCATAAAAAAAACTAACAGACATGTATTATTCTCAGGGAGAACCTAGAGATAATAAACGTAGACTACAATACCAAGTTCCTGATGATGAAGACTAAGCGCGCCAACACTGGCAAGTACGTAATCAAGGCCAAGAACGAAGTGGGCGAGGACGAGGCCGATATCGAGATCACTGTGCTTGGTGAGTGAACTTTATGTCAACAATAAAATATATATAGTCTACTGCCTTAACGATACACGTTCCACAACGTCCGGTTTACCATATCCTTTATCTGAGAAATTAATCTATATTTGTAATACTTTACATTCGACGCACTAGCGTTTGTTTTAGCTACGTTAAATGATATAAGTTACATAGAAAAAAAATCAGGCGGGCAGTCTTCGGGGACTGTCGATAGAATCAGACTACAATGAATACTGGGTTGATAGAATTGAAAACTATTCTAATTATTTTTAACACACAATAACAATAGGTAGTCATGGAAACCATAATCGTGCCTAAAGAAGTTTTCAGTTCAGAATTATATTATCTTTGACAAAGCCTTGGGTAACGATGACGCGAGTTCGGAGATTTTCTTCACCAAAAAGTTCTCATTGCACCAAAAAAAATTTCGCTTCTAAAATTGTCGTTGACAAGCTTGCAACCTCGCAAGTAGTGCTTACCATCAGGCGCACGACTTTCTCGTCTCGTCACTTGATTACATTAATAAATTAATTAATTGGGCGTAGGTGGCATAATATTAATAGGGGTAATCTGTGCATTTGTACAGATTGGTTGATTGCCCCCCTTTTTAGGTTCAATGCCCCATTTTTGTACTATATAGTACAAACATGTTTTTTGTACAGTAAAAATATTCGTACCTACTTAGCATTTCTCGCATAATGACTAAATTTTAAATCAAACTTTTTGAATCGGCTAAAATTTACAGGTTTGATAGACATTTTGGGATGGTTTTCTGACGAATCCATGACTTTCTAGCATCATAATTGCATATTTATGTTTTACAGGCAAACCAACCAAGCCGCAAGGACAGTTAGAGGTGGCTGACGTCACCAAGAACGGTTGCTCTCTTTCGTGGAAGAAGTCGGAAGACGACGGCGGAGCGCCCATCGAGTACTAAGAGATTGAAAAACTTGATCCGCTTACTGGTAAGTCATTCTGAACTATCGAACAGGGGGCTAATTCTACTATTTCCAACCTTCAACAATCTATCCCGCTGCAACTGCAGTTTGACACCTCTTGTCGTTCGATCATTACCCAAAAAGACATTCTACTATTTCTAAAGATAAATGGAAACCTAAACACTACTTTATATATAGGTATATTATACGCTTTACGAATATGAGTTATTGTCACGTCTATTGAGTTAGCATAATATATGCCGTGGTCCATTTTGCGATAATTTTGCTCACAGTGCTATCGTCTACCAAAGCTGGTCCGAGACAAATATCGCGATTTTGACAGCTCGTGGCACTGTAAGCGTGTTATTAATTCGGAACAGAGTTGTAGCAATAACGAACCATTTGCGCGCGAAAAACAAATTCATAAAAATATCGTGCATAGTGTGAAGGTTAACTATGTGGTGTGTGGATTAAAAAGAAATAATGGAATGGATGGACCGACTTTTACAACTTTTACATAAAACAAGGGACACCAGTAAAGACATTGTAGAAATAAACAAACACCTGTCACTTTGACAGAACGCTCACGACGATTATGGTGTAGAGCATGGTTCAAGTAATCGTCAATATGGCGACAGTTAAGACGTCATCGATGACGTAGCGTGGGCCATCGTAATCACGCTCACGGTGAAAGGGACCGACTGTTATCGCGCTAATAGCGATTATGGCTCAATTGGGACCGTACTGAAAGTTTTGATCGATCGCTCTTTGAACGTAACTGCAGCTGGACTGTTTTTCAATAACAGAATAAGAAAAAGTATAATTCAGCTACGGTTCGATTGCAGTTGGAACAAATTTAGTGAGTGGAAGCGGCCCCCAGATCGGAACACTTATCGATCATGAATAAATAGCTTATGGGTTAAATCAAAATCACACTCCAGTAATGCTGTTAATGTATCTCAGTTGCTAACAAATGTTGATTGAATACGAAAAACATGGCCGCTCTATGTCACTTTTGTCAGCTCCAGTCATCAACTTAATAACATGTTTGCTTACTGGATTTGTCAAAACTGACATAGAGCCGCCATTTTTTTTCAATTTCAATCAACTGTTAGCAACTGGGATACTATAATAATACTTAATAATAATAATAATATAATAAAAAGAAATACTATAAATAGATAGCCCTGCGGGTATTCCGTAGAAGGAAAGTGACAAAAACGCCATAACGCTGAGACAGTTGTGTTCTCGCGTGTTTACTATTTTCCCCGTAATACGTGGAATCGTACGTTCGTAAATTTGCCATTCCTCAAGATTTTCATGTAATATTTATAGTTGCACCTAGTGAGTGTTTTATGCCATTAGTCAGAGTCAAAGTCACAGACACTTAAATAACTCTTTCACTAAATCACTGTCCTGTCTAAGTCACGTTATAATAAAGCATTACTAAAATTTTCTAAAGCAATTGATGAGGTAAACACAAAAGACACGAATGTCCACTGATTTTGTACACTTTGCTTTCACGCATGCACCGTTACGAACGGTGAATAATCCATCACTATTTTAAGTCAAACCTCGAGTAACACAAATCTAGGAAAACTAAACAAAATCGACAATAGTCATTGTCGGTTTATTTTTCCACCATCATCGCGTATCTACGCAAATATGCGTTCAGGTTAAGTAAGGGCTCACGTAGTCGCATTTTTATGGTATGTTAAAGTCAATAGTTTGATGATAGCTGCAAACCAGGAACCTCAACATTCTGCCTTTGCCCTGTATGTGCATACGAGATGTGTACGTATTTTTTCAGTATCATCCTAAGTTTTGGATAAGAGTATAAGTTGTACCTACCACGACAGACAATATTGCAATTTATTGTATCAATCTTAATATCACAAAAAACATTTACAAGAAAAATATTTATAATATTTCCTGATAACATAACATTGTGGAGTTGTAATTCATTTAAATATACATTGACAAAGTGGATGCTAAAACACAACTTATACCAATAGTTTGAAGGATTTTAATAATTGGAATAAAAGTAACCATACCTATGACATAATATTTAATTTAAATTCTTATTTTGTATTATATTATCAATTTAAAACTATAATTAATAATTATATATGTATGCGCGCAGGCTGAATACTTGACAAAATTTTAATAGAAAGACTTTTCTTATGTATCGTATTCGGGCAAATAAAAATTATCTTATCTAAATTTCCACTCGTTTCCAGGACAATGGATACCCTGCGGCACTGCCAAAGACACCAAAGCCAATATCACCGGCCTATCGGAAGGCAAGCCGTATAACTTCCGTCGTAAAGCCGTCAACATGGAAGGGGAGTCTGAGGAGTTGGAGACAGATAAGCCTATCATTGCGAAGAATCCTTTCGGTGAGTTCGATAATTACGATTACTTATGCGCTTGCACACATGACAACTGTGTCAAAGGATTATGAAGCTGTATTACAAGTGTGTTATAAACTATCTACATTCCAAATTTCATCTGAATCCGTCGACTCGATTCAGCGTTAAGATTAAAACATACCTTTTCGTACTTTCGTACCACGATTCTGTAAGCATTTTTACTTAATCTAATAACTAAAAACCTTTCGCATCCGTCGACTTCAGTTTTATAAATCTCTTATTATAGCGTGACAAATAAAAGAATACACCACCATTACCGCTAGTCAAAGATGGCGGCAACCACGTGAATTGAAGTACTTCCGCGAGTCCAAGAACAAATAAAAGAATACACCCCATTTCCGCTAGTCAAACATGGCGGTAACCACGTGAACTGAAGTACTTCCGCGAGTACAAAATGGAGGGCAACAGCCAATGAAGAGCGTGGCATTGTCCCGCCAAGAAAATAGCGGCGGAGAAGGGATATCTCAGCGGAAGACATCGCTATGAGTTAGTTGCTGGTATCGTCTTGTCAGAGACAGAGTCAGCCAGATGGCTAAATACTTAGAAATGTGTATTAAAGATAATTATAAGCTAAGTATATTTTTGAGTAATCTGCTTACTGTAACGTTACTTTTGTGAAATTTGTCTACGTTCGAATAGAGCTTTCCAATGTTACTGATATGGTGTTTATGTAGGCTTTAATGTAATTGTTACTTAACTAATGTTAGCATCTTGTAAATTCAGTTGAATGTAATTGGTATAGATTTGAGTTTCAAGTTATGTGCATGTGCATAATCTGGTTTTATTGTTTTATTGCATGGATGTCGCATTATGAAAAAAAGTATATGCATCTTTATATCATCATAATAAAATATTATGTTATTAAAAATTGTTAGTTTATAATGCCATATAAAATGATGGCATGTATTTTTAGGGAGTTCTTCAATGGCTTTATGAAAATTTTAAATGCTACAATCTTCAACTCAACTATGCCATTTATTCACCAAATCTATTGAATTCGCAATACATTTGAAGGTGCAAAGAATACAAATAGGATTCACTACAAAATACCCTTCTATTGTTGTTCAACTAAACAAAAAAAAATGTGTATTTTACGCGATATATAGAGGCGATATTATACTTTAGGCTTTATTTCCTTTAAGTTATAGAAGATTGTTACTTTACCATTTACTTATTTACAGTGAAACCACGTATCGACCGCACCAACTTCAACCCGCCGACAGTGAAGGCTGGTCTGCCAGTTTCCCTGGACATCAAGGTCTTTGGCGAACCACCAGCCACTGTCACTTGATTCTTCAAGGGCGAAGAGCTCAAGAACAAGTAAGTAGAACCTTTTTTCCAAAACATTATCGTACAGATACGCTGATCTGATAATATAATAGATTTCTGCTTCTTATCGTTTGTATCTCTTTTCGCACAGCCGGGTATCCGGTGTAATGAAAACTTTCCTTTGCGCAATGCAATAGTAACATCCGCACAGATTCATATAAAAAGGCTTAAATATTACAATTTCCAATAAATGGATTCCTAATTATGAAATTGCAAATAAATTAGTAGAATATAATACCTCAGTGCCTCAAGACAAGAATCTTTGACCAATGTGTGTTACCAGTGATGACATAATATGGCACTGAAACGTGGTCTCTTACTATGGGCCTCATAAGCAAGCTCAAAGTCGAACAACGAGCTATGGAGAGGGCTATGTTCGGGGTTTCTCTTCGCTACGTGATCGAATCAAATGAGGAGATCCGTAGACGTAGACAGAAGCGAACAATATAATTTTTTTATAGCTGGTTATGAATTTCTCGTTATGAATGTGGAATGGTAGGTGGTAGGCACATTGGCACATTCTCATATAGATAATAATGATGAGTATCTTCACCTGTAGTGGTTCACGAATGTTAACAGCTGTTTAGCGTCAGTAAGTCTTTTATCTAACGAGAGAAAAATTTCCTACAACATAACTTTTTCAAAATAGCATAATATACATTCTCATTTCGCCACCATAAAAAAAACTAACAGACATGTATTATTCTCAGGGAGAACCTAGAGATAATAAACGTAGACTACAACACCAAGTTCCTGATGATGAAGACTAAGCGCGCCAACACTGGCAAGTACGTAATCAAGGCCAAGAATGAAGTGGGCGAGGACGAGGCCGATATCGAGATCACTGTGCTTGGTGAGTGAACTTTATGTCAACAATAAAATATATATAGTCTACTGCCTTAACGATACACGTTCCACAACTTCCGGTTTACCATATCCTTCATCTGAGAAATTAATCTATATTTGTAATACTTTACATTCGACGCACTAGCGTTTGTTTTAGCTACGTTAAATGATATAAGTTACATAGAAAAAAAATCAGGCGGGCAGTCTTCGGGGACTGTCGATAGAATCAGACTACAATGAATACTGGGTTGATAGAATTGAAAACTATTCGAATTATTTTTAACACACAATAACAATAGGTAGTCATGGAAACCATAATCGTGCCTAAAGAAGTTTTTAGTTCAAAATTATATTATCTATGACAAAGCCTTGGGTAACGATGACGCGAGTTCGGAGATTTTTCTTCACCAAAAAGTTCTCATCGCACTAAAAAAAATTTCGCTTCTAAAATTGTCGTTGACAAGCTTGCAACCTCGCAAGTAGTGCTTACCATCAGGCGCACGACTTTCTCGTCTCGTCACTTGATTACATTAATAAATTAATTAATTGGGCGTAGGTGGCATAATAATAATAGGGGTAATCTGTGCATTTGTACAGATTGGTTGATTGCCCCCCTTTTTAGGTTCAATGCCCCATTTTTGTACTATATAGTACAAACATGTTTTTGTACAGTAAAAATATTCGTACCTACTTAGCATTTGTCGCATAACGACTAAATTTTAAATCAAACTTTTTGAGTCTGCTAAAATTTACAGGTTTGATAGACATTTTGGGATTGGTTTCTGACGAATCCATGACTTTCTAGCATCATAATTGCATATTTATGTTTAACAGGCAAACCAACCAAGCCGCAAGGACAGTTAGAGGAGGCTGACGTCACCAAGAACGGTTGCTCTCTTTCGTGGAAGAAGTCGGAAGAAGACGGCGGAGCGCCCATCGAGTACTAAGAGATTGAAAAACTTGATCCGCTTACTGGTAAGTCATTCTGAACTTTCGATAAGGGGGCTAATTCTACTATTTCCAACCTTCAACAATCTATCCCGCTGCAACTGCAGTTTGACACCTCTTGTCGTTCGATCATTACCCAAAAAGACATTCTACTATTTCTAAAGATAAATGGAAACGTAGGTAATGACATCTTAAACGTTACCTAAACACTACTTTATATATAGGTATATTATACGCTTTACGAATATGAGTTATTGTCACGTCTATTGAGTTAGCATAATATATGCCGTGGTCCATTTTGCGATAATTTTGCTCACAGTGCTATCGTCTACCAAAGCTGGTCCGAGACAAATATCGCGATTTTGACAGCTCGTGGCACTGTAAGCGTGTTATTAATTCGGAACAGAGTTGTAGCAATAACGAACCATTTGCACGCGAAAAACAAATTCATAAAAATATCGTGCATAGTGTGAAGGTTAACTATGTGGTGTGTGGATTAAAAAGAAATAATGGAATGGATGGACCGACTTTTACAACTTTTACATAAAACAAGGGACACCAGTAAAGACATTGTAGAAATAAACAAACACCTGTCACTTTGACAGAACGCTCACGACGATTATGGTGTAGAGCATGGTTCAAGTAATCGTCAATATGGCGGCAGTTAAGACGTCATCGATGACGTAGCGTGGGCCATCGTAATCACGCTCACGGTGAAAGGGACCGACTGTTATCGCGCTAATAGCGATTATGGCTCAATTGGGACCGTACTGAAAGTTTTGATCGATCGCTCTTTGAACGTAACTGCAGCTGGACTGTTTTTCAATAACAGAATAAGAAAAAGTATAATTCAGCTACGGTTCGATTGCAGTTGGAACAAATTTAGTGAGTGGAAGCGGCCCCCAGATCGGAACACTTATCGATCATGAATAAATAGCTTATGGGTTAAATCAAAATCACACTCCAGTAATGCTGTTAATGTATCTCAGTTGCTAACAAATGTTGATTGAATACGAAAAACATGGCCGCTCTATGTCACTTTTGTCAGCTCCAGTCATCAACTTAATAACATGTTTGCTTACTGGATTTGTCAAAACTGACAGAGCCGCCATTTTTTTTCAATTTCAATCAACTGTTAGCAACTGGGATACTATAATAATACTTAATAATAATAATAATATAATAAAAAGAAATACTATAAATAGATAGCCCTGCGGGTATTCCGTAGAAGGAAAGTGACAAAAACGCCATAACGCTGAGACAGTTGTGTTCTCGCGTGTTTACTATTTTCCCCGTAATACGTGGAATCGTACGTTCGTAAATTTGCCATTCCTCAAGATTTTCATGTAATATTTATAGTTGCACCTAGTGAGTGTTTTATGCCATTAGTCAGAGTCAAAGTCACAGACACTTAAATAACTCTTTCACTAAATCACTGTCCTGTCTAAGTCACGTTATAATAAAGCATTACTAAAATTTTCTAAAGCAATTGATGAGGTAAACACAAAAGACACGAATGTCCACTGATTTTGTACACTTTGCTTTCACGCATGCACCGTTACGAACGGTGAATAATCCATCACTATTTTAAGTCAAACCTCGAGTAACACAAATCTAGGAAAACTAAACAAAATCGACAATAGTCATTGTCGGTTTATTTTTCCACCATCATTGCGTATCTACGCAAATATGCGTTCAGGTTAAGTAAGGGCACACGTAGTCGCATTTTATGGTATGTTAAAGTCAATAGTTTGATGATAGCTGCAAACCAGGAACCTCAACATTCTGCCTTTGCCCTGAATGTGCATACGAGATGTGTACGTATTTGTTCAGTATCATCCTAAGTTTTGGAAAAGAGTATAAGTTGTACCTACCACGACAGACAATATTGCAATTTATTGTATTAATCTTAATATCACAAAAAACATTTACCTACATGAAAAATATTTATAATATTTCCTGATAACATAACATTGTGGAGTTGTAATTCATTTAAATATACATTGACAAAGTGGATGCTAAAACACAACTTCTATAGTTTGAAGGATTTTAATAATTGGAATAAAAGTAACCATACCTATGACATAATATTTAATCCGTCGACTCGATTCAGCGTTAAGATTAAAACATACCTTTTCGTACTTTCGTACCACGATTCTGTAAGCATATTTACTTAATCCAATAACTAAAAACCTTTCGCATCCGTCGACGTCAGTTTTATAAATCTCTTATTATAGCGTGACAAATAAAAGAATACACCACCATTTCCGCTAGTCAAAGATGGCGGCAACCACGTGAACTGAAGTACTTCCGCGAGTCCAAGAACAAATAAAAGAATACATCCCATTTCCGCTAGTCAAACATGGCGGTAACCACGTGAACTGAAGTACTTCCGCGAGTCCAAAATGGAGGGCAACAGCCAATGAAGAGCGTGGCATTGTCCCGCCAAGAAAATAGCGGCGGAGAAGGGATATCTCAGCGGAAGACATCGCTATGAGTTAGTTGCTGGTATCGTCTTGTCAGAGACAGAGTCAGCCAGATGGAAAAATACTTAGAAATGTGTATTAAGGATAATTATAAGCTAAGTATATTTTTGAGTAATCTGCTTACTGTAACGTTACTTTTGTGAAATTTGTCTACGTTCGAATAGAGCTTTCCAATGTTACTGATATGGTGTTTATGTAGGCTTTAATGTAATTGTTACTTAACTAATGTTAGCATCTTGTAAATTCAGTTGAATGTAATTGGTATAGATTTGAGTTTCAAGTTATGTGCATGTGCATAATCTGGTTTTATTGTTTTATTGCATGGATGTCGCATTATGAAAAAAAGTATATGCATCTTTATATCATCATAAAAAAATATTATGTTATTAAAAATTGTTAGTTTATAATGCCATATAAAATGATGGCATGTATTTTTAGGGAGTTCTTCAATGGCTTTATGAAAATTTTAAATGCTACAATCTTCAACTCGACTATGCCATTTATTCACCAAATCTATTGAATTCGCAAACAGTTGAAGGTGCAAAGAATACAAATAGGATTCACTACAAAATACCCTTCTATTGTTGTTCAACTAAACAAAAAAAAATGTGTATTTTACGCGATATATAGAGGCGATATTATACTTTAGGCTTTATTTCCTTTAAGTTATAGAAGATTGTTACTTTACCATTTACTTATTACAGTGAAACCACGTATCGACCGCACCAACCTCAACCCGCCGACAGTGAAGGCTGGTCTGCCAGTTTCCCTGGACATCAAGGTCTTTGGCGAACCACCAGCCACTGTCACTTGGTTCTTCAAGGGCGAAGAGCTCAAGAACAAGTAAGTAGAACCTTTTTTCCAAAACATTATCGTACAGATACGCTGATCTGATAATAGATTTCTGCTTCTTATCGTTTGTATCTCTTTTCGCACAGCCGGGTATCCGGTGTAATGAAAACTTTCCTTTGCGCAATGCAATAGTAACATCCGCACAGATTCATATAAAAAGGCTTAAATATTACAATTTCCAATAAATGGATTCCTAATTATGAAAGTGCAAATAAATTAGTAGAATATAATACCTCAGTGCCTCAAGACAAGAATCTTTGACCAATGTGTGTTACCAGTGATGACATATGGCACTGAAACGTGGTCTCTTACTATGGGCCTCATAAGCAAGCTCAAAGTCGAACAACGAGCTATGGAGAGGGCTATGTTCGGGGTTTCTCTTCGCTACGTGATCGAATCAAATGAGGAGATCCGTAGACGTAGACAGAAGCGAACAATATAATTTTTTTATGGCTGGTTATGAATTTCTCGTTATGAATGTGGAATTTAACTTTATTTTTTATGTAAATATTCTTAGAACATGTCGTGTTTTAGTTATCGAGCGAACTCTGTCCTTTTTTATTCTCCTCCATTTTTAGTAATTGTAATTTTAATATATCTCAGTCTCAGCCTGTTTCAGCAGGTATTTCAAATAACCCTTTTTTACATTTTCACCATGCCCACACCCAGTGTAGGTAGGTGGTAGGCACATTGGCACATTCTCATATAGATAATAATGATGAGTATCTTCACCTGTAGTGGTTCACGAATGTTAACAGCTGTTAAGCGTCAGTAAGTCTTTTATCTAACGAGAGAAAAATTTCCTACAACATAACTTTTTCAAAATAGCATAATATACATTCTCGTTTCGCCACCATAAAAAAAAACTAACAGACATGTATTATTCTCAGGGAGAACCTAGAGATAATAAACGTAGACTACAACACCAAGTTCCTGATGATGAAGACTAAGCGCGCCAACACTGGCAAGTACGTAATCAAGGCCAAGAACGAAGTGGGCGAGGACGAGGCCGATATCGAGATCACTGTGCTTGGTGAGTGAACATTATGTCAACAATAAAATATACCTATATAGTCTACTGCCTTAACGATACACGTTCCACAACTTCCGGTTTACCATATCCTTCATCTGAGAAATTAATCTATATTTGTAATACTTTACATTCGACGCACTAGCGTTTGTTTTAGCTACGTTAAATGATATAAGTTACATGGAAAAAAATCAGGCGGGCAGTCTTCGGGGACTGTCGATAGAATCAAAGACTACAATGAATACTGGGTTGATAGAATTGAAAACTATTCGAATTATTTTTAACACACAATAACAATAGGTAGTCATGGAAACCATAATCGTGCCTAAAGAAGTTTTCTGTTCAAAATTATATTATCTATGACAAAGCCTTGGGTAACGATGACGCGAGTTCGGAGATTTTTCTTCACCAAAAAGTTCTCATCGCACTAAATAAAATTTCGCTTCTAAAATTGTCGTTGACAAGCTTGCAACCTCGCAAGTAGTGCTTACCATCAGGCGCACGACTTTCTCGTCTCGTCACTTGATTACATTAATAAATTAATTAATTGGGCGTAGGTGGCATAATAATAATAGGGGTAATCTGTGCATTTGTACAGATTGTTTGATTGCCCCCTTTTTAGGTTCAATGCCCCATTTTTGTACTATATAGTACAAACATGTTTTTTGTACAGTAAAAATATTCGTACCTACTTAGCATTTCTCGCATAACGACTAAATTTTAAATCAAACTTTTTGAATCGGCTAAAATTTACAGGTTTGATAGACATTTTGGGATTGGTTTCTGACGAATCCATGACTTTCTAGCATCATAATTGCATATTTATGTTTTACAGGCAAACCAACCAAGCCGCAAGGACAGTTAGAGGTGGCTGACGTCACCAAGAACGGTTGCTCTCTTTCGTGGAAGAAGTCTGAAGACGACGGCGGAGCGCCCATCGAGTACTAAGAGATTGAAAAACTTGATCCGCTTACTGGTAAGTCATTCTGAACTATCGAACAGGGGGCTAATTCTACTATTTCCAACCTTCAACAATCTATCCCGCTGCAACTGCAGTTTGACACCTCTTGTCGTTCGATCATTACCCAAAAAGACATTCTACTATTTCTAAAGATAAATGGAAACGTAGGTAATGACATCTTAAACGTTACCTAAATACTACTTTATATATAGGTATATTATACGCTTTACGAATATGAGTTATTGTCACGTCTATTGAGTTAGCATAATATATGCCGTGGTCCGTTTTGCGATAATTTTGCTAACAGTGCTATCGTCTACCAAAGCTGGTCCGAGACAAATATCGCAATTTTGACAGCTCGTGGCACTGTAAGCGTGTTGTTAATTCGGACCAGAGTTGTAGCAATAACGAACCATTTGCGCGCGAAAAACAAATTCATAAAAATATCGTGCATAGTGTGAAGGTTAACTATGTGGTGTGTGGATTAAAAAGAAATAATGGAATGGATGGACCGACTTTTACAACTTTTACATAAAACAAGGGACACCAGTAAAGACATTGTAGAAATAAACCACCTGTCACTTTGACAGAACGCTCACGACGATTATGGTGTAGAGCATGGTTCAAGTAATCGTCAATATGGCGGCAGTTAAGACGTCATCGATGACGTAGCGTGGGCCATCGTAATCACGCTCACGGTGAAAGGGACCGACTGTTATCGCGCTAATAGCGATTATGGCTCAATTGGGACCGTACTGAAAGTTTTGATCGATCGCTCTTTGAACGTAACTGCAGCTGGACTGTTTTTCAATAACAGAATAAGAAAAAGTATAATTCAGCTACGGTTCGATTGCAGTTGGAACAAATTTAGTGAGTGGAAGCGGCCCCCAGATCGGAACACTTATCGATCATGAATAAATAGCTTAAGGGTTAAATCAAAATCACACTCCAGTAATGCTGTTAATGTATCTCAGTTGCTAACAAATGTTGATTGAATACGAAAAACATGGCCGCTCTGTCACTTTTGTCAGCTCCAGTCATCAACTTAATAACATGTTTGCTTACTGGAGTTGTCAAAACTGACATAGAGCCGCCATTTTTTTCAATTTCAATCAACTGTTAGCAACTGGGATACTATAATAATACTTAATAATAATAATAATATAATAAAAAGAAATACTATAAATAGATAGCCCTGCGGGTATTCCGTAGAAGGAAAGTGACAAAAACGCCATAACGCTGAGACAGTTGTGTTCTCGCGTGTTTACTATTTTCCCCGTAATACGTGGAATCGTACGTTCGTAAATTTGCCATTACTCAAGATTTTCATGTAATATTTATAGTTGCATCTAGTGAGTGTTGTATGCCATTAGTCAGAGTCAAAGTCACATACACTTAAATAACTCTTTCACTAAATCACTGTCCTGTCTAAGTCACGTTATAATAAAGCATTACTAAAATTTTCTAAAGCAATTGATGAGGTAAACACAAAAGACACGAATGTCCACTGATTTTGTACACTTTGCTTTCACGCATGCACCGTTACGAACGATGAATAATCCATCACTATTTTAAGCCAAACCTCGAGTAACACAAATCTAGGAAAACTAAACAAAATTGACAATAGCCATTGTCGGTTTATTTTTCCACCATCATCGCGTATCTACGCAAATATGCGTTCAGGTTAAGTAACAGGGCACACGTAGTCGCATTTTTATGGTATGTTAAAGTCAATAGTTTGATGATAGCTGCAAACCAGGAACCTCAACATTCTGCCTTTGCCCTGTATGTGCATACGAGATGTGTACGTATTTGTTCAGTATCATCCTAAGTTTTGGAAAAGAGTATAAGTTGTACCTACCACGACAGACAATGTTGCAATTTATTGTATTAATCTTAATATCACAAAAAAACATTTACAAGAAAAATATTTATAATATTTCCTGATAACATAACATTGTTGAGTTGTAATTCATTTAAATATACATTGACAAAGTGGATGCACAGCTTCTATAGTTTGAAGGATTATAATAATTGGAATAAAAGTAACCATACCTATGACATAATATTTAATTTAATTTTTTATTTTGTATTATATTATCAATTTAATTTACGGCGCGGTTAGTGTATTTTGCATATTTCCACAGCGTAATGTCATATGGGATATTGCTATGGGGTTCAGCGGCTGATATAGAGACCATATTTATCCTTCAGAAACGTGCTACTTATTAGAACTATATACGAAATGGGTCCCCGTGAATCTTTGAGAAATTTATTTAAAGAAATCAATATATTAACGTTGCCTTCCTTATACGTATTTGAAAATATAATGTATGTTCGTAAAAATTTACATAAATATAAGTTAAATAGTGATCACCACACTTTGTATACCAGAAATACAAATAGGATAGCTGTACCTAGTTTTAGACTTGCGAAGACTAATAAGTCATTCCTAGGAAATCGAGTGCGTTTTTACAATAAAATCCCAAAGCACATAACTGAGCTCACAGAGGGCAAATTCAAGTTGACTGTAAAAAAAGTTTAAATAAAAAAAGCTTACTATAAAGTTCGACATTATATAGAAGATAAAGATGCTTGGAATACTCCACTTCTGGCAAGCTGTCTCTCTGCCACCCATAAAATGTAATATTTGTAGTACCTAAGTAGAAACATTGTAAACATCCATATAAAAAGAATGGCCCCGAGTTTCTTGCCACTTAAATTCTTCTCGGTGGGTTCTATATATTTTGGAACGCGGCGGTAGAGTCTTAAAAGTACATTATAATGAAAAGTTGACGTTCATAAGTGCGTCTTTGATGCCTAAATTGAATAAATGATTTTGACTTTTGACTTTGAAAAGGTGTTTGTATAATGACATCTGTTGGATAAGATATTCAGTTATATTATGGAGATTGTGAAACAGGCCTTATATACCACTTCACATCGATATTATACACTAATGAAGAAAATTATTCTTCTGATTAAGCGCCTCGTAAGACGGTTAGTCAGATAGAGAGTTAATATTCGATGCTCGGACCCGAACCTCGGTGGCCTAGTTGGTGAATGGCGTCTGACACGGAGAGTCAGAAGACGCGGTTTCGATCCCGTCCAAGGATGGGAATTTTTCTCTCTATAAACTTCAATGTCTGGTTAAGCGTTTTTATAAATCTATTCTCCTTAATCCCTAAAATGTGTTTTATATGCAATACAAAATATAATTAATGTAAATTTTTTAACATAGGTCTTGGCAAGACTGCCTGAAAACATCAGAAGATCGCCCCACGGCCCATGTGACAGATGTGGAAGCAGGCCACGAGTAGGGATTCCGCGTGATCGCCGTCAACAAGGCGGGCCAGGGCGAGCCTAGTGAGCCTAGCAAGTCCGTCGTTACTAAGCCTAGATTCTGTAAGTATTTTCGTCATTCCGGTCTCTTCATTTTATTCTCTGTTGCGACATCCACACGGGAATTAAGAGTTAATTAGGAAGAGCATCTCTCGCCCTCTTTGTCTTGTTTTGTACTCTGTTGTTTTTCATATATACTTAGATGTTTTTCTTGTATACTTAGTTGTTTTTCTTATTAACATACATTTTCTCTCTTACAGTGGCACCAAAGATCGACCGCAAGAACCTTCAAAAACGTAAGATCAAGATCGGCCTTGACCTCAGATTCGAGGCCGACGTCCAGGGCGAGCCGGAACCTACAATCACTTGGACTTTCAAGGACCAAGTACAAAAATCTCAAGGCCGTATCACCATCGAGAACAAAGAGTACCATACTTCGTTCCTCTTGACGAAGGTGACCAGAGAAGACTCTGGCAAATATACTGTTACCGCGATGAATGATTCTGGTACTGATACCGTTGATATTGAAGTACAAGTTGTCAGCAAACCGGCTAAACCTAAGGGCCCGTTGAAGGTTGGTACAATTTTTCGCATCCTTGGTCATTATTTTCTTTTACAAATTTTATAAGAACACAAACATTATTTGTTGTCAGTTATAGGGTAACTGATTGTAGTAAGCCAAATGGACTGCTATACATTAGAAATTAAGGATCATTTTAAAGCAGTTAGCTGATAATGCAGTTGCTTTATAATATCATAATATCAACTGTATAATGCTACCCGTCATTTTGTATGATAGCTATTATTTTGACAGTTACTTTCGCTTACAACGACCGATTGTAATAGCCTGACCATTTTAATGTAAACCAGTGGCCGTAGCACAAACAATTTACGAAAATGTATTCGTATCGAAAGCATCAACATGTCAGGCTTCGGCGTACAAACTATGTGTGATCTGTGTCACAGTTGCCTTACCTAGATAAATGACAGTCGGTACTGTTTCACTGAATGCTGAAAGACACGTTTCATTACACTTATGCAAACAACCGAATTGTGAAATAATAAATAAGTACCTATGTTAAATAATTAGCGTCGTAATAATTAAATAGATTTAGGTAAATGTAGCATTGTATTGGGTGAACTGTAATGATGCTATAACTGTTATTAAGAAATAAATAAATAAATAAACTGTAAAAATTACATCATAATTATTTTATGTAATGGATATGCTACGGATATTACGTAATGCCTTTGATCGCATGTCTGATTTCACGTGACATGAGTCGTATTAACGCTACTTACGCCCTTGATAGTTGTATTGCTACTCTGATCTTCAAATGTCTAAACTATCTCCACTGCGCTTACCATTCCAAAACTTAGCTGATCACATTCACCCAGTAATTTAACTTTCTGCAGTGCCCTTTTTTGTCAGCTTCAGTCTTCAAATTACTAACATTTTTGCTTACTGGAGTTGTAAAAACTGACATAGAGCCGCCATTTTACAAGATTTCAATCAACATTTGTTAGCAACTGAGATGCATAATAGTCCTGCAGTTCTAAAGTTCTGAACATGTTTAATTTGAATTTACAACTGAAGTTTAACGTGGCACATCCCATTGGTGTTTGAGTCTTATATGCCTAGTCACTTGCTACTTGCTTTTATGTGCAGTGTAATAAAACTATATTTTTTTCAAGGCCGAAATCGAGAACCTCCTGCCAGGACATGAATACAAGTTCACGAGTGTCTGCTGTCAACAACGAGGGTGCTTCGGAACCGTTGGAGGAAGAGCATTCAATCATTACCAAGAATCCCTTCGGTAAGTTTTCATCTATTATTGGAATTCAGTCCATGTTCATCTGCTCCATTTTATGGGTTTTCATATTTTACTACAGTTAAGTTCTCAACTCGTTTTATAACTTGGTTTTCGCAACATTGAACTGGTAAAGTCATCATTATAATGTAATAGTAATGCATTACTACGAAATTATTTACTTCTATTCTTCTCTTGTAGTATCTTTAAGGCCGATTTTTAAACATATTACTGAATTTCATCAGAAAGGTCAGGATTACCCTTCTAGAGATAGTACACATAGGTATCTTATTTCTTCATTATAAACTTAGATCAAACATATAGTATATCTGTAGTATGTTTGGAGTATAGATCGAATACTTTAGTACGCAGAATGGAATCCAATCTGTCAAAGGTACTAAATTATTCGAGCTATACTTCTTTAGATACATTGAGTAGCAAAGAAAGCGGGTCGGTTACAAAAACTACACTCGAGAGCAATGAATCCGGGTCACTTAAAGAATGTTAAAAATCTCGGAAACTAAAAATGATAGGTTAATGCAATAAATTGTATTTGATAGACAATGTAATACTCCTTAAATGAAAGTAAAAAAAATATGAGTCACCATACATTTTATTAACACAAAATTACATAAAGAAAAAAACTGCTGATCTCTCCTTAAAACAAAAATAGGAAACATGAAATTTTTGAACTTTATTACGATTTTCTTGAATTTTAATACTTCGTGTTGCCTCCTCGTGCTTCCATTACTGCGTTTACGCGGTTTGGCATGCTGTACACCAAGTTCCTTATACGATTTTGGGGAATATTCTCCCATTCCTCTGTGAGAGCAATTTTGAGCTCACGAAGCGTGATTGGGGGAGGGTTTCGTTGTTTTACGCATCTGCCTAGCTCGTCCCAAGCATGCTCGATCGGGTTGATATCCGGGCTGCGCGCTGGCCACTCCATACGAGTAATGTTCATCTCTTGAAGGTAGTCATTCACAATCCTACCTGTATGAGGTCGGGCATTGTCATGCATAAATATAGCATCCTCACCTAAATTGACCATAAATGGACCAACGTGATCATTGAGGATTTCTTCCACATATCTTTCGCTAGTTAAAGAGCCGTTTTCAATGATCACCAGCTCTGTGCGACTTTCAGAAGAAATTCCGGCCCACACAAGTACAGACCCACCACCGTAGGCTACTTTTTCTGCGATGCATGCTTGCTTGAATCTTTCCCCTGGTCTTCGATACACTCTGTGTCTTCCATCGTGCTTGTAGAGCATAAATTTTGATTCGTCGGAGAACATAACTTTTGACCAATCTTCAATACTCCAATTTACGTGGCTCTGGGCATATCTTAGTCTTGAAATACGATGCCCACGCTCCAGTTTAGGGCCGTTTGCAGGTCTAAGGGATTTTAAGTTAGATTCAGCAAGCCGTCGTCTTACTGTCCATGCACTTGGGTTACTTCCTCCGAGGCGTCGAAACTGATTTGTGAGTTCAGTTCCTGTGAGAAAGCGATTTCGAAGCATGGTGTTCACCAAGTATCGGTCTTCTCGTGCTGTGGTACACCTGGTTCTGCCCGTTCCTGGTCTGCGTAGGATAGAACCAGTTTCTTCGTAACGTCGGAGAACTCTTTGTACTGTTGACAGCGACACACCGACAGTCCTGGCTGTATCGCGCTGACTCCGGCCGGTTCCCAGCATTGTAAGTATTCTGGTGCATTCTTCAGGCGTAAGCGACATAATTTCAGCTTGAATAATGAATATAGAGCACTATCAACATGGTTTATGTACCCACATAAATGACAGATTACAAACAAAAGCAAAACCAAATGCTGTAATTTCGTAGTTCCATCTTCGAAAGTGGCCCTTTTTCAAATTTGATTTTTTTATGATATAACTTTACAATAACTAAGAAGTTTTAATACCTTCATTTAAGGAGTATCACATTGTCTATTAAATACAATTTATTGCATTAACCTAGCATTTTTAGTTTCCGAGATTTTTAGGATTCTTTAAGTGACCCGGATTCATTGCTCTAGAGTGTATTTTTTGATTTGATGCGGTAGCACATTTTTCAACACAAATTTCCGTTTTAAGAGGAATTTACAATATTTTAACGAATTTAACCTTGATTAGTTTCTTTTAAAAAGAGTGCTCAATTAAAACGACGCGCCTTTTTTTGCTGCTCAGTGTATTTCTTTTGTTTTATTCTATTCATCACCCTTTCACTTACTCTTACAGATGAGCCAGGCAAGCCTGGAAACCATGTGGTGGTCGATTGGGACAAGGACCATGTTGACCTCAAATGGGGTAAACCCCTCAAGGGTGGAGGCGCTCCTATCACTGGATATATCATCGAGAAGAGGGAGGTTGGCTCGCCGAAATGGGTGAAAGCTGCTGAGGTAAGTTGTCATAACTATGCCATAATACATAGGTAGGCACTTATGCAAGATCGTGTTTTTTCATATCTAAAGGCGTGGATAAAGGCGTACAAAATCTACATTTTGCCATTCATGTTCTTGGTCTCATCACAGAAGACGAAACGCATGCTTATTGTTAGCTCCTTAGGCAGCTCTTCACATCTATGTGCGATGATTATATTGACTAGTCTTTTTATAGTGGTGGAGAATGATATACTATACGCAAGAAAATAAAGTTATTGTATCTTCTATAAAAAAACTTCTTACCACGAACCAATAAGTTTCACAGTTCCTGCCTCTGCCGTGTAAGTAAGTTGTGTAATGCTCTGCCGCCGTACGTATTTCCTTGCAGCTATGACCCTGGGTCTTTCAGGCGGGGCGTGAAAAAGTATCTCTCAGCTCATCATAGGGGTGGCGATTAACGCAGCTTACGGCCGCACTAATGGTCAACGTTTCTTGATTCTATCTTTGATTTCCATCAGGCGAGAGGGAGTCACTTTGATGAACTATTAAAAAAAGAACCATGAGATCATAATCTAGACCGCATCATTGGATAAGAAATTCCCGATGTTAAGGCATCGTATCATGTCTTTAACAACTTATCCCTTTGTCCCTCAATATAGTATTTAAAATATTTTGATGCACTCGTGGCATAGCTTGCGTTAACATTCCCCTAACTATTCCTTTCTTCGACTAACAAATTAAGGAAAGCTTCTTGCGGTAATTCTTGGAATGGGTGGTGATTTGGTGAGCTCGTTAACCCCGGCTATATCCAGAAACGGATCGTTTAGCTTACGACTCGTTACTTTTTGACAGTTATCTCGTACACAAAGTGTCAATAAGGTAAGAGTCGTATGGAAAACGACCCGTTTCTTTTGATAGGAACTCGGCATTAGTCGTCAATCGCGGTTGTTATACTAGGACAACAGTGGTTGCACTATTCGGAGGTTATGAGCGGACTGAAAGCTTTGACTCTATCAAGCTGCTCACTAGGCTGTCCGATAACAAGCACTGAGCCTGCGTGGTGGTCATTATTTTACCATACCGATGTAATTAGTGACATGAAACAAAAATAAAACACATGATATTTCAGGTGGGCCCCAACGATAACGAGAAGGCAACAGTGCCAAACCTGGACGAGGGTGTGGAGTACGAATTCCGCGTGAAGGCTATCAACGAGGCCGGCCTGAGCGAACCCAGTGACGCGAGCAAGTCTGTTGTTTGCAAGCCGAGGAGACGTGAGTACCCCTTTTTACATCGGGCTCTTATATCCAGATACGGATCTTTTCCCTTACTACTTGTAAGGTTTAATTTTGGTCAGTTTTCTCACAAAAATTGTCTATAAATTACGGGTCGTAAGCAAAATAATCCGTTTCTCGATATAAGTACCCAGCATTACTGCTTCACATCACACGTCATATCTCGCGCAGTAAAGTAACCATCCATAGTATAATCCAATCAATAAAAAAAGGTTTTTACATCGTACACAAATAAAAACAAGCTTGAAGCTGCAGTATTAGTGTCAAATTTAAAAACTTGATAAATAAGCACACGTAAATTTTGTCTCATTATCGTATAATGTATATATTTAGTAAATTCTTGAATAGACTTGCCCTGTGTGCCTAGCACAAATAACTGCGTAAGTGTAACGTAACGTATCGTTCTCGTGGAACAGTACAAACAGTCGATTATCTCGGGCAACTGTGACACAGATAGGTCGTAGTGTGTACGCCGAAGCGTGACGTGTTGACGCGTACGATGCGAATACTTTTTCGCATATTTTTTGGGCTACAGCCTCTGTTTCTGGTTAACTATTTTCTCAATATGGCACTGCCCCTGGGCAGGCAAGATTTACCATGATGCCAATAGTTTGGCAGTTACGTCTCGTACTCGTAGTGTTATGTAAAAAAATAACTTTTTCATTACTACTCTTGACTTGACTTCTTATGGGGTGGCTTGTCGTAGATGATTAGTCTACTAATTATCATAATTCTGCTAGTGTCATAAACCATGCGGAGTTTGTAGATTGTAATCTAAGAATATGATCGGTGATTAAATAAAAAGAAAAAACAATTAAAATTTTAAAAGCCCCCATGCTGACTATATAACAGACGCCACAAAAAGGATTATACTTTATAGACTGTGAAAGTTGTGACGTCACAAAATGGCAGTTAGGATAAAAAAGAAAGACGAAAACATACGTGATTTTAGCATTTTAAATAATTACGCGCTTACTTTATGGGTGCAACCATATTATGCAACCCTGAAGAAAACATGTAGGTTATTCTTTTTCTTTAGTTTTGTCACCTTTCTTAAATACAGAAATTTACTGTTTCAATTGCTCTACAATAATAATTGTGCTCATGCTAACAATGGAAGACATTTAGAAACGTGCTAAATAAAAAAAAACAATACAAACCTCTTGTCACAGAAGTTTGTTTTTATCCAAAATGTCTAATATAGCCATTTTGTGTAGTCACATTTCTGCTGTGCTGTTATTACTCAATCATTACTCATTAGACCATTACTACTCTCATACTTGTTGGCATGGCATGTCATGTCATTCTGACGAATGTATTTATTTCGCAGTGGCCCCCATGATCGACCTTCGCAACCTCCGCACCATCAGGGTCCACGAGGGAGAGCCGATCTCTCTCGACGTGAAGGTCATCGGCGAACCGGCACCGGAAGTCACGTGGACTCTGAACGGGAAGACCGTCACCAGCGGAAATGGGCTGAAACGTAAGTTGTCTTAGCTATTGTGTTATAAACCAGCTAGTATGTTTAATGTATTGATTTGATGTAAGATAGTTGTACCTTAGTTTCTAGATTTGTATAAAATGTGTATTTATGATAACAAAGAACTTTAAAAATCAAATCAATCAATCTATCTGAGAGGATGGCTCGAGTCCCAGCTATCGGAACATAATGGGCTGTTTAGGATTTGGACAGATTTAGCATAACTAGCTGTAGTGTATTTTCCACAATACTTGCAATATATCTTTATATGTTTACCTCATTCCACAGTGGTAGAGCTACAAACCTGAGCAAGTACCAGCATTCAAGCCCACGACGCAAGGATTCTGGTACATACAAGATACAAGCCGTCAACAAGTACGGACAGGATACGGTTGAACTCGAAATTATTGTCACATGTAAGTATTCCGGTTACGTTGATGATGATTAACTAAAAGAATAATAGTCTTCTAAAATAAACAATTTTACCACAAAGATGAACTGACTGAATGTTCCCTTTCGTGTTTCTGAAAGAACAGAAAAAAAACAAAAAGGCATAACATTATGCTAAACTTTACGGATCTTTTCTGGATTTCGGCCTGTTAAGAGCGTTTAGTAAATCTCATTTATAGTCTCATAAAGAAATAAGTCGTCTCGCCACTTTCATGTGGCTTAACCACGCTGTCGTTTCATTAAGTGTGGTTAGACGTTTTTGAGCTTTGATAACCAACTGTAAACTATACAGGTCTCATGCCTTTCAAAAACATTATCTAATTCGGCGACCAAAGCAAAAAATGTAGATTTTGTTTATAAGCTATAAATTGGATAACCTTATTATATTATTTAGCTTCCAAATTATTCAACAGCGAAACCGGAAAAACCGGAGGGTCCACTGGAAGTGTCAGAAATCCACAAAGATGGCTGCAAACTCAACTGGAAGCGGCCTAAAGACGACGGCGGTGAACCCATCGAGGCTTATCTCGTCGAGAAATATGATCCTGAAACTGGTACCTGGCTGCCGGTTGGCAAGACCCTCGCAAAATGTGCCTGAGATGGAGGTATGTATATATCTTTATTTACATGTATGCTTAGACCCCAAAGACACGTTAGTTCAATTGGTAGCAACCCTGCCTTCTAAGCGCGGGGTCCCAGCTTCGATCCCTGGCCAGTGCAATATTTGCGATGAGCTGAAGTGTTTGTTCTCAGGTTCTCCAGAACCTGTTAAACGTCATGTTTGTGTCCATGCATCCCACGGCACCGGGAATTATTAGTTTCAAAAAATATGTAAACGTAATGTTTTCAATGTAATATGTAAAATAAATATTATTAAAAATACCTACGAGTACTTTGAAACTAAAAGAGACTTTAACTTCGCATGCATGGTACAACAGGTTGAAATTGACCAAATATTTTGTGGAACACGTCAAAAACATATATCTACGAAAAGTAAACAATAGCATTGACCCCGTTTAAAGGTTCTGTCCTTGAAATCAAAGACGTACAATTTGCTATAAAATTTCATATGACTATTTTGTAACTATAACAATGTATATAACAAGTATGTAAGGCATGGAATGTTTTCTTTGTTTTTATTGCATGGTGTGGTGCGGGTGATGGAACTCCAGAATTTTATCGTTGTACGTCGACAGATATTAACACCTTCATTTGTTTTTCAGCTGTCCCGAGCAGGTATCCTGAGCTGCTGCGCTGGGCTGCTGCGCTGAGCAACTGCCCGTGCTTCTGTGCTGAGCGGCCGCCCAAGCCGCTGTCCCGAGCAGTTGTCTGCTGGAAGTCAAGTCTGGAGTAATCGACACCAAAGATTACCTTGTGTGGTGTCATGCTAAGGTGGTATCGTGAGTTTATTGAGACATTTGACAGTTAATCTTCACAAATTGATATCACGCACTAGTTGTCTTTGGTATGCATTAATTAAGAAAAATATCACTAAACTGTGCGAGTGATCTTGGTAAAGTATGAAAGGCATGGAATGTTTTCTTTGTTTTCATTGCATAGTGTGGTGCGGGTGATGGAAGTCCAGAATTTTATCGTAGTACGTCGACAGATATTAACACATTCATTTGTTTTTCAGCTGTCCCGAGCACGTATCCTGAGCTGCTGCGCTAAGCTGCTGCGCTGAGCAACTGCCCGTGCTTCTGCGCTGAGCGGCCGCCCAAGCCGCTGTCCCAAGCAGTTGTCTGCTGGAAGTCAAGTCCGGAGTAATCGACACCAAAGATTACCTTATGTGGTGTCATGCATAGGTGGTATCATAGTATCGTGAGTTTGTTGAGACATTCGACAGTAAATCTACTTAAATTGATATCACATGCTAGTTGTCTTTGGTATGCATTAATTAAGAAAAATATCACTAAACTGTGCGAGTGAGATCTTGGTAAAGTATGTAAGGCATGGAATGTTTTTCTTTGTTGTCATTGCATAGTGTGGTGCGGGTGATGGAAGTCCAGAATTGTATCGTAGTACGTCGACAGATATTAACACATTCATTTGTTTTTTAGCTGTCCCGAGCAGGTATCCTGAGTTGCTGCGCTGGGCTGCTGCGCTGAGCAACTGCCCGTGCTTCTGCGCTGAGCGGCCGCCCAAGCCGCTGTCCCGAGCAGTTGTCTGCTGGAAGTCAAGTCCGGAGTAATCGACACCAAAGATTACCTTATGTGGTGTCATGCATAGGTGGTATCATAGTATCGTGAGTTTGTTGAGACATTCGACAGTTAATCTACTTAAATTGATATCACGCGCTAGTTGTCTTTGGTATGCATTAATTAAGAAAAATATCACTAAACTGTGCGAGTGAAATCTTGGTAAAGTATGTAAGGCATGGAATGTTTTTCTTTGTTTTTATTGCATGGTGTGGTGCGGGTGATGCAAGTCCAGAATTTTATCGTAGTACGTCGACAGATATTAACACATTCATTTGTTTTTCAGCTGTCCCGAGCAGGTATCCTGAGCGGCTGTCAAACAGCTACGCTGTACTGCTGCGCTGGGCTGCTACGCTGAGCAACTGCCCGTGCTTCTGCGCTGAGCGGCCGCCCAAGCCGCTGTCCCAAGCAGTTGTCTGCTGGAAGTCAAGTCCGGAGTAATCGACACCAAAGATTACCTTATGTGGTGTCATGCATAGGTGGTATCATAGTATTGTGAGTTTGTTGAGACATTCGACAGTTAATCTACTTAAATTGATATCACGCGCTAGTTGTCTTTGGTATGCATTAATTAAGAAAAATATCACTAAACTGTGCGAGTGAAATCTTGGTAAAGTATGTAAGGCATGGAATGTTTTTCTTTGTTTTTATTGCATGGTGTGGTGCGGGTGATGGAAGTCCAGAATTTTATCGTAGTACGTCGACAGATATTAACACATTCATTTGTTTTTCAGCTGTCCCGAGCAGGTATCCTGAGCTGCTGCGCTGGGCTGCTGCGCTGAGCAACTGCCCGTGCTTCTGCGCTGAGCGGCCGCCCAAGCCGCTGTCCCAAGCAGTTGTCTGCTGGAAGTCAAGTCTGGAGTAATCGACACCAAAGATTACCTTGTGTGGTGTCATGCTAAGGTGGTATCGTGAGTTTATTGAGACATTCGACAGTTAATCTTCACAAATTGATATCACGCGCTAGTTGTCTTTGGTATGCATTAATTAAGAAAAATATCACTAAACTGTGCGAGTGATCTTGGTAAAGTATGTAAGGCATGGAAAGTTTTTCTTTGTTTTCATTGCATAGTGTGGTGCGGGTGATGGAAGTCCAGAATTTTATCGTAGTACGTCGACAGATATTAACACATTCATTTGTTTTTCAGCTGTCCCGAGCACGTATCCTGAGCTGCTGCGCTAGGCTGCTGCGCTGAGCAACTGCCCGTGCTTCTGCGCTGAGCGGCCGCCCAAGCCGCTGTCCCAAGCAGTTGTCTGCTGGAAGTCAAGTCCGGAGTAATCGACACCAAAGATTACCTTATGTGGTGTCATGCATAGGTGGTATCATAGTATCGTGAGTTTGTTGAGACATTCGACAGTTAATCTACTTAAATTGATATCACGCGCTAGTTGTCTTTGGTATGCATTAATTAAGAAAAATATCACTAAACTGTGCGAGTGAGATCTTGGTAAAGTATGTAAGGCATGGAATGTTTTTCTTTGTTGTCATTGCATAGTGTGGTGCGGGTGATGGAAGTCCAGAATTGTATCGTAGTACGTCGACAGATATTAACACATTCATTTGTTTTTCAGCTGTCCCGAGCAGGTATCCTGAGCTGCTGCGCTGGGCTGCTGCGCTGAGCATTTGCCCGTGCTTCTGCGCTGAGCGGCCGCCCAAGCCGCTGTCCCGAGCAGTTCTCTGCTGGAAGTCAAGTCCGGAGTAATCGACACCAAAGATTACCTTATGTGGTGTCATGCATAGGTGGTATCATAGTATCGTGAGTTTGTTGAGACATTCGACAGTTAATCTACTTAAATTGATATCACGCGCTAGTTGTCTTTGGTATGCATTAATTAAGAAAAATATCACTAAACTGTGCGAGTGAAATCTTGGTAAAGTATGTAAGGCATGGAATGTTTTTCTTTGTTTTTATTGCATGGTGTGGTGCGGGTGATGGAAGTCCAGAATTTTATCGTAGTACGTCGACAGATATTAACACATTCATTTGTTTTTCAGCTGTCCCGAGCAGGTATCCTGAGCGGCTGTCAAACAGCTACGCTGTACTGCTGCGCTGGGCTGCTACGCTGAGCAACTGCCCGTGCTTCTGCGCTGAGCGGCCGCCCAAGCCGCTGTCCCAAGCAGTTGTCTGCTGGAAGTCAAGTCCGGAGTAATCGACACCAAAGATTACCTTATGTGGTGTCATGCATAGGTGGTATCATAGTATCGTGAGTTTGTTGAGACATTCGACAGTTAATCTACTTAAATTGATATCACGCGCTAGTTGTCTTTGGTATGCATTAATTAAGAAAAATATCACTAAACTGTGCGAGTGAAATCTTGGTAAAGTATGTAAGGCATGGAATGTTTTTCTTTGTTTTTATTGCATGGTGTGGTGCGGGTGATGCAAGTCCAGAATTTTATCGTAGTACGTCGACAGATATTAACACATTCATTTGTTTTTCAGCTGTCCCGAGCAGGTATCCTGAGCTGCTGCGCTGGGCTGCTGCGCTGAGCAACTGCCCGTGCTTCTGCGCTGAGCGGCCGCCCAAGCTGCTGTCCCAAGCAGTTGTCTGCTGGAAGTCAAGTCTGGAGTAATCGACACCAAAGATTACCTTGTGTGGTGTCATGCTAAGGTGGTATCGTGAGTTTATTGAGACATTCGACAGTTAATCTTCACAAATTGATATCACGCGCTAGTTGTCTTTGGTATGCATTAATTAAGAAAAATATCACTAAACTGTGCGAGTGATCTTGGTAAAGTATGTAAGGCATGGAAAGTTTTTCTTTGTTTTCATTGCATAGTGTGGTGCGGGTGATGGAAGTCCAGAATTTTATCGTAGTACGTCGACAGATATTAACACATTCATTTGTTTTTCAGCTGTCCCGAGCACGTATCCTGAGCTGCTGCGCTAGGCTGCTGCGCTGAGCAACTGCCCGTGCTTCTGCGCTGAGCGGCCGCCCAAGCCGCTGTCCCAAGCAGTTGTCTGCTGGAAGTCAAGTCCGGAGTAATCGACACCAAAGATTACCTTATGTGGTGTCATGCATAGGTGGTATCATAGTATCGTGAGTTTGTTGAGACATTCGACAGTTAATCTACTTAAATTGATATCACGCGCTAGTTGTCTTTGGTATGCATTAATTAAGAAAAATATCACTAAACTGTGCGAGTGAGATCTTGGTAAAGTATGTAAGGCATGGAATGTTTTTCTTTGTTGTCATTGCATAGTGTGGTGCGGGTGATGGAAGTCCAGAATTGTATCGTAGTACGTCGACAGATATTAACACATTCATTTGTTTTTTAGCTGTCCCGAGCAGGTATCCTGAGCTGCTGCGCTGGGCTGCTGCGCTGAGCATTTGCCCGTGCTTCTGCGCTGAGCGGCCGCCCAAGCCGCTGTCCCGAGCAGTTCTCTGCTGGAAGTCAAGTCCGGAGTAATCGACACCAAAGATTACCTTATGTGGTGTCATGCATAGGTGGTATCATAGTATCGTGAGTTTGTTGAGACATTCGACAGTTAATCTACTTAAATTGATATCACGCGCTAGTTGTCTTTGGTATGCATTAATTAAGAAAAATATCACTAAACTGTGCGAGTGAGATCTTGGTAAAGTATGTAAGGCATGGAATGTTTTTCTTTGTTGTCATTGCATAGTGTGGTGCGGGTGATGGAAGTCCAGAATTGTATCGTAGTACGTCGACAGATATTAACACATTCATTTGTTTTTTAGCTGTCCCGAGCAGGTATCCTGAGCTGCTGCGCTGGGCTGCTGCGCTGAGCAACTGCCCGTGCTTCTGTGCTGAGCGGCCGCCCAAGCCGCTGTCCCGAGCAGTTGTCTGCTGGAAGTCAAGTCTGGAGTAATCGACACCAAAGATTACCTTGTGTGGTGTCATGCTAAGGTGGTATCGTGAGTTTATTGAGACATTTGACAGTTAATCTTCACAAATTGATATCACGCGCTAGTTGTCTTTGGTATGCATTAATTAAGAAAAATATCACTAAACTGTGCGAGTGAAATCTTGGTAAAGTATGTAAGGCATGGAATGTTTTTCTTTGTTTTTATTGCATGGTGTGGTGCGGGTGATGCAAGTCCAGAATTTTATCGTAGTACGTCGACAGATATTAACACATTCATTTGTTTTTCAGCTGTCCCGAGCAGGTATCCTGAGCGGCTGTCAAACAGCTACGCTGTACTGCTGCGCTGGGCTGCTGCGCTGAGCAACTGCCCGTGCTTCTGCGCTGAGCGGCCGCCCAAGCTGCTGTCCCAAGCAGTTGTCTGCTGGAAGTCAAGTCTGGAGTAATCGACACCAAAGATTACCTTGTGTGGTGTCATGCTAAGGTGGTATCGTGAGTTTATTGAGACATTCGACAGTTAATCTTCACAAATTGATATCACGCGCTAGTTGTCTTTGGTATGCATTAATTAAGAAAAATATCACTAAACTGTGCGAGTGATCTTGGTAAAGTATGTAAGGCATGGAATGTTTTTCTTTGTTTTCATTGCATAGTGTGGTGCGGGTGATGGAAGTCCAGAATTTTATCGTAGTACGTCGACAGATATTAACACATTCATTTGTTTTTCAGCTGTCCCGAGCACGTATCCTGAGCTGCTGCGCTGGGCTGCTGCGCTGAGCAACTGCCCGTGCTTCTGCGCTGAGCGGCCGCCCAAGCCGCTGTCCCAAGCAGTTGTCTGCTGGAAGTCAAGTCCGGAGTAATCGACACCAAAGATTACCTTGTGTGGTGTCATGCTAAGGTGGTATCGTGAGTTTATTAAGACATTTGACAGTTAATCTTCACAAATTGATATCACGCGCTAGTTGTCTTTGGTATGCATTAATTAAGAAAAATATCACTAAACTGTGCGAGTGATCTTGGTAAAGTATGTAAGGCATGGAATGTTTTTCTTTGTTTTCATTGCATAGTGTGGTGCGGGTGATGGAAGTCCAGAATTTTATCGTTGTACGTCGACAGATATTAACACATTCATTTGTTTTTCAGCTGTCCCGAGCACGTATCCTGAGCTGCTGCGCTGGGCTGCTGCGCTGAGCAACTGCCCGTGCTTCTGCGCTGAGCGGCCGCCCAAGCCGCTGTCCCAAGCAGTTGTCTGCTGGAAGTCAAGTCCGGAGTAATCGACACCAAAGATTACCTTGTGTGGTGTCATGCTAAGGTGGTATCGTGAGTTTATTAAGACATTTGACAGTTAATCTTCACAAATTGATATCACGCGCTAGTTGTCTTTGGTATGCATTAATTAAGAAAAATATCACTAAACTGTGCGAGTGATCTTGGTAAAGTATGTAAGGCATGGAATGTTTTTCTTTGTTTTCATTGCATAGTGTGGTGCGGGTGATGGAAGTCCAGAATTTTATCGTAGTACGTCGACAGATATTAACACATTCATTTGTTTTTCAGCTGTCCCGAGCACGTATCCTGAGCTGCTGCGCTGGGCTGCTGCGCTGAGCAACTGCCCGTGCTTCTGCGCTGAGCGGCCGCCCAAGCCGCTGCCCCAAGCAGTTGTCTGCTGGAAGTCAAGTCCGGAGTAATCGACACCAAAGATTACCTTATGTGGTGTCATGCATAGGTGGTATCATAGTATCGTGAGTTTGTTGAGACATTCGACAGTTAATCTACTTAAATTGATATCACGCGCTAGTTGTCTTTGGTATGCATTAATTAAGAAAAATATCACTAAACTGTGCGAGTGAAATCTTGGTAAAGTATGTAAGGCATGGAATGTTTTTCTTTGTTTTTATTGCATGGTGTGGTGCGGGTGATGCAAGTCCAGAATTTTATCGTAGTACGTCGACAGATATTAACACATTCATTTGTTTTTCAGCTGTCCCGAGCAGGTATCCTGAGCTGCTGCGCTGGGCTGCTGCGCTGAGCAACTGCCCGTGCTTCTGTGCTGAGCGGCCGCCCAAGCCGCTGTCCCGAGCAGTTGTCTGCTGGAAGTCAAGTCTGGAGTAATCGACACCAAAGATTACCTTGTGTGGTGTCATGCTAAGGTGGTATCGTGAGTTTATTGAGACATTTGACAGTTAATCTTCACAAATTGATATCACGCGCTAGTTGTCTTTGGTATGCATTAATTAAGAAAAATATCACTAAACTGTGCGAGTGAAGTATTTAAGGCATGGAATGTTTTCTTTGTTTTCATTGCATAGTGTGGTGCGGGTGATGGAAGTCCAGAATTTTATCGTAGTACGTCGACAGATATTAACACATTCATTTGTTTCTCAGCTGTCCCGAGCAGGTATCCTGAGCTGCTGCGCTGAGCTGCTGCACTAAGCAACTGCCCGTGCTTCTGCGCTGAGCGGCCGCCCAAGCCGCTGTCCCGAGCAGTTGTCTGCTGGAAGTCAAGTCTGGAGTAATCGACACCAAAGATTACCTTGTGTGGTGTCATGCAAAGGTGGTATCGTGAGTTTGTTGAGACATTTGACAGTTAATCTTCACAAATTGATATCACGCGCTAGTTGTCTTTGGTATGCTTTAATTAAGAAAAATATCACTAAACTGTGCGAGTGAGATCTTGGTAAAGTATGTAAGGCATGGAATGTTTTTCTTTGTTTTCATTGCATAGTGTGGTGCAAGTGATGGAAGTCTAGAATTTTATCGTAGTGCGTCGACAGATATTAACAAATTCATTTGTTTTTCAGCTGTCCCGAGCAGGTATCCTGAGCTGCTGCGCTGGGCTGCTGCGCTGAGCAACTGCCCGTGCTTCTGCGCTGAGCGGCCGCCCAAGCCGCTGTCCCAAGCAGTTGTCTGCTGGAAGTCAAGTCCGGAGTAGTCGACACCAAAGATTACCTTATGTGGTTTCATGCATAGGTGGTATCATAGTATCGTGAGTTTGTTGAGACATTCGACAGTTAATCTACTTAAATTGATATCACGCGCTAGTTGTCTTTGGTATGCATTAATTAAGAAAAATATCACTAAACTGTGCGAGTGAAGTATTTAAGGCATGGAATGTTTTTCTTTGTTTTCATTGCATAGTGTGGTGCGGGTGATGGAAGTCCAGAATTTTATCGTAGTACGTCGACAGATATTAACACATTCATTTGTTTCTCAGCTGTCCCGAGCAGGTATCCTGAGCTGCTGCGCTGAGCTGCTGCACTAAGCAACTGCCCGTGCTTCTGCGCTGAGCGGCCGCCCAAGCCGCTGTCCCGAGCAGTTGTCTGCTGGAAGTCAAGTCTGGAGTAATCGACACCAAAGATTACCTTGTGTGGTGTCATGCAAAGGTGGTATCGTGAGTTTGTTGAGACATTTGACAGTTAATCTTCACAAATTGATATCACGCGCTAGTTGTCTTTGGTATGCTTTAATTAAGAAAAATATCACTAAACTGTGCGAGTGAGATCTTGGTAAAGTATGTAAGGCATGGAATGTTTTTCTTTGTTTTCATTGCATAGTGGGGTGCGGGTGATGGAAGTCCAGAATTTTATCGTAGTACGTCGACAGATATTAACACATTCATTTGTTTTTCAGCTGTCCCGAGCACGTATCCTGAGCTGCTGCGCTGGGCTGCTGCGCTGAGCAACTGCCCGTGCTTCTGCGCTGAGCGGCCGCCCAAGCCGCTGTCCCAAGCAGTTGTCTGCTGGAAGTCAAGTCCGGAGTAATCGACACCAAAGATTACCTTATGTGGTGTCATGCATAGGTGGTATCATAGTATCGTGAGTTTGTTGAGACATTCGACAGTTAATCTACTTAAATTGATATCACGCGCTAGTTGTCTTTGGTATGCATTAATTAAGAAAAATATCACTAAACTGTGCGAGTGAGATCTTGGTAAAGTATGTAAGGCATGGAATGTTTTTCTTTGTTTTTATTGCATGGTGTGGTGCGGGTGATGGAAGTCCAGAATTTTATCGTTGTACGTCGACAGATATTAACACATTCATTTGTTTTTCAGCTGTCCCGAGCAGGTATCCTGAGCTGCTGCGCTGGGCTGCTGCGCTGAACAACTGCCCGTGCTTCTGTGCTGAGCGGCCGCCCAAGCCGCTGTCCCGAGCAGTTGTCTAATGGAAGTCAAGTCTGGAGTAATCGACACCAAAGATTACCTTGTGTGGTGTCATGCTAAGGTGGTATCGTGAGTTTATTGAGACATTTGACAGTTAATCTTCACAAATTGATATCACGCGCTAGTTGTCTTTGGTATGCATTAATTAAGAAAAATATCACTAAACTGTGCGAGTGATCTTGGTAAAGTATGTAAGGCATGGAATGTTTTTCTTTGTTTTCATTGCATAGTGTGGTGCGGGTGATGGAAGTCCAGAATTTTATCGTAGTACGTCGACAGATATTAACACATTCATTTGTTTTTCAGCTGTCCCGAGCACGTATCCTGAGCTGCTGCGCTGGGCTGCTGCGCTGAGCAACTGCCCGTGCTTCTGCGCTGAGCGGCCGCCCAAGCCGCTGTTCCAAGCAGTTGTCTGCTGGAAGTCAAGTCCGGAGTAATCGACACCAAAGATTACCTTATGTGGTGTCATGCATAGGTGGTATCATAGTATCGTGAGTTTGTTGAGACATTCGACAGTTAATCTACTTAAATTGATATCACGCGCTAGTTGTCTTTGGTATGCATTAATTAAGAAAAATATCACTAAACTGTGCGAGTGAAATCTTGGTAAAGTATGTAAGGCATGGAATGTTTTTCTTTGTTTTTATTGCATGGTGTGGTGCGGGTGATGGAAGTCCAGAATTTTATCGTTGTACGTCGACAGATATTAACACATTCATTTGTTTTTCAGCTGTCCCGAGCAGGTATCCTGAGCTGCTGCGCTGGGCTGCTGCGCTGAACAACTGCCCGTGCTTCTGTGCTGAGCGGCCGCCCAAGCCGCTGTCCCGAGCAGTTGTCTAATGGAAGTCAAGTCTGGAGTAATCGACACCAAAGATTACCTTGTGTGGTGTCATGCTAAGGTGGTATCGTGAGTTTATTGAGACATTTGACAGTTAATCTTCACAAATTGATATCACGCGCTAGTTGTCTTTGGTATGCATTAATTAAGAAAAATATCACTAAACTGTGCGAGTGATCTTGGTAAAGTATGTAAGGCATGGAATGTTTTTCTTTGTTTTCATTGCATAGTGTGGTGCGGGTGATGGAAGTCCAGAATTTTATCGTAGTACGTCGACAGATATTAACACATTCATTTGTTTTTCAGCTGTCCCGAGCAGGTATCCTGAGCTGCTGCGCTGGGCTGCTGCGCTGAGCAACTGCCCGTGCTTCTGCGCTGAGCGGCCGCCCAAGCCGCTGTCCCAAGCAGTTGTCTGCTGGAAGTCAAGTCCGGAGTAATCGACACCAAAGATTACCTTATGTGGTGTCATGCATAGGTGGTATCATAGTATCGTGAGTTTGTTGAGACATTCGACAGTTAATCTACTTAAATTGATATCACGCGCTAGTTGTCTTTGGTATGCATTAATTAAGAAAAATATCACTAAACTGTGCGAGTGAAATCTTGGTAAAGTATGTAAGGCATGGAATGTTTTTCTTTGTTTTTATTGCATGGTGTGGTGCGGGTGATGCAAGTCCAGAATTTTATCGTAGTACGTCGACAGATATTAACACATTCATTTGTTTTTCAGCTGTCCCGAGCAGGTATCCTGAGCGGCTGTCAAACAGCTACGCTGTACTGCTGCACTGGGCTGCTACGCTGAGCAACTGCCCGTGCTTCTGCGCTGAGCGGCCGCCCAAGCTGCTGTCCCAAGCAGTTGTCTGCTGGAAGTCAAGTCCGGAGTAGTCGACACCAAAGATTACCTTATGTGGTTTCATGCATAGGTGGTATCATAGTATCGTGAGTTTGTTGAGACATTTGACAGTTAATCTTCACAAATTGATATCACGCGCTAGTTGTCTTTGGTATGCATTAATTAAGAAAAATATCACTAAACTGTGCGAGTGAAATCTTGGTAAAGTATGTAAGGCATGGAATGTTTTTCTTTGTTTTTATTGCATGGTGTGGTGCGGGTGATGCAAGTCCAGAATTTTATCGTAGTACGTCGACAGATATTAACACATTCATTTGTTTTTCAGCCCGTGCAGGTATCCTGAGCTGCTGCGCTGGGCTGCTACGCTGAGCAACTGCCCGTGCTTCTGCGCTGAGCGGCCGCCCAAGCCGCTGTCCCAAGCAGTTGTCTGCTGGAAGTCAAGTCCGGAGTAATCGACAACAAAGATTACCTTATGTGGTGTCATGCATAGGTGGTATCATAGTATCGTGAGTTTGTTGAGACATTCGACAGGTAATCTACTTAAATTGATATCACGCGCTAGTTGTCTTTGGTATGCATTAATTAAGAAAAATATCACTAAACTGTGCGAGTGAGATCTTGGTAAAGTATGTAAGGCATGGAATGTTTTTCTTTGTTTTTATTGCATGGTGTGGTGCGGGTGATGGAAGTCCAGAATTTTATCGTTGTACGTCGACAGATATTAACACATTCATTTGTTTTTCAGCTGTCCCGAGCAGGTATCCTGAGCTGCTGCGCTGGGCTGCTGCGCTGATCAACTGCCCGTGCTTCTGTGCTGAGCGGCCGCCCAAGCCGCTGTCCCGAGCAGTTGTCTGCTGGAAGTCAAGTCTGGAGTAATAGACACCAAAGATTACCTTGTGTGGTGTCATGCTAAGGTGGTATCGTGAGTTTATTGAGACATTTGACAGTTAATCTTCACAAATTGATATCACGCACTAGTTGTCTTTGGTATGCATTAATTAAGAAAAATATCACTAAACTGTGCGAGTGATCTTGGTAAAGTATGTAAGGCATGGAATGTTTTTCTTTGTTTTCATTGCATAGTGTGGTGCGGGTGATGGAAGTCCAGAATTTTATCGTAGTACTTCGACAGATATTAACACATTCATTTGTTTTTCAGCTGTCCCGAGCAGGTATCCTGAGCTGCTGCGCTGGGCTGCTGCGCTGAGCAACTGCCCGTGCTTCTGCGCTGAGCGGCCGCCCAAGCCGCTGTCCCAAGCAGTTGTCTGCTGGAAGTCAAGTCCGGAGTAATCGACACCAAAGATTACCTTATGTGGTGTCATGCAAAGGTGGTATCGTGAGTTTGTTGACACATTTGACAGTTAATCTTCACAAATTGATATCACGCGCTAGTTGTCTTTGGTATGCATTAATTAAGAAAAATATCACTAAACTGTGCGAGTGAGATCTTGGTAAAGTATGTAAGGCATGGAATGTTTTTCTTTGTTTTCATTGCATAGTGTGGTGCGGGTGATGGAAGTCCAGAATTTTATCGTAGTACGTCGACAGATATTAACACATTCATTTGTTTTTCAGCTGTCCCGAGCACGTATCCTGAGCTGCTGCGCTGGGCTGCTGCGCTGAGCAACTGCCCGTGCTTCTGCGCTGAGCGGCCGCCCAAGCCGCTGTCCCAAGCAGTTGTCTGCTGGAAGTCAAGTCCGGAGTAATCGACACCAAAGATTACCTTATGTGGTGTCATGCAAAGGTGGTGTTCACGCGAAAGCGTGACGTCACCTCACCCACAGTGCGTCCCCCGCTACCCGCCGGTAAGGGGAAACGTCAAACGCGGCGGCTCTCGCACGTCACCACTGAGCGACACGCCTTCTGCTCGCGCGCACGCAACACTAAGTGAAATCCGCTCTGCACCGCCGCCATTTTGCCACGAGTCGGAAACGCCCCCAATAATTTTACCGACGACACATACGCGTACGCGAGTGCACAAATAAAAGGGACACTGACAATACAAACCCAAGTGAACAAGTGAACAATCGCCTTCAGCTCATTCAGCACGCCGTCGACAGCAGGACGCCTCCACGAGGACCCACGGTCACCAGCTCTCACCAGTTCCAGAGTCTCCCGACATACCCCACGGAACCCAGGTACCATTAATTCTTCCCTACCTATCGTATGGTGGCATATTGCCTCACCATATTTTCCTTCGAGCGCGGATATCCGGCAACATATTTTCTTTCGCTGCCGGATAAAAGAACCAGTGCTATCCCCCCTTGTAAAAAATAATAATTCCTTTTAATACAGTCCACCCCCCATATAAGCCCTATTTAATTTACAAACTACTTATTATAGATTCAATTTAATTTAAATCCTTACGTCATACAAATCAATCCGAAGCTTCTAGACGAGTGAACCGGCAGTGCGATTTGCCAAGCCAAACTAACCCGTCTAGCCACATTTCACGAAGTACGCTATCATTGTTCGTTTGACACTCGCGCGCCACAGAATAGACAATAATACTGCAGAGTTGTTTGGTTTGAAATTCCAAACTCGTTAACGATAACGTTAATGAGGCGTTTGTTTTTATGATTGTTAACTATTGTTTGCAAGAAAGTCGTAAATAACATAACTAAAGGCCAGGTACTTAGTTGATTTTAATTATAAAATTATACTAAGTACTGTTAAAAGATTTACTTGTGTTCGTGATTATCATGAAATAATTAATGTAAGTTAATTGTTTACATTTAAGAGACCAGCACAAAACGTCTTAGGGTCCCGTACAGAATTTACGTAAATAACATAACGATATTTACGGAATATAATTAATTAAGTAATTAAACCATCAGCTCATATAAGGTTTATTTAGGCGTTATTTTAACCGACTTCCGAAAAAGGAGGTGCGGAATTTCACCGAGGATTAAATAATTTAATAATTTTAATTACTTTTTCTTTTTTTTTTCTCTCCTTGTGTCTGACTTCGACGTCGACGTTACGATGCCTTCCAAATCGCAGGCCGCTCGTTTTAGAGAGGGACAACGCGCTTTAATTGCCCTTTCGGAAATTGCGACGTCGTTACGAGAAGGGAAACAGAAGTATACGAACGCAGATTTCAACGCGAAGGTTGCGGACGTGAGAACCATGCGTGATAAACTCGACGCCGTATACTACGAAATATTAGATACCGACGATTTGTCAGACGCCCAGGAGAAATTGTACATGGAGCAATACGAACGGGCAATAGAAGCCTATGACGCGATTCTGGTTGCACATGTAGATATTAATATATTGCCATCAGCCCAAAGTGACGAGGTACCATCAGCACACAACCCGGGAAACGTCACAGCACCAGCTACGGTAAACTCGGTTTTGCCCCAAATCGAGTTACCCAAATTTACCTCGCGACTCGAGGACTGGCCCTCCTTCATATCGGTATTTAAGAGCTTGACCGATAACATGGCCAACCTTACGGGCGCAGTAAAACTGCACTATTTACTTTCCTGTCTGGCGGGGGAATCGCGGTCGCTCATTGCACATTTAACGATCACGAACGAAAATTACGTAGTAGCCTTAGATATCCTGACGCGAAGGTACGAAAATCGGCGGTTACTCATAGATCGTTTCGTGGACGTAATTTTCGATTTGCCCACCATATCGTCGCGTTCGGAAATCAGGAGGCAGTTCCTAACTCCGCTCATATCCGCACAATCCGCGCTTGCCAATTTAAACTTATCTACTACTGGAGATAGTGGATATATTTTAGTGTCGATCGTAGTACGAAAACTCAAGGGGGAACTTAGGTCCTTCTTTGAGCGTCAACACGGGTCATCTGACCGACTCCCGACCCTAGCCGACCTCGTCACCTTCCTCGAGCATCACGCACGCTGCAACGAGGTCAGCGTATCGACCGCCATAGCTCCGCCCACGCCCGGACCAAACGCAAACCGAGCGTCACCGTCCGGGGCACAACGCGAGCGCAAGTATCACCACGACTACGCGCAGGCTCGACGGGTACATACTGCGAACACATCCCCGACACACTCCGAGGATTCGAACCCGCGACCTCAGCGTTATGCACAGGCGTTAACCGCACGACCCGCGCGCTTCTCGCCCCCACCTCGGCAGGGATCGAACCCGCAACCGCCGCGCTATACACAGGCATTGACACCATCACCCGCGCGCTTCTCGCCCCCACCTCAGCAGACATTTTCTAGAGGTAATCATTACTGCCCGTGGTGTAATGCCCGGGGCCACAAGCTACGGGTGTGCCCACAGTATAACAAACAACCAGTGCAGGGTCGCTGGGATTTTATCTACGCGCGCAACCGCTGCGCCAAATGTCTAGGCCCGCATTATGACGATGAGTGCACGTCAACGGGCCTATGCAAAACATGCGGCAGTGCAAACCACCACACGACCCTGCACAGGTTGGGGTGTACCTCACCTACGCACAATTCCGCGCATTTACTACCCGCACAACAACGCGAGATACCACGCCGCCGTCACTCACCTGATACGGACCGGATGGTGTCCTTCAGACGTACTCCAGCGCGCACTACCTCGCGTTCGCCTCCGCCCCCTAGGCAGTGACTAGGGCGGCACCATCAGCACATATCAGCCCAGCTAACGGTTAATCATCAGCACACACATCAGTCCGAAGCTAATCAGCACACATCCCAGCGCGAAGATAATCAGCACACATCTCAGCGCAACGTTAATCAGCACACATCGCAGCGCGCAGATTATCAGCCCACAACTACACACACAACACGACGACAAAATGTCGTCGCAAACACCTTGAGTCATACTACTGACATCTCAACGCCAAACAGTATGCATAATAGACCTGTCCTACTACCTACAGTCTCACTCGAGATAGCAGACTACAAGGGCAATTTTCACCAAGCACGAGCGTTATTAGACTGTGGCTCTATGATAACACTAATAGACGAAAACATAGTAAAGCGACTTTGTTTACCTACTCAGCGCACCCAATTAAAAATAAAAGGTATAGGTGATCAGCACTCAGAAAATTCTTCGTCATATGTCGACATTACTTTTCGACCTGTACATACGGACAGGCCCGTAATAAGGACAAAGGCATATGTGCTCAAAAACGTAACGGGAGTTTTACCGCACACTAAACTGCCTGGTTTGGATGAAAGCACCAATTACGTTCCACTAGCAGATTTTTCTTTTAATATACCTGCACCGATTGACCTCTTATTAGGGTCAGACATATTAGGTAGCATCTTAGACGGTACTAAAATTTCTCTAGGGCCCGGCAGACCCATAGCCTTCGGCACGATATTTAACTTCACGTTATTAGGCCCAGTATCACAAGATACGGGCACTCAGCCTCAAGTCAACTCAGCTCAAATTGACCATACTGACTTGGCACTACAGTCCAGCCAAGACATCCAGTCAGCTCTAGAGAGATTCTGGGAAGTAGAAGAAGTCAGTAATACCATTCCCGATGGTACATCAGCGCACGAAGAGTGCGAAAAAATATACCAGTCCACCACCACGAGGGACCAGTCTGGTAAATATATAGTCGCGCTACCATTTGTTACGGATGCCCCCGAACTAGGGGCTACGCACGCTATAGCACTTCGGCGGTTTCTCAACCTCGAAAAGAAACTCCAACGAAACCCCGAACTCCGCTCAAAATATGTAGCGTTTATGCAGGAGTACCTAGATAAAGGTCACATGAACCCCTGCCATCCAAACACGTTCCGCGATCAGCCCCACTGCTACATACCGCACCATGGCATTTTCAAGGCCAATTCAGACAAGCTACGTACAGTCTTTGACGCTAGTTGTAAAAGCGCAAATGGCACTAGTCTCAACGACACCTTACATACGGGACCGGCCCTGCAGCGAGATATCACGGATATCATTTTAAACTTCCGAACACACAAGGTCGTTTTCAGCACAGACATACAACAGATGTTCAGAAACATTATGATTCAGCCCGACCACAGACGGTTTCAGCTCATTCTCTGGCGTTCATCGCCAGATCAGCCCTTATTAACATATGCATTGTCCACCGTGACTTACGGATTACGCTCCAGCCCATTCTTAGCGAACCGCACCATCCAGCAGTTGATCGCGGATGAAGGGCAACGCTATCCCAGAGCCGCTCAGGTGCTCTCTAGGTCAATATTTGTTGACGACGTGCTCACCGGACATGATACTGTCGGTGAAGCCATTAACTTACAAACCGAGTTGATTAGCCTACTCGCACTGGGGGGTTTCCAACTGCGTAAGTGGACATCCAACTCACGCCAGCTCTTAGAAAGGTTCCCAGATGACCAGTGCGAGATGTCGAAAGATTTTGACGTTAGCCCAGACGATAACTCCATCAAAGTCCTTGGCATACAATGGATACCACAAACTGACGAATTTACCTACAGTGTCTCAGTACCTACGGTAGATGGATTCACCAAGAGGTCAATACTCAGCAACATAGCGCGTCTGTACGACCCATGCGGTTGGATCAGCCCCGTCATCTTCCGCGCTAAAACCTTGATTCAAAGGTTGTGGACCTTAAAACTCGGTTGGGACGAACGAGTACCCAGTGATGTCGCTCTTGAGTGTCAGAATATCTATCGTGACCTACCACGCCTCTCAGCGCTCAGGTTTCCAAGAAACGTCTGCTCAAACAAGGCATCCACACACACCCTTCAGGGATATGCGGATGCTTCAGAACTCGGCTACGCCGCGGTTATTTACCTCCACGAAACTACACCTGATGGACAGGTACATGTGCACTTGCTCATGTCCAAATCAAAGGTAGCTCCTATTAAAAACCGCCAAACCATTCCTAAACTGGAGCTCTCAGCCGCCCACTTGTTGGCTAAGCTCATGGCCCATGTCTCGGCCCAGTTATCAGCTCACATCACCGTTCGTCAGCACATATGTTGGTCAGACAGTACCATAGTACTGGCCTGGCTGAACACGCCTGTACAATCGCTTCAGACATTTGAAGCCAACAGAGTCTCCTCAATCAAGGCAAATACATGCAATCTCACGTGGAGACATGTACCCTCCGCCCTAAATCCTGCTGACTGTGCCAGCAGGGGCATGTCAGCTCAAGATCTCTTGAAGCATGACATGTGGTGGTCACCGTCCTGGCTCAAGGACCCGCCACAAACATGGCCAGCCCTACCGCCCGCGTTGGGCCATCACGCCCTACCAGGCCTCAAACCAAAGAAGGCCGTCGCCCACATAGCGGTACCTGACCTCGACGAGACTCTGCTCACACGATTCAGCTCACTAGATAAACTGATAGGTGTAACGGCGTGTATAAAACGATTCATACACAATTGCAGACAGAGCCGCTCTGCGCGCGTCGCTGGGCCCATTACGGTTAGCGAACGAAAGGAAGCCCTTTTACATTGGGTGCGCTCAGTACAACACAATTGCTTTGCTGAAGACATACATCGCTTAAAACACAACAAAGAATGTACGATACGTGTACAACGCCTGTCACCATTCTTAGAGAACGACTTACTGAAAGTGAGTGGTCGACTCACCCAGTCTGCTCTGCGTTACGACGCTCAGCACCCACTGATATTACCCAGCTCGAGTCCACTAGTTGATCTCATTATAGACTACTATCATAAAATTTACTGTCATCCAGGGGCGGACACTCTGCACTCACTCTTACGCCAGCAATTCTGGATATTATCAGCCCGCCGCGTTATTCGCCATCGAGTATACAAATGCATACATTGTTTTCGTTTCCGCGCTAAAACTAAGGCCCCGTACATGGCCGACCTACCCGCCGACCGCGTAAACGTTCAGCCCGTATTTAGCAAAGTCACGACGGACTTTGCTGGACCATTTTTGATAAAATCCAGTACACTTAGAAACGCCAAGCTATTAAAGGGCTACTTCTGTGTTATAACATGTCTAGCCACGAAGGCGGTCCATCTCGAACCGGTATCTGAGTTATCCACGGAAGCGTTCCTTGCGGCATTACAGCGTTTTGTTTCTAGGCGCGGTGTACCGACGTTAATTAGGTCTGATTGCGGTACAAATTATGTAGGCGCTAGGAATGAACTTAGGGAAATACAGGCCTTTCTTGCAACCAATAATGACAGTATCGCACATACGCTTTCTAAACAGCACATAACATGGTGGCTAAATCCACCAAAGGCACCCTGGTTCGGTGCACTTCATGAAACAGCGGTAAAGTCAGCTAAACAATTACTGTACCGTGTGGTCGGCGAACAACGCCTCACATTTGAAGAGTTTTCAACTCTATTAGCACGCATTGAAGCCGTGCTCAATTCACGCCCTCTCAGCCCACTCTCTTCTGACCCTGCGGATCTTGATGCTCTCACCGCAGGTCATTTCCTTATTGGCCGTCCGCTCACAGCCTTACCTGAATATTCGGTAGAAGGTCGAGCCATTTCTGCACTAAAAAGGTTCAAGCTCGTCCAATCCTTATCCCAACACTTTTGGCGATCCTGGTCCAAGTCCTACCTGCACACCCTCCAAACCCGCTCCAAATGGACTTCCCGATCCAGCCCACCTCAAGTCGGGGAACTGGTACTGATAGTGGACGACCAGGTGCCGCCTCTACACTGGCGCATGGGCCGCATCACCAAGACGCTCCCGGGGAGGGATGGCGTCACCCGAGTGGTGGAACTCAAGACGACTTTGGGCATACTGACGCGACCTGTCCTCAAGATCGCCCGCCTGCCTATCGATTGAGCACCACACCACACCTTTGCCGCGTGGGGAATATGTTCACGCGAAAGCGTGACGTCACCTCACCCACAGTGCGTCCCCCGCTACCCGCCGGTAAGGGGAAACGTCAAACGCGGCGGCTCTCGCACGTCACCACTGAGCGACACGCCTTCTGCTCGCGCGCACGCAACACTAAGTGAAATCCGCTCTGCACCGCCGCCATTTTGCCACGAGTCGGAAACGCCCCCAATAATTTTACCGACGACACATACGCGTACGCGAGTGCACAAATAAAAGGGACACTGACAATACAAACCCAAGTGAACAAGTGAACAATCGCCTTCAGCTCATTCAGCACGCCGTCGACAGCAGGACGCTTCCACGAGGACCCACGGTCACCAGCTCTCACCAGTTCCAGAGTCTCCCGACATACCCCACGGAACCCAGGTACCATTAATTCTTCCCTACCTATCGTATGGTGGCATATTGCCTCACCAGGTGGTATCGTGAGTTTGTTGACACATTTGACAGTTAATCTTCACAAATTGATATCACGCGCTAGTTGTCTTTGGTATGCATTAATTAAGAAAAATATCACTAAACTGTGCGAGTGAAATCTTGGTAAAGTATGTAAGGCATGGAATGTTTTTCTTTGTTTTTATTGCATGGTGTGGTGCGGGTGATGGAAGTCCAGAATTTTATCGTTGTACGTCGACAGATATTAACACATTCATTTGTTTTTCAGCTGTCCCGAGCAGGTATCCTGAGCTGCTGCGCTGGGCTGCTGCGCTGAGCAACTGCCCGTGCTTCTGCGTTGAACGGCCGCCTAAGCCGCTGTCCCGAGCAGTTGTCTGCTGGAAGTCAAGTACGGAGTAATCGACACCAAAGATTACCTTGTGTGGTGTCATGCAAAGGTGGTATCGTGAGTTTGTTGAGACATTTGACAGTTAATCTTCACAAATTGATATCACGCGCTAGTTGTCTTTGGTATGCTTTAATTAAGAAAAATATCACTAAACTGTGCGAGTGAGATCTTGGTAAAGTATGTAAGGCATGGAATGTTTTTCTTTGTTTTCATTGCATAGTGTGGTGCGGGTGATGGAAGTCTAGAATTTTATCGTAGTGCGTCGACAGATATTAACAAATTCATTTGTTTTTCAGCTGTCCCGAGCAGGTATCCTGAGCTGCTGCGCTGGGCTGCTGCGCTGAGCAACTGCCCGTGCTTCTGCGCTGAGCGGCCGCCCAAGCCGCTGTCCCAAGCAGTTGTCTGCTGGAAGTCAAGTCCGGAGTAATCGACACCAAAGATTACCTTATGTGGTGTCATGCATAGGTGGTATCATAGTATCGTGAGTTTGTTGAGACATTCGACAGTTAATCTACTTAAATTGATATCACGCGCTAGTTGTCTTTGGTATGCATTTATTAAGAAAAATATCACTAAACTGTGCGAGTGAAATCTTGGTAAAGTATGTAAGGCATGGAATGTTTTTCTTTGTTTTTATTGCATGGTGTGGTGCGGGTGATGCAAGTCCAGAATTTTATCGTAGTACGTCGACAGATATTAACACATTCATTTGTTTTTCAGCTGTCCCGAGCAGGTATCCTGAGCGGCTGTCAAACAGCTACGCTGTACTGCTGCGCTGGGCTGCTACGCTGAGCAACTGCCCGTGCTTCTGCGCTGAGCGGCCGCCTTAGCCGCTGTCCCAAGCAGTTGTCTGCTGGAAGTCAAGTTCGGAGTAATCGACACCAAAGATTACCTTATGTGGTGTCATGCATAGGTGGTATCATAGTATCGTGAGTTTTTTGAGACATTCGACAGTTAATCTACTTAAATTGATATCACGCGCTAGTTGTCTTTGGTATGCATTAATTAAGAAAAATATCACTAAACTGTGCGAGTGAAATCTTGGTAAAGTATGTAAGGCATGGAATGTTTTTCTTTGTTTTCATTGCATAGTGTGGTGCGGGTGATGGAAGTCCAGAATTTTATCGTAGTACGTCGACAGATATTAACACATTCATTTGTTTTTCAGCTGTCCCGAGCACGTAACCTGAGCTGCTGCGCTGGGCTGCTGCGCTGAGCAACTGCCCGTGCTTCTGCGCTGAGCGGCCGCCCAAGCCGCTGTCCCAAGCAGTTGTCTGCTGGAAGTCAAGTCCGGAGTAATCGACACCAAAGATTACCTTATGTGGTGTCATGCAAAGGTGGTATCGTGAGTTTGTTGACACATTTGACAGTTAATCTTCACAAATTGATATCACGCGCTAGTTGTCTTTGGTATGCATTAATTAAGAAAAATATCACTAAACTGTGCGAGTGAGATCTTGGTAAAGTATGTAAGGCATGGAATGTTTTTCTTTGTTTTTATTGCATGGTGTGGTGCGGGTGATGGAAGTCCAGAATTTTATCGTTGTACGTCGACAGATATTAACACATTCATTTGTTTTTCAGCTGTCCCGAGCAGGTATCCTGAGCTGCTGCGCTGGGCTGCTGCGCTGAGCAACTGCCCGTGCTTCTGCGTTGAACGGCCGCCCAAGCCGCTGTCCCGAGCAGTTGTCTGCTGGAAGTCAAGTACGGAGTAATCGACACCAAAGATTACCTTGTGTGGTGTCATGCAAAGGTGGTATCGTGAGTTTGTTGACACATTTGACAGTTAATCTTCACAAATTGATATCACGCACTAGTTGTCTTTGGTATGCATTAATTAAGAAAAATATCACTAAACTGTGCGAGTGATCTTGGTAAAGTATGTAAGGCATGGAATGTTTTTCTTTGTTTTCATTGCATAGTGTGGTGCGGGTGATGGAAGTCCAGAATTTTATCGTAGTACGTCGACAGATATTAACACATTCATTTGTTTTTCAGCTGTCCCGAGCACGTATCCTGAGCTGCTGCGCTGGGTTGCTGCGCTGAGCAACTGCCCGTGCTTCTGCGCTGAGCGGCCGCCCAAGCCGCTGTCCCAAGCAGTTGTCTGCTGGAAGTCAAGTCCGGAGTAATCGACACCAAAGATTACCTTATGTGGTGTCATGCATAGGTGGTATCATAGTATCGTGAGTTTGTTGAGACATTCGACAGTTAATCTACTTAAATTGATATCACGCGCTAGTTGTCTTTGGTATGCATTAATTAAGAAAAATATCACTAAACTGTGCGAGTGAGATCTTGGTAAAGTATGTAAGGCATGGAATGTTTTTCTTTGTTTTTATTGCATGGTGTGGTGCGGGTGATGGAAGTCCAGAATTTTATCGTTGTACGTCGACAGATATTAACACATTCATTTGTTTTTCAGCTGTCCCGAGCAGGTATCCTGAGCTGCTGCGCTGGGCTGCTGCGCTGAACAACTGCCCGTGCTTCTGTGCTGAGCGGCCGCCCAAGCCGCTGTCCCGAGCAGTTGTCTGCTGGAAGTCAAGTCTGGAGTAATCGACACCAAAGATTACCTTGTGTGGTGTCATGCTAAGGTGGTATCGTGAGTTTATTGAGACATTTGACAGTTAATCTTCACAAATTGATATCACGCGCTAGTTGTCTTTGGTATGCATTAATTAAGAAAAATATCACTAAACTGTGCGAGTGATCTTGGTAAAGTATGTAAGGCATGGAATGTTTTTCTTTGTTTTCATTGCATAGTGTGGTGCAGGTGATGAAAGTCCAGAATTTTATCGTAGTACGTCGACAGATATTAACACATTCATTTGTTTTTCAGCTGTCCCGAACACGTATCCTGAGCTGCTGCGCTGGGCTGCTGCGCTGAGCAACTGCCCGTGCTTCTGCGCTGAGCGGCCGCCCAAGCCGCTGTCCCAAGCAGTTGTCTGCTGGAAGTCAAGTCCGGAGTAATCGACACCAAAGATTACCTTATGTGGTGTCATGCATAGGTGGTATCATAGTATCGTGAGTTTGTTGAGACATTCGACAGTTAATCTACTTAAATTGATATCACGCGCTAGTTGTCTTTGGTATGCATTAATTAAGAAAAATATCACTAAACTGTGCGAGTGAAATCTTGGTAAAGTATGTAAGGCATGGAATGTTTTTCTTTGTTTTTATTGCATGGTGTGGTGCGGGTGATGCAAGTCCAGAATTTTATCGTAGTACGTCGACAGATATTAACACATTCATTTGTTTTTCAGCTGTCCCGAGCAGGTATCCTGAGCGGCTGTCAAACAGCTACGCTGTACTGCTGCACTGGGCTGCTACGCTGAGCAACTGCCCGTGCTTCTGCGCTGAGCGGCCGCCCAAGCTGCTGTCCCAAGCAGTTGTCTGCTGGAAGTCAAGTCCGGAGTAGTCGACACCAAAGATTACCTTATGTGGTTTCATGCATAGGTGGTATCATAGTATCGTGAGTTTGTTGAGACATTTGACAGTTAATCTTCACAAATTGATATCACGCGCTAGTTGTCTTTGGTATGCATTAATTAAGAAAAATATCACTAAACTGTGCGAGTGAAATCTTGGTAAAGTATGTAAGGCATGGAATGTTTTTCTTTGTTTTTATTGCATGGTGTGGTGCGGGTGATGCAAGTCCAGAATTTTATCGTAGTACGTCGACAGATATTAACACATTCATTTGTTTTTCAGCTGTCCCGAGCAGGTATCCTGAGCGGCTGTCAAACAGCTACGCTGTACTGCTGCGCTGGGCTGCTACGCTGAGCAACTGCCCGTGCTTCTGCGCTGAGCGGCCGCCCAAGCCGCTGTCCCAAGCAGTTGTCTGCTGGAAGTCAAGTCCGGAGTAATCGACACCAAAGATTACCTTATGTGGTGTCATGCATAGGTGGTATCATAGTATCGTGAGTTTGTTGAGACATTCGACAGTTAATCTACTTAAATTGATATCACGCGCTAGTTGTCTTTGGTATGCATTAATTAAGAAAAATATCACTAAACTGTGCGAGTGAAATCTTGGTAAAGTATGTAAGGCATGGAATGTTTTTCTTTGTTTTTATTGCATGGTGTGGTGCGGGTGATGCAAGTCCAGAATTTTATCGTAGTACGTCGACAGATATTAACACATTCATTTGTTTTTCAGCTGTCCCGAGCAGGTATCCTGAGCGGCTGTCAAACAGCTACGCTGTACTGCTGCACTGGGCTGCTACGCTGAGCAACTGCCCGTGCTTCTGCGCTGAGCGGCCGCCCAAGCTGCTGTCCCAAGCAGTTGTCTGCTGGAAGTCAAGTCCGGAGTAGTCGACACCAAAGATTACCTTATGTGGTTTCATGCATAGGTGGTATCATAGTATCGTGAGTTTGTTGAGACATTTGACAGTTAATCTTCACAAATTGATATCACGCGCTAGTTGTCTTTGGTATGCATTAATTAAGAAAAATATCACTAAACTGTGCGAGTGAAATCTTGGTAAAGTATGTAAGGCATGGAATGTTTTTCTTTGTTTTTATTGCATGGTGTGGTGCGGGTGATGCAAGTCCAGAATTTTATCGTAGTACGTCGACAGATATTAACACATTCATTTGTTTTTCAGCTGTCCCGAGCAGGTATCCTGAGCGGCTGTCAAACAGCTACGCTGTACTGCTGCGCTGGGCTGCTACGCTGAGCAACTGCCCGTGCTTCTGCGCTGAGCAGCCGCCCAAGCCGCTGTCCCAAGCAGTTGTCTGCTGGAAGTCAAGTCCGGAGTAATCGACACCAAAGATTACCTTATGTGGTGTCATGCATAGGTGGTATCATAGTATCGTGAGTTTGTTGAGACATTCGACAGTTAATCTACTTAAATTGATATCACGCGCTAGTTGTCTTTGGTATGCATTAATTAAGAAAAATATCACTAAACTGTGCGAGTGAGATCTTGGTAAAGTATGTAAGGCATGGAATGTTTTTCTTTGTTTTTATTGCATGGTGTGGTGCGGGTGATGGAAGTCCAGAATTTTATCGTTGTACGTCGACAGATATTAACACATTCATTTGTTTTTCAGCTGTCCCGAGCAGGTATCCTGAGCTGCTGCGCTGGGCTGCTGCGCTGAGCAACTGCCCGTGCTTCTGTGCTGAGCGGCCGCCCAAGCCGCTGTCCCGAGCAGTTGTCTGCTGGAAGTCAAGTCTGGAGTAATAGACACCAAAGATTACCTTGTGTGGTGTCATGCTAAGGTGGTATCGTGAGTTTATTGAGACATTTGACAGTTAATCTTCACAAATTGATATCACGCACTAGTTGTCTTTGGTATGCATTAATTAAGAAAAATATCACTAAACTGTGCGAGTGATCTTGGTAAAGTATGTAAGGCATGGAATGTTTTTCTTTGTTTTCATTGCATAGTGTGGTGCGGGTGATGGAAGTCTAGAATTTTATCGTAGTGCGTCGACAGATATTAACACATTCATTTGTTTTTCAGCTGTCCCGAGCAGGTATCCTGAGCTGCTGCGCTGGGCTGCTGCGCTGAGCAACTGCCCGTGCTTCTGCGCTGAGCGGCCGCCCAAGCCGCTGTCCCAAGCAGTTGTCTGCTGGAAGTCAAGTTCGGAGTAATCGACACCAAAGATTACCTTATGTGGTGTCATGCATAGGTGGTATCATAGTATCGTGAGTTTGTTGAGACATTCGACAGTTAATCTACTTAAATTGATATCACGCGCTAGTTGTCTTTGGTATGCATTAATTAAGAAAAATATCACTAAACTGTGCGAGTGAGATCTTGGTAAAGTATGTAAGGCATGGAATGGTTTTCTTTGTTTTTATTGCATGGTGTGGTGCGGGTGATGGAAGTCCAGAATTTTATCGTTGTACGTCGACAGATATTAACACATTCATTTGTTTTTCAGCTGTCCCGAGCACGTATCCTGAGCTGCTGCGCTGGGCTGCTGCGCTAAACAACTGCCCGTGCTTCTGCGCTGAGCGGCCGCCCAAGCCGCTGTCCCAAGCAGTTGTCTGCTGGAAGTCAAGTCCGAAGTAATCGACACCAAAGATTACCTTATGTGGTGTCATGCAAAGGTGGTATCGTGAGTTTGTTGACACATTTGACAGTTAATCTTCACAAATTGATATCACGCGCTAGTTGTCTTTGGTATGCATTAATTAAGAAAAATATCACTAAACTGTGCGAGTGAGATCTTGGTAAAGTATGTAAGGCATGGAATGTTTTTCTTTGTTTTTATTGCATGGTGTGGTGCGGGTGATGGAAGTCCAGAATTTTATCGTAGTACGTCGACAGATATTAACACATTCATTTGTTTTTCAGCTGTCCCGAGCAGGTATCCTGAGCGGCTGTCAAACAGCTACGCTGTACTGCTGCGCTGGGCTGCTACGCTGAGCAACTGCCCGTGCTTCTGCGCTGAGCGGCCGCCCAAGCCGCTGTCCCAAGCAGTTGTCTGCTGGAAGTCAAGTTCGGAGTAATCGACACCAAAGATTACCTTATGTGGTGTCATGCATAGGTGGTATCATAGTATCGTGAGTTTGTTGAGACATTCGACAGTTAATCTACTTAAATTGATATCACGCGCTAGTTGTCTTTGGTATGCATTAATTAAGAAAAATATCACTAAACTGTGCGAGTGAGATCTTGGTAAAGTATGTAAGGCATGGAATGTTTTTCTTTGTTTTTATTGCATGGTGTGGTGCGGGTGATGGAAGTCCAGAATTTTATCGTAGTACGTCGACGGATATTAACACATTCATTTGTTTTTCAGCTGTCCCGAGCACGTATCCTGAGCTGCTGCGCTGGGCTGCTGCGCTGAGCAACTGCCCGTGCTTCTGCGCTGAGTGGCCGCCCAAGCCGCTGTCCCAAGCAGTTGTCTGCTGGAAGTCAAGTCCGGAGTAATCGACACCAAAGATTACCTTATGTGGTGTCATGCAAAGGTGGTATCGTGAGTTTGTTGACACATTTGACAGTTAATCTTCACAAATTGATATCACGCGCTAGTTGTCTTTGGTATGCATTAATTAAGAAAAATATCACTAAACTGTGCGAGTGAGATCTTGGTAAAGTATGTAAGGCATGGAATGTTTTTCTTTGTTTTTATTGCATGGTGTGGTGCGGGTGATGGAAGTCCAGAATTTTATCGTTGTACGTCGACAGATATTAACACATTCATTTGTTTTTCAGCTGTCCCGAGCAGGTATCCTGAGCTGCTGCGCTGGGCTGCTGCGCTGAGCAACTGCCCGTGCTTCTGCGTTGAACGGCCGCCTAAGCCGCTGTCCCGAGCAGTTGTCTGCTGGAAGTCAAGTACGGAGTAATCGACACCAAAGATTACCTTGTGTGGTGTCATGCAAAGGTGGTATCGTGAGTTTGTTGACACATTTGACAGTTAATCTTCACTAATTGATATCACGCGCTAGTTGTCTTTGGTATGCATTAATTAAGTAAAATATTACTAAACTGTGCGAGTGAAATCTTGGTAAAGTATGTAAGGCATGGAATGTTTTTCTTTGTTTTTATTGCATGGTGTGGTGCGGGTGATGGAAGTCCAGAATTTAATCGTTGTACGTCGACAGATATTAACACATTCATTTGTTTTTCAGCTGTCCCGAGCAGGTATCCTGAGCTGCTGCGCTGGGCTGCTGCGCTGAGCCACTGCCCGTGCTTCTGTGCTGAGCGGCCGCCCAAGCCGCTGTCCCGAGCAGTTGTCTGCTGGAAGTCAAGTCTGGAGTAATCGACACCAAAGATTACCTTGTGTGGTGTCATGCTAAGGTGGTATCGTGAGTTTGTTGACATATTTGACAGTTAATCTTCACAAATTGATATCACGCGCTAGTTGTCTTTGGTATGCATTAATTAAGAAAAATATCACTAAACTGTGCGAGTGAGATCTTGGTAAAGTATGTAAGGCATGGAATGTTTTTCTTTGTTTTTATTGCATGGTGTGGTGCGGGTGATGGAAGTCCAGAATTTTATCGTAGTACGTCGACAGATATTAACACATTCATTTGTTTTTCAGCTGTCCCGAGCAGGTATCCTGAGCTGCTGCGCTGAGCAACTGCCCGTGCTTCTGCGCTGAGCGGCCGCCTAAGCCGCTGTCCCGAGCAGTTGTCTGCTGGAAGTCAAGTACGGAGTAATCGACACCAAAGATTACCTTGTGTGGTGTCATGCAAAGGTGGTATCGTGAGTTTGTTGACACATTTGACAGTTAATCTTCACTAATTGATATCACGCGCTAGTTGTCTTTGGTATGCATTAATTAAGTAAAATATTACTAAACTGTGCGAGTGAAATCTTGGTAAAGTATGTAAGGCATGGAATGTTTTTCTTTGTTGTCATTGCATAGTGTGGTGCGGGTGATGGAAGTCCAGAATTTTATCGTAGTACGTCGACAGATATAAACACATTCATTTGTTTTTTAGCTGTCTTGAGCAGGTATCCTGAGCGGCTGTCAAACAGCTACGCTGTACTGCTGCGCTGGGCTGCTACGCTGAGCAACTGCCCGTGCTTCTGCGCTAAGCGGCCGCCTAAGCCGCTGTCCCGAGCAGTTGTCTGCTCGAAGTCAAGTACGGAGTAATCGACACCAAAGATTACCTTGTGTGGTTTCATGCAAAGGTGGTATCGTGAGTTTGTCGAGACATTCGACGGTTAATCTTCACAAATTGATATCACGCGCTAGTTGTCTTTGGTATGCATTAATTAAGAAAAATATCACTAAACTGTGCGAGTGAGATCTTGGTAAAGTATGTAAGGCATGGAATGTTTTTCTTTGTTTTCATTGCATAGTGTGGTGCAGGTGATGAAAGTCCAGAATTTTATCGTAGTACGTCGACAGATATTAACACATTCATTTGTTTTTCAGCTGTCCCGAGCAGGTATCCTGAGCTGCTGCGCTGGGTTACTGCGCTGAGCAACTGCCCGTGCTTCTGCGCTGAGCGGCCGCCCAAGCCGCTGTCCCAAGCAGTTGTCTGCTGGAAGTCAAGTCCGGAGTAATCGACACCAAAGAATACCTTATGTGGTGTCATGCATAGGTGGTATCATAGTATCGTGAGTTTGTTGAGACATTCGACAGTTAATCTACTTAAATTGATATCACGCGCTAGTTGTCTTTGGTATGCATTAATTAAGAAAAATATCACTAAACTGTGCGAGTGAGATCTTGGTAAAGTATGTAAGGCATGGAATGTTTTTCTTTGTTTTTATTGCATGGTGTGGTGCGGGTGATGGAAGTCCAGAATTTTATCGTTGTACGTCGACAGATATTAACACATTCATTTGTTTTTCAGCTGTCCCGAGCAGGTATCCTGAGCTGCTGCGCTGGGCTGCTGCGCTGAGCAACTGCCCGTGCTTCTGTGCTGAGCGGCCGCCCAAGCCGCTGTCCCGAGCAGTTGTCTGCTGGAAGTCAAGTCTGGAGTAATCGACACCAAAGATTATTTTGTGTGGTGTCATGCTAAGGTGGTATCGTGAGTTTATTGAGACATTTGACAGTTAATCTTCACAAATTGATATCACGCGCTAGTTGTCTTTGGTATGCATTTATTAAGAAAAATATCACTAAACTGTGCGAGTGAAATCTTGGTAAAGTATGTAAGGCATGGAATGTTTTTCTTTGTTTTTATTGCATGGTGTGGTGCGGGTGATGCAAGTCCAGAATTTTATCGTAGTACGTCGACAGATATTAACACATTCATTTGTTTTTCAGCTGTCCCGAGCAGGTATCCTGAGCTGCTGCGCTGGGCTGCTGCGCTGAGCAACTACCCGTGCTTCTGTGCTGAGCGGCCGCCCAAGCCGCTGTCCCGAGCAGTTGTCTGCTGGAAGTCAAGTCTGGAGTAATCGACACCAAAGATTATTTTGTGTGGTGTCATGCTAAGGTGGTATCGTGAGTTTATTGAGACATTTGACAGTTAATCTTCACAAATTGATATCACGCGCTAGTTGTCTTTGGTATGCATTAATTAAGAAAAATATCACTAAACTGTGCGAGTGATCTTGGTAAAGTATGTAAAGCATGGAATGTTTTTCTTTGTTTTCATTGCATAGTGTGGTGCGGGTGATGGAAATCCAGAATTTTATCGTAGTACGTCGACAGATATTAACACATACATTTGTTTTTCAGCTGTCCCGAGCACGTATCCTGAGCTGCTGCGCTGGGCTGCTGCGCTGAGCAACTGCCCGTGCTTCTGCGCTGAGCGGCCGCCCAAGCCGCTGTCCCAAGCAGTTGTCTGCTGGAAGTCAAGTCTGGAGTAATCGACACCAAAGATTACCTTAAGTGGTGTCATGCTAAGGTGGTATCGTGAGTTTATTGAGACATTCGACAGTTAATCTTCACAAATTGATATCACGCGCTAGTTGTCTTTGGTATGCATTAATTAAGAAAAATATCACTAAACTGTGCGAGTGATCTTGGTAAAGTATGTAAAGCATGGAATGTTTTTCTTTGTTTTCATTGCATAGTGTGGTGCGGGTGATGGAAGTCCAGAATTTTATCGTAGTACGTCGACAGAAATTAACACATTCATTTGTTTTTCAGCTGTCCCGAGCAGGTATCCTGAGCTGCTGCGCTGGGCTGCTGCGCTGAGCAACTGCCCGTGCTTCTGCGCTGAGCGGCCGCCCAAGCCGCTGTCCCAAGCAGTTGTCGGCTGGAAGTCAAGTCCGGAGTAATCGACACCAAAGATTACCTTATGTGGTGTCATGCATAGGTGGTATCATAGTATCGTGAGTTTGTTGAGACATTCGACAGTTAATCTACTTAAATTGATATCACGCGCTAGTTGTCTTTGGTATGCATTAATTAAGAAAAATATCACTAAACTGTGCGAGTGAAATCTTGGTAAAGTATGTAAGGCATGGAATGTTTTTCTTTGTTTTTATTGCATGGTGTGGTGCGGGTGATGCAAGTCCAGAATTTTATCGTAGTACGTCGACAGATATTAACACATTCATTTGTTTTTCAGCTGTCCCGAGCAGGTATCCTGAGCTGCTGCGCTGGGCTGCTGCGCTGAGCAACTGCCCGTGCTTCTGTGCTGAGCGGCCGCCCAAGCCGCTGTCCCGAGCAGTTGTCTGCTGGAAGTCAAGTCTGGAGTAATCGACACCAAAGATTACCTTGTGTGGTGTCATGCTAAGGTGGTATCGTGAGTTTATTGAGACATTTGACAGTTAATCTTCACAAATTGATATCACGCACTAGTTGTCTTTGGTATGCATTAATTAAGAAAAATATCACTAAACTGTGCGAGTGAGATCTTGGTAAAGTATGTAAGGCATGGAATGTTTTTCTTTGTTTTTATTGCATGGTGTGGTGCGGGTGATGGAAGTCCAGAATTTTATCGTTGTACGTAGACAGATATTAACACATTCATTTGTTTTTCAGCTGTCCCGAGCAGGTATCCTGAGCTGCTGCGCTGGGCTGCTGCGCTGAGCAACTGCCCGTGCTTCTGTGCTGAGCGGCCGCCCAAGCCGCTGTCCCGAGCAGTTGTCTGCTGGAAGTCAAGTCTGGAGTAATCGACACCAAAGATTACCTTGTGTGGTGTCATGCTAAGGTGGTATCGTGAGTTTATTGAGACATTTGACAGTTAATCTTCACAAATTGATATCACGCACTAGTTGTCTTTTGTATGCATTAATTAAGAAAAATATCACTAAACTGTGCGAGTGATCTTGGTAAAGTATGTAAGGCATGGAATGTTTTTCTTTGTTTTCATTGCATAGTGTGGTGCGGGTGATGGAAGTCCAGAATTTTATCGTAGTACGTCGACAGATATTAACACATTCATTTGTTTTTCAGCTGTCCCGAGCAGGTATCCTGAGCGGCTGTCAAACAGCTACGCTGTACTGCTGCGCTGGGCTGCTACGCTGAGCAACTGCCCGTGCTTCTGCGCTGAGTGGCCGCCTAAGCCGCTGTCCCGAGCAGTTGTCTGCTCGAAGTCAAGAACGGAGTAATCGACACCAAAGATTACCTTGTGTGGTGTCATGCAAAGGTGGTATCGTGAGTTTGTCGTGACATTCGACAGTTAATCTTCACAAATTGATATCACGCGCTAGTTGTCTTTGGTATGCTTTAATTAAGAAAAATATCACTAAACTGTGCGAGTGAAATCTTGGTAAAGTATGTAAGGCATGGAATGTTTTTCTTTGTTTTTATTGCATGGTGTGGTGCGGGTGATGCAAGTCCAGAATTTTATCGTAGTACGTCGACAGATATTAACACATTCATTTGTTTTTCAGCTGTCCCGAGCAGGTATCCTGAGCGGCTGTCAAACAGCTACGCTGTACTGCTGCGCTGGGCTGCTACGCTGAGCAACTTCCCGTGCTTCTGCGCTGAGCGGCCGCCCAAGCCGCTGTCCCAAGCAGTTGTCTGCTGGAAGTCAAGTCCGGAGTAATCGACACCAAAGATTACCTTATGTGGTGTCATGCATAGGTGGTATCATAGTATCGTGAGTTTGTTGAGACATTCGACAGTTAATCTACTTAAATTGATATCACGCGCTAGTTGTCTTTGGTATGCATTAATTAAGAAAAATATCACTAAACTGTGCGAGTGAGATCTTGGTAAAGTATGTAAGGCATGGAATGTTTTTCTTTGTTTTTATTGCATGGTGTTGTGCGGGTGATGGAAGTCCAGAATTGTATCGTAGTACGTCGACAGATATTAACACATTCATTTGTTTTTCAGCTGTCCCGAGCAGGTATCCTGAGCTGCTGCGCTGGGCTGCTGCGCTGAGCAACTGCCCGTGCTTCTGTGCTGAGCGGCCGCCCAAGCCGCTGTCCCGAGCAGTTGTCTGCTGGAAGTCAAGTCTGGAGTAATCGACACCAAAGATTACCTTGTGTGGTGTCATGCTAAGGTGGTATCGTGAGTTTATTGAGACATTTGACAGTTAATCTTCACAAATTGATATCACGCACTAGTTGTCTTTGGTATGCATTAATTAAGAAAAATATCACTAAACTGTGCGAGTGAGATCTTGGTAAAGTATGTAAGGCATGGAATGTTTTTCTTTGTTTTCATTGCATAGTGTGGTGCGGGTGATGGAAGTCCAGAATTTTATCGTAGTACGTCGACAGATATTAACACATTCATTTGTTTTTCAGCTGTCCCGAGCACGTAACCTGAGCTGCTGCGCTGGGCTGCTGCGCTGAGCAACTGCCCGTGCTTCTGCGCTGAGCGGCCGCCCAAGCCGCTGTCCCAAGCAGTTGTCTGCTGGAAGTCAAGTCCGGAGTAATCGACACCAAAGATTACCTTATGTGGTGTCATGCATAGGTGGTATCATAGTATCGTGAGTTTGTTGAGACATTCGACAGTTAATCTACTTAAATTGATATCACGCGCTAGTTGTCTTTGGTATGCATTAATTAAGTAAAATATTACTAAACTGTGCGAGTGAAATCTTGGTAAAGTATGTAAGGCATGGAATGTTTTTCTTTGTTGTCATTGCATAGTGTGGTGCGGGTGATGGAAGTCCAGAATTTTATCGTAGTACGTCGACAGATATAAACACATTCATTTGTTTTTTAGCTGTCTTGAGCAGGTATCCTGAGCGGCTGTCAAACAGCTACGCTGTACTGCTGCGCTGGGCTGCTACGCTGAGCAACTGCCCGTGCTTCTGCGCTGAGCGGCCGCCTAAGCCGCTGTCCCGAGCAGTTGTCTGCTCGAAGTCAAGTACGGAGTAATCGACACCAAAGATTACCTTGTGTGGTGTCATGCAAAGGTGGTATCGTGAGTTTGTCGAGACATTCGACAGTTAATCTTCACAAATTGATATCACGCGCTAGTTGTCTTTGGTATGCATTAATTAAGAAAAATATCACTAAACTGTGCGAGTGAGATCTTGCTAAAGTATGTAAGGCATGGAATCTTTTTCTTTGTTTTTATTGCATGGTGTGGTGCGGGTGATGGAAGTCCAGAATTTTATCGTTGTACGTCGACAGATATTAACACATTCGTTTGTTTTTCAGCTGTCCCGAGCAGGTATCCTGAGCTGCTGCGCTGGGCTGCTGCGCTGAGCAACTGCCCGTGCTTCTGCGCTGAACGGCCGCCTAAGCCGCTGTCCCGAGCAGTTGTCTGCTGGAAGTCAAGTACGGAGTAATCGACACCAAAGATTACCTTGTGTGGTGTCATGCAAAGGTGGTATCGTGAGTTTGTTGACACATTTGACAGTTAATCTTTACAAATTGATATCACGCGCTAGTTGTCTTTGGTATGCATTAATTAAGAAAAATATCACTAAACTGTGCGAGTGAGATCTTGGTAAAGTATGTAAGGCATGGAATGTTTTTCTTTGTTGTCATTGCATAGTGTGGTGCGGGTGATGGAAGTCCAGAATTTTATCGTAGTACGTCAACAGATATAAACACATTCATTTGTTTTTTAGCTGTCTTGAGCAGGTATCCTGAGCGGCTGTCAAACAGCTACGCTGTACTGCTGCGCTGGGCTGCTACGCTGAGCAACTGCCCGTGCTTCTGCGCTAAGCGGCCGCCTAAGCCGCTGTCCCGAGCAGTTGTCTGCTGGAAGTCAAGTCTGGAGTAATCGACACCAAAGATTACCTTGTGTGGTGTCATGCTAAGGTGGTATCGTGAGTTTATTGAGACATTTGACAGTTAATCTTCACAAATTGATATCACGCACTAGTTGTCTTTGGTATGCATTAATTAAGAAAAATATCACTAAACTGTGCGAGTGAGATCTTGGTAAAGTATGTAAGGCATGGAATGTTTTTCTTTGTTTTCATTGCATAGTGTGGTGCGGGTGATGGAAGTCCAGAATTTTATCGTAGTACGTCGACAGATATTAACACATTCATTTGTTTTTCAGCTGTCCCGAGCAGGTATCCTGAGCTGCTGCGCTGGGCTGCTGCGCTGAGCAACTGCCCGTGCTTCTGCGCTGAGCGGCCGCCCAAGCCGCTGTCCCAAGCAGTTGTCTGCTGGAAGTCAAGTCCGGAGTAATCGACACCAAAGATTACCTTATGTGGTGTCATGCAAAGGTGGTATCGTGAGTTTGTTGACACATTTGACAGTTAATCTTCACAAATTGATATCACGCGCTAGTTGTCTTTGGTATGCATTAATTAAGAAAAATATCACTAAACTGTGCGAGTGAGATCTTGGTAAAGTATGTAAGGCATGGAATGTTTTTCTTTGTTTTTATTGCATGGTGTGGTGCGGGTGATGGAAGTCCAGAATTTTATCGTTGTACGTCGACAGATATTAACACATTCATTTGTTTTTCAGCTGTCCCGAGCAGGTATCCTGAGCTGCTGCGCTGGGCTGCTGGAAGTCAAGTACGGAGTAATCGACACCAAAGATTACCTTGTGTGGTGTCATGCAAAGGTGGTATCGTGAGTTTGTTGACACATTTGACAGTTAATCTTCACAAATTGATATCACGCGCTAGTTGTCTTTGGTATGCATTAATTAAGAAAAATATCACTAAACTGTGCGAGTGAGATCTTGGTAAAGTATGTAAGGCATGGAATGTTTTTCTTTGTTTTTATTGCATGGTGTGGTGCGGGTGATGGAAGTCCAGAATTTTATCGTAGTACGTCGACAGATATTAACACATTCATTTGTTTTTCAGCTGTTCCGAGCAGGTATCCTGAGCTGCTGCGCTGGGCTGCTGCGCTGAGCAACTGCCCGTGCTTCTGCGCTGAGCGGCCGCCTAAGCCGCTGTCCCGAGCAGTTGTCTGCTGGAAGTCAAGTACGGAGTAATCGACACCAAAGATTACCTTGTGTGGTGTCATGCAAAGGTGGTATCGTGAGTTTGTTTACACATTTGACAGTTAATCTTCACTAATTGATATCAAGCGCTAGTTGTCTTTGGTATGCATTAATTAAGTAAAATATTACTAAACTGTGCGAGTGAAATCTTGGTAAAGTATGTAAGGCATGGAATGTTTTTCTTTGTTGTCATTGCATAGTGTGGTGCGGGTGATGGAAGTCCAGAATTTTATCGTAGTACGTCGACAGATATAAACACATTCATTTGTTTTTTAACTGTCTTGAGCAGGTATCCTGAGCGGCTGTCAAACAGCTACGCTGTACTGCTGCGCTGGGCTGCTACGCTGAGCAACTGCCAGTGCTTCTGCGCTGAGCGGCCGCCTAAGCCGCTGTCCCGAGCAGTTGTCTGCTCGAAGTCAAGTACGGAGTAATCGACACCAAAGATTACCTTGTGTGGTGTCATGCAAAGGTGGTATCGTGAGTTTGTCGAGACATTCGACAGTTAATCTTCACAAATTGATATCACGCGCTAGTTGTCTTTGGTATGCATTTATTAAGAAAAATATCACTAAACTGTGCGAGTGAGATCTTGGTAAAGTATGTAAGGCATGGAATGTTTTTCTTTGTTTTTATTGCATGGTGTGGTGCGGGTGATGGAAGTCCAGAATTTTATCGTAGTACGTCGACAGATATTAACACATTCATTTGTTTTTCAGCTGTCCCGAGCAGGTATCCTGAGCTGCTGCGCTGGGCTGCTGCGCTGAGCAACTACCCGTGCTTCTGTGCTGAGCGGCCGCCCAAGCCGCTGTCCCGAGCAGTTGTCTGCTGGAAGTCAAGTACGGAGTAATCGACACCAAAGATTACCTTATGTGGTGTCATGCATAGGTGGTATCATAGTATCGTGAGTTTGTTGAGACATTCGACAGTTAATCTACTTAAATTGATATCACGCGCTAGTTGTCTTTGGTATGCATTTATTAAGAAAAATATCACTAAACTGTGCGAGTGAGATCTTGGTAAAGCATGTAAGGCATGGAATGTTTTTCTTTGTTTTTATTGCATGGTGTGGTGCGGGTGATGGAAGTCCAGAATTTTATCGTTGTACGTCGACAGATATTAACACATTCATTTGTTTTTCAGCTGTCCCGAGCAGGTATCCTGAGCTGCTGCGCTGGGTTACTGCGCTGAGCAACTGCCCGTGCTTTTGCGCTGAGCGGCCGCCCAAGCCGCTGTCCCAAGCAGTTGTCTGCTGGAAGTCAAGTCCGGAGTAATCGACACCAAAGATTACCTTATGTGGTGTCATGCATAGGTGGTATCATAGTATCGTGAGTTTGTTGAGACATTCGACAGTTAATCTACTTAAATTGATATCACGCGCTAGTTGTCTTTGGTATGCATTAATTAAGAAAAATATCACTAAACTGTGCGAGTGAGATCTTGGTAAAGTATGTAAGGCATGGAATGTTTTTCTTTGTTTTTATTGCATGGTGTGGTGCGGGTGATGGAAGTCCAGAATTTTATCGTTGTACGTCGACAGATATTAACACATTCATTTGTTTTTCAGCTGTCCCGAGCAGGTATCCTGAGCTGCTGCGCTGGGCTGCTGCGCTGAGCAACTGCCCGTGCTTCTGTGCTGAGCGGCCGCCCAAGCCGCTGTCCCGAGCAGTTGTCTGCTGGAAGTCAAGTCTGGAGTAATCGACACCAAAGATTATTTTGTGTGGTGTCATGCTAAGGTGGTATCGTGAGTTTATTGAGACATTTGACAGTTAATCTTCACAAATTGATATCACGCGCTAGTTGTCTTTGGTATGCATTTATTAAGAAAAATATCACTAAACTGTGCGAGTGAAATCTTGGTAAAGTATGTAAGGCATGGAATGTTTTTCTTTGTTTTTATTGCATGGTGTGGTGCGGGTGATGCAAGTCCAGAATTTTATCGTAGTACGTCGACAGATATTAACACATTCATTTGTTTTTTAGCTGTCTTGAGCAGGTATCCTGAGCGGCTGTCAAACAGCTACGCTGTACTGCTGCGCTGGGCTGCTACGCTGAGCAACTGCCCGTGCTTCTGCGCTAAGCGGCCGCCTAAGCCGCTGTCCCGAGCAGTTGTCTGCTCGAAGTCAAGTACGGAGTAATCGACACCAAAGATTACCTTGTGTGGTGTCATGCAAAGGTGGTATCGTGAGTTTGTCGAGACATTCGACGGTTAATCTTCACAAATTGATATCATGCGCTAGTTGTCATTGGCATGCATTAATTAAGAAAAATATCACTAAACTGTGCGAGTGAGATCTTGGTAAAGTATGTAAGGCATGGAATGTTTTTCTTTGTTTTCATTGCATAGTGTGGTGCAGGTGATGAAAGTCCAGAATTTTATCGTAGTACGTCGACAGATATTAACACATTCATTTGTTTTTCAGCTGTCCCGAGCAGGTATCCTGAGCTGCTGCGCTGGGTTACTGCGCTGAGCAACTGCCCGTGCTTCTGCGCTGAGCGGCCGCCCAAGCCGCTGTCCCAAGCAGTTGTCTGCTGGAAGTCAAGTCCGGAGTAATCGACACCAAAGATTACCTTATGTGGTGTCATGCATAGGTGGTATCATAGTATCGTGAGTTTGTTGAGACATTCGACAGTTAATCTAAATAAATTGATATCACGCGCTAGTTGTCTTTGGTATGCATTAATTAAGAAAAATATCACTAAACTGTGCGAGTGAGATCTTGGTAAAGTATGTAAGGCATGGAATGTTTTTCTTTGTTTTTATTGCATGGTGTGGTGCGGGTGATGGAAGTCCAGAATTTTATCGTTGTACGTCGACAGATATTAACACATTCATTTGTTTTTCAGCTGTCCCGAGCAGGTATCCTGAGCTGCTGCGCTGGGCTGCTGCGCTGAGCAACTGCCCGTGCTTCTGTGCTGAGCGGCCGCCCAAGCCGCTGTCCCGAGCAGTTGTCTGCTGGAAGTCAAGTCTGGAGTAATCGACACCAAAGATTATTTTGTGTGGTGTCATGCTAAGGTGGTATCGTGAGTTTATTGAGACATTTGACAGTTAATCTTCACAAATTGATATCACGCGCTAGTTGTCTTTGGTATGCATTTATTAAGAAAAATATCACTAAACTGTGCGAGTGAAATCTTGGTAAAGTATGTAAGGCATGGAATGTTTTTCTTTGTTTTTATTGCATGGTGTGGTGCGGGTGATGCAAGTCCAGAATTTTATCGTAGTACGTCGACAGATATTAACACATTCATTTGTTTTTCAGCTGTTCCGAGCAGGTATCCTGAGCTGCTGCGCTGGGCTGCTGCGCTGAGCAACTACCCGTGCTTCTGTGCTGAGCGGCCGCCCAAGCCGCTGTCCCGAGCAGTTGTCTGCTGGAAGTCAAGTCTGGAGTAATCGACACCAAAGATTACCTTGTGTGGTGTCATGCAAAGGTGGTATCGTGAGTTTGTTGACACATTTGACAGTTAATCTTCACAAATTGATATCACGCGCTAGTTGTCTTTGGTATGCATTAATTAAGAAAAATATCACTAAACTGTGCGAGTGAGATCTTGGTAAAGTATGTAAGGCATGGAATGTTTTTCTTTGTTTTTATTGCATGGTGTGGTGCGGGTGATGGAAGTCCAGAATTTTATCGTAGTACGTCGACAGATATTAACACATTCATTTGTTTTTCAGCTGTTCCGAGCAGGTATCCTGAGCTGCTGCGCTGGGCTGCTGCGCTGAGCAACTGCCCGTGCTTCTGCGCTGAGCGGCCGCCTAAGCCGCTGTCCCGAGCAGTTGTCTGCTGGAAGTCAAGTACGGAGTAATCGACACCAAAGATTACCTTGTGTGGTGTCATGCAAAGGTGGTATCGTGAGTTTGTTGACACATTTGACAGTTAATCTTCACTAATTGATATCACGCGCTAGTTGTCTTTGGTATGCATTAATTAAGTAAAATATTACTAAACTGTGCGAGTGAAATCTTGGTAAAGTATGTAGGGCATGGAATGTTTTTCTTTGTTGTCATTGCATAGTGTGGTGCGGGTGATGGAAGTCCAGAATTTTATCGTAGTACGTCGACAGATATAAACACATTCATTTGTTTTTTAACTGTCTTGAGCAGGTATCCTGAGCGGCTGTCAAACAGCTACGCTGTACTGCTGCGCTGGGCTGCTACGCTGAGCAACTGCCAGTGCTTCTGCGCTGAGCGGCCGCCTAAGCCGCTGTCCCGAGCAGTTGTCTGCTCGAAGTCAAGTACGGAGTAATCGACACCAAAGATTACCTTGTGTGGTGTCATGCAAAGGTGGTATCGTGAGTTTGTCGAGACATTCGACAGTTAATCTTCACAAATTAATATCACGCGCTAGTTGTCTTTGGTATGCATTTATTAAGAAAAATATCACTAAACTGTGCGAGTGAAATCTTGGTAAAGTATGTAAGGCATGGAATGTTTTTCTTTGTTTTTATTGCATGGTGTGGTGCGGGTGATGCAAGTCCAGAATTTTATCGTAGTACGTCGACAGATATTAACACATTCATTTGTTTTTCAGCTGTCCCGAGCAGGTATCCTGAGCTGCTGCGCTGGGCTGCTGCGCTGAGCAACTACCCGTGCTTCTGTGCTGAGCGGCCGCCCAAGCCGCTGTCCCGAGCAGTTGTCTGCTGGAAGTCAAGTACGGAGTAATCGACACCAAAGATTACCTTATGTGGTGTCATGCATAGGTGGTATCATAGTATCGTGAGTTTGTTGAGACATTCGACAGTTAATCTACTTAAATTGATATCACGCGCTAGTTGTCTTTGGTATGCATTTATTAAGAAAAATATCACTAAACTGTGCGAGTGAGATCTTGGTAAAGCATGTAAGGCATGAAATGTTTTTCTTTGTTTTTATTGCATGGTGTGGTGCGGGTGATGGAAGTCCAGAATTTTATCGTTGTACGTCGACAGATATTAACACATTCATTTGTTTTTCAGCTGTCCCGAGCAGGTATCCTGAGCTGCTGCGCTGGGTTACTGCGCTGAGCAACTGCCCGTGCTTCTGCGCTGAGCGGCCGCCCAAGCCGCTGTCCCAAGCAGTTGTCTGCTGGAAGTCAAGTCCGGAGTAATCGACACCAAAGATTACCTTATGTGGTGTCATGCATAGGTGGTATCATAGTATCGTGAGTTTGTTGAGACATTCGACAGTTAATCTACTTAAATTGATATCACGCGCTAGTTGTCTTTGGTATGCATTAATTAAGAAAAATATCACTAAACTGTGCGAGTGAGATCTTGGTAAAGTATGTAAGGCATGGAATGTTTTTCTTTGTTTTTATTGCATGGTGTGGTGCGGGTGATGGAAGTCCAGAATTTTATCGTTGTACGTCGACAGATATTAACACATTCATTTGTTTTTCAGCTGTCCCGAGCAGGTATCCTGAGCTGCTGCGCTGGGCTGCTGCGCTGAGCAACTGCCCGTGCTTCTGTGCTGAGCGGCCGCCCAAGCCGCTGTCCCGAGCAGTTGTCTGCTGGAAGTCAAGTCTGGAGTAATCGACACCAAAGATTATTTTGTGTGGTGTCATGCTAAGGTGGTATCGTGAGTTTATTGAGACATTTGACAGTTAATCTTCACAAATTGATATCACGCGCTAGTTGTCTTTGGTATGCATTTATTAAGAAAAATATCACTAAACTGTGCGAGTGAAATCTTGGTAAAGTATGTAAGGCATGGAATGTTTTTCTTTGTTTTTATTGCATGGTGTGGTGCGGGTGATGCAAGTCCAGAATTTTATCGTAGTACGTCGACAGATATTAACACATTCATTTGTTTTTTAGCTGTCTTGAGCAGGTATCCTGAGCGGCTGTCAAACAGCTACGCTGTACTGCTGCGCTGGGCTGCTACGCTGAGCAACTGCCCTTGCTTCTGCGCTAAGCGGCCGCCTAAGCCGCTGTCCCGAGCAGTTGTCTGCTCGAAGTCAAGTAAGGAGTAATCGACACCAAAGATTACCTTGTGTGGTGTCATGCAAAGGTGGTATCGTGAGTTTGTCGAGACATTCGACGGTTAATCTTCACAAATTGATATCACGCGCTAGTTGTCTTTGGTATGCATTAATTAAGAAAAATATCACTAAACTGTGCGAGTGAGATCTTGGTAAAGTATGTAAGGCATGGAATGTTTTTCTTTGTTTTCATTGCATAGTGTGGTGCAGGTGATGAAAGTCCAGAATTTTATCGTAGTACGTCGACAGATATTAACACATTCATTTGTTTTTCAGCTGTCCCGAGCAGGTATCCTGAGCTGCTGCGCTGGGTTACTGCGCTGAGCAACTGCCCGTGCTTCTGCGCTGAGCGGCCGCCCAAGCCGCTGTCCCAAGCAGTTGTCTGCTGGAAGTCAAGTCCGGAGTAATCGACACCAAAGATTACCTTATGTGGTGTCATGCATAGGTGGTATCATAGTATCGTGAGTTTGTTGAGACATTCGACAGTTAATCTAATTAAATTGATATCACGCGCTAGTTGTCTTTGGTATGCATTAATTAAGAAAAATATCACTAAACTGTGCGAGTGAGATCTTGGTAAAGTATGTAAGGCATGGAATGTTTTTCTTTGTTTTTATTGCATGGTGTGGTGCGGGTGATGGAAGTCCAGAATTTTATCGTAGTACGTCGACAGATATTAACACATTCATTTGTTTTTCAGCTGTCCCGAGCAGGTATCCTGAGCTGCTGCGCTGGGCTGCTGCGCTGAGCAACTGCCCGTGCTTCTGTGCTGAGCGGCCGCCCAAGCCGCTGTCCCGAGCAGTTGTCTGCTGGAAGTCAAGTCTGGAGTAATCGACACCAAAGATTATTTTGTGTGGTGTCATGCTAAGGTGGTATCGTGAGTTTATTGAGACATTTGACAGTTAATCTTCATAAATTGATATCACGCGCTAGTTGTCTTTGGTATGCATTTATTAAGAAAAATATCACTAAACTGTGCGAGTGAAATCTTGGTAAAGTATGTAAGGCATGGAATGTTTTTCTTTGTTTTTATTGCATGGTGTGGTGCGGGTGATGCAAGTCCAGAATTTTATCGTAGTACGTCGACAGATATTAACACATTCATTTGTTTTTCAGCTGTCCCGAGCAGGTATCCTGAGCTGCTGCGCTGGGCTGCTGCGCTGAGCAACTACCCGTGCTTCTGTGCTGAGCGGCCGCCCAAGCCGCTGTCCCGAGCAGTTGTCTGCTGGAAGTCAAGTCTGGAGTAATCGACACCAAAGATTACCTTGTGTGGTGTCATGCTAAGGTGGTATCGTGAGTTTATTGAGACATTCGACAGTTAATCTTCACAAATTGATATCACGCGCTAGTTGTCTTTGGTATGCATTAATTAAGAAAAATATCACTAAACTGTGCGAGTGATCTTGGTAAAGTATGTAAAGCATGGAATGTTTTTCTTTGTTTTCATTGCATAGTGTGGTGCGGGTGATGGAAATCTAGAATTTTATCGTAGTACGTCGACAGATATTAACACATACATTTGTTTTTCAGCTGTCCCGAGCACGTATCCTGAGCTGCTGCGCTGGGCTGCTGCGCTGAGCAACTGCCCGTGCTTCTGCGCTGAGCGGCCGCCCAAGCCGCTGTCCCAAGCAGTTGTCTGCTGGAAGTCAAGTCTGGAGTAATCGACACCAAAGATTACCTTGTGTGGTGTCATGCTAAGGTGGTATCGTGAGTTTATTGAGACATTCGACAGTTAATCTTCACAAATTGATATCACGCGCTAGTTGTCTTTGGTATGCATTAATTAAGAAAAATATCACTAAACTGTGCGAGTGATCTTGGTAAAGTATGTAAAGCATGGAATGTTTTTCTTTGTTTTCATTGCATAGTGTGGTGCGGGTGATGGAAGTCCAGAATTTTATCGAAGTACGTCGACAGAAATTAACACATTCATTTGTTTTTCAGCTGTCCCGAGCAGGTATCCTGAGCTGCTGCGCTGGGCTGCTGCGCTGAGCAACTGCCCGTGCTTCTGCGCTGAGCGGCCGCCCAAGCCGCTGTCCCAAGCAGTTGTCGGCTGGAAGTCAAGTCCGGAGTAATCGACACCAAAGATTACCTTATGTGGTGTCATGCATAGGTGGTATCATAGTATCGTGAGTTTGTTGAGACATTCGACAGTTAATCTACTTAAATTGATATCACGCGCTAGTTGTCTTTGGTATGCATTAATTAAGAAAAATATCACTAAACTGTGCGAGTGAGATCTTGGTAAAGTATGTAAGGCATGGAATGTTTTTCTTTGTTTTTATTGCATGGTGTGGTGCGGGTGATGGAAGTCCAGAATTTTATCGTTGTACGTCGACAGATATTAACACATTCATTTGTTTTTCAGCTGTCCCGAGCAGGTATCCTGAGCTGCTGCGCTGGGCTGCTGCGCTGAGCAACTGCCCGTGCTTCTGTGCTGAGCGGCCGCCCAAGCCGCTGTCCCGAGCAGTTGTCTGCTGGAAGTCAAGTCTGGAGTAATCGACACCAAAGATTACCTTGTGTGGTGTCATGCTAAGGTGGTATCGTGAGTTTATTGAGACATTTGACAGTTAATCTTCACAAATTGATATCACGCACTAGTTGTCTTTGGTATGCATTAATTAAGAAAAATATCACTTAACTGTGCGAGTGAGATCTTGGTAAAGTATGTAAGGCATGGAATGTTTTTCTTTGTTTTCATTGCATAGTGTGGTGCGGGTGATGGAAGTCCAGAATTTTATCGTAGTACGTCGACAGATATTAACACATTCATTTGTTTTTCAGCTGTCCCGAGCACGTATCCTGAGCTGCTGCGCTGGGCTGCTGCGCTGAGCAACTGCCCGTGCTTCTGCGCTGAGCGGCCGCCCAAGCCGCTGTCCCAAGCAGTTGTCTGCTGGAAGTCAAGTCCGGAGTAATCGACACCAAAGATTACCTTATGTGGTGTCATGCATAGGTGGTATCATAGTATCGTGAGTTTGTTGAGACATTCGACAGTTAATCTACTTAAATTGATATCACGCGCTAGTTGTCTTTGGTATGCATTAATTAAGTAAAATATTACTAAACTGTGCGAGTGAAATCTTGGTAAAGTATGTAAGGCATGGAATGTTTTTCTTTGTTGTCATTGCATAGTGTGGTGCGGGTGATGGTAGTCCAGAATTTTATCGTAGTACGTCGACAGATATAAACACATTCATTTGTTTTTTAGCTGTCTTGAGCAGGTATCCTGAGCGGCTGTCAAACAGCTACGCTGTACTGCTGCGCTGGGCTGCTACGCTGAGCAACTGCCCGTGCTTCTGCGCTGAGCGGCCGCCTAAGCCGCTGTCCCGAGCAGTTGTCTGCTCGAAGTCAAGTACGGAGTAATCGACACCAAAGATTACCTTGTGTGGTGTCATGCAAAGGTGGTATCGTGAGTTTGTCGAGACATTCGACAGTTAATCTTCACAAATTGATATCACGCGCTAGTTGTCTTTGGTATGCATTAATTAAGAAAAATATCACTAAACTGTGCGAGTGAGATCTTGCTAAAGTATGTAAGGCATGGAATGTTTTTCTTTGTTTTTATTGCATGGTGTGGTGCGGGTGATGGAAGTCCAGAATTTTATCGTTGTACGTCGACAGATATTAACACATTCGTTTGTTTTTCAGCTGTCCCGAGCAGGTATCCTGAGCTGCTGCGCTGGGCTGCTACGCTGAGCAACTGCCCGTGCTTCTGCGCTAAGCGGCCGCCTAAGCCGCTGTCCCGAGCAGTTGTCTGCTGGAAGTCAAGTCTGGAGTAATCGACACCAAAGATTACCTTGTGTGGTGTCATGCTAAGGTGGTATCGTGAGTTTATTGAGACATTTGACAGTTAATCTTCACAAATTGATATCACGCACTAGTTGTCTTTGGTATGCATTAATTAAGAAAAATATCACTAAACTGTGCGAGTGAGATCTTGGTAAAGTATGTAAGGCATGGAATGTTTTTCTTTGTTTTCATTGCATAGTGTGGTGCGGGTGATGGAAGTCCAGAATTTTATCGTAGTACGTCGACAGATATTAACACATTCATTTGTTTTTCAGCTGTCCCGAGCACGTATCCTGAGCTGCTGCGCTGGGCTGCTGCGCTGAGCAACTGCCCGTGCTTCTGCGCTGAGCGGCCGCCCAAGCCGCTGTCCCAAGCAGTTGTCTGCTGGAAGTCAAGTCCGGAGTAATCGACACCAAAGATTACCTTATGTGGTGTCATGCAAAGGTGGTATCGTGAGTTTGTTGACACATTTGACAGTTAATCTTCACAAATTGATATCACGCACTAGTTGTCTTTGGTATGCATTAATTAAGAAAAATATCACTAAACTGTGCGAGTGAGATCTTGGTAAAGTATGTAAGGCATGGAATGTTTTTCTTTGTTTTTATTGCATGGTGTGGTGCGGGTGATGGAAGTCCAGAATTTTATCGTTGTACGTCGACAGATATTAACACATTCATTTGTTTTTCAGCTGTCCCGAGCAGGTATCCTGAGCTGCTGCGCTGGGCTGCTGCGCTGAGCAACTGCCCGTGCTTCTGTGCTGAGCGGCCGCCCAAGCCGCTGTCCCGAGCAGTTGTCTGCTGGAAGTCAAGTCTGGAGTAATCGACACCAAAGATTACCTTGTGTGGTGTCATGCTAAGGTGGTATCGTGAGTTTATTGAGACATTTGACAGTTAATCTTCACAAATTGATATCACGCACTAGTTGTCTTTGGTATGCATTAATTAAGAAAAATATCACTTAACTGTGCGAGTGAGATCTTGGTAAAGTATGTAAGGCATGGAATGTTTTTCTTTGTTTTCATTGCATAGTGTGGTGCGGGTGATGGAAGTCCAGAATTTTATCGTAGTACGTCGACAGATATTAACACATTCATTTGTTTTTCAGCTGTCCCGAGCACGTATCCTGAGCTGCTGCGCTGGGCTGCTGCGCTGAGCAACTGCCCGTGCTTCTGCGCTGAGCGGCCGCCCAAGCCGCTGTCCCAAGCAGTTGTCTGCTGGAAGTCAAGTCCGGAGTAATCGACACCAAAGATTACCTTATGTGGTGTCATGCATAGGTGGTATCATAGTATCGTGAGTTTGTTGAGACATTCGACAGTTAATCTACTTAAATTGATATCACGCGCTAGTTGTCTTTGGTATGCATTAATTAAGTAAAATATTACTAAACTGTGCGAGTGAAATCTTGGTAAAGTATGTAAGGCATGGAATGTTTTTCTTTGTTGTCATTGCATAGTGTGGTGCGGGTGATGGTAGTCCAGAATTTTATCGTAGTACGTCGACAGATATAAACACATTCATTTGTTTTTTAGCTGTCTTGAGCAGGTATCCTGAGCGGCTGTCAAACAGCTACGCTGTACTGCTGCGCTGGGCTGCTACGCTGAGCAACTGCCCGTGCTTCTGCGCTGAGCGGCCGCCTAAGCCGCTGTCCCGAGCAGTTGTCTGCTCGAAGTCAAGTACGGAGTAATCGACACCAAAGATTACCTTGTGTGGTGTCATGCAAAGGTGGTATCGTGAGTTTGTCGAGACATTCGACAGTTAATCTTCACAAATTGATATCACGCGCTAGTTGTCTTTGGTATGCATTAATTAAGAAAAATATCACTAAACTGTGCGAGTGAGATCTTGCTAAAGTATGTAAGGCATGGAATGTTTTTCTTTGTTTTTATTGCATGGTGTGGTGCGGGTGATGGAAGTCCAGAATTTTATCGTTGTACGTCGACAGATATTAACACATTCGTTTGTTTTTCAGCTGTCCCGAGCAGGTATCCTGAGCTGCTGCGCTGGGCTGCTACGCTGAGCAACTGCCCGTGCTTCTGCGCTAAGCGGCCGCCTAAGCCGCTGTCCCGAGCAGTTGTCTGCTGGAAGTCAAGTCTGGAGTAATCGACACCAAAGATTACCTTGTGTGGTGTCATGCTAAGGTGGTATCGTGAGTTTATTGAGACATTTGACAGTTAATCTTCACAAATTGATATCACGCACTAGTTGTCTTTGGTATGCATTAATTAAGAAAAATATCACTAAACTGTGCGAGTGAGATCTTGGTAAAGTATGTAAGGCATGGAATGTTTTTCTTTGTTTTCATTGCATAGTGTGGTGCGGGTGATGGAAGTCCAGAATTTTATCGTAGTACGTCGACAGATATTAACACATTCATTTGTTTTTCAGCTGTCCCGAGCAGGTATCCTGAGCTGCTGCGCTGGGCTGCTGCGCTGAGCAACTGCCCGTGCTTCTGCGCTGAGCGGCCGCCCAAGCCGCTGTCCCAAGCAGTTGTCTGCTGGAAGTCAAGTCCGGAGTAATCGACACCAAAGATTACCTTATGTGGTGTCATGCAAAGGTGGTATCGTGAGTTTGTTGACACATTTGACAGTTAATCTTCACAAATTGATATCACGCGCTAGTTGTCTTTGGTATGCATTAATTAAGAAAAATATCACTAAACTGTGCGAGTGAGATCTTGGTAAAGTATGTAAGGCATGGAATGTTTTTCTTTGTTTTTATTGCATGGTGTGGTGCGGGTGATGGAAGTCCAGAATTTTATCGTTGTACGTCGACAGATATTAACACATTCATTTGTTTTTCAGCTGTCCCGAGCAGGTATCCTGAGCTGCTGCGCTGGGCTGCTGCGCTGAGCAACTGCCCGTGCTTCTGCGTTGAACGGCCGCCTAAGCCGCTGTCCCGAGCAGTTGTCTGCTGGAAGTCAAGTACGGAGTAATCGACACCAAAGATTACCTTGTGTGGTGTCATGCAAAGGTGGTATCGTGAGTTTGTTGACACATTTGACAGTTAATCTTCACAAATTGATATCACGCGCTAGTTGTCTTTGGTATGCATTAATTAAGAAAAATATCACTAAACTGTGCGAGTGAGATCTTGGTAAAGTATGTAAGGCATGGAATGTTTTTCTTTGTTTTTATTGCATGGTGTGGTGCGGGTGATGGAAGTCCAGAATTTTATCGTAGTACGTCGACAGATATTAACACATTCATTTGTTTTTCAGCTGTCCCGAGCAGGTATCCTGAGCTGCTGCGCTGGGCTGCTGCGCTGAGCAACTGCCCGTGCTTCTGCGCTGAGCGGCCGCCTAAGCCGCTGTCCCGAGCAGTTGTCTGCTGGAAGTCAAGTACGGAGTAATCGACACCAAAGATTACCTTGTGTGGTGTCATGCAAAGGTGGTATCGTGAGTTTGTTGACACATTTGACAGTTAATCTTCACTAATTGATATCACGCGCTAGTTGTCTTTGGTATGCATTAATTAAGTAAAATATTACTAAACTGTGCGAGTGAAATCTTGGTAAAATATGTAAGGCATGGAATGTTTTTCTTTGTTGTCATTGCATAGTGTGGTGCGGGTGATGGAAGTCCAGAATTTTATCGTAGTACGTCGACAGATATAAACACATTCATTTGTTTTTTAACTGTCTTGAGCAGGTATCCTGAGCGGCTGTCAAACAGCTACGCTGTACTGCTGCGCTGGGCTGCTACGCTGAGCAACTGCCAGTGCTTCTGCGCTGAGCGGCCGCCTAAGCCGCTGTCCCGAGCAGTTGTCTGCTCGAAGTCAAGTACGGAGTAATCGACACCAAAGATTACCTTGTGTGGTGTCATGCAAAGGTGGTATCGTGAGTTTGTCGAGACATTCGACAGTTAATCTTCACAAATTGATATCACGCGCTAGTTGTCTTTGGTATGCATTTATTAAGAAAAATATCACTAAACTGTGCGAGTGAAATCTTGGTAAAGTATGTAAGGCATGGAATGTTTTTCTTTGTTTTTATTGCATGGTGTGGTGCGGGTGATGCAAGTCCAGAATTTTATCGTAGTACGTCGACAGATATTAACACATTCATTTGTTTTTCAGCTGTCCCGAGCAGGTATCCTGAGCTGCTGCGCTGAGCAACTACCTGTGCTTCTGTGCTGAGCGGCCGCCCAAGCCGCTGTCCCGAGCAGTTGTCTGCTGGAAGTCAAGTACGGAGTAATCGACACCAAAGAGTACCTTATGTGGTGTCATGCATAGGTGGTATCATAGTATCGTGAGTTTGTTGAGACATTCGACAGTTAATCTACTTAAATTGATATCACGCGCTAGTTGTCTTTGGTATGCATTTATTAAGAAAAATATCACTAAACTGTGCGAGTGAGATCTTGGTAAAGCATGTAAGGCATGGAATGTTTTTCTTTGTTTTTATTGCATGGTGTGGTGCGGGTGATGGAAGTCCAGAATTTTATCGTTGTACGTCGACAGATATTAACACATTCATTTGTTTTTCAGCTGTCCCGAGCAGGTATCCTGAGCTGCTGCGCTGGGCTGCTGCGCTGAGCAACTGCCCGTGCTTCTGTGCTGAGCGGCCGCCCAAGCCGCTGTCCCGAGCAGTTGTCTGCTGGAAGTCAAGTCTGGAGTAATCGACACCAAAGATTACCTTGTGTGGTGTCATGCTAAGGTGGTATCGTGAGTTTATTGAGACATTTGACAGTTAATCTTCACAAATTGATATCACGCGCTAGTTGTCTTTGGTATGCATTAATTAAGAAAAATATCACTAAACTGTGCGAGTGAGATCTTGGTAAAGTATGTAAGGCATGGAATGTTTTTCTTTGTTTTTATTGCATGGTGTGGTGCGGGTGATGGAAGTCCAGAATTTTATCGTAGTACGTCGACAGATATTAACACATTCATTTGTTTTTCAGCTGTCCCGAGCAGGTATCCTGAGCTGCTGCGCTGGGCTGCTGCGCTGAGCAACTGCCCGTGCTTCTGCGCTGAGCGGCCGCCTAAGCCGCTGTCCCGAGCAGTTGTCTGCTGGAAGTCAAGTACGGAGTAATCGACACCAAAGATTACCTTGTGTGGTGTCATGCAAAGGTGGTATCGTGAGTTTGTTGACACATTTGACAGTTAATCTTCACTAATTGATATCACGCGCTAGTTGTCTTTGGTATGCATTAATTAAGTAAAATATTACTAAACTGTGCGAGTGAAATCTTGGTAAAGTATGTAAGGCATGGAATGTTTTTCTTTGTTGTCATTGCATAGTGTGGTGCGGGTGATGGAAGTCCAGAATTTTATCGTAGTACGTCGACAGATATAAACACATTCATTTGTTTTTTAGCTGTCTTGAGCAGGTATCCTGAGCGGCTGTCAAACAGCTACGCTGTACTGCTGCGCTGGGCTGCTACGCTGAGCAACTGCCCGTGCTTCTGCGCTAAGCGGCCGCCTAAGCCGCTGTCCCGAGCAGTTGTCTGCTCGAAGTCAAGTACGGAGTAATCGACACCAAAGATTACCTTGTGTGGTGTCATGCAAAGGTGGTATCGTGAGTTTGTCGAGACATTCGACGGTTAATCTTCACAAATTGATATCACGCGCTAGTTGTCTTTGGTATGCATTAATTAAGAAAAATATCACTAAACTGTGCGAGTGAGATCTTGGTAAAGTATGTAAGGTATGGAATGTTTTTCTTTGTTTTCATTGCATAGTGTGGTGCGGGTGATGGAAGTCCAGAATTTTATCGTAGTACGTCGACAGATATTGACACATTCATTTGTTTTTCAGCTGTCCCGAGCAGGTATCCTGAGCTGCTGCGCTGGGTTACTGCGCTGAGCAACTGCCCGTGCTTCTGCGCTGAGCGGCCGCCCAAGCCGCTGTCCCAAGCAGTTGTCTGCTGGAAGTCAAGTCCGGAGTAATCGACACCAAAGATTACCTTATGTGGTGTCATGCATAGGTGGTATCATAGTATCGTGAGTTTGTTGAGACATTCGACAGTTAATCTACTTAAATTGATATCACGCGCTAGTTGTCTTTGGTATGCATTAATTAAGAAAAATATCACTAAACTGTGCGAGTGAGATCTTGGTAAAGTATGTAAGGCATGGAATGTTTTTCTTTGTTTTTATTGCATGGTGTGGTGCGGGTGATGGAAGTCCAGAATTTTATCGTTGTACGTCGACAGATATTAACACATTCATTTGTTTTTCAGCTGTCCCGAGCAGGTATCCTGAGCTGCTGCGCTGAGCAACTGCCCGTGCTTCTGCGCTGAGCGGCCGCCCAAGCCGCTGTCCCAAGCAGTTGTCTGCTGGAAGTCAAGTCTGGAGTAATCGACACCAAAGATTACCTTGTGTGGTGTCATGCTAAGGTGGTATCGTGAGTTTATTGAGACATTCGACAGTTAATCTTCACAAATTGATATCACGCGCTAGTTGTCTTTGGTATGCATTAATTAAGAAAAATATCACTAAACTGTGCGAGTGATCTTGGTAAAGTATGTAAAGCATAGAATGTTTTTCTTTGTTTTCATTGCATAGTGTGGTGCGGGTGATGCAAGTCCAGAATTTTATCGTTGTACGTCGACAGAAATTAACACATTCATTTGTTTTTCAGCTGTCCCGAGCAGGTATCCTGAGCTGCTGCGCTGGGCTGCTGCGCTGAGCAACTGCCCGTGCTTCTGCGCTGAGCGGCCGCCCAAGCCGCTGTCCCAAGCAGTTGTCTGCTGGAAGTCAAGTCTGGAGTAATCGACACCAAAGATTACCTTGTGTGGTGTCATGCTAAGGTGGTATCGTGAGTTTATTGAGACATTCGACAGTTAATCTTCACAAATTGATATCACGCGCTAGTTGTCTTTGGTATGCATTAATTAAGAAAAATATCACTAAACTGTGCGAGTGATCTTGGTAAAGTATGTAAAGCATGGAATGTTTTTCTTTGTTTTCATTGCATAGTGTGGTGCGGGTGATGGAAGTCCAGAATTTTATCGTAGTACGTCGACAGAAATTAACACATTCATTTGTTTTTCAGCTGTCCCGAGCAGGTATCCTGAGCTGCTGCGCTGGGCTGCTGCGCTGAGCAACTGCCCGTGCTTCTGCGCTGAGCGGCCGCCCAAGCCGCTGTCCCAAGCAGTTGTCTGCTGGAAGTCAAGTCTGGAGTAATCGACACCAAAGATTACCTTGTGTGGTGTCATGCTAAGGTGGTATCGTGAGTTTATTGAGACATTCGACAGTTAATCTTCACAAATTGATATCACGCGCTAGTTGTCTTTGGTATGCATTAATTAAGAAAAATATCACTAAACTGTGCGAGTGATCTTGGTAAAGTATGTAAAGCATAGAATGTTTTTCTTTGTTTTCATTGCATAGTGTGGTGCGGGTGATGCAAGTCCAGAATTTTATCGTTGTACGTCGACAGAAATTAACACATTCATTTGTTTTTCAGCTGTCCCGAGCAGGTATCCTGAGCTGCTGCGCTGGGCTGCTGCGCTGAGCAACTGCCCGTGCTTCTGCGCTGAGCGGCCGCCCAAGCCGCTGTCCCAAGCAGTTGTCGGCTGGAAGTCAAGTCCGGAGTAATCGACACCAAAGATTACCTTATGTGGTGTCATGCATAGGTGGTATCATAGTATCTTGAGTTTGTTGAGACATTCGACAGTTAATCTACTTAAATTGATATCACGCGCTAGTTGTCTTTGGTATGCATTAATTAAGAAAAATATCACTAAACTGTGCGAGTGAAATCTTGGTAAAGTATGTAAGGCATGGAATGTTTTTCTTTGTTTTTATTGCATGGTGTGGTGCGGGTGATGCAAGTCCAGAATTTTATCGTAGTACGTCGACAGATATTAACACATTCATTTGTTTTTCAGCTGTCCCGAGCAGGTATCCTGAGCGGCTGTCAAACAGCTACGCTGTACTGCTGCGCTGGGCTGCTACGCTGAGCAACTGCCCGTGCTTCTGCGCTGAGCGGCCGCCCAAGCCGCTGTCCCAAGCAGTTGTCTGCTGGAAGTCAAGTCCGGAGTAATCGACACCAAAGATTACCTTATGTGGTGTCATGCATAGGTGGTATCATAGTATCGTGAGTTTGTTGAGACATTCGACAGTTAATCTACTTAAATTGATATCACGCGCTAGTTGTCTTTGGTATGCATTAATTAAGAAAAATATCACTAAACTGTGCGAGTGAGATCTTGGTAAAGTATGTAAGGCATGGAATGTTTTTCTTTGTTTTTATTGCATGGTGTGGTGCGGGTGATGGAAGTCCAGAATTTTATCGTTGTACGTCGACAGATATTAACACATTCATTTGTTTTTCAGCTGTCCCGAGCAGGTATCCTGAGCTGCTGCGCTGGGCTGCTGCGCTGAGCAACTGCCCGTGCTTCTGTGCTGAGCGGCCGCCCAAGCCGCTGTCCCGAGCAGTTGTCTGCTGGAAGTCAAGTCTGGAGTAATCGACACCAAAGATTACCTTGTGTGGTGTCATGCTAAGGTGGTATCGTGAGTTTATTGAGACATTTGACAGTTAATCTTCACAAATTGATATCACGCACTAGTTGTCTTTGGTATGCATTAATTAAGAAAAATATCACTAAACTGTGCGAGTGATCTTGGTAAAGTATGTAAGGCATGGAATGTTTTTCTTTGTTTTCATTGCATAGTGTGGTGCGGGTGATGGAAGTCCAGAATTTTATCGTAGTACGTCGACAGATATTAACACATTCATTTGTTTTTCAGCTGTCCCGAGCAGGTATCCTGAGCGGCTGTCAAACAGCTACGCTGTACTGCTGCGCTGGGCTGCTACGCTGAGCAACTGCCCGTGCTTCTGCGCTGAGCGGCCGCCTAAGCCGCTGTCCCGAGCAGTTGTCTGCTCGAAGTCAAGAACGGAGTAATCGACACCAAAGATTACCTTGTGTGGTGTCATGCAAAGGTGGTATCGTGAGTTTGTCGTGACATTCGACAGTTAATCTTCACAAATTGATATCACGCGCTAGTTGTCTTTGGTATGCTTTAATTAAGAAAAATATCACTAAACTGTGCGAGTGAAATCTTGGTAAAGTATGTAAGGCATGGAATGTTTTTCTTTGTTTTTATTGCATGGTGTGGTGCGGGTGATGCAAGTCCAGAATTTTATCGTAGTACGTCGACAGATATTAACACATTCATTTGTTTTTCAGCTGTCCCGAGCAGGTATCCTGAGCGGCTGTCAAACAGCTACGCTGTACTGCTGCGCTGGGCTGCTACGCTGAGCAACTTCCCGTGCTTCTGCGCTGAGCGGCCGCCCAAGCCGCTGTCCCAAGCAGTTGTCTGCTGGAAGTCAAGTCCGGAGTAATCGACACCAAAGATTACCTTATGTGGTGTCATGCATAGGTGGTATCATAGTATCGTGAGTTTGTTGAGACATTCGACAGTTAATCTACTTAAATTGATATCACGCGCTAGTTGTCTTTGGTATGCATTAATTAAGAAAAATATCACTAAACTGTGCGAGTGAGATCTTGGTAAAGTATGTAAGGCATGGAATGTTTTTCTTTGTTTTTATTGCATGGTGTGGTGCGGGTGATGGAAGTCCAGAATTTTATCGTTGTACGTCGACAGATATTAACACATTCATTTGTTTTTCAGCTGTCCCGAGCAGGTATCCTGAGCTGCTGCGCTGGGCTGCTGCGCTGAGCAACTGCCCGTGCTTCTGTGCTGAGCGGCCGCCCAAGCCGCTGTCCCGAGCAGTTGTCTGCTGGAAGTCAAGTCTGGAGTAATCGACACCAAAGATTACCTTGTGTGGTGTCATGCTAAGGTGGTATCGTGAGTTTATTGAGACATTTGACAGTTAATCTTCACAAATTGATATCACGCACTAGTTGTCTTTGGTATGCATTAATTAAGAAAAATATCACTAAACTGTGCGAGTGAGATCTTGGTAAAGTATGTAAGGCATGGAATGTTTTTCTTTGTTTTCATTGCATAGTGTGGTGCGGGTGATGGAAGTCCAGAATTGTATCGTAGTACGTCGACAGATATTAACACATTCATTTGTTTTTCAGCTGTCCCGAGCAGGTATCCTGAGCTGCTGCGCTGGGCTGCTGCGCTGAGCAACTGCCCGTGCTTCTGCGCTGAGCGGCCGCCCAAGCCGCTGTCCCAAGCAGTTGTCTGCTGGAAGTCAAGTCCGGAGTAATCGACACCAAAGATTACCTTATGTGGTGTCATGCATAGGTGGTATCATAGTATCGTGAGTTTGTTGAGACATTCGACAGTTAATCTACTTAAATTGATATCACGCGCTAGTTGTCTTTGGTATGCATTAATTAAGTAAAATATTACTAAACTGTGCGAGTGAAATCTTGGTAAAGTATGTAAGGCATGGAATGTTTTTCTTTGTTGTCATTGCATAGTGTGGTGCGGGTGATGGAAGTCCAGAATTTTATCGTAGTACGTCGACAGATATAAGCACATTCATTTGTTTTTTAGCTGTCTTGAGCAGGTATCCTGAGCGGCTGTCAAACAGCTACGCTGTACTGCTGCGCTGGACTGCTACGCTGAGCAACTGCCCGTGCTTCTGCGCTGAGCGGCCGCCTAAGCCGCTGTCCCGAGCAGTTGTCTGCTCGAAGTCAAGTACGGAGTAATCGACACCAAAGATTACCTTGTGTGGTGTCATGCAAAGGTGGTATCGTGAGTTTGTCGAGACATTCGACAGTTAATCTTCACAAATTGATATCACGCGCTAGTTGTCTTTGGTATGCATTAATTAAGTAAAATATTACTAAACTGTGCGAGTGAGATCTTGCTAAAGTATGTAAGGCATGGAATGTTTTTCTTTGTTGTCATTGCATAGTGTGGTGCGGGTGATGGAAGTCCAGAATTTTATCGTTGTACGTCGACAGATATTAACACATTCGTTTGTTTTTCAGCTGTCCCGAGCAGGTATCCTGAGCTGCTGCGCTGGGCTGCTGCGCTGAGCAACTGCCCGTGCTTCTGCGCTGAACGGCCGCCTAAGCCGCTGTCCCGAGCAGTTGTCTGCTGGAAGTCAAGTTAGGAGTAATCGACACCAAAGATTACCTTGTGTGGTGTCATGCAAAGGTGGTATCGTGAGTTTGTTGACACATTTGACAGTTAATCTTTACAAATTGATATCACGCGCTAGTTGTCTTTGGTATGCATTAATTAAGAAAAATATCACTAAACTGTGCGAGTGAGATCTTGGTAAAGTATGTAAGGCATGGAATGTTTTTCTTTGTTGTCATTGCATAGTGTGGTGCGGGTGATGGAAGTCCAGAATTTTATCGTAGTACGTCAACAGATATAAACACATTCATTTGTTTTTTAGCTGTCTTGAGCAGGTATCCTGAGCGGCTGTCAAACAGCTACGCTGTACTGCTGCGCTGGGCTGCTACGCTGAGCAACTGCCCGTGCTTCTGCGCTAAGCGGCCGCCTAAGCCGCTGTCCCGAGCAGTTGTCTGCTCGAAGTCAAGTACGGAGTAATCGACACCAAAGATTACCTTGTGTGGTGTCATGCAAAGGTGGTATCGTGAGTTTGTCGAGACATTCGACGGTTAATCTTCACAAATTGATATCACGCGCTAGTTGTCTTTGGTATGCATTAATTAAGAAAAATATCACTAAACTGTGCGAGTGAGATCTTGGTAAAGTATGTAAGGCATGGAATGTTTTTCTTTGTTTTCATTGCATAGTGTGGTGCGGGTGATGGAAGTCCAGAATTTTATCGTAGTACGTCGACAGATATTAACACATTCATTTGTTTTTCAGCTGTCCCGAGCAGGTATCCTGAGCTGCTGCGCTGGGCTGCTGCGCTGAGCAACTGCCCGTGCTTCTGCGCTGAGCGGCCGCCCAAGCCGCTGTCCCAAGCAGTTGTCGGCTGGAAGTCAAGTCCGGAGTAATCGACACCAAAGATTACCTTATGTGGTGTCATGCATAGGTGGTATCATAGTATCGTGAGTTTGTTGAGACATTCGACAGTTAATCTACTTAAATTGATGTCACGCGCTAGTTGTCTTTGGTATGCATTAATTAAGTAAAATATTACTAAACTGTGCGAGTGAAATCTTGGTAAAGTATGTAAGGCATGGAATGTTTTTCTTTGTTGTCATTGCATAGTGTGGTGCGGGTGATGGAAGTCCAGAATTTTATCGTAGTACGTCGACAGATATTAACACATTCATTTGTTTTTCAGCTGTCCCGAGCAGGTATCCTGAGCTGCTGCGCTGGGCTGCTGCGCTGAGCAACTGCCCGTGCTTCTGCGCTGAGCGGCCGCCCAAGCCGCTGTCCCAAGCAGTTGTCTGCTGGAAGTCAAGTCCGGAGTAATCGACACCAAAGATTACCTTATGTGGTGTCATGCATAGGTGGTATCATAGTATCGTGAGTTTGTTGAGACATTCGACAGTTAATCTACTTAAATTGATATCACGCGCTAGTTGTCTTTGGTATGCATTAATTAAGTAAAATATTACTAAACTGTGCGAGTGAAATCTTGGTAAAGTATGTAAGGCATGGAATGTTTTTCTTTGTTGTCATTGCATAGTGTGGTGCGGGTGATGGAAGTCCAGAATTTTATCGTAGTACGTCGACAGATATAAGCACATTCATTTGTTTTTTAGCTGTCTTGAGCAGGTATCCTGAGCGGCTGTCAAACAGCTACGCTGTACTGCTGCGCTGGACTGCTACGCTGAGCAACTGCCCGTGCTTCTGCGCTGAGCGGCCGCCTAAGCCGCTGTCCCGAGCAGTTGTCTGCTCGAAGTCAAGTACGGAGTAATCGACACCAAAGATTACCTTGTGTGGTGTCATGCAAAGGTGGTATCGTGAGTTTGTCGAGACATTCGACAGTTAATCTTCACAAATTGATATCACGCGCTAGTTGTCTTTGGTATGCATTAATTAAGTAAAATATTACTAAACTGTGCGAGTGAGATCTTGCTAAAGTATGTAAGGCATGGAATGTTTTTCTTTGTTGTCATTGCATAGTGTGGTGCGGGTGATGGAAGTCCAGAATTTTATCGTTGTACGTCGACAGATATTAACACATTCGTTTGTTTTTCAGCTGTCCCGAGCAGGTATCCTGAGCTGCTGCGCTGGGCTGCTGCGCTGAGCAACTGCCCGTGCTTCTGCGCTGAACGGCCGCCTAAGCCGCTGTCCCGAGCAGTTGTCTGCTGGAAGTCAAGTAAGGAGTAATCGACACCAAAGATTACCTTGTGTGGTGTCATGCAAAGGTGGTATCGTGAGTTTGTTGACACATTTGACAGTTAATCTTCACTAATTGATATCACGCGCTAGTTGTCTTTGGTATGCATTAATTAAGTAAAATATTACTAAACTGTGCGAGTGAAATTTTGGTAAAATATGTAAGGCATGGAATGTTTTTCTTTGTTGTCATTGCATAGTGTGGTGCGGGTGATGGAAGTCCAGAATTTTATCGTAGTACGTCGACAGATATAAACACATTCATTTGTTTTTTAACTGTCTTGAGCAGGTATCCTGAGCGGCTGTCAAACAGCTACGCTGTACTGCTGCGCTGGGCTGCTACGCTGAGCAACTGCCAGTGCTTCTGCGCTGAGCGGCCGCCTAAGCCGCTGTCCCGAGCAGTTGTCTGCTCGAAGTCAAGTACGGAGTAATCGACACCAAAGATTACCTTGTGTGGTGTCATGCAAAGGTGGTATCGTGAGTTTGTCGAGACATTCGACAGTTAATCTTCACAAATTGATATCACGCGCTAGTTGTCTTTGGTATGCATTTATTAAGAAAAATATCACTAAACTGTGCGAGTGAAATCTTGGTAAAGTATGTAAGGCATGGAATGTTTTTCTTTGTTTTTATTGCATGGTGTGGTGCGGGTGATGCAAGTCCAGAATTTTATCGTAGTACGTCGACAGATATTAACACATTCATTTGTTTTTCAGCTGTCCCGAGCAGGTATCCTGAGCTGCTGCGCTGAGCAACTACCTGTGCTTCTGTGCTGAGCGGCCGCCCAAGCCGCTGTCCCGAGCAGTTGTCTGCTGGAAGTCAAGTACGGAGTAATCGACACCAAAGAGTACCTTATGTGGTGTCATGCATAGGTGGTATCATAGTATCGTGAGTTTGTTGAGACATTCGACAGTTAATCTACTTAAATTGATATCACGCGCTAGTTGTCTTTGGTATGCATTTATTAAGAAAAATATCACTAAACTGTGCGAGTGAGATCTTGGTAAAGTATGTAAGGCATGGAATGTTTTTCTTTGTTTTTATTGCATGGTGTGGTGCGGGTGATGGAAGTCCAGAATTTTATCGTTGTACGTCGACAGATATTAACACATTCATTTGTTTTTCAGCTGTCCCGAGCAGGTATCCTGAGCTGCTGCGCTGGGCTGCTGCGCTGAGCAACTGCCCGTGCTTCTGTGCTGAGCGGCCGCCCAAGCCGCTGTCCCGAGCAGTTGTCTGCTGGAAGTCAAGTCTGGAGTAATCGACACCAAAGATTACCTTGTGTGGTGTCATGCTAAGGTGGTATCGTGAGTTTATTGAGACATTTGACAGTTAATCTTCACAAATTGATATCACGCGCTAGTTGTCTTTGGTATGCATTAATTAAGAAAAATATCACTAAACTGTGCGAGTGAGATCTTGGTAAAGTATGTAAGGCATGGAATGTTTTTCTTTGTTTTTATTGCATGGTGTGGTGCGGGTGATGGAAGTCCAGAATTTTATCGTAGTACGTCGACAGATATTAACACATTCATTTGTTTTTCAGCTGTCCCGAGCAGGTATCCTGAGCTGCTGCGCTGGGCTGCTGCGCTGAGCAACTGCCCGTGCTTCTGCGCTGAGCGGCCGCCTAAGCCGCTGTCCCGAGCAGTTGTCTGCTGGAAGTCAAGTACGGAGTAATCGACACCAAAGATTACCTTGTGTGGTGTCATGCAAAGGTGGTATCGTGAGTTTGTTGACACATTTGACAGTTAATCTTCACTAATTGATATCACGCGCTAGTTGTCTTTGGTATGCATTAATTAAGTAAAATATTACTAAACTGTGCGAGTGAAATCTTGGTAAAGTATGTAAGGCATGGAATGTTTTTCTTTGTTGTCATTGCATAGTGTGGTGCGGGTGATGGAAGTCCAGAATTTTATCGTAGTACGTCGACAGATATAAACACATTCATTTGTTTTTTAGCTGTCTTGAGCAGGTATCCTGAGCGGCTGTCAAACAGCTACGCTGTACTGCTGCGCTGGGCTGCTACGCTGAGCAACTGCCCGTGCTTCTGCGCTAAGCGGCCGCCTAAGCCGCTGTCCCGAGCAGTTGTCTGCTCGAAGTCAAGTACGGAGTAATCGACACCAAAGATTACCTTGTGTGGTGTCATGCAAAGGTGGTATCATAGTATCGTGAGTTTGTTGAGACATTCGACAGTTAATCTACTTAAATTGATATCACGCGCTAGTTGTCTTTGGTATGCATTAATTAAGAAAAATATCACTAAACTGTGCGAGTGATCTTGGTAAAGTATGTAAAGCATAGAATGTTTTTCTTTGTTTTCATTGCATAGTGTGGTGCGGGTGATGCAAGTCCAGAATTTTATCGTTGTACGTCGACAGAAATTAACACATTCATTTGTTTTTCAGCTGTCCCGAGCAGGTATCCTGAGCTGCTGCGCTGGGCTGCTGCGCTGAGCAACTGCCCGTGCTTCTGCGCTGAGCGGCCGCCCAAGCCGCTGTCCCAAGCAGTTGTCTGCTGGAAGTCAAGTCTGGAGTAATCGACACCAAAGATTACCTTGTGTGGTGTCATGCTAAGGTGGTATCGTGAGTTTATTGAGACATTCGACAGTTAATCTTCACAAATTGATATCACGCGCTAGTTGTCTTTGGTATGCATTAATTAAGAAAAATATCACTAAACTGTGCGAGTGATCTTGGTAAAGTATGTAAAGCATGGAATGTTTTTCTTTGTTTTCATTGCATAGTGTGGTGCGGGTGATGGAAGTCCAGAATTTTATCGTAGTACGTCGACAGAAATTAACACATTCATTTGTTTTTCAGCTGTCCCGAGCAGGTATCCTGAGCTGCTGCGCTGGGCTGCTGCGCTGAGCAACTGCCCGTGCTTCTGCGCTGAGCGGCCGCCCAAGCCGCTGTCCCAAGCAGTTGTCTGCTGGAAGTCAAGTCTGGAGTAATCGACACCAAAGATTACCTTGTGTGGTGTCATGCTAAGGTGGTATCGTGAGTTTATTGAGACATTCGACAGTTAATCTTCACAAATTGATATCACGCGCTAGTTGTCTTTGGTATGCATTAATTAAGAAAAATATCACTAAACTGTGCGAGTGATCTTGGTAAAGTATGTAAAGCATAGAATGTTTTTCTTTGTTTTCATTGCATAGTGTGGTGCGGGTGATGCAAGTCCAGAATTTTATCGTTGTACGTCGACAGAAATTAACACATTCATTTGTTTTTCAGCTGTCCCGAGCAGGTATCCTGAGCTGCTGCGCTGGGCTGCTGCGCTGAGCAACTGCCCGTGCTTCTGCGCTGAGCGGCCGCCCAAGCCGCTGTCCCAAGCAGTTGTCGGCTGGAAGTCAAGTCCGGAGTAATCGACACCAAAGATTACCTTATGTGGTGTCATGCATAGGTGGTATCATAGTATCTTGAGTTTGTTGAGACATTCGACAGTTAATCTACTTAAATTGATATCACGCGCTAGTTGTCTTTGGTATGCATTAATTAAGAAAAATATCACTAAACTGTGCGAGTGAAATCTTGGTAAAGTATGTAAGGCATGGAATGTTTTTCTTTGTTTTTATTGCATGGTGTGGTGCGGGTGATGCAAGTCCAGAATTTTATCGTAGTACGTCGACAGATATTAACACATTCATTTGTTTTTCAGCTGTCCCGAGCAGGTATCCTGAGCGGCTGTCAAACAGCTACGCTGTACTGCTGCGCTGGGCTGCTACGCTGAGCAACTGCCCGTGCTTCTGCGCTGAGCGGCCGCCCAAGCCGCTGTCCCAAGCAGTTGTCTGCTGGAAGTCAAGTCCGGAGTAATCGACACCATAGATTACCTTATGTGGTGTCATGCATAGGTGGTATCATAGTATCGTGAGTTTGTTGAGACATTCGACAGTTAATCTACTTAAATTGATATCACGCGCTAGTTGTCTTTGGTATGCATTAATTAAGAAAAATATCACTAAACTGTGCGAGTGAGATCTTGGTAAAGTATGTAAGGCATGGAATGTTTTTCTTTGTTTTTATTGCATGGTGTGGTGCGGGTGATGGAAGTCCAGAATTTTATCGTTGTACGTCGACAGATATTAACACATTCATTTGTTTTTCAGCTGTCCCGAGCAGGTATCCTGAGCTGCTGCGCTGGGCTGCTGCGCTGAGCAACTGCCCGTGCTTCTGTGCTGAGCGGCCGCCCAAGCCGCTGTCCCGAGCAGTTGTCTGCTGGAAGTCAAGTCTGGAGTAATCGACACCAAAGATTACCTTGTGTGGTGTCATGCTAAGGTGGTATCGTGAGTTTATTGAGACATTTGACAGTTAATCTTCACAAATTGATATCACGCACTAGTTGTCTTTGGTATGCATTAATTAAGAAAAATATCACTAAACTGTGCGAGTGATCTTGGTAAAGTATGTAAGGCATGGAATGTTTTTCTTTGTTTTCATTGCATAGTGTGGTGCGGGTGATGGAAGTCCAGAATTTTATCGTAGTACGTCGACAGATATTAACACATTCATTTGTTTTTCAGCTGTCCCGAGCAGGTATCCTGAGCGGCTGTCAAACAGCTACGCTGTACTGCTGCGCTGGGCTGCTACGCTGAGCAACTGCCCGTGCTTCTGCGCTGAGCGGCCGCCTAAGCCGCTGTCCCGAGCAGTTGTCTGCTCGAAGTCAAGAACGGAGTAATCGACACCAAAGATTACCTTGTGTGGTGTCATGCAAAGGTGGTATCGTGAGTTTGTCGTGACATTCGACAGTTAATCTTCACAAATTGATATCACGCGCTAGTTGTCTTTGGTATGCTTTAATTAAGAAAAATATCACTAAACTGTGCGAGTGAAATCTTGGTAAAGTATGTAAGGCATGGAATGTTTTTCTTTGTTTTTATTGCATGGTGTGGTGCGGGTGATGCAAGTCCAGAATTTTATCGTAGTACGTCGACAGATATTAACACATTCATTTGTTTTTCAGCTGTCCCGAGCAGGTATCCTGAGCGGCTGTCAAACAGCTACGCTGTACTGCTGCGCTGGGCTGCTACGCTGAGCAACTTCCCGTGCTTCTGCGCTGAGCGGCCGCCCAAGCCGCTGTCCCAAGCAGTTGTCTGCTGGAAGTCAAGTCCGGAGTAATCGACACCAAAGATTACCTTATGTGGTGTCATGCATAGGTGGTATCATAGTATCGTGAGTTTGTTGAGACATTCGACAGTTAATCTACTTAAATTGATATCACGCGCTAGTTGTCTTTGGTATGCATTAATTAAGAAAAATATCACTAAACTGTGCGAGTGAGATCTTGGTAAAGTATGTAAGGCATGGAATGTTTTTCTTTGTTTTTATTGCATGGTGTGGTGCGGGTGATGGAAGTCCAGAATTTTATCGTTGTACGTCGACAGATATTAACACATTCATTTGTTTTTCAGCTGTCCCGAGCAGGTATCCTGAGCTGCTGCGCTGGGCTGCTGCGCTGAGCAACTGCCCGTGCTTCTGTGCTGAGCGGCCGCCCAAGCCGCTGTCCCGAGCAGTTGTCTGCTGGAAGTCAAGTCTGGAGTAATCGACACCAAAGATTACCTTGTGTGGTGTCATGCTAAGGTGGTATCGTGAGTTTATTGAGACATTTGACAGTTAATCTTCACAAATTGATATCACGCACTAGTTGTCTTTGGTATGCATTAATTAAGAAAAATATCACTAAACTGTGCGAGTGAGATCTTGGTAAAGTATGTAAGGCATGGAATGTTTTTCTTTGTTTTCATTGCATAGTGTGGTGCGGGTGATGGAAGTCCAGAATTTTATCGTAGTACGTCGACAGATATTAACACATTCATTTGTTTTTCAGCTGTCCCGAGCACGTATCCTGAGCTGCTGCGCTGGGCTGCTGCGCTGAGCAACTGCCCGTGCTTCTGCGCTGAGCGGCCGCCCAAGCCGCTGTCCCAAGCAGTTGTCTGCTGGAAGTCAAGTCCGGAGTAATCGACACCAAAGATTACCTTATGTGGTGTCATGCATAGGTGGTATCATAGTATCGTGAGTTTGTTGAGACATTCGACAGTTAATCTACTTAAATTGATATCACGCGCTAGTTGTCTTTGGTATGCATTAATTAAGTAAAATATTACTAAACTGTGCGAGTGAAATCTTGGTAAAGTATGTAAGGCATGGAATGTTTTTCTTTGTTGTCATTGCATAGTGTGGTGCGGGTGATGGAAGTCCAGAATTTTATCGTAGTACGTCGACAGATATAAGCACATTCATTTGTTTTTTAGCTGTCTTGAGCAGGTATCCTGAGCGGCTGTCAAACAGCTACGCTGTACTGCTGCGCTGGACTGCTACGCTGAGCAACTGCCCGTGCTTCTGCGCTGAGCGGCCGCCTAAGCCGCTGTCCCGAGCAGTTGTCTGCTCGAAGTCAAGTACGGAGTAATCGACACCAAAGATTACCTTGTGTGGTGTCATGCAAAGGTGGTATCGTGAGTTTGTCGAGACATTCGACAGTTAATCTTCACAAATTGATATCACGCGCTAGTTGTCTTTGGTATGCATTAATTAAGTAAAATATTACTAAACTGTGCGAGTGAGATCTTGCTAAAGTATGTAAGGCATGGAATGTTTTTCTTTGTTGTCATTGCATAGTGTGGTGCGGGTGATGGAAGTCCAGAATTTTATCGTTGTACGTCGACAGATATTAACACATTCGTTTGTTTTTCAGCTGTCCCGAGCAGGTATCCTGAGCTGCTGCGCTGGGCTGCTGCGCTGAGCAACTGCCCGTGCTTCTGCGCTGAACGGCCGCCTAAGCCGCTGTCCCGAGCAGTTGTCTGCTGGAAGTCAAGTAAGGAGTAATCGACACCAAAGATTACCTTGTGTGGTGTCATGCAAAGGTGGTATCGTGAGTTTGTTGACACATTTGACAGTTAATCTTTACAAATTGATATCACGCGCTAGTTGTCTTTGGTATGCATTAATTAAGAAAAATATCACTAAACTGTGCGAGTGAGATCTTGGTAAAGTATGTAAGGCATGGAATGTTTTTCTTTGTTGTCATTGCATAGTGTGGTGCGGGTGATGGAAGTCCAGAATTTTATCGTAGTACGTCAACAGATATAAACACATTCATTTGTTTTTTAGCTGTCTTGAGCAGGTATCCTGAGCGGCTGTCAAACAGCTACGCTGTACTGCTGCGCTGGGCTGCTACGCTGAGCAACTGCCCGTGCTTCTGCGCTAAGCGGCCGCCTAAGCCGCTGTCCCGAGCAGTTGTCTGCTCGAAGTCAAGTACGGAGTAATCGACACCAAAGATTACCTTGTGTGGTGTCATGCAAAGGTGGTATCGTGAGTTTGTCGAGACATTCGACGGTTAATCTTCACAAATTGATATCACGCGCTAGTTGTCTTTGGTATGCATTAATTAAGAAAAATATCACTAAACTGTGCGAGTGAGATCTTGGTAAAGTATGTAAGGCATGGAATGTTTTTCTTTGTTTTCATTGCATAGTGTGGTGCGGGTGATGGAAGTCCAGAATTTTATCGTAGTACGTCGACAGAAATTAACACATTCATTTGTTTTTCAGCTGTCCCGAGCAGGTATCCTGAGCTGCTGCGCTGGGCTGCTGCGCTGAGCAACTGCCCGTGCTTCTGCGCTGAGCGGCCGCCCAAGCCGCTGTCCCAAGCAGTTGTCGGCTGGAAGTCAAGTCCGGAGTAATCGACACCAAAGATTACCTTATGTGGTGTCATGCATAGGTGGTATCATAGTATCGTGAGTTTGTTGAGACATTCGACAGTTAATCTACTTAAATTGATGTCACGCGCTAGTTGTCTTTGGTATGCATTAATTAAGTAAAATATTACTAAACTGTGCGAGTGAAATCTTGGTAAAGTATGTAAGGCATGGAATGTTTTTCTTTGTTGTCATTGCATAGTGTGGTGCGGGTGATGGAAGTCCAGAATTGTATCGTAGTACGTCGATAGATATTAACACATTCATTTGTTTTTCAGCTGTCCCGAGCAGGTATCCTGAGCTGCTGCGCTGGGCTGCTGCGCTGAGCAACTGCCCGTGCTTCTGCGCTGAGCGGCCGCCCAAGCCGCTGTCCCAAGCAGTTGTCTGCTGGAAGTCAAGTCCGGAGTAATCGACACCAAAGATTACCTTATGTGGTGTCATGCATAGGTGGTATCATAGTATCGTGAGTTTGTTGAGACATTCGACAGTTAATCTACTTAAATTGATATCACGCGCTAGTTGTCTTTGGTATGCATTAATTAAGTAAAATATTACTAAACTGTGCGAGTGAAATCTTGGTAAAGTATGTAAGGCATGGAATGTTTTTCTTTGTTGTCATTGCATAGTGTGGTGCGGGTGATGGAAGTCCAGAATTTTATCGTAGTACGTCGACAGATATAAGCACATTCATTTGTTTTTTAGCTGTCTTGAGCAGGTATCCTGAGCGGCTGTCAAACAGCTACGCTGTACTGCTGCGCTGGACTGCTACGCTGAGCAACTGCCCGTGCTTCTGCGCTGAGCGGCCGCCTAAGCCGCTGTCCCGAGCAGTTGTCTGCTCGAAGTCAAGTACGGAGTAATCGACACCAAAGATTACCTTGTGTGGTGTCATGCAAAGGTGGTATCGTGAGTTTGTCGAGACATTCGACAGTTAATCTTCACAAATTGATATCACGCGCTAGTTGTCTTTGGTATGCATTAATTAAGTAAAATATTACTAAACTGTGCGAGTGAGATCTTGCTAAAGTATGTAAGGCATGGAATGTTTTTCTTTGTTGTCATTGCATAGTGTGGTGCGGGTGATGGAAGTCCAGAATTTTATCGTTGTACGTCGACAGATATTAACACATTCGTTTGTTTTTCAGCTGTCCCGAGCAGGTATCCTGAGCTGCTGCGCTGGGCTGCTGCGCTGAGCAACTGCCCGTGCTTCTGCGCTGAACGGCCGCCTAAGCCGCTGTCCCGAGCAGTTGTCTGCTGGAAGTCAAGTAAGGAGTAATCGACACCAAAGATTACCTTGTGTGGTGTCATGCAAAGGTGGTATCGTGAGTTTGTTGACACATTTGACAGTTAATCTTTACAAATTGATATCACGCGCTAGTTGTCTTTGGTATGCATTAATTAAGAAAAATATCACTAAACTGTGCGAGTGAGATCTTGGTAAAGTATGTAAGGCATGGAATGTTTTTCTTTGTTGTCATTGCATAGTGTGGTGCGGGTGATGGAAGTCCAGAATTTTATCGTAGTACGTCAACAGATATAAACACATTCATTTGTTTTTTAGCTGTCTTGAGCAGGTATCCTGAGCGGCTGTCAAACAGCTACGCTGTACTGCTGCGCTGGGCTGCTACGCTGAGCAACTGCCCGTGCTTCTGCGCTAAGCGGCCGCCTAAGCCGCTGTCCCGAGCAGTTGTCTGCTCGAAGTCAAGTACGGAGTAATCGACACCAAAGATTACCTTGTGTGGTGTCATGCAAAGGTGGTATCGTGAGTTTGTCGAGACATTCGACGGTTAATCTTCACAAATTGATATCACGCGCTAGTTGTCTTTGGTATGCATTAATTAAGAAAAATATCACTAAACTGTGCGAGTGAGATCTTGGTAAAGTATGTAAGGCATGGAATGTTTTTCTTTGTTTTCATTGCATAGTGTGGTGCGGGTGATGGAAGTCCAGAATTTTATCGTAGTACGTCGACAGAAATTAACACATTCATTTGTTTTTCAGCTGTCCCGAGCAGGTATCCTGAGCTGCTGCGCTGGGCTGCTGCGCTGAGCAACTGCCCGTGCTTCTGCGCTGAGCGGCCGCCCAAGCCGCTGTCCCAAGCAGTTGTCGGCTGGAAGTCAAGTCCGGAGTAATCGACACCAAAGATTACCTTATGTGGTGTCATGCATAGGTGGTATCATAGTATCGTGAGTTTGTTGAGACATTCGACAGTTAATCTACTTAAATTGATATCACGCGCTAGTTGTCTTTGGTATGCATTAATTAAGAAAAATATCACTAAACTGTGCGAGTGAGATCTTGGTAAAGTATGTAAGGCATGGAATGTTTTTCTTTGTTTTTATTGCATGGTGTGGTGCGGGTGATGGAAGTCCAGAATTTTATCGTTGTACGTCGACAGATATTAACACATTAATTTGTTTTTCAGCTGTCCCGAGCAGGTATCCTGAGCTGCTGCGCTGGGCTGCTGCGCTGAGCAACTGCCCGTGCTTCTGTGCTGAGCGGCCGCCCAAGCCGCTGTCCCGAGCAGTTGTCTGCTGGAAGTCAAGTCTGGAGTAATCGACACCAAAGATTACCTTGTGTGGTGTCATGCTAAGGTGGTATCGTGAGTTTATTGAGACATTTGACAGTTAATCTTCACAAATTGATATCACGCACTAGTTGTCTTTGGTATGCATTAATTAAGAAAAATATCACTTAACTGTGCGAGTGAGATCTTGGTAAAGTATGTAAGGCATGGAATGTTTTTCTTTGTTTTCATTGCATAGTGTGGTGCGGGTGATGGAAGTCCAGAATTTTATCGTAGTACGTCGACAGATATTAACACATTCATTTGTTTTTCAGCTGTCCCGAGCACGTATCCTGAGCTGCTGCGCTGGGCTGCTGCGCTGAGCAACTGCCCGTGCTTCTGCGCTGAGCGGCCGCCCAAGCCGCTGTCCCAAGCAGTTGTCTGCTGGAAGTCAAGTCTGGAGTAATCGACACCAAAGATTACCTTGTGTGGTGTCATGCTAAGGTGGTATCGTGAGTTTATTGAGACATTCGACAGTTAATCTTCACAAATTGATATCACGCGCTAGTTGTCTTTGGTATGCATTAATTAAGAAAAATATCACTAAACTGTGCGAGTGATCTTGGTAAAGTATGTAAAGCATAGAATGTTTTTCTTTGTTTTCATTGCATAGTGTGGTGCGGGTGATGCAAGTCCAGAATTTTATCGTTGTACGTCGACAGAAATTAACACATTCATTTGTTTTTCAGCTGTCCCGAGCAGGTATCCTGAGCTGCTGCGCTGGGCTGCTGCGCTGAGCAACTGCCCGTGCTTCTGCGCTGAGCGGCCGCCCAAGCCGCTGTCCCAAGCAGTTGTCGGCTGGAAGTCAAGTCCGGAGTAATCGACACCAAAGATTACCTTTTAGTGGTGTCATGCATAGGTGGTATCATAGTATCTTGAGTTTGTTGAGACATTCGACAGTTAATCTACTTAAATTGATATCACGCGCTAGTTGTCTTTGGTATGCATTAATTAAGAAAAATATCACTAAACTGTGCGAGTGAAATCTTGGTAAAGTATGTAAGGCATGGAATGTTTTTCTTTGTTTTTATTGCATGGTGTGGTGCGGGTGATGCAAGTCCAGAATTTTATCGTAGTACGTCGACAGATATTAACACATTCATTTGTTTTTCAGCTGTCCCGAGCAGGTATCCTGAGCGGCTGTCAAACAGCTACGCTGTACTGCTGCGCTGGGCTGCTACGCTGAGCAACTGCCCGTGCTTCTGCGCTGAGCGGCCGCCCAAGCCGCTGTCCCAAGCAGTTGTCTGCTGGAAGTCAAGTCCGGAGTAATCGACACCAAAGATTACCTTATGTGGTGTCATGCATAGGTGGTATCATAGTATCGTGAGTTTGTTGAGACATTCGACAGTTAATCTACTTAAATTGATATCACGCGCTAGTTGTCTTTGGTATGCATTAATTAAGAAAAATATCACTAAACTGTGCGAGTGAGATCTTGGTAAAGTATGTAAGGCATGGAATGTTTTTCTTTGTTTTTATTGCATGGTGTGGTGCGGGTGATGGAAGTCCAGAATTTTATCGTTGTACGTCGACAGATATTAACACATTCATTTGTTTTTCAGCTGTCCCGAGCAGGTATCCTGAGCTGCTGCGCTGGGCTGCTGCGCTGAGCAACTGCCCGTGCTTCTGTGCTGAGCGGCCGCCCAAGCCGCTGTCCCGAGCAGTTGTCTGCTGGAAGTCAAGTCTGGAGTAATCGACACCAAAGATTACCTTGTGTGGTGTCATGCTAAGGTGGTATCGTGAGTTTATTGAGACATTTGACAGTTAATCTTCACAAATTGATATCACGCACTAGTTGTCTTTGGTATGCATTAATTAAGAAAAATATCACTAAACTGTGCGAGTGATCTTGGTAAAGTATGTAAGGCATGGAATGTTTTTCTTTGTTTTCATTGCATAGTGTGGTGCGGGTGATGGAAGTCCAGAATTTTATCGTAGTACGTCGACAGATATTAACACATTCATTTGTTTTTCAGCTGTCCCGAGCAGGTATCCTGAGCGGCTGTCAAACAGCTACGCTGTACTGCTGCGCTGGGCTGCTACGCTGAGCAACTGCCCGTGCTTCTGCGCTGAGCGGCCGCCTAAGCCGCTGTCCCGAGCAGTTGTCTGCTCGAAGTCAAGAACGGAGTAATCGACACCAAAGATTACCTTGTGTGGTGTCATGCAAAGGTGGTATCGTGAGTTTGTCGTGACATTCGACAGTTAATCTTCACAAATTGATATCACGCGCTAGTTGTCTTTGGTATGCTTTAATTAAGAAAAATATCACTAAACTGTGCGAGTGAAATCTTGGTAAAGTATGTAAGGCATGGAATGTTTTTCTTTGTTTTTATTGCATGGTGTGGTGCGGGTGATGCAAGTCCAGAATTTTATCGTAGTACGTCGACAGATATTAACACATTCATTTGTTTTTCAGCTGTCCCGAGCAGGTATCCTGAGCGGCTGTCAAACAGCTACGCTGTACTGCTGCGCTGGGCTGCTACGCTGAGCAACTTCCCGTGCTTCTGCGCTGAGCGGCCGCCCAAGCCGCTGTCCCAAGCAGTTGTCTGCTGGAAGTCAAGTCCGGAGTAATCGACACCAAAGATTACCTTATGTGGTGTCATGCATAGGTGGTATCATAGTATCGTGAGTTTGTTGAGACATTCGACAGTTAATCTACTTAAATTGATATCACGCGCTAGTTGTCTTTGGTATGCATTAATTAAGAAAAATATCACTAAACTGTGCGAGTGAGATCTTGGTAAAGTATGTAAGGCATGGAATGTTTTTCTTTGTTTTTATTGCATGGTGTGGTGCGGGTGAGGGAAGTCCAGAATTTTATCGTTGTACGTCGACAGATATTAACACATTCATTTGTTTTTCAGCTGTCCCGAGCAGGTATCCTGAGCTGCTGCGCTGGGCTGCTGCGCTGAGCAACTGCCCGTGCTTCTGTGCTGAGCGGCCGCCCAAGCCGCTGTCCCGAGCAGTTGTCTGCTGGAAGTCAAGTCTGGAGTAATCGACACCAAAGATTACCTTGTGTGGTGTCATGCTAAGGTGGTATCGTGAGTTTATTGAGACATTTGACAGTTAATCTTCACAAATTGATATCACGCACTAGTTGTCTTTGGTATGCATTAATTAAGAAAAATATCACTAAACTGTGCGAGTGAGATCTTGGTAAAGTATGTAAGGCATGGAATGTTTTTCTTTGTTTTCATTGCATAGTGTGGTGCGGGTGATGGAAGTCCAGAATTTTATCGTAGTACGTCGACAGATATTAACACATTCATTTGTTTTTCAGCTGTCCCGAGCACGTATCCTGAGCTGCTGCGCTGGGCTGCTGCGCTGAGCAACTGCCCGTGCTTCTGCGCTGAGCGGCCGCCCAAGCCGCTGTCCCAAGCAGTTGTCTGCTGGAAGTCAAGTCCGGAGTAATCGACACCAAAGATTACCTTATGTGGTGTCATGCATAGGTGGTATCATAGTATCGTGAGTTTGTTGAGACATTCGACAGTTAATCTACTTAAATTGATATCACGCGCTAGTTGTCTTTGGTATGCATTAATTAAGAAAAATATCACTAAACTGTGCGAGTGAAATCTTGGTAAAGTATGTAAGGCATGGAATGTTTTTCTTTGTTTTTATTGCATGGTGTGGTTGTAAACAATACTTACGTATTGTTTACAACCTAATTTTGGAATATTTGCATATAAAAGTATAGAATATTGAATTAATATGAAAATATCATGTGATTTAGAACATCACTAAGTGGAACATCACAAAAAATCACTAAGTGGGGTAAGAGAAACTGGCGTGACCGGGAAAGGGGAACATATGTTTCTCTTTCCCGATATCAGTGAACCTATGATGCTACTAGAACTCTGAAAACATTTTGAGATTCTGGAAATTGTTATGCTAGGTTCACAGACACTTGGGAGTGTAGTTATTTTTCCATAGTTACCGTACACAGTGTATGGTTGTGTATGTGGTACGAAAAATATTTGATGTGCGAATTATGATTAAAAAATTTCCAGTTGGACAGAACACATCAAATTTACGATATATTTTTTAGAAATGAAAACACATTTGGTTTTATCATAATAAAATATTTAATTACAATTTTAAATTATTTCGAACAAACTCAATTTATTTCTTTTTTGTCTCTTTTAATCAGGTTTGCACTTTGGATTTTTTTTGTGAGTATAATGTATACGAACTTTTAAAAGTTTCTAAATCAAATCTGTATTAACTGTATTACACGAATACATAGGTTTAAATATATATACTTACTTACTATGAATAAAATATTTTTTTCTTATAAGAAAATTATATTTTTTTTTAAAGGTAGCAATCAAAATGCATTTTTATACAAAGTAAATCGACCCTAGTTTCCCCTTACACAGTCATGTATTGGTCACCACGAGACGTTCCGATCACCATTGCGCTGCGATCTCTTTCACTCTCTCACACAAAACGATCTACACATCTCGCTCATCCATTTCATGGAGGCAACAGTCGCCGAAGATAAAACAAAATGATGATATTATCTATTTCAATAAAAATATAAGTATGGCTATTTTGAATGGTGTGAAATGAAACATTTTTCTTATCTCTCACAGGGCCTGTATAATTAGTGCAGTCTCTAAAGATACAGGAAGACATTTTGTCCACAACTTTTTCCTAAAAACACGATTAGCGGTGACGTATTTACCGGACGCTTGGAAGTGCAAGACTGGTAACGACTACGGCAATTACCTTGCATTCGTCTAGTAAAAATGGGGAGTTCACAACTCATCTACAGGTAAAAAAATCTTTATATACCTGCCGTTGATATATGATCAACTGAATGTATTTTTTATGTGTTTTCGTCGTTGTTTTATATATCTCCGTCATTTATAGACCACATGTCAACTTAGGTTATGGGTGTAAGCCTACTTCCAAACCCATTATCATTATTCAGAAACTTTAACTCGATTAATTGTTTTCGAAAACTCGCTAAATATTTTCAAGTGTCCAGGCTATCACAGCGCGGTCAGCATTGCAGCCAGCCTATGATGGACTCGACCTTCAATTTAGCTTTTCTTGATGGAAAAGCTAAATTGAAGGTCGAGTTCATTATAAGGATCAATTAAGAAGCCACAACCGGTGGAATATGCAAGAAAACAGGCATGTAGCCCGTATATTATATATCCCTATTTTGATTTATTAGGACAGACACTAACAGAACTGCTAGACAGACCATCTCACATATGGAATGTCGATGAAACAAGTTTTTTCAAAAGATCCTTCTAAGTCAAAAGTAGTTTAGTTAAGGATTTACATCGACGAGAATAATCGCTTCTCCTGGAAAGGACAATTATTATTAGGCTGTAACGCTCTTGGAGAAAAAACTCCACCGGTAATAGTGTTCAAGGAGAAAAATGTGTGGGACGAATGGACAACAGACGATGGGTATCCTGGGACAGCATACGGAGCAACCAGTAATGGTTGGATGGAGACAGCGGTTTTCGAAAACTTTTTCGAAAAAGTCTTTTTAAAAACAGTTGGACCAAAACTGCTCATCCAATCCATGCATATACGACGGGCACGCAACACATGTTGGGCCAAAAAGGCCAGAGAAGCAGAAATCACAATTTTAAAAATACCTCCGCATACCAGCCATCTTTTACAGCCATTGGATTTGGCTGTAAATAAATCGTTAAAAAATCGATGGGATGTTGCTCTTGTAAAGTGGCAGATTTTGAATATTGGTAAGACATTGCCAAAAAAGAATTCTCTAAAATGCTTGGGCAAATTTGGGGTGGATTGGACCTGGCTATATGTGCAGCTGGTTTTAGAAAAGCAGGGATATATCCCCTTAATAAAAATGCTATCTCAGAAGATAAGTTTAACCAAGTTCTTTTGCAACAATGGAAACATAAATCAACATGTGATGCTATTAATATTATTGAACACCCAAATAATCAACCACTGAATGAACTCTAAATATTCGTTATCCTACAGTTCCAGATTTCTCACAACGTTTGACAGAAGAACGTGGCGCTGATCGTAGCTATTTCAACCAGCTCAGCTATCAATCATCTACCTCAGTGAACATCAGGAAGCCCAAAGTTCAAATTCTAGAAAATAGGGTAGTTAGCTTCGAAGACCTATTGCTATTGAGAATTAAAGCAGGGACCAGCTCCAAAACTAAAAGAAAGCGGATGGCAATTGGAGCTGAAGTAATAACCCGTGACGATGTATTAATAACTTTGGAGAAAAAAGATAAGGGAAAAAAAAGTAAACCAGTTTTGACAAAGCTACAAGAAAAACAAGTAAAAGTAGAGCAAAGAATTGAAAACCACAACCCAAAACGAAGACAAGAAAATATAACAGCACAAACTCAACAAAGAGGACAAAACTCAAAAGCAATAGCAGAGGAAATAATTAAAAAAGAACGAAACTCAAAAACTGTGAAAAAAACAGCAGAAGAGATAGAGCTCGATGATGTCAAGGAAAACGATGTTAATGCAGTGGGTAAAAATGATTGGGTGCTGGTAAAATTTTGCACAAAAAAGTCTGTGAAACATTACATAGGAGTAGTTATAGATATAAATGATGACGGCTCTCCTGTTATAAAATATACAAGAAAAAAATCAAAAGCAGAAACATCAACGATTTTTGCTTTCCCTGTGGTGGACGACATCTCGGAACTTCACACGGAGGACATTATCACAAAATTGCCCACGCCTGCAATTGGTAGAAGAGGCCATGTTACTTTTAAAATGTCTTTTAATTATTTTAATATTCAGTAGGTCTGCATAATTTAATATTACGAGTATATGTAAGTAATACATGGAATGAAAAAAAAATGTTTAGTTGATTATCCCTGCCTCTACACAATATGTTTCCCTTACCCCAAATTCCGTTTATTATCAATAATTTAGGCTTGAAGTAAATTATTTCCATTTTATTTCAATGGAATAAAATTCATTTTCAATCAACGAAGTTAACTTGAGATGGAGGACCCTGATAGATATAAATAAAGCTCCGTTGGACTGTATGTTGGTGCGTGGTGTTACAAAGACGGCGTTCAGGTTGAGAATCATTGCGCATTTTTTTTTAGGAAGGAAATAGAGCTTTTTGCCACTACGGGCATTAAAAGCGACACAGGACCGTTGGTGAGTGCACGCTGCACTCAACCGAGGGACAACAAGGGCGCATAAAGCGCTAGAAAACGACAAGGGCGAACCCTTGCCTAGTAGGGAATAGAGGTGCCGTTAGCCGCCAGTACTGTCTGAAAGAAAACAAAACACAGGTTAATGAAATAAAACACATAATTTATTGATTCAGGCGTTACTTTGCGGAAATCCATTATCAAAAAAACGATATAATTATATTCTTCCTATTAGCATTTTATGCGGGAGGGAAGGGTAATGCACGCCCCCAAATAGGCCAAAATCATTGTTTTCTTTTCAGCGGAAGTGTCACTAAATATTTTTTAATATCGTTTTTTTGAAATAAAACACATTGATGATACTTATAAACTTTCAATAGAAAATCGATACGTTACCTTTACCTTAATACACATTACCAAAATATAATACAGATTACCTTGTGTCTGATTTAGGAATATTTCAAAGTCGCTTACGACGACCTCGATGACCTTTGAAGACTGGAAATCCAAAATCAGACATATTACCTCTCTTGGCTCGGCGATTAGACCCTGAAATACCAATATTACCAGGAGGCTGTCTGATCGATGCCAGAGCTGTCGTGATGGGGTCGTCCGGGTCATCCAGGAAGTGTCGTAGGCGGCGGCGTGGCGGGGTGAAGTATGGATCTGATGTGTGTGTTGAGTAGTTAGCGGTTTGCACCACTAGTGGGTTGGGATGGTGTGGGGCCGCATCGAAGTAGCGGCGAGCGACGCCTACTGCCTTGCGGGTAAAGCGATTTTGAATCACTTGAAGTCTATGAATGTGCCTATCTGAAGCATGACCGAACGTTACAGAAGCGTAGGTCATGATCGGACGAAAAATCATTGCGCAATGCGCGGCCGTTTTTATAACCCACTATCTATCAGTTAGCGCTCGCCGCCGCTAGCGAGTACACGCACGCTCGTTTGCTTTACACAGTACCTACCTAGTTGTTGTACATATTCTATCTTTCGCTAAGATGTTTACGTGTGCCAGCTGTAGTGAAAAACATACGGAGGGCCCAAAGTATAATGACAGGCCGGTTGGCGCAGTTGGTAGCACCCCTGCCTTCTGAGCCGCTGGTCCCGGGTTCGAGCCCCGGACAGGTCAAACATTTGTGTGCATGAACATGTCTGTTTGATCTGTGTCTGGGTGTTTTTATGCATATAAGTATTTAATATCATATATAAGTAGGTATGTAATATCAGTCATCAGGTTACCATAAAGTGCAGTGTTTGTAAACAGCACTATGATTTCCAGTGCTCAGGAATAACTGAAACGGGTTACCGTAAGTTAGATGATAGGAAAAGCTCCTGGCGGTGTCCCAAATGTAAGTCCAGTTTGTCACCGGCAGCGACTTCGCCACAGCCCAGTCAACTGGATAAAATTCAGGAGCAGCTTAACATGATCGTGTTTCAGCTGGACCTTTTGCGTCATTGGTTGAAGATGTCAAATCAATAAAGAGTGACATATGCAATATAAAAGAGTCAAGAAATGGACCATCAGCTCATAAGCAGCCTCACATGCACAGTCCAAGCATTGGATGGTCGCATAAAAAAGGCTGAGAAAACGGTTCAACTAGTACCTAGCCTACAAGCCGAAATTTTAAAGCTCACCCAGGAATTACAGGATCGAGATCAATAGGCCAGGGGGAATAATGTTGAGATCAAAGGAATTCCACAGAAAAATAGTGAAAATGTATACCAGATTGCACAGAAAATTGGATTACTGTGTGATTTCCCAATAAAAAAAGAAGAGATTAATTATATAGCACTCATTCCAATACGATTACCTATAATACGGAAAAATCAATAGTTATCGCTTTTAATAATCGTTACACTAAGGAGGAATTAATCGCTTTAACACGTAGAATAAAGAACCTCAGCCTCTCAAATCTTGGGTTCGACACAACAGGAACCTTCTATGTTAACGACCATTTAACGCAGCGGAACAAAACCCTTCTCAGCAAAGCGAGAAATCTAGCCAAGGAAAAAAATTTCAAGTACCTACATATGGGTCAAACATTGTAAAATAATGGCCAGGAAGTCGGATACATCACCAGTATTTTTTATAAGGAGCGAAAACGATCTCATGAAAATAGTTTAATTATCTTTTATTCTAAACGCAATAGTTGTTGTTATTCAATGCAATGTGGCTCCTTAACCGCCTCTAACCTACCCTTTTGTTCTCCTTATCGCTTTGGACTGTCATCCAGCGCCTACGCATGATGTGCATTCAAGACTCACACTCGAGCGCCTGCACTGGGGCTGACATAGCGTTCACTATTGCTTACTCAGTTTTAAGTCGTTGCCGGTCATATTTGCTTGCTATGTTGCATTTTAACTGTACTTACGAAGCTAAGTCAGTGGTATATTCTTACGTTACCCTATTTATTTTGGTATGTTTACTATTTAAGAAAGAACTTAATACAAGAAATATACTATTTTAAACAGTGAAGAACTTTTTTATGTAAGTATACAAAATACTAACCACAGCAATCGGAGTCAATAGCTTCTGGTATCTCCACAAGTAGAGTTGGAGCAATTTCTGCTATGTAGGGATGGGATCAATTTCAGCGACAGAACAATGACTTCCACCGCTAGTACTCATCCTGGGCTGATGCTCTTTGGCATCTCTCTGGAGAGTTATTAAATTTAGCCAATACGCCGCAGTTGATGCTTCTCAGGCGTGGTAAAGTTTTTTCTTCACACATGATGTAGTTTAATAATTAACGATTTCAAGAACTGGATCTTCCTGGTTATCAATTTATCATGCCCTCAGACTACTATCATATCAAACACGCATTACATATACCTACTTTGTAAGTAGCAAATAAACATGAATTAATGAGATATAAATGGTAAATGTTTTTACACGAAACGAATCTATTGTTAACTTTAAATAATAGATTCGTTTCCTGTAAAAACAGTATTGCCAGTGCGCTGTTATCAGGAGTTACGTGATACGTGTGCTATTGAGCCTTGAATCTAGCCTTGAGGATCGATTGTATTCCAGAAGCGTTTTCAAACTAGTTTCAGCTGAATCCAGATTTAAATCGCCCCTCAGATCAAGGACCAGATTTGAAACTAGATTTGCACTCAGTTACAGTTTTGTCTATGATTCCAGCCTATTTACGCACACATTTTACGTTCTACGTCTATGGCGTTCCATTTAACGCATCATATTAACAAAAAAGTATGCATTATACAAATAATATTACGATTTTCGTTAAATGAAACGTATTTCAATACTTAAGGAGTTGCCAGAACATAGCAAAGATTCAGTTATAAGAAAATAGGAAATATCATGGGAATATTAAAGATAATAAAGGTATCAAATGAAAGATAAACTTTTCAAGTCTGTGTTATATTTTATTATAGTTAATAAGTTAAATTTGAAATTTCGCACGTCATAAAGTTTTAGGTACGGTTCGAACTACTCGTTATAAAGCAGGCCAAAATTATATAGTTTTTTAGTTCAGATATTATGTATTATGCTTTTTGCCTAGGAAAAAAATGGTTGTCTGTAAAGTCGGTTTACGGACGATAGTTTCACGTGATACCGTCATAAGACTAAAGACAAGCGGAACGCTTAGGCCGAACGCGCCTCTCTATCGCTTGTTCCGCGCTCTTGCTTGCACGCTCGGCTCAGGCGGGACGTTTAATAAATTTCATGCGTGCAGCCGGCCTTCATCGATTTATAAGACGTTATCACGTCAAAAATATAATTGATTACGCTAGTTAACATTATTAATGTGAAATTTGTGAATGAGTGTATATGTTGGTCTTCTTCGCGCTGTAACCACCTTGGATTTGCAACTGATTTGTAATGGAAATATCATTTACACAATTATACCCCGCACTTTGATTCCCTGTGTCGCGGGAGGCATGGACACATACATTACACATGACAAATGCCCAAGACCAGAGAACAAACATTTCCGCTCATCATAGTAATATTCGTACTGGCCAGGGATCGAATCTGGGAACCCGCGCTTCGAAGGCAGGGTCACTACCAAACGAGACAATGGAGCAGTCAGATATCGAAATTTGGTGATGTGTAAACTGCATTGCGACGGCACTTTTCCAGGTGACTCTTTAATCTGTCGTCCCCTGAATTGATTCTCAACTTCAATAAATCTAATAAAACACCCTCATCTGCTTGTTTGCCCCTAAGAGGCATATCATGTGTGCCGCAAAATACTATACAAGAAATAATTGATGACAATATTTGTCTGTTTTCATCGATTTCTTTTTGGTGTCCACTTTGCAGTTGGATGTCTACAGGAACATTTTCAAGAAAAATTTTTGCAGCATTTGTCGCCGTTTGGTGAAGGTTGGTCGTTGCATGCTTTCGGCAGTCTTCATGCATATTTTTGAACTTTATATATGGCCTGACCATAAACGATCCCAAAATTCCTCTCACAGTGCTAATGGGCGGAGGGAACAAAACACAATGCTTACAAAGAGCACCTTTTAGTCGCTTGGAATATACTAGCCATGGTGAATATTGATCCAACCATGCATGGTTAAATTTTCTTTTTAAATGGCTTGCATCACTTTCAAAATCGTAATTTCTGGGCGGGATCCAAAGATTTTGTAACAACTCCCTCTTCTTTTCCGTCGATAGCTGGGTAGCCAACCCAACATAACGTCCCAGATCATTTTCATGACAGCCATCGTCCACTATAATTTCAGGATCGACGTTGACGTCATAAGTTTGTTAGGATGTCGATGGAGAAGAATAGTCGGCAACAGATATATTAACAGGTTCTACAGGAGAATTTGACGCTTGTCCAATGTTAGCATGCAATGATCTTGGCATTACATGAGTGGTTTTATCATGGTTGTCATTTTCATCGCTTCCACTGCTACTTTCCCGACCTTTTTTTCTTTTTTCGCGTGTCCTCCCTAAAAAATGGATACACAAAAATACTCTTACAGTGTTTAGGCGGGTTGTATAAGACGAAAATAAAGATCAAGTTTCACATTCTAATATATATGGTTTGAACGCCAAATAAGCATAACTAGGTAATTTGAAATAATACACTTGTTGTGACGTTAGAGAAAAGGGACTTTGTTGTCGGTATGGACTTATTAATAAATCCAAAATATTGCAAGGATCTTTCTTTTATGTTTTTTTTTTACTTTTTAATCACAAAATATTCACAAATGTTATTTTAGCTATTATAACAAAACCACGTCTTGTAATTAATAAATTTAAATATTGTAAGTAATGCTTAAGATATACACTTACAAGAGAGTCAAAGCCCCCCATTAAATCAAATAATCATATTAGGTACCTACTTAAGTGTTTTGTTTTGACTCACCTCTTTCAAAGAATTTCCTGATATCCATTTGACGGAGTAATATTTCCAGTTATTGCACAGTAAACGTAAGTCTCGTGTCGCCGCAACGAAACTATAAGACACTATGTCGTATGAAATATTCGCTCGTATTACACTCCGAACTGAATTGTATTCGAACTAAATTGACGTGCTCTGCCTCACGCTTCCGCTTATATTTTGAAATATTCTTGCTCCCGAAATATGTAGAAAATACTCGACTCTATTTCCATCCTTGTCTTATACTTGCTATCACTGTCTTTTCTTTCCAGAATAGTCCATGCTAGAACGTTCTTCGCGGTATTGCTATTCAATACAAGATGTCGCTATTGACCGTATAAATTGATCCTATTTCTTTTTACTGGAAAAAGTACTGCCGTCCGAAACTAGATGGCGCTAGATGTTGTTTTCTCCCAATTATATTCGGCTTTAATCCTAGATGGCTCTCTGATTGTCTCGGCGGAACCGGAAACTACGAGATGCGACGGTTTTGCGGGAGATTTAAATTATATTGCATCGCTAACAGTATACTAGAATAACTAGAGTCTGTCTAGTGAGCCGCGGCACAGATAAAACCGCAGCAAAAATCTTTTAGTTGTAAACACTGAATATACTATAAAATTTGAATTTGATACTTTCACTATTTTATTTTATAAACACTAAGAATCTTAAACTAAATCTGTACAGATATATACTACTTAAAATAATATGCATATTGAATATTATTTTATTTTAGCATTGAAATCAAATTAATATAATAAATAAAACCAAACTTGCATCAAAACCTTACTTAGTTTTTATTTATTCTGTCGCGTAATCAAAATCAGATTCCAGAAATTAAATTCTCGACTATGAATGTCACTTTGTCACTTTCATTATCACTAAAAAATAATAAAAACGAAATAAAGAAATAAATAAAGTGTATCAAAACTTGATCAAAACATTTTGCGTTTCGTTTGACGGCGGCTGAAAGTCACTATATAAAATATTCTAATAAATACGTTGCGGCACGACCGACACAACTCACTATACATAGACTCTATATCGAATATTGTAGAATATTTAACTATAGAAAAAAAAATCTGGCTGAAAAGATATTTTGTTTCCAACACTTCATTTTGCGCAGAGTAGGTAATACGTTTTTAATTTCGATTTGCCAAAAAAAAATTACATTTATTTAATCTTCTAGGGGGGGCAGCTGCCCCCCCCTGCCCCTACCTGGGTACGCCCTTGGCTACTGTTTTACCCGATTTATGACTTAAGGCATGAGATGATAACCTTATTCCACGTGTAGAAAATTGCGAGCTATTATAAGACGATATTTGTCTTTCCTTTTCTCATTTGAAGATTTGCAGTCGCATGTCTAGTAAATCTGCCAGTGACAAGTGGATAAAAATTATCAGCACACGTATCACGTAACTTCTGATAACAGCGCACTGGCAACACTGTTTTTACACGAATCTATCTATTGTTTACTTTATTTTACCATTTATATCTCATTTATTCATGTTTATTTGCTACTTACAAAGTATATGTAATGCGTGGTTGATATGATAGTAGTCTGAGGGTATGATAAATTGATAACCAGGAAGATCCAGTTCTTGAAATCGTTAATTAAACTACATCATGTGTGAAGAAAAAACTTTACCACGCCTGAGAAGCATCAACTGCGGCGTATTGGCTAAATTTAATAACTCTCCAGAGAGATGCCAAAGAGCATCAGCCCAGGATGAGTACTAGCGGTGGAAGTCATTGTTCTGTCGCTGAAATTGATCCCATCCCTACATAGCAGATATTGCTCCAACTCTAGTTGTGGAGATACCAGAAGCTATTGACTCCGATTGCTGTGGTTAGTATTTTGTATACTTACATAAAAAAGTTCTTCACTGTTTAAAATAGTATATTTCTTGTATTAAGTTCTTTCTTAAATAGTAAACATACCAAAATATAAGCTAGACACTCTCATACAAAATATAATCACTTGTGGCTTCTAAGGTTAACATAGTATTTATTAGTATTTGATAAACATACAGTTACGTGTATCCTTAACTTTATAAAGCATCTGATGTAAACATTAATGGATTTTTTTAAACTCTTTATTGCCTACATCATAATGAAAGAGTTAATGTAAAAGTCTTTTGTAATAGACAGTGTTGTTAGCACATCCCGCCTGCCCATAAATTATAATAAACACAAATACAAAAGTGTGATGACATAAACATAATACACAAAATTAAAATATGAACATAACAATTTAGGTTGAATGCTTTCATTCTGTTTTTTTTTTTTATATTGCTATAAATCCTCAAATTGATTTATATAATTTTCACTCTACCTACATAAGAAAGCTAACAGGGTGTAAAACTTTGTAGACAAATGACAATTTATAGTTTTTTCTGTTACAGGGTTGTGAACAGTGTGTCTTCTTATTCTGATTGGGGGCGCTAAGTCCTGCACTGACGTCCCGCTTGGGGTGTATTGTGCATTTCCTCCGCCAGCTACCCTAGCCATCCCAACTCCTTTACATAACGGAGTATGACAGTGTGTCATAGATGTAGAGCCTGCACAATACACCTCAGTCAATCAACATATGAGGCCTCTCTTCATACTTCTGTATTTATATATTGTGACATAGCGTCACAACCCATAAATACAGTAGTTTGTGATAATTCTGAAGGAATGCCTATCTACAATGCTTCAATGAGTAATGGGCCACCAGTCATAGGCCAACCTGAATATACCGAAACGTCAACCTGTGAGAAATTATCAAATAATGAAAAGAGACTAGAAACAAAATTCTAAAACTGAACACATGTGACATGAGAAAAGAAATGCCGAAAATAACATGAACTAGAGGAAAATATATTACAAGTGAATTTAAGAGAAGCATTTTGCCAAAAACAGATAATATAAGTTGTGCAACTCGGTTAAAAGACATCACCACTGTTTTAAATTAAAGAATGATGATTTAAGTTGGATTTATGCTGCAGTGATGACACATTATGCACAATAATTACATTGTAGCAAATGCAATTATAGTGCATAGTATAATTAAACATACATAATATTTGAAGTTGTTATTGATAATATTTTTAAGAAACAGTGATGATGGGCTGGAAATTTTATTACTTACTTACATTGGTATTTTGAAATTAACATACCAATGCTCAGAAACACACTCTTATTAAATAAATGGAAATATGCTTAGTAAAAGGCACGAGATGTTAGAATTAAGTTTATTTTATTTTCATTATCATGAAGTGAGCCGTGAATAATGAATAGGTAGGTGCTATATAATTACATATATCTTGCTAGTGCCGCTAATGAGTATAAAGAAAGTTTTAATACACATGAGTAACTAGTTGTCAGATCGATGTGAAGTCAATGTCTAGTAATATCCTTTGTATAAAAATACAGAGAGTGTGACAATGTTTAGAATAATTTATTTTATGGTAATTCATCATTTATTGTCATAATTGTTGAAACAATCTGTACCTATACCTATGTATAAATAAAGACTGATTTTGTATTATGATTATTATTTACTAATTTGTATTAGGCAACATTTAATGAAATCCATGGTCCCTCCCTGCCTTCCTATACAGTTGGCTTTGATAAAAGGCCATATTGTGGAGTATTGCATATGGCATGTTTATGGCCGAGACAGTATCGAGCTTACTACAAAACAAGGATATCGACTATCACCTCCAGACGTCAATTCAAATATAAACATCAAAAATTTTCTGAAATCTCTCTGAAGGCTGCCCTCAGACAGCCGGAATGCCTCTCTGGATTCATAATCTTAATTCACATTAATAATTCAGAAAGCCCAGAATATCATACAAACAAAATCAGTATACGCCACACACACATTTAATTTATTTTACATTCAGATTTTTTCAGATTGATCTGTAAGAATGATACTGAGATTTCGGATAAGAATATTTAAGATTATGAATTCATAACGCGCGTATTCTCTTCGCGTATTATACATTTTAATAGAGCGGCACACAAATACTGAAATCAGATTAAGAATAGGGTAAAACCGGGCTATCCCGCAGTAGTTATGTAAAACGCTGCTGAATAATTATTTGACTGACTTTTAAATGAATATGACACTGTATGAAGGTTATAGGTATTGATTCAAACAAAAATAAAACCGTACATATTGATTAAAATTATCCCACCTACTTTAGTGTTTATGTTTCTTCAGTGGAAATGGCTCTTCTCATGTGTGTGTCTTTTTTGAATTTTGTTCCGCAGCAAACATAGTAATCTAACTAATATTATAAATGTGAAAGTTTAGATGGATGGATGCATGCAGGGATGTTTGTTACTCAATCACAGTAGAACGGCTGAACGGATCTGGCTGAAATTTGGCACAGTGATAGATTATAGTCTGGAGTAGCACATAGGCTACTTTTCATCATCATTATCATCATCTATCACCAGGCGGGTGAAAAAGCCTGATATCATTGTGCACAGCATAGACAAAATAACAAGATCGTAATTTTATTTATGACTTATTTTCTGTCAATAGAGTTCTGTCAAAGAGTTTCTGATAGCTTAGTCAAAACCACGCTTATTGAAAGCTCGAAACACTGGACGAGCTCGGCGATAGAGGTGGCATGTCATCCATCCTTGTTGTTTAGCCGACTGTAGTCAAGTGATTCCGCCATCACCACGGAAGTTAAATACCAGGCCTAGCGGTCTAGAGTGAATCACCCGCAATACTTACATGTTATTTTTAAACACAACATAACAAATAATATCATCTATAAATATCCTCGAAGGGGTATTATCAGTCTAGCGGTCTTTAGTGAATTGATACTTTTGCCTTTGGGTATATCCTCGAAGGGTTAATCAGCGGTATTTTCATCGCCTACGTTTCGCCATTATATGTTTTGGTCACGTGATCATGTAACAGGGGGCGAGCCTATTGCCATCTACGGGGCACTGTTCTAGTCACCGGACTGTTATTGAGAATATCTTTCTTTCTCAGAAAAACTCAATAACTGTCCAACCCGGGGATCGAACCCTTGACCTCGAGGTTCCGAAACGGCACTTCTACCACTACACCAAGACCAAGCGAACGAAGCCACTGGCGGGTCAGCCAGTTCATCATATGATGCCACTGCACTGACGAAGAATCTGTCAGGGTACTGTTGTAATTTTCTCACCGTAATGTGTTACTGACTCTCCTTTACTCTGTTCGCATATAAGAATGAATCCAGTATTATGCCTTTGCATTTCTTTTTTTTATTAAGTACCTAGAGCCAAAAGTAATGCGATTAGTGTTCATTCCTCTTCCATAAAGACGTGTGCATGTGCCGGGAACCACGAGCACGAGACTACTGATCAATCTGATTTTTTAAGATATTATGTGTGAGGCAAGACGCCGGAATTAAGATTATGAATCCAGAGAGCTATTCCGGCTGTCTGAGACCAGCTTACAGTCCCACCATCTTATCTGTTCAGGTGACAGCGTCGCTAGTGGATAATTTGGTATTGCAGCCTAAGAAATTCACCAAGAAAAAGGAGAATCAAAACATAGGGCAGTCTTTCAAGCTACTCTTTAATTTGCAAATTCTGCAATTATAATCCTACTAACATTATAAACGCGAAAGTGTGTTGTATACATATTATGTATATTTTAGTTCCAATTTTGCCCACCTGAACAGATAAGTTGGTGGCACTATAAATAGTAAAACGAAGTGTTTTTATTCTCTTTGGTAAATATAATTTTTCTTTATAATTGCATTGCACTCGTACGTTTCTCTATTTGCCATTCCTCAAGTTCATCGGTGTTACCCTATGTGGAAACACATTTTTATAGTTGTTTTTCCTGTGGCTACATTGACGAGCAAATAGTTTACCGCACCAAATGTAGATAGCAGTAGTCCAAAATTTGGACTTGCCTATTATATTCCTATTCTATTATATCCTATTATATTCTCTTTGGGCATGCCGAGAGCACACGTATGTCAATGGTGAGAAAATTACTATGAGCTAAATTATATTTAATTATCGTGTATATGTTTATATTCCTATAATATATGTTTATACACAATGTTGTGTAACTTCATTGTATGTTGTCATTCGCTCACGCGCTGTCAAGCGTGCCGGTCTAGTGTAACTAAGTGCGCGAGCTACCCACGCATCTACCCTCTACATATTTGTGAAAAATAAAAAAATGCCTAATGCACCTAAATGTGATAACTGCGGCAAGGGAATCACGAAGAAGTCGCCAGGATTAGAATGCAGGTGTTGTGAAAAGGTCGTGCACGCCAGTCAAGCGTGTACAGGCCTCACAGCCAAGCAGCTCTCGGCGTTGCGCAATGCCGATTCTCTCGACTGGACATGCAGTGATTGCCAACGCGATTCGCCCCATCGGAAGTCATCATTCAAGAGAACGATGAGGACGATGAGGAGGTACCATTTGGCAAAAATTCAGGAAGCTGCAATATTGACACCGAGAAGTTTCTAAGAGACGTCACGAGCCAAATGAATAAAATACTGAAGAAGCAGCTGGGACCAATAGAAATTGCTTTAGCAGCCTGTGTCAGCAAGATTGATGATATCGCAAAGACGGTCGAGTTACAAGGTAAAGAGATCAAGGACCTCGGTAAAAAATACAACCATCTCAAGAACGAGCAGGCGCATCTACAGCTGGAAGTGGGTGCATTAAAACAGCACGTTCGTACCTTCGACCAGCAGCGGTTGGATAGCGTGATTGAGGTGGTTGGAGTACCTAAGTTGGAACAGGAAAACCTACAAGATGTTTCATATAAGCTGGCGTCGATTTTGGATATGGACAAAACGGAAATATCGTACACAAAGCGAGTTGATGGTCGTAATGGAACAGACGGTATTATCTTGATTGGGCTACAACAGATTCAACAGGCCGAAGTTTGGACACGCGCTGCCAGAAAACAAACAATGCTTGTTGGAAATATTATCAGTAGCCCACCTCCGTCAGAAGCCCAGTCAAAAGTGTCGTTGCGAAGAGCCCTAACTAAGGCAAACAAGGCGTTACTCTGGAAGGCGCAGCAAAAACTAAGGCCATCATATAAATACGTATGGTTCCAGGACGGAAAGATACTTGTACGTAAAGAGGACAATGCAAAGCCCCTCGTTGTTCGAGCGGAAGAAGATATCGATGATCTCGCCACTCAGGCAGAGACGAGGCGGTAATAGATGTCCCCATCATAACTGGGCACCCACGATCTATCTCCAGATCATGAAGAACTCTTCGATTGTGCTGACATTCATGACTTTAGTAAGCGTATACCAACCATTTCTAAGCAACAATTTAGATTTAACATTGTCCATATTAATATCAGATCATTGAAGAAAAACTTTTCCTACTTAACCCATTTTATTAATTATGCTAACCTAAATATTGATGTTATAATACTTACAGAAGTAAATATTTCTCATAAAATTGCTACTATGTATCATATAAATGGCTACACATTGCACAGCCAACTGAGGAATAACCGAAAAGGTGGAGGTATTATTGTTTATGTAAGAAGTACTCTTAAATTCACTACAGTAAGCATCAAATTAAAACACTGTGAAGCCCTTCTTGGCCAAGTAACTACACCAGAAAACTATTCCGCATTTGTCTGTGCAATTTATAGGCCGCCGAGTGAGAGTAAGCACCTGTTTATCGCAGAAGTTAAAAACCTACTTACGAACACCTCATTCCAACAACACGATATTTATCTATTAGGCGATATAAACATTGACTTAAAAACAAGTAACGGCATCCGAGAACATTACATTAGCGGCATGTCCGAGTGTGGCCTGACAGGTGTGATATCAGATTACACTAGAGTTGAAAAATTAGGCACACTAACAACGCGAACTTGCATAGATCACATATTTGTTAGAACACACCTGTCAGACGTACACTCGGCCGCGCTAGGCACTGTAATGGCCGATCACCGCATGGTTATAGTTTCGTGCATAGGAAGCATTGGAACACAGATACAGGTTGATACAAAAATTATTGAGCTAATCAACAATAGTAAAATGAAATCTTTTATGGCTGAATTAGACTGGAGTGATATCGATAATATAGATTGTCCTATCAAAATATATGAATGCATTAAAGATAAGTTTAACACCTGTTATAATAAAGCTAAGTATTATAAGAAAGTAAATATAAATAGCAAGAGAAATAAAGATCCGTGGATTGACAACAAAATAAGCAATATGTGTAAGAAAAAAGATAAACTATTCACAAAATGGAAGAACGATCCTACTAATAAAATCCTACGACGTGAATATAATGAACTAAGAAATAAAACTCATAAATTCATAGAAACAACGAGAAATGCGTATTATCAAAATCTAATACGCGAAAATAAAACAAATCTTCGCAAACTGTGGCAAATATTAAATTCTCTCACAGGCAGAAATAGAGTTCCGGTAGATGGGGCTATTATCAAAGCTTTTAGTAAAAACAACACCGATATAAAATCTATTTCTGATAATTTTGCCAGAGAGTTTAGTGAATGTGTACGAAAAATTATGCCCAAGTGTAGCAAACGCCTTCTAGATGAATCAAAATACACGTATCCTCAAGACAAGTCAATGTTATTTAGGAAGGCAACATGTCAAAATTTGCATAAAATTATAAAAAACTTAAATACAAACAAAGCACCTGGAATGGACCAAATTAGATGTGTTGACATAAAGTTAATTTGCGAGAACATATTAGGAGCCTTGGTCAAGTTCATCAACACAAGTATAGCTAAAGGACAATACTCTCAAGAATTAAAAACTGGAATCGTCAGACCGATATACAAAAAAGGTAGCCACAAAGAATACGGAAATTACAGGCCAATCACTATCCTACCAGTCATAGACAAGATAGTTGAGAAATTTGTATGCCAACAGATTCAAGACTTCTATATTAAAAACGACGTATTGTCTAACGTGCAATACGGGTTTCAGCAAAATAAATCCACGGCACATTTACTTTCAAAGTTTACAGATGAAGTTAACCAATGCCTCGATAGTAAGCAACACGTAATCCTACTCTTCATTGATTTTAGCAAGGCCTTTGATACGCTTAGGCATGATACTCTATTACAAAAACTCAATAATACTGGTGTGCGAGGTCCAATCCTAGACTGGTGTGGAGACTATCTAAAAGGTCGTAAATTTCGTGTAAAAATAGGAGACGAATATAGTGAAGCTATCGATGTTACTGAAGGCACGGTCCAAGGCTCTGTGCTAGGTCCTACGCACTATTTAGCGTATGTTAACGACATGGAACATATTGTAAATCACTGCTCTATTTACCAGTACGCCGATGACACATGTCTAGTAGCCTATGCTGACAATCTTGGCGATGCTGTCAAATATTTACAAAACGACTTTACTCAAGTTGCTATGTGGTCGCACGATGCTGGTCTAGTAATAAATGCAGCAAAAACAAAGATAATACACGTTCAATCGAGCTACACACGACACAAAGGCTCCTTCAGAATTATTGCACACGGCCACGAATGTCTTCATAAAACCCTTCATCACGATGTCATTAGATGTAGTTGTGAGGAAATTGAACAAGTTTCTCATCATACATACCTAGGTCTAATAGTGGAAAATAGATTTAATTGGAGTCTCCATGTAGACTCAGTTTGCGACAAATTACGAGCTATATTAGCAAAATTTTATATTATAAAACGAAAAGTTCCATTTAAGATCTTGTTAAATATGTATGTAGCTATGGCGGAATCAATTATTTCGTACGGTTTAACAAGTTATGGTCGGACGTTTAAAACATATTTAGATAAAATTTATAACTTACAAGTGAGAATTCTAAAACTCATAGTTCCACACAATATTAAAAAACAATATAAAGATAACTTGATTGATATTTTTGAATTTTGTAACATATTACCCATACATACTAAAGTGCATATGTCCATATTAATAGAACAATTTAACAACAAAGATATCCAAAAACCTATTTCACATAATGTCATCACTAGAAAAGTTTCTCAAAACATGCTAAAGATACCTAGGGTTAGTAATTTTTACGGGAAAAGAATGACCGCTTTTTTAGTTCCCACTCTCATGAATAGAATACCGAAAGAAATTAGAAATAATATGAGTAATAAAAACTGCAAAAGATTATACAAAAAATACTTTTACAATAACCTGAAGCTTAAAAAAATAAAATAAAAAAATAATAATAATATAAACTTATATGTAACTAATTTAATTAACTAAATGTAACTAAAACAAGCAAACAAACAAAAACAATAACATAATTATAATATTTATTACTGATAGATAATTAATTAAACATAAATGAATAACTTATCGATTGTGACCCGATATCATTGAGTCACAGTTGTTCAAATAAGAAACAGCGTCCTGTATATGCGTTGTTGTGGCTTATCTACTGGAACCGGTTCCAAGTCTGCGCTGCGGCCGTTTCCGAGCGATTTGTACGTAACTTAACTTCACTTTGTGTGTATTTTATTTTTCGTGAAATGGGGTAGTTCATAGGTTGGTAACATATTATGCTTATCACAGATTTAAATAAATAATGTTACCGGGATGAACAGGTGCTTGCTTGTGAAATTGTAATACAGGTACCTAAGTACTTATTTGTAAACGTTAGGTGTATTTTGTATTTTTTCTTTTAATATTCAATATTTAAATTTATTTAAGGTTGCGCTATTATATATAGTTGCGTATAGTGAATCTTAGTATCGATACAAACAGCTTAGTTTTTCGATACTAACTTAGACTAATTATGTGTATATATATGAAATAAATAAATTAAAAAAAAAAAAAAAAAAAAAAAAAGTGACCAAAGATACTCAATCCCGCTCAGGTTATGTGTAAATTCTATGTTTCATGAAGAACGGGTTTAAACAGTATTATGGCTACAGAAGGTAAAGTTGCAAGCACAACTTCGAGTGGTGAACGACTTGATAGATCGCAGCTGGCACACGATACGGGTATGAGTTTAACATACATAGAGAAATTAGATGGAAACTCATTTTACAATACACGGAAATTCATGATCGAATTGTAATGGCGACCTGTGGAGTACACTCATACGACACTGTTGAATTCTGATAAGGCATAAAGAGAGACCAAAAAGCAAGAGGGAAGATATGTTTGATGGTATAATCACATTGCCTGGTTCACGTGAGATATGTAAAAATGGCAAAGGAGTCATGGTAAGTCTTAAGGTCAGCTTTTGAAGAAAAAGGTCTAAACAACCGCTGCAGACTTTTGTCAAAGCTACAAAGGCTTAGCGAAATATGTTCAACCAATGAGACTTGCAATGGAAAACTCAATTATAGAGTTTACTATAGACTATGTGAAAACCAAGCTGTTACATATTACAGTGTAATATAAAAATAATGACTACAAATTGTAATAATAAAAAAAATGAGATTGTAAGTTGAATTGAGAAATATACATGTGAGCGCTCCTGTAAAGTGATAATCTCACTAAGTTATCTAGAAAATTAATAAAAAAACAAGTTCGGGCGCCTGGAGCGACCTCACACAAAGTTTATATACATATATATATATATATATTAAAATTAACAAAAATTACCTGGAATAACAGCTGTAGAGATTCGGAACTTCTAATCCTCAAGCGGGGGAAAGTTGAAATACGTGGCAAAGCATTTAGTTTAGTTCAACTTTTATTTCCGGGAAGGAACACACTGTTACAATTAATTTAAAAGGATTTTATATCTAATTTGATAACGTCTTAGCAATTATGCAAAGTCTGAAGGACTCCTGCGGTTATACTGATATAGGTAGACAGCCTGAGGGGCTTTATAAGTTTTCCCATCGTAAGCTAAAGTGACTTATCTTACATTGTTTTTATCGCACGCTATCGTTATTGCACCCTTATTTAAAGGAAATTAATTATTTTAAGTTTATATAATTACACGTGCCGAGAATGGGCTCGTAACAGGGAAAAGAATAGACGATACCTTACTCCGAGACGTCCTGTGGTAAAAGAATATTACGTGGCATGATTCCTTCCTTCGGGTACACATGCGGCACTCAGCGAGGGCCGAGGAAATGCCAAGATGTCGGTCTTCGACTTCCCACGGTGAACTCCATTCGACACGTATGTATAAGTGTCTAATGGAAGATTTTAAAGGAAAAAATCTCCATTAAAAAAAAAACTAGGAAGAAAAATCATGGGGGAAAATCATGATTTTAAACTATTCAGAAAAAATCCTTAAGAAAAACTATGCAGAAAAATCCTTAAGAAAAATCCTGAAGAAAACTATGCAGAAAAACTATGCAGAAAAATCCTGAAGAAAAACTCCTTAAGAAAAACGCCAGTGGCTGAAACAATAAAAAGCTAGTGTTAAAATAATGTCCGTACCTTCGAGTATCACGCCATTTTGACTTAAAAAAACGCAATTTACCGTTTTCCTGAGATTATGTGGCAGACACTCCAAAAATCCATTATTTTGGTAAAATCAAATCGAAAATGTAAAGCCCTTGACTTGCGGCTTCTGAATTTCGCCTCCACATCTTGAGAAATCGGCTCGAAACTCAGATTCGAATGGATAAATAAAAAATAAAAATTATAATGACTTCACATGTCGGCTGTTGATAAGGAAGTGAAGTATCCAACATGGCCGACACTGTCCCAGTGTGGCCAACCATGCAAGCAAAAAATGTAGAACTTCCGTACATGGGTTGCAAAAGGTGTTACCCTTGTAATAAAAAAGTTACCAGAATAACTTCTTCTAAGGATTGGCAAATTTAAAATCGGAAATACGTGTCTAGAATCGACAACGTGTAACGGAGCGAAAAACGAACGTTACATTACATACCTTCCCAAAAAAAAATAAAAGAAAGACTTTTCTTTTATGACCAAAGCCAACCCTCCACCAAAATCTACTAAATATTCATCAAAAGGATGACAACAAAATTCAGAACTCTACCAAACTAAGGAGTCTCATAATAAAGACAAAGCTCTTAGCTAGAATGAACAAATCCAAAAACCAAAACAAAAATAGTATAATAATCCATAGGATAATGGTCGCCAAACAGCAAACTAAAATAATAAAGTTACATATAAAAGATGCATAAACCTAGACAAAAGCAAGTTAAATCTTAACTTCCATCAAACCCACCTTCGAGCCTATAAAACTTCCTTGAGTACGATTAGGCACCTTCGCCACCGACTCTTACAACACTGATGTTAACAAATTATCTCCTTACTCTACCACTCTATGAAGTACGGTTGGACGCCTTCGTCACCGACTCATACTCTTCAATCCTAAACTTCGGTTAAGCTTTCGCCGCCGATTAAATTTCTTAATTTTAAAACTTCCTCTTACTCCGAAGTGCGGATGGACACCTACGTCTCCGACTCCTACTCATCTGGCCTAAAATTCGGTTAAGCTTTCGTCGCCGATTAAGAGTTTATAATTTTGTAAAAACACTTAACTTCACACCGACGTTGTGCTCTACTGTAAAAGTATGCAGTACACAAACGGGTTAAAAGATGACAAATTGTTGAGAAATCAACAATAAGGTTTTGCATGAAAAGCAAAATTGAAGAAAATCACTGTTTGAAGGAACAGCGAAATGATGCAATAGTGACCGGCTTAACACCACCGACATTCCGTGCACTATGCAAAAATAATGACAATAGTGACCGGCACACCACCACCGACTTTCCGAGCACTATGCATTAAATATTTCTGTTAAAAACAGAAAATATGACAATAGTGACCGGCACAACACCACCGACTTACCGTGCACTACGCATAAAAAGGTTATGACAATAGTGACCGGCACAACACCACCGACTTACCGTGCACTACGCATAAAAAGGTTGACAATAGTGACAGGCACAACACCACCGACTTACCGTGCACTACGCATAAAAAAGGTATGATAATAGTGACCGGCACAACACCACCGACTTACCGTGCACTACGCATAAAAAAAGGTATGACAATAGTGACCGGCACAACACCACCGACTTACCGTGCACTACGCATAAAAAAGGTATGACAATAGTGACTGGCACAACACCACCGACTTACCGTGCACTACGCATAAAAAAGGTATGACAATAGTGACCGGCACAACACCACCGACTTACCGTGCACTACGCATAAAAAAGGTATGACTATAGTGACCGGCACAACACCACCGACATTCCGCACACAATGACATATAAAAGAAATCAATCTAGGTACAAATGTCCATAGATTGCTGATGTTCATCCTAACAAAAGGCGTAGGATTAATCATCAAAATTAGGAAGGAAATTCCTAATAAAAGTTCTACAAGATGGTGAGAACAAATAACCTAAAGCAAAGCTCCAAGTTAAAGAAGTAAAATTGTATATTTATTAAAAGGAAGGTGAATAAGTTCCCTTTTAAATGAAATAAATATACAAAAAGAAATGGAAAAAGATTTCCAAAAATAAATAAATAAATAATTAAGATCTTTCGATGTTGTCTGGTATATTATTATAGCAAAATCCAAAAATGACCCAAGTTGAACTCTAAATATTTTATGAGTCAGAATTGATAATATAAAATAAGTTCCCACTATACACTTCACCATACAAATTACAATAACGGTCCATTCATCTACTTTCAAATGTAAAATAACTCAATTAAATTATCAAAACCAAGAACAAAATTATAGGTTATAAAAAGTAATTTTAACATTTAATTAAATATTTAATATGATAACGGTCTGAAGTACCTTTGCTTAAATCCTTCAGAACGTAAACATTATAAGAAACTTTTTCAATAACTACACTCTTATTAAACTTAGGGTGCAAACTCAGTCAAACAATTATGCAAGTGCATTAAATAAAACAAAACTCCTCCTCAAAACTATATCTCCAACATCAAAAGAAATGACCTTCCTACCAACATTGTAATAATGGGCGTTCCAAACATAAAAAAAGCTTTTAAAAGATAAGCCTCAACTTTAATAAATAGTTCACCAAGTGAATTTAAAGCAGAAACAAAAATAGAAAACAAAAAAATATTATTTTCTCCAATCTCCAACAGAGTTAAATTATCAAAAGAATTATTAAAATAAAGAAAAGTATCAAAAATAAGCTTTCTAATAAACATTAACCGTCTTATTATGGTTGAAGGTTTAATCCTCAGTTTACTAAGTCTCGACTTTTGGTTTAGACTCGGTCTGAGAAACATCCGTATTATGGTCGCCGAACTATCGAAGGATCACATAGTCTCGAGTTTTCCCACAGATAAGATATTTTGTTCATTCATTTTCATTACTATTCATTCAAAACGATCCTATTTACTCATCCATACTTTTTACATGTACTTAAAGTTAAAAAATAAATAAAGATAATGTATGAAACAATACATAATTCCTAAACGACAATCCGGATAAATAATCGCAAATAAATTCTAGCTTGGTAGCAGGCTATAAATACCTTAAAATGTCAAGGAAATTTAAGCGATATACAAACCTAATAGTTAGTTAGTTATACCTAAACTAGTATCTACGAAGCTACGAAGTAAATGTAACGGAACGTATACTTTTTCCTTAACAAAATTTTTGATTTATTTATGAAGTTATGTAACTTTTCTATCGGCATACAAATATATTATTTTTAATTATTCTTGGTTTGTAAATTTTTCAAATTCTGCAAAAAAATGTAAAAAAGAAAAGGTGCGAGAATTGAGGAGAGGAAGAAAAAGTGAGTCAATAAACACATCGTTTGAATAATATGAAATACACTAACATAACCTCAACTCTCGCTGTCAATTTTACGTCAAAGTCGAAGTGGCGGTAAAAAACCACAGTTTAAACTAGGCCAGGGCCTGGTTTGGCGATGTTGCTATAGAAAAGTCTCGTTTATGAAATAAACCTGTGACGCTAATAACGTTTTCGGGTTTACTGTCGAGTTTATCGCTAGAGTTGGTTTAAACCTGCAACCATAATAAGGCGGTAAGAAATTAGGAGTAAAATCTGCAAAAAGATTTACATTATTCAAAACTAATTGAACGTTGGACAAATAATTGAACCAAGTCCGTTGATTGTCTTTGACAAAACAAGATATGCAAGTTTCTACAGTCCTATTATATCTTTCAACTGGTTATTCTGAGGTGTATACAAAGTGTTGTAGTATATTTTAGTTATATTATATCCATTCATAGATTCAACACAGTGTCTGGAAGTATATTGTGATCCGTTATCACATAGGTACTATAATTCTAAGGCAAACGAACATAAGTTATATTTATTGTTCAAAAAGGTCTATTAGCTACTCTAGCAGTATAATATTAATCATAAGGAAATAACCAGCAATATTTATTGAAAATGTCAACTATAGAGAGTATATATTTATGACTTGAATAAGTTATAAGCAAAATTCTAATAATATCAACTGAAAGCATAAGCATCGGCCTATCCATGTTTTAAGTTTAATCGCAGTTAAATAAAATGAAAATTAAAATGTATCCATGTTTTACAAGTGTCACAAGGAATTGATATACTCTTGTACATCATAAAAACATACCTTCCCAAAAAAAAAAAACGGTTTCTTTAAATTAGGACACAGTAAAATAGATGCTACAATTAAAGCTTATTTAAAATTGTGAAATGCATTTTCAGCTTCATCGTTTCAAATAAGTAATTATGTTGAATTTATGTTTTACCACCAGCGGCTAAATTAGTCAAAGAGGATGCAATATCAGCAAATATTACAAATGAATGTATGATAATACAAACACATTTCAGGGAAACCCCTCAATGGTTTTATGGTTTCTGGATGTGGAAAATCCCAAAACAATAGAAATATCTAAAGAAGGTATTACTAAAAAGTTTACATTTCTCGTTAAATTAATACAAGTCACAGACAATGAAATAGTTCCAACGACTTGTTGAGACGTACCATCAGCAGCATAAATAGAACCAGAAGTTGGTATAATTTTATATCCAAGTTTCTCAAATTTCAAGTGGCTATTTGAACCCAATACACAGTTATTTGAACCGCTATCTAGAAGTCCTAGAAATTCATGATAATTCACAGTAAATTTAAAGTAAGTACGGGAACCATCCCTAGTTACAAAAAGAATTGGTGCCATTCTATATTTCCTAAAGATATTCTTCAAATAATCCGACCAATCATCAAATTCTTTCCTAGATGTAGCATCATCAAGTTTATATGAGTGTTTATCCACAGTCATCGAAGCTCGCTTAGTTTCCTCACAAACTAGGGCTCGAGGGCTAAACCATTTTTATACTCCAGAGAGTGATATTTATCCAAATTACACACATCACAAGTCTTGATGGTCACACCAGCTTTATGACACTTAAAACAAATCATTCCAGGAATAGAAGGGCAATTTTTATAAATATGTCCATAGGACTTACACTTAAAACAAATTAAATTATTATTGCTTTGAACCGCATTAAATTGTGCTGAAGGCTTATACAATTTTGTAGATTTATTATTAATCAAACTATTTCTATTCACAAAAACTTCTAACTCTTTACCGAGATGTAAGAACTGTTCAAGAGATATAATGCTTCTACCGAACACAAAAGGTGTATAAATTGACAGCATATTATGTTTAATAATATCAATGGTAGTTGCTTCTAACATTGGAGTAGAAAGTCTTCTAGCCAAATCCATAATTTCCGTAATGTAATCTGGAAGAGATTCATTCGGTTTCTGTTTCCTAGTGCGAAGATCAAATTCCAAAAAATAGTCGAATTCTGGTTTATCAAAACGTTTCAATAACGCTTCCTTAAGCTGTCGCCAAGATCCAATGCTAATCCGTACAGTAAAAAACCATTTCAAAGCTATGTCTGACAGTAGATCAGTAAAAGAACCAACCAAAACATTTTCATCAAAGTTTTTATAAAGAAAGTATTCTTCGACCTGAGTAATGAATTCTCTAACACAAGCCTTACCATCAAACACAATCCTACTTCTTTTCAGGTCTAACAGTTTAGTAGTTGCTGGAAAATTCTTCTTAATGTTTTCATTAAGTCGTGCATTCAACATATTAAAAGAAGGCAAAGTCGAAGTAAGTACACAAGATGGTGAACTATGAGCAATAATAATGTTGTTGCCAAACGGATCTGGAACCTCAGTAACATTAACCGCCTCCTGTACAACATTTTCCTCTAAGGTACAAGTTGTATCGCCTGAGTGTTGATTGTCCTTCAACCCTAACAACGATGGAAATTGAGTTTGTTTATCCATGATTAACACAAACAATAAAAACCCAAAAGCAAAAACACAGCTGAGATGTAAGAACTCAATAAACTCCAAGAAAATATTTATGAAATTATTTGAATATTTGAAATAATTCAAAGGTATTTATTTAAAGTTGAATTTTAAAGTTTTTAACTATTATTTTCTTTCTAAACCCGTTTTAGTATTTATTTAAGTTAAGAAAAGGTTATTTTCTTTTAAAAGGTGCAGTAATGATTTACGAAGTATTTTAACTCAAAATGTAAACATCTATACAATATAATGTCACCATAAACTCACCAAAATCCAAGTATACAATAGCATGAAAACCTTCAACTATTTATAAGTCTAAACCACTGTACAATATCACATCTTCTTAACACCAGTATATAATTAACAGCTGTTCCCCTGAATACAATAACACTTCACCAGTAAACCAGATGTCACATAAGATATAACAAAAAGTACAAAAAAGGCTTAATTAATCTTGTCAAAGCCCAAGAAAACATGTTGCAATTTATAATACACAAAATTATTGTCTTGTAACAAAACATATATTAAATTACAATCAATGTACAAGACAGATTGCAACACAAGTAAAAATATCAAAGAAATGCAATAACGATAGTAATCTATGTATGAATTCCATCCCTCACATGTCCCTGTTTGCTGGCGTCAATTGTAATATATAAAATAACTAGTAAGTACATGTGAATATATCATAGAAAAATATGATTGTATGTTTCATGTACCTGTACGCTAAAGCCAATTGTAATAATAAAAAAATGAGATTGTAAGTTGAATTGAGAAATATGCATGTGAGCGCTCCTGTAAAGTGATAATCTCACTAAGTTATCTAGAAAATTAATAAAAAAACAAGTTCGGGCGCCTGGAGCGACCTCACACAAAGTTTATATACATATATATATATATATATATATATATATATATATATATATATATATATATATATATATATATATTAAAATTAACAAAAATTACCTGGAATAACAGCTGTAGAGATTCGGAACTTCTAATCTTCAAGCGGGGGAAAGTTGAAATAAGTGGCAAAGCATTTAGTTTAGTTCAACTTTTATTTCCGGGAAGGAACACAGTGTTACAATTAATTTAGAAGGATTTTATATCTAATTTGATAACGTCTTAGCAATTATGCAAAGTCTGAAGGACTCCTGCGGTTATACTGATATAGGTAGACAGCCTGAGGGGCTTTATAAGTTTTCCCATCGTAAGCTAAAGTGACTTATCTTAAACTGTTTTTATCGCACGCTATCGTTATTGCACCCTTATTTAAAGGAAATTAATTATTTTAAGTTTATATAATTACACGTGCCGAGAGTGGGCTCGTAACAGGGAAAAGAATAGACGATACCTTACTCCGAGACGTCCTGTGGTAAAAGAATATTACGTGGCATGATTCCTTCCTTCGGGAACACATGCGGCACTCAGCGAGGGCCGAGGAAATGCCAAGATGTCGGTCTTCGACTTCCCACGGTGAACTCCATTCGACACATATGTATAAGTGTCTAATGGAAGATTTTAAAGGAAAAAATCTCCATAAAAAAAAAACTAGGAAGAAAAATCATGGGGGAAAATCATGATTTTAAACTATTCAGAAAAAATCCATAAGAAAAACTATGCAGAAAAATCCTTAAGAAAAATCCTGAAGAAAAACTCCTTAAGAAAAACGCCAGTGGCTGAAACAATAAAAAGCTAGTGTTAAAATAATGTCCGTACCTTCGAGTATCACGCCATTTTGACTAAACAAAAACGCAATTTACCGTTTTCCTGAGATTATGTGGCAGACACTCCAAAAATCCATTATTTTGGTAAAATCAAATCGAAAATGTAAAGCCCTTGACTTGCGGCTTCTGAATTTCGCCTCCACATCTTGAGAAATCGGCTCGAAACTCAGATTCGAATGGATAAATAACAAATAAAAATTATAATGACTTCACATGTCGGCTGTTGATAAGGAAGTGAAGTATCCAACATGGCCGACACTGTCCCAGTGTGGCCAACCATGCAAGCAAAAAATGTAGACCTTCCGTACATGGGTTGCAAAAGGTGTTACCGTTGTAATAAAAAAGTTACCAGAATAACTTCCTCTAAGGATTGGCAAATTTAAAATCGGAAATACGTGTCTAGAATCGACAACGTGTAACGGAGCGAAAAACGAACGTTACAACAGGTTGTTGACAAAACTGTTGAGTAAATAGACGTCTGGTCTTCAGTTACCGAACTAATTTATAATTTCACAACAAAATCTAATAAAGCGTCACATTATCTTAGGTACCTATTTTGTTTCGAACCTGTAGACATATTCTTTGTAAATTAAAATGAAACAAACTTCTGCCTTACACGAATCAACTTGGTCAAACAAAGGAAATCATCGAAAAAGTGAGACTTTCTGTCTACTAACCGAACTAGCGGTATGACAAAGTTATCTTATTAGAACTTTTTAAAAATTTCTATTTCTAAGGTTTTTCTAGATTATAGGTACTACGTATAGATCAATAAAACTAGGTAACTACTAAATCAATGTTAGTATTCTTGATGAAATTAGGCTTTTTTATATTATTAGACTAGCTGCAGCCGCGTCTTCGTTCGCCTGGCCCTTTAATTAATGCTTTCAGTATAAACCTCATCAAAATTAGTCCAGCCTTTTCAGAAATTACCTGGATTATAGAGACAGACATACAAACTATTAAAAAACTGGTAGTTATCGTGCATATAACCAGATGAATGTTAGACAAAGCCCTTTTTTTTCTGAAAGACCTTTGTAAAGTTTAAATTCACCACGGTGTTTCCTGCGTTTTGTATAATTTTCTAACCAAATTTTTCTTTTTTGCTTTTAGGTAATATGACGATTATATCATTCACAGTCCCAATCATCATCTGAGGAACTGTCCAACTCATCTAGCAACAAAATACGCTTCATCGCAAAATAAAAAATATGAACACTCTGTATATTACAGTGTGAACAATCGAGACGTGCGGCTCCCGAGATGGATTCCGATAGAATGTATGCTTGCCATATATTATAGTATCTGCGCCGTGTGTGGTGGGTTAAGATAACATTTACGTAAATAAACCTGCTATTAAAACCCTTGTATTGAGGTATTACTTGATACCTATCAGCCCAGATTTTCTTCAAAACTCTTTTTTATCAATGTAAACACTTTTCCATGCGTTAAAAAAAATTACTGATATCTGTTTCATATAATTTGCCGTATGACTAATATGTACGTAATTATTTAATACATAATAATTTATAGTTAGGTACTTAGCAAAATAACAAAACGAAAATGTTTAATTAGAAATTGTAATCATGCATGTTTTGAATTGTCATCTCACAAAACAAGTGCTTTCAATATGCAAGGTAAACAATATGTATTACTCTTAATAAATTACAATCTTTGTTATTTTAGAATGTGTTCTTCAATAAATGGATTAAATTATCTTAAACTTGATCTTTAATTTCATAAACCCTGGTTTACATATACAATTTTAATAGATTAGATAGGAACGCTTATTGCTACCTCGATATCAAACAGCACATCCTTATTTATCGATATCGATACCCGCGCGCTCGTCTTTCTCGTCACTAATGCGTTCCACGTCACTAATGTAACACATGGAAGACGAGCGCGCGACTATGATCCGTCAAAAAGGATGGCACTGAAACAATTAAACGTCCCGCTAACGTTCCGTTGTTTGCTTTAGTGATTGCCATCTATCTTTGGATATAGTCTGATTAATATATGGACTGACTTGACTTATAGTTATAGCACTCACCGCCGTAAGGCGAGTTCCTTGAAGGAACAAACTCGCCTTAAGCTCTCTACACACCATGCAATTTCGAATGCACATGCTGTAGTAATCTGCTGTGATCCAGCAAATTGTATCGTATGTAGGCGTGTTGTTACTCCCATCCAACATGTTGGACGGAGTATCGTACGTCCTAGAATCCAGCAGATTGTTACAGTAAATTGTAAGCCGCGTTGTAACGTGAGTAAGGCGGTTGCATTGCATGCAATCTGGGCTCAGTCGCGATCGTGCCGCCGCCCGTGGCTAGCGTCGCTGTGAAATGTGAATTTTATTAAATGAAATATGTAAATGGATGCAAAAATTTATACTACAGAAAAAACTATATTGATAAGAATTTCAGAAATCTATTAATGTTTTGCAACATTTGTGGAATAATAAAATAGTTATGGCGTATTTTTACTTTTCTCTGTGAAAATAATTGACAAGCCATTGTTCCTTCCTATCCAAATTTCTCTAGACTAGAAATAATTATTTTAATTATTAAATAACATAATAATAATCATCATCAGCCTGTAGCAGTCCACTGCTAGACATAGGCCTCTCCAATTGCACGCCACTTAGGTCTATCTTGGGCTTCTCGCATCCAGTTTTTGCGAGCCGTCTTGCGCAGATCGTCACTCCACCGTGCCTCGTCCTACACTACGTTTGCCGAGACGCGGTCTCCACTCTAGAACTCGCTTACCCCAACGGTTGTCGGTTCTACGGCTAATATGGCCAACCCACTGCCACTTCAGCTTGCTGATCCGGTGGGCTATGTCGATGTCCTTGGTTCTCTGACGGATCACTTCATTTCTGATGCGATCCCTCAGAGAAACACCGAGCATAGCCCTTTCCATAGCCCGCTGAGCGACCTTGAGCTTGTGGACCATTCGAGCAGTCAGTGTCCACGTTTCGGCTCCGTATGTCATGACGGGTAGGACGCACTGATTGAAGACTTTCGTCTTCAGGCACTGTGGAATCGGCGAAGTAAGGACTCGACGTAGCTTCCCAAACGCTGCCCAGCCCAGCCGAATTCTTCTATTCACCTCGTTCTCAAAGTTGTTTTTTCCCAACTGCAATGTCTGCCCGAGGTACACATATTTTTGAACAACTTTGAGAACGGCGCCGTGTATCGCAATCAGTTCCGGTAGAACATGTTCGTTGAACATGACCTTGGTTTTGTCCAAGTTTATCCGTAGGCCGATGCGTATAGAAGAGTTAGCCAGGTCATTCAGCATCTGTTGCAGGTCCTGCAGCGTCTCTGCCACGATGACGATATCGTCAGCAAATCGCAAGTGAGAGATGTATTCGCCGTTGATATTAATGCCACGTCCTTTCCAGTTCAGCGTCTTGAACATATCCTCCATTGCATTTGAAAACAATTTCAGGGAAATAACGTCCCCTTGTCTCACTCCTCGATGCAACGGTATGGGACTTGTTTGCTGACATAATAATAGGTATTATATATTGTAGTATTGCTGTGCATCTATTAATGTTCAAAGTAAAAATTAATGTTTATTGTCTCTCAGTCTCAGTAGGTATAGTTCAGCGAACTCAGCGAAGGCAATTGCAAGACCCGTTTTTAATATTTGGACAGCGTTTGAGCCATTTTCATTCACGTGTGCACGCTGTGGCGATCCAACGCGGAATGAAATTGTAATCGCCGCTGCAACGTGTGTAGAGTACGTACAACCGCGACAACAGCAGATTGCTACAGCATGTTGCGTTCGGGGTTGCATCGTATGTAGAGGGCTATAGCTCCAACTAAAAATAATAAAATATAAATAAATGATAGAATTGTAAAATGTTATATTGTTTGTAACTGTAAAACGTTAATTGTAAAATGTTATACTCACTGAGCTAAACAAATAGAGCAGCAAACTTCATTATCATGTGTCAAAAATAGTGTAACCACATAACCGCGACGACGTAGCTTTGAAACAACTAAACAAGTCCGTAAATCAGTACCGTGCGAACACTCGTTCTGCTAACGCGTCCCGGCCGCTACACCTACGGCAGAAATACATCACCAACCTTTGGCACAATTTTCAGATTGCTTTAATTATTATTTTTCGTTTTGGTTATTTAAATTTATTGATTTGAACCTACCTACCTAGTTTGATACCTTATATAATGAAATGCGCTGCCTGTAATGGTAACTTCAATGATGGTGTTCAGTGTTCTAACTGCAAGAGTCATTTGGACTTTGGGTGTGCCAACATATCTGAGACCACCTGGAGAAAATATGGTGCGGACAGAAGAACTCAGTGGAGATGTCCGACGTGTAGGGCACCATCCCCAGCCCCCTCCAGCACCCCTATTGAATCTGCGTCTCTTGATTCAATTTTGAAAGAGATCCAGGACATGAAACGCCATCTGACCAGCATATCTGGACTTAAGGAGGATGTGCAGTCAATTAAACATGACTTGGCTGAACTCAAAATTACCTGTGTCTATTCAAGTGACAAGTTGGACGAGCTTAGTGGCCGCCTCACGGGTGTGGAGTCAAGGGTGACTAACCTTGAGAAGCTGCAAGATACTGTCCATAGCCTGCAGATGGAATCAGCGAAGATAAAGTTCGAGTTGTCCGCTCAGGAACAGAGAACGAGACTGAACAATGTTGAGATTAAGGGAGTGCCCGTCAAAAACGATGAGAACCTGTTTTTAATCGTTGATCTCATTTGTCGGAAAGTGAATTACCCTGTTCCTAAAACCCAGATCAACTATATATCTAGGGTACCTAGACACAATTCGAAAGAAAAGCTAATCATAGTCAGCTTTATTAATAGATATATAAAGGAAGATTTTATAGCTGCTGCATGAAGTGAAAAAAGATTGTCTACGGCGGATATTGGCATTCAAGGGACTTCTAGAAGAATCTATGTAAACGACCACCTGAGCATCGATCACAAAAAACTGCTTACTTCAACGAAATCCGCTGCCCGCGACAAAAATTATAGTTTTGTATGGGTAAAACATGGTAAAATCCATGTACGCCGAGATGATTCATCCAGAGTGATTGTAATTAGACAAGAGAATGATTTAAACAAAATTGTTAAAAATGTTGGCAACCTCTTTGCCTCAAAGTGAATAATAATATTAATCCTAAGTTATTAACTAATTGTGATAATATTGCTTTGTTTTTCCTATGTTTCATGGTTATTCACCCCTGCCTCGCTAGAATCTTGTTTTATTCTTCACCGCGTCTTACTATCTAATACATATACGTCTATCTCGCTTGCTCGTATTCAACTTGCACACTGTTGCTACATGACTCGCTCGCTGCCGATAGCTAGCTCTTTGGTTAATGTTTACAATGTTTATTACCCTCGCACAATGAATACAATTGCACGGACTCGCTCATATAATTACAACTTTTGTAAATATTATTTATATTGTGTCGTATGTTGTGACTATATTAATACTTGTAAGTAATGGCGTCGTTTGATAAAAATATTAATTGTCTGAACATTTACTATCAGAACGTTCGCGGACTGAGAACTAAAACTGAGACGGTGTATCGTAATTGTTGTCTATATTCATACGATATAATAATATTTACTGAGACATGGCTATTAGATAGTATATCGTACTCTGAGTTCTTGGATGATCGGTATTTAGTTTGGCGTCGCGACCGTGACTATGCCTTAACTGGACAAACAAAGGGTGGTGGTGTGTTGATTGCCACACGTAAGGACTTGCAAGTCAGGTTACTGCCCCATTTTAACTCCACGGCTGAAGATCTTTGGATCTGTGTGCGTTTAAAGCAATTTAATACACAAAAGTCGATGAACTTATATTTGTGTGTAATTTATTTGTGTGAGCAGAATAACGGCTTTTCATTTAGTTCTCAACTCACAAATTTTCTTCATAAACTTAATCATGTAGTCTCAGTTAACCCTTCTGATGCATTCTTAGTGGTCGGTGACTTTAATTTGAGCGGAATTTCGTAGATTTTAACTGATAGTTCAATTTATTCCCCAAGTAAGATAGATAGCACCGAGGAATATATGTTAACCGATGAAATGAGTGCTTTGTGTCTGGACCAGTGTAATGGCACTAGTTAATAAGCACGGTAGAATATTGGACTTAGTATTCTCAAACCAATCTGTCGCCATATCTAATTGTATGGATGCTTTAACTCCGAAAGTCGACGATTACCACCCAGTCTTGTTGTTATTAAACTACGCTCCACGAACACGTTACTTATTTGATAAGGGTGACTTTGATTCCATCAATAACGAGATTGATAATATCGATTGGACTAGTGAGTTTTCGTCTCGCTCATTAGATGATTCTGTTAGTTTCTTCAATCAAACTATATGGGACCTTCATAAGAAATATATACCTACCTATTAAAAAAGTGTACAATAATGCATATCCCGTGTGGTATATATCGGCACTGAAAAAGGCTATTAAGGAAAAGCATAAATACTGGAACAAGTATAAAATATATAAAAATAAATCTGATGAATTAACTTATAAATTATTGCGTGACAGAGTGAATAAATTAGAATCCATATGTTATTTAAATTATATAAATAGGACTGAGGAGTCAATTAAAATAAACCCAAAACATTTCTGGACTTTTGTTAAAAATAGATCTCAATCACATTCTATGCCTAGCTCATTGAACTATAATAACACAACCGTTTCTTGTGGTGATGCTATTTGTAATGCCTTTTCATCCTATTTCCAATCTACTTTTCAAACATCTACAATATGTAATACTTCTACCACGCACATAGACTCGCTGGATAATTTTCCGTCTAGTTCTAACACAAGTTCAAATATTAGTCATATTGAAATTAAGTCTGATGAAATTAAAATTATGTTGAAGAAGTTAGACCCATCTAAAGCGCCCGGTCCTGATAATATTTCGTCTAAATTTCTCATTAGATGTGCCTCGGCTCTTGCTTACCCTATAGCAGCCTTATTTGTTAAATCTCTTTCCTCTAATACTGTTCCTAAAATATAGAAATCTGCCTTTATCACCCCTGTGCACAAGAAAGGTTCAAAAAAAGAAGTTACTAACTATAGGCCCATATCAAAACTTTGCATCATTGCTAAAATTTTTGAGAGGATAATATATAATAAAATGTATTCTACCTTAAAGAACACATTTAGTCCTTTTCAACATGGGTTACTGTTTCTAACCTTATTATTCTTAATGAGTATTTAACTGAAGCTATGGAGAATGGACAACAAATCGATGTAGTATATACTGATTATAGTAAAGCTTTTGATAAAATTGACCATTCTACCCTAATACATAAGCTTATTCAGTCAGGAATACGTGGTGATTTGTTACGGTGGTTCTCATCCTACATTGAGAATAGATCTCAGGCAGTAGTTATCAACAATTATATATCAAGCTGGGTTCCAGTACCCAGCGGGGTTCCTCAGGGATCACTGCTTGGACCTCTGCTTTTTATCATTTATATGGGTGACATTGATTCATGTTTCAAGTCCTCTAATCTACTGTCTTTTGCAGATGATATGAAAATATTTTCTACAATATCATCAAAACATGACATGAATGCTCTTCAAGCTGATCTAACTCGTTTAGAAGACTATTGTCGTAAAAACAAACTGGAACTAAATCCCTCTAAATGCTCTGTTGTTACCTTCACACGAAAGCATAATATCGTTTATACAAGCTATACCTTACAAGGCCAAGTTTTATTAAAAAGTGATAGTATGCGGGATCTTGGAGTGTACCATGACTCCAAATTATTGTTTGACATGCATGTTGATAAAATAGTTAGTCATCATCATCATCATCAGCCTGTAGCAGTCCACTGCTGGACATAGGCCTCTCCAATTGCACGCCACTTAGGTCTATCTTGGGCTTCTCGCATCCAGTTTTTGCCAGCCGTCTTGCGCAGATCGTCACTCCACCGTGCCTCAGGACGTCCTACACTACGTTTGCCGAGACGCGGTCTCCACTCTAGAACTCGTTTACCCCAACGGTTGTCGGTTCTACGGCTAATATGGCCAGCCCACTGCCACTTCAGCTTGCTGATCCGGTGGGCTATGTCGATTACCTTGGTTCTCTGACGGATCACTTCATTTCTGATGCGATCCCTCAGAGAAACACCGAGCATAGCCCTTTCCATAGCCCGCTGAGCGACCTTGAGCTTGTGGACCATTCGAGCCGTCAGTGTCCACGTTTCGGCTCCGTATGTCATGACGGGTAGGACGCACTGATTGAAGACTTTCGTCTTCAGGCACTGTGGAATCGTAAATAGTTAGTAAGGCTTCCAAATCACTGGGATTTATCATGCGTCTTTCCAAGAGCTTTACTGATATCAAAACCATCAAAATACTTTATTGTACTTTTGTTAGGAGTCACCTTGAGTACGCATCCCAAATTTGGAACCCGTGCTATATTAAATACATTGACCGCATTGAAGGTATTCAAAAACGGTTCTTGAGATACCTATGTTTTAAACTTAAGTTATCCTATACTTCTACTGAATACATTGACCTCTGTAAAAAAATCCACTTTTTAAAACCCCTTGAAAATAGACGTGCTATTGCTGATTATTTATATATTTTAAAATTTATTTCTAATGACATCGATTGCTCATATTTACTTAGCAAACTATCCTTTAATATTCCACGTAAATTTCGTAGGTTTCATGACACACTTAAGGTTCCTTTTGCCGCCACCAACTATAGACAAAATTCATTTATTGTGCGAGCGAGTAAAACTATTAATACATTCTCTAAATTAATGGACATTGATCCATTCGTTATGAGTATTCCAAGGGCAAGGCGGTGCTTAACCTCTAACTTCTTTGTTACTTAGGTAGGTTTAATTTAATTGAATGTAATGTTTTTAATAATCTTAAAATTGTATTAACTTGTTGTTGGTATTGTAAAAACTTGGTTAGTTATTCAGTGTTCGCATAATTATAAATGTATTAAGTATCTACCTGTGAAAACCTATAATTGGCTTTCTGTTTTGTTTCTAGTTGTAAAAGAAATTTGTATAGCTGTTGGTTTTCCAAATATAAATAAATAAATAAATTAAAGGAAACATATATCTATCTCGCTTACACAAGTAGCAGGAACATTACCGGCGCTGAGATTAGATAAAGATCGCAAAATTAACATGCAATGGCGGGCTGGTGTTGCCTACCTTATGAATTTTACCCAAAAAATATTAAATAAACTTTTTTAATCTCGCTCTGTAATCAAATACATTTTTCAAACCATTTAGTTATGTACTTATTTGTTATTGTAACGTAGTTTAATAAAATAATTAAGACATTTTCTCTTTCAATATTTTTATTGTGCTAGATACCAAAAAATCAAACTCCGCTATGATGCATCAGTTTCGTACACAATTGCATTGCAGGCTACTTTTTGTAAATTTGAGTGAAACATTTTTTTCCATCAATTCTCGTTTTGCTCTTTTGCGGTTTTTCAGTTATTTCACATATCTCTTCATCGGTTTTCACAGCATCTGTGTGAATATCAGAGTCGTCCTGAAAAATATACATTATATTGTAGTCGAAAGAGCACTATAACCCCTAAATAATAAGTTAAAAATAACAATTCATTGTACTACACAATCCGGTTAGTCGTATTAAAACAGTTTGTTTTTTAAGAAGGTATTACCAATATTACCTACGCTACATTGTAATAATGTAAATTATCATAATTACCTAAATATTTGCTTACAATATGCATTGGTTACGGACCCATAAAATACAAGACTGCACTGGCGGCTTAATTCGTGTGGATTGTGAGCCAAATCGAACTTTATTTACCAGCGTGCCAAACATTAATGAACATAAAGAATAATCATGAGGAACCTCTATGCTAAACTTCAAATTTTTAGAACCAGTTGTTTTGGTTGACCGTTGTCCGGTCAATCTGTCGGTTTATTCTCTTGTGTGCTATTAAGACATGTATTTCTCAATCATAATATTGCAAAATTATTTGAAATAATTTATTCGAAACGAAGTAACTTATTCCATAAATTTCAAATTCTCCAATTAATGTGGGAAATCCAAAAAGATGTTTTAGTGGCAACACTGAAAGAAAATTTCTACATTCGGTGTTTTATTTCAGTTTTTGTGTAATTAATGATAATATAATTGCATTAACAGTAAACTTACGTGTGAAAGTTATTCCGCTTGGTTTATTAAGTTTTTTTAATTGCACTTTTTCTCCACATTTACCCATTTTGGAGATAGTTTTTGTCGCGTGTCACTCGGTTGTTATCACGCCGAGCACTGAACTGACGTTAGCTAGACATATGGCTGTGGCCATATGTGCAGTGGCAACGATTTGGCGCGGTAAGTATTAATCTAGTGTAACATATAAATCAATGGTTGTACTGTATACAAGGGTGTATCTACATTTTTGTAATGTAGATGCACCCTTTAGTAGTCTTCAATAGCAACTTAAGTCTTGAATATAATCTGATTATCTATGACTATAAGTACAAAGATCCGTGCGTGTGTACCGTGTGTACCCGTACAGCTTAATCAACCTATCAACTTATCAACCTACTTGCGTACGAGAGTAGGCTGTTAGCTATTACATTATATTACATTTGATGTTTTTCCAAATAAAACAATCCTTCGCCGAAAATATAAATCAACCATCATACATCGTTTTGCTGTAACCAATCAGAGCCTTTAAGGGCTATTATATATCTCAGTTGTTGACAAACGTATCGAAATCTAGAAAAATGGCGGCTCTATGACACTTTTGACCCCAGTCATCAGCTTACTTACATTTTTGCTTAGGTACTGGTATTGTCAAAACTGACATAGAACCGCCATTTTTTCAAGATTTCTATCAACATTTGTTAGCAACTGAGATAGGAACATAATAGCCCTGCAGAATTCGTATTTAGCAACCTTTGAATATATAGGTAAATAACTAAGCTAGCAAAGAATGCACTGCACTGATGTCCGTCTGATACATAGTATCCTATAGTCTGTGGCATTAATTATCTCTTCCACACGATTTATCGTCAACGGAAATGATAATGCCGGTGTCAAATTAAAGCGCTATGGGTGGCTACATCTACGGTTAACGTTCAACATCGCGAAAGAAATCCGCGTTTCTCGTTGATGTGGCCGATCCAAACCATGAGAGAAGCCCGGCGGCGGCGGCGCGGCGGCGATGCGGCCCATAGAGTAACTTGGTGCGGCCTCTTGGGTGTTTCCGAGTGTCGTCAACACTGATTTTGGCGTTATTGTCAATATTTTCCATTCCGATTCAATATCGCGCTTATGACAGATGAGATCTGTCAGCCTTTCGGAATGGGTTGAAATCACGTTCGCGTTATTCACGGCATGGAATACACGCACACACAGACAGACTAACAGGTGCTAGCGCATCACTCACACCTCAAGCATCAACGAACTGTCATTTTTGAAGGACTGCTCACGGTTTCACTTTGTACCTAGCGTGGTCGTTGAAATCGCAATATGGCAACGTTGTCGCGCTTACGTTGATATGGAATGACGATTACAGCGCCAAAATCAATATTGCATGCACTCGGAAAACAAGGTACGAGTCACGATACAATATTTTGTAATCTATGGCCTCGAGATTAATGGTACCTAGCCTGTGCCTGTTTTGTCTATGGTTGAGCTGCTTTACCTACACTGGTTAGGAATTTTGCTCAATTAGTTTATGAAAAATATTATAGATGGCGTTATTCTGCACATGTGACGTCAATTTACCTTCGTTTCGTTCATTCAGTGTTCAGTGAAGCAGTGATCGAAGGTTTGGTTGTCCGATGAATTCCGAAACTAACCGAATGAAATGAATGTACAAGTCCGACTGAACGAAGAAACTAAAATCTGTCGTACTCTTTTAGTAATGTAAATTTTGAAAAATTAACAAAATGATGTTATAAAATCGTAGTAGGACAATCGTATTTTGATTTTCATATCTAGTGATATTGTTTTACTGTTCTATCCTCTTTCTATTTTGTCGGCTAGTGAGTTCAGTGCGAGTGCAAGGGTGGTAACAAGAAATGTGAAGTATCTATGAAGTTCAGGATTCTAAAGCCGTTTATTTTATACCTATAATTATGAGCGGACGCCCTAGGACCACGTCATTCGCCGAGGGCAGCAAATCCGTTCGAAAGACATTCGATAATCAACCACCGAAACCACCTCTGGGAGGCGTAAAAATCAGCAGTGAGTACCTATCACTTTTCATTCTTTTGTCGGCCATCGTGATTTCATGCGCCTGTGACGTATCTCGATACTGACAATTTTAAAAATGGCTGGAAACTGGCTCAAATCACCTCGTAAAGCTGGAATTTTTAGTATTCTGTGAACAAATCAATATCGCTGGCATGCTATCAATGCAGCATTTCAAAAATGGCCACAGGCAGCAGTTCGCTCCTGCCACATAGGCCTGGCGGGTGAAGATAATCATGTCAAAAGCCTAATTCGAGGGGAAATGCGTCGTATTTAAATGGATATTTTCACAAAATTGCGGCTAACTTATTACACACTTCCAGTATTTGATTTTGGGTCAGGTTGATAAATTCTTCGTCCCGCCTCGTTTTGGAGATTGGATCTGGGGCAAGATTCTACTAACTAAATAGGATGATATTCTGAGTGACGACTGACTACGTAGTTTGAGGTTACTATCTATCGTAATGTAATGACGTAATTATTAATATATGGTATGTCTTCACCTAATCATATGTTCCTCACCCATGCTCCTGACATTATATGGAATGGATATAGTGAAGGATTTTTGTGTGTGGCACTCTAAAAAGTCTAAATTATCATGAGTTAGTGCACCATCAGGGTATGCTATAGTTAGGAAAAGTGTGCTTCATTATCATGATGATTATCAATATGAATTTTTACAATTGACATGACATGTCAGTGTAACCACATCAAGATATTATGTTGTGTGTGTTGCAGTTGCAACAGTAAATCTGTATCTATCTATAAAATTCTGTTGAAAGTATCTTATGAATATGCTATTCTTATTAGGGTTATTCAATTAGACCCAGCTCATTGGCCCCTACCTAATAAATATGACATTTTTGATTGTTTATAATTTTCTAATTGATAATTATTTGCATCATACAATTGATTTGATATGAAAACATCTGAAACAAGAAAAACTTTGTTTAGGTACCATTTATTTAACTGCTTATCATCTTGTTTGCACTTAGTTCAAAAGTTTTATGAATGAACTGAGTTCACGGATGCATGCAGGCTAAGCATGTATCTTTATAATCTTATGTTTAACTGGTCTGAAGACCTGTCTCAGAAGACCAATTAAATTGAGCAATGCTCAATCATAAGTAAGTAAAAATAGATGAACCACCATACTGTATGAAATTAGGATCATCAAATTTAAAACTAGAAAACAGCTATGGCAGCAACTTAAAGCCAGTAAAACCAAAGCCATAATATATGCTATAATATATAATATAATATATTATATATATACTATATATAATATACACTATCATCTCACATGCCAGCAAAGTTCTCTTGTGAGTCTTGAACAAGAGACTCGAAGCCTACATTGGCCGTCAAATATCCAAAGAGCAAGCCGGATTTGTAAAAGGCAGAGGTGCGAGGGAGCAAATCCTGAATATAAGATTGCTGATTGAGAAGTGTAGGGAACATAACATCAAAGCTGTCCTATGTTTCATTGACTATGCGAAGGCCTTCGATTGTATAAATTGGAACATGATGTTTAGCATCATGAGCGAAATGGGGGTGCCAAAGCATCTAGTGTTTCTGGTGCAGAACTTATACCAGAGCAGCACGTCAAGAGTGAGGTTGGAGGACGCCCTATCGCGCCCTTTTCAAGCAGAGCGTGGAGTCCGCAAAGGATGCATTTTGTCACCGCAACTGTTCAATCTCATCGGTGAACACATAATGAGAAGGGTGTTAGAGAACTGGGAAGGAGGCATTCGGATAGGGGGTCATCTACTTAACAACCTGCGTTTTGCGGATGACACTACAATTATAGGCGCCTCTGAAGCTGAATTGGCTGAACTTCTTGATACAGTTAGCAACACCAGTAGTGAATATGGTCTATGCATAAACAAGGCCAAAACTAAGTTGATGTTTGTGGACAGACAGAGAACCCTACAGCGAACCAACAAACTGCACAAACTGGAAGTAGTGCACAAATTCGTGTACTTGATCACAGATCAGCGACGACGGTGATTGTGAACAGGAGGTTGTGAGAAGGGCTCAAATGTCTAAGTCTGCTGTCAAAAGGCTCGAAAGAATATGGCGGAATAAGGGGATTAGCCGTAATACTAAGAAAAAGCTCATGCAGTCCCTTATTTTTTCAATTTTTCTATATGGCTCTGGCCATCTTTTAAATGTATCGTTTTAATATATCGTTTAAAGAAAACAACAATGAAGAGGAAGTAGAGAGACGAATCAATACAACCTGGAGAAAGTTTTGGGCACAAAAAGAGATCTTAAAAGGACCCTATAATTTAAACCTCAAAAAGATAGTACTGGACACTAACCTTCTACCTTGCTTAACATATGGCAGCCAAACCTGGGTATATACAAGCAAAGTCAAAAACAAAATAACAACATGCCAAAGATCAATGGAGAGGAGCATTCTAAAACTAAAAAGGATAGATAAAATCAGAAGCACTGAAATAAGAAACAAGACTAAAGTCATAGATGCTCTAAACTTTGCTATGCAATCTAAATGGAAATGGGCTGGACATATTGCCAGATATAAAGATAAGCGATGGACGCTGAGAACAACAACATGGAAGGGGCCAATAGGAAAACGCAGAGTGGGGAAACCAAAGAAAAGATGGTCAGACGATATAAAACAAATAGCTGGACCAGAATGGATAAATATTGCCAAGGACAGGGAAAAATGGAAGGGTTTGGAGGAGGCCTATACCCGAAAGGGATCTGTTAGTATGTAAGATAAGATAAGATAAATGTTAAAAAGAAAACCTGTAATAACGGAAAAATAAAGGCTTTATTATTATTATTTATTTATTGCCATATGTAATTTTAATATTATACACCTCTATTACTCCTAGTCACCCTATAACTTAAGAATGGATGGGATAATCTCGCTAATTCTTTTTTTGTTGTGTTAATTATTGTCAGAAGACGGTTCTTATGAAAGAAGAACAAGAAAAGATAGGAGGTTATGGCGAGGCCAAAAGCTGAGCCTACTAAGCAAACAAAGTAGCTGGCAGTTACTAGTAATATGTAATATATAAAGTAAAAAGTTGAATAACTTCAATAGTTATCACTTTAGAAAACTTATAATTATACGAAACAAATATACCTGCTCACAAATCTCTCCTAATAATCAAGATAGCTTTTTATTAAATAAACAATTGTTATGTTTTCTTGTTCCTGCGATGAAAAATATAATAATATCTTTATACTATATAGCACACAAAGAACCTGACATGATTACCACTTACCTGATGTTTTTAAACATTTATGAATAATGTGCTGTCTCTGTCTTATTTTTAGATCTAAAGGTATGTACACTATGAGCATAATCCAGTAAAAGGTTTCTCAGAAGGCCTTATGTAGGGATTATATAAACTAGGTAATTTGCAATGCTCATATACCTATATATATAAACCACATTTTTGATAGATAATATTACCATGTTTTCACACTACATATTTTTTTTACTTGTAGGTCACTGAAAACCGTTTTATGGTTTACTCATTGTTTTACAAGAATACTTTGTTCTCACTAAAATGACAAAAGAAATAACTATTAATTCCTACTGATAGAAGTGGGTACTATGAGACCATCCATTTTACATAGTACTTTTGTATAATCAATTTATTAGTAAATACAATTTACAAGTAAAAAATTACAGTTATATGATATCAAAATATTAATCTGTCCGCATCAGTTTTACGCTATAACAAAAGATATGTGAATGAAGCGGAAGGTTGCTGATTCGGACCGATTAATCCAATTTTAAAATCATAATCATTGTGATACATTTAAATTAATTAAACTATCTGCGCCCCGCGGTTTCACCCGCTTCATGATATGATGAAAAGTATTATAATCTATAACCTTGCTAAATTTGATTACAATCTGTTCAGCCGTTTAGGCTGATAAGGTAATAACATACAGAGAGACAGAGTTTTATATAAATAAAAATTCTAAATTAAAAGTAGCCTAATTTACTGTTTATAACATCAACTATCCAGTTTCCCTACTTATCAGTATCCAGAAAGCCCCTATAAAATCGAACTCGAATAGCTAGAACAAAGGGACAGACAAAAATTTTTTTTTATGTAAGTGTCGTATATATGTTCTTTTGCATTTAGTAAAAAGCTGTTTATTTAGAATTAAAAACAGTCACTTAAGTTTTATTTATATGTATAGATGTAGAACAAGACTGATTTGATAACTAAGACTTACTTGATTTGATTATATTCTTGACTTACTATAATGTGTTATGTTTCTGATTTTGCTACAAGTTTTGCTACAATGGAAATTACACGCACAAATTGGACATTGACTGATTAGAATTTATAGGATTTTATATTTTTTAGTTTATTTTTTTGATGTAGAAGGGCATTTTTCAAAAAAGATGTACCTTGGCGAATTTGGGCCGTCCAAACATCAACTATATTTTTATTTTATGTATGGACCATACATAAATATACAGCATATTTATTTTATAAGTACATATATTAAACTCACAAAATTTATATAATTTGCAAGCTAACTATCGTTTAAAATTAAATATCATAAAAATAACAAAAAGTATGAAATCTTCATATCCCAACTACAAGTTTGCAACTTTGAAGTCTCAGGTAGCATTAGGTAAATTAAATAGCACCAATGTTTTGGGCTCTGTAGACGTATATTAAAAACGTTTTCAAAATTAAATCTCTATTTTGTCGAAAGAGGACATAGAAACACTCTAAATATTATATAGTTGTTGTCCCAGAAATATGGAAAACCGGAATTCTGGTAATAGTCATGTTTCTGTTGTGCCAGCGACCCAGGGTCATACTCCGTTATATAAAGGAGTTGGGATGGCTAGGGTAGCTGGCAGGGGAAATGCACAATTTTTTTAATATTTGTTTCTTTTTTTTTATAGGCAACCTGAATAGCACTGCTATCTTTCCACCACAATTCTTAAAAAATCCAGAATAACTCTTGTTTTATCATGAAAATTAATGAAACTTATTTTATTCCATAAATTTTTGGAAGACTTTTACTTTTAACCAACTTTAACTTATCGTGGTGGAAAAAAAAAGTATGAACACTAGTATGGCAAGTTTTTTTTAAAAATTGACGCAACTAATCAACATTCCATAATGGTATAATACTCTAGGAAAACAAGTTATAAAAAAATATGGGCCTATTATTTCTAAACAGGGGCCAAATGACGGCGGGTGTAATAAAAGTGTTAGTTCTTGAAAAATGTTTAATATTTCAAAACAAATGGTACAAATAGTTTCACGTGTAATCTATTAAGTTATTAACATTATAGCAAATGGTCGAACTGTTTGCCACCAGCATTAATACATGCACGACATCGCCTTAAAAATGATCGTTTTATTTGTCTTGCATATCTTCTGCTATTAATGTAATCAGCAGCCTGAGTGATATTTCGACGAAGCTCGTCCAATGTCGCAATGGGTTTTGAGTAGACCCTGTCTTTAAGACAACCCCAATAGAAGAAGTCCAGGGGGTTCAAATCGGGTGAACGGGGTGGCCATAAGATAGGACCAAGTCGCCCGATCCAACGGCCTGGATACTCTTGATTTAAATATTCTCGCACAGGACGGGCATAATGTGCTGGGCAACCATCATTTTGGAACCACATGTTTTGGAGATCACTTAAGGGCACGTCGTCTAACAATTATTGCAAGTCATTTTGTAAAAAGTTTAAATAACTATTGCCATCTAAGTTTCCTTGTAACTCAAAGGGCCCAATTACTTTTCCATTTAATATGCCGGTCCATAGGTTAACCTTGAATTGATATTGGGATTTGTCTTGTCTCATCAAGTGCGGATTTTCATTACTCCAACTATGTAGGTTGTGGAGATTTAAATACCCATCTTTCTTGCATGTCATGACCATAGAATTTTGTCTAGGAATTGGGGATCTTCACTGTGCCTTTGCAGCATCACACGGCAAAATGTGACTCGTAGCGGATAGTCCCGCGGTAATAACGTCTGCACACGCCTGTAGTGATATGGGTGAAGCTTGTGACGTTTTAATATTCGATGTGCAGAACTTTTCGGGATTCCTGTAGCTTCTTCTATGGCACGTACCGAAGTAGTCGAATCATTTTCTATCTCATTGAGAACTTCTTCATCACGATCCAATTTAGGTCTTCCAGCGCTTCTCCTATTGGATGGCATACGACCCTCCGAAAACGCTTGATGCACATTAATAAACACTCGATAATCAGGATATCTTTGAGCATTTGGGTATCTTTCTCGATACAGTCTGCTAGCAGCGTTAGCATTACATCGGCATTCTCCATAGATTAAATGCATATTAGCGTATTCCTGTGGTGTGTACGGTTGCGGCATGTTAAACGCCAAACAGTCCAAAATGCGCCAGAACTCTAAATCACAAAACACACAATCGTAGTCCAAGATAATGCCAGGTCAGTTAAGTTTGCAGGTCGATTCCAGTCCAAAAAGCCAAGCCAAAATTCGATAGTATGTACAGGAGCCACGTAAGTTGAATTGGGAACGGTGCGCAGTAAACAAAGGAGCAGAGCGTACTGAACTGACATGCTGAGAATAATAACAGCTTCTCTACCTGCCCTATTGTTGTCTCTTTTTAACTTTTTAAATATCCCTAACTATCTATCTCTCTTTAACATCTAAGGTATGTATGCCCCATTCAAATTCCTAGAAATTGCAACAAGAACCCATTTTGGGCATGTACGTTACTGACAATTACAATTTAAGGAATTTGGCCCCTGTTTAGAAATAATAGGCCTATTTTTTTTTAACTTGTTTTCTTAGAGTATATTACCATACCATTTTAGAATGTTGGTTAGTTGCGTCAATTTTTTAAAAAACTTGCCATACTAGTGTTGAAACTTTTTATTACACCACGATAAGTTAAAGTTGGTTAAAAGTAAAAGTCTTCAAAACATTTAGGGAATAAAATAAGTTTCATTAATTTTCGTGATAAAACAAGAGTTATTCTGGATTTTTTAAGAATTGTGGTAGACAGCAGTGCTATTCAGGTTGCCTATAAAAAAAAAGACACAAATATTTAAAAAAATGTGGTCATGGTAGTGAAAAATATCATAAACGGTCTCAATTTCTGAAGAATTTCATTTTTTTATTATAACTTAAAATATAATTGTGATAAATTTTTTTTTCTTTTTTTCCCCGTTTAGTCCGGGGCAGGTCTATCCTCCGGTGTTGGCTTATCGTTGAATTTTGGGACACATTGTATATATCGGATATTTTAATATTTAAAATAAATATCAGATATGTTCGAATCCTGTTGCTAAGATAAATCTCTTCCAGACAAATAATAAATGAATAGTAACTGTAGATATGGACAAAAGTGCGACATTAGCAAAAAACTTAAACCTATAAACACACATTAATAGCAGTTACATAAATCTGCAATAAAAGTATAAATTTGTATTTATGGCCTGTACCAGCTATTAAATTTTATTATTTCATTACTTATTAAATTACTTGTACCTACTTGATATTATCAAATTTAAGATAAAAATAACACATTCTCTATATTATCATTTACATTATTTATAACAACACATGATGATATTGGATTGTTACAGTCAATAAAGTTAGTATACGAGTACAATGTAAGTGCCACAATATTTTTCAAATAATATATTGCTCTAATTTCTTGAAAACTCCTGGCTTTCGTTTGGCACTTTATTAAAAGTCAAAAATATAGCTATAGAACTGCATGTGGACAAATATATACTGACAAGTCCCATGGTATTAAAAATCTATATTAACTTATTAATTTAAAAAAAGCAAAATCTTCCGCCTCTTAATTTTACTGTTATAGGATTTATAAAGCAGGTGTTTCATCATCATCATCACCTCAGCCGTAGGTCGTCCACTGAACATATGCCTCCTCCATGATTTTCCAAAAGGACCAGTTGGAAGCGGCCTTCATCCAACGTCATCCTGCGACCTTTATCAGGTCGTCTGTCCACCGTGTCGGTGGACGACCTACGTTGCGCTTGCCTCCACTCCAGGACCTTTTTGCCCCATCGGCCATCTGTTCTGCGTGCCCTGCCCACTGCCATTTCAACTGGCTAATCTTCTGGGTTATGTCGGTGACTTTCTTCTACGATCTTTCTTGACGTTCTTCTACGGATCTCCTCATTTCTGATTCGATCACGTAGAGAAACCACGATCATAGCCTTCTCCATACATTTTAGGCGCTTACTGCTTAGCAAAATTAAATATTAATCTATGTCGGACACCATGAATGCTCTGTCCCCATAGACCAGATGCCTTGGTGGCCTAGTTGTCTTGGCATCTGATACTGATTGACGTGAAGACTTTGGTTTGAATCCAATCCGAAAATATGTGGTTCTTCTCTCTAAACATGCTATAATTCTTCAGTTCATTTCTGCAACATATGAATTTTTTTAAATTGTTATATTTTGTAACAACCCTTGCACAGTGCGATATATTATTAATGTATATCATGTTTTTGAGTGAGTAAGTTTGTACTTCTACACACTACGTATAACTGTTTAATGGATATGGATGAACTATGGAATGGTGTTAGCTTATAATCAGGATTAGTACATAGGCTTCTTTTTATCTCATTCCACGAGTCATTTCTGAGGCATTACCTTATTCCACGCAGTTCGAGGGGACCCCTACAGTCAGCTTTTACTTGAAATATGTAACTAATCCAACAAGATTTTCTTGGAGTGACGAGTACTGCGCATACTGCGTTGGGAACGAGCAAAGTGCAGAAGCAATAACACACACAAGTTGTCACAACCTCACCAATTACTGATATAAACAGTTTATAGGAGGCGATGTTGAAACTAGCCGACGAGTAAAAAATTCAGTAAGCGGGCCCTTCATGGTTGAACAGCCAGGCAGCCGCGGGCTTTGCATTTTTAATAACGTGCCAACCAGCCTTGACACCAGAATTCGTGGCTTACTAATGAGCTTGTTACACTTTCCGTCGAACACCTTCGATTATGTTAATAGGTATATTTCTCTGTAAAAATAAGTCCAAAGCATGTGCTCAAGTGAGCTGATGAAAATGAAAGCTTAATCACCCGTTACGTTAGTATGAGCTAGTATTCTGTACGTTACGTACGTACGTACGTTATACGAGCCAAGAATAAACAGCAAAGAAATCGATTTCGAAGCTCATTGGCATTTTTAATTTTATAAGCAAACCTTGCTGTGGCCTATGATCCCGCCCGCGCTTAAATTGCTTATTCCACAGGAGCATTTCCGAGGTAAAATGCATCTCCATTCTAAATTGTATAAAAATCCAGCCAGTCGTTGCGGCGTGAAGAGCAAAGAAAAACACACACACACACACACACAAACTATCGCATTTATAATTATCAGTATGATTTTATAGGATAATATATATATATATATATATATATATATTCTATATATTATTATTATAGAGAAGGTTCTTATGAAATATGGTGGTGGGCAGCCGCTATAGTTCTAAATCTAAATTTGTAGGAATAATTAAACACATCATGACTTAATGTCATAGATGGCAATTCTGTGTTCCATTGACGAAAATACATATTTGTTGGTACATACCTAATCTGATAAATCATAATTGATAATGTTGCCGTGTTGCGGTTGATGTGCTCCTTGTGCCAATAAGTGCGACAATTAGAATGGATGAATGAGTGATACGCAGTTGTGAATACTGTGTTCGACAATTTTATTGTCAACGTTATCGGCGCGTGTTATCAGTGACTGTTGTCGATCTCGCTATCTCGCGGTGACCGCACCATCCTGCCATTCGCTGCAGAACCGTGCCAACGGACTCTTGGTTTTCGAGCTGCCTTTCGCCGCGAACCCTGTCTCAGTCGAGCTCCTCCGTGCCCGCGTTTACCGAAGTCGGTGCATGTTGCAAAATTACCTATTGGTTCATTAACCTACTTCCTCACTGCTATACGTATGCCGCCGCGGCGGCTCCCATCCGGTGCGCGAGTTATTCCAATACAATTTGTCGTTCCGTACATTCGTCCAGTCTACGAATACTGCGTGTTGTGAAGTTCTACATTTGAAGGTGTTTTTTATGTGCTACAGTGTAAAAGCAATGAGGATGGTACTCCTCTTTGGAGAGTCAGTGAATGTGTTTTGTGAAATAGAGGGAGGGAATTCAAACGATGTTGCGCCGTCGCGGGACTTACACTGTCAATGCTGAACCTGATCACAGGTACAGCAGACCTAATTCGGTTGAACCTGCCTCGTTCATCATCAAGAAAACTGGTAGGTTCTCTGAAGCAATATCTCGTTACTTTCACATAACACACCACATGATGTATCAATTCGCTGGAACGTTTTTTTAAACCAAGGCCAAAAGGAAAACGATTTGATTCGACGACGTTGTTTTGCTAAAGATTATCCATACCTACATCAGATCTGATAGCTCTACAATCTTCGTTTTCAAATCACATAGATGTGGGCTGTTACATTTATCAGATAGACAAGTAACATTTTTTATTTTGACATACAGGAGTTTGCAATAAGAATTCACTTCTGTTATTAAAGCAAAACAAAACAGTCCGTCTGGTTTCTGTATAGACAGACGTACTCGTATGTTTATACGGTTCGAGGTAAGCTTATCCACATTCCCTAGAGCGATTTAATACCATCATATTACAAGTTTTAAAGAAAATACGAAACTGCATTTATACTGTATTAAACCAGCCTGGCTATTAGCTAACTTTACCGCAATCGCAATGCCTTTAAAAGTGTCAGCTAATTTACTTCGTAAGGTATAAGATACGGTTTTATAAAGCAAAAATATTTTTGTGATACAGTATATTATACTAATCCGCATATGCGAAATTAGTACATATTCTGTGTCTCATATAAAATCGTACGAAATCAGGTATTTAAAGGCATCGAGAACGGTTTTGAGATAGCTAATAGCTGCTCTGGCGCTTAGAATGAATTTGTCATAGAATTCTGCAAAAAAAAAAAACAGGTTTGTAATCACATGTTACTTAACATGTAACCCACACAGGCGCAATTGAAGTCTTCGATAAAAACTATCGCATGAGAAGATTTATGGGTATAGTATAAGTAGGTATAGGTACGTCACAGAATTTCAAACGCTGCGATAAGATATAACGAATTTTAAGACACTTAACTTGAATTGTTATATGAATAAATGTGTTTTCCCTTTGAGTTGCATCATTTAGCTCTCTTTTGGTATCAGATAAATGATAAATGAGTGTGGTAGTAATGCAGGGAATCGCGTATGCTCGCTCCCTACTAGGTTTGTAAACGACTGGTGTATAGATAATATGGCCCACATTATCCTATTGAATGCTGGAGTCTTCAGACTCTGCGTAGTCTCGGATACTATACGTGACATACGAACGTCCGGTCGTTGCTTTGTTAAGTGTAGATATGACACATATCACATCAACAACGTCATTTCCTTGGAAATACGCCCAAAATTACTATTTTTGGAATATAACGGGTCATACTCGTACATCAACACGATATAATTAGACGAATTGTCCTAATTACAAAGAAATGCTTTAATGGACAAATATCTGCATCATATGTTCGCTTTGTTGTTGTGCCTTTGTCTCATTTTCTTTTATCGTTCTATTTATAAATATAACCGGAAGTGATGATCATCATGAACATAGATTAAATTTAACACAAGTACATGAAGTTACTTGATGTTAACATAATTATGTTCGATAGTATGCGTACTTAGAAATGCATTTAATTTTAGAGCGAGAGTAATTACTCATCACCGTTGTACATTTCAACGTCCTTTCACTTTCTAAAAACGTTATATATGCAGCGAAATTGTTTTATATTGTTATCGCTAATTTTTATTACTAGGTAGGTAGGTACTATTGAATGAACAATTTTATTACAAAAATGTAGTCGATGCAACACACTAAATATTATTTAACGAATTGAGTTACCTAAAAACGGTTTGCAATCACTTAACTATATAGTATATTTTATTTAACTATTTACTTTTTTAACCTACTTCAAAAAAAGGAGGTTTCTAATTACGAACATATTTTTTTATGTGTGTTCGCAAATAACTTCGTCATTTATGAACCGATTTTGATGATTCTTTTTTGTTTGGTGAAGTATACTTCCGTGGTGGTCCCATATAAATTTCATCAAATTAGGTCAAGCAGTTTTTGAGTTACACTCATCTATATCTTGATTATATCATCATTGACGGTGTATTCCGTAAGTAGCAAGATCACGAGAAAGGGCAATTTTTTTTAAATACAAAAATAGAACCGACGTCTACACTAAAATATATAGCACTTGCTAATATAGTACTTGCATAGTACTACAAGTTTCCTGCGATGGTTTAACTGCAGACGCAAAAAGAGAAAAGAAGATGAAAATTAAGAAGGTTGTAGAAAAGCCATTGCCTGTTGCTTGGCTGTTATAAATGTATCCATAATAATAATATTCATATGTATAAAAGAACTAGCAGGCAAGGAAATCAATTTGCATTGGATCCGCATTGTTAGTGTAGCGATAGCATCTTCAAATATTGCGCGTAGCAACACGAGGAGTATTTTCTAAGGTGAGCGATGCGTCATAGAGGCTGGTGGGACCGGTTCCCTCCATTATCTGCGGTTAGTCTATTGCGACAATGGGCCTTGGTCGAATTCAAAGGCGCAGAGCGTGCCCAACGACCGTATGACCGTAGTACCCGCGCGCAGTGTCACTTTCCTAGAACAATGTCGCTGTACACTCGAAATGAAACTTGTTAAAGAGTTCACTGGAAAATTAATTTCAAAATATAGAGTTCCTTCTATAGCACAATTATGAACTAAGTTTATGTTGCTACTGGTTATATTGAATATTTATCATCTCCCTACTCCCTATTTATCCCTATTCATAACTGGGTTGGCACTTACTACCGAACTGGAAAATCGGACAGATGTCTTATTTCCATTTCTAAACATTATCTGTGTGTGACCATAGTAACTATGCATGCATTTCTATAAAACCGTTAATTATCAACAACTAGCTGTTCTCTGCGGTTTCACCCGCGCGGTGATCGATTAAGAATAAGAATAAAGTTTATTAACTTAATAAGTAGGTACAGAAGTAGGTAAGTCTCCAAATTGAAATATCTAAACATCAATACCCCCGTACATTGAGTTTCTGGTTATATGATGATGATGATGAATCTTATATAGCCTATGTTACTCAGGGTGAATGTAGCTTTCCAATGGTGAAAGAGTTTTTGAAATTGGTCCAGTACTTTTTGAGCCAATTCGATACAAACATACTTACATACAAATCTTTTCTCTTTATATTATTATTAGTAATTAGTAAAGATAGATCTGAATTGACGTGTTTGCTTATTGTTGCAATTTTTATCTTACATTGACGATAACTGCACTTTAATCTTTTGGTGGATGTTTCCCCATACAAATAGTCATTCAACAAGAATTTGTATAGGGATTTGGCCAAACGTATGGTGGAGGCGACGGATGGCTGAAACGCTGGCGCCTACTTTGGGCAAAAAGAAAGCATTGCCTTCCAGGGTGGCAAACTGGCAATGCTGCCAGCATTTTGACCACCTTTCCCCCACCATGGGGTTATGTATTAATTTTTATTCTTACTTATAATCTTCTTAATATACTTGACAAGCCAGTCATTATCGACACAAATAAAGTCAAACATCGCAAACGCGCATGTATCTACGATTTGTTTATATATTGTTGGGTCCTCTAAGAGTAGTTTATACCGAAAATTGCAACCCTGAAAACCTTGTGCTACTCCCACGGTGCTCGAAAAACTGCGAAATTGTGGCTCTTTTATTCAGTTTTATTTTGAAAAAAGTACTTTAATCCTTCCTATACCGTGATAATTAAAACAAAAGATATATGAATGAAACTGACGTATATATAGGTCCCTGGGACGCAAAGGGTTAAAGAAGCGTTTTTCAGGTATACTTGTTGAGTACTTTTGTGAAGCAAACTAAATTTAAGCCCAACATGAGCTCTCTAGGTCTATTAGTTGCAGAAATACAGCTAGGATTTCGGCGTTTTTTGAGCACCATGGGAGTAGTACAAGATTTTCAGGGTTGCAATTTTCGGTATAAACTAGTCTCAAGGTACCTAACAACATATAAAAATCGTAGATACATGCACGTTTGCGATGTTTGATTTAGATAATTACTGGATTATTAGGTGAGATACCCATGGAACAATCAATAAGGGCCGACGCAACAATTGAGCTTTTATTTCTCCCTATAGATTGTCACATCTGCATTCACTCCATCATTTACGCACGCCATATTTCACACCATGTAACCATAATTATCTTCTGTATACCTTTACCTATTTCTCCTATCATCGTCAACACTGTTCTTTTTTCTACAGACTTCCAAAATATACTCAAATTGAGTACCTCCTGGTACTCAATTTGAGTATATTTTTTTAATGTTTGCTACCCCATTACTTTCGACTGAACCGATTCTCAAAATTCTTTAATTTAAATTTCTCATTTTTTTTGTGTAACTGTTGCTTCTCGTGTGGTGGGTTAAAATTCATCAAATTCGGTCTAGTAGTTTTTGAGTTACACTCCAATTACTGAATAGAATGGAAGACGGTTTAAAAAATGTCAAATTGTACTTGTTATTATTTTCATTCTCACACATGTCATGTTTTCTTCACTGCTATTTTTAACCCAACAATACAATAGATTTCGCAGAAATCTACCTACTTTTCCAGGAACTGCAACGTGTGTGGTTAAACATCTCCAACACGAATTTTCGGTACCTTGTCCAATTTAGTTACTCCATATATCCAGATATCCATATCAACATACATATTTACGCTGCACGTTGTCAAATGGATGCAGAGTAAATTTCTTCTATCGAATCTCAAAGTTACTGCAGATTAATATTATGCAACACCATTCGGCTACGCCAGTTTAGTAGAGCATAACCATAATATATAAGTTTGGTTTTGGAAATGTTTAGAAACAATAAACTAGCAAGGTACCTTCTTAAATTAAGATTTGATAAAAATATTTTGTACTCTTTATAAAAAATGTGATAGAACAAAAAAGGTATACAAGAATCGTTAAAAGTGGAAATTGGTGTCACAGCTTTGCCTATGGGGAAACAATCGTAATTTCACGTATAATTCGGAGGTCTTAATCGATTCCGTATAGGTACTTGGAAGATACAGGCTCGATTCTATTTACAAGCACTTGCGTAGCAAGGCTCGTCTATCGGTATTATAGCTCGAGTAAGTGAAAGCGTATCGAATGTCAAGCGCGTGTTGACGACGGGTGTCCTCGCGTGACGAGAACCGAACCCAACAAACTCTGCCAAAAGTTTTAATCCAATTATTGTCTCTAGCCGGAGTAGCCCTGAGCTGAGACCCTGCTACTCGTAGTAATTAGATTAGAGAGACGTGCGTTATTTTGCATTACCTCAACCAACTGTGAAATTACGTCACAATACTTTTTTAGGTTGTTTTTGTCCGACTAAGCAACCATTGAATCTCGTATACTAGTTCTGTCATATTTGAATAATCTAACGATAACTGTTTTTTAAAGCACTCAATCAATATTATTCCACTATAAGGTGAACTCGAACAGAAATGGGAGTGAAAGAGCCAAAAAATTGGTAGTTTGTTGATCGTTTAGCGCCTAAGTATGTACAAACAAGCTATGCTTTTGTTGTTTACGCAATATTTTTGTATCCGATTACGGGCGTCCAATGACGATGCCAGCATTATAAACAGTTTTATCAGCTCGGATTAGAGTTTCGGTGAGTTTGAGGGAAGTTTTGCGGATTGCACTAGTTTGCTTTTGTTTCGCTGTGTACATAAACATTTAAAGTTGCAAATTATTGAGTGTTCGACTCGTATGACGTCACTTTAAAATTATCACCGGTAGTATAAAAAGACGGACACGCGCGCATGCGATGTTTAACTGATAAAACATCAACATTACAAGATGCGATGCGACATTTCCGAATTGATACTAGGCGTTGCCTCCCTCTTGGAAACTCAACTGAGAATGTGACATAAACAGGAACCTTATTGATTGCTTTGTAATTGGTAACTTAACTATATTTATTGAGCCCAAAAGCTAGCTATATGTTTCTTATTTTTCTATAATGCATCACTGACTCCACTCTTACAGATTCCTTATTTATCATCTTTAAATTAATTACAATAATTATGTTTTATAATCATTCAGTTACGTTTATCCGGTATCTTTGCTCGGTTTCTAGTACCCTTTATGTTAAACGTCGTTAATTGAATTTATAAAGCTAAAAGAGTTTATGATAAAGTATTTCTAAATCACTGCGAAATCGGCTATGCAACTGAGCCCTGATTGTGGTCTAACGTAGTGCTCTTATCACGCGTTATACATACATGGGTGCATGTATATGTTATATGTTTCCATACATTCACTCTTGTAAAAGAAAATGAATACCCAGCTCTTTGTTATGATATGAATAGCGCAATACATAGTTAATTACCGTAAAGCATCGACAAGAAATTGCCATGATGTGGTGTCGCGAAGTTTGAATTAGCACCCGAGTGACGAGGCCATACCGCCGCCATGGTTCTCGGGCGGGACGGTGTCGTGCCACTGCGTACAGACCGGCAGTCTACCACGACGCGCGCTTGCGAGCGATCCTCTTCCAAGCTGGAGTGCTCAGCAGGGCCAATATGCTTCGACAACCTCGGTGTCTCCGACGGACCCGCTTCCGCGCTCCGGCCCGTCGGAGAGGTGGCCGTGCGTTCAGAACCCTCTTTGCTCCGTTTACTTGACACTGATAAAAGCGGCCAACTGAGCCGCGCTCGCGATCGAATCTCCTCTTTCTGTAAAAAACTCCGGCGTACCATCAGTGAGTGTTTAAAATCCAGTTTCTCACAGTCTTTACTCAATTGTCATCTCCCGATCTAAAAGTTTGCCCAGTTACCTACATTAACTCGTATTACGATTTGCGTATTTGTATCATACATGTATGTTCAGTTCACCGTAAATATTCTAATGCTGCTTTTGTGTTTTGCCGCGTCACGCAGGCGAAGTGGATACCCCTAAAAAGGCCGAGCTGGCTCCGGATAAGAAAGCTGTATCATCACATCGTAAGTGCTAGAAACCTCTCACGACTATTAGCTCTGTTGTGTTTGAGCATAGTATCTGTACTTATCACATCATGCAATCATATTCGTACTGTGACAATCCTCTGAATGGTATCGTAAAGTTTTGTGAAGACCAAGCCCTTCCCTATTAATGGATCGCATTGGAGGCTTATTACAATAATCACCATCACTGTGACGTTCTGCTCTCGCCTCATCACTTTCATAACTGTGCTTTGTCTATTATTTGTTTTTAGTGTTCTGTGTACTGTAGTTTAGAACGTATAACTCGATTTCTTGTGTTCTTTAATGCCATCAAGCAATCAACGGCTTTTTGATACAATTGGGTGTGCGTGACATCTTCGCGCATTTTATCAGAATAAAGGTAATACTTGAGTAACTCGTATTTTGCTTTAATGACGTTTGGATTGATTGAATGAAGATTGGGTAAAATTTAAAATTCTTGTCTCTGTCTAGTAGGTACGTTATTAGGATAAATTGTTTAATGCCATTTCACCATTGTTTCATATTTATTCAAAATATATCACCGTAGATGATGTTACATTACAAGCTACTGGTATTATCTTGCATCATAAATAAATAAAATAAGTAGTTAACATGTAGTAGGTAACACAAACATAATTCAAATAATGTATTAGGTTTTTTATGTATAACGTGAAATGTGTACCCATCATTCATAAATTACTGGCAATTTTTCCATATATATAAGCAACAATAACATATCTATTTTAAGGTAGTAAAACGAATACATTTTCGTAATTCCTTTAGTCTGTAAATTAGGCAATGTCTATTGATGTTTCTATTATTATTATAATGTGGATACATAACGTTCTCTATTTTTCTGGCGTTAACTAAGAAAAGTTTTATTTAATCGTACGGAAAAAAGATCTCATTTGAAACTAATCACTATTATCTTTCTGTATATTTTTATAAAACTGGTCGCTAGCAATGATATAATTCAAGTGGTTCCGCCATCAAAACATTATTAACATTTTAACATGGCGTTGTGTGATAGTTGTGGAATATTTATTTATTTTATTATTTATTATTTAATTCCACTTTAGTAATCGATGTTTTTTCAACGAGTGCCTAATTTCACCAGTACAATAGGTGCGCCCCGTAGGCATTTTAGTTTGCGAAGTTAATGAGCTACCGCAGTCTTGGCATTTCCCCGCAGCTATTATTTTTAATTTGACACGTGAACAGTTTGTGGCATTTGATGAGTGCTTCTAACTTATGTATCGGCACACGTTAGCTCGTATAAATTTGGGTTTCATTTAACACTATCAACATTTTATTCGTTTTAAGCTTATTTTAACTACACACGTTGCAGTTCCTGGAAAAGTAGGTAGATTTCTGCGAAATCTATTTGTATATTTGTATTATTGGCCAAATATGGCGAATCTGAAGTCACTCAACACCTAGAACCCCTACAAATGCGTAGAACTATAGCTTCTCTAAGCGTTTTTACCGGTTGTTTCATGGCGAATTTTCTGAAGTGCTTTTTAATCTTATTCCTTCCTTACCATTCCGATCGCGAACTACTCGTTCACGCCTAGCATTGCATCCATATACTGTTCAAAACTTCTTACCACGAACCAAAAAGTTTGGCAGTTCCTACATCTGTCGTGTTAGTAAATTGTGGAATGCTCTGCCGGCGTACGTATTTCCTTGCAGCTGCTTTCCATTAGTGCAGCTTACGGTTGCACTAATGGTCATTGCTTCTTGATTCTATCTTTGCTTTCCATCAGGCGAGAGGGAGTCACTTTGATGAACCATTATTAAAAAAAAAGTCGCGAGTCAACAGGTCAATGGTAATGTTCATTAATGCCAATCGCAATGAGAGTTAATTATTGAAAGTAATTAACTCTCATTGCGATAAAATATTAATAATAAAATATGACTGTCGTTTGCAGGCAGGTTCTATTTCATAGTTTTTCTCCATTGTGTGTAACGTTGCTTTCTATTTTGCTTTTAATTTAAGTTAAATTACCCTGTTATTGATATGTTACGCAATATTTTATTTTCATCTAGTATCTTCAGCGGTAGAATCAAGATTGTTTTCCTCATTAAGGTTACGATTGTGTCTACTTAGGGATGTTTGTCTATTGTTAGACCATTGTGCTCACGTTCATCACTTCTACTAGACATTTAATACCAGTTGAAACGTGTAGTTTGATAGAAAGCTGATAAACAGAGGTGGAGTGCGCCAAGGCTTTACGTCAATAAGGGCTATATCAGCTTTGTTACGGGTGTGGCTGTTACCAACCTGAGCTCTTTGGTGGACGGGCATGATTGATGTAGTCAATTACCGCGTTGTTTGTAGTGCACCAGTTACAGACTTTATAACCTGACCTTAGTACGCTTTCTGTGTGATGAACAGGTGGAGTCTACTATGTATAAGTCCTATATTAAAGCCCATACTTCCATGTATTATAAAGTTTTACATAACTTCGTAACCAGCTTTTTCGCTCGCAGTTTAATGTACGAAAATAATACGTTGGTTTTAAACCATTTGATAACAATGCCTGACATGGTATTTTTTTTCATACCCTTATTATTTTTATTAGATCATGTAGAAAAATATCTCCTCCAAGTACTAAGTTTTTATCGTTTTAACCAGTTTATATCCAACACGATTTTCTTATTTTCTATCACTGTAGTATGTATAATAATAATCAATTCAAAATTCGCCTGATTCTGATCTTCTAATTTTCGGGCGTGTCACTTTGTCACTAAGTAGTACTCTTTTCGGTATTTGCACCAGCCTACTGAGCTACTCGGTTCGCAATACAATTCGTTTCACGGTGGTAAGACATAATCAGTTTCAAAGCGTCGTTTGATTAAAGTTACAAGCCACTCAACTTAATATTATAAATCATGACATAATATCATTTAAACCCCTATAGGGGAGGGCACCGGCTGTTTTGAAGACTGAGGTTATAATATCGATCAGTTGGGTCACTAATTGGTCGTCGCTGCCAGCATAACTTATTTAAGCCACTCTGTGTTTTCTAACATCAACGAGGCTGGCAGCTTTATCTTTAGAAACCTATAAATGCCTGTGAAAACTGTCAACATGCATATTCGATGGATGTCAGTTTAGTATCGCGTAGGAAATATTCCCGTGCAAATGTGCTTGGAGCCATTAAACATACAAAGAAGATTTGCCTAATTGAGTTTGTTGGGGAATCATCATAATTTGAGCATAAATTGACATGGGCTGCGGTATAGGTAAATCAATATTTTAAATGAAGAATTTCAACTTTCTCTAGTTATATTGAGGAGCATTCATCATAACATTGCTACCATCATAACATTGCTAGTTATTCCGCCTCCAACGCTCTATGAGTAATGAGCAAGAATTATTATGTTTGCCATATAAAACGCAAGGAGAGGAGGGAGATCCCTCCTCTCCTCCATGCTGAGGGTCCTCAATGTGACCTCTACGGAGTATTTTTTTGGTAGACCACATCACGCCACGTTAATCTATCCTCGGCAGCGTGAATGGCTCCACATACGGTGGTGTTGAGTACGCTACGAATTTGGTCTGACTATCGAATGGGGGATCGACCCCTTGATCTTTTTCCTTCCACCTTGCCGGTCAGCAACAATTTCCCCATGTTGTTGTCACTCTTTCGTGCTATATGGCCAAAGAAGTCGAAAATTCTTCGGAGGCATGTGGCGTAAAACACAAAACACACATAACAATTTATTTTTTCTGGGCAAATGGGACTAAACAACTATGTCACGGGCCGACCATCGCAGTCCAGTGCCATATGCGTGACCCTTACTATCACTTTATACTATATTATATGGCTCTACTGGTACAAAAATACGTGCTGACACATATTAAAATAATTTTCATATTTCAACTGTTCTATGTAATGGTTAATTAATATTGAATGAGATAAATTTATTTGTTCGTTAATGTAACTAAGAAAAATGTTTTGTGTCAGTAGATAAGATAAGAAAAAAATACTTTCTAAGACATTGTCACAAGTTTTAATTGAAGTCACGAATTCTCACATATATTAACGATGGTTTATAATGTAATGGAACTGGAACTGTCAAAACATTTTGCCATGATATCTCACCTCATCCAGAGGGATTATTTGGTAATGGATCCTGTCCAACTTTAATAAAACTGCCTCTTATACTAATAATTATTTTGCCCTGGGTGTCCGATCATGGGGCACTGCGATCAAATTAAAGAAGTAAATAATGAAAGAAAAGGCTCTACGGTCGAAATGGCAATTCTACATTTCTACTCATCGTAATTAATTCTTAATTTACCTGTAGATACCCTGGTACACAGAAATCTTAGAAATATATACACTGTGACTAGAAATATTTTTCAAGTCTTCGTATATTATTACAGTATTGAGAAAAATACGTCATGAAACCTTCAATCTGTAGTAATGTGTACCATTTCGTGTCATCAATATTCATCAGGAACACATGTAGCAGACATGGACCGACTCATTATAAAACGCGGCGTTAAGTCCCGAGTTTAAACCCTGGTTTCAACGGAATTTCCTATATTAAATTGGCGTAAACTATGGTTTAAACCCCAGACTAACTTTAATCCACGTTTTAAGACGATTATGTCGATATTTTTTTGTATATTATCACGTGACGAGACAGGCAGGTCTTGCGCGTGATATATGACGCTACAATTGACCTGCAAATGACAGTATCAGTGTTGACCAAAGCTTAAAGCTGAATAGAAGTAGCACTGTACTGCGCCCGTTACTCCTAGATTTTGGTTTTAGAGTGTCATCCGCTGAATAATTTCACTTTCTACAATGCCCTTCAAACTCTATGACAGTAATGCTGCTCCTCGGCAGAATGGTGTTGATTTTGTAAGCATTCTCTGAACTAAAAATCACAATTCTTGTTCTGTTAAGGCTAAAGTCCAAATTAGTATAACAATTTCGAATGACAGCACTAAACTTATATATTTCTCTTAAATTGTGAGTATATTTTAGACAGCTTAGTCGTCACGTAATTTGGTGCTCGCTAAACTAACCTAAAATACGAATTGAGTAATCATATTTTTAGAAATGTCATTCTAAGTGTTAAATGAATATGGATTGTAGTGTTAACAGAATAAGTACTACCATAATGAAGCTTTAGTACGATATTTTAATTTCGTTTTTTGAACAAGTGAATCGCGATATCTGACATTGTAGGGGTCCCAACCAAGACGGCAAACCGCTCAAAAGGCCTACTAATGTCCCGTTTCCCTCTTCTTACGATTCGCATTCCGTCGGCTGCAGGAACATTCTTCAAGTCTCTTCACAGGAAAACTACTGAAACGTTTTATTTATTTATTTCATAGTGTAATAGATACTTGAATTTTACTCAAGGTGCTCGGCGCAGCAATCACTTTGTACCTCAAACGAAAATTAACGTTATTACAATGAACCATCCGTCGATATTTGAATGGGCAAACTCATTCGTGTTAATAATTTATATCACAGCCTAACCCTCTATCGATTATTATTATAGAGATACCAAGGAGTAACCGTACAGAATTCATACAATAATGTTAAGTAAGCCATTTCTACCGAAAATAAACAGACATTTAAGAAAGACGCGGAAAAATTTCCATCTGTCATTGTCTCCTTTTAAAAGTCCCGGAAAACCTGACTAGTCTTCTTTGTTTCTTGGGGAGGTAATTAAAAGTTGGGACATAATGGTCGACATTTAAAACTTTGTGTACGCGTCTCAAATGCGTCATATTGTCACGTTGTTTTAGTCCATTGAGACGGAGTTAAATAATTTCGTTAGGGTTAACTGTTTGAAAGGTACTATAGGATGTAAATGATTAGGCGAATGACCATCCTAAACCAATGTGTCGAGGTACGAGTGCAGTGCAGTGCCACGGAAAGCTTCAGCTTAATGTGCTCGTTTAAACTTCTACGTATTGTACATACTTAACACTAAAATAAAAATACTGTATTGTTTTTAGATAGGCGAAAGATTTTTCAGTTATTGGAGTGTAACTCAAAAATTACTTTACCGAATTAGACGAAATTTAAATGGGACCTCGTAAATATATTCTTTCAAATAAAAGAAAGAATTTTGAGAATCGGTCCATAAATGAGGGAGAAATCGGCGACATACATACATAAAAAGTACAAGTTACAAGCAGTCGAACATAGAACCTCCTCCTTTTTTGAAGCCGGTTAAAAATACTGTAATGTTTATATAGAGAACGCAAAAAAAAATGTATAGGTACTCGCTGCGCCCCGAGGCTTCACCTACGTGATGGATGAAGTTAAAGAAGATTTTTTTATTTCTAAATCGTCCCATCAGAGCGACCAAAACAAAAATTTATTATTCAAATCGGTAAAATCGTTCGGAAGTTATGCGCGTACACATACATTTTGGCGAATCATTATATTTATAAAAATTAACCCCTTTATATCCTGGTCACGTTATAACTTGAGAACGGCTTACATTCAACTTTTTTTAAATGTTTTCTAATACTTCGTTGAAGGTTCTTACATTAAAACAATTAGAAATAATGGGAGGTTATGGCAAGTTCGAAGCCCGACCCTACGACTCGAACAAAGTCGCGGGGGATTGGTTAACAATATGGGAAAACACTGCCTCTCATGATACAGGTTCACAAAAAAGTTATTGGTAACTGTTGTGAGCAGACGTCAGGTTGCTATCAGGGGGGCAATTCTACTATTTCACAACTTTCAACAATCCACCCCGCTGCATCTGCAGTCCGACTCCGGTTGCCGTTTGATAAATACCCAAAAAGCCATTCTACTATTTCTGGTATATATTGGATCGTAACGTCACGTTAACGTATCGTAAACGCTACTATATAATAGTTAAATATTAAACACTAATATGTTAGCGTCGTGTTCATGATCTATCGAGTTACTATACTATAAAATGTTATACGATCGCTGGGGTCAATATAAATGTAACTGCATAGCTGCACTGTTTAAGCAATAGCAGAATAAGAATGTGTGTAAATCAGCTACGATTCGATAGCAGTTGGATCAAATTTAGTTAGTGGAATCGGCCCCTGGTGCACAACTTGCACGTCTCGTCAATTGATTGTACGAAAAATATTTTTACCGTGACTGCATTAAACTGGTATTGTTGCGTCACAAAGCGATGCACACTAGTTTTCACCTTATTTATAATATTACCACTTGCCACCAATTCCTGGGTGTGCGTCACGCGTCCTTTGTGACATCAATTTGTGTGGCCGAGTTGTTTGCTAAGCACACTAGAGCGATCGTTACGTCACCGCCCTTTGGCCTCCTCGGCCGATAAGTTGACACGGCAGCAATTATAAAATATCTTAATGCGCAGCGACGTTAATCAGCTAAATATTTAGTACGTACTATTTTACTCGCATCGATATTGATGGTGGTTTGAAGAGCTTACACATAATAAGACGTTGCAAGAGCAAACTTTTAGGTCTTTGAGGGGGTGAAGCACGGGGCCGTGACAGGAACAAACTTGCGTCTGTAAACACGATAACTTTTTAATTTTTTTGTATTGTTTAATAATAAAAAAGCAACAACGGAAAAAATATATTAAAATATTCTATAATAAATTGCTTTTTTCTCATTACAAAAAATATACAGTAGTTTCCGCTCCTAATATTGAGAAATGCTATAAGAAAGATTGTTTTCTGTTGTTTTGTTTATGAGTTTTTTCAAGATGCCAGATAGTGTGCAATATCATTGTCTTTTTTAATTCTTGACTATGAATTGAATTCTTGAATTTTGTTTTTCATGTTTGTATCAGTAACTAGTATGTCTACTATGCGACGAAAAATATAGCGTTTTACGGATCTTTGGCTTTGGGCAGCGCTTTAAAGTAATGACTGAGTTATCTTGCAATTTAAATGAAAATGCCTATTTCTGACAATCCGTGTCAGAGGCACGCCGTCCGAGCATAGAATTTTAACTCTCTATTTGATTTTAACCGTCGTATGGTAGTGGAAGCGCTAGTAGCGGAGCATGACTTGGCGATCTTACCGATCAACAAGTTAAGCAACACTTGCTGCGGTCAGGACTTGGATGGGAGACCGCTAGTGGCATTATTCAACTAAGAGCTTCCGTGCTTCGGAGGGCACGTTAAGCCCTCAGTCCCGGTTGTTAGTATTAGGAGAACAGTCGTTAGGCTATGTCGAAGGCTTTCGGGCAGCCTGAAAACTTCGACGTGGGTTGGCCTATCCACCAAGCCGCACTGGGTCCGCGTAGTGGATTATAGCTTAACTCCTCTCTCGGAGAGGAAGGCTCGAGTTCCAGCAATGGGAACAAAATGGGCTGATTATGATTATGATGGTTTCGTTGGGTTTGAACCACTTTGTCACGATGGCACTGGCATGAAGCGTAAGGTTTCAAGCTTTTGGAGGAGTAAGTTTGGATTTTAATCCAAACGGGATCTTTAAAATGCATTTCTCGAAAACCGTGCTCTGTAGAACTTTGTGTGTCATATTGTGCCACTTTTTGTTTGTATATAGAATAGATCCTCTAGCGATATACGAGTACATAGGCAATAGTGCGCTGTTATGAAATTTTCCAAAATTTCCCGCGAAGATACAACAAAAACAAATGACACATCTTCACTCACTCACAATAGTTCACACATCGATGAAATTAGTGAGATGTGAGCCAATATTTTTACATCGTAGTTGTTTTTGTAGTAATAAGCATAATCAGCCCATTATTCCCTGCTGGAACTAGGTTCCTCTCGAAGCGAACAGTTTGGACAATAATCCATTACTCGTACCCAGTGCGGATTGGTAGATAAGCTAGTGGTCAGGCCTAGTGTTGAAGTTTTAAGGTCGCGCCAATGCCCCTTGACATAGCCTAACGTCTGATTTCTTATGACAATCAACTGGGAATTAACGTGTTCTCAGAAGCACGGGAAGCACTCAATTCAGATTGTCACCAGCGGCACATTCAAGGCGAGCGCCTGTTTGTGATGTAAGGTGATATTACACGCAATTTTTGACAAATTTAAAGTCGGTCACATGGAATTGCGCATGTATAAATAATGTTTAACGACTCTGCCTTTTCATACTCAGGCATATGTTCAGTGATCTGTGAATGAGTGCTCGTCCTAACAGTCACTTTGCGCCATTCATATTATGATTGTTATACACATGAAACTTTTGATATTTGTACATAAGTCATAACCACAGATATATAATGTGCAATAGATAACGCGAATGCGTGTACTTCCCGTGTCCGAATCCCGACCGAGCGTCAAGGTTGGCCGCCGCTGCCTACAATCCGCGCGCGTCTGTTATTGCAGCCGGACAGCCGGGAAAACTAAATTGCGTGATAATTAACTGCAATGGCCTAAACATTTCGATCCCCCAAAGGCTAACCATTGGGGGATCGAAATTTTAAAATTACACCATGCGTTAATTCAATTTATTAAAAAGTCGGCATGCATGGTTTGAATACAAATCGGGATACTTGCGTTATTTATTGTACGTAATATAACTGTGGTCATAACGTTAGCTTCTTTTAACGTCCACCCACTCTCACCCCCGCACAAGGATTCCCTGTGTCACGGTAGACAGACAGATTAACAAATCGTAAACATCCAAGACCAGATAACAAACATATCTGTGCATCACACTAATATTAACCCCGGTCAGGAGTCGAACCTGGGACCCCGAGCTTCTAAGGCTAGCCCACTACAAACTTAGCTAACGGGGCCGTCATAGAGCATCCGTCGACGTTCGTCGTTTCTCTTTCTTCTTAAATCTTTTCGACGTTCATTGATGTAGATATCTTTTCGACTTCATTGACGTTGATATCTTTCCGACGTTTATTGACGTTGATATCGTTTCGACGTTCATTGACGTCGATATGTTTTAGACGTCAATCAAGTTTTTTCTCGTTCTAAGTGTAAACAGGATGTTGAGTCATTAAGCTGCTCATTACTTTGGTAAGCTTTAGTAGCTTGTCACAATAATATGTGTTTATAATATTTAAACCATATAGATTGCAGTAAACAGACCGTTTTAAGCAGGTGACATTCTCAGAATTTCCTAAAGGTTCCATCGGTATTTAGGTGCCATGTACAATTCTACGGTCATTTGGACTGAAATAGAGTAGAGCAATAGGGAGATGACCTTTCGTTATGTTTTATATCGTTTTAAGTTTTTCTTTACGTATACAAGACCTCACCTGACATTACGTGCAGATGCGTTAAATGACCGATCACCTGTTCATTCATGACTTGAAGTCACTCAGTATCGCAAAGTATGGCAAAGCACAAACACGGGCAATGAATTCAACTCTCACCGTAGGTATTATTAATATTACAAACTCGTATCTCATTTTAACCATTTATGATTCTCACAGGTACCTGTTACACGTCTGATTATTCATAGATGTATTGGGGATGGAGGAATCGTATAGTATAAAAATGGCTTGCTGCATGCTTTGGCTTTTATTATAAGGGCTATAAGAAACTAATTAATAACGTTCATTCTCCGATATGTATTCGGTAAACTAGCTAGGTGCGTCGATGTTCAACGCTTTGAATTCTTGCATCGGTGTGGTTCGTTGCTATATACTATATAGCAACGAACCACACCGATGCAAGAATTCATAACCAAGAAATTTACCAAAAACTCATTAGTATGTAGTATATACTAATGAGTTTTTGGTAAATTCCTCAATCTATTTAAGAACCACAAACTGGTACTTAGCCGAAACTTCTAACAAAGGTCGATAGTGAATTCCATGGTAGAACCGTACCTGTTTCCCCTACGTAATCTTGTAGGTAGAAATTCTTGAACATAAACAGTATACTAAATAAATACACTTGTGAAGTTGTTGTGGTTGATGTATTTGAATTCCAATTTGTAATTGTTGCTGGCCCAATGCTAAACTATATCTAACATTACATTCTCAAAATAATGTACACAATATATATAACCTCAGTTGCTTACATAAATAAAACGAAGTAATAAAACGAAACTACTCTGCTGGATAATAGTTCGATTTTATTTATTACCCGACTGCAAGAGAATGGTATTTTCTACCGTATTTATATAATAATATATAAGTAATATTCTAAAAATGGTTGTTATATTTATTATGTATTGTTATGGTGGCCAAAGCAAAAGAGCCAAGCTGACCCGACATTATACCGAAGATATCCCGGACATCAGCCTGTACGAGATTAGAATGGCCTTGAAACAGCTTAAGAACAACAAGGCGCCTGGTGACGACGGTATCACATCTGAGCTTTTGAGAGAGGGTGGAACACCGGTACTTAAAGTCCTTCAGAAGCTCTTTAATACCGTCTTACTCGAAGGTTCAACGCCAGAAGCATGGAACAAAAGCGTGGTGGTGCTGTTCTTTAAGAAAGGTGACAACACTTTACTTAAAAATTACAGACCCATCTCGCTTTTGAGCCATGTTTATAAGCTGTTTTCGAAGGTCATAACGAACCGTCTCAGTCGCAGGTTTGATGAATTCCAGCCTCCGGAACAAGCCGGTTTCCGAAAAGGCTATAGTACCATAGACCACATCCACACGCTACGGCAAGTTATACAGAAGACCGAAGAGTATAACTTGCCTCTTTGTCTAGCGTTTGTGGACTATGAGAAAGCCTTTGATTCGATCGAGACGTGGGCAGTGCTTGAGTCTCTCCAGCGGTGCCGTATTGACTATCGGTATATTGAAGTGCTGAAGTGTTTGTACAAAAACGCCTACATGTCAGTCCGAGTACAGGAGCAGAGTTCGAAGGCAATTCCATTGCAAAGAGGCGTGAGACAGGGAGACGTTATATCTCCGAAACTGTTCACCGCTACATTGGAAGACGCCTTCAAGCTTCTGGAATGGCAAGGACTTGGCATCAATATTAACGGCGAATACATCACTCACCTTCGATTTGCCGACGATATTGTAGTCATGGCAGAATCCATGGAAGACCTCAGTACAATGCTCGAAGGCCTCCATCGAGTTTCCCAACGGGTAGGTCTTAAGATGAACATGGACAAGACGAAAATTATGTCTAATGCTCATGTTGTACCTACCCCAATATCAGTTGGGAGCTCAGTTCTTGAAGTTGTTGACGAGTACATCTACCTGGGACAGACAGTCAAACTAGGCAGGTCCAACTTCGAGAAAGAGGTCAATCGTCGAATCCAACTCGGCTGGGCAGCGTTCCGGAAACTTCGCGAAATCTTCTCGTCAAAAATACCTCAGTGCCTCAAGACAAGAGTCTTCGACCAATGTGTGTTACCAGTGATGACTTATGGCACTGAAACGTGGTCTCTTACTATGGGCCTCACAGAAAAGCTCAAAGTCGCACAACGAGCTATGGAGAGGGCTATGCTCGGGGTTTCTCTACGTGATCGAATCAGAAATGAGGAGATCCGTAGAAGAACGAAAGTCACCGACATAGCCCAGAAGATTAGCCAGTTGAAGTGGCAGTGGGCAGGGCACATAGCACGCAGAACAGATGGCCGATGGGGCCGAAAGGTTCTGGAGTGGAGACCACGGACCGGCAAGCGCAGCGTAGGTCGTCCACCGACACGGTGGACAGACGACCTGAGGAAGGTCGCAGGACGACGTTGGATGCAGGCAGCTTCCAACCGGTCCTTTTGGAAAATCATGGGGGAGGACTATGTTCAGCAGTGCACGTACTACGGCTGAGATGATGATGATGATGATGGTGGTGGTGGTTAATGATGTTTAATGGCGTATAATGAGATTACTCTGCGACAAGGTATATCTGATATAAAACTCTTTCACTGGGTAGAATTACCACTTTCCTGCAAAAACTCTGCAACCTTTTAATTTCACATGTCATACTGCGTCGTCGTTCTGTGAGGACTATATGTTCGTTCCACGAACGTGCAAGTTTCACTCTTATTTCTTTATACCTGCGCTGTTATTACCCCTGTGAAGTGTTCCGCCCAACCGTAAATGTGCGACGCGGCTTGCGTAACCCCCATCTACCCTGCCGATGCCGCCCGCCCTACATCTACTCGCCGTAAAAATAACCAGTCAAGTGACAGGTCACATTTAATAAACGGTTTCACAACTTTAACAGATATTAGTATATTTTGTACGTATTGCCTTAGGCCCGATTTCACCGTTGAAATTAAACGTGATCAGTTTAGTTCCTTACTAATCTATCGTCTAGTAGCGCTGTGTGAGCGGCCGTATTTCCTTTATTGTGCATTATCACATGCTGTGTAGGGGAAACCTATTTAAATAGTTTTAATACACTGACTTTATTTCAAAACTAATAAATTTTAGTAGCAATTTACTCAGTTCAGTAAACTTCAGTTCAAAAACTAAACTAAGCGAACTAAAATTCAATCATGGTAGTCCTTATTCTGTTACTATAATCCAAATTCATGTAACACTTAACCCTTTGCGTTCCAGAGACGTACATATACGTCAGTTTCGTTCATAAATCTTTTGTTTTAATTATCACGATATAGGAAGGATTAAAAGATTTCTAAAAATAGGACTATTCTATATAATTTTGGGTATTTTACGTTAGTTTAGCGAGCACCAAGTTACGTACCGACTAACTAATATGTCTAAAATATACCCACAATTAAATTGAAATATCTAATTTTAGTGTACGAATTGGGATTTTAGCCTGAACAGAATAAGAGCTGCCATAATGTAAAGATTTTGAGTTTATTTTTTATTTTTATTTTATTTATTTTTTTATTTTATTCTTAATTCGTTGCTTGCTTCATTTACACGCTTATAAAATCGACACCATACAATTGATTTACTTATTTCAAACTGTACAGCGTAATGTTGTTCTGTATTTTTCTGATTAGAATAACGAGTTTAGTGGGTTTTTACTGATAATCATCTCACATTCGAATAAAGATACTGTGTACCAATGATAATTTATCTACTAAAGTGAAATAATTTTCAGAAACAGATTAGTAGTTCCAGAGATTAACTCCTACATCCAAAATCACAGTCACATTTCAAAAACAATTTATTACATACCTCTTATAATATTAGTGTAATCATTATCCGTTGACTCGCGATTTGCCATATTTGGCCAATAATACAATAAATTTCGCAGAAATCAACCTACTTTTCCAGGAACTGCAACGTGTGTGGTTAATAAGGATGCGGGTAAAAACATTTAATCCAAATTTTGTTGAAAACAATGAAGATGATAACTTTGTTCTTCTTCGCCCAAAGGTCCGAGATGGATACGCGTGTCAGAAAACATGTTGACACCCTTAATTAATGACTTTCATTTTTCATTTCATTGTCATTTAAAGATTTCGTCTCAAGAAACAATAAATCTATCGGTATTAGAGTCTATTGAAAACCAACTGTATAGTTTTAGTACACATATTAACACCACAGATGGCTTGTTTTCGTACAGTTTATTGATAGCAATGCGTAAAGAGAACTGCCTGATGTTTTATCATGTTGTTCAAGGAAACACAGCGTGTCTCCAATCATTTACTTAGTTCCAATGAGCTCTACATTTCTAAATCGTTCCGTTTAACATTTAGTTGTAACTAAGGACATTGACGTTCTATGTAACGTAAACTTCGTTTTCGTGACCCCGATCGAAATATAGTCTGCGAAATTGATTTCACAAAACCAGAAATCACTAAACTAAGCTTTTGATGTGACCGGTGAAATCAGGCCTTTGCAGTCTAATATACCTTATACATCTTTTTTGTAAATAGTTAGATTTGTGCCATATTTATAATGAAAATAACCATACCCATAATAATTAGAATGTAATGATAGTTAATAAATCAAAATAGGTATATGCACGGTTTATAAGATATAATGGGAAATAATGATTTCTGCACACCTTTCCGCAAAATAGATGAAAGACAGAGAAGGAAACAGCGGAAAATACAGTATCGATATGATCGATTTTATAAACTCTTTAAATTTCACTTTTCCTATACAGTTCTACCAGTTACCTTCTAAGGTAAGCAGGTTGATATGAATGAATTTACCTACGCAATCTATGTGTACTTAGCATACCAGTGACATTTCGCTCTACGTGTATAAATATGTACATATAATATGCAACATTATCTCGATGGCTAAGGGTTAGTCGTTGAGATGTTTTATTTTTACATTATTTTGGTTAAATTACAAATTCTATGAAACCTTTACGCACTAGCAAAACTGTTTTTAAATTTGTGTTGGAGTTGGTGGAACGGGAAAACAAGACTGAAAGTTTTAGTTCAAATAACAACTTGGTAGGTTAGTTGCTTAAATCATTAAGGTACTGCGGTATTACGGGAATGTGAATTTTAATGTTTCTATGTAGGTATATTGGTGCTGATCTTACTATTTGAGGGTCTCATGATGACCAGGTCAAGAAATCTCCAGAATATTAGCCATTGCGTCAGTTTCAGATTGTTAGCTAGGGATACACCTTTCTAATTAGAGCACAATATAGTTTCCTAGTGTAGTTATAATTGGGTCATGTCATGCAGGCGCTTGTGTCATTATGCAATATTTATGTTGGGGTTTTCAAATTTCAAGAGATATATCGGGAAAGTGTCGTTTGTACTGCCCTCAAATTGTAGTATACGGAATAATCGGTGTTAAGATTTTCAGTATACTATTTTGCTCGTTGTCGAAATACATCGTAAAAGTCTCTTTTTACCAAGATATTCATCTTGATTACAGAACTAAGTATATAGATTATCTATCCTATGTGACTGAATAAGACCCCTTGAAAACTTAACGCAGATATGCTTGCTAGTACCACAGCTTAGTATACTAGTTACTTCGTTAGAATTTGCACCACCATCCCTTTTCGGCCGTTTTACCTCTCCTTTGAAAGCTTCTCTGGAAGAGATCGTTTTGAACGATAAGACCCTACCTTTTGTTACTCAATTTTAAGCTGTGTGCTCTTTCTTTTTTTCTGCCAACATCCACTGAAGGCCTTCAGGTCCCAAACTAGGCAGAGCCTGTTTGAGCTGTGTCTAGGTGTAATACATAAGACCCAGAGACAGCTCAGACATGTTCACGCACATAAATGTTAGAACTGGCCGGGGATTGAACCCGAGACCAGCGGCTCAGAATGCAGGGTGTTCAAAAAGTATTTATGCTACAGTTAAAGACTACTAATTGGAAGCAAACAGCGTTAGGTAGGTATCCTGAAAGACGAGCTTGCTCAAGAGTGAACTGGTTGAGGTTAGTAAGGTAGGCTGTATTGATTTTCCCTATTTCGATCACGCTATGTATCTACTGTGCGCTATGATCACGCTGCCTACGTAATTACTGAATACATACGTAGGCAGCAACCTAGACATGGATTCATTTAATAACGTCGGTCATTACATTACCCAATCAATTGCATTAGAGGCCATTCAAATTGTAGTGTTTGCTCTTTTTCTATTAGTTTCTATGGTCTGTTAGTGTCAGTTACTGCGATGTTGTCCCCTAATGTGCTAACCACTTAGTTTATTGCTTGTACATGTTAGGTACATTATTTTCATGTCTAAGGTAAGTCTAACTACCTATCTCATTTGTTTAACAAACCAGGAGGCCTAGTACCAAAAACGAACTACGAAGTTTCATTTGACGGATATCACGATTTCTACTGTGAAAGTGATGAAGCAAAAATACAGTCAAGGGTGTTAAATGCAGTGACAGATAAAGTGGTTAGTGTTTTATGTTAGTGATGATGATATATGAAATCTACATATCATAATGTGCAATTTGATGAAGTTTAATTCCGCGTAAGTTCGTAAACCGTCTGTAATATTCTTTTTTTAGAAATTGAGTGGTACTCATGTGAAAACATACTAATATATAGAACATATTATTATATACAACATATATGTTGTATATGTTCTATATAAAAGTGAATATTTGCATGCTTGAATTATAACAATTATTGCTAAACTGTAATACGAGTGAATACTTTGTTCATAATAGATAGAAAGGTCAGTCAGCAACAGTCTTTAATAAAACACGCTGTCTAAATACAAAATAATCATTATGGAAAAACCTGTCATTACATTTCATCACCCTTGACTGTATTTGTGCTTTTTCACTTTCACAGTAGAAATTATGAAATCCGTCATCGGAAACTCCGTAGTACGTTTTTCGTAGTATAGGCCCAGGTACGTAAACTGCCACTACTGTTTGTAAACAATTTGTGGACACCACTATGAATTGTTGCAGCAAATATTAACTCATTGTTCATTGAAAGCGTAATTGACGATGACAATTATATGCAACGTTGTTTATTGTGACTCATTAAAATCGCGGAAATGTTGGGGTTTCTTTAATGCCAGCCAACCAATTTATAAGAGTTATTATTACTACCTAACACTAAACGCGATGTTTTAGATATTTACCTACATATTTTAAGCATGTTTCTCGTAATTAATGTGCTATTTTTATATTGCTTTCAGGCGAGTCTAGCGAATAATATAAAATAGGACAAAATCCACACAAAGGTCTTCAGGTCCCAAATTAGGCAGAGCCTGTACTGTGATTACCTGATGACTGATATTACATACTTATATATAATATTAAATACTCATATACATATAAACACCCAGACACAGATCAAACAGACATGTTCATGGACACAAATGTTTTGACCTGTCCGGGGATCGAACCCGGGACCAGCGGCTCGGAAGGCAGGGGTGCTATCAACTGCGCCAACCGGCCTGTAAGAAAATACACAATATTAATTTAAGATATCCCGGCGTTAACATTTTCATGCTTATTCTGTGTCGTTGATTTCATTTACTGCTCTGAGTAACTGATATACCAATTATAGTTACTATACCGTAATAACAAAGTAAAGTATATATCCAAAATTAATTATACACTAGACCGATTGATAATTAATGGCGAACACTAACATTTTCACCAGTACAGCAGTCAATAAGTTGCAGTTGGATCCGACCAAGATTTCAAAAATAGTCAAAATATAGTCAGTCACATGCGAGACTGTTAATTAGTCATTGTTCTGTCTAAATAACGTTCTAGTATTGTGGATGCGGATGCATTGCTAAACTTTTTTAAGGCGATTTAAGAGAACATCAAAACGTTCTTGATTTGGTATACTTTGCCTACATTAGTGTGTGTACCAAGGCTGATAATCCGCTATTACTCGTTAAAACTCGAGATAATTTTAACATTATGTTGGAAATATATACATAATCAAGTCATTTTAGACACATATATATAATACAGGTTTATCAATATATGTGTTGTGTTTTTAATTCCAGGTAAGGACGGCTCAAAGGTGACGACTGTCGTGGCGACGCCGGGGCAGGGCCCCGACAGGCCGCAGGAGGTTAGCTATGCCGACATGAAGCTCATCGGCAATGGCAGCTTCGGCGTCGTGTATCAGGCCAAACTGTGCGATACCGGCGAACTCATTGCCATCAAGAAGGTGCTCCAGGACAAAAGGTTTAAGGTCAGTACGGTTCTCGCATACTTGTTTCTGGAGCTAGGTGTATTTTGCTAGAAATGTAATAGCATTAATTTAAGTTTCCGCGAACCACGTCGTTAATAGGTTTAGTAATACTACAGATATTAATGTAGCTAACCCGTCCTCGTGCCATGCTTGTTTGTATTAAGAAGTAGGAATGTATATTAGCATATTTGTCCAATGTATTGTTCATTTTCGATTATTGGAAAAATATTGGGCTGATTATTATTATCGATGTTTCGTGTACAAATATAAAACTAACATAACTCCAGACACTACTGCTCAGAGACCAGAAACCATGTTCTGCTAGTGAAAATCAAACCCTAAAAGTTAATAGGTTACTATTTGAAAACTGCACCAAGCAACTAAAACTCGAAGCCAAACAGCTGAAACGCAAAGTTACATTACAACACTACCTACCTCAGCTCTTTTTAAGTTTGTGCATAAACCCGAAGATCTTCACATTACATGAAATGATTTCGAAAAAAAGGTTTCGTTAATATGCACCATACAATATATATGCTTCTTCCAAATTAGCTCCCCTTCCTGATGGAATGGAACCGTTTAGTTTCAATAGTAAGCTAGATCGATTGAAAGAAAAATCAGACCAGTTTCACTAATATAATATTGGGAAAAAATATTGTATTATTCGCTGGTTTGTTCCATAACTGTCGTAAGGTTTCAAAGGTTCCCTTATTATTCATTAATGCAACACGTACGGTTTACTTTTCCGAAACTTCAAACTAGTGTTACTAAAATAGTGATTGATTATTCATAATTTGTAAAGTTAACCCAAAATCGAAAATATCATAAAATCAATCAATTTGAGAGGAATGAGAACTTGAACTTTAAAACTCCAAATAAGACTCAGTTATAAAGAACTTTGCCGAGTATGATATAGTGTCCTAGAAAGTCGATAGTATGGCATTAGAAAGAAGGGCTATTGCATGTAAATGCAAAAACAGCGTGATATGTACTAAGGAAAGCTGCAAGTTTAATGTTATATAATCTAATCCTTAAAATGGTATTTTTTTCCAAAATCTTGCTGGATCTTTTTTGTAACGATTATATAGTTGGCTGATTTGATTGGGTAAAAAAATAACAATACAATCGGAACCGCCTTCTTCACATTCTCAAGACTTCCTGTTTAATTGGCACTACTTTGTTAATGTTTATCATGTCTCTGAAAATGGCTGTATAGGCTTAAAACATGGATTGGGTGTAATACTGAAATTAAAATTCTTGCAAATCTTATAATTCATTTTATACTGTATACGCTAGTGTTTGACCACTATCTCACCTGATGTTAAGTGACGATTCGGTCGAAGATGTTTGCCTAGCTAGAAAATACTTATTCACTCTTGAGTTATCTCTAGAGTGATCTATCTTAATCTAAATAAAGAGTTCCGCTAAGAGAGCATACTCAGCGGTACGCAAAACGCTTCATCCGTATATTTAGTAGTTTAGTGGTTGGTTAAAGGTGGAATTAAATTATGCAATTCCGTGGCACATCCCCAAAATAATACTGATTCAATTTGCAACCTTGCGACGATGTTTTAGGCCCTCTTGTGTAAAAAGCCGGTCATCGTTTACGATCTTCTAACTTTTCTCAGTAGATTCTAGTCTCGCTGGTTGATACTTAGCTGATCCAAAGGTGAGAACAGTACTCCATACAAGATCGGACTTGTGCTTGGTACAGATTGATACAGGTGTAAAGTACCGCCTAACCTTCGCAAGGATGCCCAGCTTTTTTGCGGCTAACTGTGCTTTCGACTCATGGCATTGAAGATTCGAAGTTGAGAGAGTCTGTCAGTTATTGCAATAGATATATCTTGGAAAGTTGGGTTCAGGTGAAATTTACTCCTTATAGCGGAGAACAGACAAGCCTGGGTCTTAGTGCCAAGAACTTGACCAAATTGGCAATGCCCTAATCGGAGACTGCCTGTCACGATAAGTTCAAGCGCTCAATCGCAATCAAATTTGCAATTCACAATTTCCATCCCTGAGGAAAACCCTCAGGGATGGAAATTGTGCGCCGCGGGTTCGGTCACTGGATACATAACACTGTAGCAGATCATTAATGTAAAGCAATAAATGCGTTGCAGAGAGTACCGAGCCCTGGGGGACTCCGGCATTTATAGCCAATTAATCAAATGAGTATGTAGCTATCAATAAGCACTCGTATCGATCTATGCCTCAAGAAGTCCGATATCCAACTACAGAAATCAGTGGGTAAACAGTGTATCGGAAGTTTGCTAATAAAGCTATCATGGCATACCCTGTCGAAAGCCTTCGAAATGTCAAGAGAAACGGCAAGCGTTTCTCCATGCTTCTCGACGAGTTTGCTTCAGATGTGCGTAGCATATCCCCTGTTGACTGATTCCGGCGGAACCAGTATTATCGGTCACTGAGGAGGTCATTCGCTTCTAGATATGCCACAACCCTTTTGTTTAGTATACATTCCATAGTCTTTGATATTGGCCTGTAATACGCAGTGTCGGCACGACATCCTTTATAAGGCACGGGCTACACGTTAGGAAACTTCCAGAGCGCGTCGGCCGGCACTTTCCCGGTTTGTAAAGAGATGCTAAAAAGACGTGTCAGTGCAGGAGTGAGCTCGGGCGCAGGTCTTGAAATTCCAGGTAGCTAGAATGCCATCAGGACAGCTAGCTTTGTTCACGTTTAGATTTTGTAGGGTTTTTCGAACCTCGGTCTGAAGAATGCGAATATTCATTCGTCATATTCATTCATACATCATTGACATGCGAATTTGAAATTATAGATCCATTAAATATAAATTATAATCAATGTTTCTCAGCAGCTGTAGCTCAAGAGTTATACGAGTAGTTTTGGAGTAAGTATTACTAAAAACGACCAAATAGATGTTGAAGCTTGTATTATTGAATTGCACATTTGCAGTATCTATTAAATGTACCTATTTTTTCCTTTAAAATGAGACATAGAATATAATATTCGTACATAAAGCCATCTAACCTAGTTGACCCTTCGTACTTTCGATGTATACCAAGTAATAAACATTTGTATGTTTCAGAACCGAGAGCTTCAAATAATGCGACGACTGGAGCATTGTAACATTGTCAAATTGAAATACTTCTTTTACTCCAGTGGAGAAAAGGTGAGCAAGAAAACCTGTAATTTTCGCTTGAAGCCACTATTAATTTGCCTTTTTATATATTATTCGAATTGATAATTCTTTTGACAGTTTATATTTATCGGTATATTAATTTAATGAATGTAAAGATATCTTGTTCCTTTTTACCCCTATACTTGTAATATTATTTGTATTGATAAATTGTATATCTTTGCGGTATCTTGTTCAAATCCTATGCTCCGTTATGTTGTTGACTGACCGTGTATAGCTGTTAGTATGTACGTTTTATTAAGGTGTGTAATTTGTGTGTTTTATTTGGGAGAAGGCGGCAGTGCCCGCAGCCGTGAGCTCAATGTTAAACGCAATGCAGTCTTTTGATGTCGCAGTATGTTAATGAACCAATCAGATTGTTGCGCTAGTGTGCTAACGCACAATTAGGTTTCCGAACCAGGCAGAGATTAACAAACAATATTACTCTTCCAAATATTATCTAATACAATTGTTTTTATAATATTGATTGGTAATCTCGATGTTAAGCAGCTGTGTGCATTATTGAGAGCAAGTCTAATCACGTCATGAGCAAGTAATCCTTCAGCCATGTGCTTCCACATCTGAACATTTTGATCAAAAGCCCACGACGTTCTTCCACTGTCATCATCATTACAAGTCAGTTCTTTATCGTGTCATCAGCTGTTTGTTAGATTCTAACGTCTGCTCGCTTGTTTCATTTTGTTTTTATGTTTTATTTACAACAACTTAGCGTATCAACGTCATTAATCTGGTATATACGTGCACACATTATATTCAATAAACATATATATTCAAAAGTCGCACGCGCACATTAACAATGCAGTAGTATTATATAAAACTGTTTATCAGTGGAGGTATCCATGTTCTATAAGAATAACTCAATGCGCACAATGTAGCATTCAAATATAGTCGAATATCTTTTCGGGTGACCTTGCTTATTCAACTAGGCGATACACATGGAACATTGATCACAAGAGCCAAGGCCGCTCTAAAAGCGGTTAAGCCTAAAATTACAATTTAAATTTGAAGCACGAATTTATGAATGTTTATTTCGCAGTATAAAGTTACTAACTGCGCACGTAAAATTACTTCTATACCTGCGTGAAAGTCCCTATCACACAGGTATATCTATGCGGGTAATAAGTGACAGTAGGGTATGTGTAGTTCATCGCTTAGCCTATCACAAAAATTACAACGAAATCCTTCTAGTAGATTTGTCGTGAAATAGTAAAACATACATCCACCAAGGCGGTATGTTCGCCTCTATAATAGTATGATGAATCGAGATGCTCATAACATGCGGTGAACAAAAATATTGCATTTTTAATGTGTGCAGTTCAAGGTTCTAGTGTCTACGTCAAACAAATGGATTTTATAATATTTTTCATTATCAATTCTTGGCCAAAGAGCTTGGACTTCACATAACTTTGTAATTTATTCACCAGATTAAAATATTAGTCAACATATCGACTGGAGTTTGTATAACGATTTCAACATGGAGAGATTTTCCTAATTGCACCATTGGGTTTTAATTTTTTATGCATTTTTCTTTTGCATTTTTGTATTGGTTCCGAATGGAACGTGTAAGGTTTTTGTTTTTGAGTTTTCATCCTTAACATACTCCTGGTATTAGGTATAGTATATATTTTGTATTAGTATCCACATTTTTAATATTATGTACACCAGTAGATTATTTTATTATTGTATTCATACTTCATGACAGTGAAAATCCTTTTAACTCTCAAAGCATAGCTCAGGGGCCTAATTGTTGAAGAAAGTGGTAATCAGAATTGTTTTCATTTAGAAATTTCACTCCCTAATAACAAGTATCGAACACACTAAGAAGCTTATTGCAAATCAAATTAAATCGAGTATGTCTTCGGTTCGGGATTATTGGTGTCATAAATCCAATCAGACTGTGCTAAACCTTGTGATAGATATTAGCGGCACCAAATTTCGGACGCTAATCTCTGCGAGCCTTACTAAACCCGTGTCTTGTCGTGCCCGGTAATAACACGGTCGCTATAATCATTCCACTGGTAAATAAGTTTCACGCAGCATTTTAGACACAAAGATCGATACAAATTCTAAAATAGCCACTACACTAAGGGTCAGTTGCACATGTATCACTAAACGCGAATATGGGTAAACGGTAAACAAATGTTGAACACTGTCTTTTGTTTCAAGCTGATAGAGACAGAATGACGTTTATTATGGTCTCTCTTTTACTCTTTTTCGAGCACGGGAAAGTATTTCAAAACAACTAATAAACTGTAATAAAATATTTGCCTTATTAGGTAATATGAAAGTGACAGTAAAACAATTTTTTTTCTAAAATTTCATTCAAAAAATTTCCATGCTGAAGTTATTAGTTTTGTTTCTAAGTAACTGACCCGCCCGCTGCTTTGCTCGTGTGTGTGTGCTGTGGCTTCGTGAGATAATGGATTTTATTTTTTGCGCGGAACCCCATTTTATAAAATTAAAGTAAGTTACTCCTTATAACATCAGTAAAAAATAGATTCTTATTGTTGCAATTAACGTGTCATATAAATTAGTAAAAAAATATTTGACATTACAAACAGACTAACTTAAATTGTATTTATTTGTATAAACAAAAAAACTAATATTTCTTTAGTGATATTTTGTTTATGTGTAAAGAGATATATCTAAAACTCACATAGGAATCTCATTACAATGTTTGTATGGTGTATATATCCTCTTGAACTTATAAAAAAATAGTTATACGTGCTAGAGTCTACCTTAGTTACTGCAAGTCATCGTGAATATATCAATATAGCTATGCATTTTTCAATTATCTGGACACACCTGTAACATATTAATTAAGTTGATTTCACTACATATTAAGTACAAATTTATCTAAAGTAGTTTGCCTGTATAAAAATATGTACATATGCCTAACTATATGCTATGCAAATAAGTACTTTCGAATAAATCTATTTTCTCAGCCAACGAATTCGCACGAATAGGTTAATCAAAATTGTTTTTATTACTACAAAAGCTTAGTTTGCCTTTTCGAATGAACACTTCCTGATTACCACCATCTTAAACAATTAGGCTAAAGGACTCTATAATAATACCTAGCGCACAACCTATTTATTACTATCTCCCATTGAAATGATATATTAATTTCTGTTTGCTGATTGCAGAAGGACGAAGTGTACCTGAATTTGGTGCTGGAGTATATACCCGAGACCGTGTATAAAGTGGCACGTCACTACTCCAAAGATGAACAAACCATACCAATTAGTTTTATAAAGGTAAGATGGGATTTCTTCTTATTTTGCTACTAACATGTGCCTATCCGTAACGCAAATCAACTTATAGTCACAAGTTGTCCGTGGCGGTCTTGCCAAATTGTATTCTGTATTATGTGTCTCAGTTGCTATCAAATGTTGATCGAAATAGAAAAAAATGGCGGCTCTATGACACTTTTGTCAGCTCCAGCCATCAACTTAGCAACATTTTTGCTTACTGGAGTCGACAAAACTCACATAGCGCCGCCATTTCTCAAAATTTCAATCAACATTTATTAGCAACTGAGATACATAATAGCCCTGCTGTTAACCTTTACAGCCATTCATGGAACTGTTTTCGTAGACGGAAGGTGGTTTGGAAACGTTAACTTTGTTGACGACATATTTAATGTATTGTTGTTTTTGTCATTTAACAATGTGTATATATAATTATGAAAATACAGAAAGTTAGTTCGTGCAATGAATCGTTAGCTTTGATAAACTCTTGCAATAGCCCGTTGTTCACTCAATTGCGGCATAGTGACCAAGTAGGTATCCCGCACGAATGACAAATCGAACTGGACCACCTTACCCACTCTTCTCTCAGTGGTATTACGAGTAGGACACTTCCAACATTTAAATCCTTGTTCTGCTACTGGACACTAAAATATAACACTAAATACGTTACCTAATAATTAAGTATCAAAATGTGTTGTTTATGCGAGAAAGATGCGACTGCAGCGTGTTTAAGCGTTTAGTAGTGTAGTTTATCTTTTATTACTTATTTAATAAGTTTTTCTTTTTCTTCTGTTTGGATTCTGACGTCGTTTAAATACGTTGCGCGCTAATTTCGAGAGTTTTGTACACATTTTTCGTATGTGACGTTAATACGCGCGAAAATGGTTGGATGGATTTGAAAAAGACCATATCTGTTTGTCTCTTTAACGGAGAGTGCAGAATACTCGCGGTTATGAGAGCCTCGCTTTCATATGTGAGAACGAGAGTTGTACATTTTTATTAAAGAGCAAACACATCGTAGTTATTGTTTTTTTTATTAGGTTTACGTATACCAGTTGTTAAGAAGCTTCCCATTTGAGTGAGATCAGCCTACAAACTATAGTCATTCCATTTCAAGCGTAAATTGTCTCTACCAGGAAGAAATAGAAAAATCCACTTGTCATGAAACACGGGAGACAATTATATCATAAAAATAAGACACAAAATGGTTACTGTTACTCAATACTGAATTATTTTATTGCAACATATGTAGCTGCATGCAGGTCTTATTGACCATGTTTTTGTTTGTATAACATATGACCCCATAAGGGTATGGCAACAGTAGGAACCGAATAATCTATTTTAATTTCACTCAATTTATAGTAGAAAAAATCGTCTAAGGTATAATACAATTTAGATGCAAGTAATGATTTTAAGTTTTTAATAAAAAATTCTACCTTTTCTGTCTTTTAGCGTATTAGGCAGTTTATTTGATATTACTATAGCTATTGAGATAGGGTTGGATCTGTACATTTCTAGATTGGATTTTGGTCTTATCTTATGTCTATATTGTGATCTGATATCACGTTATTTTTCAACAGCTATACATGTACCAGTTGTTCAGAAGCCTCGCGTACATCCATTCGCTAGGCATCTGCCACCGGGACATAAAGCCTCAGAACTTGCTGCTCGACCCGAAGACGGGCGTCCTCAAGCTTTGCGACTTCGGCTCGGCCAAGCACCTCATCCGCGGCGAGCCTAACGTCTCCTATATATGCTCGCGGTACTACCGCGCTCCTGAACTCATCTTCGGCGCCATCGATTACACAACTAAAATAGGTGAGTCACAAGGCCGAAAAACTGTTCCCCTCAGGCTAATAAATAATAATTATCTCAGTATAAAGTTTTCAAAGTGCCCGTCAGGCCTTCACCAATATATTATAGTGCCTAACGCTAGTTAAGTAAAAAAAAAATTTAAAAATCTGTCCTCTTGTATTTCTTTATAATTATAAAAAAGCTAAATAAATTAAAATAGTACAAACAATGTCACGGACCTATTTGTCGTCTGTGAACAAAAGCATAATAAAAAAGGCCACCGAGGTTCGCCGACCGAGAATCGAATTTAACTCTATGATTTTAACCGTCGCATGGAGACGGAGCGACATCTATTGAATAGCTTGACAGCATAATGCCACCGAATGTTTTTTTCAAATACTTAACATTCGTATTGACGTCGCAACCTTTAATAATTTTAATAATAATGGTTTTTAAAGCACGTAAACGCCTGCTTAGCGAAACCAAACATTGCAATTTTAGAGAGAAAATTCACATCCTCTGTGAGTCACAGTTCGGTGCATTTAAAAAACCACTGTAGTATGTTAAATTCGTGTTTGAATAAGATCTACGTCTCCTATCTCGATGTAACTACCTTGCTCTTAAAGTCATCTCTTGCTAGCCTTACATAGGTTTGTCACACTTTGCGCGTGCTGTGCATTTTGAAGACCACTGTGGGCCTAGCACGAGTAAATGCGTAAGACTAACGTAACGCGTCGTTCACGTGAAGCAGGTGAAACTGTTATTTATTTATTGCAACTGTGACACAGGTTTCGTGTACAAATTTTGATGTAAACAAGACTACGAGAAATTGATAAAGCGAAGAAATTACTTTTGTATGCGTTCCAACACTTCCAACCTATCAATATAGACCTTACAACATGGGTGCCTAACCGGCGATGCATATTCCAAATTGACCTCTAACCAACTAGCAGTGAATGATCTCTAATGGTATAATATGATAATGCGAAATAGGAATCCTAGTGATTTAAAACCTTAGCATCAATTTTCTCAAACGGTAACTTGAATACCGAAATCTACCACAGAATTAGATTTAGTTGGCGCTAGATATTTTATTTTGTAAACAAATGGTAAGAGCGTTGGCGGAATACTGACTGTTATTGAGGGTTTATTTTGAGAGCTAGTTTGTTCAATGCACAGTAGTTTCGAAAGCGACTGAGATCGTACTGTCAAAGATTGAAAGCCTCATTTGAATGAAAAACTTTAAAAATCTTCATGTCATCGATCAAATACCAAGATATCTGAATGAGAGAAGCACTTATCGACTTCACTAATAAATATTACAAAAGGAAGTAGCCACTTTTGTGGGATTCCGGGCGAGATCAGAGGCTAGATTGATGGAAACAACTGTTCGGCAGCGATTATATGAAGGTCTTGAATCCCAATACCTCAGAGTTTAAGTAAGACCTCGTGGTCTATATGAAAAGCTTTCTGGAGTTATTACTTGTATATGAAGATCTTGAATTCCGATTGTCATTGTCACGCCTTAGGGCGGAAATTAATTAGAAAGTAAGTATGATAATAAAGAAAATAACAAAAGGTAAAATCTTCATATATCAGTATATTGTTCACATAAAAATCTAAGTAGGGTGTAGGTCCGGCTTGGTCAAGGGTAAACTAATAAGGCCTAACTACCCCACTCTCCTCTTTTCGATTAGCGTCCTCCAGGTCCACGTCCGACTTAAAAAAATTCTTCAGGTTGTAAGCCCACGTGGTCTATATGTAAAGCTGTGTTGTACTGTATTCGGTATTATATTACATCAACCTGGCCTTCAGTTTCCATACCCTTCCAAATAACATCAGATTACTTTTTCTGGATCCATTGTGTGTGTTGACGCATTAAACAGTTCTAGAGATCTGCATAAAGTTGATTAAGTATATATTCTCAAAAATGTTAGTACAGTGTACAGTGTACATGTCCTATAGTTAATAAATATCACGCTTAGAACCCTTTAGGACTTTGGTGTTATAGTTACAGTTTTCCATATTATTTTGGGTATTATGCAGATACCTACATATAACTATTAGCTGTTGTAAAGCGCTTTGAAACTAGTCACCTTTTGTTATCACAAAAACAAATCAATATTATTCAATAAGAATTAGTGAAATAACGCAGTGAGGTTAGTCGTAATAACCTCCCATGAAAAACATAACATTTCAATACCTTTGTTTGCCTTCCTTCATGTTTATTATATCGTTATTTTCCATTGTGTCTTCAAGATCTGTATCCTTTGTATAGATCGCTTGTTGTTGAAATTCCTATCGCATAAGGAATCATGTTGATTGTGTAACATCGCTATTGACAAGAAATAAGTATATCTTTCTCACTTACTTAACCCCTCTTTTGTGTTCAATAAAAGAGTTCATGGTCTTTTAATTTGAAACCTATCTTTTGTATGCATCTCTGTACACAGTCTATGTAAAAACGTATACAGTACAACCCTGGTCTTTTTAATACTGCCATCCCTCTCTAACAAAGCAATCGGAACGGGATGGCATAAACTAAGTATAACTATGTCTAAAGAGGTCATGTACTGTTTAAAAATTCAACACTGCATCACACATGTCTAAGTTGTTCTTTAGACATTTTCTTCATGTAAAATAGAGTGTATTAGTGTACGCGAATGTACGTAGCAAATTGTGGTTAGTAACAGTTGATTTTCCTATAAATAACCGGTGTGATTATTAGCTATGGGTCAATTGTCTCATGGGTTAGCTCGTTGGGAAGTATACTTAGACGTTTATTTTTCCTTAACTTAGTGAATGGTATTGATGCTTGTGAAGATATGGTGTTTAGCTTGGATATAATCCCATTTACCCATCATATAAACTAAAAAGATAACTAATGTATGTGCTATAACTCAAAAAAGTTGTAGAACTAATGGAACTAGCAAACACTTGTCATATCTTATCTTTCTATAAATAATGTTCCGATCAGTCGATGACCTAACCCATTAAATCGATCAGGGCTCAACCACTTCTGTTGCCATTTCTGGCTTCACACTAAACTTGAGTAACACTGTTGGCCTTAGCCACACGACTACAATATGAATGGTGCGATGTCCATTTATAAAATTTTAAATAAAGCCTTTAAATTCTCTAAACATCAAAATGCAATAACGAGTACTCTTCAAACAACTCTTAAAATAATCATGAAGGGCAAGACAAGTGTGATTTGAAATTCTCATAAAGACCAATAGCAACACCTCTTCTTGAACACATTACATTCTATGATGGTCAAGTTAAAATGTATTTACGTAAAATTATATTTGTGGAAGTATTATTTCGAAAATAGTTTATGGCTTATAGATCCTTTGGTTTCGAATGGATTAATTTTTTTAGGGTTCCATGCTTGAATATGGTACTATATTACCTAACTATTCACTGATGACCATCTGTCTGTCTTGCTTAGGTCCTGTTAAGCGACTATATTTTTAAACCATAATCTGTAGGAGCTGGTTATAATTTTCACAGAATATATGCTGATTCCATAACTAATTATGAAAACGAAAGAAGAGTAAAATAAAATCCTGGTACGTGAAAAGAAAGGTGTTTTATAGCCGTGTTTTATTTTTGCTCTATCGTAAATATTCTGCTTCCAACCGGTCCTTTTGGAAAATTATGGGGGAGGCATATGTTCAGCAGTGGACATCCTACGGCTGAGATGATGATGATGACGATGACGTAAATATGGTAATACATACAAGCGTCAGAACTTAGTATTCTTGCTTTATGCAACATGCCTATAAACTCCTTTGTGTTTTTGTTACTTTCAGATGTTTGGAGCGCGGGCTGTGTGGTTGCGGAACTACTCTTGGGTCAACCAATATTCCCCGGCGACTCGGGCGTCGACCAGTTGGTTGAAATCATCAAGGTATGAACTAACATTATCTATACATATAATAAAAATGTAATGGATCGCTGCCTGTACATACCATCCAGATCCTTTCGGAAAAGTCCCTTACTATATGTCCCTGTAGGTAAGACTAACTACCGCAAGAACACTTACATGTACCGAGCGTGTGAAACATTTAATAAAATGTATCATCAAGATAATCTTGACATCGATCTTTTCATGTCCAATCTGGCGTCAATAAAGAAGCAACTTAGCAATACCTTTTTATCACACAAGTGATTTAACGATATCGATCAACATATGGCTGTAAGTGCAGTATCTACTTTTTTCATATTATTTGTTATATATGTTTACCTTTATATTAATGTATATATTAATTATCTCCTTAATTTCTATTACTAGGATGTTCTTATGTAAGCTATTTTGGTTCTACCTGTGGAGACTTGTAAATGACTCTTTTCATTATATTTGTTTGTTAACTAGGTTAAGTAATTAGTCGATGATTGTCTTCCTAATGTAATGATTAGTCTTCCTAATATGTAATAAATAAATAAATAAAAAGTAAACACATATACATGGTAAATATCCCGTTTCTAAAGTTAATTCTTGCGTTAGAAATTTTGTCTGTTTGATGATGTGTTTGTGCACGCTAATCTTAGACACGGTTTATCTTATTTAGATGTGGTTTTCACTAATATATTGAGGTAAGCTTCACTTAACATCTAGTGTTTGTTTCATGTCAATCGGTTCATAAATAAAAAGTTATTGAAATTTAAAGAACTCTCTCGCCACTACACCAAGACACCAAGTTAACGTATAAAATTTACGGGTATAAATGAGCAAAAAAGTTGAGATAAAAATACATTTCGCAAATGACATGCATATATTATGAGGCAAAAGGAGTTAGTGCACTTTCGCAGTTTATTCAACCCAACGATTATATTATTGTTTTCCAAACTAAGTCAATGACGTTCTATAAATATTGTAATATATGTACAAGTATGAGTTTATAAAATGTTCTTGTTCATTTATATTCTTTGAACTGTGTATACTTTACGCAACATTATTTAACAAAGTGACTTTCGTCTAATTAAAAAATCTAGTACAGTGATTAATGTCTCCATCTGGCACGCCACTATAGTACTAAAAAGACTTGCCGGTTGCCGCAGTTGGTAGATCCCTGCCTTCTGAGCCGCTGGTTCCGGTTTCGATCCCTGAACAGCAGGGCAGTGAAGTATCTCAGTTGCAATCAAATGTTGATTGAAATTTGACGGCTGTTAGTCAGTTTTGTCAGCTCCAGTCATCAACTTACTAACATTTTTGCTTACTGGGGTTGTCAAAACTAACGTAGACCCGGCATTTTCCAAGATTTCAATCAACTTTTGATTGCAACTGAGATACAGAATAGCCCTGCTGGTCAAACTTGTGTGTGATGAACATATCTGTTTGACATGTGTCTGGGTGTGTATATTTATATTTACAACGTTTAGTTCTGAAGACCATTGTTACAACAGAAATTACCGAGCGAACGTGAGCAAAGAAAATATTTATCAGGAATACTATCACAGTTCAGTCTCTGCCGTTTACAGAAGGTTAGCACTGCAACTGTCATGGGCAGATCATGTTAGCGTAAAATTTGACATATCATAAAAACACAACAACGTGTAACAAAACGGAACATACAGAACCAAATACACTAACCATAAACAAGTCTATCCAAGTCTCTTAGCTATTGAACCGCGTTGTAGCAACTCAATGGCATGAACATTTTCGTTATACATACATAGTCTGCTCGCTTTTCAGGTTCGATCGCGGTATGCTATTAGTAGTTTTTGATATAGTCGGTATGCTCTATGTAATCTATTGAGTTGCAACTGCGATGCTATTGTGGCATAAATCGGTAGTTCGCGATGCTTGTTTTTTAAGGCAAAGATTATCTTGTGCGTTTTTAGTTTTTTCGTTGACGTATTAAAAACTCAGTTTTTGTGATATTTATAAGGTTTTTAGATAGCATTATGTCTTTATTATGTTTTTGCTAGAAATCCACTGTATTGAATTTTGGACTGATGCTCGCTGGGTAGAGCTTTACATTTTATTTCAGTGGCAACATGATTGCTATACAACTGCGATTGAGAGCTAGATCTAACAGACTACCGAATTTGACATTAAAGGCAGTTCAATCGCAGAAGCATCGTAGTAGGGTGTGTGGTGATTGCTCAATAGCTAAGAGACTTGAGCCCCTGGTTGCGAAAGAATGCACTAACAATGTTAATGTTTAATATTCCAGGTATTAGGAACACCGACACGAGAACAAATTCGAGAGATGAATCCAAACTATACAGAATTCAAATTTCCACAAATCAAGAGTCATCCATGGGCAAAGGTATGATCTCATTCTCTATTTCCATTTTGTATGTGCACTGTACATATTTTGATTCTTGTTTAGTTCATTTCTAATTATATGAAGTAAATATATCCATACTATATACTATGTTAATATTATGTGCGAAAGTAACTGTGTGTTTGTTGCCTTTTCACGACTAAACGGATCGTAATTAAATTTGTCAATGAGATAGATCTTCATCCATCACCACGCCGCTGAAATCGCGGGGCGCAGATAGTATCTCATAAATATCAAAATTACTGCAATATGCTGATATAGAAAGTGTGTATTTTTATCAGGTATTTGTTACATTCGGTTTTCTACAAAATTTCACGAATCTGGTTGCGAAATGCGACTTGTAGAGCCGGACATACGAAAGCATTTTCGCCCAAGCTATTGTGGAACGCTTGTGCTTCGCACTCGCTCGGTCAATAAGGAAATATCACAGGCCCCTTGGAGATCACTAAATCTTTTTTCGAGCTATTTCTTTAGTCAGACCTGCGCCCTTATTGTCTATTTTTACGGAGCATGGGAATGGGCTTCATTTTGACATTTGAATCCCATTCTTGTGGAAACCCTGCAAACCTTGGCCTTGGCTGGAACTATCAATGGGAATGAGAATGAAGTGACATTTAATTCTCATTCAAGTTAGACAATAAGGCGGCAGGACATGTCTACTTCGTTTCGACATTACTTTATAAACTTACTTTAAATTATTTGTTCTGTGCGTAACACAAACGCTCTTGTAACGTGCACGCGAGTTAGGTAAGAGACGGTAGGAGATGTAAGAATAAAAAAAACGCCGACGCTAGGGACAACAGTGGAATATTTTTTTTTACCTTAGCTACTGTTTTTGTAAACATCAATAATCGTAGTTACTTACGTATTTTGCGTCTTTCCCGCTACTAGCAGCAAGTGGGTGGGGTCTAGATTGTGCGGTTGTACAGTGGTACAAACAAGTGGCAGTTTTATTTACTGCAAATGAATGATGCATATTATGGTTATTAAATCGCACGCGTCATTGCAGTTGATGTTGGAGCGAATGTCCATGCCCAAGTCTGCCACTGACCACCAGCGTATTCGAGTAAGATGCCGCTAAAATGTACCAAAACTAAATGCCTTCATTGTACTTACCAAGCTTTTATTCTCACACATCGCTGCACATGTAGATTTGGTTCTCATTGAGATGACGCTAAGTAAGGGTGAATATTTTTCAATCCTTTGACTTCAATTATAATGTATAGGTAACATTTCCTAGAAAACTCAAAAAAGTCCACATCAACTATTGAAGTGAACAATGGGGGCATTTAGGGTCGATATTTTCGCAAGTTTCCAAAATAGCCTACGGCATGATGTTAAAATACACACGACTAATCGGTTGACGCTGTTTCTTACTGCAGACTTACTGTTTGTTGGTGTTCAGTGTGCAATATTGTGCAGTTTGTTTCTCACTACATATATTCGTACATACAGAGTGTTATCAAACGGATATGAAAAGTGGAAAGAGCCAATAGGCATCGGGAAAAGTAACTCGATGCTCCAGCACCAATAAAAACCATCACGTCTTTCCATCTCCGTTTTGGTTAACACTGGTCTTCACATTTGTATTTTAAAAACCCGTGTCACTTGAACAGTAATCTAAACCATTTCATTGAGTTCTAATAATAATTGTGATCCTTAACAATTAACTTGTACCATGTACATACTGTTGTCTTTGTTTAAAATGGCACATTTTCTACTTCTAACGTTGTGTCTTATCAATAGTGTATTATACGAGTAGTATAGATTGGTGTAACCAAATCAACTATTAAAATATTCAGCAGATCAAAGATATGGTGAGTTAGTATTTTCGTCAAGAGTTATTTGATGTGTCTTCTAATTATCAGTTCATCCCTAAACTCCTTCAAATCTAAGACTTACCGTTTGACAGTTTAGACAGATTGTAAAATAGGGATCAAAAAATCGGTTACTACAATATGCGATTCTAGCTTTACGGATTTATATATTAAGTAAAACACGCTTTGCAGGCGGGTTTGGTGTAAGCAGTATACATAAACTTGATTAGTTGGTAGGTACATTTATTTAAACAGAGGTGACATTTTAATTTTCATGTTATAAACTACCTTTTATAGACTCAAATTTCATTACTTATTGTAAATTTCCTTCACAAATTTGCGCTTATTTAATTATATGCCACTATACATTTTTGTTGTTTACCTAAATAGGACGCTGCTTCCCATTCTCTGTTAAGCATAGGTACAAGTCATGTGTTTTGAGGATGGGTATTTGATAAACGAATTGTTTATTTTTACTGTACAATACGGAATTACTTACATAATACTTGTTGGATAATTAAACGCTTAAAGACAGCTGGATTGAAAACGCTCGTTTACACTTCTACACTAATATTATAAAGAGGAAAGATTTGTTTGTTTGTTAGAATTGAATAGACTCCGAAATTACTAGACCGATTTGATAAATTCTTACACCATTAGAATCCTACCTTATTCCCGATGAACATATATAACCTGATGATCTATAGAATATTTTCAAAAAGTTAGGGATCCGTATGAAAACTTCGATAATGTAATATAACCGAAAGTGTAAAAAAATATCCAATAAAATGTTTATATCGCGTATGCTGCGGAAATTATTGACGAGATTAATAGTTAAATGTAATGTAAGAGGCCGTTTCGTATCGAAAGCGTCAACATGTTACGCTTCTGCTTACAAACTATGACTTATCTGTGTCACAGTTGCCCTAGATAAATGACAGTTAGTACTGTTTCACGTGGATGACACGTTACGTAGTTACACTTACGCAGTTATTTGTGCTAGGCCCACAGGTTGTTTGGCGGATCGTAATTCATATGGCATTCGGTAAGGGCACGATTTGCAAAATAATGGCGGTATTATTAACCTCACTTCGATATTTTAAGTTTCTTTTAAACGATTTCTTAGATTTTTGCGATTACTATACATGAAAAATAATCAAATTTTCAAGAATTTAACAGGTCAACAAAATTACTACATACTTTTAATATATTACAGTATTGCATTTTGTAGTTCAAAAATGTAATGTTTACCCATTTTTACTGAAAATGCGGTAACAATGACATAAAATAATATGTATTTAGTTATTATTTATTTTTATTTCTGCCTGTTTTATTCTCAACAATCAATCAAACAACTAGATACGAGTGCCACTACCACGATAGTATTTTCGCATAAACCAGAGTAGATAACCCTAGCGCGACCGCCGCGCCGTGTTTAGGTATGAACAATGAAGTACATACATGAGCTCCACCTCTGATGGTATCTGTTCTGTGACTGCACACACAATTACTTCACACCACCGCTCAGAATTGTGTGTGCATTTTTTCCTACTAATTAGAACACTACGGGAAAACCGTCTCCGGCACGCCTCCGCCTCCCGTGTCTGCGTTTTCAGCTTTATTGATAAAAATGATCCCTGTAATGATAGCCACGTAACTGTTGTATTGTAGGTATTCCGCGCATGCACCCCTCCGGACGCCATTTCGCTGGTATCACGACTGTTGGAGTACACACCAGGCGCGCGTCTCTCGCCTCTGCAAGCGTGCGCGCATTCATTCTTCGACGAGTTACGCGAGCCATCAGCGCGGCTTCCCAACGGCCGGCCGCTACCTCCGCTGTTCAACTTCACTGAGTACGAGCTCGCCATCCAGCCCTCGCTGAATGACTTCCTCAAGCCTCGCACCGCGGCTGTTCCGCCTGCCACTGCCTCGGATGCGCCTTCCAACTCGCAGCCGAGAGAACATGATGCCACGGGTATGTATTATATTCTATTCTCTTCTATTACCCTGTATTTAACTCGGTCCTAATCTATTCCACTCCACTGTACTCTTCCATATTCCACGCAATTACACTCTGTACTCTATTGTACTTCACTTCACTTTATTGAATTCCATTACAATCCAAGTACGTCTACTTCCTCTATTCTTCTCAATTTAACTCTAAGTACTATTCCCTACTTCCACTCAACTGTACTTTATTCTACTTCACTTCACTTCACTCTTCTGAATTCCACATCAATCCTAGTACTATACTCTACTTTCACTCTACAGTACTTTATTCTACTTTGCTTCCCACTTCTGAATTCCATTCCAATCCAAGTACGTCTAATTCCTCTATTCTTCTTTATTTAACTCCAAGTACTATTCCCGAAGGGAAAGTATCCCCTTAACTGTACTTTATTCTACTTCACTTAACTCTTCGTACGTACTATAATCTACTTCCACACAACTATACTCTATTATACATCCTCTCAACTGGACTCTATTCTAATTCACTTCACTCTTGTGAATTCCATTTCGATCTAAGTACTATTCTATACTTCCACTCAACTATACTCTAATACATCCACTCAACTGGACACTTTTCTATTTCAGTTCCCTCTTCTGAATTCCATTCCAATCCAAGTACTATTATCTTCTTCCACTCAACTATACTCGATTTTCTACTTTCACTCAACTATGGGTACAATATTTTACTTCACTTCTGTCTTCTGGAATGTGGCCGGAACTCTGCACACCTTTCCTTACCTCCTCAGTCTCATCCCCGCCGGTGGACTGTGATATAACTTCGGAGATACTGCTCTGTGGTATAAAGGATTTCCTCATCTCGAAATTAAAAAAAAAAAATGTTCTAAGGGTACGGACCTAGTGGCTGTTGTGTAAGAAAGAGGGAGGAGGTTTTAATCCGTACACGCTGTCACTCACATCCCCGCCGGTGGACTCGGACATAACCTCAGAGATACTGCTTCTCTGCGGTATCTACATAGGATTTCCTCCTGCCGAAAGTGAAAAAAAATATAAGTTTATAATACCTTTTGTGTGTGTTTTTTCAGGCGAGAGCGCGGCGGCGGGCAGCGGCGTCAGCGCCGCGGGCGGTGCGTCGTAGAGCGCCGCGCCCGTCTTGTTATGTACCCCGCGCCCCGCGCACCGCGACACACCCCGCGACACCCCCGCGCGACACACGTGCATAATAGATGTTCCGGCGAGTGATCGTGTGATACCGTAGTGTAATTGTCGATATAGCTTGAGCTGTCATCGTCGGTGAGAAGGGTAAATCCGCCGTACATTCTGAACCGTCGCGATGTGATTACTTTGTACTTTTGTAAGCTCAAATTGTCTCTTTATGTACATACCTTGAATGCTGGATTTTATATAATTTTTTATTCGGTAAACGACAGATTAACGTCTGGATAAATCGACGTGTTTTATTTCGTTTGTAAAGTGGTATCTCTGTCTCTATCCTTTGAAAATGTTTAGCTTTTTATCGTAGCGTTTTTGTATCGTATGTGAGTAGTACCGCATAGAGAAGAGACAGCCGCGTAATACTTAGTGAGCGCGTTATTGCTTGGGCCGTGTTATCTTTAGGGGAAACGTATTCGGTAGTGCATTAGCGTATTTATTGTTGGAGCGTATCACTAACTAATGAGACGTATGCCTAGTGTTCTTTCAACGATGAAACTTAGCAGATGATACATTGTGTTGCAAATAACAGAAAGCATACTTGTAAATTTTTATATCTAGCGTAAACTGATCTCTCAGGTAATTTATATTAATGGTATCTCAGAAATATTATGTATAAACAATTTAATTCAGAGAATATAAAATTTTAGATGTACTACATATATGATGAGATGATAGATGTTTGGTTTTCGGCAACTTGTACGTTAGTTATTTTGCTGTGTACCTCGTCTTATCCTCGCCGGATAGGTCTAGCGTATGTATTTAATAGCACTCGGTGTACTAATGTAACGACATAGTTTTTCGATAATATTGTATTCTATATTCAATAAATGATATTTCTATTATATAAAAATTTGTCATTGCGAACACTATTATTAGTAGTCATTATGAGAACGATGGTAAATAATGCTATAAATTTCATTGTCATAGTTTTTAAGTACTATTCGAGTTATTTCATTTTGCACTTTCGGCATACGGTTTACAAACTAGGCGAAGGTATTAAACCTTTGAGTGTAGACTAAATCTTTTATTCGTGGTGTAGAATTAGGCTAAACCCATAAACCTTATTGTGGTGATGTCGATTACCTCCAGCACCGTTGTTTAGATAAGAAATCGGTGTCTAGATGGAAGGCAGCTGGGAGGCATAACAATAGGCTAATAATAAAAACACCGTTTGGACCAACTCATCACGGGCAAATATCTAGCAAGCAGCATGTTTCAATTAGGTCACAGTAAATTTCAAGTTATTGATAACTTAAAATCTTAGCAGTTAAATTGGCTGTTGTTACTATAAACACTTCACCAGACCACTATTACCATTACCAGCGATTGTACTATTTGCACTATTTTGTATCGCTCGTACCATCAATTGTATAACCGACACTGTTCAATACATGTTATAGGAAATACATTATATAAACTCAGCGGTGCAAGCGTGGGTTGTCGATACGATAAAATTACCAGTAAAAGTCGGCAATATAGCTATAGCAGCTAGATCCATAATAGAGACAAGGTACAATAGCTGATAAAGTTACTTTATCGAATCGTCAAATTTATCGTGAGATCTATGCTCGCACGGCAGATATAGCATACATTTGACAATATCGAAGGACAAAATAAATAAGGTATTGAATAAGTGTATTGTTCAATTAGGTAGTCCAGATAATGACTCTGATTACAAAAACCTTATTTTGTAATAAGGTTCAGGGGTGGAAGTCTATACATGTTAGCACGAGTTAGCGAACATTACAACAGTCGTTTAGTCGCCATAGTCTAGAATTTACGTTAGCGCGGCGTAACGCAACGTCAATTGGAATGCGGTCGCTATCTATGAAGAGACTTCCGGCCCAGGGCAGTATTTAGTTTCACAGTACCTCTTGTACCATTGTTTATTAGTGCAGTGCAGTTGTAACATAACTTATGATACTAGTGGTAAAAAAAAGTACCAACTGTACAAATTCTTGTGGGCAAAAAATGTTGCATATGAGCCGATTCCATTAAGGTGATGAAACAATGCCTCTTAATCGCCAGTGCCCTGACCATAAAGCATAGATTATCTATGTGTATTATTATTATGTACCGATGTACTAATTATTTTAAATTATTATATGTTAAGAGCGAGCGCTCGGCGCGAATTTCAAATCACACATAGTGGAGCTTAGTTGTCGTCGTTAAGGCTATCGGTTTTCTGAACACCTTTATTCGTGTAAATATATTATAATTATTATCTTTATGGTATGACTCGTTAGTGCGTGTACCGGTGGCGAAGGCAAGTCTCGGGTGGCGGGTCGGGACCGCTGCGGGCTTGCACTCGCGCCGCACTTTAGATATGCATATTTTTATTAACCCTTTACCGCATACAGTATCATATATGAACTATTAAGAGTTTCCACAGATATAAAATTATTAAGCCTTTCAAACAACTTGTTGACGGCTGATATCTAAACTATGATTGTATCCGAACCAAAAAAAAGTATAGGAAGATTTTTATCTTGCCTGTGGTTTGTTATTTCTGTCACCAAACATTGCAAACCGCCATTTCTGTCAGCGAGTGCGGTTTGTGAATTTAAAAACCAATTATTGCTATGTTTTGCCTCTAGCTAAAATTGTTTTTGTGAATTGCGAGTAACTACAATGGATCCCAAGACGTTTTACGGAAAAACACGTAAGTAATATCAAATAATTCTTGACAAAATCTAGACATGAACTTTGTATCTGATATGATACTCCATGCAGTTAGGTATATAAAAGTTTTTCAGATATGATACTTCATGCAGTAGGGGTTGTATCAGTGCTCATTCAGATATGAAACTACATGCAGTATGGATATCGTACAAAGTTACTATTTTTTTTTTATTGAATGATGATGATAAAATATTAGAACAAGTTCGCATATTGTTTTTAACCGACTTCTAAACAAAAGTTCTCAATTCGGCTGTATTTTTTGTGTGTGTTACGCGATTATTATGTTATAGTTATTATTATGTCGTAGCGATTGGAAGCTGGTTAAAGACATTACGTGCAAAAATATATTATTTTTTATTTACCCTGCTAGCGTATGTAGGTATTTAGTATTAAGTACATAATTATAATTATATTATTACATAATTATTTATTTTTAGGCACTCAACACGTAAGTGGGTGTCTTATTCCTTTCGAAAGTGATAATGACGACCTGAGCGATGATGACGATTATAATTTACCGCCCAGAGACCAAATAGTCATAGAAGAAACAGATTCAGAGATCGATATTTATGATGAAAGTGATGATGAAGGGAGTCTAACTCAAAATGAATTGGAAACAGTATATCTTGAAGACGATTTCGAATATGAAAGTATCGGGTGTGCTGAAACTATGAATGACACCTTAGAAGCATCAACTTCAACAGGAACAACGAACAGAAAAACACAAGGACCGTCAAAAATAAAGGCAAAAAAAGATAAACTAATTTGGACTGACAGTACCACTACCTATAACAGTGAGGATGTTGCGTTTATTGGCTGCGCTGATTTACCCGACAATATTATGAGCTTAGAGACACCGGTACAGTTTTTTAAATATTTGTTTCCAACCGATGCTGTTAATCTCATACATGAACAAAGCAATCTGTATGCAGAACAGGTGCAACCAGAAAAGGCGAACTCAATAACATCTGACGATATCTCCAAATTCATAGGAGTCATCATGTACATGTCAGTTGTACAATTGCCATCTACGCGACACTATTGGCGTGACGGCACATATGTCGAAAAAGTAGCTTCAATCTTCACATGTAACAAGTTTGAAGAAATAAAACGGTTTTTGCACTTTTTTGATAGAACTAAAGAATTACCCAAAACTGACCCAAATTGCGATCGACTGCAGAAGTTAAGACCGCTCCTGGATATTCTGAGAGCACGATTATTAACAGTGCCTAAAGAAGAGTATCTAGCCATTGACGAGCAAATGATACCCACAAAAGCGAAAACATCTGGTTTTCGACAGTACAACGCAAAGAAACCCCACAAATGGGGTTATATTAACTATGTTCTGAGTGGGGCTTCTGGATTCAGTTATGACTTCGATATCTTCACTGGACAACATAATACCGATGTGCCAGATAATTGTCCGAATCTCGGAGCCACAGGCAATGTGGTTACACGATTGTTAGCCACAGTAGCACATAATTTGAACCACAAATTGTTCATTGACAATTTTTATACCAGCCTTCCACTCATGGTACATTTGCATGGCATTGGAATTCTACCATTAGGTACAATCCAATTAAACAGAGCAAAAGACATTGATTTGCCAAGCAAAAAGGAATTGCTGAAATGTGAAAGAGGTCACTGCATAGAAAGATCTACGGAAATAGATGGAGTTGAACTAAGCGTCACAACATGGGTTGACAATAAAGTGGTTAATTTATGTTCCACATATGTCGGAAAGGAACCTATGGCCCCTGTAAAACGATTTTCAAAGAAAGATAAGCGAATGATTGAAGTCTCTCGTCCGAAATGTGTAGAAATATACAATAAATATATGGGCGGGGTGGATTTATTAGACGCAATGTTGGGGTTCTATAGAATAAAAATTAAAAGCAAAAAATGGTACCATCGCATATTCTTTCACTTGGTTGATATGACATGTGTGAATAGCTGGCTCTTGTGGCGTCGCCGAAACAAACAAAAATCTGACGAAGAAGAGTATATGTCGTTGTTAAATTTTAAACTAAGTATAACTGATGTTTTGATGCGGGAAACGGGAGGAGTTTTTACTCCAACTACCCGAGGCCGAGGGCGCCCTACTTTAAAACTTGACAACCTAAGAAAAAGGAAACGACGTATTGAACTGCCTTCGCCAGAAGTAGTTTACGACGGGATTGGACATTGGCCCAACTGGAGCGACAAACGGCAGAAATGCAAAAATTGTTCACGCCTATCTTACATTTATTGTAGTAAATGTGAATGTTTTTTTTGTTTAAACAAAGACCGTAATTGTTTCAAGAGTTTTCATGTGGTTTTGCATTAAATAGTTAAATAAAATATGATTTTTTTATTACTTAAATATATTTAAAAAAAGTGTAATACATATATATATATATATATATATACGAAAACACTTACCAAGCATGTAGTATCATATATGAATCGTGGCCACGACTGCATGAAGTATCATATATGAGTTTTTGTGTTTCGTATCAAATAACTCGATTTTCGATAATAAAAAAAATTTGATATTTTTTCTAGGGCCTAATATAAAGCCTAAGAATCATGTAAATTAATTTGAGCGAAATCAAAAAATCCATGCGGTAAAGGGTTAAGTCTTATCTAATATGAATTTTGTAATCGACGTTGCTTCTAAAGACCCTCTGTAAAAAGTTAAGACATACTAGTGACCTGAATGTTTGAGGCGGTTTTAATTACCGTCCTTATCCCACTGAATTCACGTCACTTTAAAGATTTGCGTGCACATATACAAAATATTTTTTCCAATATAAAATAAAATGCATAGTTCGAAATGGAGTTATGACTTATATAAATTATTTAAAGTAATGATTTTTCTTATTACTATTGCCGTAATAATAAAATTTAATAGTGAGTGAAATTTGTATTTTCTTTTAATTGTTTTACTGAATTTGAGTACGTCGTAACCCATATCGTTGTTAGTTATGAATGAAAAATAACATAATTATAAAAGTAAATATTAAATGAATAGTAACTTGGTTTTTTATTTTACCATTGCAATCCAATACCTTACCTTGGATATACCTACCCAATTAGAAGTAATTATAAGTAGAAATAATGTTTAACGTTGGTATTATAAAATAAGGTTTGCTGCCTTACAACCCATAAATACCATAAAACCCATAAATGTGGGAACAAGAGGTACCTAGTAGGAAAGAATTGGGCAGAATATTCTGCCTGATGCAGGGACCAGAAGCTCTCGTATAAGAATCTTCATTTTAACCAGTCCTTGTGTGTTGTATTCGAGGTCTGTGGACCTAAGACTATAATGAAAGTGACTGTTTTGGAGTCGCTGCAGGGTTGCCAAGTGGACCGGCGATATACCCATAGAGTAAATTATATATATGTAGAGATATACCTAGGAGCTGTTGAGATGTCTGTATGAGGACGCAACTGAACCAACTCTTCTTGGCTAGAAACTTTAACTTTAAGTATTTGTCCAATTCCCTTGTTGAGAATTTCTGAATACTTAAGTATTCACTTATCTACGATTAATATGATAATAAATAGAAAATGTTTAACACTTCCGCTGGGACATAACATGGTGTAGAGGCGAAGCGAAACTCGTGTCGAAGAGTTTATGGTTGAGTTGCAGGTTATCTGTATATAAATCCCTGCTTGCATTTTACGCGGATGGGAGGGTGGTGCATACTGCATGCCTTATGCATTTATTTAGCGGAAGTGACACTAAATAATTATATTATTATGGATTTCCTATGCAACTTGAGCTGTCCAATCGCTTTGATTGCCTTGAGATCTTCGTTTCAGATGACGAAATTAACCACTTACTAACCTGTGGTAAGTAAACAATACAGTGGTGTCTCAGTTTTTTTAGGCCTCGCCGTACATAATATGGCTTAGTAGGGTGTTGCGCTAGTTTAGCATCCAGCTCCTATATTTGACCACCTCGCGGTATGGCTTCGAAAAAAACTGTATAATAGTAAAATAAAAACTGATAGCTACACCAAATGTATACCTACTGAGAGTTTTTAACATAAGCGATGCTGACCATTAAACAAACAAAATATATGGTCACCTAAAACTTGAGAGAACCGGCAGTTTGCCGCTTGGTTTTGTACAGCAAAAACGCGTTCGTAGTAGAAAAAGAAATAGTGGCGCGCAGTGCATTCACGGTAAAGTCCAGTCAAATTAGGCGTTATTTTCAAAAGAGTGGACAAAATTCGCCACAGTGGGTTTTTTATATTATTTTTGTTTAATATGCTTTACGAACCATACCTTACTCAATCCATACGAAACTTAATCTCCGGAAGAGGTTTAACCCTTTGCGTCCCAGGGACGTAAATATACGTCAGTTTCATTCATAAATCTTTTGCTTTAATTATCACGGTAATTTTGAAATTGCATAACTTCATTCAAGAAAGAGTGGCGATCGCTATATTTTATACTATACTAAAATCACTGTACCTTCTTACTAAGTATTTTTCAATCAACTTCTAAAAACAGGAGTGTTTTATCAAGTGGAGGTGTAGGTATATTTTTTTATAGAGTTAGTTGAAAAGATATGATCCGTAACTTGCACATTGGTGCAAATTTATCTGAACGTTTCATCATCATCTCAGCCGTAGGACGTCCACTGCTGAACATATGCCTCCGCCATGATTTTCTAAAAGTACCGGTTGGAAGCGGCCTGCATCCAACGTCGTTCTGCGACCTTTATCAGTTCGTCTGTCCACCGTCTCGGTGGACCTACGCTGCGCTTGCCGGTCCGTGGTTTCCACTCCAGAACCTTTCGGCCCCATCGGCCATCTGTTCTGCGTGCTATGTGCCCTGCCCACTGCCACATCAACTGGCTAATGTTCTGTGCTATCTCGGTGATTTTCGTTCTTCTACGGATCTCCTCATTCCTGATTCGATCACGTAGAGAAACCCCGAGCATAGCCCTCTCCATAGCTCGTTGTCCGACTTTGAGCTTAGTTATGAGGCCCGTAATAAGAGACCATGTTTCAGTTTCATAAGTCATCACTGGTAACATACATTAGTCGAAGACTCTTGTCTAGAGGGACTGAGGTATTTTTGACGAGAAGACTTCGCGAAGTTTCCGGAACACTGCCCAGCCGAGTTGGATTCGACGATTGACCTCTTTCTCGAAGTTGGACCTGCCTAGTTTGACTGTCTGTCCCAGGTGGATGTACTCGTCAATAACTCCGAGAACTGATTTCCCAACTGATATTGGGGTAGGTACAACATAATTACAGACATAATTTTCATCTTGTCCATGTTCATCTTAAGGCCTACCCGTCGGGAAACTCGATGGTGGCCTTCGAGCATTGTACTGAGGTCTTCCATGGATTCTGCCATGACTACAATATCGTCAGCAAATCGAAGTTGAGTGATGTATTCGCCGTTAATATTGATGCTATATGATTTGAATGATTGATAATATTGATGATAAGTCCTTGCTATTCCAGAAGCTTGAAGGCGTCTTCCAATGTAGCGGTGAACAGTTTCGGAGATATAACGTCTTCCTGTCTCACGCCTCTTTGCAATGGAATTGCCTTCGAACTCTGCCGCTCCTGTACTCGGACTGACATGTAGGCGTTCTTGTACAAACACTTCAGCACTTCAATATACCGATGGTCAATACCGCACCGCTGGTATCTCTAGCACTGCCCACGTCTCGATCGAATCAAAGGCCTTATCATAGTCCACAAACGCTAAGCATAGAGGCAAGTTATACTCTTCGGTCTTCTGTATAACTTGCCGTAGCGTGTGGATATGGTCTATGGTAATATAATCTTTTCGGAAACCGGCTTGTTCCGGAGGCTGGAATCCATCAAACCTGCGAATGAGACGGTTCGTTATGACCTTCGAAAACAGCTTATAAACATGGCTCAAAAGCGAGATGGGTCTGTAATTCTTAAGTAAAGTGTTGTAACCTTTTTTGAAGAACAGCACCACCACGCTTTTGTTCCATGCTTCTGGCGTTGAACCTTCGAGTAAGACGGTATTAAAGAGCTTTTGAAGGACTTTAAGTACCGGAAAGCGGGTGGAAGCTTTCAAAAGCTCAGATGTGATACCGTCGTCACCCGGCGCCTTGTTGTTCTTATGCTGTTTCAAGGCCATTCTAATCTCGTACAGGCTGATGTCCGGGATATCTTCGGTATAATGTCGGGTCAGCTTGGGTCTTTGGCCGAGCTGCTAACAGGTTTAGCGAACGAAGAGTATAACTGTTCGTAGAAACTCTCTACCTCTCTTAACACTTCTACAGATCGCGCGGCGAGAGTTTGGCTTTGACCGTTATTGCGCAGAAGTCAAAAATTGGGTATCACAGGGTGGCTAGAGGGACGAAGGACTCTTGTCTCTCTCTGTCACATCGAAGACGAGGGACTCTTGTCTCTCTCTGTCACATGGCGCGACAATACCCATGCGCAGTAATCCCCTCCACCCGAAGGTCAAAGCCAAACTCTCGCCGCGCGATCTGTACTTTGGTCGACGCTACACTGCCGTCTTCTCTCTTCAGCTTCGTCAACTGGCTCTGCCCAATAGACTTGTCTCATGCAAACACTTTGGAGCCCTTTTTCCGCTCTATCGTCTCTTTAATACGATTAGTATTAAATATCCGGATGTCGTGTCGCAAGGACTTCCATATTAGTTTATTGAGCAGCTTATATGCTTCAGCATCATCCGAAGACTGCAGTTTTAAGGAGCGTCGTTCAGCCATGAGGTTGAGGGTATCGTTGGAGAGTTTCTGTGGCCTATCTGTACGGTGGGGTTTAGTACTTGGAACCCACTGTATGGACAGTTTCTACTAACCTGTTATTGATCTCGTCCACTGAAGCGATGTTATCAAGGTAATCGAAGCGATTGGATAGCTCAAGTTGAAAGTTCTCGGGGTCTGCAATATGGACACGAGTGGGTCGGAGCGTAGACTTCATCAGACGAGAACTCTCAAGTTTGACTTACCATTCGGTGATCACTACCGGTTTTTACCCTGTTGATCACGGAGATATCAGTGAATATTTGCCTTTTGGTGGTCATAATGAAGTCAATCTCATTTCTCGTGGAACCATCGGGACTCAGCCAGGTCCATTTCCTATGAGGTGGCTTCTGAAAGAAAGAGTTTATCTATCATAAAGAGTCCCTCTTTCTCCAGGAAGTCGGCCAACCTCTGTCCTCTACGGTTCCGTTGACCTTAGCCAAATTGCCCCCTTTTAACTCACCCTCGCTTCTCTTACCCAACTTCGCGTTGAAGTCCCCCATAACAACTAGAAAGTGCGTTTCAGAGGTATGTATGGCCCAACTATGTCCTCATACATATCCTCCAACTCGTCATCCGGGTGCAACTTCGTCGGTGCGTACACCTGAATGACCTTCAGCGAATATCGTATGGATACTCTGAGTATTAGGTATACGACCCTATTGGTAACGCTATCGATCGTAACTATGTTGTTAGTAAGGGACTTGTGGACTAACTACTGACTAACTATATAACAGCTAAAATAAGTAGCATCAAGAGATAACCGGGTCGGGGTAAGGTTGCGATTGTGGACCGAAATGTGCAGCGCGAACGTACGATTACACTGGCCTGGGGTTTCCCGCGCACGGAGATCGGGTGCGCTCTGTCGGGTAGTGGCAAATCCTGGCGTCGGGGAGAAGACCAACGCTCGGTGGCGGTGGAGCGGCAATCGGGAATTGTAGTACCCCTGGTGCCAGGGTAGGCCCGATGCCAGTACAGGTGTGGCATCGGTTCCAATCGTGCGGGTGAACCCTGGAATCCGCGTTTATCCGCGTCTTAATAAAAGTCCACATCTTTACAGTTTGACTGCCACACTCAATGTTATTGCGCGGAGCGACACCAAGCAGTGAGGTCTAATACAGTGAATAGAATCCAAGATGAGGCAGTTAAACATGTACAGAGTAGAGAGTATGTAGCAAGTAGGAGCGTCAGTCACTCCTGATTGGTCAGAACGCACGACAACACCTAACTATTTTAATAATACGCGAGTGTAATTAAACTATTAGGGTAATTAATTATTTAAGTATTTATTAATATAACTAGATAATAATATGTTTTTAGAAGTCAAGGAGTGTTTGAGTACCTACATTAGTTTTAGCAAACTGTTATCATTGGAGATATGTAGGTTACAACTCGCTCTACGGACTTCAGATAACCCCACAATCTCCCAGTGTAACTTACTAATTTCTTCTTCCAGCTCATAGATCTTCTCGTGTGTCCTCATCGTGCGTATGTTGTGTGTTACCAGGGCCAGTCTTCGTCGTTGGGGGCGGTAGCCGGGCGTCTGCCGGGGATTCTTAGCACCCCCTGCCCCACCGTTACCGTGGCCGCTACCGTACCCAGGAATAGCGGGGCTGCCGGGGACTGGGGGCCTGGTTCCTGTTGTGTCCGTCATTGGGGGGTTATGCCAATACTTGCCACGCTTGTCACTATATACATAAAGAAAGCCTATAGGTATTCATAAATACAATATACCTACTATTCAAACGTCTTTGAATTCTTCTAATTAACGGCCTTTTATTATATCTTGTAATTAAAAGATTAGGTATACCTAATATTTAACATGGTTCCGTGCTAGAAACGGTGCTAACCGGGGAGATACTCCTAACTGTGTTTCCTAACGATTCCAGAAGAATCTACTACTTCCAGAATTATTTTCCATACTTTATCCTAATTTGACTGGACTAGTAGGTTTTATTACGTTTTTAAACATGATCAAGGGTTGTTTTTCGTTAAGGGAATTAACTTATTTACAGAACAAAGAAGGAATTTTGAAGTATTAAAGAAGTATTTTCTCGAATTACTCAAAAAATGATCGTGGTCTGTTAGACTAAAAAAATTAAAGTAACATGGACGTAAATACATACACTTATCTGAAATTGATGTTTTCCTTGTATCACAGTATAATGACGGTTCTCTATAAAACGAAAAAGTATGTTATTATTTCCAATGTTAAAGTCAAAGTCAAAATCATTTATTCAATTTAGGCATCAAAGATGCACTCATGAACGCCAATTTTTCATTGTAATGTACTTTAAAGACTCTACCGCCGCGTTCCAAAATATATAGAGCCTACCGAGAAGAAGCGGCAAGAAACTCGAGGCCATTCTTTTTATATAGATGTTTACAATGTTTCTACTTAGGTACTACAAATATTAAATTGTATGGGTGGCAGAGTGACAGCTTGCCAGAAGTGGAGTATTCCAAGCATCTTTATCTTCTATATAATGTCGAACTTTATATTAAGCTTTTTTTATTAAAACGTTCTTTACAGTCAACTTGAATTTGCCCTCTGTGAGCTCAATTATGTGTATTTGGATTTTATTGTAAAAACGCACACAATTTCCTAGGAATGACTTATTAGTCTTCACAAGTCTAAAACTAGGTACAGCTATTCTATTTGTATTTCTAGTATTAAAAGTAAGGTGATCACTGTTTAACTAATATTTTTATGTACCGTGGAATGGGGTTAAATTGATTGGAAATTGACAAACAAGTGCCCGTAACTTTTGATATATTGCATTTTTTTATTTGGATAAAATATATATTTATCGGTATTTTGAGTAGATTCATATACTGAATTTTTTCAAACATTGATTCACTGGTTTTAGTGAAAATAAAAAAAAACTCGTTATCAACTTCACACATGAAATGGGGCTACTTTGATAATTGCTGTTTTTAGTATTAAAATTAAAAGTAACCCCAAAATGGAGCAGAAAACAAAAAACACCATAAAATTTAGACGACTGACCACAAATTTACGGTGAATTATTATTTTTTGGGGTGACTTTGATAATGGGGGCAAATTTGATAACAAATAAAACACACTTTTTTATTAAATGTTGCAGCAAAGTTGCCTTTAATTGGACTTAAAAAATCAACAAAACAAAAATCACCTATAAAGCAAAATAAAAACCAATGCATAAGTTACACTTTTTAGTATTAATAGGAATCAAATTAATCATCACAGATTTTGTTACCTAATCATATTTGAGATCAATATATTAAAAAAATAGGTAGTTAGTTTTTAGTAGGTAGTTTTTTTGTGTAGTTAGTAGGTAAGTAGTCTCCCAGACAGTGCATTTATATGAGGACCGCATTGTAATTTTGCTTCAATTTTAATGCCTAAGAAGACTTTTGACCATAATGAGTTTAACTCCATCAAGCGTAACGTTGGACTCCAAATATGGAACATTAGGCAAAGAAAACTTCAAACATTTTGTCTTTTTTGAATTCAGAAGTAAATTATTAGTTGAGAACCATTTAGAGATAGTAGATAGAGCGTTGTTTACTTGAATTAGTGTGCTATCTTTCCTATCTACTTTGAAAATCAGAGATGTGTCATCCGCAAATAAAACAATATCACAAAGAACCTTGGCCATAAGTGGCAAGTCGTTAATGTATACTAAGAACAAAAAAGGCTCTAAAATGGACCCTTGTGGAACACCCATTTTAATTATGGATCCCGAAGATGTTACACCATTTATGCCAACCTTTTGCATCCTGTCAGATAAATATGACTCGATGACATCAAGCGCAGCTCCACGAATACCATAATGGAAAAGCTTTCGAATCAGTACCTATACAGTGTTCCACACAATCAAATGCTTTAGAGAGATCACAAAAAACACCAATAGCATCATGTGAGCTCTCCCAAGCCTTTAAGAGATACGTCATTAACTTCACACCGGAATCCGTAGTTGATCTTGCTTTCGTGAAGCCGAACTGATTTTCGTGCAGTATTGAATGCTCGTTGAAGTGCGCCAAAAGTTGTTTGAGCATAATTTTTTCAAAGATCTTACTCAAAATCGGTAGTATAGATACTGGTCTATAATTTGAGGGGTCTGTTTTCTCTCCAGCCTTAAAAATTGGAGTGTACTATATAGTAAACTACTATATTTCATTAATTTAGGAAAGGTACGAGTACCTCTATCTATACAAAGATTAAATAGTATGAGAGTAGATAAAGTAGTGTATGACACTGTACATAACTTGGTCTTATAACACTCGTGTGATACTATAAAAAAACTTGCCTACGGCTCGTTTTTTTAAAACACACTCATATTATAAGAACCCTTATATGCAACAGTATCATAATCTACTATTATTAAACCATCTAAGTATACCCACTTTGTTTTTTTAAATACAAAGTTAAACCTGCTTATTGTATTTTAATATACTAAAATAAAAAGTAGTATCTAGTTACACACCAATAAGCAGATAATAGGCGGGGTTAGTGAATGATCATTTCACGCAACATTCACCCTTAAGATGGTTAGGCAAAAATTTTGGTGATTAGTGCGTTCGAATAGAACCCTTCTGAGCGTTTTAAGCGAAAATAACGCTAAAAACGCTCTCGGGGCGTTCAAATTGGGAATCTGTGGGTGAAAATGTCGTTCATGTCTCTTTTTGTTCAGCGTTCGGAAAGTTAAAAAAGAGGTGCAATTTTTGACCCACGTCCGGAGCATGGTTGTTTGTGATTGTTTTTTGACAGCATAATCATGCGTTTTTAGCTCGGTTGAGCATTCGAATATGGTGTGGGCAATAGTAGCAACAGTGGCAAAAATTACGTTTTTGAGCTTTACGAATGCTTTAACTTCTTAAGAGCCATCAATGACAACGCCACCAATGCCGTAAAAGCTAAACGAACGCACCTCTAGTACTTAAATTAGTCTAATGTCTATGATTAACCGCTATGTAGTAGTGCGTTCGAATAGGTCACTTCTGAGCGTTTTTAGCGAAAATAACGCTAAAAACGCTCACAAGGGGCGTTCGAATTGGGAATCTGTGGGTGAAAATGTCGTTCATGCCTCTTTTTGTTCAGCGTTTGGAAAGTTAAAAAAGAGGTATTTTTGCCACCAAAAAGTGCAATTTTTGACCCATGTCCGGAGCATAGTTGTTTGTGATCGTTATATGACAGTTATGTATTTGACAGCATAATCATGCGATTTTAGGTCTTATGGTCAGTTGAGCGTTCGAATAGGGTGTGAGCAAAAGTGGCAAATAACGTTTTTCAGCTTTACGAACGCTATAACAAAAGAGGCATTAATGCCAACGCCACCAATGCCCTCATGAGCTAAACGAACGCACCTCTAGGGCTACGTTCCGGGAAGGACCGAAATCACTCGCGGCGCTCGATACGTCATCAATGACGTCACCGAAAACGCGTACGCCGCGCTCACAACGCTCGCGGATCTTAGGTGGGTCTACGTGATCATTGTGAGCTGTCACTGTCAACCAAAGGGAACGCTAAACCGGGGCGCGACAGTTGTGAGCGCTGATGGCGCTTCCCGGAACGTAGCCTAAGTCTGCTTTAGTCTAAAAACCATAGATTAATTAGATTATATCTAAAGCCTTTAAATATAATCTAATTAATCTATGGTTGTGTTGCTAAACAAAATTTGACAAAAATAACGTATCAACATATGTTTGCGCTTCCTGCCTGGGAGTATTTATTATTTTATGATGTTGTGTTATTAGCTCAGGATAAAATACCCTTTTATAAAGGCATTTTCACTTCAGAGTTGAGTTGGTAGAAGTTATCCGCCAGGTATTATTTTCATCTATGAAGTTAAGCCCAAAAGTGCAAGGGTTTTTATGACTAGAAGTGGGACGACACTGCAGTGAATTACGAAAAATTTCAGCCATGCACGAAGCTTACGAAATATCTCATTTGCTCACTGTAGCCGTACAGATAGAGGCAATTGCTGCCTATGGTAAGTCTTATCTATCTGTTGCCTGCCGCTTCTGTGTTTAGGGCCATTTAGATGGTGCGAGTTTCTCGCCTCGAACATACTATTATCGAATGGAACATAAAAAGTTGCTTCGTCTACACATTCACGATTCTCGCCCTTCCTCTTGGGCGATAATTGCCTCCCATAGAATATAATCTGTCTTCGTGCAAGAGTTAATAAGACTAACACTAGTAGTTCTGCTAACAGTAGACCTCGCGAGCACGTAGTCTTATCAGCGGCCATGTTTCGCAGTACTTCACAACCTATTATCTCGGAACCACGTGACCAATTATGCTCATTTTCTTCAAACCTAATTTGTGTGCCAAATTTTATCAAAATCAGTCGGTAAATAGCGCTACAACAAACAACTTCCCTCTTTTTAGGAAAGGTCAAGGGCTCCACTCAAAATCACTGACCAAAAAATTATATGTAATAGTAGAACTTACATACCAAGTTTCATGAAGATTGTTTGAAAACTGCGACCTGTACAGAAAACCGAAGAAACAACTTAACAAATATATGGACAGATGAGTCAATTTGGCCAGTTAAAGCAGAGACACTTCGTTTGCTTCACTTGCTCAGTCAATAAAATACTTTACATATATATTATTACTGTAATATCATTTGCTTTTCTAGCATCACAACAACCATTTTATAATGCATATTCTCTGTATTCCACAACACTCGTAATTACCTACTATACCCGCAGTACCAAAATTGAATGATTTTTGTATAATTTTGAGTATATTTGTGTATGAGTTCCGTAGTAATCTCTTAACTCAAAAGGCAAATCTCAATACTCGTATGAGCAAGAAAAAATGTCATACAAGATCGTGTTTAGACAAGTTGAGAACTCGTAAGCAAGAATCTTCTTACTATATATTTCGCCGTTTATACAGTTGCAGGAAATTATTGCCTAGCGATAATTGCTTGCAAATCTCGTATGACATAATCGTAGGCGAGAATTTAGTTCTAGCCTGTATGTAAACAGTATGATACGATAATCTTATAGCGATTATTGCTTGGAATACTTGCGTACAAGTTTTTGCCTAGAAACGTACGAGAAACTCCTCATCTAAATGGCCTTTACTTTCTTGATGTTCTTGAATCTCAATTTTCTAGAATATAATACTGCCCATCTGTATTCTAGGGGTTATACTTTCATGTTTCCTACCTGCATTCTGCAGACTAAAAGTATACAGTAACTTCTAAACTTAACCAGACTGATTTATTGCTTACCTACCCTGTTTTCATTTCCAGAAAGTTACTTGCTGTTGGGAACTCGACAAGGGCATTTGTTGATGTATTCACTATCTTCCGGTAATGCTAATCAAAAATATGAACTGCAGCTCTTACATTATTGTAAGAATTTCAGTAAGAAGCCTATACAGCAAATTGAAGTGATACTAGGTATTTAGCTACTTGTTTAATAAAAATTGTAGGGTAGTGCTAAATCTTATAAAACTGTGACATGGACATTTGCAGAAAGACAAGCTTACCCTGTGTTTTTCTAATATAATACTGAATACTAAATCTATTAAATTAACTATAATAAATACCCTTCCCCTACCGTAATTATTTAAAACAAAAGATTTAATTCCTAAAATGACAAATGTCTATGTCCTTGGTAGGAAAAGGGTTAAGGCATAATTATTGTACCTACACATAAAGTAAAAATATTAAAACAATATCTTCATAAAAACAATTCTAACATACCTCAAATATCACCATGAAGATTTATTATGTAAACTAAAATTTACATACTCATAACTAAAAATAAAAACAATATTTCTAACGCACTGCCCTATGAGTGTCTGTTAGTGGATGTTAACTAATAAGTAAACAGTAATCATGAAAGCACAAAGTGCACCACACCCCTGTGCAAAGTTGTCCCCTAATTGCAACTTGTCTAGGTCCAGATACTGAGGGGTAGTTGCTCCCCAAAAGCCACCAGCACCTAGAATACTGAAGATATAGACTGACTGATGTTGCAATGATTTGAATGAAATTTCTAAAAGAGATGCATATGTGCAGAATTACTACCCTACTTTTTGTCTCAACTCAGTGGAAATTTAGTTCAGACAGTACTGTATTTGTAACTCTTTTTCATTATGTGTTTACAGAAGACAAGCTGCTCCTGTGTCTCACAGACAACGTGTTGTCTATTTACAATATAAATGGTGTAAATTTTACTATTCTTAAGACATTTGAGGAGACAAAAGGTGCTTCATTGTTTGCATTAGATTGTAAGGTAATTTATGATATTTTATCTAATTAATGTAAATTTTTTCAATACATAGAATATTATGTTACATCTTAAAAGTGTTTATTTAAAAGTGTAGACCCTAAGGCGGTATTCTATTATACCCAAGGGACATTCTCTGTTACACTCAGGACCGTACATACTATGCCACACCTAGGACTATACTCTGTTCTGGACTTGAGCAGTAGCGAGGGAAAATGCTCAATACAGACCAAGTAGAACATGAGTGCAGACTTAACCTTAACCTGAATTGATTAGGAATACTGAACAAAAGATCATGAAAGGATCTGTGCTGCTAGCCTCAAGGCTTTAACCCTTCCTATATTGTGATAATCAAAACAAAAGATTTATGAATGAAACTCATGTAAATTTACATCAATGGTATGAAAAGGGTTGATTCATGAACGAACTCCACAATCAATATCATTGTTGTTGCACAGTACTCAAAGAGCATAATCACAGAGCACAGAATGTGATTGCACAATTGAATGAAATATGATTGAAGACATAATGAATGTTATTTACGCATAGAATTTGGCATTGAGAAGAGATCAAAAATAACTTTGGTAGTATGAGGTTTGTAATTGAAGAATTCCAATGCTATTACATTTTATAAGTTTATACATTTCCCTGATATGTTACTGGTTAAAATTAATTAATTTTGGTGGTAGTGCCACACTGTAACTGTAACCCTTGTATGGCAACCCATACATACTTTTTATAGCCAAATGGGCAGGCATGACTGGGGAATTACCACACCCACACAACACTTATGTGAGGTGATATACACACATCAACATGGTCTAGGGATATTTCAATTAAACCTAAATAACTAAAATTCTATTAACTTTTCGTTAAGACACCTACACATTAAAATTAACCTTGTTTAATAGCCTATCTAATCAGATAATAAACTTTTAGATAAAGTTAAATTTAAAAAAAAACTTGGAAGAAGAGGAAAAACTCAGACAAAATTTCAATCTTAACTTTATTTTTGAAACATCAAAACCTAAACAAAACAACTATTTTTTTTATAAAAATTGTTGAAAACTTAAAATTAATAATCCGTGGATCCACCTGACACATCTGCAGCGGTTCTGCATACTGAAAACAAGGGTGTCAATATCCTGTTGTGGAATCTGTCCCAAGTCCTGCTAAGATGCAAGAAAAGCTGGTTTTCATGCACAATATCTTCAGGGAAATTCCTAAGAGCTCTTCTCTGAAGCATATCCCAGGCATGCTCAATAGGATTTAAGTCAGGGGATTGTGCAGGCCAATGTAAAGCTTGGATATCTTGCTGTTGTAACCAACTTGTAACGATACGCGCCGTTTGTGGACGGGTCTTGTCTTGCATTAGCTGGAAATTTTGTCCCATTTGCTGTATGTGGGGCAAGATTACAGGCTCTAGCAACTCATCTCGGTATTTTAGAGCAGTCATATTGCTTTGTATCCAAACGAGGTCCGTTCTACCGCCGAGACGAATTCCTGCCCAAACCATAATCGTGCCACCATGATATGCATGAACTTGTTGTGGGTGCTGCAGTCGATTCCAACGTCCAGGTTCTCTCCAAACGCGTACTCTTCGCGAAAAGTATATAAATATATATATATATATATATATATATATATATTTATATGATAAGTTGACACTTGGTGGTAAGTGAGACCGTAAGAAAAAATAGCACAGATTGTGAGACTTTTTCTTGTACCAACATCCAGAGGGATGAAAGCAAATTTTACTTGTTGTCCCATAGATTTTTGTCTCGCATTCTCCGTGTTCCATGTCAACAATTTATTTTTGTATACTAGCTAATAGTCTACCAAAGCAATGGTATAACACTTACATTCTTGTTTTTTACAGCCCGCAATATCAGCGACTGGTGAATCCAGTTCTGCAGTACGTCTGTGTGTTGCAGTGAGAAGAAAACTGCAATTGTATTATGGCAATAAAGGAGAGTTCAAAAAACACCTCTTTGACTTCAGCATCCCTGATGTACCTAAAGTCATGGCTTGGGGTGAACAATACCTTTGTGTTGGATTCAAATCTGAATACACTGTGTATGATGTAAGTAAAATGTCGGAGCAATATATGTGGTACAATTTAGAATGTTGGCAACCCCACTCTTATCAATTTTTATTAGGGCACAGAGGTATAGAGACAATCTTACACAGAGGAGCCTGTTTGGTTAATTAATCAAACCAATTATATTGACAATGTTAAGATACATACTTCAATTATATATTTGCTAGTTTGCTTTAAAACTAATTAAAAGTTAAAGTCATAGAACACGCACATACGATAATGAAAAAGGCATTATGTGTTAGGCAGGAATCTCCAAAAAAATGAGAAAACAAAATGTTTTGTACAAATATATAAGTTAAGTGTTGTTTTCAACACAACAAGTTGCTTTATTAATAATTATATAATTAAACTAGTAGTTCTACTAGTAGACCTCGCGAGCATAAACTTAGGAGAAATACCCGCTCTAATTAAAAAACGCTGATCACTATAAAATTGTACTGAATTGTATAACCTGTATATCAAATTTAGACAATATTAGTTGAAAAATACGACCTGTACGCGAGTACCAACATCCGGACCCTCCGGACCGGACACGGCAAATTTCGCGAGTTGTTGCAGACACTAAGTTCGCTTCGCTCCTCGGTCAATAAAGCATCTAAATATTAAACCTACTTACCTTATTATAGTTTAAGTAAGGCTCATTTTCATATGTACCGCATGTGATAACCGTTCTCATTAGTCGATACGGCCCGTTTCGACTAATGAGTCTTACTTAAACTATATCTAGTGTTTTTGACGTGATAACGCCGGCTGCGCGCACGAACAAGTGTGATTCATTGTCGCATTCTTTGCCCCGTTCCGCCTGAGCCGAGCGTGCAAGCGAGAGCGCAGATCAAATGATATAGAGGCACAATCGGCCTAAGCGTTCGGCTTGTCTTATGACGTTATCACGTATTATTATCGTCCGTAAACTGACTTTACAGACAACCACTTTTTTTCAATTCTTTTAAATTATCGATAGCAGGATCGAATAAGAGTAATAATTTTTTTTCGGTATGTCAAAGATCAAAAGGCCAGAAAACTTTTCTAAATTTCCTTGTACGAACTTTCTCTCGCATTTCAGTTTGTATATAAATCACATGTTACATTCCATAAACATGGGCAGTCTCGTAACGTTAAAGCGTACCCGACATGCAAACATATTATTTATTATGAGAAACTAGCTCTCACGCGCGACTTTGTCCGCGCTTAAGGTACATAGTGTTACGGTGTATAGAAACCATCCACCACCTTCTTCATGGCTATGGCTTCGTAATTTTCTTTTTATGGTAAACTTGCTTTCATATAAATGCGAACGAAGTTGCGCGTAACGACTAGTTTCTCATATAGGTTGTACATTATGTTTGCATATCGGGTACACTTTATTTTGTAGATGTTATGTATTTTGTACAATATTGCATAACTCACGGTTAAATCTAATCAATACACAATCATTTATTGCAAACATTATGAGTTGTACGCGCAGATTTTAATAAAACATATTTTAGGTTGGTACTTATTACATAATTACACTAATTGGGTATAGCCACATTGTGCGGAGTGGATCGGTTTATTTTATAAGTATTTTTTCATCAAAAATATTTCGTCCAGTGTTTAATATTTTTTTATCAGTACGTCTTTTAGAGCCTTAATAAATTTACATTTGTTTTCTATGTCTTTTAATTATTTTGTAGCCATTAGGCTAGTACTGCATAACTAGTTTAGATTGAGTTAGAAGTAGTTTATTATTAGATCTAATTGATGGTCCCGTTTATCAGTTAGATTTGTAAAGTATACTACACAAAAGTAATATTGATATATATGAATACAAACAAAAACAGTATGCTTTCAAATGTTAATGTTTCAGTAATGCACCGATGCTATGAATGTATAATGTGCAAAGAGATTTATATACGAACATAATACATGCGTGATGTAACGACATTGGAAAAATATGTTTCAGCTCTCAACAGGCAGCCCAAATGAACTGTTTCCAATAACCAGCTCTAGGTCTCAGGAGCCCAGCATAGCCAATTACTCGGAGAAATCCTTCCTGCTCGGCCGGGACCAGACCTCAGTGCTGGTGGAAGAAGCGAAGGACGAAAAAGCAAAGGACAACAAGATTGTCATAAAGAAAACTATCAAATGGAAAGATGCTCCCATTTGTGTTGGTGAGTTGTTATACTTACTATTACATACAGGGTGAACCTATACTAATGCCTTCCGGAGGAAAAGTACACTAAATATTTAAATTAGCCAATTTTATTCGAAGGAAACATTTCTTTAGTTTTAGAAAAGTAAATATTTTTTTATTTCCATACTAGAGCCGGCAATCGGACTTGGCGCCTTAACAGTGAAAGACTTCTGAATCTGAATCATCTGTATTATGTAGAATGGGATTAATAAGAACCTTGCAGAGTTGGCTCTTACACTCTATATGCCATACCTGATACGGAACGGCAGACAGATGATGTAAATCTTCACAGTATAGCAAAACTATACCAAACAGAACCCTTCTTCTTCTTCTTGGATGGCTTCTGTGACTAAAATGTCACAATTCTGCCAGTGTTCGTATATGCCAGTGGCATAAACCGTGAGGAGTTTGTAGGTTTTTATCTAAGAATATGATTGTTAATTAAATAAAAAAGAAATTCAAACAGAATTTTAAAAAAAGTCCCCATGGTGACTATCTAAAACAAAATACAACACAAAAAGGATTATACCATATAGACTAACACACATTAGGTCACAATAATTATTATGATGTGTTTTAGTATGCATGCAGTTGCGACTGATGAAAACAGAACCCGATCTGTCTTTACGCATCTATCTCCTCAGTAAGGTGCGCCTTTTGGGCATCTGTGACAGGACAGCAAGAGATATAAATAAACTAACGTTGCTCCTGTTTGATTATGATGACTCCTTCACGCTGACACGGCGCAACGTATCAGGATGATATTCGAAATGGAGTAATACCCAGGATTAACCTATAGGACTACCGAATAACGCGAGCGTAGCCACGGGTAGAACCTAGTCAAAACAAAATCCTCGGAGATGATTAGCTTCCTATTGTTTCAAATTGGTTCGCCGCAAACAACCTGCTTCTCAACGCAAAGAAAACGAAATGTTTAAAATTGTCCATGCCTAATGTAAGACATATAGAGCCAAACGTATTACTCGACGGAAATAAATTGAAAATTGACAAGGCAATTGTCTTTCTAGGTATTAGCATAGACTCTAAATTACAATGGGGTCCTCATATTGATGCACTATCTGGAAGACTGCCAATTGACAGATATAGCTACTGCTCGACTGGTCTACTTTGCTTACTTCCACAGCATAATGTCATATGGTATCCTGCTGTGGGGGTCAGCGGCGGACATAGAGACAGTTTTTATATTGCAAAAGCGGGCAGTTCGAGCCATCTACGAAATGGGTCCCCGCGAATCCTTAAGACAAACGTTCAAAGAAATTAATATATTAACTCTTCCATCTTTGTATATCCTAGAAAATATAATGTACGTTCGTAAAAATATAAAGAAGTTTAGAATAAATAGTGATATGCATAATATTAATACTAGAAATAAGGATAGGATAGCTGTATCTAAATTTAGACTCACGAAAACTAAAAATAAGTCCTAATAAGTCCTAGAAACGTACACAATTGCCTAAGGGCAATTGTGTACGTTTCTATAATAAAATCCCGAAAGACATTACTGAGCTCACTGAAGGGAAATTCAAGTTACGTGTCAAAAAATACTAATGAAAAAAGCCTATTATAAATTGAGTCACTACTTCGAAGACAAAGATGCCTGGAAGCTTTCCACTTCTGCCTAATAGCCAACTATTGAATAAATTTGTTATTTTAATACTACTCATATGTAACCTCAATGTACAAAGACTTGAAAAAATAATGGCCCACGAGTTTCTTGCTGCTTCTTCTCGGCGGTGGTTCTTTTCCGAAGACAGCGGTAGAATCATTTAAAAATGTTGACGTTCATAAGAGTGTCTATGATGCCTAAACTGAATAAATAATTTTTGAATTTTGAATTGTCAAAACGATCTTCAGGAACGAGTCAGTAGGTAGATTTTACCTCTTTGTCAAATCAGTGTAGATGAATGTATGATTTCAGCCTGGGACAACCCTTTCATATTGGGACTAATGGACAGCGAGGTGGTAGTGCAAACCATTGAACCACCACAGTTCATACAGAGTCTGCCGGGCCTTAATAAAGCAAGACTGATGTATAGGTATGTAATACTACATTATATGTAACATAGCCTTATTACGAGAGTCATTTGAAAAGTTCTTAGCCTAACATGGTTATGGTCATTGGTTTTTTTTATAACTTCCCTCATTTTGTAGTTACATTATTTAGCAACAAGTATGCACAGCTTAGTTTATTCACAGTAACTCATTGTTCGTTTACACGTGATACCGTAAGTCAAGTCAGAGCTATTTTTGAAAATGGATAAAATTTAATATAGTGCAGTGATAAAATACCTGAATTTGATAGGTTTAACTCCAAAAGCTATACATGAAGACATGTCTGCTACTTTGGGTAAGTCCGCTCCTTCGTATGCGACTGTTAAAAACCGGGTGGCAGAGTTTAAATGTGGTCGTGAGACCATTCAAGATGAGCCCCGTAGGGGCCGGCCTTCGACTGCTTCCACTGATCAAAACAAAGAAAAAATCTGTGATATAATTTTATCTGATCGAAGATTGACTGTCGAGGAGATAGCTAAGGCTGTAGGCGTCTCATCTGAGCGAACACATCATATAATTACTACTGAACTTGGATTCTCTAAGGTGTCTGCGCGGTGGGTACCGCGACTGCTTTCAGTGGAACAAAAACGCAACCGACTCACAACTTCTCGTGACTGTTTAGAGTTATATGAAGCTGACCCAATAGAATTTGTTGAAAGATTTATAACCATGGATGAAACCTGGGTTCACCACAATACACCCGAGACAAAAGAACAGTCGAAACAATGGAAAAGAGCAGGATCGCCCATGCAACTATTGCAACCTGTTGCGTCGTTTGAGAGAAGAAATCAAAGAAAAACGTCCAGGTTTATTGAGAAGAAAAGTCTTGTTTCATCAGGACAATGCGTGCGTTCACACCTCTGTGCAATCCATGGCAGAAATCCATCAATGTGGCTTCGAATTGTTACCTCATCCTCCATATTCACCGGATTTAGTACCGTCTGACTTTTATCTGTTCCCAAAGCTGAAGAAAATTTTAGGTGGTAAACATTTTTTTACAAATGAAGAGGTCATAGCCGCCGTTGACGATTATTTTGAGGAGATAGATGAAGATTTTTTAAAACGGGTATCGAAGCCTTACCGGGTCGATGGAAAAAGTGTTTTGAACTCGGAGGAGAGTATGTTGAAAACTAAAAATAAACTCAAAATCGTGTGGTTTCATTAAGTATATTAGGCTAAGAACTTTTCAAATGAAAATACGTATATCCTGCAATACGCATATTATACGGCTTTTCATGTTTAAATGTGTTTGATGAACCAATCACGTTTGATAACATTTATAAAATAAAAGATTATCAAATAATATTCTTAATTATTATTTTTGACTGAGAGAGCTAAGCGCCTCTGCTTTAACTGGCCAAATTGACTTACATCAGTCCGTATGTTTGTTGTATTTTGGTCCTCCCTTACAGGTCGCATTTTATAAGCAATCTTGACGAAACTTGGTATGCATTGGTGACATTAAGTAGTCACGTGACTTTGTGCCCACAACTTGTAGACGATCTTAGCGCTAATCGAATTTCTATGAAATCGCAGTGAATTAAACACGTCAGCTCATAATTACAAATCGCGTTCGTTCTATGAGTGACGGGATGTGATTCATAACCTAATTTTCAGATGTAAGCGAGGACTGATATTCGTGGCATCCGTGGGGCAAGTGTGGAGTTTAAGCTTAGTTGACGTCACCAAACAAATGCAGCAGCTGTTGAAAGACAAGCAGTTCCAACTTGCTATCGATTTGACGGTAAGCTACCGATCACAGAGTAGATTAATTATGTCGACACACTGTTTTGTTTTAGTCTGTAAAGAGACCTCTGCAAGTCGTTCGGTCTTCGCACATATATATGTACAATAGATAATTCAAGTATCCCGATTTGTATTGAAACGAAGCGTGCCGACTTTTTAATGAATTGAATTTAAATAAACTTTTAAAACTTACCTGTGATAGGAAATATGTCCTTGCCTTTAAGGGCTCGAATGTTTTGGGCTATTGCCGTTAATTATCATGAAATTTAGTTTTAGCGGCCGTCCGGCTGCAAAAACAGATGCGTGCGGAGTATAGTTAGCGGCGGCCAACCTTGACGCTAGGTCGGGGTTCGGGTGAAGTACACGCATTTGCGTTATCTATTATACGGTCTTCGCGCCCTGCTCAATACAATTGCAGAGCCAACTAGAATATTAAATCACTAGGGTTTGGGCTGATTTGTACTGCGCTCGTCACTAATGCCTCAGAGCTTAGTTCTTTAGTGTCTTCCACCCAATTATTTCACTTGCTACAAAGCCTTTCAAACACAAATGTTTTCACCTTACTGCTTATCATCTGACAATGCTGTGGTGGACTTCTTAAGGTACTTAAGGCTAGTTTCTCAAACCTATATAACGGTTTACCATACTAGAAACACAAATTTGACATAAGTTCCATGCAGATTGTGCCAAGTTTATATATCCCTCGTAAGGCAAACCGTCGATAGGTCGAATATAGAAACTGTGGGCCTAGCACAAATAACTGCGTATATGTAACGTAACGTTTCGTTCACGTAAAACAGTAGGAACTGTCAATTATCTAGGGCAACTGTGACACGGATAACTCTTAAGTTTGTACGCCGATGCGTGACGCGTATTTCGCAAATTGTTTGTGCTACGGTCTCTGGCCGTTATATACGAACTGCAGCAGATATCTATCACTTCATTATCGGGCTGTGATCACTGTGTACGAGATTCGGTGAATCTTAAGACATAACCGGATACCTTGCCATCTTGGCCATCACTAGAACAAATGGTGTTTGAAGCGTTACCTTTCTACTATTATTTTGCCAATTTAGATATGAAAATGTTCACAACTTAGAGTAGGTAGACGGATTGTTTTGGAGAGTATCGTGCGTTGCTAGAGCTTTATTAATTGGTTTTGCCTACTTAATTTTATTAATTAATTTGGAGTGCCCTGCTTTAATCGGTTGTTCGATATGAGTTGATTTGTTGTGCGGATAGTGTATATTTTTTCTGGAAAGAACAAATTTGATTCAAAAGGCCAATAAAGATAAGGCACCCCACACGCACAAGTAAGTGCAAGTGTTACTGTACATACACGGTTGAACGCCGCGACGGCTGTCTACCGCATGTACAATCTCGCACATACTCGTAGATTCTTATAAAGTAATTTAAAGTTTTGACGGAGATAAAGTTATCTGACTTTTTTAAAGCTTTTGCTGTATCTTTTAAGTTCAAATAATTTATTCTCAAAAATACTACATAGCCACTTATAATGAACATGATAATGTTCATCACCATAAGTGACTATTGTAGCGTATCTGACGAGGTATACACCGTACGATGCGTCAAAGTGAACTAAAGAGTTATGAGAGTTTAGTTCTTATGTGTTCTATCTCAACATTCTATGTCAAATAACTGTCCATTCTAAGTCCAAGATACTTTTATAATATGATTTTTCCTTTATAGGCTAGTGTTAGACTACTATCCCACTTCCTGGGCTATGAAGCCGCGGCCGAATGCGGTATTACATTATATCTAGATACTAGGCTCTCGAGGACAGCTGCCCGAGCACATATGGTTTGGTGCTTAGCGATAGTTTTCACTGTTGAGTGTGAGTGGTAACTAGCCAAGAAAATACCAGAAAGTATCTAACTACCATACTGTAGATTTCATTACTCCTGAGGTCTCATAGTTTCAAATCGATTAATCTCATGAATTAATTCTGTTTTACTTAGAAATACGGATTACTTACGTAATGTTTAAGCACTAAGTGCTAAACGTGACGTCATCGAAGCGGGCGTCCCGAACACTCCTTGAAGAAGATCATCGAATGTGGTCAAACTATAGTCGGACCTTTCCGATAAACATTACGTGAGTAATCCCGTTTTTCTAAGTAAAAATGAGTGAAAACCATTTTTTTATAACAAGTTAGTTTTTGTAACAAAATAATTATATATTTCTACTACCTGCCCCCCGCGGTTTCACCCGCGTGGTAATGGATGATGATGATGAGAAGTACTTTACGACCTATTCTCTGACCTACTGATTATACATACAAAACTTCATATGAATCTGTCAAGCCGTTTTGGAGAAGAGTTTTGTTACAAACACTGAGAAACGAGAAGTTTATACTCGTATATTAGAAGATGTATTTGTTAAACTATATTTGTTGCTGACCGTACCATAAAGAACGAAGATCTCGTACTGACGAGTTCAGTGCCGGGTCCTTCTATAATGTTAAAACTCAGTGTGCCAACAACTCTTGTGGAGAGATATTGCTCTTATAACCGTTTAATCTGTCAGACGATTGTAAGAATTTCACATACGAATAATAATATTTACGGCTAGCTGTATGTGAGTGGCGACACCGTGGACCCCGATTCTCCCTGGGCTGAATGAGACCCCTGACCCCCGGCTTGCCTTTATTGGCCGTCTGGGGCTGGAGATGCAAGAGCAAGTAACAAAAAGCTCCAAGGGTAGAAGTGTTAAAGGGCATAATGCCGGTAGTAGCGCTCTAGTGAAACCGCAGCACACCTCTCGACAACCTTTAGCCATCCAAACCAACACTAGTGAATTAATTGCTGTTATTTTGGAATTACAAAAAGACATCAATTTTATTAATCTTTATAGATATAGACATACACTCTTTAAACACAACCCTCGGATACTCGGGTAAAAATGGTAATAAACTGGGTATGCAGAACATACTATGCAGGTCGAACTGGAAAATGGATTTGTCGATAGGATAATATCAGGAAGAGGCAGCAGTTTTTATTTTATTTTATAATGGTTCATCAAAGTGACTCCCTCTCGCCTGATGGAAAGCGAAGATGAGGAGCACGCGGTTTACTTAGCTATCGCGGATCCTATACTAGAGACAATGTAAGATAGCTGATAAAATTAAGTTTATCGACTTACACAAGTTAATCGTGAGATTCATGCTCACACAGCTGGGGGACTATCACGAATTACGAGCTACTTAATGTTAAGATTTTAGCATTATCTTATGGGGAGAAAGTACTGACTTTTCTGACTTACTCATCCTGCAGAAAAAAATAATTTTTTTTTTTAATCATCCTGCAGAAAAAATGCGTTTGTATAATATTTAACATTCAAGAGCGAGAAAGTTGTAAACCGTATTATATTAAGGAAAAGTACTTACACTACCAGGAATGTACATACTACAAATATGTACCTTCGTGCGGAAATACCGACATTTTTTCAAATCAAACTTGGAAGCAAATGATAGCTATAACAGACGCAACAAACATAAACTTACATTACCAACAACAAAAATCAAAGCACTTAGCAAAAGTCCAAACTTTAAAATTACCATTTTTAATAAACTCCCCGACGAAATGAAAGGTGAACCAAGTGACTCTGTTTTTTAAGAAAATTAAAATCACTGTTATTGCAAAAGTGCTACTACTCAGTTGATGAATTTAAAATGGACAAATCGATCGGGGTTGTATCAAATACTGCATCTAATAGTATTCATGATAGTAAATAGTTAAATGTGACATTATATTGTGAATGTTTTTAATTAGAAATACGGGATTACGTAATTATTACGTGAGTAATCCCGTATTTCTAATTAAAAATGAGTGAAAGCCTAAGACGATATGATAGCGAAGTTGTTTGGTTGTAAAACATAATCAGCGTGCGCGCTTTAAACATTTTACAATTGTTGTTCTAATTTAAAAAAGAAACTTACGCTTATATAAAAAACGCTCACTAGCTCACTAAAACATAGCTATTTGAATATTTGCTGAGATTACATACATTATTTTTGTATAAATATCCTCCATAGAAACTGAATATAGTTGATTCATTCCATCGACGGCACCATCTTCAAGAGTGTTTTTTGAGAAAGTTTGCGATTTTTTTCTATCGAGCCAAATTTCTTTAATCGTGTATCAGGAACATATCCGAATAAAGTATTTTATGAACATTTATTGTACTAAAAAATAAAGTCAATTAACCATTTTCAAACCATTTTCGTCGTGGTGAGAGTTACCGTCCGCGCGGGTCGTAAGCGCGGCCGAATTACTGCCGACAGCGCGGGCGATCCGCTCGTGTTGGTAGGTAACGATTCTAGAGACGCAAAGCTCGTGGCCCGCGACGCTTACCAACCGCGCTGATGAAGGCGTCACTGTAAAACCACACTAATCGTTTGTGAGGACAAGTTTTTAAATTTGGAGCATATTTCGTCTTAAAACCTAAATCAACAAAACACTACTTTTTTCGTTCGTTCGTAGCTCTAATTTTCACAGGGTGGATGATTTTAAATTACGTTTTATTTACATTATTCATGCTGGTGTCACCGTGTAGATATGTTTCTAAATATATTATTTTAATTGTTCAGAACGGGAAAACGAAACATTTTCCTCTACGATCAAATGTGAGTGATGCAACATAGCCAGCAGAAATTCAGTTTAGTTTTGGTTTGTGTCGATACTTATAGTGTACATTTTTAATAACAATATTGGAAATTTCAGCATTTTTTAGTGTTTTCCCAGCAGATAGAGTAGATACCAGTATGTCCATACACATCTACCTACCAAAATAATTAAAGGATAAACAAATTAAACCTGGAACTTTTTGTCTTTGTCAAAACTGGAAGTCTGTTTGCCAATCGTGAGTCGACACTTGAAATGAATATTTATTTGTGTCCAATATTACTAAACAATATCAAATCGTTCAATCGTATGAAGTTCAATAATAAAATTTAATTAATGACGTATTTGATATAGCAACTTATCAAATACATCATTAATTAAATATACGGAAAAAGATCTCTTTGATAAGCCTGTGTTTATTTGGAATTACGGCAACACACTCCTATCAACATATTGTATTTCAAAACTAGTTACAAATTAAAATTTATTTATAAAAACTTCTTACCATAATGTTTCGTAGTAAGCCTAGCAAAAATACAGTCAAAATTATTGGTTTAATGAAAGTAAGTAAGTATTATTTTTTATTTAAAAGATGCTGGTATTTCAGATTGTTCTAAAGAAGTGTTGTGTGTGTAGTGTTAGTGGGAAAAATGGCTTTTAAAGTCAAAGACCGCAAAGGTACCATGGCCTTGCTTCTGGCTGTAAGTTTACTCGATCCTATTAATATTATTGATTTGCAAGTATATGTGTGTGTACGTACATCGTCTGTATCAATTAAATAACGTACAACATTTTATGCCAATGAGTTAAATTGCTTGGTCCAAATCGGCATTTCGACGTGACACCGTCTAGTTTATTTTTTCATTGGCATGCAATTCCAAAAAGGGGTGTTAGAAATTTGAGTCACTTTTCCTCACGCTTTTTAAATAGATTTAAATAGATAACTTTTTTAGGACCAAAAGTGCCTTTTTGGTCCTAAAAAGGTTATTAATTTTTACCTCTCCAGCCATCTGGCTGGATGGAATATAATTCAATTCAATTAATGTTACAGTTTATTTCTTTTTGTTATTTAAACTTTGTATGTACTATCACCAACATTTTCGCATATCGAATTCAAAAAGGTTTTGCTTTGCACATGTGCATTGCAAGCTAACTCCGCCTTTTATTGTATTGCCCAATGACAGGCATAATAAGCATTTCCGTTGTTATAGGTCTTTTGTTCCTACATCTTTGAGAAATTTTATGATTTTGTGAGGCCAGTTGCGACTAGCACAGGATTATTGTATTTTATTATAATAAAAAAAGTAGTTCTCTTAAACGTTGACAGTACTTAGATTTTTACATATAACCGTAACTATATATAGCTAAATTAAATCTATATCCACTTAGTATTTTTTAATGTTACCTTGAATATGATTATTGTATATTATTATAAAAATTAGTAGTTCTTTTAAACGTTTTGATAGTACTAAGATTTTTACTTCTAACCGTAATTATATAAAGATAAATTAAATTTATATCCACTTACTTAGTATTTTTAATGTTACCTTCAATCTATATGAAATATGAATATATAATCTAGTTCTTTTAAGCATGTTGTTTACTTCTGTTCGAAAGTTTACCACATAAAAAACTATGTGAAAAGAACTTGTACTTACAATAAGCTTTTATTACACACCAATAAGCAGAGAACAGGCGGGGTTAGTAAATGATCATTTCATACGTCATGCATGCAATACTCAATGTTCTTAGATAATGTATTGATTCAGGCGTTACTTTGAGAAAAACCATTATCAAAAACGATATTAGAAGAAACATTTAGTGACGCTTCCGCTTTTTCAGCCGATGCGTCACTAATTATTTCTACTTATATCGTTTTTCTCAATGTTCTTCTAATTCGTACGTGTCGTCATGGACATAATACACAAACCTAACTATAAGTAGGTGCAGTCTTGGTTTTTGTAATGTTTGTTGTAATTGCAGCGCTGGTTAAGTAAGCTATGCCACAATTTCGAGATTTCTTAAAACTTGCGTATTCAGCGTATTTGCGAAACAGATATAAGTAGTAGGAATCATCATAAACTAAGCTATTAATGGACAAAAAAAAAATTTATATCCGCTAGTCCGTGTAAATGTAGCCATCCGCAAACACGTAATACGCGTACAATAAAAAATCTGTGTTGTGAAACAAACATTCAGGGTCTTACTTATAAAACGCTGCTAAACTTTAAATGCCTTATTTTCACAGCAAAATTGTTCTGCGCCGTACTAAATTGCGTTATTTAAATTTAAGCAGTGTTTTTAAGTAAGGTCGTAAATGTGACACTAAATTTATTCAACAGGACCTGTCAGAATGTTCGCGCGAAGAAAAAGACCAGAAGATACATTCCATACAGTTCCTTCACGCCTTAGAGTTATTCGATGAAAAGGAGTATAAAAAATCAATGAAAGAGTTCATAAAACTTAACACTGACCCCGCTGAAGTCATCAAGCTGTTCCCAGATTTAGATGGCAGAGCCGCGGGCGAGACTACAACGAAAAAGCTCAAAGGCACAGATCTAGAAAACGCTTTGACCGCGCTCATAGACTACCTCGTCGATCTGAGAGGCTTTATCATAAAAAAAGGGCCCAGTGATGCTAGTAGCACTCAAAAAAGTGCGGGTAGCCAAAGAAACGATACCCAGCAGTTGGAATTAATTGATAATACTTTGTTAAAGTGTTATTTGCAGGTACGATTTTACACGTTCTTTTTTTAAAACCTAAAAACATTCAATTACAAGTACAGTTTGAAAAATTTGAAAACAACTCCCATTCTATTTAGTTATTGGAGTGTAATTCAAAAACTACTGAACCGAAATTGATGAAATTTAAATTGAACCACACGGGAAGCACCACCTTTCAAACAAAAAATAATTATGAGAATCGATTTACCTAGTCGAAAGTTATGAGGTAACAAACATATAAGAAACAGTCGAATTGAGTACCTCCTACTTTTTGGAAGTCGGTAGAAAAGAATATTGCATGTGGTTTGTAAAAGAGGGAAAGGGAGGAAATTGACTGATCGTATGTTTGTTAGCTTGTATGTACGTCTTCCTCTACAGGTCGGATTTTTCAACCAATTTGAACGAAACCGAAACGTAACGTGAAACGAATGGTATGCATGTAATAGTATTTAATATGTTTTTTTTTTGTCTTCTGCGATTTTAAGTGGAGGAGGGGAGGTACTTTTCCTAAAAGGAGAGAAAGTTTGCTACGGCGCTATTTACCGACCGATATTGATACATTATGGTACACACATTAGGTAATAGAATAGAATATAAGTAATTATGACGTATTACTGTCAAGTGGTTTCCGAGATAATTGGTTGTGAACTACTGCGAAAAATCGCTGCTGATAAGTCTGTGATCGCTCGCAATGTCTACTGTCCGCAGAACTTCTAGTAAATTAGATCAAGCGAGAGACATTTTTATTAGATCAAATGAAAGAGTTTTTCTTGTATACATAGATAAAAACAAGTTTTTATTTATTTAATTCTACTGTATAGATCTCATAGTTTTTTAGAAACATAAAAGTTGCTTCCTTGGTTCAGGATGTTAAGATCAATGCCGTTAGATATAAGCCAAAATGTCTAAAACACGCGCGCGAGGTTTAAGTTCCGCGCAAACTACAGTAGTTGTGATTTTTATCGCTAACGAAGTGACCCTTTTCATTTGACAGACGAACGACGCTTTCGTGGCTCCACTACTCCGACAGAACTATTGTCGTCTCGAAGAGGCAGAAAAAACCTTGCTTCAATATGACAAGCACAGTGAACTAATAATCTTGTATCAAACCAAAAGACAGCACACTAAAGCGCTGCAGTTGCTTAGGGATCAGGCAAAACAGCAAGGATCCAGTCTTGAGGGCTACAGAGGGACTAAGAACTATTTGCAGCATCTTGGTAAGTGCCGTGCACGTATTTACGAGTCTAAGCAATTTTGCTTCTTGTGTGCCTTCCAATCAGTTAATCATCAATTTTTATTGTATGAATTTAATAAGATTTTACCAAACAGAATCATCGTCTCTTTGGCTCGCACAATCTGCGTGCCTCCCCACGGTTTGGTAGCTTGAGCTATATTGTTTAATCGTATCCTTTCGTGTGTACGTTGACATTACGTCATAATTTCAATTCATTTCGGTCTTGAGTGTCGTTCTAAATGTACGGTCTATACCGTCCGACAGAACCGGGTTTAAATCTGATTAAATCCTGGTATCAGAAACACACATAGCTTTGTAATTTAATCGGTCCGAATCAGCAAGCCTCCGCTTCATTCATATATCTTTTGTTCCGGACAGATTAAAGTGCTATGAGTTAGATATAATTTTCTATTCACAATAGATACTTAGGAATAAAATGTTAAATGTTGTCTTGCAGGCGCCGAGCACATAAATCTAATATTCAAATTCTCGGATTGGATACTGAAAGAACACCCCGAAGAAGGATTGAAAATATTCACTGAAGACATCGTAGAAGTCGAGAACTTGCCTCGTCCTAAGATACTGGATTTCTTATTGCGAGAGCACGAACCATTAGTAATACCTTACTTGGAACACGTCATACATACATGGAACGACGCGAACTCTCTATTTCACGATGCTCTGATCAATATGTACAGGGAAAAGATAATGGACAAAAAGGCCAATATTACGGAAGAAGAGTTACAGCATACCAAGTCAAAGCTAGTGAGTTTTCTCGAAAAGTCTACGCATTATACTCCGGAGCGGGTTTTGCTGCATTTCCCTTCGGACAGCTTGTTCGAAGAGCGTGCTATTGTTCTTGGCAAGTTGGGTCGACATGAACAGGCGTTGGTGATTTATGTACTGATATTGGGTAAGCTAGAAGTATATTATTATTTAGTATATAGTATTTATTAGAAAACTATTTATTATTTTATATATGTAATAAACTCATTATATGCGCTAATTATAGAGTAATGAATTCCTTTGCTCCATAATCTTTACTATTGTCTGTGGAAAATATCCACCAAAATAAAAATCATACATGGAACTTATGCTACTCGTATTGCGAGCAACTATAAATATTTTAATTTGTATACTTTGGACTCTTATGAAGATATATATGACTTATATCACTGTTTTGTCTTAAATAAGGTAAAAAATTATGAATACAATTATTTAGTAGCCATATAATCTTGCATACCATCAAGGTGGAATTGTGGAGTACTGGACCATAAAATGTTACCAACTTTTATTACCTACATACATGCAAATAAAGACATTTGATTTATAAAAAAATGGATTCGGTTCTTCACTGTTGGCTTTTGTTCAACATTACAAAATTCGCCCACTGATGATAGACTTCTAGCGCAACACAATGCTAAAATGGCAATCCATTCTCAATTGGAGGTTCTTGTATCGTGCCTGGCCCAAATACAATCCTGAGAGTATTTTTCAAGGAGACAACGTTCACACGTTCGTCCATCAATGTCTTTTTTACTGACCGCTGCAGTAAATGAATAATATCCGAATGTGTCTTAATTTGTGCGTTGTTCGTTAGGTAAGTCGATTATATTTTGCTGATTGACAGTATATGTATGTTTATCTATTTCCTGTTCTGTATTTAGCCTGGGTGTCAGAAAGACTAATGCTGGTGAGTACGTGGGTCGTCAGGTAATTGCTAGCAGGGTAACTATTTTTTGATATAAACTGGGTCTCGTTAGAGTCAGCGCCTTTAATAAAGAGTATAGTTTTTGTGTTGCTAAATCTATACCAACTTCCTCTCGTAGTTCTAGGAGTCGTGTACTGATTAGGAGCTTATTGTTGACGATTCTGCGTTGGTCAGCCTTCTCGGAGATATGTGAATGATGTGGGTATTTAGTGACGAAAACTTTGTATAATAGTACTCGTAATACAAGGTTTTGTTAGTCTCTTCCTCATTGATTCTATAGTAACTTATTATAATAAACTCGTTTAATTCATTGTCCCATCTCATTATTTAAAAGTCACCTACACAAGAGTCACATTGTGATGGTTATATCCGGGATGGTTAAAATAGCGTTCGACGTATGTTTCCAATTTGTTCATTTATTAGATAGTTATTGCGTACTATCGGTCTACGTTGGTCACCTACTCGTTGTCTACTGACGTCCATATCTGGGAACCTTTCTGTAAATTTTGCATGAAGTTCAGCTAAGTATTTTTTTACGTTGAAGGATGGAGTGGATTACACAGGATGAAGATATACATGGCTTCAGTCTATTTCCTGCGTGCACTCCTACTAGCTTTGGTGGGTACAGGGTTGTCGGCGCTAGTCTCCTACATCCACAGCTGTCGATGATGTAGTTTTCAGAAGTATCAGAATCCGATAGACTAGCACGCGTCGTTTGATAGTTAGAGATTCCCACCCTTAGATTCATCTGGCCCCTGGTGTTGCGAAGTACTTGCCGACTATCATCAGCAATCCCCGTGGAACCCCCGATCACACACACAAATTTAACGGGTTGCTATTCATATTTGTTATTTGGACAAAGTAAACTCATCACATCTTATCCACGATGAGTCAGCTTTCTAAGTTTGGGGACGACACCGTTGGTGTGCAAGACACTCTTTCGCCGCCGCCTAGACTTAACTTTGTACACGAATGTTGTTGTTTCACTTAAACCTCAATAAGGATAACTTGTTTGAGAGCCCTAATGTGGCTATAACGTCATATCTCCTAAATTCCTAACGTTTATACCCTTCTTTAGCACCGCCCTACGTTCCCGGGCCACTTTTAATTGCGATGCCTGCCCCTTACGTGATCAGATGGTCGATACGGACGTGTGGTTGAATTTAGGTGGCTTATTGTTATTATTATGTGATGGTTTGAATCATTTTGTTTCGATGTTATACACCAAGATTGATTAAGAGGCTACCTAGCCGACCGAAAACAGTACGTTGAAGTGGTAAGTCTCGATGAACAGTTAACATCAATCGCTTTTAAATCAAGCACAAAATGTAGCAAAATCGGCGTGCCGCAAGGCAGTATCATAGGTCCGCTGCTATTTCTTATTTACATCAACGACTTGCCATTTAGCCAACAATGTGTACTGTTTGCTGATGATGTATCGGTTATAGTCCCCGACAATGACACTGACGAAACATTTAAAGAATCACTAAGCTTCGAGGTAGAATCTGTTATAAACTGGTTAGAACGGAATAACCTACGAGCAAATATATCCAAAACTAAATTTGTTCATTTTCAAAATTATACGAGTAATAATCCTGACAATTTTAATCCCAATCTGACATGCAGAAACGAAATAATTGAAAAAGTTGACGAAATTAAATTTCTAGGTATTGTGTTAGACAAACATCTAAACTGGAAATCACATGTCGACAATATGTGCAACAAACTTAATCGCTTAACTTTTGCTCATAAAAGATTACGCCAAACTTCAGGCCAAAACACGGCACTCACGGCATATTTTGGTTACGTCGCATCAGTTTTAAGTTACGGCCTTATAATTTGGGGTAACTCTACTTATATAAAATGAGCATTTATTGTCAAAAAAATGTGTTAGGGCTGTATGTGAAGTTGGACCACTAGAATCATGTAAACCACTGTTCAAAAGTATAAATTTGTTAACACTGACAGGGCTATATATCTATCAAGTAGGGATGTTTGTAATGAAACATAAAACGCTTTTCAGCTACTTTGTTGACAACCCTGAATCAAGGGTACACTATAGAGATCCGACTAGACTAATGATGCCCACATGTAAAACTGTTCTAGCTAGTAAGAGCTGTTATGCTATGACGGTAAAAATATGTAATAAAATACCTAGAAATACTAGAGAGCTACCAACTAAAGAGTTCAAGACAAAACTCTTTGCGTGGCCAAGAAATGTTTTTATGACTTCAGAGAATTTTTATGTGCACGATAAAAGGACATAGGTACATATTAGGAATATCAATAATCTTGTTATGATTGTAATGTAGGTACTACGAGTAAGTACTATACACGTGATATTTTTGTGTACGCTCAGAATGACCTACCTAGAGACATTCCTAATATTTTAAGTATAAACAACATGTCATGATATGTAATTTTTGTAGTTTTAAATAATTTCTTATTTTGATCACATCTTCTTTTGATTTAATTTTTAATATTATATAATTTTCATTTTGTGCGTCCGCCATGGACAAACTGTGGTTCCTGAAGCACTAAAAGTGCCTATTTCAACACGGTTTTTGCAATAAATATAATTTAATTGCATTTCATTTCATTTCACTATACAAAGTCTCTAAATCTAAAATGTCCGCCTGGACGTAATATACCATCTTTATTTAGGATGCTTATTTAATTTCAGGCGATGTCGAAAGCGCGATACGTTACTGTGAGCATGTAGCTGAATCGTCAAACGAGAAGAACCAAGACGTTTACGTCATACTTATGAAAATCCTCATGAACCCTGAACAAAGCGGCGCGCTGAGCGGCCCGCTGTCCAAAGTGCCGAGACACCCGAAAACATCAGTTCCGGACATGGAGACGGCTCTCGGTATACTCGAGAAGCATGCTGACAAGATCTCACCTTTGAAAGTAAGTCTACTCTTTCAAGTAAATTTATTACGACAATAATTTCTCCTGACCGATAAAAGTTAATTCTACGTAACTCCGGTTAAATCTAGTTTGACACTAAAGAAATAATTTCTTGAACGTTCATTCGGTTATCCTCTAAGTTAAGGCCGCCACTGACGGAACGTGCTAATTTCCAAATGGAGTAGCTAAAACGCAATCTATAAGACTAGATGATGTCCACTAATGGCTTTCCAATCAAAAGCAAGTCCTTCATTCACTGCCAAATGGACGCTTTGGCGTTGGCCGTCTGGAATGTTCGTCAGTGCGAAAAACGACGGCCACGTCGTTAAGAAGGAATCCAAAACGCGTCGTGAATGTGCTGTAAACGACGCAGCGACGTCCAAATTTCGTTCACTCTTCGCTGTGTCTTCTTTGTGGATGATTACGCGCGTATGCGCGTCATATTTTATGATCGGTCGCAAGTAGCTCGGGAGAAACATGTATAAGTCTACAGAGGTTTTTTTATTCATTGTACGTAAAGAATTTCAATTGACAGTCCATGCTTATAAGCAAGTGATTCAAAAAAATCTGCCACGATAAAACAGTATAATTGCGGCTTTAAACGAATTGTTTTTATTTAAAACACTTGGCGAAAATTAGTCGTACACAAGTAATTATCAAAATTTACCAACAAATCTATGCAAAAATCCACCACCGGAAATTCATGTTAAATGTTTTTATTGCAGGCTCTGTCAGTGTTGCCAGACTCAGTCCCACTTAGTCGCCTGAAACATTTCCTAGAGAGCGCTCTAGACGGGCAGCTAACACTGAAGCGACGAATGCAGATATTGAAGGGACTGTTGTACGCTGAACATATGCAGGTAATGCCTTATTTACGCTCTGACAGTGTCGCCACCTAGATTATGTTGTAGATGGCTTACAGATAAAAAGCGCTGAAGGCTTTCTGCCTATAAGCTTGTTTGAATCGAGAACAATAGATAAATCTAGACGTAACTTACTGAATACAGCCCCATACATCTGAGACAAACCATTTCAGTTGTGGAATGCTCTGCCGGCGTACGTATTTCCTTGCAGCTATGACACTGGGTCTTTCAATTGGGGCGTGAAACAGCATCTCTTAGGTCATCATAGGGGTGGCGATTAGTGCAGCTTACGACTGCACTCTCTTCTCCTCCATCAATTACGGGAGCAGTATGTGGTAGCGAAAAACAACGTCCACACAAAGGCCTCTTTGAGTACAGTGTGATAAAATTAAGCCTTTGGAATTTACTTCTATGTCATTGTAAAAAAGAATACATATTTACAAGTTATATTGTTCATAATAAAATTAAGTTATAAAATTTTAATACATTTAATTTATAAAAACATGTTTTGCGTTAGTTTTTCGGTTTGAAATCAAACAAGTAAAATACATTGTTTTTCGTTCTCCCTCAATGTTTATTTTGTCAGAAAGATCTAGTGCTTTCTAATTATGTAATAATCCATTAAATTCATCAAAATCAAAATCAAATTATGCAACATTGTACTCGTGTATTTACAGTAGGCGGTAATGGATGGTCTAGATCAGAGTGTTGGCGTGGTTTCTGTGGTAGATTCCATTATATCTATTTATCTTCAAATTCATGCTGACGGATGTAACGCTATCCTTGTCTATTATAGGGACCCCTTTAATGTACTAGTAGTAAACAATTATAGCGTAATCCTTTCATGGAGTGTCCGTGCATTGGTTCCACAGTCATCTGAAACACAAACACTTATACAAATAACTCATAAACATCCTGAGTATAAGTGTATCATACTTGATATACTTAAGTACTTATGTTTTTATTGATGCTACGAGTATTGATGATAATGATGACTTAGGCACGTCGACTTAATGATCGAACACAGCGTTTCATTATAAATTGCAAAAAAGTATGTGGTCTTAGAATAACTACCTATAGAAGGTAGGTTTCCAAACAACGTCTTCTCGATACGCCCGCTGCAAATTCGCTATGTGTGCTGTGTTTCCGCGTTACGCGCACGTACGCAAAGATTATATCCTCTGGTAAATTGTATTCCCATACAACATGTGTTTCATACGTTAATTTAAAAAAGGTATACACAAATAATTAATATATAAAAGTACAAAGAAAGAGCTACTAGTGGTATTAACAGAATTGATTAAAAAAGTCATACTTCTGTACCGACGCGGCGACGGTGCAAGCAAAGTGCAATAAACGACTTACATTTAGCGCATGTACTAGGTTTCTATAAGTAAATTATTCTAAGCACCTATGTGTTTAAGTAAAAACAACTATTTTGAAAACTTTATAAATTTGTAAACACGACCCCATATTTGATTTCAGGTACAAGAACAGAAACAGTTCCACGAATCGAAAAGCGTCGTCATCAACGACTACAACGTGTGTCCAGTTTGTAAGAAACGCTTTGGCAACCAGAGCGCGTTCGTCAGATATCCCAACGGAGAAATTGTGCATTACTCGTGTAGGTTAGACAAATAGGCATACTCTTGTTAAATCATGTTATCTTGCTAGGTATTCTTATACCAGGGTTATACTCCTAGAACTCTATCATAATATCCTAATTCTAGTCCATTAAACTTACTAGGAGACCCACTCTCGAAAACGAACTACGAAGTTAGTTTGACTGATTCCGCATTTACTACTGTGAAAGTTAAAAAGCACAAATGTAGGTACACTTAACCTATTGTACTTACTATATATACAAATATATAGCACAATAGATCAAGGGTGATGAAATGTAATGGCAGGGTTTTTTCATGGCGATTAGTTATATTTGTGCATGTAGAGTGCTTTATTAGGTACTAGCTGCGCTCCGCAGTTCCACCCGCGTGGTGATGGACGATGATGAGAATGGATCAAGTATAGCGTATGTTACTCAGGCACAATGTAGCTCTAAACTCATGAAATAATTGTTTGAATCGGTTAAGTAGTTTTACCTGTATCCATTACAAACAAACTAACAATCATAATATCTTTCCTCTTTATTATATTAGAGTAGATAAGGATTAATATCAAGGTATGAATAATAATAATAAAATAAAACTGTAGTACGTCACTTTGCTTTATTGTCAACGAGCTGGTGCCCGCGACTACGTCTGCGCAGGATTAATACTTCGAGTTGCTTATTATTTCTCCAAGGGCATATCTATCTTTATACCAAAATATCAAAAAATATGTACATGGTCAAACGCAATTGCTATAATAGTATTGTTTGAGTACATACAATACTTAGTATATCAATCAGTGAACAATAATAATAAAATAAAATTAATCACCATGTAAAAAAACTGTCATTACATTTCATCACCCTTGACGGTCGCCGAACACGTCTAGTGTATCGAGCTGTCAAATTGACTTGGCTTTTGACTAAGCTATCAGAAACTGACACAAACTTTGACAGAACTGTCATCATTACGATATGTGGAAAATCACCATCATCACTATAAAATATATCTACACAGTCCAGGTTTTAAACTTGTCATTACATTTCATCACCCTTGACCGTATTTGTGCTTTTTCCCTTTCATAGTAGAAAACGCGAAGTCCGTAAAACGACACTTCGCATAGTTCGTTTTTGGGAGTAGGCCTTCTGGGTCTTGCATGGTTAATTTATGACGTTAGATCACGTACCCAGTTCGCAGTGGTGAGTTATGCTTCTATGAACAAATGTTCCGTGGATTAGGTTAATTATGAAACCGCATACAAGACAACTCAACAAACTGTCAAATTATAGCTTCTTCTACGTCTTTGCCTCATGGCTGAGGGTCGTGGTCATCACAAGTGGTTTTTACCACTGAGATCTTCCAGGCTTCTTTATTTTGAGAAAGTTGGATGGATGCGTGAATGGTATATTTTAATTTATAAAAATTATTTATTTTTGACAAATTATTGCACGCAGCTTTAATGGATCTAGGTTATATTGATCGCTCGGATTCCCTCTTCGTATTCTCGGATTCGGTTGTAAATCATAATCAGCCCATTTTGTTACAACTGCTGGAACTCGAGCCTTCCTCTCAGAGAGAGGAGTTGGGCAATAATCCATCACGCGGGCCCAGTGCGGCCTGGTGGTTAGGTCAGTGGCCAACCCATGTCGAAGTTTTCAGGCCTTCGACATAGCCTAACGACTCGGTCCCGCTTGTTTGTCTTAGGACAACTCCTAAGACAAACAAGCGCGACCGACGGCTTAACGTGCCCTCCGAAGCACGGAAGCGCTCAGAAACTTATAATGCCACTAGCGGTCACCCATCCAGCTCAGACCGCAACAAGCGTTGCTTAGCTTATTGATTGGTTAAGATGGCCAAGTCAAACTCCGCTACTAGCACTTCACCAAAAAATGTAGTGTAAATATCGCCATTAAAAAAAAAATATTCCACTCTGATCTAGTCCTAGCGCTTTTTGCTCAAACTAGAGCTTCTGTCTATTGAACAGATGTTGGTGAAATTAAAAGTAAGTTACCATCTTACTTAGTTTAAAGGAAACCCTTATTTTTAAATATCTCCAGGTTAAGTTTAGACTCCGTGACGCGTTTACGTGTAAGCAAGCAATTGCATACAAAACTCGAGAGATATCGTTATTAGCTAGATTTTATCACATTCTTATCGAGTATAAATGCGGAAGCATTATGATGGTTACTTATAGTATCTGTGTAACTCAGCGCTGCAACGCCTGGAGGAATATTGATGAAATTTGTTTATTTACTATACACACTTTAGAATTGCTTATTATTGTATGTAAAATATCCCTGTAGAATGATTACTTTTATAAGGGTAGAGACGGGGGGTGCAGCTAGATATAATAAATAATTGCCTGAGAACAAAGAAAACAATAGAACTGTAGGGGTTTCCTTAATTATTGTATAATTTGTGTATATATAAATTGTGTAGATATTATAGTATAAAAAAATATAGTTGTTACACTTAGTAGCTGTTTAAGAAATATAAAATGTGATATTGCTAAATAAATTATAATCGTAATATTATAAATGTATCACTTAATATATTTAAGTTGAAATCATTATATAACTTATATCTGCAATATTTGTGTTATTTTACCGACCTGCAGTTAACCTAGCGCCATTATGATTATTTTGTAAATGTTAAACATATATTAAGGTACGTTTAAATTCTAAGAACTATATTTAAAAGTAGTGTCGTAGTAGTAGTTCCAACGATTCCAGTCACTGGACCCACATACACCCGTTTAGTTAATGACAGTAAAAGTCTTACAAAACATACTTAAATCTGTACTTAAGCCTAGATACACTACTGAGCGTAGCTGCCTAGTTCGGGAATACGACTCGAATAACTGGTAGTATCCATTGTGCATTAGAATAATGTCCGCCACGAATTCGAACCCCTTCGAGTTGCATTCTGTCTGATCAATTCAAATTCAATCAACCATTTAGTTATATTTTAAGTAATCATTAAAGTAACTATATAGGTATAAGAAACTAATGTTCTGAATGCGGAAGTAGGGGTAGGTACGTGTAGGTAAGCCTTTTGGATCAATCGATTCTAATTAGAGAACTTAGAGAGAGTTTGTTACTTTTTCACATCAAAACTACGGAACATTTTTGGGTAAGTACTTAGGTACGAGTACTCGTACCTACCTATATAGGTAGATGAATATAATGGACTACCACTTGAGTTAGTTTTTATCCCACAATAATGTTGCTAAATACAGGGAACCTTGCGAGAAAGGGGATGAATTTTCCGAGCGGGGAGTCGAGTTGCAATGGTAAGATATTAAAATGGGAATATAGTGTCAGAGGCATAAATGTAAGTAATATAAGTCTATGGTCAGGGGTTAATAATAGAGGCACACTAACATAATCGTTATTATACATATATATATATATATATATATATATGGTAATTAGCTAAGAATAAATACTTATTATTTATTCGTAGGTAATTCGGCAGTATTTAGAGAGGTAGCTTACGTAACCTGCCTATATTTTATGTTATACCTACTAGCGATTGTTCTCATGTTATAGCGTGACCGAGAAATAGGGGTTCATTTTTATAGATATAGATATATAGAATGGCTATATGTCAGGAAGCTGCATTTTGAACTGTCCGAACGACAATAAGACTTATTTGATGAGCCGGGCGTAAAGCCCGGCTCATCAAATAAGTAGGTATATAAACAAAAATTAACGAACAGATGGACTGCATTATTGTCTATAAATTAAATTGATATTTTAATTTGATTACAAGAAAAGGTTTAAATCTAGGTGTTTATATTTCCTCTACCCTGTTCGAGCTACACATGGTCGAATAGTTAAGGGTGCTCTAGGCGGCGTAGGATAAACGCAGGTGGGAATACTTCTGATCTCTTAAACTATCTTGAAGTACCTACATAGTAAGTAGGTAGCTTAGATTGTTAGGTACTTACAATAGTTTCAAGATAATAAAGTTGGACTAAGACACCATTGAAACCATTTCAATACTTGCCAAATGAAAAGTAAAACAAATAAGAAATTATGTCAAGCACGTAAAGTTCTCCTAATTTTCCATAAGCAGAGTTTGGAACATACATACTATCTAGGTACCTATTTATATAGGCAATCGTGCTTACCACATTAATGAGCTCTACATATAGACGTAGAGTACATTGCCGACGCGTGCTTGGAACCAACGGAACACCTCATATAATTATAACCACACCTACTACTTGCATCGTTTGATCAAAATAACATACAAATCTGTAGTAAGGCCGGCCACTATCAGCGAGGCGCTTGTCGTCACGATGCCGATGACGCAACGCTCTCGGCATGAGTTCCGCCGCTCGGGCCGCTAGCCAGCACGCCTCTGTGGCCCAATGGATAAGGCATCGGCCTCCTAAGCCGAGGATTGTGGGTTCGAGTCCCACCAGAGGTACAAAACATTTTTGGGTGAGAATAGGCAAAATAGTGTTGTAAATTATTGCTCTCAAACTTATTGAACTTAAATTCGATTCTGAACAAGAGCAAAGCTGATTTCAATCGTTAACATTTTTCACTAAAGATTTTTGTGCAGGAGATAACAGTGTTATGCATCGTCATATACATCAGCGTATTTACATCACTATTTAATATGATATAAGTACCTATGAGTGGTTGATATATCAAATAATGAATACCTACTACGCGGTTAAGTGTAAGTAAGTAAGGAAACATCCATGTTACATTTTTGAAAATTAGAAACAAAAAAAATAGTTTATAATTAATTAAAATTCAACTGCATATACGAGTAGGTAGGTAAATAAGTATGTAGCACCATGTTGTAAATATATGTAATACTTAAGAATATTGAGAAAACAATCAACCTCCAAATTCGGCAAGTCCAAGTCTAATTTGTAGTTGCAATTCAAATAGTAACAATTTAAATTAAATGATTATGATGCGGAAATAATTATAAAATATAATGTCTTTCTCACTTAAAGTGTAATACTTTATTAATAGTAATAAATAACGAGCATACTATTAATTTATAAATATATTATATTTATATTACTAAATGATTATAGTAAGGCAAAAATTATGCATTTAGTGATAATTATATTTATTTAATAAATGGAAAATTTAGCTCGAAGAGCGAGGCGTAGCCACCGAAGTATAATATTGCCTTGCTAAGCAGCCGGTTTATTGGACGCATGAACGTTATTTCAGTAAATCTTACGTCGACATTTGCATCGGCCCACATAAGTCTACTCGATTGCTAATGAAAAACATTGTTAGGTAACTATACTCAGTCGTTATATTAATTGTACAGTACATAGGGAGCTGGTAACCGAGTTCGTTTGAAATTTTGAAATATTTTAACATAAGTATAGTAGTATCTAAATTTTTTCCTCTGTGATAAGGAGAGGTCAGTTTTGGATTTCTTATAAATTTATTTTACGCATATTCCTTTTTAGGGTCCCTTACTAGACGGACGGAGAACGTGGAATGTATAAGTAAGTAAAAAATAATCATTATTGTTTTTGCGATATTGTATAAACAATTAGAAATAATCGTCAAACTAGCTAATAGCAAAGACTCATTATAATAAACACTGCTCAAGCACGCCAAATTTTAGTGTTGTGTGTAATGTAAGGAACCCACGATGCGCTAGTCTGACTCGCACTTGGCCTATAGTTTACACATATTTTGATTTTTGTTCGTCTTCAACATAAGGATGACAGAAAGTGTAGGTGCTATTTTAAACAGCTTCATACAAGGTGACTTCTTTAACCTACCACAGATGACATTGCTTTGAACATTTCGCAAGGTCAACCTGTGGACTCTACGTAGAGCTTAGGTAGATTTGGCATTAGAACAAATATATTATTAATATTAATAATGTTGTGAGCTATGTTCCAGATACATAAATCTTTCAACTCTTTGTTAAAAACAAGTCGCATAATATGATTAGTGAGTATTATACATAGCCAATATTGTAAATAAAAGTCTCTTAACGTTGCCAACGAAATCAAGAGAAAAATAAAATGACTACGCACATACCTAACATACTTAATAATACCCTATTATAGTTAACGCAAAGCCCTTACACTTATATGTACTTAGGTACTTAAAGTCAAATAGAGACATTTTTTTCAATTAACCTGGTGACGATTCTACTAACTTAATGACATCGAACCGTAGCTAAACGGTGCTTTTGTTTTCTTATTTTCATGTATTGAAAAACAGTCCAGCAGCAGTTATACGTTTCTGCTGACGCCTGCGACCTAATGAACACGACGCTAACTCATATTCGAATAATGGAGCGTTTATTGTATATTAAGTATTAGTGTTTAAGATGACGTTACGATCCAATTTGTCTTTTGAAATAATATAATGTCTTTTTGGGTAATGATCGAATGACAACCGGAGTTGTATAAGTTGAACTGCAGTTGCAGCGAGATAGATCGTTGAACATTGTGAAATAGTAGAATCGGCCTCCTGTAACCATTCGACATTGGAATATAGGCACCATTCGCCACACGTCTGTAATTCCCCGAAGGGGTTGGTAGTACCTATACCTACATTTCTCACGTTACCTGTGTTCTCGGTCGAGCTTGTTTCCATCTCTCTTATGCGACGTTTCCGACATCAAAGTAGGTCAGGATAACTGTCCAATTTTCCGAAAACTGTAAATGCAATATTTTTAGTTTTAAATTTTAAGCCTCTATAATTTACACAGTCCAATATACAATTAGGTACTTAGGTTTCTACGTATTGGGGACCAATTAAGTACCTATGTTAAAATTAAAGTAATCTTGTATTGGCAGGTGCGGCTAAAGAATCAGCAAAGAACCTAAAACGGTAAAAATATGCTTCTCTTGGATTTTTTTTTCGTTTGTGGTTGAAAGTATTTCTTCGCAGATTCTTGGGGTCCAGATGCACGGCGCTTATTGAAAGAGTTTTCCAGACGCTTTAAAGAAAGTACAGGTCACAAAAGAGGTGATGCTCACGTCGGCAAAAGTATTAGCCTGGCTATTCAACTAACGTAACGCTGCCTTTTCTGGGCCTACCCGCAGAGAGTCATGATGTAAGTGCCGTTTGTCATATATAATATACTTACTTGTAATTGTACGGTGTTTTAGCTACTTTACATTGTGATATAAGTATATATATATATATATATATATATATATATATATATATATATATATTAATTAAGTAGATTTATTTTAGGTTTAGGTTTAAATACACTTATTCTCATAACAAGACAGTACATTCACTTACTTTATTTAGTACTTACTTTGGTTTTTGTAGTAGTTATATTTTAATTACTATTTCATCATCATACTTATTTAGGGTTGTATTTCAGTTTATTTCAGTTATTAGTACTGATTTTAAGTCTTCTAACGATACATTCTATCCGAATTCTTGACCCGTTTATACCTACAACATTACCCAGTTTGCCTTTATTTATCTCGGGATAAATAGTTGCGGGAACTGACCGACCAGTCATGACTTTTTATCAAAGCTCACATTCCATCACCTGTCATTCCTGGATTTCATAATACTGTTGACAATGGCACGTTCTGCCTACATCTGACACAGATAAACCTATCTACAATATTGGCGTCGTCGCTTCGAGTTCGCAGCGCGCCTATTATAAAAGTCCCTATCAGGGAAAGCTGTTAGATATGATAACGATACAATTTTATTGATAAGGGCCGGTGAGGCATCGATCAGTCGATACAATCGACCGACAGTACACGCTCGCCCGATTGTCCTAGCGAAATAATTAAGCCTTTTAAAGTGTATATCCGCGGAGATTTGTGGCAATAAGCAATACAGCCGTTGTATCGATGGGACATTTTCAATAGTATTTTGTTTAGTCAGTGTTAAGATTCATTAAAGTGCCGGAGAAGTGATATATGATGAGAATGATGGGAGAAGGGGAGATGGGCTATGACTACTACAACTATGACAATAACTGGGCCATGATGCCGCCGGATTATGGAGCTGACCCTTACCAGGCACGCCAACCGCAACTGGAGGAAGATTACAGATATAATTCTTATGCGTAAGTTTGTTAAACCTACCTACTTCTCACTTTTTATGCTGCAGCGTACTTAACTACGCTTACGTTTGTTGGTAATGAAACGGAAAGTATTTATACCAGAAAGTATTATACTTACCAGTATATTCTATATCTTGAACTTTATCATATGCTAATTTAAAAGTGAAACGAGCAGTATTATTGAATGGAGGCTGAAAATAAGCATTGTGATGTAGTACCTATATATAGTAACCGGCTCTTAATAATGAAGCACCATAGCACTATCTATGTCCGACTTTTATCACACGACATTATAAATCCCAATCGTGTTGTTTTATAAACATTATAGTCATTACACACAAGACAGGGGTGCAAATAAGTAATGATTATTCTTATAAAAGCCATTGCTCCTAAAATACAAATGCATCCGAACTGTGGTCCTGTAAACATAAACTCTATCTTTTATTATGTGTTTACGTTTAATTCTGTGATTCCCTTCTTAGTTTCATGTTAAATGAAATGTACTATACTTAGGTAGCTATGTCTAACGAAGTTTGAGGTTGAAGTGCATTGTACTGCACTATGCACGCGACTCGACTATGTAGTTGGAAATCCAATGTCGCCAATTTTGTCTGAGTGCATTCCGAAATTGGCTGAATGTTTACGTAACGCACTCGTATGTAAATTACGAGTTATGTAGTACTGAAATGTATGGTTACGAGTCGTACGTAACTATACATTACAGTTTACTTAGTAAGGAATCCTGACATAATAGTAGGTAATTACTTGTAAATAAATTACTTACGGGAACATTATTCTTACATACACTACACAATGTACCTATGTAATGTAATCTTAAAGGAATAAGAATATTACTTACAGAGTCAATTGACTATTGAACAGTTGGGCTATTATGTATCTCAGTTGCTAACAAATGCTGATTGAAATCGAAAAAAATGGCGGCTCAATGTCACTTTTGTCAGCTCCAGTCATCAACTTACTAACAATTTTGCTTACTGGAGTGGTCAAAAGTGACATAGAGCCGCCATTTTTCAAGATTTCAATCAACATTTGTTACGAGTAGCAACTGAGATACATAATAGTCCTGCCGATATTATGTAAACCCTACTTCCTGTCTACAGACATAATAATCATATCATCATAATCAGCCCATTTTGTTCCCACTGTTGGGACTCGAGCCTTCCTCTCAGAAAGAGGAGTTGGACCATGATCCACCACGCGGACCCAGTGCGGCTTGGTGGATAGGTTAGTGGCCAACCCATGTTGAAGTTTTCAGGCCGCCCGAAAGCCTTCGACATAGCCTAACGACTGTTGCCCTAAGACAAACATCCGAGACCGACGGCTTAACGTGCCCTACGAAGCACGGAAGCGCTTAGTTGAATAATGTCACTAGCGGTCACCCATCCAAGTCCTGACCGCATTAAGCGTTGCTTAACTTATTGACCCGTTAAGATCGCCAAGTCAAGCTCCACTACGAGCGCTGTCTACAGTATTTTTGCAAAACTATATAAAGGTAGGCATGTAAAGTTACGTTATTTGTAGTAACGCGTGAATAAAGTTACATACACGCACTTGATGGTTTTTATATTAATCTACGCTTGAATTCCAGTGCTAGTAGCATGTATCAAGCCTAAATACAAGGTTCTAGAATCTCTCTTTGATAGTTGACTCTATAGTACAATCTAATTCACTTGGAGTCGAAAGTCTTAATTACTCTTCTTCTCCCTCCTGTTAAACGTCACCACATCATACTCGTACCACCCTTTTCATTAATGTCGTCCTTTTACGACTCTCTCCACAGTAATAGTAATACTCGCATGTAGGTGAACGAATGTGAACATGATATCAGAACTGTGCTTAGTTGTTTAGTGTTGAAACCTGTAGGGCTATTATGTATCTCAGTTGGTAACAAACGTTGATTGAAATCGAAAAAATCGGCGGCGAAATAGAAATTTCATAATCAGTGTGTTTGTATTAACCTTAGTAAATAAATGAAGATGTGAGGCAAAAAAGTAAAAATAGAAATGGAAGTTAAGTTACTTTATTAACTTACTTATTTTAAGTTAATGTTTGAAAGTGAGTGAGTGACGTGTCACGGTAATATTACGCTCATGTACGGTCTGATACGGTAACTCTGAAACAGCTCTACAGATTATAATCTATATACACTTTGGAATGGATATACCTACCCATGATTAACATAATATAAGCTATCCCGTTTGCCCAGATATTTATTACGATCAAACTGGTAGTTCCCGTGGTATCGCAATAAACTTTGTATGCGAGTGACGTCACAGGTAGATACTAGTTAGTGAATAATTTAGTTTAAAAGCTTACAAGATCGTTCCTAACACAAGTACTGCACATAACCGAAGCTATGCTCTCTCTGAATGCATTAGCAAGTTACGGATGGATGGATGTCAAAGGTTGCGTGTTCCACTTTAGTCCCATCGGCAATGAATCGGCGCACTGAGTACCATCGAGCTCGTAATCCACCAGCTGCTAACTCTCCCATGGCTTCGTGGAGCCCTTAATTGGTTTGGAAACCCTCTTCGGCGGTTGGCGTGCTTCAACCCATTTAGGCCCAGTACGCCTAACCAGATTGACGTAACGAAATATTCGTGAAGCTATCACTTCTTGTGCTCGCACAAACTTGCACAAATTAGCGCCATCAGTTGTAAATAACACAACTGTCTCGGATACTCATTGACGTGTGTCATATTACCTTGACTCTCGTGTCCTTATTGATAAGTACAAAAGAACGAAGGGACCGTTACGTGTCCTATAGTCACGTTAAGGTGTGATTCTCTATAATTTACGAGTTCGTTATATCTAGAAGCAACTGTTTTTTATTTGCCTCGTTTCTATTCTAATTTCAGTTTTATATTCTCATCTAATAAATCTAGACATTATGCAAAAAGTTGGTATCTAATTTGACAGGCAGCAGTACCGTTGCCGTAATGGCTTCGACTAAGTTCGGTCACGGGGATGTTTTTTCTTGCGTTGCCGTCGGCGCTTGGTACGAGCGGCACCGGTTCCTCAATACAATATTCTACTTTTATACAAATTACATTCCTATCGTGTCTATTATCAGCCCCTATTATTTTATCATTAGCCGATGCAAATACGCGGCACGCTCATAGTTTAAATTTCAGCGCCTAAATACAGCTTTGTTTTAGATTTATTTTGATTAATGATTAGCTCCGTATCGATAGATATGCGCGCTTTAACAATAATTCATTTCGATAGACCACCCTCCCTGACTCATCTACAAGTTAAAACATCTGGCAAACCGGTTATCTGTTGAAGTTGAAGCACGAACTGAACACCCGCTACATTTTATGTAGAGTCTTATTAATGTTACCAATCTGCAACGGATTCTTAAGAGACTCATTATCCCTTCAGATAAGCAACAATTGACGATCTCAAGCTTATTTCAACGAGTCAATTTTAGTCAAACGATCTAATAATTGTTTCTAATCTATCAACGAGGCCGCACTGGGCCTTCATATTCATATTCAAATATATTCATAAAATCCTATTTTACATGTCAACAATAAGTTACTATTATTACTTAAAATAGTTGTGAAATAATATAAATGTCAAATTTAATATAACTAATATAAATATGGAATATCAAAATTACATTAAAAATTGAGCACAATAATATTAGGACAATGATGCCCATTGAATATAAATCAATGTCAAAATTATAATATAATAAAAATTATATTAAATATAAATTAACGGTCAGCAAAAAAAAAATTACATTCAAAAACAACAAAATTATAGTTAATAAAATAATGCAGCAAAAGCTATTTGTTATAATTATAAAAATTCATAAAAACTGTAGAAAAATTGCTCGATCAGCCGCTTTTTTAATTTGTGGTGAAAGGACCTTCTACCTTGTACTCCTCTCCAGAGAGGAATGCTTATGCCCTAACTGTGAAAGCTGATCTATGCATCTGTGTGAGCTAATAATTATAATTTACAACGCGGTCACATTAACTAGACGCTTGACCATGTGACGTCATTTTGGCGCTCAAGTACGGTGTGCAAAAAAACCCGGCCAAGTGGCCTTTATTAAGATCGAGTAAAAATTTATTAATAAATATAAATATAATAAATAAGTTTTATTCATTTAACAAACTTAATTTTAGTTTGTTAAATGAATAAAACTTATTTATTTATTTTTAAAGTTTATATACAACTACATATTAAGTGAAAATTTAAGGTGTCTACCTGTTACCGTTATTAGTATTGAGCATAAAAATAGGAAAAACACACATTTGTTGTATAGCTACCCAATTAATATTTAATTATTAGGCATTTTTCGACAGGAATGTAGTCGTATGTAAAATTAGCCAAATTATCGACGCGTGTATCGGTAACAAAGATGCTAACCGTACTGACACTTGCCGGGCGAGAAAAGGGAATGCGGGGGGAAGCGGGCGGGGACTCGAATTCCAGCGATGCGTCGAGGTAATGTGGCCGCGTTGTAAGTACAACAGAGCCTGCACGATACCTTCATGTTGCTAGAGTAAGCAACATTACTGAAGTTCTATCTCTAGAATAAGCGTGAATAAAATGAATCACAAATCGATAGTTTTTTTTATGTGGAGACAGGGCAGATGATTGAGTACGTTTATCGCCTGGGAGGTATGCGTAAAATTCGTAATGTCGACAGTGCCTAGTGGCCCGTGGAGCGGAGGGCGAGCGCACCTGCCGCCCGCCCCACAAATCTGGCCCTCGCGGGTTACCTCGCGCCAGTACAAGCAAAAACAGAACAACATCGGACTATGTTTCTGTACCTATTACTGACTATGTATGTATAGATACTTTTTATCTGGATTCAAATTAAAGCTCTCAAAAGATCAGTATAACCTTGTTACCTTATTTCAGGCGGACGATAGCGTATACTATTTTAAAATAATAAGTATACTACAACAGATTGAAATGGGAGAGTTGATAAGCATATAGGGACCAAAATTCAATGTTACGTTCGCGATATACGCGTTTGCTGATTGAAAATTGCAGTTGTGACAAAAGACGATTGCAATATACGATGACAGTAGAGATGCACATAAACAGAAAGGCAACATATTTATCATTCGTGTTTCGTAAAACATGACTCACTATGCCATGTATGCTTTTACTAGCATTACAGCGGTATAGTCAAGTAAAAAACAAAGCGTATTATTATTGGGGTCCGTCAATTCCATTATACCTACTTAAATAACAATACTTTAAGTGTAAAAAAAATTATTGCTTAGGTCACAGCTTACGATATAAATTAAGTAATAATTCATATCCTAAAAAGTATACTTTCCAAGTAACAATATTATTGACAAGCTCCATACACAAAAAAATTATCCTACGATTTCTATTTTTGCTCTATGGTATAACCGGTAATAGTAGTCAATTCTGGAAGTAGAATAACGAAAAAGTATAGTCGAACAGTGAGAGACGGGCGTTCACTAAGGATAAATATTATAACAATTTTGTAACGATAACGGTAACCCCTCGGCACGCGAGTATACGACTCGCACTTGGCTGGTTATATAGATTCTATTGAGGTTAGAAGAAAATAGACAACAATTTAAGACTGACGGCCTATTCATTTATTTACTTTTGAAGATAAAAGTAGGATTTTTAACTTAATCGGTATTTAAGTATCATGACTTATCTTAGATTTATACATATACTACAATCAAACTAAAATACAGCGATGCGCATGCAGCCGATTGTACCGATAGATATTTTAAAAACCCATTCTCAATAAGTCAATTAAACGTTCTGTGCACGCCACTTAGGGGAAGCTCCAATATAAATAATTGGCCTTTGTTATTGCCCTTTACATTAAAATATACGATGCATGTGTAGTTTCTGATGAGTAAAAAGTGGTATACCTGGACTGTTCTCTGTTTCTCTTAAAATAGTTGAGTGATAAAATGTGAAACATATTTTTATTGAAATTTTTATAATAGGCACAAACTACTTCTCAGGCCAGCAGCAATAATAGAATACCTCAATATATACTTGTGGTCTGAGCTTGGTACGTGACCTGAACAATACCGTTTGCATGGGTATCATAATCATACCACCAGAGATTTGATTTGATCATTACTGTGATTAAATAAAAAAGCGCTGTAGCAAAGCGAACCAACGCGCCTCCGCCGCCGCCGCCGTCTCAGCTGAGCAGAACTTTGCAGTTTAGAGTTCTGTGAAGCACTGCAGCTATAGCACTGACATAAATCGATAAATTAAAAGACGTTTATTATTAATAATCACAAAATTTTAATATTCATAACCAGGCGTGATGCATTTTTATCCGACGGGATAACAACTCTTGGTAGCAGCATAAACTTCTGCGTTTTCCCCATCTACAGCTGAAAACCTAGACCAATAATAATTCACACTCTTCCGTTGTATTCACCTAGGTTTTTGTCAGTTTAACTTTAAAATATTCATAGGTAATGCCTTATGACCCAGAGATACTGCAATGCAACGTACAACTTCAATTTCACATTGAAATTTCGAATTGTAATTGTAGAAAGAGAAAAAAATAACTACTTACATAATTTAAAATTGGTTATTTACTAGATAGCTAGAGTTTTATTTTGTTCCAGCAACTCAATTAAATTTTGTAGATCCCGAATCACTTTAACCCTTTGAGTCCCATAGACGTAAATATACGACAGATTTATTCATAAATCTTTTGTTTTAATTATCACGGTATAGGAAGGATTAATACGATATTTTAAGTCAAGATATTATATAAGACGTAGCCGGTTAACAAAGCGTTAAGATAACTGCTACTTAGGATAAATCCGTTAACCACTATTGTTATTTCATTGTCTGCTATCTTCAGTTGCACACCTGCAGGTTGTAAACCAAACCAACAGAATATAAACTGCTTTATTCTTTGTACATTGTAATTGGTAGACAACTAAAATGCTGGGAATACCTAAAACTAAAAAGTCGCATTTTATTCATAGTTTATACTGAATTAAGTTTTGATTCCTTTAATTGTACACATTAGTACAAATACTACCACAGCACATATATAAAATTGAATGTGTATTAAATTAAATTTTATCTTGAAACAATTGGATTGGATTTTGAATTTTACTGATTGTCATCAATTAAATAACAATTGATAAACATTATAATATTTATCTACCAACCTATATTTTGTTACAAATTATTTATGCGTGTAACGTTCAGTTTATTTGTTTTAAAATAAATCAATTAATTTCATTATATTAAATTTTTTTATTTTGCCAATTTTCAGTTCTTATATATAGTTCATTCTTATTGAACCGACTTAAAAGTCGGCAGATGCATTGAGACATTTAATGTTACGCAATGTTGGTATACATTGCAAATTAAGCATTTTTGCTGCTTTTTAGTTAGGTTGGTGGGTTTTTCAAGGTTTCTGTACTGAAATCAATATAATTTTCTATCAGTTTCATATAGCATGCAAATAGCAGGTTAGAATAGAGAATTACATAGGTACCATATGTAATAATCATAAGACAATTATAAAAATAAGGCTTCGTTTTTATAAACTACAAATGTATAAAATTGTTTGTAGCTTATTGTCTTTACGCTATATGTTTATACATATTAAGCAATTGATGATTTTATTAAATGCTAGTTATCTATTAATTATTATAAAAGCGTATTTCACGTATTTCTAATATCTTGAAATATTGGAGCGGCCTTGTAAATACAATAAAGCCGCATTGAACGAATCGGACTACGAAACAATGGGAGTGCACACGTGCAAGTCGTAAACTCATTCCCGTGGACAATAATCCAGTAGTACAAGTATCTATCTACCTGTTCTTAGAACATTTACAATTAGCGCATTGTCCCTTCGGACCGTACTTTAAAACACTTGAACATGTGCAAGAGATTTGCCGTGTTAGACATTCTCGATTCGTCTGAGAAAGTTGTCAGTTTTTGATAGAAATGTTGAGAACCAAGACTGTTACAGCCGCTATTGTTTATTGGCTTTAGAAACATAGTTTGCGTTCAGGTAGATAATGGACAATCCACACCCAGCATCTATTCGAAAGCTGTAGAAAAATGTAGACTGTATTGATAGTAAAGGTATAAAAACCATTTGATAAGGGTAGTTGCGATAAATAATTCTCCTCTTTAAGAGGTATTTTAATGTGTGTCCGACCGTATTCATTCAAAGAGACTAAGCTCTACACAAAAAATATAATATTTGTAACATTCTGCAAACATGCGGCTTACAGGGGTTTATTAAAACACTCTAAATGAAAATCGTTATCCGGGCATTTGGAGCGGCGTCCATAACGAACTCGGCCTCAACAATGGGCTTAATGCTCACACTCATTACAAAAAGCGACATAACATAACGCGCTACGTCGAAAAGCTCCTCTATTCAAAGTGTATACTCCAGTTTTTTTGCTGGGAAGGCTTCGGGTGTGCTACGATTGGCGGGAGCGGGTCCCGCCCAGCGCGCGGTCTTGCGCCATTGGCGCTGGCACTTGGAGCACCCTCGAGGCTAGTCCGGAGCTGAGTAGGCTGTCGAGGCACGAGGGCGGCGCGGGGTGTGCTTCACCCCGAGCACCACTCAAGGGTTGTTTAGTGCGGACGCAGCGTCGACGGGCGCAGCACGTGTCGCGCGGGTGTGTCAAAACTGTCAAGATTATTCCGAAAGCGTGTTCTCCCGCACGGGAGATGAAGTGTGAAGAAGGCGAAAGCGCGCGGTCTCCGCCGCCGCTGCTACCACCGGCTTCTTTATTGGCATGGAGTCCCATTTTGCTGCCACCGTGGGGGCCGGCCTTTCTGCCGGCGCTCTACCCAGCTGCCTTCCGATCAGCGTTCCCAGGGTGAGCATCGGAGATGTGATAATCTGTGTACTTCTATTTAAAAGTGATAGTGCTAACTACTCAATAACGAACATGTCTACTTTAAAATCCCAAGGACGAGTTGATAAGTTATTTTAACCTATTTTAGGCCACCGTGACGCTTACTATAAGACAAGCGACTTGTCAGTCTCTTCGCTGAACAGCAAAATATCTCTTGCAGATTTTAATCCTGGTTAAAATAAAGATTGCTCCTTGCACTACAAATTCAACTTGTCATCTAGAAAGGCATTGACCAAAGCATTAGCTTATTTATTAAGCTGTTGACTGAACGCTACACGCCTAATCCAATATCCAAACCGTGACATTGAACGTGACAGTTTTTGCACCTCTCGTGGTGAGAGCTCGTTAATAGTCGTGTTTACAACCTGCAAGCCTCTGAGGCTGCCGCCCATTCATCAGGTCACGTACGGGATCACGGGAACATCTCACAGCTACATGTAATAACATTGATATATTAATAGACAGCCGATGGAACGATGGTTCCAACTGTGTTGAATGTTTTGTACGGTTCCTTTATACGGGTCACGTTTCCTCGAGAGGTCCTCCTTAACAAGAATGGTTGTCGGAATTTCGAATGTTTTCTTTCAATTATACGCCATCGAGACGTGCTTGTTACATGTTAAGTTGGTGTGAGCTTTTGAGTTTGAGTGTAAAAGATGAGGTTTTAACTTTAAAAGTTTTTTTTGTATGGCCACCTTGATCATAACAAAGAAACTGAGTGATGATTTAATATTTTTGTAGGTATAGCTACCAAATACGCTTACATTTGAAATATCGCAAAAAGTTATAATGGGTTTTGTATAATTATATATAGGATTTTCATTTATTGCTTAAAAATTACCTGTTTAGGAAAACTAACGCGAGCGCGTTTAAGTCTTTTCTGAAGACTAATAGGTAAATTTAATTAATAAGATACTATGTAAACCGTTTTTACAACGCTATCGTTTATTAATATTTACACAATTAAACTTTCTATAGTATCTAATTAAAAAGTACGTAAATTATATTGAACAAAAAGAGTTTCTACGTGTTATTTAAAAATTGTAACTACTTATTTAAAATTAACATAAAAATCTGAACTACAGATTCAGGTCATCACTGGTAACACACATTGGTCGAATACTCTTGTCTTGAGGCACTGAGGTAATTTTGACGGGAAGTCTTCGCGAAGTTTCCGAAAATTCCGGAAGTCAAAGGTCTATTTATAAGTATAAGTATAAACAGATTGTTAAGCGCATGAGTGGGACCTTTAGGTAGTCTAAGGTCAGGATTTTGAGGGTCCAATGAGTCTGAGATCGTTTTATTCTTGTGTCTAAGTAGTTGACTGACAAGTAAAGAGAGTTCTCAGTAGAGTTGTACAGTACATTACTCCAATAGGTTTTAGGAGTATAACTGTTGACACCGTCAAGCATTAGTAGTTCGGATATTTATACGTTTCTGTAATATGGCTTCTTCCTTTTAAAGTTTTAAAATAATATACATAATATAGGTTATAAACTATTTGAATAACTCTATTTGTATTGTTGACAGATTGCTGGATAGCATGAAAATGCCCGGCCAGAGGCCTGGGTTTCAAATCTCGGACATCCTTGGTCTCAACGAGGGCAAGGGTCTGGAGTCTACCTCTTCCCAGGCAGCTCTCGGGGCCTGTTCTCTGGACCTCCCTCCGTATGCACCTTCTCATCACCCATATTCTCACGAGTTGTTGAGGCATCACCAACCTTGGCTGAGTTTGGAGCATCACGAGTCAAATGGTGTGTATTTTATCCTTTTTTTATAAATATAATACAGACTAAATTGAGAATATTGCTATATATGATTATTTTATTAATTTTTGAAAATATTAACATTTATTAATTAGCGAGTAGACTTTGTGCAGGGATCATAAAAATCAAAGCCAAATCTTCTATCAATACGGGATAGAGTATCACATATATATTGTAGGTACTAATTTACGGTAGGCAAATTGTGAAATAAGGCTTTAAATACCTACCTATCCTCACACTATTCTTCCCACTCGGACTTTTTTAATTATTTTAATTCAACTTGTTTCGTTTATGCCACTGTTACATTCATAATAATTAAACAGGCAATATTTATTCGCATATACTTTTAGTCCGTTCCTTCTACGCCTTCCTATCCAAGAAATTTTAATTTCGTTTCTTCGCCAGTCTTCGATCCTCGGGGGCCTCATCTTCTCTTCTGTTAGATACTCCTGTACACTCCTTAAAGTTTTCCCATGATTCATGCGATTACACTGCACGCCGTACGATGAAATGTTCTACCTTATCCTATTTGATAAGGAGAATCGATTTTAATATTCAAAAATATGACACAAGATCATCACTTCATTCGTTTGCTTAGACTGCATCACATATCCACTATATACTAATATTATAATGAGGAAAGATTTGTTTGTAAGTATGTTTGTAACGGATTGGCTCAAAAAGTACTGGACCGATTTCCAAAAATCCTTCACCATTGGAAAGCTTCATTCACCCTGAGTAACATAGGCTATATAAAATTCATCATCATCGTCTATCACCAGAGCAGCTAGTATTTGATATCACGCTGGTGAATTAGACGGTGTTTTGTTTTGTAATAATATAACGAATTAGGTTTATATATAGGTATGTTGATATAGATTTAATTAAACACAATTTTATCTTGTTATACCCAAGTATAACAAAAGTATAGCGTAATAAATAGAATAATTCTGTTTTTAGAAATGTCATTATATGTGTTACATGAACTTGGATTTTACTATTAACAGGATTACATTTTAGTTCGATAGTTTAGTTTTGTCAGTCAAGCCAATATATATCTACATGGAATAATTATGTATAAATGTTAAGAATACAATGGGGATCTCATTTATTATATGATTAAATATTAGTTTATAATTAGTGTATATAGTATTATATTTGTGTATGTATTTAAAGGTAATGGGATTGCCGTTGCAATTCTTTAAATTATTTCCTTTGTTTTGACTGTTTTATCTAGTTGTACTAGTGTAGTATGCAATATTATACATTTTTGTCATGTCCATTCAAAAGTTGTCAGTTTAGCGACATAACCGTCAATTGACCGTAGTAGTGTTAAAATCCTTGGCCGTAAATAAATTTGTTTTGTAATTTTTTATTATTTATATATATATATTATATTAACCAATAGAGTTATTAAGTATTTTTGTATATTTTATTAAAGTAATAATGTATTGTAATATTTTTGCTAAATTCTTCTATTGAAATGCCGCGTCGATGATAAAATCCCAAATTATCATTTTCCGACAGATAAGGCATCTGAACTTGCATAATCAAACATTTGTGACTTCGATACTGTTATCACACAAGCATACAGTTTTTAAACTGTCACAGTTTTATCCCTAATCAAAGATAAAGGTGACCAGCTAAACCAACCGTCATGATTAATAACTTGTTTAGTCGCCGACATACTAGTAATACAAAATTATCAACAATGTGTTATTCAAACATTTTTCATTATAACTTGAAAGTCTATCTATCTATCTATCTATCTAATAGTAATATAACTGGTTTGCGGCCGTTGACTACTTCATTTAAATACTAATAATGACGACGATTTCAAACTCGTGTGACTAGTCTGCGACTCTTTTTTACGAATATTTTTTATCGGTGACAAAGTTGTTGAATTATCATACTCAAATAAGTTGACCCACTCGAAAGTAATGTGTATTCGGTAGTGTAGTTGAAGAGGCAGAGATTATTTTTTGAAATGCTCCTCCAGTGGAGTGCCTTCATGGCTAATCTGTTGTTGTCATTAATTATTTTTATCGCTTATCTAACACTTTTGGCGATCATTTCACTTGTGCTGGATTGCTTATATAACAATGAAACTATGTGTGAATGATCGATTTGTTCGTGTTTTGGACAACACTATGTCAATGGTATTTACAAATTGGATACCTTCCTTAAGGTACAAATAGAATTCAAATGTTATAAAAGTCAAAATCAATATAATATTACTTTGTTTTCATACCTATTACTTGTCTGAATACATCAATTTTATTAAACTCTTGTGAACGTTTGTTATTTAATAACCTGTTTGTCGACCCCCGTCGCGAAAGCGCCGAAAAAACGTTAAAAATGAAGAATTTGTAATATTTCTTCATAAAAAGTTCACGTTAGCGATCACAAAACCAGTGCATATTAACTTGTAAGTTTCTGCGTTGTGCCCTCAGCTTCAATATTGATAGTTGTACCCAGGTCGTCTGTACACCTTGTCGGTGGACGACCTACGCTGCGCTTGCCGGTCCGTGGTATCCACTCCCGAACCTTCCGGCTCCATCGGCCATCTGTTCTGCGTGCTATGTGGCCTGCCTCTTTAACTGGCTTATCTTCTGGGTTATGTCGGTGCCTTTAGTACGTATGTCCTCATTTCTGATTCGATCACGTAGAGAAACCCCGAGTATAGCCCTCTCCATAGCTCGTTGTGCGACTTTGAGCTTGCTTATGAGGCCCATGATAGTAAGAGACCACGTTTTTACGTTTTTTGTCGACACGTGTAATAATGGTAGGTAATTCAATCAAAAAATAACAAAAAAAATTAAAAAGTAGATAATTAACACGATGACCGAGTGGTAGTAAATTGCAGAACAAAATCATGAAAAATTACGTTACCATTATGTGTTCTCCTCGTCAATACTACAACACGACAGGACTGTCATGTTCTAGTTAACTTAATAACGACTATGTGATGTGACATTATGTGACTAGACTGTGTGCTGCTGGCTACTTGAATAAAATTCTCACTTACAATGTTGGTAAATAATAGCAAATATCAATGGCAAATGTGAAACTGTACGAATCCACCAAATGAAAAAAAAGCAGTACTGAAAATTGTGGCATCAAAATTAAAAAGATAAACGTTCTAAAATCAAATCTCACGCGTCTTTAACGGGTCTCGGGGTGACATCGTTCACGCCCTCGGCAGCAATTTGGGGTAAGTTTCAAACACTGGGATTGTTTAATGACTATTGACTACAGGAGGGGTGCGACGCGGAACAAATTTGTCACCAATAGCATGCCCTCGTGATGGACCGAAGGCAGCTGGCTGCTATCAATTACACGGTGTTAGGGTCTGTTTGCGGCTGTTACCCTATTTGTTCAATATTCGATGACAGTTATAGATTCTCATTGTCGGATTGGGTATTGTTTAGAGAGTAATGGGTTTCAAATGTAGCTCTGTGACGTGATCTGTGGGATGTGGTATGAGATTGATTGATATAATGCTCAGATAGCATAATGCGATTCCTTATTTAATTTAATATTGGAAAGGTAATTTTTGCTGTATAACCCAGGCATGTTTTTTGCCACTAGCCCTTAGCCCTCGGATAATTTGTGCTTGATGATGACTGATTAGAACTGATGATTTTTTCTTGTCGTAGGCCGTAGTAGGCGATGGTAATTATTTTGATTACTATGTAATGATAATAGGTAAGTTTACACTTAAAATTGAAGAGGTATAGTAGGTATTTTATGAACTTTTCATATGCATTTATCATTCTTCAAGTTATTTAGGTAAATATTTATAGTTGCGTTGCTTCAACTCGAGATTTAAGTCAGAAATAAGTCACATTAATATTTATGTTTATCATAAAGTATAGCTGTCCTGTCTAAGTCACGTTCTAGTGAAGCGGTTGATGCAGTACTAAAACTTTTTATAAAACATACCCTCATATTAGTGAAACCAGAACAGCCGTGATAGTATATAATAATAAATAATAAAATAATAAATAAAATCGTAAGTAGTGTAAGTATTTGATTCATCATTATTTAATTAATCGTTTACTGCTAAACGAGAACATTTTAACTTTGTTCTGCTTGTATAATATATATATATATATATATATATATATTATACAAGCATTATTATTACAGGTATTAGGTAAGTTTGGTAAAGATTGTTTAAAGTTCGAATGATTTGCTAAGTGCCTAAAATGCAGGTAGCTCTGCCACGCCATTATTTATCAAGAACAAATAACACATAAAGATTTTTTGCTGTAGGTCATAATTAATTCAATATGATTCCTAAGAGCACTCATTATTTCAGTATTTAACAGTTTAACTTTATCTTCAGAATCCCTAGAAAACACTCGCCCTTTATAATGTTGCTACACCAAACCATTCAATAAAATACAATACAATCAATCTTCGTTTACTTTATAAACAAGCCAGTTTAAAGCGATCGATTGTCTCAGCACAATGGCACTAAGCGTTAGATAAAGGGAACGGCGCGGTATCGTGACGCGTTACTTTTATTAAATTTCCTGGATGCGCTCGTGAAGGTGAGCAGGACGGTTGTTGAAAGCAGCTGCCCCCCTTTGACCTGAGGGGACTACCCTCCCCTGCCCCATGCCTCTCCCCTCCGCCCTCCACCACGCCCAGTCTCACTCCCGCCCTGACGCATATCCGTGTGAAACATTAGCCGAGGGGTGAATACTGAACAATGTAACTTCTGCCATGATTTTTGATTTTTTTACGTCCATTTATTTATTACACGACACGACTAGTTGGAGTTAAATAGAGCGCAACCCCACAGAGATTAAGTAGAGATTTAGATGTGAGTGTTTTGGGATGTCGCTGTTTTGTTTAGTGGGCTTATTACTTTTCCTCCTATAACTTAACTTAACTTTTTCTCCACACACATGATTATTTAAACATACAATTTGAATACGCCTAGGTAATCTATTTTTTGTTTTGTCGTAGGTCTGGTCGGGCAACAAGCGAGTCCCGATAGCACTTCTCGTGCGTCTGAGTTGTCGTACGTCGGTCCATCGGCGGGCTCTCCTCCGATCGACCCCCGCGACACTGACAATGACCACGACCACGATGACAACGACATCGATCACGACGACGACACGGAACACGACCAACCATCCAACATCTCAGCCGATCCGAACATGTCCCACAAGAAGCGAAAACGGCGCGTTCTTTTCTCCAAAGCACAAACATACGAATTGGAGAGAAGGTTCCGCCAGCAGAGATATCTGTCCGCTCCGGAAAGGGAGCACTTGGCAAGTCTGATTCGTCTCACACCGACACAAGTAAAAATTTGGTTCCAGAACCACAGGTACAAGACGAAACGGGCTGTTCAAGAAAAAGGTGCTCACGATTTAAACGTTGGAGGGTTGAACTCTCCGCGTCGAGTTGCAGTTCCCGTGCTCGTGAAAGATGGAAGACCATGTGTAGGGAAGCCTGATGGACTTCCTTCTTTGGGGATGGCGCTCCCGCCGTACCACCAGGCGATGCATCATCAGCCTCCAGTGACGGGCCATGGGCCCCAGCCCGGGGGATGCTGGTGGTGAGGCCCTCTTTCCGGCATTTTCAGTGGTTTGCTAGTCCTGTGTCGTGGTTGTGCGCAAAATTGACTTTGCTATGAGCAATTTAAAACTGCAAATAGATTTTGCTATCTTCCGCGATACATAAATTAAGTATGAAACGTATTTCTGTCGCGTTAATGTTATGATGTTGTTAAAGTATTATAAATCGAATCAAAAGTACCTACTTAACTCGAATACTAAAGTTGGAGTACCGTTGGTACTCGATGGAAAGATGGTATCTGGAGTTCCTACTTATTTGTATTTTAATTATAATTGTAATTGGTTGGATTCGGTCGAAATGTGCATTCGTGTAGGGTTTGTCATTCGAAACTACATTAAGATAACATTATACTTATATGTAAGATTTGAAATAATAGTGATGAAATGCATTCCATATATAGGTGTTTGTATATTTGTGTATAAAAAGAGAGGCTACTTAGGTAATTTTATGAGAAATGACCAGATTTTATCAGAATGCAATATCTAGATGTAAGGTTCAGTATTATCATAGTCGAATATGCCTAGAAAATATTATTTATGTATATTCCAGAAAGTTTTATATAAATATACTATTGTAGAATAGTTAGAGATATAGTAAATGTACAATTATGTATATACAGTGAGTTACCTCCAGTTTAACCGGCCGAGTCGCGTTTCCTTGAAATATATTATTCCGTGTACCATTCGGCCCGCGGAACAGTAGATTTCTTGGTCGACAGGTGGTTATGCCATTTAAAAATAAATACTTACCAATTACCTACTTCTGTAGGTAATTACAAAAGATGACGGCAATTCCCTTATCGTGAAAGTCACAAAATATATAAAATACACACTAGTATAGGTAAACAATAAACACATTCCTTATTCATTTTTTTCCTGTGGAAGTGTACTAAACCAGTGTTACTTATAATATTTGTATTTAAGATTGTAAAAAGTGTTACCTACCTATAAATTATTACAATATAATCATACAACTATTGTATTTTGTTTCTTGTTCACTTAACTAACCTACATTAGCATATAACTTATACTTCCATCTTCGGTTCTTCCATGTTGTACAGACAATATGCCGCTTTCAGCTCTGTACCTCATTCTGTTTGGGCATTCGGACGGTTTGTCATTCCTTGGGCATACGGACGGACAGATAAAGAGTGACTGGAATAGGGCTCAATTTTACCCTTTGGGTGCGGAACTCAGTAAGAAGAGATAGTTGCTGAATGGTATTCGAGAAATAGGCAAAGATCGCGAAGCAAAGCACTACCTCTATGATGGTACGTTCCGGACGTTATGGTCGCTCTGCTAAAAAATCCACAGGAAATATTGATGCCATCCTCATTCGCGTAGGAGGGCTATGGATGAGTTTCTTATGGGACAGCAAACATTATGTAGGTTTATAAAACAAGAGTCGGTGGATATGTAGGTTGATAAGATAGATATACCCGTACTATTGGTCCCGAGTTTTCAAGGATGGAGTGTTTCATATTCTCTCACAGAGACGATAAAGTTCGCACCTAATTAAACGACACTGGAACATAACTGGCGAGGTTTGGGTATTTATACACTTCTGTCAACCCAATTGAGGATGTAGAAGCTGGTGGTATGAGTATATGTATTTACCTGTATGATAATCAAATCATACACATAGTAGGTATATAGATGACATGTGAATAAATACCTCAATAACATTATATGATACAATCAATATTTTTATACCAATATACATCTCTACGCTCTCATCTCTCACACACCTGGGCATATGCACACAATTATTTAAGTAGGTCTTTGATCTATTTTAAATGAACAATTTGGAAGAAAAACATACGCCGACAGGGTATCCTAGGGTCGTGTCTTATAATATTTATTTTGACTTATTGTGACCTTAATGATTCAAAAATGTTATATACTTATTGTCTCAAACACCGCAAATTATGAAGTAAATCTATTTTGCGTAACACATTTCAGAAACATCACTTGCGTAGCTCCCGAATTAAACAGGGTTAAGAAGTAAGTATAAATTAAAGTTTCGAGCAATAAATTAGTATTCAAAACTCATTTCATAGTGCAAAACAAATTGAGAATTTCAGTGTCTAAGTAAACCAAAATGAGTCTTTACGAGTATCTTATACCTAGTGCCATTTCTATTGTTTCTTTGGGTCGACTTACCAGTATCCACGATCTTGCAAACCTTGCATCTAGAACGCCCGACAGATCATCGGGATTTCAATAGCCGTTTCAAGTGGCGTTCTATGGGGGGAGGCCTCTATGTTCAGCGGTGGACGTCGTCTGGTTGATAATGGTGATGATGATACTTGGATTTATAACTGTTACTCATGGCATCTTCTCTCCTTCAGACCTTGGTCTTGCGGAGTGCCTTTCTTTCTGCAAACAAGAGTATTTAATTTTTCATATTATTCCATTTAAATCAACACATTTGTTCGGGCCGTAATTGTAGAAGGAAGTTTTAATGAAGTAACGTTTCTACTCGTGCGGTATATCAAACCTGTACCGCTAGGATAATAAAAATTAGACACCTTTGGACGTATGTTGATGTAACGAAAGGGCTAAACTTTTATTTTGTAAATCTGATGAATATTGATGGGAAAAGTGGATGTAACTGGAACAATTAAACATAACTAAGTACCTAAGTTTGATGACTGTTTTCTTTAAAAAACTCTGAGAAAAGAGCACTGTCATGTCAGTGGTCACCGATGCAACTGAACGTCTATTTTCTTTTATAATGAGATGCAGAGTAAACTGGTTACGAAGTAGAGTGTAATTTTGGATCCCATCAACCGTATTTGTGATCAACATGAAAATCGAAACCGTAAAATTGGAATTATTCCAAATAAGAAGATTTGGTCCAAAATATAAACCCAAATCATGGAAAACTATCAATTGATGGATCTTATTATTGAAGGTTAATTACCAGCTCTTATCAGTAATAGTCCATCTTACCATAAATGTATATCTACAAGCTGTCCCTGGATTTGATGCTTATGTTTACAACATGAAAGGAGTAAACTGCTAAAATCTCAAGGTTGTGTAGGCCGCGATTTAAGCTCTGCATTGATGAACCACTCAGTCGTGACAATTGTCCTAACTTCGGCCGGACTTCTAGTCTACAATCTTGCAATAATAGATTATAGTCTAGAGGTCAGGCGTTAACCACAACCAATATTAGTTAAGCAAGTTTGCCTTTGTTTCGGTTTAAATGGCACTATATCTGTAACAAGCGATATAATTTTGATCAAAACCTTATAATCTAATGCCCGTATAATGGGGGTCGACGAGATCTGTGCAGTGATGCCCGGATATTGTAGATACCTTATGAACGGCATTGTGACTGTAATGGACAGGCTTGGCTTCTATCATCTGGCAAACAAGTCACTCGCGTATTGCTAAATCCAGTAAAAATAAATATAGACAAGTGCGGTCAGAACTTGAGGTGTCTTCGTACTCACGAACGCATTCGAAAGGACTCACGAAAATATTAGCTTTATTTGTATTCGTACAGATTATTACGTCAACATTAAATTTAGTCGGTACCACATTTTTGACTAAATGTATTTATGTAAGTATTTCATGGTTTTCTTAGATCGATGGTGTGCTTATTTCTTAGTCTATTTCCACAGTATCTTCATGATTTTATTAAGTTAAAGATGGATGTCAAAATTTATCTCAATGACTGTCTTCTCTTGAGCCTGTTTCTCTCGACCATAGACGATAGTTTTAATGACAAATCCTCCCTCATATATCCAATCGTGGATGACATTATTCACGCTGTGCCAGGTATTATGTAAAGTAATGTACAAGAAAACATTATACGCGCTAATCGGCACAGCTGAACCCGATATAAGTTGGATTGGTCTTATTATTCGTACCAGCCATATCTTTTAAATTAGCACTTGACATATACAACCGAACAGTAAATAAATACTACATTGTACACCGAGGGGAGAAATATAACTTTTTCCCGTGTTATACATAAGTAGTGCTTTATACTACACCTACGAAGAAAATAAAACAGTTAGCTTCATTAGTAAATTATTATTGTCTGGAGCATTTTGTGAGAAATCAAAGCCATCTTTTTCATCATTATAAAATCGTCACTTTCACTATCAGATGACATTTTGGAAAATTATTTAGGACTGCGATCCGTGGTTTCACCCACGTGGTGATGGATGATGATGATGAAAAAAATATTATATATGAAAAATATTATAATATATAAGCCTATGTTACTCAGGGTGAATGTAGCTTTCCAATGGTGAAAGAATTTTTAAAATCGGCATAGTAGTTTTTTAGTTTATTCATTACACACACACACACACACGCGCGCAAAATACAAACTTTTTCTCTTTATAATATTAATGTAGAAATAGATAATGAAACTTTTTACTGTTAAATTATTAGTTTAGCAAAAAAAAAACAAAATTTAACAATACATAACAAATGGCCACCATGTTTTTTTTCGTAGTGCAGAAAAAGGTTGCTAGACTCCTTTAATTGAAAATTGAGTACAATAAAATAATTCCCACCTCTTTTTCTAATTATTGGACATAAAACCTTTTTGAAATTTGACGATTGTATTATTTTAATGTTCGCTGCTAAAAACAAAAGAACGCCTACAAGGGCATAGCAGAAATTGATTTTCATACAACACGTCTACCCTGCTACGGAGGGTAGAGATGAAATTTCATAGAACTTTTCCCGCCGCACATATTTTTTTTTTTTAAAAGTAAGAAATGACGAACTTTGTAACCCGTATATGAATGAGTAATGAGACACTTTCTGAGTGGGTGTGGTATAAAATAAATTAATGGTGACCGTAAACTGCCACATCGAATATCCAAGAAAATTACCAACGATACTTATCGAATGAGATTTTAAAATAACATTTTCAGCTTTAGATAAAAGTGAAATATTATAAAAATCATTAAACCTGACTGAAAACTAAACTGGAAAAACAAAAACAAAATTTGACACAAACACAGATCGATTCTCAAGTTAGCAATCTGATGCAATCCTACGTATCAAGTATTTCATTTCTTCGGGTATCATTTGAAATGAAACGAAAGTCTTCCGGCTGCATTATAAACATTGCATGGTCATCTGTAGCGTAGTGACCTGAAACAGCGTGAGTACATCGAGAATATTCTCGATGTGCTCGATTAATACTGTTTTCTGATAATACTATCAAGTTTGCTTCCCGCAAACTCGAAGTCCGTCCTGAAAAGAGCGAGGCGTTTCTTCACTTAAGATAAGCGTTACCTCCTTTATAAAACTCAGGTGCGTCCTTGTATTGCATATTGTTGCCATCTCTGGGATGGATCCGCTAACTTCCTAGTAAGTACTCTCGATCTCTCGGGTCGGGTGCTCTTGACAGACTGCAACGTCGCGCAATCCGTATTATTGGAGACACTGAAATCGGTGATCACCTAGAACCCCTACAACTGCATAGAACTTTAGTTCTAAGCTATAGCTTCTCTAAGCATTTTCTACCGTTAGTTTCATGGCAAATGTTCTGATGAGCTCTTTAGGCTTATTCCTTCCTTACCATTCCGATCCCGGTTAGCATGCCATCCATATACTGTTCAAAATTTCTTACCACAAACAAAAAAGTTTGACAAAACCTACCTTTGTCGTGTAAGTAAATTGTGGAATGCTCTGCCGGTGTACGTTTTTCCTTGCAGCTATGACTCTGAGTCTTACCAGCGGGGCGTGAAAAAGCATCTCTCAAGCATCATAGGAGTGGCAATTAACGCAGCTTACGGCTGCATTAACCCTTTGAGTACCATTGACGTAAATGTACGTGCGTTTCATTCATAAATCTTTTGTTTTAATTATCACGGTATATAAAGGATTAATAGTCATCGCTTCTTGATTCCATTTCCGCTTTCCATCAGACGCGAGGCTCACTTGGATGAACCATTATAAATAAAACAGGTCAAGGTTAAGCCATCGTTTTTTCAACCAAGTTTTTTGTAGCAAGTTAACGTAATAACAAATATCATCCAAATATCTATAATAAACGTTGTAATTCTTTACCGCAAGACTCACATGACACACCCATAGCGATACTTTTTTTATTTATGTCCTATTGACAGATCTGCACGAACTATCATCGCGGAGTTGCTTAACTGACCACGAGGAGCTGCCATCGTTTGGATTGGAACTACATGTGACTTCAAAATAAATGGTTTAAATTGCGGGCATGCTTCTTCTGTAATATGTAATTAGGGGTTATTATTAAGTGTTATTCGTTTAACTTCCATTACTTGGGTGCCAGCCCCGGAGACATGTTTGTTCATCGTGTCATTGATTCCGCCGCAGTACGATCTGACCGAGGATTGTTTGCAGTTAAATATTTACCGGCGGTTATCTAATCTGGGCTGCCAACTCAGATACTGCGACCCGATTACTCAAATACCTGTGGCAATACTGTTTTCTCTTCACCTGTTCTATTTATTGCACGTAGCGCATAGATATGCCGGTAACTATGGTAAACCAACTGTATTTATAGTGAAATTAGTAATGTTATACTGGTTCCCTATAAAAAGAAAGGAATCGTTTTGTCTACGAGCTTGTTGTTTTTGTCAGTGAAAAATATGTACGGTGCGTAACAAAAAATAAACCTTTCTTTTCATAGTAACCGAGCATTACTAATAGGTAATAATTTATTATATTAATAATGTCTTGTTTTAACTACAGCGTTAGTTAAATAAGTGAATATACTAAGTGTAAATTACAACATTCAGAAGTTAATTCTATAGTCACACTAGCTTTTGCCTACGACTCCGTCCGTGTAGATTTTTTTTTGTCTGGATATGAATTATTGTAACGATATAATATTGAGAGATGTTCATGTGTAGGTATTACCAGCCATTCCGTGTGATATATGACAAAAGTTAGGGTAGATACAGTAAAGCCTTTACAGTATTTCTTTATATAATGTTGTTCACTACTTCGGAAGCGGGCACTAAAACAACCAGGCTAGCTGAAGAGTTCACATGTTAGCATGCCACATAGAACTGGCCGTGGTAGGACCAGTCCTACCACAAATCAACTCCATCAAATTTCAGAGTTTGCCCCTGTGACTTGTTAAAAAACATCGCGAAACAAACTTTATTGGGAACTGCAATCTTAAATGCAAATGTTTGCCTCACTAACATGAAATATTTAAATACAAATTTTCACAACTATAAGTTCAAAAACAAATAATTCTCCTTTGTATGGACAATTATTTGTAACTAACTCATCCCTGTCAAAAATGTTAATGAACAGTTTTTTTTATTAACCATCGAAATACAAACTTTTACAATGTTCAAAAACAAAGAAATTTTATACAAACGTGTTCATACATTTTTAGCACTCAGGGGTTGAATTTCGAAAAACTCTTTCTTAGTACAAGCTATACCCACCAAGAAAAAAACAGTTTAGACTGTGCGTTGTCTATCAGTCATTCAATCAGGACTTTGATTCTTGTATATATATATGGATTGATTAATTATATTATTTTTAATTGCCTAACGCATGCTAAGCGAGACCAAATTTACACGGACTTGATTCGAACCCGGGTCATCCGACAATCCGTTTCAGACTCCATGACTGTAAAGGCCACCGAGGCGACCCGTCCGAGCATCGTATTTGACTATCTGGTTGCTTTTAACTGTTCTATATAGTGATTATATTGTTAGTAATTTTAAAATCATATGAGTAATAAAAATAAATCCAATACTTCAAAAAACAGTTAGATATTTTACTGTTACTATGTCAAATCTACAGGATGTCCGACTTGTACTTGGCAAATTTATAAGTATGTCAAAGAACTTACCTATAAATCTCTTAAAAATGAATATATTGTTAAATAAGGTAAGGTTTTTAAATGGGTATTTATTTAGGTAGTTTTCCATTACAATGATCACTATATCAATGTTCTTGATGAGGGCAATCATTGATGTGTAGTTTATTGGGTGTTTCATAATATTATATAGGTACAGAGGTAGAGCATATGATAGAGCATACATTTTCAGTACTCGACCAGTTTTGGTAAAGCTTTTGTGTGCACGTAGGCAATATTATTTGTTAATATTAGGTACCTTACTTTGTTTATGGTTAGCAAATAGAACAATGTAGTTTAACAAGTTATATAATACCTTACAATACTTTGCAGTTAATCCTGCAAATTCACCATCCAAATACACTCCCGTGAATCACGTTCATATCTCGAGATGATTGACGTCCATTACCTATATTATAATAATAAAAGAAAATATTCTCTATTTTCCTGGGTCACCTGCTCTCCTACGGCATGCACCTCCCTCAGATATTTGTACATTCCTTGCCCCAATATTGTGTAATCCATGCATCATAAATGTTAACGCCCTTGCTGGATTGCTTAAATAGTACCTCCTTATCGTCTGAAAACAATAATATGTACATAAGCATGTAAATAGACGAAATCCCGGTAATCTCTTTCAATATACTTTAGTTAGCATCATAAAGATTTATTTCCGTTAACTCGTGGTGTGGGTTTGATAGATATCTCATTTCAAATACTTTAGCAAAAAGAGTAAGGTTTATTTTGAATAAATATGGACTTCGGCTTCAAATTTCCAAATCCAAAGCCAAACAGAGAAAAAAGTTTTTCTCTGGAAACATATATTACTATATTTATACTATTATATTACATTAAAAAGTATACACTTAATTAACAACCGCAGGGCACATGGTCTTGTGTTTCGACAATGAGTTCGAAGTTCGAAAAGTTATACCACTGGGTAGTTGTTTAATGTGAGTGACGAGATGGACAAGTTCATCTGAAGTTCAATCCTGCCCCATCATCCCTGCCCGTTACAGTTGCAGTACCACTTAGAACTATTGTGACCAACTAAATTACAACAATAAAACAAAGGAATTTTTCAATGATAAAGGTTTTGGCGAATAATTGGTTCACGCAGTAAAAACATGATGTGGCTTATAATGGCCATATTAGGTGTAACAGTTTTGGATTTTATGTAACATTTGCAAATCAAAACATTAATAATATTCTGATATATAATTCAAGTTATTATTTTCAACTTCACGTACAACTCTGCGTTTAATATAAAAGGTAGGTAGGTACCCGCAGTGTACTATTGGTATTATCGCTACAAAGACTCAAAGGCCTTGCAAGCATTGATTGGAAACATTTCAACAAAGACATGTCGCCGTTTATTAAATAAATAATAACACTCCACACAATGCCGCGCCGTAGTCCTCAGTAGCGACAATACCTCGAACAAAATGGGAATTAATTTCAATAAATTCCCGAAACGCCTTCGATTCTGTAAAGGGCCAAATAGGCGATAGAAAAGGGCGGCTAAGCCGATTACTTTGATACACAACAAATACAGCCTTTCGGGTGCCGAGCCGGGCTGACACACGTGGGAGTGACAGTTTGTTTTTCTTAGCCTTTCTCAAATTGTTGAATGTTTTGTAAATTGGGCTACAATGCTTGATACACTACATTTTTCTACGTAGAAAAAAACAGATAATCATCTCATGTTGTTTCAGTAATACTTACCTACGCTGTGATCTTGACATTTCCGTTGTAATTTGGTTTCATTACCAGTTCGAATATAGCCACGGTTGGATATAAGCCTCCTTAAATTACATGTAAAATTAAGTTTCATGTCGAGAATTCTGACTACTCGTATCATCGAAATAAGTGTATAATTGTTTTTACCTAAAAATTTTGTCGGTACATAAAAGTTAAAAAGTAGGTACTATCTCAATATTGTACGCGTGGTAGCGACTTTGACAAGTTATTTTTTTTTGGGTTGAAGTCGGTTCCATTTTTGATAAACTTTTTTTTTCACGCTTTGTAGTGACCCGGGATTGCGGGATTTACGGAATCGATGGTCATTAGCCGTCAATTACGATATAATCAAGATATGTTAACACTTTTTGGTTATTGGAGTGTACTTAATTAAAAAACCGCTTGACCGAATTTGATGAAATTTAAATGGGACTCCTCGGATGTCCCATTTAATGTGTATACTCTACCAAAAAATCAAAATCTGACAACTTTTGTAAAAGTTATGCAAGTCATACATTAAAAAAATATACGCGTCGCCTTTAGAACCTTCTCTTTTTTTGGAAGTCGGTCAAAAAGTTGATTTTTCGAAAATAAATTATTAGTTTGGTGTATTCGTTTATTGTTTTAGTCTATTGTATATCATCGTTGTTGACTGTTTATATCATAGAGGAAACCAACCCCTTTCCTCTATGGCTGTTATTTACAATCATTATTGTTTTTCTTAATATTATAAACGACTTAGACCAGTAATTTAAAAATCTTAACAAATAGTCGACGATCGCTAAAAAAGTTAAGGTTCAATAAAACCAAGCAAAACTTATCCCGTCTCCTTATGTAACGTGGACTAAAGATATTCAGGAGCTTATACCATGGTTTAAGCAAATTTCTTGTATAAAATTCCCTTAAACCATGGTTTAAACTTGGGACTGTGGTTAGTCCCAGGTTTTATAATAACGCGGATTACGGTTAAAATTATTTTGTTGCGTCGTTGAAATTAGTTTCAGTTTAGTTTCATAGTTGTATTATTATTAGGAATATCTACTCACAATGGATATGAATTGCCAAGTTTAGTATGAAAGTGGTCTGTGGTCCTAGCACGAATAACTTCGTAAGCTTAACGTAACGTGTCGTTTCACGGCCTCTGAAGGCATTATTTTTTTGCGTGGGGAAAATGCATTTACGCACGCCCGCTGGCCGGGGATAGCGAGCGGTTTATATCTGACTCTCACTACCGATCAAAAAACCCCACGATGTCCTTCGGCAACGACGGCAAACAGAGCCGGACCTCTGAAGGCCTGAAAATCCCGTATCTGGCCCGAACTTACATAGTACTTATTATTCATTTTGTACCGAATGGCTGATTTCTATCAGCTATTTCTATCAGGGCGTGTCAAAAGTAAAGCTATCTAGAGTCAGTGTCTACAGCAATATATCTATATAATTGTATCTGATCTGAAACTCACCACAAAGATTAGCCAAAGAGAAAAGATTAACCAAAAAAAAAACAAGTAACTTCTGTAGTGCTACTTTTAAACCAATCGTGTGTCCTCACACAAATTCCTATTCTACATCGAATATGATAGAGTTCATTTTAGATAATGAATTAAAGAGGGCGATGAAGTAGTAAATGAAACACAATATTGTCGATGTAAGCGCAATATCGTTATGATGGACGAGCGGCGGTCGCGGTCAGTGCGCAGTCGACTCGAAACTGAGATAAGGAATAACTGCAACGCACCAGGTACAAGGAAACTCAATGAAGGAGAAATCAAAAACAAATACAGCATTCCATTTACTTTGATATCGTCATTTGTAAGTTGAGTTAGGTTTATTCAGTTTATAAATAAATTAATTCATAATTAATTGACATATAAATATATATAAACAAAACGTAAATGAATAAATTTAAATAAAAAAGCGAAAACAAGTAAAATCAAATCAAATACAATCATTTATTTGCTAGAACACATGAAAGGTAGAGATTTTATAATTAATACGGACATAATGTATTCTGTCTACTGGAAGACGTGCAAATTTTATTTTAATACTATTATTTAAATAATTAAAAAAATAAACTCCAAAACCCAAAATTCCGTTACGCTATAAAAACAATTTGCAAAAAGCCAGTCTGATAATTTAATTGTAACATAATTCCATCCAAGGTCTAAATGCCTTTAGTATATATTAATAAAATAATTATGCGCATATTATATAGGTACATTTCTTTTGTATAAAGCTGGCCTCAGACAGCCGGAATAGCTCTCTGGATTCATAATCTGGAATTCATAATCTTAATTCCGGCACCTTGCCTCACACATCTCTTAAAAAGTCAGATTGATCAGTAGTCTCGTGATTTCCGGCACATGCACACATCTTTACGAAAGAGGAACTAATCGCATTACTTTTGGCTCTACATAATAAAATACAATTTGAAAAAATTAATACCGACTTCCATTCAGTCATTCTATTCAGTTAATGGAGTGTATCTCAAAAACGTATGGACCGAATTTGATGAAATTTAAATGGGCCATGGCCCACACGGGAAGCACCACCTTTCAAACAAAAAGAAATAATTTTGAGAATCGGTTCACCCAGTCGAAAGTTATGAGGTAGTTAAACATAAAAAAAAAACAGTCGAATTAAGTACCTCCTCCTTTTTTTTGGAAGTTGGTAGAAAAAGAAATGCAAACGCAAATAATGGATTCTTCCTTTAAATGTGAACAGAGTAAAGGAGAGTCAGTATCACATTACGGCGATAAAATTACAACAGTACCCTGACAGATTCTTCAATTACTACACAATGTCAGTAGCATCATATGATGAATTACTTTGTTTGCTGCGGAATATAATCCAAAATAAAGACGCACACATGAGAAGATTCATTTCTGCTGAAGAAAAACTTACTTTAAGGTAAGATTAGATAATATACTCATTTTTCAAAAGCAAAATTTAAAATAGAGGAGGGGGGATAATTTTAATCAATAAGTCCAGTTTTAATTTGTTTCAATAAATAACTATAACCTTCACATCATATTCATTTAAAAGTCAAATAATTATTCAGCAGCGTTTTACATTACTACTGCGGCATTACGACCGGGATAGCCCAGTTTTACCCTATTCATAATCTGATTTCAGTATATGTGTGCCGCTCTATTAAAATGTATGGGAATACGTGCGTTATGAAATCATAATCATAAATATTCCGATCCGGAATTCAGAATTCTCCTCAGTATCATTCTTACAGATCGATAAGAAAAATCATAATTTAAAAATATCAGAATGTGTGTGGAGCATACTGATTTTGTATAGTATTCCGGGCTTTCTGAATTTATAATATGAATTAAGATTATGAATCCAGAGAGCCATTCCGGCTGTCTGAGGCCAGCCATCCTTACGGGCAGGTACTTGATACAGTAAATTTACAGACTTAAGGCTGGTCTGCAGCTGTCAAAAACCACACCCTTTTTATGACTCACACAACGCTTTTGCATTTTAAATACTCTGTCTATGTCGACTGAGTTGCCCATACTATCACGCCATAGCTAAGAATCGAACACACTACGTAGCCTCCGCAGACACAGTGTGGCTTACTTGTTTTAGTGCGAATACGAAGCGTTCTAATTTCTTACACAATATGTCAACATGGATTTTCTAATTTAGTTGTTTTCAGGGGTTAAACCTAAACTTTAAAATTATCGAAGCAATCTACGATTTAATTATGATAATTATTGTCAATTGACAATGCAGTACAGTTAAATCGCAAAGCGTACCTACTTGGAAATTTGTATTTGGTTAGTAACCAGCTAAGTTTTGGAAATCCTTACCTACCTACTCCTCTTTGACTTTCGGTCCATCGTTACGTATTCACAGTTATTAGTGAAGATTTTATCCCTTATTTATTAGCTCCAGCTAATCTAATAAGTAAATCAATGTCGCTTAATATTGTCGTCGGGTTTGAAGAACATCGTTACAGCTTACCGGCACGCGCTCGCCATTTGTGGGCTACCCTGCCACCCGCGCCCTACCACTGGATTTATAGCAATATACGAGTAGCATTATAGAGCTGTTCTAATAAACACGTTATGTTATAACGAATATTAATAACAGAGCGATAATTTTCATTTATGTTATAAGTTGTCGTCAGTATCGTCACGTCGTTTTCGGCTTAGCGGGATTAGATTTGTGAGAAAGGTTTGGTTATAAAGTGTTCGAAATGTAGCTACACACATACAGGATTTATGGCTTTATATGCATTTGGTAGTATATAGGGAGTATATATTGTATTTGTACATAGTTTTTCCAAACGAATGAGAGTCAGCGAATTGAAAAATGTAGGTATGGAGAAAAGTATTTTACAAAATATATAATCATTGCTCTTGTTTATTATCCACATGGTTTATGATCCACGAGTTATATCTCACAAAAATCCTAGTGTTTTGCAAAAATGTTTTAGTTTTCCATGTATCGCGAGGGCCATTTTTCACGTGCCAGCAGCGGCGCACAGACATAAAGGTTTACGACGGCCGTCATATTTATGGCGGCGGTATTGTGATATACTTTTTTGTTGTGCGCATTAGCTTTTATCTGACTTTCCGCTAAATCAAGTAGCTACTGGCCGGTGTCGGATCGGGATGTACCCTCGAATATATCATCGCGCGGAAACGACCGTTTTGGGGTTATGTCGAGGTTCCGTAGGGCGACTACGCGATCATTTGTCTTATCGGTTGTGATAGCTCGCACAGTTGCTGTTTTTGCAAATAAATATGATTTATAGCATTGAAAAGCACTTAATTTGAAGATGTAGACACTAACAAAGGTGTTCATATATAGTACAGGCAACATGTAAGAAGCAGGCATATCAGAGACTAACAGTTACCCCGCAATACTTCACCATAGAAAAGATGCAAATGAGATAAATATCATAACAGTCCTTTCAACAAAATATTGATAAAAAGATTTAAAAAATTGGTGAAGTCCGTGTCGAGCCACGTATATACCTACCTAAGTATATAAAATAGAATTCCGTAATCATAGTCGCTACAACTGCTTTTCGTTAAACAGAGCTCAATTCATAATAAACCAATTGTTTTATGTAGTTGGTAATAACCAAGCATTTGGGTATTGTTTAAACTGGTTCTTACGAGAAACTTGCGCTGACTTCGTAATTTTATGAAATTATTATTTCGCATCATTCGCCCTATAATCCACCACTTGGTGAATGTAGTAGATACCGACTGTGCAGTGCCGCGCAGAATGATACTTTATTGGAAACGAAAAAACGAAGTCATATTCTTTTCGTTCTTTTTCGATTTTGTTAATAGAGCCGCTGCATGTGGGCCGAAGCGAACATCGAAGTATTGGAATAACGTTCGTATTCGTCGGTGGTACTACACAGTGCCTATTACGCCCTCAGCTGAAAATGCAAAATAAGATATATTAATAAATAATTATTAAAGTGTAAAAAATAAATTATGACCTTGCAAATTTTATGTGCATCGAAATAGCTATATCGTAGTGTCATATTATTTCGATGATTGATGATGGGTTGAAATGGTACTTCTAGAAATGTAAGGAAGAGTTTGCACGATATTTTTCTTATTATTGTAAAAGTATACAAATATTGTATATAAATCATGTTACGTGCTACTGACGCCGCTTTAAAACTTTTTTACAATAAAATATAAAGAGTAGCCATTAAAAACTCACGAGTAATGTAAAGTTTTCGATCCTCTAGATATAGGGACCTTAAAGTTTTAAGTACGTACCTTGACCATACTGTTATCCTCAATATCAGGTGCTCAACATGCCCGTTTGTTTACTTGATAAAATATTACTAGTATTAATTTTAAGCGACGTTCAAAAATCTCCTATAGAAAACGACTTTACTCACTCACTGACCTATTCGTCATTCTACCCGACCGTAAAAAACTATCCTGTGCCATTCAAAGTTTAGTCGATCGCCCTCCATGGCGTAGACATTTCGATTAAGACATATCGCGCCCTTTTTTGGTAAAAAAAGGAAAATGAATAGTTTCGAAGCGGAAATATTACGGAGTAACGGCATTTCCGCACAATAAATCGGCGTCCAATCAAAGGAAACTCTGTTCGCTCCCGCCGTATTTCTTTATTAATGCTACACTTTATTTTATTGGAGCTTTTTTATCGGTTGTATTGTTGTTGCACATTTAGCCTAATTGATAGGCGTCGTAGATTATTCCGTGTATTGTGTGATGACAACGCTTGTTGAAACCAAGAGATTGGCAAAGATGCAGTTGATATATGACTACCTACTTAGTTATAGTTGATTCGAAAATATTTTGCTCTTTATGTTGTGCTAGGTTGGATTTTTGTGTTTTTCGTTATACTTATCGATTATATATGTTTGTTCAGTCGACATTTAATGTGGAATACAAACTGTGATATAATTTTAAGCACATTTTTAAAGTCATACTGCGATCATGGCGTTTGTAACAGTGTGGAAATCTTGGGATCTCATTACAAATAAATACCACGGTTTTCATCCCGTAGGTAAGTAACGAGAAGAGCTAGTAGCGGAGCTTGACTTGGCGATCTTAACCGATCAACAAGTTAAGCAACACTTGCTGCGGTCAGGACTTGGATGGGTGACCGCTAGTGGCAACTGAGCGCTTCCCTGCTTCGGAGGGCTCGTTAAGCCATCGGTCCTGGTTGTTTGTCTGAGGACAACAGTCGTTAGGCTATGTCGAAGGCCTTCAGGCGGCCTGAAAACTTTGACATGGGTTGGCCACTAACCTATCCACCAAGCCGCATTGGGCCCGCGTGGTGGTTTATGGCCCAACTCCTCTCTCTGAGAGGAAGGCTCGAGTCCCAGCAGTGGGAACAAAAAAAGGCTGATTATGATATTGCATCTGCAATATTGCATCAACATCGGCTGATTATGATTATGAGGTAAGTAACAATATGCTTAATATATTACGCAGTAACGGAGATATTGATATTGATTTAGATATTTATTTGGTTTGTTGAAGGTAATCTAATAATGAGGAACTGTTGCTCTGACATCTCACTAAAGAACTAGCTAAGAATGGAATTTATTGTATGTAAAGTATGGGGGGAGTACGGTATAGTGCAGCTGGACACTATCTCTGTGTTTACTATCCAGTGTCCTCTATTTATGAGAATTAGAAATAAATTATATATAAAAATAGTGCTTTTGCATGTCTTGCTATCTTTAAATACCCTGGTCAAAGCTCCCTTATTGAAGGATAATGTCTCCCCTTCACCTGGGAGGTTTTAGCCAACGTCCCTGTTTGTCAACAAGTAGTCTATTAGATTTTCAGAATTGACGCACAGCTATATAATTAATTCCCATACCAAACAGCATATGTTGCAATATACGAATGAATTATGCTTTATTATTTATTCTTATACATGCAACTCATGAAATTTTTACTATTAATTAAAGCATTTGGAGCACATCTTTAACCAATCCTAATTTTAAAACAATTTACGATGCTTTACATAAGGTTGAGAATTGCTTATCCGATTGGACGATGTAATGCGAAGATGCAACTGAATACGTGCTAATACTTTTTATATTTATTTCGTACAAATTTAATGATAAAGGAGACCATAGTTTACTAGTAAATTTCATTGGAAATTCGAATATGATATAATCCTTCCTTGGTATATATTTGCCCATAATTGAATAAAAATGCTTTTTCCCACGAAGCACATAAGAAAAATTGCAAAATTTAGAGAATGTTGCCGATTTTTTTCTGTCGAGCCAAGTTTGCTCAATCGTGTATTGGCTCCCATACTTCATACGAATGTATATTCAATTTACACTACGTTTTCTTTCGAGCTTCGGTTATTCGTTTTAAACGTAGAAAAACTATGTTTTCGCGAATTCGTGTCATGAAATTTGGTCGTAATCTACACTCATTTCGCCTTAAATCCAATTAAAACTTTATTAGTAACGACAAAAAGTGTTCAGTCCTAAAAGTAGGTATATTAGATCGTAACTCTAATAATATTACAAAAGTAAACAGAGGCGCGCTTACCTGTCGTTATCAGAAAGGGGAGGCTAAATCAGAAAATCAATAGGCGACGCGCCCAGCTCATTACTGTACGTCCGACATGTAGCGCGTCCTTCCATTCCAAACTTTGTGCTTTCTTTCCAAACTACTTGCTAACTTAAATTGTTTTACCTTTGTTACATTAGGAAATATATTGGAATGAACAGGGGCAACATTATTTCCAACTAGCTACTGTCCCCGACCACGTCCGCGTCGAAAAAGGTTATCCCAATACCCGTTGAATCGAGGTAAAATTTAAAATAAATGTGTTGTGTTGTAACCTGTTAAAACTCAGGACAAAAGCTACTCGTATCTCCATACAAATTTAAGGCATATTACACACTTACTCGCACTTTTGCATTTATAATATTAGTAGGAGTAGGATAAGTTAGTAGGATTGGTAAGTTGGTCAATTAATAATATTAGATCTAACATATTTTATACCTCGGGATTTTAATTTAAAATATATCATTATTTCTGTATTTCGAAAACGATTTTTGAAGTGAAAACTGCTTTACGCGCATCAAGGGCTTTTTGAGTGAAGAAAAATCAAAGAATTCGCGTCACGTCACCGTTACCGAACGCTTTGTCATAGATAATGTAGTTTTGTGGTGAAAACTTCTTTAGGCGTGATAATGGTTTCCATGACTATCTATTGTTGTTGATTTTGTGTCTTAAAAATAATTCGAATAGTCTTCACTTCTATCGGCAGTCTCTAAATACTGCTCCGCATTATATTTTTATAAATATTGATTTTACACCAATCCACTTATTGCCATTTATTAAAAAAATTAAATAAAATTAATAGAATACTTGAAATTAGGATAAGTCGAAAAGCTTACGTTCAGACAAGAACTTGCATTCATCAGAAACACAGTTGCACCAAGAGTCTCTTATTAATTATTGGATCTATTCCATTACTAGAGCCGATAGAGATTTATTATCAAACCCCATGCAACACTAGACCGGAATAGCGAAATTGAGACGTCAATAATGTACCTCCTTCCGGCATTCGCCACAAAATGGCGTCCCGCTGATTGTTATGAAAGAGCTGTCAAAGTATTCGATTAATGAAAGACAGGATTGTTACTGATCAATAACTGACCACCAACAGGAGCCAATTTACGATCAGGTGACCACATGGGTGGTGCCTGCAATATGACCACAAGGTGATTAAAAACTGGCAGCTGGAAGTGCAATGTCTCAATCAAGCTACTGGTTTGCCACTAGCATCTAAAGGAGCTATTTATGCTTCAATTATAGAAGTAAATATCTTATGATTTTGAAAATAAGTCCCTCTAAGTAGGTTTAAGACTCTCCTTTATGCCTATTAATTTGACAATGTTAATGACTGACTGAGTTCCTGCGTAGGATATAGAACCAAGAATTAGTGTATTCCTAAGATACCGCAGAGGTGACGAGTTTACGCTCAATGTCTACAATACCAGCCTCATGCTGAAGACACATAAACTGACAGAATCATCCTTCAGCTTCTTAACTGAAAATTGGCTGTCTTCAAGTCCGAGATGGACTTTCCAAGTGCGGCAGCGATTAGAAGAGATTATCTACCGACCTCCGCGTCGCATCGCGGTGACTCAGCAATTGCCTAATGGTCACTTCGTGGTCGGGACATGATTAATTATCGTTATCAGAACGCACCCGATCCACACTGATGGCTCAATGATGAGAGGTGGTGAAGCGGAAGTTGGTAAGATTTGGATGCGGCAAGAAGTGAAGTTACAAACGAAACGAAGTGAAATACATCAAAAACAAGTCTACCTGTGACCACAATCACAGATTTTTTTGTATCGTCGGTATTAAAATAAAACAAGTTGTAAAATGGCTTAACTGCATGTCGCGCTATTTCCAATTAAGAATAGACACGAGAACGATGTTTTTAAGGCTAACAACTAAATCTTCGTAAAGTACTAGCTGGACCTCCAAATACGTGGGGTTAAAAATTAACCTTTGTACTTAAAACTAGTATTCTAGAACCAATTGTGTATGTGGTAATTAGTGGTAGCAATCATACTTTAATAACAACACAATATTTAACAATATTTAGAATATAATTATGAAGAAAGAGATCAATCGAAGACTTCTTATTCTGGTAACTAGAAACGAGAGCGTATTATGAATATGTGGAGAGCATCACAGCTTCTTACATGTGTTACTTCTCCTACAATATTTGGTATCTAAACTTGTTTTATATTAAAAAGAGGAGAGATTTGTTTGTTTGAATAAAACAGGCTCCGAAACTACTGTACATCAGTACATAACAATGTAAAAATCTTTCACCATTTAAATCCTAAATTATCCCTGATAGACATATGCTCTAATATATTTTGATTCATCATCATTATCATCCATCACCTCGGGGGTAAAACCGCAGAGCGCAGCTAGTTTGTAATAAGCAGGTATAACATGTTCAAAGTAGTATCTGTAAAATGCTAATCGGAATACACATACGTACGAATGTATCCTTGCCTCAGAAGTTAAATTGGAGTGTCTGTTTGTAATGTAAATGGAAGTACAAACGGTACTTGAAAAAAACACTTATTTTTTTTAAGAATTTTGAGATTTTTTTCTCCCAGTCGAAAGTTATGAGGTAACACACTTAAAAACAAATATAGGTGAATTGAGTACCTCTTCCTTTTTTGGAATTCGGTAGAAAAAGAATTAAAGCTCCGCTCAATTGAAATTTTATTTAAAAAGTTAGTATTTTCCGCACGAGTCAAGTCACGAGTGCAGCTAGTTCGTAATTATTTCAAAGGTAACAGTGATTGGTGCGCAAAAAATCTATCTATTTAGTAACGATCGTATACCGTTTATACCAGGTATATACCTAGTTTGAGTCAGGTGGTATAAGGTTGTTTGTGACATAGAAATTATCTTATCTGATTTTTAGATTAGCTGCGCACCTAGAGTGCATGTGCAAACCGCGTAAATCAGTAAGGATATTTTTACCACCTTCAAATATTCTACATTAACATGGATTTTCAAACCTGAAGCATCCTTCTTCGATAACATTTGAATACGAAATGTTTCGACACCTATCTCTCCCTAATGACTTTCTATACAAATTGATCAAAAGGGCAGCATCAAACCGGATCGTTACGTTGATGAGCCGCTACTGTAAAATATTTACTCACATAAAAAGAATGGGACGAGGAAAAGGGATGAGTATTAGTCACTACATCGCTCAGTCCAAGTTCTGGACTAACCATAAATTAAAAGGAAATTGGATTGCCACAGGGGGCCTGTTTCGTAGCTGACAAATGCATACGCTGGACTTTGGCATCGCAAAATCTTTCCCGTTCTATTTTTTACTATTTTATGAGAAACAAGGAATATTACTTTTATCTTACACATGCATAAATTCAAGGTTTTGAGCATCCATATTTTTTCTAACATTAATAAATGTACCTATATATAAGTATAACGAACTTATATAAGGAGTTCTTAACTGCCAATCCACATTCGACTTTTGTATTATTGAATAAACTAAATTACGCTAATCCCTCATCCTTTTACTAGACGTTTCTTTGAAATTCGGAAGCTGTAGTGGAGGGCCTTTTGAGAAGCAACGCGTTGTTAATTCTCATAATTGGTCGCTTCATTCAAGCTCCGACCGGAAAGGAGACCCACATCAGGGTATCTCGCGTTTAAAAGGATTTGTTATGCCAAAAATGAAGTGAGAATATTTATGTGGAGATATATAATGGAACATTCTACTCAGCAGACAGTGTGTCGCCTTCGCCGAAGAAAAAACTTTTCGACTATCCCTTTTTTGCAATCGTAGGAGGTCTGTGAAGGTTTTGATTAAAAAAGTCGGAATGCGCACGAGGTAAATTACGTAGACGTAATCCTTATTTAATGTAGTATCTTGTAATTATGTACTTATTTATTGTTCATGAAACAATCTACTATTGTTTCGATAAGAAATAGACACTGATTTTATCTTTATTAGTGAAGTGCCTTCTTAAGAACGTTAAAGATATATAAGCAATATTGATAACAATAATTTTATGTCTATCTATTTGTATTGTTTGATAATATTATCAATTATTAGTAACATTAATAATGCGTTTGATTACTGGAATCTTGCTACCTACATGCGCATGTACCTATATTTACCAAGGTAAACACACGTATATTTTATACCTACGAGTATAATCAATAAGTAGATGTTTCTTGCAAAAATGTGACGCAATTTGAATTTGAGTAGTCAAACATTGAATGGAATTCAAATGGCCACATTACATGTTTGGGGCTATAACACAATGCAATATTACTGGTAAACATAATCTCAAATGACAGTTTATTCGGTTAAATAGAGTGAGCGATCGCAGCCACATTTTGATTCAGCTTATTCTCCGGAGGTGTTCATTCATACAATTCATGTTTTGAAATCGCACTGCAATGCCAATTTTGGCCTTTGATACGTGTTTTCACGGTGTCTTGTTTGTGTTTGAGTTTAGTTTTATGCAACGGTGCAGAAGCGTAAAATTGATTCGAGGTTTCCCTATTGACAAGGCGGAAGGCTTCGCTTCGATCTATGATTGCCTCTATTCATGAATGGTGTTCATTCATACATTTTTACAACTTACGCACGGCAACGTTTCTCAGGTAGAAATACTTAGTGAATGAGGTTTGCATAAAGTAAAATGTATTGACGTGATGCCACTAATTTTTGTTCATTGATAACTTGACTGTCAATTTCTATCTCTTGCTAATCACTAATGAAAAAGTACACGTTCGACTTACGAGTAGATAGTAGAGACGAGAAGAAGTAAATTTAAACAAACCTTTAGTTTAGATCTTTCAATTTACTTGCGAATAACGAATTCGTGGCCATAAAATTATAGTTTTATTTTTATTTAGGTGACAAATGAGCATCAAATCTGCGTACCGCTGTTTCACCCGCGTGGTGATGGATGATGATGATGATAAAAATTATCCTATGTTCTTCCTTGGGATGTAATCTACGAGTATTCCCTTGTCAATTTTATTTACGATCACTTCATCTGTTTAGGCGGGCCGCGTGATACGATAACAAACAAATAAACAAGCCCACTTTCGCATTTTTAATAGATATTAAGTTAGGATATAGGCACTTGCCATTATGTATTTGGTCTCTTCACAGATCATCTATGTATCAAGGGCAGACAGATTATAGACATTTAAACAACATTAACATTCTAGGATTGGTCAAAATCCTAAGGCGGAAACTGGACGAATTCTTATATCATTGGATATTCCTAAAATATACGAAGGATTTGTAAATTACTTTAAATACTATGATAATTTAATAAAAACATTAAAGATTTAGTGGTCTCGTTTTCGATACATTGATAAGGTATGTTTAATAAGTGGATACTTCTGAAAAAAAATATTATTGCTTTAAATAAAAATACGTATATAAGGTCCCATTTAAGTCTTTAATAACAATTATTTCTCAACTACTTAGAGCTTAGAGTCACACAAATTACACTTTGCAGACTTGTTTTAACTTGAAGACAAGTGTCATTCAGTATACTTGAATGAGAGTGCCGACTGAATATCTTCGGCTATTAAATCTAAAAGCGGGCACTCTAAAGGCTAGTGTCTTCAATGGGTCCTTTTAGCATTGCAAGTGTTTTACAACAGTCGAAAAAATACGGGACGATCCGGATGCGAATGGTCCTTAGACGCAGTTCCCACGACTGGACAGTTACTTATTACAATAGTTTATGACAATTCGGCACTTGTTTGTTTCCTTTCCTTTTTGTTAATAGAAAACAAAGCGCCACATGCGCAAGAATTTAAGCTTTAATGACTCGATTTTTTTCTTGAATAAGCTTAGGACAGCAATTGGGCAGCAGATGTTTATCCTTTATCGTTTGTTTAAGCACGTTCGTAATCAGCATGTGGTTGAAAAGGCTTTTGTCATAGATAGGCTCTCTTGCACCAAGTGTTAAAGTACTTAGCGTGGATATTCTGCGATGACAATAAGGATTACTTATTCTTTGTTACCTTGCGAGTAGTTATTTTTAATCAAATTGTATGTTTTCAAAAAAGACGTTTTTCTGAAAAGATTGTGTTAATAGTCTCTCGCAGTGGAGGCCAATCTAGCCTCATATACCTACATAATTTGTATCATATAGACATATGTTTATTCTTTTTATGATTAATTTAACTGATCTTATCTTAAGACAGTTATAAGCGACGCACATAATAAATATTATATCTACCAAATCTGAATACTGCCTTGCTGTTTAGCCCGCAAGGAAGAAAGTTAACGCGACCTCTTGGTAAGTAACAGTTGAATAGAGATAAAATTTAGTAACTACTAGGTGAAAGCTATCTTTATTCCAAATTTCATCTAAATATTCAGTCAGCAGTTCAGCTATTTCAGCTTGAATTCTATTGATTGATTTTATGTGTGATAAAAAAGTGCTAAACGCCTTTCATCGAGTACATTGTGAAAATAGCATGTTTGTCATAGAAATTATTTTTTTTCAGCTAGAATTTCTTCACGAGTACTTTTCATGAATTCATTTATTAAGGTTTTTTATATAGTTTATTGTTTCAAGTCCAAATCAAAGTGTTCATTGACTGAAGTAAAGCCTCTTGGTCATTATAATAAGAATCGCAAAAGAGTATTGTAAATATTTTCTATTCTTTCCTGCAATACATCCGTCCGGAAGTGTCCAGTGCAGGCTGCGGTGGTCTGTTAACTCAGATCGAGCCGCAGCAGTCTTGATGAATGAATGAGATTCGACCACCCATTGAGCTGCGTGAAGTAGCCACTCGCAAGAAGGCACGGCCGGACGAAAGTGCTTTCTTCCATAATTGATTTAATTGTGAAGATGGCGGTATTTTTATATCAATAATGTAGAAACACCTAGTGCAGTTGTCTTAGCCTTTTCGAAATGATATTTTCTACAATTTATAAGTAGTATTAGTAGTATTTTTTTATGAGTAGTACATTAAAATTATGTAAGTAGAAGTTTAAAACTACCATAATGAAGTATTTAGAAGTATTTATTTACTACATTAATTAAGTATTATATATATAATAAGATAATAAGAATTTTATACTTAATAGTGAATAATAACTACATATTTATATGTTTTTACGTTTATTTATTATTAATTATTTACTTGTATGTTCACTTCGTAGCAGCGGAGTTCGTCTACCGGTATAGTTGACAGACGACCTGGTAAAGATCGCAGGACGACGTTGGGTGCAGGCCGCTTCCAACCGGTTCTTTTGTAAAATTATGGGGGAGGCATTATGTTCAGCAATGGACGTTCCACGGCTGAGATGATGATGATGATGATGTTCACTTACCACGATACCATAACATCGCCGCAAATTAATCTCTGTATAATATTTAAAAACTGCCATTATACAATTATTTTATACAATCAGCTAAATTCACATCCAGTTGATTATGCATTTCATTATAAAACATGTATAAATAGAATCGTTATTCAACATAAATATGTAAATAGGTACCTACGTAAAACGTGAAAGCATTAATGCAAGTCTGAAATATTGGCACATATCGCTGCACGGAAAGACATAATTTTATTTTAATTGACCAGTCTCTGTTACGTGTCGCCAGTGACGGAGGCGGAGCGTGCCAACATTTCTCTGACCTTTGCTTTACAACATTGTTCCAGATTTTGACGGTCAAACTATTTTTAATCTGTGATTTTCATACTCATACTCGTTTATGTTGGACGTTCACACAAAAAATCTCACAGCCGTTTAATTTATACCCATCTCATTACATTTCACGTAACAAATAAGCTGTTTTGTTGCCAAAACATTTTGATTGGTGATTGTTCGAAACTAGCTGACCCGTCCACGGCTTCGCTCGCATGGCTTTAGGATAAGGTGCCTTAGTTGAATAGTTTACCTTAACATTGGTTAAAACAATTTTATGGCATGCTCGCTGTCATGTCTAAGTGTCTACACCTTCAAGAGTAAAAAGTAGAGAATCGGCAAATTTTTAAGTCTGTGGTCACGTGGAAAAACTGTGGTCGTGCAATCCTGAAAATCTGCCTTAACACATTACATACTATAAGGTAGACCTTCAATGTTTCTGGTAATTTCCATCACTTAGATCCAGTTAACGTGTCTCTACTCATCAATTAAGCGTTACCCCATTCAAGCGTTACTTAGTGATTTTTAATATTCAGTCGGTGTCATATTTAACATCAACGTCTCTATATAGGTGTTAAACCCTGCCTACGTATTTTTGGTTAAAAGCATAGCTTAGAGCTCATGTCTAAAAACGCCTTCGCAGCATATTACTATAACGTTTTGCTTGGTTTTTTCTCTGAGATCTAGTTGACTTTTCCGGTTTGTTTTTTCCAGTCAGCTTTTTCAGTTTTTTTCAGCTGACCCTTAAGGTCAAATTTAAAAGCGTCACCACAACACGTTACAATTTAGTCAAAAGTCGGTCGTCTTGGCTATTTCCACATATCATAAGATCCAGCTTATTACAGATTCTCAACACTATAAGTGATATCCCCTACTCCCACTAACTCCATTCTGTGATGGCATAATGTAATTAAACACAATCTATCCCATAGCCTTAAATAAGCATAATAACTGTGAAAACGTGATTCAATTTACTTACTTTATTATTATTATTATCACCAGAATCTATATTATAAAATTAGATCAGCCATACATACAGAAAATTAACAAGTGATTGATATTTGATCTTATGTTTATTTTCAATGCCCCTGACAGATATTCGGGAAGTAACTCCAATTACCTACCGAATTATTCGCCTCCACAGTTTTATTATAGTGTACAGTATTTTTATTTTTGCACGTTGTAACGCATTCTTGGCATATCGTTGCTGTATATTGGAAATAATGGTACTTCTCTCTTGCCGTACAGTAAGAATTACAGGCGTGTTGTGTCCATTTATCATGAAGCCTTTGATTCCAGCCCACATTTGGGCATTGTGGACAGGCGTCATTCTGTAAACGCTTCTCATTATGAAACCACACTTTGTATAAAAATATGTGCTCGAGTATAAAGGTAAACATTGATTTTTTCGATCGTTTGAAAGAATGCTTGTTTGGGCCTCGAATGACAGGAATACAAAGGGACAATGAGGGATGATCTTGAATGGACGACCGCACACTGGGTGCGTATGCGCACTATCCAAACCAATAATTTGTAGTAAACGTACTTTTATAAATATTTATATTGCTGTAAATCCGCTATGATTAAAATCGTAATCAGTTATCATGTACATTTTTCAATACTCGTGTTCGGAGTGATGTGTAGTAGCTTTAGGTATGTTTTGTTTCAAATTTCTCATTAGTTTACAATACAATATAACCTGAAATGTCTAAACTGTCTTTACTCACAAAGTTTGCCGACGTTATTAACATAAAACCATAAAATTCACTAGCAGTAAGTAAGTTCAGAGACTTAACTTACTACCTTACTACTAACTTAGAAACTATTATTTTTTAATACATATGGCCGGTTATTTTAATTGAACTTTAATTATTTTCCTGTCCTACCTAGGTATATTAATTTACTGGCGACTGTATGTACCTACTGTTAAATTTCAACCATGTGTGGCATGGAAAGGTATGGTTACAGAAAAAAATAGTTTCCATCCCCCGGAATTTCTATTACAGAGACCTCAATGAACTTTCATTTTAACGGTATAAGTGCATCGGCATAATGGTCAAAACTATGATTAATTTCTAAAAATGTGTATATTCTATTTAATACTACTTTTCACATTGTGGATGAGATAGACATAGGAATAATTATCTATTTATTTATCTTTCTCAGTTCTCAGATCGCGGCGGGGAATTTTATCTTGAATATATTTGTATACAAAAAAAATGTTTGTTTATATTTTTTTATATATAACTATAATTTTACGAGGTTTCAGCATATTGCTAGTTCTTATTATAATTTATATACGAATTAATTTATTTTGGTTGAAATAGTATTACATTAATAATATGCTTATTTAAGATATCTTTTTAGTTCTATGGATTCTGTAATAAAAAGTGAATAAGCTCAATAATCGTTTGTAATACTAATATTTCATTATGTACTTTACCTATCCTTGATATTAATATCAAAATACATATTATCACGTAAGCTGTGGCAAGGCAGCGGTTCCAAACGATCGCCGTGTGCCATTGAACTGATTGAAACACCAGCTGCTTCGAACCCACAAGACACGCGGCTTCGGCCACTGATGATCACACCCACTTCTTACAAATGGCTTCTCCACCCACTGTAGACTCTACTATGAAAGAAACCTTTGTAAAATAAAACCGCGACTATTCTTGTCGACTGATTAATCGCAGGCGTGTTTTCGGAACGAAGTAGCTGTACTATGTTTATTTTTCTTCTTCTTTGGTTTTTGAAAGTTGCTCTGTTTAAAAAGTCTAGGTCAGTAAATGACACACTATTGTGTAGTTTTTTTATGTATAGAAGTTTTTTAACTTACAAGCTGCGCCCCACGGCTCTAGGATAGAGTAACCTTCATGTTAAGTGGTAACTGTATTCAATGGATTTAGAAGTAGATTGGACGTGAAAAAGTAATAAACATCAATTATTTATGATAATGATTTGTAATTAATTTTTGCTTGATATAGAAGATCCTTTCTATTTACACAGCGAGGTTGCAAACCGTCCTGTAATGCAAGTACCGAACTTACCGATCGATATATTTGTCATAATTCGATAAAACTGCTTATATTGATCCTTTGTCGATCATTGCAAGTATGTAACTAAGTTAAGCGATCGGTAGACAAATTCGATAAGCTTTAACGATTATAAAGATAATCCCAGCATGGAACTGTTATATCACGTATGAGATCGTCTATTTAATCGATTTAAACAATTGGTTTGTCGGCTTTGAAAATGTTATAGATATAGCTTATCAACAGGCGAAGGGAATCGGGATATTTTTTAGTTAGCGATAGATATAAAATAGATAAATGTACGATGTCGACCTTCTTTTGTTCGCAGAAAAAGAGCGAAATGCTCGTAGAAATCTACAAATGATTGAATGACGCTTATTAACCGTCGATTGTGAAAATTACCAAAAATATTATTTAAACAATTTTTTTAACAATGGTTTTTATTACCAATCTAGTTGTAAGTATTCCATAAAAATAAAATACTTTAATAAGTATCATTATAATGTAAAATCACATGGTGAATCTGTTCACAAAATCAACAAAGTTGTTAAAAAGCATTTATTTGTTAATATTTAATTTTGCCAAAGCATGAATGATTTCGGTAATCTGTGCTAAATCAGTCTAGTTACGAAGTAGCCAATCGATATACAGTCGACAATTTGACGATCGTAAGCCGTCGATAAGAGTTCTCAACTTGACTTCCATACTTGCAAGAGGCGATACGATTCGTTAAATTTATCGATTTTACAACGACGATAACGACGATAACGATTTTACGACTCGACAAATTTAACGACCATACAACGGTACTTTCACTGCTGGCTTGCATTTTGAATCGGTTTGTTACCATCCGGAAACTGAGTTCGCCAACTGGTTGTCTACGAGAAACAAAAAAAACTAAAAGTTTAAGAACCTATGGATATAATTTGCTTGCGTATTAAAGCGCATTAAATCCAGATCCAGTGACACTGGCGCCATCAAGGCGAATCTAATTACTTATCTATCATTTATCAAAATTCCCGATTGACCCGTTGAGTAGTTACGAGCTGATATAGGAACGGACATAAATACAAACAAGTTTTAACAAAAAGTGTGGAAAGTAGAGAGGATAGGCATAGTGGACGGATGAATATATCTCCACCATCGGAATTTGTAAGGTAAGAGGCGGGGAAACCAGACTTACTGAGGTAAAACGGTAGTCCTTTTGTGGAAGAAACCGTCCTTGTTGGTTACACCACAGTACTAGGTTTACAATATACAATAGTGTACGTGCATTTCATCTCCCACACATAGCTTGTTTTGGTCGTAATAATACTATTCACATTGTCTCTATGAAAAGTATTTTGGCTTATCCTAGTCCAGGGTCCAGTAGGAAAAAGCAAAAAAAAGCCTGGTTGAGTCTTGATTGTGTGAACTTTTCAGGAAGGCATTGTTGATCAGCGTCAGCGTTTTAAAGAAGTAAAAAAACACATGTTTTCATATTTATATATTTACACACATTTATTTATAGCACAAAAAATAATGTGTCGGTCATATTGATTGCAACCTTGGGAAACAGAATCATCCTATGATTCAAATGTAAAAATTATTGTAGGGCAAAAACGTCGTGCCTTGACAACATTATAGTAATGTTAGATTTCGTAAGCATCATCTAGTCGTACCATTATTTCATAAGAAGTATGTGACACCGTAATAATGTCCGCCAAAATACTACCTATTAGGCAAGAATGTATTAAGATGTATTAGGCTATATTTAGTGGCTGAAATTTTCAAAACGAAGACAAGAAAGGTTTCAAAGCCAAAATGACAATGACAATATTATAAGAAGGCAAAAAGACCACACATGTTTTGGATAAAAGTTTTGTACATTATGTAGATAGTAGTAGATACTTAGATAGGTGTGCCAAAACATAGTGCTTGGTGTGATATATCCGAAACCAATCCGTTTCAAAAAAAAAATACAAATTCAAACACATTTCAATTTATAAAAAAATGCCATCATAACGTATAATTTCAGACGAGCCATATAATTTTAATTTATAAGTAGTGCTGTACGCTTTGTGTTTACTGTGGAGTTGAAAACTTACTTACTTTAGTGAAATATGCGACGCCATTGCTCGCTGAAGCGGGACGGCTATATCCAATAGAGGCACTTACTCCCTAACAAGAACAAAAGATTGTCGTTTCTATTAGCTACCTAACGAATCACGCAGTGGATGCAGTATATGCAAAATTTTTATTCCTATGTTGGATATTTATATTGGCCGATGTAGATTGTGATTCGATGCAAAAATTTCGACTTGCCGTGAACTTTTCGACTCAATATCGAGAAATCGTCGGTCAGACTGATCGACTTGTATTTTTACAGTAAAATTAACAAATATAAGGCGGTAAAGTGGTACGCGACCTCACTTCTCTTACAATTGAAATTTGACCCAAGAGAACTGTAAGTTACAGAAATAACTGCCATATTCATGTTGGTTACGATATTTGCGCAGGTACTAGTTCCAGGCACGCTTAGGCGTAAATGTAATACTATTGGCCAGTATTGGCTAAGAATTCCGCTAAAGGTTCCCACTCGCGTTTATGTTTATGTAGATGAAACGTTTTTCCGGGATATGCAGTATCTTTTGCCCTTCTCCGGGCTGCAGGTTATCTCTATGCTACGTTTCATCAAAAGCTATTTCAGTTTTTTATTTTTTTTTATTCTGTAGTTCGACAAGTACCATTTCTGCTTTGCTTGTTACTGCGAAAGGGCGGATAAGAATTATGTTTTGGCTATATGTGGAGTCAGCTTTTCAAACAATATATTTATTGAAAAACTCCAGTTAGTCTATTACTATAACAGTTATATCCTGGTTTTCGTACGAGATTGGGGAAATATAATCCAAATCAATTTGGTGAAATTAACAGTTTGAACGAAAGCAGTGAACTCGATCGCAGATAACTATATCTACAAGAATACATTTTAACAAACCATTTTTGAATTATGTGATTTTCGGACGTTTACTCTACCTCAGCGATCTCACAAAGCCCTGAAAATCCGTCTCGAGTAAATTGAAATTGAAGCGAGATAGAGCACCTTCTCCGTCATGACTTTCTTTACTGGAGAGAAAAGGACAAAAACAATGGGAGTGAGAGCTCAATAACGAGGTAGCCAAGGGTTGGCTGTTTCTCTTCAGGCCAGGATACTCCGGCAGAAGCAATATGTGAAGATTTATGGCCCACCCGCCATGTACTGGGAATACTTTGGAGTCTTATGACGCAACTTATTTCCATTGTTTTTCTTCGTAATGTATGAAATAAGATATTGAGTTGCAGTTATTAAGAAGAGTGGGGAAAAGTAATAAGTTCATAACAGTGAACTTTAGAAGTAATAAGCATTTGTGCTACGCATAGCACTGAATATTCAAAATAACTTTTCCATTTGAACTTACTTCTATCACAATGATTTACAATGACTGTTCCATATACTCCTACAGATATGTCGTGAAAGCCGACTAAGGGGATAATATGGAAAATGCATGTATGTGATGACATTGTTCTTTGATGAGGTATAGTAAGAATATCATACATCACTAATTTGAACGCCGCTGCTATGCCCTATAGGGATGTAGAAGCTTGGTTTGGTCATTAAAAGTTTTCCGTTTGAGTACGTTTAGTTTTACTTTCCAAAGCGACCGAATTTGCTTAAAAGGGAATCTCAAATTAAAATTGATTGGTTAAGAATTTATTAATAACTAGCTGCTCCCCGTGGTTTTACGCGCGTGGTGATGAATGGAGATGATGATGGCCATGAAAAGTACTTAACGATTTATTCTCAAACCTACTAAATATACATACAAAATCATAAAAATCGGTTGAGTCGCTTCGCAAACACCGTAACACGTGATTTTCTATACATTAGATTAGAATATTAAAATGAACATAATTTATTTAAGGCATAATCGAACCAGGATATTGAATAGTCATTGAATTAATGTCTCACACATTATTTTGGTAGAGACAAAATACTAAGTCACACTTTGCTTTTTTTAACGATTTGCACATTATTTAGATACATTTTGCTTAGCGTTATGAGGAACTCCCAGACAGGTCATCGGTTTTTTTTCAAAAAGTATTGAACTTACTTGTTTATTTTTTTTAATTTATAAGGTGTTCTATAAACTTTCTATGTAACGTCTACAATCTTGAATTGTTTAGTAGATTGTATTGCAAAAAACGCAGAGCTAATAAAGCCGTTTATGTGAAGCTAATCGTAGACAGACAGTGCAGCTTTATGTTTATTAATGAGGGTTGATAGACTGTTTATTGAAAGCAGATCAGAGGTGAATTGCTAATTTATTACTAGTTGCGTCTTGCGGTTTCCCGCGCGTAATGAAAAGTTATGATGAAGATGAAAAGTACCTACCTTATGTCTTATTTCTAAGGCATATGGTAACCGACTTTGATGAGTATACGTTCAGCTGTTTTCAAACTGTGTTTTCACAACATACCTACACACGCACTTTCTCTCTCTCAAACATACACCCACACCCACATACAACCACACACACACACACACAAAGAGAGAAACAGAGAGAGACTCTCGCATTTATAATATGTATATCATTTATATCATATTTTAAACATATATTTCTTTATATTTTATTATATTATTATATGTATTTATATCTGTTTTTCTTTATAATTCAATAGTCGGCGTTTAAGCACCTTCTCACTTGATTGTGCCATCGAAGGTACACTACACATCTATAATGATGACCAAGAACAGCTGGAACATATTCACAAGTGCAAAGCGAGGGAATACTCAATCATGAGAGTTGTAGTCAACCAAGATAGTGAACTAGAATAAGTTATACCAACACATATGGATTCCTTAACGATTTCCACTGGACACCAAACCCAAGGCAGGATTCGAACCGGACTCTGCAAAATCGGCAGTCGACTCTTACTCTCCAAAGTACAGGTAATTTCTTCAAGTAATTAATTATGCAGCCGTTGTTTATAATGTTTTGAATGTTGACTTAGATATTTTTACGCTGGTTAGGTTTTTTATTGTATTTTTAGTTTTATATGTCATGTTTGCAAACTACTCCTATTTTCAAATTATTGCTTACATCATTTTAGCTTCTGCAGTTTCTAGTGAAGCTGAGATACTGGTAAAAATATACTATGTTATTACGCGAGGCTACTGGTATATATAATAGTTAATATAGGTGGATATATTCTATAATATATGTAGACGTTGTCACGACTGACTAAACTCCTATAATCCATCAAAGGTCATTGGTCATCATGCGGCCAGACACAATAGAAATTTCATTGTTATAATATAACGACTCTTGAAAGGATAAATATCAAGACTAAGAAAAGAATGACTCTACGTAGGAGCTGGGCCGACAATTCGAGATGTAATGTTATTTTTAGTATTACATATATATTAAATTTAGTATTATTATATTAAATAAGTTGTGAATTGTCACAACTTATTTAATATAGTCGTAGTAAGTTTTGATAACATCATAAACATAAATTTGTTCACAAACAGCCCCATAGGATCAGTGCCCCCTCCCACTTAATCTCGGAGTATCGTTAACAAATTTAATATTTACTCTCGTGACCTTATCCTTATAAATCGAGGACAATATTAAAACCACCAGTACATTGATTGTTGGCACTGCCACCCCTACTGTATTCGCCAACGGATGGTGTAAGGCAGAAGCGGGTCATTGAGAAATGAGCGGGTAGAGAGTTGGTATTACATTTTCTTGCCCGTAATAATAATAAAATAATCTTTTAGTTTAAACCATATTTATCGATAATTTCGTGATATGAATGGCAGTTAATTTATGAATGTGAGTAAAATACAAACAAAGTGATTGAGTTCTCCTTTAAGGATACTAGGTACGTATAAAATTTGGCGCCGCGCCGCCTATCATAGTCGTCATTTTTTTACACGTCTGACCGATAATAATGCACATTTTGACAAGTGTTAATAATTTAACTCAGTTTAGTTAATCGAGTGATATGCCATTAAAATAAGGCTGAAGAAGCGTTTAATCTGTAGATCAAATTTAAGCTTCGTTTAGTTAAACTCTGAGATAAGCACCTGTGTGAAGTTGGCAGCCAAACTCAGCAGCCATTATAAACCGACCAAATTAAGATGTCGCGTGTGGCGGGTGGGTTATTCCGGTGGATTTGACCATGTTCCGGAACTTGTTTTGGAATGAATCATACCTCGTTAGAAAGCTACTGAAACGATCTTTCAGACGTAGTATTCAGAAATTACTCGCGACATTTCAGAAACTCGCAAATCAGAAATAACTACTGCAATAGTTTGGCTGCTGGCTTATTACGGTTGTTTTGACCATGTTCCGGGACCTGTTTTGGAATGAATGATACCTCGTTAGAAAGCTACTGAAACGATCTTTCAGACGTAGTATTCAGAAATTACTCGCGACATTTCAGAAACTCGCAAATCGGAAATACCTACTCTGCGATAGTTTGGCTGCTGGCTTATTACGGTTGTTTTGACCATGTTCCGGGACCTGTTTTGGAATGAATCATACCTCGTTAGAAAGCTACTGAAACGATCTTTCAGACGTAGTATTCAGAAATTACTCGCGACATTTCAGAAACTCGCAAATCAGAAATAACTACTGCAATAGTTTGGCTGCTGGCTTATTACGGTTGTTTTGACCATGTTCCGGGACTTGTTTTGGAATGAATGATACCTCGTTAGAAAGCTACTGAAACGGTCTTTCAGACGTAGTATTCAGAAATTACTCGCGACATTTCAGAAACTGGAAAATGGGAAATACCTACTCTGCGATAGTTTGGCTGCTGGCTTATTACGGTTGTTTTGACCATGTTCCGGGACCTGTTTTGGAATGAATCATACCTCGTTAGAAAGCTACTGAAACGATCTTTCAGACGTAGTATTCAGAAATTACTCGCGACATTTCAGAAACTCGCAAATCAGAAATAACTACTGCAATAGTTTGGCTGCTGGCTTATTACGGTTGTTTTGACCATGTTCCGGGACTTGTTTTGGAATGAATCTTACCTCGTTAGATAGCTACTGAAACGATCTTTCAGACGTAGTATTCAGAAATTACTCGCGACATTTCAGAAACTCGCAAATCAGAAATAACTACTGCAATAGTTTGGCTGCTGGCTTATTACGGTTGTTTTGACCATGTTCCGGGACTTGTTTTGGAATGAATCTTACCTCGTTAGATAGCTACTGAAACGATCTTTCAGACGTAGTTTTCAGAAATTACTCGCGACATTTCAGAAACTCGCAAATCAGAAATAACTACTGCAATAGTTTGGCTGCTGGCTTATTACGGTTGTTTTGACCATGTTCCGGGACTTGTTTTGGAATGAATCTTACCTCGTTAGATAGCTACTGAAACGATCTTTCAGACGTAGTATTCAGAAATTACTCGCGACATTTCAGAAACTCGCAAATCAGAAATAACTACTGCAATAGTTTGGCTGCCGGGTTAATCCGGTTGTTTTGACCATGTTCCGGGACTTGTTTTGGAATGAATCGTACCTCGTTAGAAAGCTACTGAAACGATCTTTCAGACGTAGTATTCAGAAATTACTCGCGACATTTCAGAAACTCGCAAATCAGAAATAACTACTGCAATAGTTTGGCTGCTGGCTTATTACGGTTGTTTTGACCATGTTCCGGGACCTGTTTTGGAATGAATCTTACCTCGTTAGATAGCTACTGAAACGATCTTTCAGACGTAGTATTCAGAAATTACTCGCGACATTTCAGAAACTCGCAAATCAGAAATAACTACTGCAATAGTTTGGCTGCTGGCTTATTACGGTTGTTTTGACCATGTTCCGGGACCTGTTTTGGAATGAATGATACCTCGTTAGAAAGCTACTGAAACGATCTTTCAGACGTAGTCTTCAGAAATTACTCGCGACATTTCAGAAACTCGCAAATCGGAAATACCTACTCTGCGATAGTTTGGCTGCTGGCTTATTACGGTTGTTTTGACCATGTTCCGGGACCTGTTTTGGAATGAATCATACCTCGTTAGAAAGCTACTGAAACGATCTTTCAGACGTAGTATTCAGAAATTACTCGCGACATTTCAGACAGCCGCAAATCTTGTAAACTTTACAGTAGGTATTGTTCCAATAGATACCGAATTATAACAGTTGGTATCAGTTGTCTTGGATTTAAAAAAGAATATTATTTTCGTGATCGGCACCCCTGCTAACCTTGAAAACGTCACCCATGTGACCCATGTCCATAGTCAGCGTCTACTCAACTAGGTACCTACCTATATACCTACTAATCGATTAACCAGTGCTAGATATTCCATGCTTAGAACTTTAGGTAGTATTACGTGGCACTGGACTGCGCTCATCACCCCGAGCTGAGTCATTGATGTTTGATTTGAACCTTCACCTAGTAATTAAAACGCCGTGTCAATAAGTGCGGTCGGCGGCGCATCGTTTGTCGGCACTTATCAAAGATCACTAGAAGACACGTGTAAGTAAGATTAGTGCTGGGGTATAAGAGTTATCACTAATCGATTGAGGAGACACTAGACTCGGATTTTATAATTCGATGTGGAAAATTATAATACTTATAATAATAGTGACTTTGAGATTAAGTCTTAAACTGAAAAATATTTACCGCGCGCCTTAATGTAAAACAATCTTGCGTTCTCTAAAGCCTGCTAAAAAGTCAGCGATGACATAATTATGTCTATCTTTAAGGATAAAATGCAACATATATATATATTTTAATTCTTAGAAAAGTGGGCAATTAAATGCGGTAATTGGAAAACTATAGTTTTCCGTTAACTATAGTTAAATACTGCATTTGAATAAATGTATTTATTCAAATGCGGTATTAATCCTTATTATTTTAAATAAGTAAGACGCTGTAGACATTTTATGCACATTATGTTACCTCTTTACACCATATAATTTAAACGAATATCTTAGAAGTATAGAATATCGCAATAGGATTACGGATGCGAGAATAAATTGTGTAAAAGGAAAGATGAACAATTAAGTATATACATATATATATATAAACTGGCTGGTGCCCACGACTTTGTCTGCGCAGCATTAGTAGCTTTCGAGTAGCTTATTATCTTCTTCAAGGCAAGATCTACCTTTATACCAAAATGTCATAAAATATGTAAATGGTCAAACGCAATTGCTATAATGGTATTATATGAGTAAATTTATTATTGAAATACTTAATATATCAATCAGTACACATTAATAATAAAAAACAGGACTTTCGTACATACAAATATAAAAATTTTAAATTTACAGAGATAAAAATACACATCCTCGGACGGGATTCGAACCCGCGTCTTCCGACAATCCGTGTCAGACGACATGACCATCTAAGCCACCGAGGCTCGTCTTATTCCAGAAATCCCCTTAACTGATTCCCTGCTACGGGAATTTCTGGACTTTTTGTCCAAAAATCCCCTGCGCGTCGTCTTCTGAAGTCGGAAGGGGATAATTGGACAAACATTCTATAAATTCCCTTAACCATTCAATTGGACAAAAAGACCAGTTATCCCCTTAACCAGTTATTTGCAATAAAATTAAAAAAATACATACAAATCACAAAATCGTAATCGTATAAAAAATAAAAATAATCAAAACCAACAATTTTCACCAGGATATATGCACCGAATTCCCCTTAACCAGTTATTTGCAATAAAATTAAAAAAATACATACAAATCACAAAATCGTAATCGTATAAAAAATAAAAATAATCAAAACCAACAATTTTCACCAGGATATATGCACCGAATTTTATTATAAAAACTTTCATATCACTGTCACCATCATCATCATCAGCAAGTATCAATCCACTGCTGGTCATAACCCTCTCCTAATGCACGCCACTGAGGCCGATCTTTTAGGCTAATATAATAAGCAACGCGCACAAGTTTCATACGACGTTTTTCAACACACTTACTTGCTTGAAAAAAACTTCAGGTATTTCTTTATTTATTAAAACAATTATTGAAGGTACAATTGGTAAAATTATAGGCTAACGCTTTGCTATTAAAAACATCATTATTTTGCTCTTGGGAGACTGGAGTAAATGTTGGAGATTGCGCATTGTTCTCGTAGGGAGTAAGAAAAAGTGTTTCATCATTGTTATGAGTAGTAGATACTATTATTTAACTTTTGAATCTGATGCATACATATAAATTACATAAATGAATTATTTGCTAAAATGTAATTGTTTTCTATTGTTTTTGACGACTACAGTTTTTTTATTTGGAAAATGTTTTTTTAATTTTAACGTTACAATATTTTGCTCATTTTAAAAACTTAACTTTAATTTTCCCACTCGTGCGGGAATGAAAAGTAAAAAGCACGCGTTCGAAATACGCTGCATTTTGATTCTAATTACCGTTCAATAAGAGTCCCTTTTCAAGTAGGTGTGTTGGAAAACACATTTTTACATTAATTCTCCTACAAAGCTACAAAGATGGTCTATAATTACAGATTTTATTATTTGTACAATATTTTGTTTGCCTATATAAAAACACTATATTATTTAACTTTGAATTTCAAATTCCATTCTATTCCTACCATACTTATATACAAGTATTTAAGAACCACAATTGAATAAAACCCTTTAAAATGACGAGAATAAAAATAATTCTTATTTACCGGCAATCTTATTAAAATGGCCCTGGCAATTATGGCAATAAATATTTACCGTTGATACATAATTATTATCATTTGAAAAGCAAAATTTTCGACAATTAGATAATCGAGTGATTATCGATTAATAAATGTCGATTTAAATCGACATTTATTAATCGAATTGCGAAAACCGCACTGAATTTGATCCGCCGGCGGACCGAGACCGCTCGGCTGGGCGGTAGGCACTTATAGCGCGCAAGTACATGGAGTGACGGAGGCCTGACATTAGTAACTAGCTGTGATTAGTTGTCAGTCGTCATCAGTGTTGTCATATCTACCTACTTATAGGTAGATCTACCAATTTTAGCTTGAGTCTACCTATCTACCACCCGAAGCCCTAAATCTGCCTATTTTCGATACCACGTCTTATTGAAAATAATTTTGACATTAAAATTAGTTATGCGTGTAACAGAACCAGTAACGTCCACGTCTTTGGTTTCTACTTTCTGCGCAGGATGCGAGCAAAGTAAAAACCAAAGACGTGGACGTGAGCATTCACTAAAAATAAAGAACATTAACAGCTAATTACGTAGGTCTACTATATGAAGATCGCCGACGTTGCAGATGCACCGATAATTATTGAACACATTTAATTCGCCGACGCAGCAATGACGTCAATCGGACACTGCGTGTTAAATCTATTTGTAAGAATAAGCATTCCATATTCCTACTTCGAAGCGGAATGGTTATTCATTAGGAAATAATTGTAAATTAGTTTTATTCTTTTTAGTTAATTAAATATATTAATTCATTTCGGTTTTTTTTCGATCTTCTAACTGCCGTTAACGTAATTAGCTCGTGACAATCTCACGAAACGAAGGTGTCACTGTCAACATTGTCAACTGCTCATGGTATGTGCATGGAAATTTGACTACAACTTCGTTGGTTTACTTGATTCTGTTTATGTCATTCGTTGATAATGACGCTGATCATTGTTCCATAACCGACCAATCTTAGCTTATTTTCTAATCTATATACGTGGTACTGGCGGCATTGCGGCAATCCCACAGAGGTAATTTATTTGAAAATGTTAAAGTTGAATCTACTATTTTAACGTGGGATTTTATTTTGTTTTGTTGTGTTGTGACTTTTAATAAAAATGTACATTTTAGAACTTTAATTTGAATATACTAAACAGTAATAACTAAATAGAGGCGAATTACATGATAATGGCGGAGACGAAACACGGAGTCAAAGTGTTCGATCCCTAACGTGAGTTATGCCGGTTATAATAATAGTTTAACGGTGTCAACGGTCAGTAGCTACTCGTATTATTAGTAACCGGCAAAAGACTCTGAGATTAGCTCAGCTCTAGCTAGTAGGATAATTGTGCAGGAAATGTAAAACCCAGAACGGGGAACCCAGCTCGGAACACTTGAACATTTTATAAAAGCATGTATAAATATTAAATAACATTTTGTTTAATTTTGATAAATCTTTTGTTTTACGTTGTTATATATATAATTATATTAATTATAAATAAAACTTTAGAGGTAGATCTACCGTTTTTTCCATGACATACTACCAACTTCTACCGATTTTTAGGACTTAATCTACCAATTTTCCAAAATGTGGGTTGACAACACTGGTCGTCATGTTCTCTATATTTTTACACAACATGCGATAAAACCACGATAATTTTGCAGTAAATATAGGATATTTCTTAGACTACGGATCTGGCAACACTGCTCAAGAACATCACAGGCGCCGACAAAGATACGCCGACTCTGCGTGTCTTTGTCGCCACGCTTTTCTAAATGCCGATCCACGTGCAAGTGCAGGGGGTCTAGCACGAATAACTGCGTATGAACTGCAATTTATCTAGGGCAACTGTGACAAAGACACCTCATAGTTTGTACGCCGAAGCGTGACGTAGGTAGGTATTGACGTTTACAGTACGAATACTTTTTCAGAAAATTGCTTATGCTATGGACTCAGGTAGGACTTTCTGTAATCTGTGGTGCACTACAAATGTCTATAAAAATGTGTAATAAAAATAAAAATTCAATAACCCACTAACATTTACTTACCTAGGTACCTAAATTTAGAATCGCATCGCGGTACCTAGGCCGTAGAAAACTTAAGTACCTACCTATTAACTAGGACGAGTAAGTTGTTTTATGCAATTAGGTAATTGACGATACTGGCAAGTCGCGCACCTGATGATAAACAGTAGGTACGTTTCATGATAGTTGCAAACAATAATGCTCAAGCATTACTGTATTAGGGTTTAGGGTGTGACAGTCGCTGTAGCAAGTGGAATTACCTACTAGATGAAGGTTCACTTTACTTGACTCGGGGTGATGAGCGAAGTTCAGTGCCACGTAATAGTACCTACCTACAGTTCTAAGCCATGGATGGAACTGAATATCTCTGGCACTGCGGTGGTGCCAACCAAGACGGCCTCATGCATAAGAATCCTACCGCCTAGCAGGTACCTATCTACCTGAGTCAGCCTTCCTCGGCTCGTATATACCTAAATAAAAATCGATTAGTAGGTATACCTAGTTGAGTAGACGCTGACTATGGACATGGGTCACATGGGTGACGTTTTCTAGGTTAGCAGGGGTGCCGATCACGAAAATAATATTCATTTTGAAATCCAAGACAACTGATACCAACTTTTATAATTCGGTATCTATTGGAACAATACCTACTGTAAAGTTTACAAGATTTGCGGCTGTCTGAAATGTCGCGAGTAATTTCTGAATACTACGTCTGAAAGATCGTTTCAGTAGCTTTCTAACGAGGTATGATTCATTCCAAAACAGGTCCCGGAACATGGTCAAAACAACCGTAATAAGCCAGCAGCCAAACTATTGCAGTAGTTATTTCTGATTTGCGAGTTTCTGAAATGTGGCGAGTAATTTCTGAATACTACGTCTGAAAGATCGTTTCAGTAGCTATCTAACGAGGTAAGATTCATTCCAAAACAAGTCCCGGAACATGGTCAAAACAACCGTAATAAGCCAGCAGCCAAACTATTGCAGTAGTTATTTCTGATTTGCGCGTTTCTGAAATGTCGCGAGTAATTTCTGAATACTACGTCTGAAAGATCGTTTCAGTAGCTATCTAACGAGGTAAGATTCATTCCAAAACAAGTCCCGGAACATGGTCAAAACAACCGTAATAAGCCAGCAGCCAAACTATTGCAGTAGTTATTTCTGATTTGCAAGTTTCTGAAATGTCGCGAGTAATTTCTGAATACTACGTCTGAAAGATCGTTTCAGTAGCTTTCTAACGAGGTATCATTCATTCCAAAACAGGTCCCGGAACATGGTCAAAACAACCGTAATAAGCCAGCAGCCAAACTATCGCAGAGTAGGTATTTCCGATTTGCGAGTTTCTGAAATGTCGCGAGTAATTTCTGAATACTACGTCTGAAAGATCGTTTCAGTAGCTTTCTAACGAGGTATGATTCATTCCAAAACAGGTCCCGGAACATGGTCAAAACAACCGTAATAAGCCAGCAGCCAAACTATTGCAGTAGTTATTTCTGATTTGCGAGTTTCTGAAATGTCGCGAGTAATTTCTGAATACTACGTCTGAAAGATCGTTTCAGTAGCTTTCTAACGAGGTATGATTCATTCCAAAACAAGTTCCGGAACATGGTCAAATCCACCGGAATAACCCACCCGCCACACGCGACATCTTAATTTGGTCGGTTTATAATGGCTGCTGAGTTTGGCTGCCAACTTCACACAGGTGAGATAAGCGTCGATTGATATTACGGGCCTTACTAGTGTCAAATGACAGGACGGCTAAATCGTGAGCCTCATGGTAAAATTACTTTCAAATTAGTTGGTTTATTTTCCAAAGACAAACAAACCGACGATGCAGGGAAGATTCTTTAACTACAACACATTAAGTAATAAAAGGAATATCTTAACATGAACCTGTGTTATAAACTAAGGTCCATATTTCGATAAGATACCTAAGTTTACTCCGTACTAATTACTCCGTACCTAGTTTTTCCATTACTGCTTACTCTATATTATATAAGATAATTTTATAGCTATGTTCAGTTGTAGAAGCATGCGGCCTTTTAAAACTCTCATATATTCAGGAAAAAAATCATGATCCCTTTTTCCAAGATGGCCTTAATTTATTTGCTCGAAACAGATTTTTTTTTATCAAAAAATTGAATCGACTTCAAGACCAACAAGTGTGAAATTACTTGTTGAAGTCGGCACCATGATCATTCAAAAGTACCCATCATCACAATATTGTGCCCATGGCACCGACTTCAACAAACTTCTAGTCATTTCACTTTTTTTTGGTATTGAAGTCGGTTGCTATTTTGATAAAAAATAATTTTGTCGTGAAAATTAAGTCCAGTTTGGAATAACCCTTGCTACTTACGGGATCGATTGTCATTCACCGTCAATGATGATATTGACGATATATCATCAAGATATGCGTAACACTTTTCAGTTATTGAAGTGTAACTCAAAAACTGCTTGATCGAATTTGATGAAATTTTAATGAGAACACCTCAAAAGTATACTGTACCAAACAAAAAAAAGAGTTTTAAGAATCGGTCCACAAATGGAGGGGGAAAGGGTGAACATACACAAAAAAATTACATATAATCGAACATAATTATAGCCTACTCCTTTTTTAAGTCAGTTAATAAAAACAATATTAAACCGTTAACCCTGATGTATAAACCAGTTAAAATGTTATTTTGTTATCACACTAAAAAGTATGTGAGTGTGTTTGTATGTTTGTTACTTACTTCTTCACGCTCAAACGGCTGAACTATTCTTAACAAAATTTGGTTTGGAGGTAGGTGAGGCGGTGGACTAACACATAGGGGTTTTCATCATTATCCAACACCAGGCGGGTGTAACCGCGGGGTCCACGGGACACAGCTACGGTTTTCATAAGTTATTAACACTCATTAGTTTATTACTCATTCATTGTTTTATATAGGTAGGTAGTAATGACTGAATGCCATATATATATATATATATATATATATATATATATATATATATATATATATATGGCATAATGAATTGCCACTTTTTAGTATGTGCGAATATGAACGTTATTAGAATTTAATTTTTTATTTCCTACGTTGCATTGCCCGGCATAAAGCTGCTCGGCTGCTTCCTCACCTCTTAGGATTTGCATACCGATGGTGAGACAGCAAAGTTGCTGAACATAGGCTTCCTAAGTTGCAGTGGGACCGAAAAATACCTTTACAATTATTTTGCTCCAGCTTATCCCTTGAGCCATCACCCGAACCGTTAGTACCCTCGCAGCATGCAAGTCCATACGCGGATTTACATCTAATCCTTGTACGCTGTCTACAGCTCTCCGGTAGTTTATACTCGGCATGCAAACTTTATTAACTCTTGCTGTTTCATCAATCATGATTTAGATGCTATTGAAATGTCGTTTTAGATTGGATCACCTTGGCTATACTTGCAGCGGATGTTTCAGGAATATTGGAGAAAAAATATATTAAGTAGTTATAATAGGTGTGCGTGGAATGCGTCGCAATGCCTATTTCTTAGTAGGTACTTACATACATATAAGGCAGATAGCCAAACAGGTATACATCTTTTCTTTTCAGGTTTCACGAACGTTTCAGAGATTGAAGCCGGTTTTTCACCGAAGTTTCATTGTAATCAGGTGCATTGTATTGCAACGCACAGAAGACGATTATATAACCAAATCTTTTTTTAAAGTTCTATAGTACTACTCTTATAGTATCGTTCTGTCCCTCTGTCCTGATCTTCGTATCTTCTGATCCGTGATTCATATTCAGTAGCCCTTTATGACTTAATAAATTCTACAGTTGTAAACGTAAGTGCGTATATAATTCTTCACAAAATTAGATTAAATATCCCACGACACCTCCTGGATGACCCGGACGACCCCATCACGTCAGCTCTGGCATCGATCAGTCAGCCTCCTGGTAATATTGGTATTTCAGGTATTTCAGGGTCTACTCGCCGAGCCACGAGAGGTAATATGTCTGATTTTGGATTTCCAGTCTTCACAGTTAGACATCGAGGTCGTCGTAAGCGACTTCGAAATAATCCTAAATCAGACACAAGGTAATCTGTATTATATTTTGGTAATGTGTATTAAGGTAAAGGTAACGTATCGATTTTCGATTGAAAGTTTATAAGTATCATCAATATTAACCTGTGTTTTGTTTTCTTTCAGAACGTGCTGGCGGCTATCGGCACCTCTATTCCCTACTAGGCAAGGGTTCGCCCTTGTCGTTGTCTAGCGCTTTATGCGCCCTTGTTGTCCCTCGGTTGAGTGCTGCGTGCACTCACCAACAGTCCTGTGTCGCTTTTAATGCCCGTAGTGGCAAAAAGCTATATGTCCTTCCTAAAAAAAAAGATTTAATATAGACAAAAACATTTCTTATATAAACATCGTATATCCCGATAATTGCAGCTACGAGCATTCTACAAACACCAAATGTATAATTTTAATTTGAACTTTAGTAGAAGAGCTCAAGACACATAATCACATAAAGGCGATAAAGCAAAGGCGAAGATTTAATCAAGTCGGTACTGGATCTAATCAAGCTGACATTATGAGGTGTGCGATGTCGTCAGCCGCCTTTGAACACAACGTTAACAGCTTAATAGCCTTCGTGGAATTTAGTTCAGAAGAATGAAAAGCGGGGAAATGTGAGATGGTTGAAAACGTGCAAGTGGTACGATTGATCACTCATCCATGAATCACGTCGACTCGTTTCGTGCACTTCTTGTGTTATATATAAAAAGGGCTGCTTTACAAAAGGCGGTGACGAATCAGGACAAATTTGAAGACCTTTAGTTAGGCTTTTTGATATCTTGTGGGTCACTACCCAGTAATTGCAATATTTTGCAATGGGGTTCGATCCTTGACCGGGACAAATATGTGTGTGGGCAGGTAAGTTTGTAGTCGGATTGTGGATGTTCTTTTGCTCTATAAACGTGAGTGTTCGGGCCCCCCGTGACACAGGGTATCCATAGTGTATGCGTAGGTAAGTGTGAAACGACTGCATTACCTTACACGTCACGATCGCTAAATAGGTGATCTTTAAGGCAAATCATATCGCCCGTAACCTTTAATTTGATAGGTCTCATATGCCTGTAATTACTTTAGCACCCATAAACACCCTACACACCAGAATACAGCAACACGGCAGTACAGTATCACGGCGGAAATGGGTTAGGTAATTTGGTTCCTCTTGGGACATTCTTTCATTTCTTCTTTTTTATACTGCATATATGTATACATACGTATGCATAATTGTGTTAAAACGTATATAATAAAGTCGCTCGTTAATTCATCATTCACTCATCAATGTATAAAAACTCAGTGAAAAAACTTTGTGAAACAACTGCATAAAACATAATCAAATCTAAAATTATAATTATTTTAAAATATGCTTAGGTACTATTAAAACGGAACCCAAAAAGAACGCAGCCAACCAGAAAATTACCCAACAGGTCCCTTGTATCTTAAATATCTGACACCTAATATAAATGCGTTCAGATGATTATCGGTTTATAAAGACAATTGGTGAATGTTGTTATTGTTTCCGAACTGATAATAAAAATCTAGCCACTGCTTTTATACAGAGTGACAATGACTGTCTAATTAAGCGAATAAAGGGCTCTTCCCTGACACCACAAAGCTGGTGTGATGGATCCCTTTAATATCGCATCTGATACCTCAGGCGTTCAAGCCAGATTGCCGCCTACCACGGCTTGATTTAAATTTTATTAATGGATTTAGAACCCCTTTCTGTTTCAGCACGTTCGACCTTATGGTGAGTCTATTCGTTCTAAAGCCGAAATACCACAGTTGGTCGTGGTATATTTGACTGTATAAAGCGCACTATTGAGTCTAGTAATGTTTTAGGGAGTTATGACTTCAAACCATGCAACCATTGTCACTTTCATTTATGTGTATATTCAAAAACTAGATAAATACTTTGATAGTGTTTTAACCCCAGAAAGAGAAATAAGACGTATGGTGCTATTAATATTTATTAACTTCTCCAAGAACACTAACAATTTATCACAAACATATTGTCATAGATTAACATGGAAAGCTAATATCGCATAGTCTTCCAAAATGTGATGTCCAATCGCCGAACCCAGGCAGGGCATTAAGTAAGATGTAACGGCAGGGGTCGAGCGAGGGCCAGGATATTGCCTAATCATGCCTTCATGCCGCCTTCACACCCTACTAACTGCCAGTTGTTTTAGCATTCATCGCGTTTTATCGCACCGTTCGCTCGCACCCCACATAGATAGATTGATTCACCATTGTCGTGAATGTTTTGCTGCAACAGATTTAAGCCGTCAGCTTACTATTTAATGCGGCGTTTGTGTTTTAAATTGGATTACCGTTTATTTAAATTGTTGTATTATTTTCATTACAATCTTATATTCTAAATGCATGAGTAGGAGTAATTATGTTGTCACGATTTGAAATTCAAATGTTTGTGATGTTCTTTTACAAAAACATGCAAAGCGAACGATAATCATCTCAGACCTTATTTACGTAATTGAATTGCCAGATTAATAATGCGGAAAACAATCCCGAAATCAGAAAAGTAGGTAGCGGCTGTGTGCTGTGGGCCCGGGCGTTCACGGGCTATTAAATCTGATAAAGTGCTGCCAGGCCTGTCGAAAGGGTTACTCCGACTGCGGACCGCTAAAATATTGTGACATTTTGCTATAATTGTGTTTTTCCCTAATAAAACCAAATTGGGCATTCGGATTAATGTTCGTCAAACATACCTCAGGTCAACGTTATATAGCAAACAACAATTAAACTTTTAATACACAAGCTGAGCTGACTGATAGTAATGTTCTGCAAATACCATCGTATTGTGCAACTACGTTACTGTCCCGAATTAGATCGGAAGGAACGGCACGCAACAGAATGGGCTTCAAGTCGTACATCATTCGTTCAATGATGTTACAACAATCGAACAACAAGCGTCCGCCTCATTGTGTGACGTAATTTCATCAAAAATATCGGACATACAATGAGGACACCGACAAAAGACGGAAGAGCGGATGTGATTCGCGTCGTCTCGCCGCCGACGAATGTACGTACGTACGCACGCAAGGAATTTTTTACGCAATCTTCGGAACACAAAGAGCGGTCGTTTGTCGCATGGAGATGTTTCCACCCACAAGTCAGCGGTACTACCTCATCGCTCATTATGGACAATCGGAAATGACTTCACGAACATCGGAACTTTTGAACCACTTAACTATTTTAGAAAAAGTAGCCATAGATGCCGATCGTACACACAGGTGTGCCTTTCATTTTCGCATATTAATGGTAGACTTCATATATATAAATATTCATATTTCCGATCATTGTACATATTAGTGTATAGTCAATGCTTTGATTTTTTGGCATATACAATTAAAATAATATAACCAATTAATAGAAATCAAATCGTTCACAACCCCTTTACAAAGGGATCAACTAATGTTAATAAAATTTATAGTAAGTACTAAATCTCAGTGTGGGTCAATATGGAACTTTTACTGTTATCGCATTTCGTAACGACGATCGTACATCGTGTAATTAGCCGACAATAGGACGGCACCAGTGTACTCCCTCATTCAATTCAAAACTGAACCATGTTCTAATTAAAGAGCATTGTAACCATTGCTGAGTCTTTACTTCTGAAATTGTCTTTCGAGGGTTTAATAATTCAATGGACTGTGAATGAAAAATATGAACGTAAAAAACTGTTCATTTCACCCTCTAATTGCGTGATGTGTTGTTGCAGACAATAGTATAACTTCGGTCATCCGACATGATGGTTATGTCGTGATAGAATTGATTTTCTGTACCTGCAAGTCAATATTATGAGTCAGACAGCGTACTTCAGCTATAACGAACTTTACAAGGATGTGATAATTTTTACACGGTGATATTAATGTCTCATGACACTATTGTCATAGTGTAAAAAAATGGCTTTGCTAATATTATATACATAGATAATTATGCAAACATTTCGATGTCTGGTTAGTTGGATGGGTGTGGATGTTTGTTACTTTTTTTGCACCACTAGTTCAATATATATGCAAAAATATTCAAAATGTAGAAAGATAGATGACCTAGAACTTGTAGGCAACTTTTAATCAGGCAAAAGTACCTGTGAGACTTGGAGTGTGGGCTATGAGGACCAGCTAGGTTTGATAAAATAAAAGCACATAAAGTGTTTTTGTTTCATTAATTAAAAATATAGGTACTTGAACTCTTCCAATTTTACAATATCTTCCTACATAGTATTTGTTTTCAAAGCACTAACGCCTGCTTAAGCGATCTCAAACATTGAAATTTATAGAGAGAAATATTCACATCCTCGGACGGGATTCGAACCCGCGTCTTCTGACTCTCCGTGTCAGACGCCATTGACCAACTAGGCCACCGAGAATCTGGTCCGAGCATCGAATTTTAACTCTCTATTTGACTAACCGTCTTGCGGGTACGGAGCGACATCTATTGGACAGTTAACAGTACCATCCAACCGAAAGAAGCATTATTTAAAAATACTTGAACTTTCGCATTGACATCTGTCCCCGCAGTCTGGTCCCCGCAAGACGGTTAGTCAAATAAAGAGTTAAAATTCGGACCAGATTCTTGGTGGCCTAGTTGGTCAATGGCGTCTGACACGGAGAGTCAGAAGACGCGGGTTCGAATCCCGTACGAGGAAGTGAATTTTTCTCTCTATAAATTTCAATCTTCCTACATAATTGATTTTAATTAGAACAATTGAAAATCCACTACACAGTTATTAGGTACTAATATTAGGTATATTAAATAATAAATCTTAATTCAATATTTCAACAACAGTAAAATATTTGTAGTCATAATAGCATTAGAGGATATTTTTTTTTTTTTTTTGCCTTCAACTCCCCGTCAGCAGCTGCGGAAGATGCCAGCATTAAGAAGAGGCTTAATTACGCTGCCTTGGAGCTGCTTAACCATTTTGTGCCCGTGGCTGTGGAGACCATGGGCAGTTGGGGGGCTGAGGCTAAGAGCTTTGTGGGAGAGTTAGGTCGTAGACTCTGTGACATCACCGGTGACTCCCGCTCCGGTACGTTCCTGGTGCAAAGGCTGGCCATAGCTATTCAGCGCGGGAACGCAGCGAGTGTAATGGGCACCTTTCCACCGGGAGCGGACAGGGGCGGGTTATTTAATATTGACTAGAAGGTTAATTTAGCCTTTGTAATTTCTTTTATATTTTTAATATGTGTAATTGTAATTGACTATGTTATGAAATTAAATGAAATTTATTTACTTGTTCTTTATTTATTTTATTAGATTGTACTGGACCAATAGAAACAAAGAACAACCAATACCATAACCGAAAAATAACGTAAAACGTTTCAGACACTATCGAACCCAAGGAAAAAAGTCGGATCTTCCAAAAGTCATTGCACAAGATAACAATCGTCTTTTGTCGGCATAAAGTTACAAGAGGAGCATACACACCCTTACATCGCATTGAGGGTTTCACAAAAACTTTATTCCTTTTTCACGTGGTCAGAGGAAGGAAATGAATAATATATATTCGATTAGTAGAGGTACAAAAGGTTCCGATATAATAAGATGCTACTGTTGCATGGATGTTGCGCAGTTCCGATCGGTGTGACTCGACAAATCAGCTGATTAATGGTAGTTTTTTACGCAACTGCGGCAAAGCCAAAAAGGAGGGTTATGCATTTGATCTGTATGTATGTATATGCCCTATGTCCGCTCGTAACTACTCGCACAGAAAAGCTGAGTCAGTCAGGACTCATTCTAATCAGTAGGCTCGACCAGTTTTGATACATAACAGGTCATTACATTTTTGATAGCGAGAGAGTTACTAGGTACATAATTAAATTACCGACTCCGGCGAAGTACTATAGGAAGGCGGATTTTATGCGAAGTCGGGTCCTTCCTATACCGTGATAATTAAAACAAAAGATTTATGAATGAAACTGACGTATATTTACGTCTCTGTGACGCAAAGGGTTAAATCGGTTACTTCGGAGATTAGCCGGAACAAACAGATACCTAGACAAAAATGAAATCTTCTGTTTTCTTTAAGCACCTTAATGTACTCGTACTTTCATATGGAGTAAAACGATTGTTGTTTGACATTACAAAAAGACACTGCAGAAACAGAAAAACTAATATCTCGGGCTAATGAGCATAGTCTTGCACAACGATACACAAATTATTTTTGGCACCCCTACTGATCTCGTCATCAAAAGATTCTAAGATTGAACCGTGTAGAAAGCAAGGAAGTAAAAGTAAGTAGGTAAGTAATATGTAAAGTATGTAACACTACAAATTAAAAGTATACATTTGAGCTCCATCTCAAAAGTGCGTAATTGCAGAATATTTCATTTACGCTTGACCTGGTTGTCATAAGACCCTAAAAATCATAAGTAAACGTAATAAGTAATTTCTATCTGCGGTAACACGAATCTCTCAGACTCTTTAAGAATATGCATGACTCCACATGGTTTAAAGATTTCAATGTAATATGGCATTCCTAAAAAACAATAATGTCACGTTAGCTTTATTGGTTACTGAATTAGCTATCACAGGTTTCAGTTTTAGTTCTATTCCTGACGCAGAACAATCATTTGTATAACCGTGCGTGTCCATGACTCCCGGGACACATAGAATTCAAGTTGAACGTTATTCACATTGTGAAAAAAAAACACGCGGGGCAGTGTTTGGGGACTGCCGATACAAGTGAAAACTAAGTAACTTGAAGAATTCGGTGACGATGACGCGAGTTCCATGATTTTTGTTCACCCAAAAAGTGCTCAACGCGTCTAAAGAAGTTTTCACTTCAAAAAATCGATTTCACACCACAGACACATACGCAAGCTCTTTTGTAGTGGTAAGACTTTTGCAGAGTCCGACCCGGAAGCACCACCTTTGCACTGGCAATGGTGGTGCTCCCGGCTCCTATTCAACCGTGAAGCAATAGTGTGCAATTACTGTGTTTCTAGCATACGTTTCATTTTTACAAGAAGATTTAACATCTTATGTCTCAGGGTGATGCATTGCCATGTAGGATTACTCTTGTAGTTTAAACTATTGAATGTTACTGAACTGTTATGGGCAAGAAAGACGCTTCAAATCAGACGAGCAACTCGCTAGTCTCGTCACCAATAAACATTAAAAAAACACCACACTATTTTGTATATATTTAGCATACTAAAAGATATAGGTAGGCAACTACTTACTAGCGTCTACCCGCGACTCCATAATAATATGCGTGGTACAAGTTTTCCGTTATCCCTCAGAAACTGTCCATCAAACCAGGATAAAACAAGAAAAACAAAATAAAACGGTATAAACAAAATTACTTCTAAATCATAGTCAGATAGTCATCTGATTCCGCTAAGCTGTTCCAGCGTAAATAATTAATGTAACAAAGTCTTTGTTCTAGAAAACATTCGCGGTACGAAGAATATTGGAATGTCTATATTATTCGCAGAAGTAATTACAGTCATTTTCATTTACGTTTCAGCAAGCGACGTCTAGGAGTGTCTTTAAGTCAGCCGTTACGATATGCCACACGTTGACGTACTAATGCATGCCGCGGGAGCTTCTGTTGTCAGTAGCCAACTCGTCTGCTCGTCATCGCCGGCTGAGTTGAAGGTTAATGCTTTGCGGAGACTTAATTCAGACAGCACGCTAAACCGTTTAAAGGGGGTGTTTCATTAGCAATTCAAAATAGTAGTAGATAGGTATACTGTACAAACAAGTAAAGATAAATATCGTGGCTTGGACAGTTACTCGGGAAATGATTATTATCTTCCACCGACTTCTGAAAAAGGAGGAGGTACTCAATTCGACTGTTTTTTTTAATGTTTGTTACCTCATAACTTTCGCCTGGGTAAACCGATTCTCACAATTCTTTGTTTGTTTGAAAGCTGAAGCACCAGCTTTCAAACAAAAATAAACGTATCTACTTATTTTCATCATTTGATATCCTTTGTAGTTGTATCTAGCAAAGTTACAGAGCAAGAACATCTTATATACTTCTTCGTTGCGCTCTTGACAGAGCGGTCGTGATCGTCATGTAGTAAGTAGTGTTGGTGAGGCCAGAAGTTACACGCCTCACGAACATCTTATATATCCTAGTAAAAAGCGGAGTCCTTTGCCATACACGGTGATGTGTTGTACCCAGTTAAAAAATCGCAATGGCATTGGACGCTTAACATCAGGCGTGCGACTTGATACCATATTGATCATGAGAGATTTCATGCTCCGACTCGTACTTTGCTGATTTTCGGGTGGCTGTGACCACAACCTTTTTTTTGGCTGGATCCGCGCCTGTCTCTGGATGTTGATACTATAATAGGTTACGTCTCGCATACTTTCCTTCTCATATTTCACTTTGCATTTGCTACGATTTAATAGTTATAAAATATTATAATAATACCTACTTATAATTATGGCGTATTCATCATCATCTCCATCATCTCAGCCGTAGGACGTCCACTGCTGAACATAGGCCTCCCCCATGATTTTCCAAAAGGACCGGTTGGAAGCGGCCTGCATCCAACGTCGTCCTGCGACCTTTCTCAGGTCGTCTGTCCACCGTGTCGGTGGACGACCTACGCTGCGCTTGCCGGTACGTGGTCTCCACTCCAGAACCTTTCGGCCCCATCGGCCATCTGTTCTGCGTGCTATGTGCCCTGCCCACTGCCACTTCAACTGGCTAATCTTCTGAGCTATGTCGGTGACTTTCGTTCTTCTACGGATCTCCTCATTTCTGATTCGATCACGTAGAGAAACCCCGAGCATAGCCCTCTCCATAGCTCGTTGTGCAACTTCGAGCTTATCTATGAGGCCCATAGTAAGAGACCACGTTTCAGTGCCATAAGTCATCACTGGTAACACAAATTGGTCGAAGACTCTTGTCTTGAGGCACTGAGGTATTTTTGACGAGAAGACTTCGCGAAGTTTCCGGAACGCTGCGTGTATGGCGTATTATATGATTTTATTTTTGACATCACAAACTCAAGGTAACTGGTAAATGTTTTAAATAAACACACGCATTTATATCACTGCTTTGTGAAGTGTGAAGTAAGTATGTAGTGTAATATTAGGTCCTTACATATGAAATTGGCGTTTTGTATGGGAGGAACAAAAAGTCGAATATTTTTTAATATAATATATTTAATTAATCAAAGTATGAACCATTATTTTCTATGCACTTTTGCCATCTCATAGGTAGTTAATTGATCCCTTTACTAAAAAAACCAGTCGGACGGGAATCAATAAAATCTTTGAAGGCGATTTGGACTGCCCCATCGGAGTTGAATTTTTTCCCTTGCAAGAAGTTATCCAAATTTCGAAAAAAATGGTAATCTGTTGGAGCAAAGTCCGGGGAGTACGGAGGATGTCTTAGACTTTCCAATTGAAGCTCTTCTAATTTAGTAGCCGTCTGTTGCGCAGTGTGTGGTCTAGCGTTGTCGTGAAGCAGCAGTGGCGTGGAGCGATTGACCAACCTAGGTTGTTTAGCCGCTAGCTTTTCCATCATGGTTTGCAATTGCTGACAATAGACATCAGCCGTAATAGTCTGGCCAGATTTGAGAAAACTGTAATGAACAATACCGGCACTAGTCCACCAAACGCTTACAAGTAACTTTTTTGGGGTTAATTTTCGCATGGGGCAGGATTTGGCTGGCTGGCCAGGATCCAACCATTGCGCTGAGCGCTTCCGATTATCGTAAAGAACCCATTTTTCATCACAGGTAATGATTCGGTTTAAAATACCTTCATTATTGTGCCGGTTTAGTGATGTAACGCAGCAGTCGACGCGCGTTTGCCGATTTGCTTCAGTTAATTCGTGAGGTACCCACCTTTCAAGCTTTTTAATCTTCCCAATTTGCTTCAAGTGAATTAAAACAGTTTTATCACTAACATCGAAGCCTGCAGCTAACTCGGACGTGGTTTGCGATGGATCCGCTTCCACAATAGCCCTCAACTCTTCATTATCAACTTGAGTCTCAGGCCGTCCACGGGGCTTGTTCTGCAGGTCGAAATTTCCAGAACGAAAACGTTGGAACCAAAAACGAACTGTGTTTTCTTTTGCAACACGACCGCCATACACATCATTCACCCTTCGAGTTGTTTCCGCAGCACTAGTGCCACGGCGGAACTCGTACTCGTAAATAATGCGATATTTTAAGTTTTCCATTTTGTAAAATGAGTGACGCAAACAGAAAAAAAACAAATGAATGACGATCATCGAAGCACAAATACATGAGTCTATAGCTGTACAAATTTGAATTTGGAATTCCTTACCAAAGAGGAGAAATTCGTGATTAAAGTGGCCAGTACGAAAAACGCCAATTTCATATGTAAGGACCTTATATAACTATTAAAATGTGAGTTTTGCAAACCTTACACATAACTGGGGTCGGAATAAAAGTGTCATCATTTTATTACCATTGTCATAAAATCCGGGTTCTATAAAGAACACAATGATAATTTGTCATCGAAGAATGACTTTGAGCAACCACCTGGCAACCACGCGACCCCACCTAGAGCGGTGAACCTTTAGCACGATTTGCAACGCACCCACTTTTGTCGATATGATTGTTTAATTTATATAATGTGATCTTCAAAATGTTATTTAAAACTAAGTAGTTATTTAAACATTTGCAGATGCAACTGTAAGCGGGTTGGATGAATGGCAGATGTTCGCTTCCCTTGATGTGGTTTATATGTTTTGATGTTACTAAGCGTAGCGTGTTATGCATTCAGCGTAAAGAAGCAAATATCTTTTTATATATATTTACCTATAAAGAATGAAAGAGTTAGATAGACTTCTACCAACACTACCTTAACAAACAGAAAGTTATGACTCACGAGAGATTTCATATTTATTTTCGTCGTTAAAAATTACGAGTGAAAATGGGAAAAACAAATTTTTAAAATGGCAGCGCTGTGACTGTGGCGCCGAGAACATTCGCGGTCTGCGAATCGGCTTCCTGCGTGCCGTTTCCCGCCAAAATGGATAGCTTCCGACTAGTATTTGTCATCATATAATAACAAAGTGTAATAGAGTTGATTTTTAATTAAATGAATAGTATCGTCAATGTAATATTTAAATGAATGTGAAAAGAAGTAGCCTGATAAAGAAGTGTTCATTAGTAGAAGCGGTAATTTAAAGATTTTTGTCATATATAAAAGAAATGATTTGTAGAATTTGTAGTTTGAGGCCATTTAAACAAGTTGTTATTTTTAATTGTGGTCCTAATCATTCGAAAGTAACTAAGGCCTTTATTAATAAACGTTGCGTAAACATAGATTAGGCGTAACATGCTTGCTTGCTTTCACGCGTGACATTTACTGCAAGCGAAAAATTGACTGAATTTAACTTATCCGGGTTTACTACAAGTTTATTAATAAGGCCGTAAAGGTTTACTAGGTATAGTGTTTGTAGACGGAAGTCGTTAGTCAAATAAAACTCCCTCAGGATATTTAGTTATCTCTTCTCAAAAAGGTCAGAAAGCTCAATCGTATCCAGTAGTCTTACCAGTAGGATTATTGGCATTTTCGTTCACAGTATAAGATAGCCCTAATTTATTTCTTGTTTTTGTTTAATTAATTGCCTTCCCATTAGATTAATTCATGCGAAGAGTTTAATTAAATACAAACTGAGATATCCTACATAAAATATATTTAACGCGGGTTAACTTGCTTGGAAATGTACTATAAGAATAAGGTTTTTTGCGTGGAACCCTAATTATCATTGTAAAACAAAAGTACCTTAAGTTATCCATCAAAACATCAGTTATCTGCCAGTAAAGTTCCCGTTAAAATTGGTCGAGCAGTTTCAGAGCTTAGCCAGATCTAACATGCAGACAGACAAACTGAGATGTAAAGTAATGATTTTTTGTTATAAATGCCGTATAAACTTTCAGACATTAGTGTAAAATACGTAAATTACCTACTTTTTTATACATGTGTCCTCTCTACAGATATATTATTCCACAGATTCGTATCACTGTCTTAATCCGTTTTGCCACGAACACATCGTTACGTTTGTTTATTTTCTGGCTTCACCCTCCAGCTGGGAGAGTGTGCAGAGAGCACTTTCAGGTCGTGGCTAATGAGCCGAGTAACTAATGAATTTATTACTTTTAATAATACCACAGGACTTTGTTCCTCACAGACAAACAGACTGTTGCTTAAAATACTTTGTCTAACGAAATTTTCCACCAACAAATAAATGATGAAATTGGTTATCCGCCGAAACCGTGGTACATTATATTATAAATCAGTATCTATTAAATTCAAACAGTCATACAATATTTACCAAATGAATAACAATTTACTGTACAAGAATTATTCAATATTTCAGATATAATTTCGTTTTGCACTGTTTTTGCAAATAGTTCAAATACGTACCATCAACATATACATGTATGTTTATATTATGTACATTAGCAGAGCTTTATTTACCCTGGGATAGGACAGGTGTCCTCGTATTTGCCAGATATGTTCTGTAACTGTGTTATATAATACAGAGAGAGCTTCTTGGGCTTTAGCGAGATCCATGGTATGGGACAGGTTAACTTTTGTTCTGGTAACTGCACTGCACATTTGTGCTCTGAGGCCGTAGCACAAACAATTTGCGCAAAAGTGTTCGTATCGAAAGCGTCAACATGGCGCACGCTTCGGCGTACAAACTGTGAGTTATCTATGTCACAGTGCCCTAGATACATAACAGTTTAACTGTTTCACATGAATGACACGTCAAGTTACACTTACGCAGTTATTCGTGCTGGGCTCAATGAGATCACACTATATACTCGTAGTATGCTTGGCGCATGGACTGACAGGAGTTTTTGCAGGGTTAAACCCCCAATAGACCCTGTCATGTCCTAAGTGTTACGGTAGTTCAAATATGTTACTCTTTAGTTCTTTTACATTTCACCCGAAAGCATGGCCTTAAATCGTTGTACCTTACCTTTTTTCTTTGTGGTTGTAATACCACAAAATATCATTACTTAGTTGATACATTCAAGAAACAAATCAGACCTTTCAAAGTGGTAAATGTTATGAAAAGTGTCAATTTCTAATTTAATTACAAAAAATAACTAATAGACAGTATTGAATTTAGCTTTTATTAAAGTTATTTAGTTATTGCCGTTTCTTTGTCTGATATACACATACACACTTATATACATATTCATACCCAGACACAGTTCAAAGTGCAGACTTGTTCATCCTCACAAATGTTTAATCTGTCCGGGGATCGCAATTAATTTTACCCAGATTAGAACAGTAGTCAACGAGGGACCGCAATAACCTTATTTCACGCTGACAAAGCGGTGGCATTCATTGTTAATATTGGTATCTAACTATCTACCCGTTCTTCTCCGTGTTCTTTCATCATTATCAGCCGGAAGACGTCCACTGCTGAACATAGGCCTCCCCCATAGAACGCCACTTGGACCGGCTACTCGCTTCCTGCATCCAGCGATTCCCCGCGGTTTTTATGAGGTCGTCGGTCCACCTAGCGGGGGGCCGGCCTACACTACGCCTTCCGGTGCGTGGTTGCCACTCGAGAACCTTTCTTCCCCATCGGTTATCAGTTCTGCGAGCGATGTGGCCTGCCCATTGCCACTTCAACTTGCTACTTTTGAGAGCCTTAGTTCTTCTACGGATCTTATCACGCAGGGAGACCCCAAGCATAGCCCTCTCCATTGCTCGTTGAGCGACTTCAAGCTTGTTAATGAGGCCCACAGTAAGGGACCACGTCTCAGTGCCATAAGTCATCACTGGCAACACACACTGGTTGAAAACCTTGGTTTTCAGGCTCTGAGGTATTGGGGAAGAAAAGATGGATCGAAGCTTCCCGAACGCTGCCCATCCGAGCTGGATTCTTCGTACGACCTCCTTGTTGAAGTTGGACCTACCTAATTGGACAGTCTGTCCCAGGTAGACGTACTCGTCTACAACTTCGAGTGTATCGTTTCCAACAATTACCGGTATAGGTGGAACATGGACATTGGACATGATTTTCGTCTTATCCATGTTCATCTTAAGACCAACCTGTTGGGAAACTCTACTGAGGTCGTTGAGCATGGTGCCGATATCCTCGAGCGACTCCGCCATTATAACTATATTATCAGCAAAACGAAGGTTAGTGATGTATTCGCCATTAACGTTGATGCCTGATCCTTTCCAGTCCAAAAGTTTGAAAACATCCTCCAATACGTTAGTGAACAGTTTCGGAGAGATGACGTCTCCCTGTCTCACACCTCTCTGCAATGGAATTTGTTCCGTACTCTGGTCCTGTAATCGGACTGTCATAGTGGCCTTGCTGTATAAACACTTCAACGCTTCGATATACCTATAGTCGATTTTGCATCGCTGCAAGGACTGCAGTATGGCCCACTTCTCGATATAATCGAAGGCTTTCTCGTAATCCACAAACGCTAGACACAGTGGCTGATTATATTCTTCGGTCTTCTGTATAATCTGCCGTAGTGTATGAATGTGGTCTACGGTGCTAAAGCCTCTTCGGAAACCAGCTTGTTCGGGAGTCTGGAACTCATCAAACCTGCGTGCGAGACGGTTCGTGATGACTCTCGAAAACAGCTTGTACACGTGGCTCAAGAGCGATATGGGCCTATAATTCTTCAATAAGGTTTTTAACGCTCTTGTGCCACGTTTCCGGCGTTTTGCCTTCGAAGATGACAGAATTGAATAACTTCTGGAGGACTAAAAGTATCGGTCTACCACCGGCTCTCAAAAGTTCAGTCGTAATTCCGTCCTCTCCTGGCGCCTTGTTGTTCTTAAGCTGTTTGAGAGCTATTCTAATCTCGTACAGGCTGATGTCCGGGATGTCTTCGGTATAGTGTCGGACTGCTTCAGTAACGGGTTCGCGCGTTCTAACTGTCGATATAAGCTCTCAATCTCTCTCAGAATCTCAGGCTTGAATGAAACGATACTGCCATTTTCGGTCTTCAGTTTTGTCATTTGGCTTTGCCCAATAGATGAATCCTTTGCAAACACTTTAAAGCCCTGGTTCCGCTCAATTGCTGCCGTAATACGCGCAATATTATAAGCACGCAAGTCGTGTCGCATGGACTTCCAAAGTCGTCTATTGAGTTTACCGTAGTCCGACATATCAACTGCAGACTGCAGTCTCATTTCGCTCTTCGTGTTGTTTATTATAATATAAACTAGCGTGGTTTGTACACACAAAAAATAGCCATGTTGTATTTGGTTTCGATACTATCACGAAATTAATGTTCTAAATAAATGTAAGATAGGACGTAGATATATTTAAATAGGCGTGGGGTAACTCTGTCGCCGGTAATTGTGAGAACTGATTGCGTAATTAGCGCGACGAGTCGCAAGGGCGCGGGAAAGGCCGCCCTCACCGCACTGTTGTTTTTTAACACCCGTGGGACTTTTAATTACTAATATTTATTTTGGTGCGCTTTTTGATGGTTAAATAAAATGTTCCCTTAGTCAATACTTGTCGATGTGTGATTATTATTATGGCACCAAAGTAACACCATAATCATAATGGTTGTATTGGGTGTCAGCGGACCGTGAGGTGAAATTTGTAAACTACGAGTAAATCAACATTTTCTAGAATGATTACGTACTCGTACAATGATGTTATATGTGGGCCTAGCACGAGTAACTGCGTAAGTGTAAAGTAACGTGTCGTTCATGTGAAACAGTACAAACTGTCACGTATCGCTTACGATAAGAAAACTTTTTCGAAAATTGTTTATCAGTTACGACACGAATACTTGTTCGCAAACTGTTTATGCTACGGCCTATTTCTAAGCTCCCTGTTTACGTGGTTCTTGGTTCTATAAATACAGTCACTTTTCGTCAGGATCGAGGAATAAAATTCTAAATGTATTTATATTTTCTAAGCGTCATAATATGTTTAAAAAGTAGACGGTCCCACAAGTTTATTTTTTATTCTGACCAAGCACTACCTACTTTTTAGTGGATCATTCGATTATGTTAATTCTTGGTTGCTGTTGATGACGTTTTTTGTTAGATAAATAAATTAAATATATGATAAGTTAAGTTCATTTAATTTCGCCAAATGTATATAAAAAATATCTAGATTATATTATGATAGAGTACAGATAAGTAGCACGTAGTTGATTGCATTTCATTCTTCAGTAGTGAAAGTCGGTTTCTATATAATATAGTAGATCCAACCGTTTATCCTCTTTTTGACAGCACCAATAGAACGTAACATGACGATGTTACGCAAAAGTTAACTTATAAATGCGAGGTTTTAAAAATATGACAACTGCTTAAATTTGCTCCTTGATCCCGTATAATAATCATCTTTCACAAAATGAGTCCATAAGTGCAGTAGTTTTTTTATAAATTCCATAAAATAACAAACGTTTTTAAAAAATTACGTTCTATGGCTATCAACATAGTGATGTTACGAAGTTACGATTGAGATATCGATATTGTTTATGAACTATTTTTACACGGGTGTTTTCCGTTCTCGGCACATAATATCGGATTTATTTTTATGTAAAACCGTTATATTGATGCGCCTCAGGAAAACATACAGCATTATTTGAAGACGTGTTTATCTCCTGGTGTATATCCAAAAAAGAACAAGGTTATGATGACTATGATGATTACAAGTACAAGTCATACTTGACGAAGCTGTTACCGGTTAAATCTGGGATGGCCAGCGAGCAACACGGAAGGGAGTAGGCATACACAGCGTTTCCCCTCTGTCAAAGTACAAGTCCGCATGGACCATGGAGTTTGATAATATACTGTGGGGTGAGGGCGGGGCTAGATTTGTGAATGGTGCTTTATTTTTTATGTGTTAGTGATTTGGTTGTGTGAGTATGATCGGCAATGGATCGGTACAGGTATGTTTTGTATGTAATAGTGCGGCTTTGCGCTAGTGTGCAACTTCCCCTCCCGCAAGAAATGACAGAAAGATTTGAACAATATTTTTTAGCTAAGGCTACTCCCTTCCGTGTTGCTCGCTGGGGATGGCAGACATTAAAGTCTGCCGTTTGGTACCAGAAAATAGTAAAGTTTGAGCAACCCCAATTCCAATTTAAGCAAACGAAATCTAATCTTTTATTTTTATTTATTTATTAATCAAAATCAGATTCATCGTTGCTGTCACTCGAGCTATTGCCGACATTTATAATTAATTGTTGACTCATATAATCTATCGCCACGTGTTTATCCCAATCTGCCATTATAGTTTCTTGTGTTTTTTGAATTACATTTTGCCAGCTTTCCGCAGTTACTTTCACACATGCATTTTTTAATAAATTTACCATTTTGTTTGCCGTGAATGGGGGTTTTGTGTTATTTCTAGCAGCGTGTCCTTTAACTTGAGCCCATATTAATTCAATGGCATTGTATTGACAATGATAGGGTGGAAGTCTAAGAACCCAATGACCATGTTCTGCAGCTATTTCGTCGATCACATATCGTTTTGGGAAGTGTTTTTTTGTTCGTAATATATTTAGTAATTGTACTTTTAGTAAGGAGTTATCAACATTTTCACCATGTCGTTGAAGCCAGTCAATGATTACTTGTTTTTTGTCGGCCTGGGTCGGCATTTTATCAATTTGGCGTGAGTGATAGGATGCGTTATCCATAATAATAACTGACGGTTCTTCCAATGATTGTACCATTTCCTTAAACCAACTTTCGTAAACCTCAGAATTCATTTCTTCGTGGTACTCAACTGTTTTTTTGGATTTAAAGGCCAACAAAGCATCTGGCATGAATCCTTTCACAGACCCTGCATGGCAAATGATTAGACGTTCTCCTTTTCCCATCGGTACTGAGGTAGTGGAAGCAGCGGTGTCATCAGTCCAGCTCTTAGACACTGTGTGGTTCGCATTCAGCCAAGTTTCGTCAGTGAAAACAACATTTGACCAATCTGTAATTTTTTTGGCTTCGCTCAAAAATTCGCAACGAGCAAAAGCTACGTCGCGACGCTCCATCAATATTTTGCGTTTGTCCGATTTTTTATAAGTAAATCCAATTTCATTCAAGACCTTTACCAATGACGATTTTTGACCTCGGAACAAATCACATTCACGCAAAGAAGCAACAAGTTTTTTAAGTGTTGGAACTTCTTTACGTAAGTAATAGTTATATATATGACGGCGTATAGCGTCTGCGTCAAAGTTGTCAACCGAAGTCACACGACGTGGTTGGCGTTTTTTCTTCGGCGTACGAAGCTTATTCTCCTGCATGCCGCTTGTTCCGTAGGCTTCGGTAGTAATTTTTGTAATCGTAGATGCACTAATACCTAACGCGGCCGCAACGCGCTCTCTCACTTGCGACAATGGTAAAAGCGGGCCGCCATTTTGATACTCTGCTTCAAAGTAATTACGAAGCTTGATCACCATTTCTCTCGTCTGTCCTTTCAGCACTGATCCTTTCGGCATTTTATAGTTCCAATATAAAACTCAGCAAATAATTACTAGCACGGGCGTCTTGTTGCGAGTGACAGTGACAAATACAAAACGGCGGTGGACCATTGAGTTTTACTACCTTGATAAAATACTACTGCTTACCCATAGACAAAAAAATTGGCAGTCATAGGAATTGCCGATAGAAGTGAAAACTTATAACTCAGAATTTGATAGCTTACCTTGGAAACTACACGGGTGTAACCGGACGGCGTGGCCTCGCCATCTGGGCATGGCCATCTAGAAATGCGTCAGCATTTCCCATTGGCTGATGCGTTTCTAGATGGCCATGCCATGACGGCCTGTCCACGCCCTTTCAACATTCCCCATTGGCTGACGTATTTCTAGATGGCCAATAGCCATGGTCATGGCGCCATTCCTAGGACTATTCTCTTTCCGCACAGACTCGATAGAAAAATGAATCGAAATCGTGTCCACTATAATCACTTGGTCACAACACTTTAACTGACAAATTAGATCTGTCAAAAAGAGGATAAACGGTTGGATCTACTATAATGACTTGAATATTAGAATAAGTCATGAGATGTTAACATTTTGAAATGAAATTATTAAAAGCACTTAAACGTGTTTTATGATGACCCGTGAATGTTATTGTGTACCGAAACAATATGAGTGCGTCAATTTATTTCAATTTACGCTACGGTATTGTTTTGTATTGCGCAGGGCGCGGGTGGCGTTCCCGCGCTTCCGGGTGACGCTTCCGCCACGAGCGCGACGCGTGCCGCGCCATCTTTGAATTGCACCCTTCGACAATTGCCTGTCGACAGTTGCCAGATATGAAAACACTCACGCTTCACGGGAAAATATAATCAAAATTTTACTCTACACAGATAATATTACAGTTTAACTTTCCACGTTTTTAATGTTACTTTTATACTTTTTTGTACAATTATCATTGTACAATGATACAGTGTGTGATTGTTTTATCTGTAAGTTAATGTTATTTAATCATTATCTGGAACAATATAACGTGCGGAGGATGTATTACCTGATGGCTGTAATTTTCATGATGACTATAATTACGAAATGAAAGTCACGTCAGTAGTAATTGTATGACGTATACGTACTTAGTGACATGACATATACACAATTTGCATTAAACGCTCAACCTTTAACATGTATTTTTTCGCAATCGTTAGTGCTTTCAGTCAGTCCAGTCAGAAAAACGACGGAGCTAGAGTATATATATATACATACATATATACATATTTCAATTCAAGCGCAAGCAATATTGCTTAGTCCCTTAGTCTTTTGTGACAGTTAAATTTGCTTAACTTAATTTAACAGTAACAAACGTTGCAAATCTTACTGCGCTCACAGTTGGTATGGATGATACTAATGACATTTTCTGTTCGGGATGCAACCCGTCCACCCACTGGGCCTTTCAACTGATGGGTGGACGGGTAATTCACGTTTACCCGTCCACCCACTGCTCTATAGTAGAAAACAATAAAAATAACTAATAAATATAAATTTAATAAATAACTAGCGCTCCGCGGTTTCACCCGCGTGGTAATGGGTGATGATGAGAATGAATCAAATATAGCGTAATAAGCATAGCATTGTAGCTCTGAACTCGTGAAAGAATTTTTAGAATCGGTTAAGTAGTTTTAACAAACAAATAATCATATATCTTTCCTCTTTATTATACCTTGGTATTAATCCTTATAATAATGTGGCCTGGATTGTACCGCATATTTCAAAATAAAAAAAGATTTTATAGTGACATAACTGTAAATAGTAGTAGTAGTAGTAGTTAGACACTATGGTAATGTGGACTTCCTTGTAGATATTTACGTCTTCTATAAAACTGTAGTACGTCACTCTGCTTTATTGTCAATAGCATAGACTAATATTACATGGTCTATAGATTCCGTAGAACACGCGATCTATGGACTTTTTAGTATTGTTTCCATCTCTTGGGTTACATTATAGAAGTTTTCATGCGGATCCCTAATTAAAAAAAATATAACCTATGTTCATCAGAGAAAATGTAGGATAATGGTGAAGATTTTTTCTTATCGGTCCAGTAGTTTCGGAGCCTATTCAATTCAAACAAACAAACAAATCTTGCTTTATAATATTAGTGTAGATGTAGGTAAAAATGCTTAATTGGCACAAAGAAGTTACTGCCAAGAAACCCAACAAATACTTAAGTCAAAATCATTTATTAAATTAAGCCACTTGTGAACGTCAAGTATTCATTATAATATACTTTTAAAGACTCAACCGCCACGTTCCAAAATATATAGAGCCTACCTAGAAGAAGCGGCAAGAAACTCGGGGCCATTCTTTCTACTGGACAATAAGAGTGCATCAATTCTTCATTAAAATCTTAACTAAACGTACTAACGTACTTCTAAAGCTCAGACATTAATGGTGGCCACTGCGCAATGGTCTACTCCAAAAAATACATGTTCCATCAGTGGGAAAGTAGGTATGTAATTGCTTGATTATGCAATTGTTACTAGAATAAAGCCAAAATAGACAATTTTAAGTATTCCTAGTTTTAAATACAACAAAAATGTATTTTAACCGTCAAGCCAATATAGCATGCGCAACAAAATAAATATAATAAAAATCGATACCTACATAATCTTTCCAACACCTAAATACCACTATCAAAATCTGTCCACCAATTGTTATAAAAGCTCTAACGTCGAAGCTATTACGCACGTGACGCCAAACAACATCTGACATTACGGGAAGCAATTAAATGGTCCATTAGAGTAACAAACAATGCAAACATCGATGTGAACGCCAAACGAGCGCATCGTTCGCCAACAGAGGCGACCGTGTGTCGAGCAAACATTTGTTGCCACTCCCCGTGTGTGCATTCGATCACTTTATTTGACTACCTTCGTGACTCTCTCCGATTCCCAACTATTGAAATGTACAAGACAAACTAAAATGTTACAATTTTTTCTCATTATTATTCGACTGCGGTGAAGCTTCATGTACATATTTTGCAAATGCTCAAATTATATTCATATTGTATAGTGTCATCAAGTGCATAGTTTTCATTAATTTGTACCGATCTGTCAACCTGCCAACAAGTTTATAGCTCTCTAAATAGTACTAAAACCTAAAACAATAGTTACATTTGTTCACAGCAGTATTTAAATTACGTATTAATCCACCAAATTTTATTTAAAACTTATATATTACGTAAATTGATATATTACAATATAATCAAGGCACAGTCAAGTAATTTCTATCTTTTTCCAGTCTTATGACAAAATATGAATGTATGTTAATAGCATAGTATTAATAGATCCACCAAACTAAAATTATTTACATATACATATAACTAATTCTGGATAGATTAAAGAGGGTAGGTGACCATGAACAAGACCTTTATTTCTGTCCAGCACTGAGTGGGTGGTAGGCGTTAGAATAGAAGTCTTAGTCATGCTTTTCATGTATGAATTCCGTAGGTCATAAAATGTGTATTTACCCGTGGGTAACGTAAACTTTCAAACAATATTTTAATGGTTCTGAAAGCAAGTCACAAGACGAAAATAGTTCGTAGCACATCTAGGAAAATAAACACGCCAACGTAACAACTCGCTTGAGAGGAAGCGCTTCGTGAATTACTGAGTGAAGTACGCTTCGTAGAGGGCATTACGCTAGAAAAGTTTTGTGTAACAATGTCTAATGTTGCCATTTCTATGCGCAAATCTCCCAACGGAAACGGCGGAGCGGCCACGACTCCTCGGCGATGGAGCAACTTTGCTATTGTGGCGCCATCTACAACTGTCCGAGCCACTGACGTCTTCCGGCTTCTCTTCAAAAAGTCTCAAGCTGTCAACCGGTGAGGGGACGTCTTGGAGTTTCCTTGAGGGTCGTTTTATTCATTCCATTTTGGTAAAGATTTATTTGCTTTTGAAAAACATGTCCGGCTGTGGTTCATTGAGTCCGCGTTTGTTATCCTGTTACGAAAAAGTCAGAACCGTACTAAGTGAATCAGTTGTTATTTGGGTTAATATAACAAACTTTATCCTATAGGCAATTAACGTCGCGTCGGTAGTCATTACCACTTCAGAATGGCAGGCCACGGCCGCGATGAGTAAAGGTGACCCAGTTCCGCTCTCATGTGACTTAAAATATAATTTAAATGAAATATAACTTTTCACAACGTAATTAATATTTGATATAGTTCGTTTACTAAGTGTAAGGCTAATTGGGCAGTTAATAACTGCTCACTGAAACATGTGTAGCATTATGTGGGTTATGTTTAACGTTAATACATACATACCATTGCGCATTTACGCACCTTAAGGGGATGGCAAACATGTGTAAGCATTCACATTTCGCCATTGTGTGTGGTTTTAAGCAGCAGGTCCATCCCATTTCCTATACATTTAACCTATATCTTTTTCTTTGGTCGGCTTTAAGTCATTCGCTTGGGAAGAGCTACGTCTTACTCCTTAGCTGGGACATGTACGATATATTATTATTCGTTCTTAGATCTCAATATCAAACATCCAAATGAGTGTGATGTGTTGATGTACACGTATATACACCCGTATATGTGGAAAATTGTACCTTTGCATATTTTCTAATAAGGTTTAGTTCTTATAAGCTAACATTTAGCCTCTTATAAGAAAAATACAGCAACGTAACATAAAACAACGTTATAAGCCAGTTAAAAAAATAGATTTCCTATTTTTTTCCGTGTTCAAGTATGTCCTGTGTCGACGATAATATTTAAACTGGTATGTATCTTTGATGTAAAACAATTGAAGTTAGTACAAACTATAACTTATTTAGTATAGGTACCTACTTACAGCTGTGGCACAGATGTCTGATAAAGTAGTATATACGACGAAGTACGATTAATATACGAATATTTTTATCATCTTATTCGTCAATTTTAAAGAGGAAAATTAGATATCTTTGGACGGAATATGACCCCGTGGCATTTGAAAATCCGTATCAAACCAATGACCCTTTAAACTTTCAAACCTTCTAAGCATGGAATTCATCTTTTTAGTCGATTTTAACCGTCATATGGAGATAGAGCGCCATCTATGGAATATCTTGACAAGCTTAGAGCGAAAGAAGCGTTAATAGTATTACAAACAGCCGTGCGATTCTCTAATGGTTCATCGATAAGCTCGTCAACGAGCTCACCGATGTCAAATACTTTATGAGATACCGCCCTTGTACATAAGGTTGTTTTTCCAATGTTTCTTGTCATCTCTTCATTTGTTTCACGGATGTTGTCAAAGATGAAACGATGTTTGCTCTTAGAGATTCGCACGGCAGCTTACTTTCCAATTGATGTCACAAGTGTTCATAATTTTTATTATGTGATTTTTGGAACACCAACTCCTGCTTAGAAAAAGCAAATTTTGTAATTCCTTTTCACAATTTGAAGTAGAATCTAAATATTAGGTATTTAAATTAATAAATCTTATTTTCGTGTAACATTGAGCTATTAAACAAAAAACCGTTGATCTAATGGTTGTACAATTATTTATTCTGTACTTGTTTACATAATCCTGGTATTCGGTAGACTAGAAAAGCCACGCTTATGAGAAATGTCTACCCAAGATGTATTTAAATAAATTGATATACGAGTACGTATTGGTTATCACCTCCTTGTATATAACTCTACTTGTGCCAATTCGTCATAATCAACAATATGTGTAATGATATAAGATCCTTATATATCTTATATTCATATGAAAATGCCGATTTGTAATAATGGCGTAGTGTAAATACCTATCGATATCTTTCATTTTACTTAGAATTCCAGAAATTATACATGATAATTAATTTTATACAACATATAGGTATGATTTATTTCAATAATTAGTTTTTCTGGCGATTTGATATTGCTGTTTTAACAAAGGGAAAATCCAAATTGCTCATTGTTTTCGAATTTTCGAGTACAGTCGTGGCACCAACGTAGCAGAGACAGTACCTACGCAATATGAATAACGTGTATGGATCAGGTACCGCAAGTAAACGCATACGGTGCGTTTTTGGTTTGTTCGCTTCCGTTCTTGAAATGTTGATCTGACAGTGAGCCCATTGGCCGACTGGAGATGAAATTCGATGAAATGAAGGCCACAGTGAAAACAGATACATCTCAAACCACGTCAAATTTACAAGCAGCTTTCTACGTAAGTGATTAAAAGACGCTGATTCATTTAAGTCTAATTGGAAAGATAAAAAAGCTCGAAAATAGGCTACCGTAAGAATTCACTGAACAATAACAACAACAACAAAGTCGTGGCGAAGCTTGCCTTAACTTATCAAATAAGCACAAAAACAAAGTAATTCTGAATCGGAATGCCACTTGTGATGAAAAGCGGAACATGTACGACATTCAAAAACATCAGTCGCACTGCTTGGATTCAGGGTATGCAACCAAACCATATCCAGAACACAAATTAAGTTAAATAATGCTGCTTGTGAATGAATGTTGTAAATGTCCTATAAAGAATTGGAAATGATAATACGAGGACAAGATGGATAGATAGATAGATAGATAAACTCTTTATTGCTACACCACATTATAAAATACAACAAACTAGTAAAAAAATTAAAATTAAATGTCACAATGGGCGGTGTTATCGCTCAGAGCGATCTCTTCCAGACAACCATGCAAGCTCGCTATCGAACTGTTGAGACTTGTAAATTGCTCTACTCTACTTCGTCTTTACGACAAAACTGGTCCACACAACGCAGAAAGAACCATCTCAAAACTACAGCGGTTACGGCTGGAAATTCCGTCACCCACTATACTTGCGCTAATTCAATAATTTCTCAGACCATTAGATGCTACGGAATGCTACGGATATTAATAATCTACGTATTTGGGAGCTGTGCTACGCCAGTATCGTAGACCGTCTACGAAGTCTTACGACCTTTAATAAGTCGTGGGTTAAAATTTCGTTATAGATGTTGTTCACTTATTTCGTTATTCTGAAAAGTGATAATGCAATATAAGTAGGTAGTAGGTATTTATGGCTTTTATCTTTCTTGTAATTTTACTATATCTACAAGGCATTTTGTTTGACGTATCTGTCAATAAATATATCGATCCGGAAGCGTATATTTTCTTTCAAACCTAGGAAACAGATGTTAGTAGAAGAATATTACATTGAAATACCAATCGGTAGAGCATGGAACCGAGCAGACACGTCTTCAGTACATCCGTGGGCGGCCACTATTCGTAGCAAGGTCAGGCGATATTATATTACAACGTAAAACAGCCATTTTAATAAGAACCCTACAACTTCTCAATATTCATTGCTTATTGTCTGTTTGTGTAGTAGTGAACGGAGGGGTGGGGAGGTCTATCAGTGTTGGTTATGGGAGCGATCGCCGTCGGTGTAGGTCAGCCCACGCATATCGACACCCGCGTCATTCGACAACGGATAAACAGACGCTTTCAGTTGGTTTGATGTTATTTTATTGCAGAAATCAATCAAAATTGCATACTTTTTATTGTGTAGGCACTAAGGTTTCCGGAAATACTAAGCTTGGTGTTTATACTATACAATGAGTCTATTGCTATAGGCCGAGTTCATAATACCATATTATGTACGTAAGTAATAATCGTAGCGATTGGAAAACAACTATGTAGTAAAGATTTTGCAGCACACTAGCTGCGCTCCGTGGTTTCACCCGCGCGGTGTTGGATGATGGTCATGATGAGTTAAATATAGCGTATGTTTCCATTTAGCCATAACATAGCTTTCTACTGGTTTAAGAATTTTTTGGACCGGTTATATATAGTTTTTGCGTTTATCCGTTACAAACAAACTGCAAATCATTCCTCTTTATTATTAGAGTAAATAAAGATGAACACCAAGGCACGAATAATGTGATCTAGTTTGTACCGGAGTTAACATTGCATATTTTAACACGGAAAAGTAGTCATCGTGACATAACTGTAATAAACATTGTACATATTATGGTATCGCATATTTTTTTGTTGAAATTGATATCTGATTGATAATGTATATACAGGGTGTTTGGTAGAGGGACCGACAAACCAAATGAGCGTGTTCGGGGGCCCACTTGGAGAATACAAGTTGGCCAAAAAAAATCCCCGACACCCCAATATTTTTCAACTTTTTTTTGTGAATTTTCCCGTTTCGATAATGAGAATCTTATTTTAACTCAATAGGTACAATTTCGGAGAAAAAGGGAAAATTCCCAAAAAAAAGTTAATAAAAATTTGGGGTCCAGCATTTTTTTGACTATATTATAACTATATTATAATATACCTGTAACTGCACACATTGCTGTATTGTCAATAGTTTACGCGATATAAGGATTTTTTGGAGTTACTACTTATAGCATATTTTAAAATGAAAAAGTAGGTATTATGACTTAACTGTAATAGTAAGACACATTGCATTATATTAACTTTATTGTAGATATTGATGTTTTCTATAAAACTGCATTACATCACTTTGCTCTATTGTCAATAGTTTCCACAGCATATATATGCGATACCAAAAAATCCATACATCACGATAGAAGGATGTTTTTTGGTATCGAATTTTTCATACGGATCCCATAATTTGTTGAAAATATAATACAGCCTATGTTACTCAGTGATAATGTGGATTTCTAACGGCAAAATATTTTTTAATATCGGTCCATTTGTTTTTGTTTAATCTTTACATATAAAATACAAATCTTTCCTCTTTTTAATGTTAATGTATATATATATATATATATATATATATATATATATATATATATATATAACAACAAACAAACAAACTGTCACACACTCATACCTCAGCGCTGGAGTTCATTGTGTCACGGAAGGCATGGATGCACACATTAACAAGATCACAAACAACCAAGACCCGACAACAAACGTTTCTGCTCATTTCGCCTTCTGGTCTCTTCTTCTGACCTGGGACACTTCGCGTCGAAGGTATGGTACCTACATAACAACATCTCAAATTATATGTGACAGAATCGTTTTAGTAAGAGTATTGTATATGCCTATATAAGTTATTATTGCGATATTGAAAGGAAGAATCTTCCTTTTTTTTGTTATTGCGAAATTCATTACTGTTACGTATACCAACGTAGTAGTGCTCATAAAATTCTGGTATAGCAAATTATGTTTACTTCCCTTAGATAAATGTAAACGATCTATATCAAGTTCATCAGTAAAGTCTTCAAGTTGTATAAACATTTAAATTGCACCAAATATGTTTTTGGTCTCATGAAATAGGGTCGTATTCTTTGACATCTTATGTTTAGTCTGTTATATGTTTCGAATAATATGGAACAGACTATTTCTTTGGCTGGATTTATTCCGTACGAATCTAAGTAAATTTGCTGAACAGTTTAAGTTTGCAGTAAAAGTTAGGATTTATTTTAGTATATTATTTTATGTAGTTTAGAGAGTATTTAGTTTAAAAGTAAAACAAATTAAATTAATATACTACTAATAAAATGTATACTGCTAAATTCTTGCATGATAGTAAATAAAGAAATTCAGTTTAGTAATCATCGTAAGTACTAGGGTACGATGATCTTATAAAAAGTTTAGGACAAGCTATAATTTAAATTATATTTAGGTGTGAAATGACGAAGTAAATGTTACCTGTAAAACACATATTACAATACATTACAATCATTTTCATTACAGTTCTATATAACTAAAGGACAAGTCGTTAATGTTATATGGATTTATGTTAAAGACTTTGGCTCTCTATCTGACAGCCTATAATAAAGTTAATAAAGCGTAGTTAGCATGTCATCTTTCTAAAATACGCGGAATACAGATGTCAGTACGGAATAACAAATACAATTACTGTGCACAATATAATCATTAAACGTTTCATTGCCTAAACGTACCTTGAAAATGTACTTTATGTACTACTAACACATTTTTTTTTTTTTAGAACGGACTAATGCTGTTTGCCTCTACCGGCATTTACAGCGTCACCGGACGGTTGGCGAGCGCAGATGGCACTCAGCCAGATGCGGGCGCAGAGGGCGCACCGCCTAAGGCGAGCGTTGAAGACGCTTCGCCGCAAGGAGAGGAGTAGGCGACTTGCTCAAGGGCACCACTAGGGTACGGACCTCGGCTTGGGCCGTCGCCAGGAGAGAGGGGAGTAGGAGAGAATCGCCCCGGTACATAAGTGTACCGTTGAAAGTGGGCCCTATGAATTTTAACTCTACGACTATTTGGAGAGAATCTAACCAAGACATAACTTTTGCCTCGAGCTCGCCGGCGAGCTCGGTGTTTGACTGTGTTTACCACTAAATCATAACCTTGTGTACCTCGCCTCCCCCCATTTCCGCGACATGGGTCCACACCGCGACCAGGATCGTCGCGTTGTGCACTCATGACTGTACTTTGGGTGGGGCTACAATAAGAATGTGAAGTACCTCGCCCACAGCCATGGTGGCTGGGACTACATAGAAAACCAGTGTTACCTCGTCCGCAGCCATTTGCTGGGCCGGAGGATACATCGCGACCGGGGCCGCGGTGTATACTCCCACCCGCACCGTGGCTGGGACTACAATCGTGTGTGTGTGAATTACCTCGACTGCGACTGGGGCTGCGAAGAAGATCTCGGCTGGAGCCTACAATGCGATCGGGATCACAGCCCTGGTCGGGTCTACAACCATTACCGGGGTTCCCTTGGGACGACGCTAAAGCTGCCGAAGTAACGGCTGCGATGGGGTCGTCCGGGTCACCCAAAATATGCCTTGGACGGCGATGGGGGGGAAGGAAGTGGGGATCGGTTATGTCAATGGAGTAGTTCGCCGCTTCGACCACGAGGGGATTCGAGTGGTGGGGAGCTTTGTCGAAGTGGCGGCGGGAGCAGTCTTTCATATACTGCGTAATAGAGGGGAGGGTGAAATCGCAGTGCAGTTCGGCGTTCCGCAAGTACCACGGAGCGCCCACTGCCCTGCGCATAAAGCGATTCTGAATCACTTGAAGTTTGTGGAGGTCGTGTTTCTGAGCATGGGCGAACGCTACAGATGCGTAAGTCATGATTGGGCGGATGCAAAGTTTGTAAAGAGTCGTCTTATTTCTAAGAGACATTTTACTGTTTTTGCCTATGAGGGGATTAAGACGACCCATAATGAAGGCCGCCCTATTGCGAACAATCTGGATGTGTTTCGCGAAAGTGAGTTGGCGATCAAGGGTGACGCCCAGGTATTTGGCAGATTTAGCCCAAGGGATGGGTTCGTCGAATAGGACTATGGGTGACGGCATGAGATTCCTCCGGGTCTCAGTGAGGTACACTGCTGCACTTTTGCTAGGATTTACTGCAATCCGCCATTTACGAAACCATGCACCGATTACGGTGATGGCTCGTTGGATGGCGCATCTCTGCCTGACCTTGAACCAGCCAGTAGAGTAGATTGCAGTATCATCAGCAAACTGAGCGATCTGAACATTAGGTTCAGATCGTGGGATGTCGCTGGTGTACAGCAAGAAGAGAATGGGTGAGAGTACAGAGCCCTGAGGGACACCTGCGTGAATGGGATGCGGGGAGGAGAGCGTTCCCTCGGTGCGATAGCTAAACGTTCGATCCCTGAGAAAGTCTTGTAAGATGAGTACAAGACGGTCTGGCACACCTAGTTGGTACAGCTTGAATATCAAGCCGTTGTGCCAGACTTTATCGTACACTTTCGCTACGTCGAGAAAGACAGCTATGGTCCCTTGGGGCTTTGGTTTCTTATTGAAACCGCCTAGGATGTGCTCCGTTACGCGGTGCACTTGTTGGACGCAAGAGTGTTTGGCTCTAAAACCAAATTGCTCATCGGGAAGGAGGTTATTGGACCTAACGTGGGACCAGAGTCGGTTCACAATGAGCCGCTCGTAAATCTTCCCCAGAGAGCTGAGGAGACTTATGGGACGGTAGCTGGAGGGCTCGGCTGCCGGTTTGCCTGGTTTGTGAATACCAATGACAATGGCATGCTTCCAAGTGTCTGGGAAGGAGCAATTGCTCATAGCAGCATTGAAGATGCTAACTAAGAGATGGACTAGTGGGACTGAGAAGTGTTTAATCACCTTGTTGCTGATACCATCAGCACCAGGGGATTTACGGGTCTTGAGGCTCTTGATCAGAGACACTACCTCGGATGATTTTACCGGTGGGAGGAGTGGGAGGTCAGAGATGGACATAGAGCTTTTACGTTCGACTTCAGATTTCACCGAATCGAGGTGTTTCTGGTCGACGTGATCTACATTTAGAGTACACTGAGCCTCAAGGCTATCAGCTAAACACTCGGCTTTGTCTTCGTCAAGGAACGCTATGGAGAGGGGAGGTGGCCTAATGAGTGGAGGCATTGTCTGTTGTCCGTCAGATTTCAGAGCTCGAGCCAACTGCCAGTATGCCTGGTGAGTTGGCTCAATCTCTGACAGTTTGTCGTCCCACCTTTGATCACGCAGCTCACTCATGCGTTTCCTTACAGCACGCTGTAAGTAGCGCATGGTGGCTTTGTTCTCTGGGGTTGGCATCGAGTCATACGCCCTAGTGGCGGCGTTCTTAGCTGTCAGTAACCTCCTCGCACCCTCGGGCAGTTCGAAGCGGCGACCATCCGCCACTTGGACCTGCTTTGAGGATTCACCTACTGCGGTGCGGAGGTGGTCACTGAGAGCCTCGATCGCAATTGACACGTCTTCTACTGTCTGTATGTCATCGGGGATTCTATCGAGAGCGGGTGAACTGATAGCTTGGAGGGATTCCCCCAGTTGCTTCCAGTTCACTACCGTTCTAGTGATAGGGGTTATGTCCGTCGGGTCGGGGCCTAATTTCAACAATACAGGGCGGTGGTCTGAAGTCAGTTCGTGTAACACTTCTATAGAGCGCAACCGGAGGGTGACGTTCTTGAGAAGTGCTATGTCAAGTATGTCTGGTCGTTGGTTGTCAACATAGGGATATCTTGTGGGCTCCAGAGGGGAGAGAATATCAAAGTTTAAGTGGCTGACCAAGCCTTCAAGGATTTTACCATTACTATTGTTACTAGTACAGTTCCATATGACATGTTTACTGTTGAAGTCACCGATCAGAAGGACGGAGCTTCCTAGAGAGAAGAAGGCTTCCAAGTCTGTCTGTAATAGTTCTTTACCAGAGGGGAGGTAACATGAGGCTATGATGACAGGTTGATGACCTGACATCGCTAGAAAGCAAACAGAGGCTTCTAGTATTCTAAGTGGTGGAGTAACAATTGGGATACAGTGCAGAGCTCTTTTGTAATAGATGAGAGTGCCACCTTTTGGGGTGGCCACTCTATCATTACGAACCAAACGGTAATTTGCAAACCTAGGGTTCGCTGTACCTGGTTTCAGAAAGGTCTCCTGCTCGCATAGGATATAGACCTGATGGGTCTTACAAAATTCGTGAACTTCGTCCTTTTGACTAGAGAGGCCGTCAGCGTTGAAAGTCGCTACGGTGACTGAGTGGGGCTTAATTCGTTTCGGTGTACTATCCATATTGGATGATACCTAAGAAACGCTGGGGAGGGCGTAGCGCCTCACTGCGCTGATTAAACCCGCGTGTGTGAGCGTGGCTCGCAAGCGGTCTTGGTCGTTTGTGGCAGTACGAAGTTTGTGCGCGAATGCACGTACTTCGTCCACGTCTATGACCATCGCGTAGTCAATGACAAGGGCTATGTCGGCCGCCAGGTCAGATTAACCTGGGGCGTCCATGAGCCCAGCCATTGGAGGCCTAGAGAGCGGCGATTTGGGCTTAGGAGCCGGCGCGCTGGCAGAGGCCTGCGGGCGGGCGGGGGTGAGGGGGGCGATTGCTTGTACCATGCTCAAGGGCTTGGACCAAGCGTTGCGCGCGGGCGCGGGCGCGGGTACAACAGGTGTTGCCTGCGGTGCGGGTGTAAGGTTAGGCTTAGGGCCGTTCCCTTGTGAGCGGGTAGTGACCGGGCGAGGAGGGGGAATAGGCCTCCTAGCCGGCCCACTGGGTACGCGGGGTGCCTTAGGGCAACCGCGGTAGTTGGCGGTATGTCCCTGTGTGCCGCAGAGGACACAACTATGTGGGTCTGCCGAGTCCCTAGTGCGAGAACACTGGGCTGTCCCGTGATCCCCTAGGCACTTGACGCACCTCGGGCGGGCGAAGCAGAAACGGGCGGCATGTCCGTACAATTGGCAGTTATGACACTGGCCAGGCGCTCGGTTTCGGAATGGGGGTTGAACGGTGATCCCCGAGAGGTTCACTACCGTTTTATATTGAAAATCGCTTTGCCCTCTGGCGTGCGATTTAGGATGACCAAAAGTAGGTCGTAGGGTTTGCGATCTTTGCCACTGTACATTCGGTGGCATTCGCGGACAGGAAAGCCTTGCGCCTTCAAGTCGGCGAGGACACTATCGGTTTGCACCTCCTTAGGTACGCCGCGTATGACGACGCGTAGGACTTTCTCTTCTTAGAGAGCATAGGTATGAAAACTTATACTCTCGTTTTTGAGAATCCTGGTTAATGCCCTATGGTCGCTTGGGGTAGGCACCTGGACTTTAATACCCAGTTGGGTTGAGCGGGCGCTAGTATATTGGATCTTACGATCCGTCAAGAGTCGTGAGACCATGTCCCACTTCGCCTTGTCCTGAAGGAACAGAGGCGGCGGCGGTTTCTCGCGTCTAACTGACGCTCCTTGAGAGGAGACTTCGCGTTGAGACGCGGCGATGCTTGCGGGAGCATCGGAGTGAGCGAGAGGGTCGCCGGAGGTGGGAGCGAGAGGGCTTCGCTCCCGGGGCGGTGCAGGCCGCTTTGGGTGGCGGGGAGGGAGCCTCTGAGGCGGCTTTGGGGACGCGCTTTCTCTTTCCGACGGTAGTGAATCCGTCGTTGGAGATGTTGCCAACAGAGTTAGCGCGGGAGCGGGAGAACTCTACATCCATCTCATTCTCCGAGTTGGATGCCGAGTCGTAGGCGCGTTCGTACTCAGTCCGAAGGACTGGAAAACGATCGCGGGGTGGTAGAGGTGCGCGGGGAGCGCGGGGCGCATAGGGCGCAGGGTCGGGGGAGAGAGGGCTATCTAACGGCTTGAACGCCGAAGAACCGAAGGGCGCCCTCGGAGGGAGGGAGCCGGAGGAGGGAATTTGAGAGTCCATGAAGCGGGGTCTCTCCTTAAAGTCCCTATTGGACTGGAGATACTCGGAGAGCATGTCCGGGTAGCAATTTGAGACCCACGAGGCGAACGCCTGAGGCGAAACGCCTTGCGGGAGGCTCATAGCGGGGGAGGGAGAGAGTAGAGACATCTCGAGGGGAATACTCGAGATGCGAGTGAGGGGTGAATGCCACTCCCGCCGGGTACAGGCGGGAGAGTGAGTGCCTAGGTGTCCCTACTGTGTGCCCTCTGCCAGTCTTATTGTGCAGAGGGATGTGTGCCTAAACGCGAGGCCCTAGCTGCTCCGGGGGCGAGGAGAGAAGACCGAGTAAAACCCGGCTTCCAACCAAACACTTGCCCAGAGAATAGGAGAGTAGGATAGGGTAGGGTGGGAAGGAGATACCTGCCGTCGGCGAGGGGAGACCCCAAGGCCGGTGAAGGCAGGCCCGTCCGGTTTTAGCCGTTCCCTCCCACGCTCAGGAGGGAAAGGCTTGACGCACCGGGTCCGCGCCCAACTGGGTGGCGTTAACACCGCAAGGATCGTCCAGAAGACTACGTGAAGCGTGGATTTGTTTGACTCGACTTTGAAAATGGAAAATTGAAAAATTAAAAAATCTAAACAAGGGGTCGCTCTGAGAAGAGCGGTTTTGATTTGACAATGAACAATGTAGGTGATTGACGTGTCGAAGCGCTCTTACAAGAGCGCGCTTCTTTCGTGACGCGAGCCGAGCCGAGCCGAACGCCTCCGTGCGCCGAACGGTACACGAAGCGGTGGCTTGACGTCGAATCTGCACACAGAAAATCCACTATTAGCGAAGTCCAACACTGAATCCTCTTCAATCGAAACGATACAGGTAACCGGCACTAAAAGCGCAAGCACTTTTAGGCCGATCGGAATATTCTCGGGAAGCACTTGAGCGCACGTCCGTCCCACTCGAGCGCGCTGACCGGAATCTGACTACTAACACAACTGCAATACCTTGTTACACAGCTGTACAAGATATTGCATTTTGCAGATACATTAACGCGTCTAATAAAAAAGGTGGCTATTTAAAATTCACCAAGAAATGACTTGTCGAACAAGATTAATTTCAACACGGACTATACTCATAGTTTTATGTCCTGACCTCCGATTTAATTATAACTATTTAGCTAATTGGATGTTTCATTTTGGATGCTTTTTCTCTTGCGACTAGTTTCTAAGTCAATGCTATCTATCCACGATATTTGATGATATTTGATATTAGTTCCATACAAGTAGTGTCAAATTCATGTACAGATGCCGTAGCACGAACAAATTGCATTGCACAAATTAAAAAGTATTCGTATAGTAAGCGACAACGAGTCACGCTTCGGCTAGACCCACTGTGGTCCTAGCTCGAATAACTGCGTAAGTGTAACGTAACGTATCGTTCACGTGAAACAGTATGAACTATCATTTATATAGGGCAACTGTGACGCAGATAACTCATAGTTTGTACCTACACCGAAGCGTGACGGGTTGACGCTTACGATACCTACGATACTTTTTCGCAAATTATTTGTGCTATGGCCTCTGTAAGGTAAACTTTTGATAGGGCGGTTATAGAAACCGGACCTTAGTCGTCATATATGCAAAGTTCCTAACTCTATCTTTTTGTGTTCAAAAATCTAATTAATAATCACCTGAAACAGGAATGAAACTAAATAAAACTTATAAATACTTAACAAACATGACCCTTGACGAAAGTGTCATCTAAATTATTATAACTTCAATAAACAGAGTTCGCTCTCCAGTTAACTATCATAAATCCACACAAGCGTGGTTAGCACGATGGCACTTCCTTTCTTCGCTATTTTGACAACAACTAAAAACCACAACTTATGGGACCTTGCTAGTAGTATTGCAACTTAGCACGAATAGCACAACTCTTTAATTTATTCCTAAGCTAAAAACTATTCAGTAAATGTTGGTTGGCTTTATGGGCATTGCTGCCATAGAACGTCAGACTTTATCTATTATTGCCAAGGAAGGCATTATCAAAGACTAGAAGGCAATAGGAAAGTTTATGACCATATATTTATCAACATATCAAATCATCGGACAAAATGAACTTGATAGGTTGTTGAAAATTAAAACAAGAACATTTATTTTAGGGATTTATACATAAAGTCACTTTGCACATTATGCATCAAAATCTATTTTAAAAATAGATATATCTACTGATTTTTATAGAAGTATAAACACAGCATGAAATTAAAACAATATAACATAAATGATAAACCAAGATCTAAAATTGTTTAAAATATGTAACCCTTAAATGTATGAAATTCCTACGACTACGTCGCTTATTATCTTCGTTTGCAACTATAATACTATCAAAGTAATACGTTTGATAGAAACACAGTACTTTTTTCGATCATTATTCAGATCATATTCATATTCAGAGAGATCATATTATTCAGAATAAATTGAACACTTTTCAATCGACAGTAATGAAATTGAAGCAATTTAAAGCTTACCTATAACCTTACTACGTATAGCTTACTCACAATATATCCAATAAAAAATCATTATGTATGATTAGACCTAATAAGCATGATACGCGTCATTTTTAGAACCACTCTACTCGTATTTTGAACTAGTCCTGTTTTGAATAATATTCATGCATAGATCCAGTGATCGCGGCAACGGGCGTAGACAATTTCTGCCACTGACCAATAAAGATGCTTTTGTCGTTGGGAAAAAATAGTAATAGATTAAACAGCAGAAAATTACTAGGTATATAGGTAGTATAGTACAAAACTACAAAACTAATATTCGCAACTGCTTGCAAATGTCTTATTTATATCATACAATTTTTCACAGCAACGAAGTAGTTAGAAAAAGCTAACATTAATTTAAGTTAAAGGAAACTGTTTTAAATACATACAATATCCAATACCTCGACGCCAAGTGGTAGGTAATTTTGAGCTTCTCGTGATGCGTTAAAAAATTACTGCAGTGTTATATATTATTTATCGAAGCAGAATGCCAAAGCAGACATCAGGCATCACAAAGGCACACATTAAATTAAATTAGTTAATTTATTTTCATTATCATTTAATTTTAATTAATTTACAGCAACCGCTACGTTGATTCAATGATTTCTGCCATATCCGTCCCGAGTTATTGGCCCAAGACATTAAAAAGTTTCTATTCGTCCCGCATGATGATATTTGTCTTATTTCGTCCCGCATACCGAAATTGTAGAAAGTACAGTTATTGACAAAACTATAGTGGTCTTCAATCATCTTTAGCTGAATTAATAATACATAAATCTGTAAAGGATTTACGTAATAATTATTAATGAAAAATAAAAATAAAATATTAATAAAAAAATAAATTAGTGCCGCTGATAATATATAGGAACGGGCTAATGAAAGCAGTGCTTGCCGTACCGAATCTAAAGTCTGGCAAGGTGCTTCTCATCTGGCCAACGAGGCCGTTTGTTACGAGTTAATTTAAATAAAATTGCATTATAGATGTAAGTACTTTTGTAGTTCTATTCTCGTTTTTATAGAGACTTACCGACACTCAACAACCGCAACATAAACGATACTGGAGCAGACAATGAGGTGGTCTGACTGATCTTTACAACCTGTAATACACCCTGTATTACAGGTTGTAAAGATCAGTCAGAATGTGATGTGAGTTAATTTTTCATATTTGACCGATAACAAAACAAAGCAAGTAATAAACTATGTTCATCTAATGTTTGGTTTAGATTCAACATATAACTGGTAGTGATATAGATTGTACTCTACCTTACTAGTAGATACACACGTAGCGATTCAGTGATTCTTATGATATACTTATACAATTTATAATACGTATCTACTATCATAATCAGCCCATTATGTTCCCACTGCTGGGACTCGAGCCTTCCTCTCAGAGAGAGGAGTTGGGCCCTAATCCACCACGTGGGCCCAGTGCGGCTTCCAAGCCAATCCATGTCGAAGTTTTCAGGCCGCCCGAAAGCCTTCGACATAACCTAACGACTGTTCATTCCCTAAAAATCGGTATTAGTTATATTAAAAAAGACTTATATTACGTTCATACACTCTTACTACGACTCCTTCGAACTAGGATTCCCTGTGTCGCCGAAAGCATCGATGCACACATTAACACATCACAAAACAACCCGAGAACAAACATTTCTACTTATCAAGCATACATTGAGGCTACGAATCGAACACCTTGCTTCGAATGCAAGGTCACTACTAGCTAGGCTTAAAGCCTCCTATTGACGCCAAGGCCAAGAAAATTTGACTTTTTTAACTATAGCTTACGGCCTTACGCCATCCCAGAAGAGGCTGGCGTAAGCTATAGTTATAAAAGTCGCATTTCTTGATTCCCTGACATATTGAAATAAGGGGAGTGTACACATATGTATTGATATTGTCGTAAAGTCAAGTCAAAAATGACAAAACACATGTCGTATGTATCATGTGTATATAACATTTTAGACATTCATGACATCATTTCAGTTATGAGGCAAATTTTGCGCGAAATTGTGAGTGTTGTAAGACGTAGAATACCAAGAACGTGATCATCACAGCTATTTTAATGAACTCATGTATTACCTTTATTTATATCCGACTAGTCACAGTAATATTGTCTACACACCGTCGGATTGTATAAATATAAACTCGTACTAGGTAGAGTATGTGGAAAAGATGAAACGTCCTATGCATTCTCGCGTGTGTTATTTTACTGTTTTAATTAGAACTAACTGAAGCTGTTGCTAATTTACTCTTTTTAACCGACTTCAAAAAAGGAGGAGGTTCTCATTCGACTGTATTTTTTATGTTTGTTACCTCAGAACTTTCGAATGGGTGAACCGATATTGATGATCCTTTTTTATTTAAAAGCTGGTGGTTCTTGTATGGTCCCATTTAAATATCATTAAATTTGGCCCCGCGGTTTTTTGTTACACTCAAATAACTGAAAAGTATTTCTCCTATTTTGATGATTTGATCCCGTAATTAGCAAGTGTCAAAGTTTGAAATAACTTGTCGAACTCGGATGCACACTGTTAAGAGGTAATTTGAAACTATCATGAAACATTAATCATCGGTATCGTTAATTGGTAAATATTTTAGTGTTGCAGCCGGTTCCATTATTCGTTAAAAAAATAGTTCCATCGGGTTGTTCCATTAAGTTCACACTGGAAAGTTGCGTGACGGACATATTTGTTGGATCAATAGTTGGATTAGTTGGGATTGGCTGCCATCAAAATCTGAATGTTATTTCACCGTAACGCCGCGACGGTTCTTTTTTTGTCCAGACTTTATATCTATAGGACAACGACGGTGAAAATTAGGGAAATATTTTATGGCATTACTGGTGGAAACAGACAAATGCACCGATGTTAAGCGCCGTGCCACTTCAGAGGAGGTGACATTTTATTCAGCGCTTAAGGATCAGCGTGGCACTTCACTGCGCTCGTTACTCCATGGCTCACATGAGACACAGTTCTAAACTCTGTTTACCGAGTAATTTCAATTGCTAAACTATTTTAAAACATATATATATACAACATATACCTGCTTCAAGCATTTATCTACAATATTATAAATGTGTAAATTTTGAATGCCTTTCACTTTTAATTAAATTTGGTTGAAATAATTGATTAATTTAGTATATATAGGTCATCGAACATATTAGTACATATTTTATCCTGAAAAGACGTTCTGAGGGAAAGCGTTTTTCGATGCCTAAACGCCCAACAGATTTGAAAAAGACCCCTGAATGAAAGTCAACGAACTCTAATCTATGAAGTCAACACATATACACATACATATCATTGTCTGTGCATATGCAGTTAGTAGCAAATAAATTGTCAATTGGATGACAGTTAATGAAGAGAATGAGTATTCCAAGTATTATTTCAGCCGATAGGTCAAGTCTAATCGAAAATGTCAGCCTCGGCAGAAGATATATTTTTCTATATATGAAAAATCCTGTTCCTTTATTAGGTGAGAAAACATTGTTTTCAACCAGGAAATAAAAATCAGTTGATCCCTAATATAAAATTCAAGTTCAAGTACACACGACTAGGGAAACAAATCTCGCGCACCTCTCATCACTCAGATCGCGTTCTACATCTTTCTATGTTCCAGAGCGCCTCTGTGATGCGGGAGAGCAAGCTGCTGATGTTTGTAAACAACTTCTGGAATCGCTATAAATATCCTCAGATCGTCGTATATGATAGTGACGTATCAAGATAAATGTGGGTATTCATGAGATATATTTAACGCAAAAGACAAAATGTAACGTTTGGAGCAAACTACCATTGTAACTAAATATTGGAACAGTATAGCCGTTTACATATTTATGTACATAAGCTTATGCAAGCAAAATAAGTTTAGTCTGAGAAAGGATAGATGAAACTAACATATTGTAGTTGGCCCTAAATGTAATTAAACGTTAGTTGTCTTTATATGATTGTACTTTTAAGCAAGATTGATGTTTAATTGACTTTATTGCAATAATTACAAATTAGGGCTCTCCGGGACGGGTCCCTCAGGGAATGGGGCCCGAAGGGAGTAACCCACGAAAGTATGCATGCTGGGATCTGAGTATGCAGTTTTAATAATGTGGTCATATCTATCTTTATACCAAAATGTCATACAATATTTAATGGTTATATGATTAAATTTAAGAAATCAATCAGTACACACAAATAATAAAATACGCAATTATAAAATTTGGTGAACCCACCCAAACCAGCATTGAAATGATTTAGTCAGCATACAAAGATTTTGTCTGCAATAAAAAAAATCGAGGCAGCAATCTTTGTTCCGCAGATAATTTTGATAATGGTCAAAAATTTAATCATTAATAGGCAGCATAACAATACCATGAGTTTGCATAATAAACATTCGGTCCGCAAAATAACTACTTGGTCAGCAAGATTTTATGATTGATCAGCAGAGAAAACATGTCTATATGTTCCATATGAAATTATACTAGTCTAGGGCAAAGTCATATATAGGTACGACGACGAGCGTAGCGAGGAGGAGTGTTAGGTTACTTGTGACTACAACGCGCGAGTCGAGCGAGCGAAGCGAGCGTGCCGCGACAGCGGCCGACGACTGAGTGCTTACCCAAATATTATAAAACAGGAACAGCTTATGGCTGCTTATATAATTAATATGCACTACAAAAATAATTACAGCCATCCAGAATGACATAAATTGCTGATTGATTTTGAAATGTTTGCTGGCCATGAGTTGCTGAACAATTAGCTATTTCTGCTGACAGATAATATTTGTCTTCTTTCAAAAATACTAATACTATGCTAACCATTTAAATAACACCCTAATAAAATACAGTATCTACGTAAATACAATTACAAAACTAATCACCATGGAAAAATGTGTCATTACATTTCACCACCCTTGACGGTCGCCGAGCACGTCTAGTGTCTCGAGCTGTGAAAATGATGGCGTGCTTTTGACTAAGCTATCAGAAGCTGACACAAACATTGACAGAACTGCCATGAAGAATATTACGCTTTTTCACCCGCGTGGTAATGGGTGATGATGATGATGATGATGATATTGATAAAACGTATCCTACGTGTTAATCCAGTGCCTCATATACCAAACTTCATCAAAATTGGCCTCGCCGTTTGAGCGTGAAAGAGTAACAAAGATACACATATCCATACTCAATAAACTTTCGCGTTTATAATATTTTATTTATTTTTATTCTACATGGAAAACAAACGACTGCTTATTTGGTTATGGGTCTAAGATAATTAACATTAAAAGCTTAAAGAAGTTTCCGCTTATAGACATATATAAGTAAAGTATCCTACAAAAGAATAAAATCAGCACGTAACTTACAGAATAATACTTAGAATTTTTTTATCAAATGTGCAATAAATAATAATAATATTCAAAGCCGTATAAATCAATTTAAAGAATAGAAAATGCAATAAATTTAATCAATAAAAGATTAAAATGCTAATTGTGAAGGAATTGTGTCATTGATAAAGATTTGAAAACATTCCGCTTTGAGATAAACAAATTGCAGAATAATCAGTCAGTAAATAGATTGACAGTCCGAATGAAGTCAGTTCAAGAAAGAAAGAGTTTTGACGGTAGTTGGAAGAGCACTGAGGAGCGTTAGTATTAATAGGATATCTCCAATATTCTGCCGCGAAGCTATGTGCACATTGCTTCGTTGTGTTAGGGACCTTTTGTAGTTACCTACTGTATGAAGTAAAATTACTGGGCGAATGAGAATCGAAAAATAAAGTCTCGAGGTGGTCTAGAGAGTCAGGATAGTACTGCAGCTGTCATGTCTGTGCACGACTTGCCCGTCTGGTCACATGCAAAAAATAATATGAATTAATGATATACTCGTATTATACTATTTTGACACACTTGTATCAAAAGCTTTTAGACATACGCTTATCAAGGAATTGAAATAGTTATATCCGTGATCCGCAGGCATCAAAAGCTTGTCTTTGATATATTTTACAAAATTTAGTTATCACCAAGTTAAATGCATTTCACCAACAATAATTCTTCAAATTCCGTACGTGTTGGTTCGATTGTTTTTATTCTACAAACTAAATAAACAATTTGCCTCTCAGTGTCTCTGTGTCGTAATAATACGATCGATGTGTTATCATACTGATCATGTGTAAGTGCATAGACTATCGTTCCGGGGAATTATTTTACGTTGTACCACTCGCTCCGGGCATGGTTCCGCGTTGTTTCGACGATTTATAGTTCCGCGCAGACGCCAAGAGACGTTTATTGGTACTAAAACACACAGTTGTTCACTGTCCGTTTATAACCTTTAAATTGTTACAAAAGAGTGACAATGCAATGTTCATAAATTATTTGGTCCATAATGTAGCTACATAATGTGTGCAGCTTTTCATATGATACGTAATATAGAACAGTATTTATGTATAATTTGTTGAGTTTATAGAGTGAATACCTAAATAATACATAATACAGGAACTACTAATTCTCAAGATTATTTCTCTTATAATAACTACATTGTTCTGTAGCGATATAGGTATAGGCTTTCATTTAATTCTAACTAGTTTTATTACCCGCACCTAAACTTACGTTAAGTACTACTCAACTCCTTAACGCTAAAGTCAGTATTGATGAGATTTAGTACCTTTTGATTTGTATGTAACAGGTAACGCTAGAAGGATGAGCGAACCCAGCTTTAATAGAATATACAGTGTCTATGGCTAGTAAAGTAGAAAAAAATATATGTCGTCCAGTGGGCGAGCACGAAAATCTGTTTAAGTGTAACGTAATCGCATCGTTAACGTATTTAGTACAAACTGTCATTTATCTACCTAGTACAATAGTGGCACAAATAACTCCAAGTTAGTATTGAATACGCAAACGATACGATAACGTTACAACTAAGCAGATTTTTGTGTTCGGCCCATTGTATTCCTTTTGTAATTATAGAAAAATGCTAACAAAGACAAAATTATCCCTACAATGCCACGGACCCATTTGTCGTCTGTGAACATCTATGACAAACTCTCCTCGCTTCGCTCATCAATGGCCCTATATATTTTGCTCTGACCAGATACACCGCGTCTACATCAAAATTTAGTAAATTAAAATTGCTCTTCAGTTACCCAACCAATACCTCAGTGTACGCGATTTAATGCTGAATTAAAATATATTAAAATTATTATTTGGACTTGGACGACCAAACAGCTTGATATATAATTCGGGTAAACGAACGTAAATTTACTCGTTCTTCAAAGGTATTCACTTGAGAGATGGCGTGACTTAGTGAGCCTCGAAACATGCAGCAACGTGCTGTCAGTGCAATCTTGCTCAACTTTGTGTCTTGGGTGAAGAGAAAGGAACCCGTTACTTATGGTTACCCGATACTGACGCAGATGCTCACAGATCATGAGTGTTTTGTGCCAATTCCTGAACAGAATAGGCCGAGAGCCGACACTACAGTGTTATCAATGTAGGATTGGACCAGATTCCGCACACCATACGCTCGAGGAGTGCATGGAGCTCAGAACGGCGGACTTTGGTCTCTAAAATAGGTCAAGATCTTACTCTGCCCAGTGTAGTTATAGCCCTGCTAGCAGAAAACTCGGCATGGAAAGCTGTGGTCGAATTTTGTGAGATTGTTATGGTCCAAAAGGAAACAGCAGAGCGAGATCGAGAACGAGCTGATTCCGCAAGGAGACGGGTACGCTGGGGCGGTGGTGTTGAATGCTCTAGCATGTCGACCCTCTAAGCCCGGGTTTTGCAACGCCGTTGGTGTTGCAAACGTCTATAAGCGACGTTGACCATCTTTCCGGTTAGTGGAAAGTCCCAGATAACCCGGATGCTTTCCCATAGTGTCCGGGTACCTGATAAGATGCCATCTGATCAAATTGAATTTTTAATCGATGTATGTTATACTTATATTATACAGCGCGATCTCAAAGAAAGAAGGAAGGAAAGCGCATTTATTCAAGATACACACAACACCACATTACAGACATATGAAATAATAAAAAAATAAAAACAGAATACTTACACATACATACAATTATAAACAACAAAACCGATATGGAAAACGGCGTGGAACTGTGCGTGTCATGAACATGGGCTCCGACTCAGCATACGAATAAGGACAGAATCCTGTCACTGATTTTCAGTCGCAACCCAGTCATCCAACTGCATGGAGAAAAAGCGATGGTCGCAGGTTCTTACATGGTTTGTTTGTATAAATAGTAGTATTGTACGAACAAAACGATTGTAGTATTTGTATTATAAAACTAATAGATTAAAAAAAATAAAAATAAAGCTTTCAAGGATTTCAGCAACAACTTTGGATAGATTTTATTTATTTCCGTTAATAATTGAAGTTCCGAGAACTCGTAATGTTGTATGGCAGGATACCAGAAGTGCCGTTTGTTGATGTTAAAATGTCCTATTTATTATTCTAGGGCAGTAAACAGAGTTTAGTCATGTAGGTAATGCATGAGTAACATAAGAATCATAAGATTATCTGCTAAAGTAGGTAAATACAACCATTATAATAATTTATTTTATGTTTAGACATACATTTCTTACTGTGTTGTTCATGTATTGACGTTACTTTAAACAAGAATATCAATTGACTCTAATAATATAGTATATATATTGAAATGAGGCAAAATTGCAATTAATAAAACCTATAGTTAGCCAAATGTTTAGCCTGAGCGAACAGCTGCATAAACTACGTTAACGAAGCTTTGTGTTCAGGTTTGATCTTGGTCCAAGATAATTAAGTATATATACCTAGTATATACAATAGCTCTTTTTGGTACACAAGTTGTTCCTAAAAATTATTGTGTGTATGTCATCATTAGAATAAAGCTATAAATTATGTAGATTGCGGAGTTTAGGTTAATAAATGTACAATGAACACACGAAATATATTTTGCATTGATGAAATATAGGTAATAAATTAGGAAGGCAACCCTGCCAAACTTAATAAAACTTTTTAGAATAAATATGATTACCTATGCTGTAAATATACAGTCGAAAGTTTCTGTGTGCGTACGCTTTTTACTTCTTTACGCTGAAACGGCTTAGCCGGTTTTTTATTTTTGGAACATAGATACATAGAGGTACCTTACCTTTCGGAATATACCTTATAAATTTCCAGCTTAATAATTGCACTACTTCATATTCTCCCGCATGGATATCGCCATAGACGACTGATGAAATAGATGCCAATAGACTTCTTATAACGCAAGACCAAAAACATAATTGGCGCAATGTTTATTCACCTATGGCGACAAATCCCTTTGGGATAAACCTATAGGTTCATAAATATAGATATGCATCTTTGCTATTGCTAGTAGTATCTATAGCTAGTATTAGGTTAATCCATGTTTAATCAGTTCAGAAGTAGGTGTTTTTGTATGTTTTATACTAGTAAGGAATAGAGGACCAAAGCTAATTAAAGCTAAATGCCAGGGTCGGTGTGACCTAGATCCTAAAACATTCAAATTTCTGCATGGCGCTGCGCTGTGATTATTATATCAAAACCTTTCTGTTTAGTCTCTTTTCATCCCAGTTATTTCAGTTGCTGCTTGACCCTTCAAGCCCTATACCATTTATACCATAATGATAGCAACTCCACAACTACCATTCCACTTGCAAAACTGTCCCTCCACCTGGTTTGCAGATTAATATACGAGTAGTATTTAATACCTAGGTAGTAGGACTCTACAAGCAACCGTGATCTGGAATTCCATGAGCTAGTCAGATCATTACCACGGGTGCACGTGTAATGTGTGTGCTGAGCCGTAACATGCAAATTTCGCGAACTACACGTACCTACTACCTATTATTTGTTCTGTGGTAGGTATTACCGTTAGAGCGGGAAAAAATAATATGTACTTACCGATTTACAGCAAGCAGCTCTATTCCAGGCAAAATATATCTACTCAATATAAAGAACTAAACTATAAAATATTGAACAAGCTTTAAGTTAGTAAAGAAGAGTTTTCTTTGAAACTAGCTGCGCCCCGCGGTATCAACCGCATGGTGATGATGAAAAGTATTATTTGTGTTAATCCAGCGTCCAATCCTAGCCTCATCTATGTTCATACCAAATTTCATAAAAATTATCCCATCCGTTTGAGCGTAAAAAAGTAACAAACATCTATACATACCAGTTGCGTCACGCAGTTTTACCCGTGTGGTGATGGATTATGACAATGATGATGATGATGACGATGAAAGAGTATCCTGTTTTTTATTCAAGCGCCTCATCTTTCTACATACCAAATTTAATTAAAATCCATTTAGAAGTTTTTGCGTGAAAGAGTAACAAACATCCATACATGTATACAAACTTTCGCGTTTATAGTATATAAGTATAGGAAGTAGGATTAGTAAGATGCACAAATAGTAAATGAAAAATGTAATACTTCAGACTACAGAAGTTTTCTTATTTCTATATTTCACAAAGTCCGAAAGGAATTAGTTATTTTTGTTACGATAAAAATTAGATTTGGTCACATGTAATCGTCCTTTTATTTTTTTAGGCTGTAAGTGTTTTTATATAACGCTCAAAAAAAGAACCGTGTCTGAGTATTGCTGCAAAGATGCCTACCTACACTAGCCAAAGCATTCATCTACGTTGTTTTACCCATTAGCTCTCTGCAGGAGCCAAAACAGGGCTTAGTGACCAATGTCATTAGATGCGTGTATCATTCGTCTTCATTCATATTTAGTTCACTATCATTAATTAATTGTAATATCAATTAGTTCACACGCCTCAGTTACGACAGTAGCAAGTGGTTTAATTTTAATCTATCATTTATACAGCTGCTAGAAAATAATAGGTACTAATCTTTTTTTAGGAATATAATGGTAGCAATTCGCTTGTTCCCGACCCCAAACTAAACTAGCGAACTAAAATCTATTTTAAGGAAATTATAGTAGTTCTTATTATGTTCACACTTAAAAGTACAAATTCGTATAGCTCTTGCAAAAGACAATTCTTCAATTTGGCCTTTCTGTTGAATTCTGGGTATGTTTAGTGCATACGTTACTAACTAAAGTAAAGCATGACATAACCCTATCAAAATTGGATGTATCTTTTTACACTGGTATTAGGTTGTTGTCATGGGATTTTTATTTTTACAGCATAATAGATCTTTCACAGTTCAGACTTGCGTGCTAATGTTATTATGGTTATAACTTATTTTTTCTCTCTAAATTGTTTTTGCTACGCAGGAGTTAGTGCTGCAAACGTCTATATATGTATACATATATGTAATAAAAAGAAAACCTACACCTTGGTGACCTGAAATTTATAAGCAACTAGCTGCGCTCTGCGGGTACACCCGCATGGTGACAATAATGATGATGATCAAAATTATATTATGGTAATCCAGCCCCTCATCTACCTCCACTACCAAATTTCATCTAAATTGGTTGAGCCGTTTGAGCGTGAAGAAGTAACAAACAAACACTTCACAAAATTTCACTTTTTCAAAGTATAAAAGTATAGTAAGAATAATATAGGTATTACAATTAGACATGTACTATTTCAAAATAAAAATTTTGGATATGTAAATTTGGAATGTAATAGATTCGAAATTTTATAATAACTTTTGTTTTAGTTTTTATTCAAAAACTTAAATGTAATAATAGTTGCCTAAATACACATGCCTTATATAATATTTATTATTATTACTATCATTTGCTCTGTGTCTTAACATTAGTTGTTCGGCTATTGGCAACGTCGATATATATTGGCACAAGCATTGAAGAAGATAAATTACAATAGTTCCACCATTTGGCCAGCAATAGTATCATCGAGGAACAAAGGAAGCGAGAGTCGCATCATCGGAAGTTGTTTCCAAGTGTGATCTTCAGCTGTTTATAGTTGAGATATTTATAAAACAGTTGAATGCGCGCCAAAACTCGATAAAACGTGATTTTTCAGGGTGAAGCACGTGGGAAGTGGTAGTGACGGCACTCGGCCAGACAACACAAATACCTATTTAAGTAGGGGCGAATAACGTAAACACAAGGAGACGAACCAAAGCCACGGACTCATTGAAGTGCACACGATACCGAATGACGTATATGAATGACGTACGTTCCATGCTGTAATTGAAGCTCCATATACGTACCTATCTAACAAAACGTTATTCATTTACACTAAACTCATAATGTTACAGCTGCTACTTACTACAACTTTATTGCTATTGCATCAGAAATATCGCATAGCTAACTAGCACTTGGAAACAGAAATGATCAGCTCATACTCATTACAGGGGCTCATTAGGGACTCTGGGCTTTCTGTCTCTGGTGTTTCGGAGCCGTAATCCTCTATGCGGACCCTCTACGGCTTCGTGGATAAGATAGTGTCTAGGTTTTCAGACCGCCTGAAAGTCTCAGGACATAGCATAATCAATGTTGTTCTGATATGACAAGTAAATATGACCGACACGCCCACAGACGCACGGAAGTGCTGAAATTGCCACCCATCGATGTTGTGACCACAACCAACATTAACCTTTTTTGTTATAAAAACTAACGTGGTTTTCTCGAAGGAAGTTACCTTGGAGACCTGTGGCGACTCTCGTAGGCAGTTGTCCACGTCAACCACTGCACTTAGAAGTACAGACCCTAAACAAAAGTTGAAAAGAAGCCTGGTATGTACCTACAGTCTCAAAAAGACCAACTTTTTTTTCTTCTTAGCTCCACCTACTGCTCTATCCCGAGCTTTAATTACACTGAGGGAAATGTTCGCTTTGTAACTTGTATGGAAATAAGACAATAAATATTATACTTATATTATATCTTATATTTGAATTATATTATAACAATAGTAGTCGCTTGGTAATCTAGCTGCGCTCCACGGTTTCACCCGCGTGCTGATGGATGATGATGATGAATCAGATATAGCGTATGTTACTCAGGCATGATGTAGCTTTCTACTGCTGAAAGAATTTTTGAATCAGTTTAGTAGTTTTTGTGTTTGCATTACAAACAAACAAACAATGAAATCTTTCATTTCTATTATTAGGATTAAATACTACGGTACAAATAATATATCAAATAATGTGGCTTAGTTTGTACCGGCGTTACTATTGCATATTTAAACGTGAAAAAGTAAATATTGTAACTGTAATGTTGACATATTTTTGTTCAATAAATGTCGCTAAAATCGTCGTTAAAATCAGATAGAGAATTAAAATTCGCTGCCCGGACTTCGAGTCTTGGTGGCCTAGTTGGTCATGGCATCTGGCACGGATTGTCGGAAGACGCGGGTGCGAATTCCATCCGAGGATGTGATATTTCTCTCCAAAAAATTGCAATATTTGGTATCGCTAAGCAGGCGTTACTGCTTTCAAAAAGAAATACTATAACTGTAATAGTTGACATACAATAAATAAAAAATAAATAAAAAAAACCTTTTTTCTCCCCCAAAAATCTAACATAGTTGGCTTATGTAATTAACTATTGAATTTTATTTTACACTATAATGTATCGCCTCTCCGGCTTAGGCCTTCCCTAAATCTGTTCACTCTATTTCTCTTGCCTTCTTCATCCAGTCGGGTCCGATTATCTTAGAAAATATGTCCCTCCATCTTTTCCTCTGCCATCCTTAGTTTCTTTCTCCATCCAGAGGTATCCACTCTGTAACCCTTTTTGTCCATCTTTCATTATTTAGTCTGCAGACATGGCCTGCCCATGTCCATTTCAATAGTTCTTTGTGTTACACCTGGTGCTTTAGTTCTCTTTCTTATTGTTTTATTACTAACTTTGTCTGAAGTTTTGATTCCTATAATGCTTCTCTCCATCTTTCGCTGGCAAATTGAAATTTTCTCTTCGTCTTTTCATCGTCGTCAACATGGTCTAGGGATATTTCAATTAAATCTAAATAACTAAAATTCTATTAACTTTTTGTTAAGACACCTACACATTAAAATAAACCTTGTTTGATAGCCTATCTAATCTGATAATAAACTTTTAGATAAAGTTAAATTTAAAAATAAACTTAGTGAAGAGGAAAAGCTCACAAAATAACAATCTTAACTTTATTTTTGAATCATCAAAACCTAAACAATAAAACTATTTTTTTTTATAAAAATTATTGAAAACTTAAAATGAATAGTCCGTGGATCCACCTAAGACTCTCTTGCCACATCTGCAGCGGTTCTGCATACTCAAAACAAGGGTATCAATATACTGTTGTGGAATACTGTCCCAAGTCCTGCTAAGATGCATAAAAAGCTGGTTTTCATGCACAATATCTTCAGGGAAATTCCTAAGAGCTCTTCTCTGAAGCATATCCCAGACATGCTCAATAGGATTTAAGTCAGGGGATTGTGCAGGCCAGTGTAAAGCTTGGATATCATGCTGTTGTAACCAACTTGTAACGATACGCGCCGTATTTGGACGGGCATTGTCGTGCATTAGCTGGAAATTTTGTCCCATTTGCTGTCTGTGGGGCAAAATTACAGGATCTAGCACCTCATCTCCGTATTTTAGAGCAGTCATATTGCCTTGTATCCAAACGAGGTCCGTTCTACCGCCGAGACGAATTCCTGCCCAAACCATAATCATGCCACCTTGATATGCATGAACTTGTGGGTGCTCCAGTCGATTCCAACGTCCAGGTTCTCTCCAAACGCGTACTCTTTGCGAATCAGGATGAAATCCAAACCTGGATTCATCAGTGACAAGCACAAGTGACCATTGAGAATGGTTCCAGTTTTCGTGTGCAATAGCCCATATAATCTTCTTCCTCGATTGCCTCTCCTTAGCGCTGATACCCAAAGTGGCCCACGAGCACGTAGGTTGACTTCATGCAGTCGTCGTCTCAAAGTTAGACCGCTTACCAGCAAACCATACTCTCTCTGTAGCCTTTGAACCAATTGCATTGCCGTTACATTTGGTTGACTTCGTGCAGCATTTACTATGAATCGATCCTGTACACGTGTTGTAATGCGTTGAGGTCCTCTGTGCCGTTCCACCACTTCCCCCGTGGCACGATAACGTGACCAAAGCCAGGATATAACGCTCTGACTGGTCTTCATGGCTTCAGAAACTGTAATTTGGGTAGCGCCAGCTTGAATCATGCCCACTGCTCATAACATTTCGTTCCTGGTCAAGTGTCTACGTGGCGTGATTAAATGAACATCGGACATTCAATGAATGCGAATTTTATCTTAAAACAAAACCTTACTACGAATAATATTATTATTCGTAGCCTTTTATATACAAATATGAATTTAAAAAAGGAACTTAATAATGTTTTTATAATCTGTAAACTTTAAAATTCAGACATTTGGTATTGCTGACATTTTTGGAGACATTGACGTCTTCTAAAAAAAGGTACAACATCACGTTGCTATTTGTCAATAGTTTTCGTAGCGTACGCGATATAAGGATTTTTTTCACATCTTGGGTTACGTTTTCGATGTTTTCATACGTTTCCCTGAATTTGTGCAAATCTCCTATGTCCTATGACCATCAGGGATAATGTAGGATTCTAATGGTGAAAGAATTTTCCAAATCGGTTAAGTAGTAAAAAGCAAACAAATTTTTCCTCTTTAAATATTAGTGTAGACTATGGATGACTTTTAGTTACCCTTTGTTTAACGAAACGGATTCGGTTAAACATCGAACCTTTGATTATTTACTTTGTTTGAAGGCGACTGTACCAATTAAACTTGACAAGCTTGACTGAAATCGATACTTTGACGTACCGAAATAGTAATTAAATAGGTACGAATAGACGAAGTTTACTCCATTGGCGAATCTGACCTTCTTACCTGTTTTAAAGATAATAATGTAATTAAATGTATCAAAGAACTTTTTGTAAGTCGTTATAATTTATTTTTATGCGTGGGTCGTAGTTATACATTATCTTCTATGTCACGTTATATAAACATCCTGTTATAAATTACATATGGGGACGGGACATGATTTGAAATTCTCTGACATAGTATTTGTAAACAAAAATGTCATTAACGAAGTGTTACCTTGATTTATAAATGCCTAATCTAATAAATAAATAAAATTATAAAAATATGTTTTGTCATTGCTGTCCTCTATTTTCCCGACTAGTGCGTACAATTTTATTAATAACTGGCTTGTGCCTGCCATTTCATTCCTGTTACCTAATTTGTCGGGAATTATTCTATAGGGTCTTTCATTAAGCGTGTCCTATCTTTAAATTTAAATAAAACAAAGTGTGTGTGAGATATTATCAAAATTATTTATTTATTTGAAAGATGTAGTGATGCCATTATGTGTGGAATATGACATCATTCAAATGTCCGCCACGGCTTCTCTGGGTGGAGCGCATGCGAGATATCCAATTTTCCATGACTTTTGCGCATAATTCAGGCTGAATTTGACCTATGCCATAGGTTATGTTGGCTTTGAGGGCCGCTGTGGTTTGTGATTTATTCGCATAGACCTGCGACTTAAGAAAACCCCACAAGAAAAAGTCTAGCGGGGTTAAGTCACACGATTTCGGTGGCCAGTTCACATCAGCTCCACGTGAGATGACCATGCCCTCAAATCTCTCATGCAGAATATTCAATGTGGCATGAGCTGTGTGGCACGTAGCGCCGTCTTGTTGAAATCACATGTCGTTGGTGTTCAGATGATCCAGTTCATGCAAATAAAAGTTGGTAATCATCGACCTATAGCGCTCGCCGTTGACAGTGATGGCCTGGCCAACGTTGTTCTCAAAGAAATATGGCCCGTTGACGCCGCCAGCCCAAAACCCACACCAAACTGTAACTTTTTCAGGATGCATTGGACGCTCTTGGATCTCTTGTGGATTGGTATTGGTACCCATTCATCCAGAAATGGGCCTCATCGCTGAAGATAATTTTTCTGTGAAAATTACGGTCAATTGCTAACTGCTCCAGTACCCATTCAGCGAACACACGTCGTTGTCTATGGTCGTTTACCTTCAATTCCTGGGTGAGTTGAATTTTATACGGGTGCAGGCCCAAGTCACGACGCAAAATTCGCCAAGTTGTGGTCTGTGAAAGCCCGAGTTCTTGTGAGCGACGCGAAATCGACTGCCTCGGATTCTCCTGTACACTCTCACGGACAGCGGCAATGTTTTCGGCAGACCTTGCGTTTCGTTGACGTACGGGTGTTGATCGATCATTTACCGAACCAGTGGACTCAAATTTATCCACCACACGACGAATAGTCCTCTCGGTAGGACGATTATGGCGACCGTAAAATGGGCGAAGCGCGCGGTGCGTTGCCCGAACAGAACACTCATTTTGATAAAACAATTTTATCATTTGCACGTGTTGTTGAATACTATAGCTATTTATAATGATTTGGCAAAACAGAATGAATAAATGACAACCAATTTGACAGATGTAGCTTCAGCAAGATGGCCGCTACCAAAGTTCGGACGTGCCTATTGGAAGACCCTGTATCACTGGCTTCTCTCTCGAACTCTTTTTTCCGGGACGAAAAGACTCCATAGGAATTTAAGTCGTAAGTGGCGCGGAAACCCAACTCTTAGGGCAGGGCTTCTAGGCTTCTTATTCAGAAACCCGTCTTGATTGGTATCAATTAATGCCTATTAACATTTTTATACTAGCTTTTCGTCTGCTTAGAGTTTTTTCTAGGTATCAATTATTGTAACAATATAGAGCTTCGTTCATCGTAATATATATAGTTTTGGGTAAGTCTAACAGTGTAACACCATGCTGTAAGTATTTTGGGATTACATCTGTACTGGAGAGCACCACGATACAGCGGCCACATTATTAGCCAAATATGGCGAGTCGCGAGTCAACGGGTTAACACTTCCACCCTTGGAGTTTTTTGTTACTTACTCTTGCGTCTCCACAACGAGACGGCCAATTAAGGCAAGCCGGGGGTCAAGGGTCTCATTTAGCCCCAAGGAGAATCATGGTCCACTGTGTCGCCTCTCACCGACGGCTCGCTACAAAGCCGCCCCTGCGGTCTTATTATTAGTTCTTTATTTATTTTCTTCTCTTAAATTTACATTTTATTATTTGAATAAAACAATATAAAATTATTATAAAAACCTAAACCTAGCTTTCCGCCAGTAAAGGGGCAGGGCCCAAGCTACCGGTAGTCAGGGCTGCAGATTGAGGAACTTCCTGACGATGCGTGCCGTGTCAAGGAGTACTGCCTTCTGTATCTGACCCTTGATCCAACCATCAAGCGAGAGCCTTTTGAGATGTAGGTTGAGACTCTTCGCTATAAGGCCGTTTGCCGAAACAACTATCGGAACAATGATCGTTGAGTCAACATCCCACATGGCGGTAACCTCGTGGGCCAAGTCTAGGTACTTGCTTAGTTTGTCCTTCTCGGCTTTGACGAGGTTCTCGTGCAGATGGTAATCAACGAGCACTGCTCGGCGCTGAGATCGATCTACTATCACGATCTCTTATTAGGCTTATTGGCTACAATAGTCTCGATCTAGATCGATCCCAATAGAGCGTAGCACGACTGTTTTCAAGAACTGGCACAGGTGCATATTTATAATACGGCACTTCCGACTCGATAAGATTGTATTGAAGTGCAAGTTGCTGGTGGATGATCCTGGCTACTTGGTTATGTCTTTGCAAGTACTCTCCGTTAGCGAGATGAGAACATCCGGAAATAATATGACGGAGCGATTCTCCAGGCCGGCGGCATGCCCGACCGTACCGTCCTTCATAATATATTTCCGGTAGTTGTTCGTCTTGATAACTTCATCAGCAATTGCACAGACAAAACCTTCAGTTTCCCCAAAGAGGTCACCAAAGCGAAGCCAGTTCACCGATGCAAGTAGGTCTACATCAGGCCCTATAAGGGCTTGATAGATTATTATTATGTTGATAGATTGTTATTATTATTATTAATATTATTTATTATTATTTCATTTATTTCATTATGTTCACGGATTTCATCCGGTCCTTTACAAAGGCATAAGTGGGGCTGTAGCCAACACTTAGAGGCCTGTTTGGTATACAAATACAAAGGAGTATAAAAAACAGAAAAAATGTTGGATGAACTTATAACTAATATGGTACTTATAACTATTACAAAAATGGGTAAAATGGCCAGGCTATTGGTATGAACTTATTAGTGATAAGGGCGATAATAGGCTTTGGACGAGACTACGGCACCTGCCAATTTCAGTCTCAATTTAAAATATTTAGGTGGTGACTTGATAAGAGCCACCATCAATGGTGACAAAAGGGGCAAAGTTGGTGTGGATTGCTAAAGGGTGTCGAGAGGTGTGCTGCGGTTTCACTAGAGCGCTACTACCGGCGTTATGCCCTTTAACACTTCCACCCTTGGAGCTTTTTGGTACTTGCTCTTACGTATCCACCCCCAGACGGCCAATTAAGGCAAGCCGGGGGTCAGGGGTCTCAGTTAGCCCCAAGGAGAATCAGAGTCCGCGGTGTCGCTACTCACCGACGGCTCGCCACAAAGCTGCGGTAACAAAGCCTTTTATTATTATTATTATTATTTACTAAAAGGGTTTTTCTAAATTAACCCTCGTTGTAAAATGGGCGAAAACGTTAGGATGTAAGTCCTTTGTTTTTGAACTTAAGGTGTACTACTACTTTGGCAACAGCCCCACTTATGCCTTTCTCAAAGACCGGATGAAACCCGTGATAAAAATTATATTAAGGGAATAATAATAATAATATAGAATTTGTTTTTTTTTTTAGAACGGACTAATGGTGTTTGCCTCTACCGGCATTTACAGCGTCACCGGACGGTTGGCAAGCGCAGATGGTACTCAGCCAGACGCGGGCGCAGAGGGCGCACCGCCTAAGGCGAGCGTTGAAGACGCTTCGCCGCAAGGAGAGGAGTAGGCGACTTGCTCAAGGCCACCACTAAGGTACGGACCTCGGCTTGGGCCGTCGCCAGGAGAGAGGGGAGTAGGAGAGAATCGCCCCGGTACATAAGTGTACCGTTGAAAATGGGCCCTATGAATTTTAACTCTACGACTATTTGGAGAGAATCTAACCAAGACATAATTTTTAGGGAGGTAAACACAGTTCACAAAAACTGTGTTTACCTCTAAATCATAACCTTGTGTGACCTCGCCCACAGTCATTACCTCGGCCGGAGCCTACACCGTGATCGGAATCACTACCTTGACTGGGGCTACAAACGGGAATACCTCGCCTCCCCCCATTTCCGCGACATGGGTCCACACCGCGACCAGGATCGTCGCGTTGTGCACTCATGACTGTACTTTGGGTGGGGCTACAATAAGAAACTTGAGTACCTCGCCCACAGCCGTTACCTGGGCCGGAGTCTACATCGAGGCCGGGGCCGCGGTGTCTGAGCATGGGCGAACGCTACAGATGCGTAAGTCTGGGCGGAAGCAAAGTTTGTAAAGAGTCGTCTTATTTCTAAGAGACATTTTACTGTTTTTGCCTATGAGGGGATTAAGACGACCCATAATGAAGGCCGCCCTATTGCGAACAATCTGGATGTGTTTCGCGAAAATGAGTTGGCGATCAAGGGTGACGCCCAGGTATTTGGCAGATTTAGCCCAAGGGATGGGTTCGCCGAATAGGACTATGGGTGACGGCATGAGATTCCGCCGGGTCTCAGTGAAGTACACTGCTGCACTTTTGCTAGGATTTACTGCAATCCGCCATTTACGAAACCATGCACCGATTACGGTGATGGCTCGTTGGATGGCGCATCTCTGCCTGACCTTGAACCAGCCAGTAGAGTAGATTGCAGTATCATCCGCAAACTGAGCGATCTGAACATTAGGTTCAGATCGTGGGATGTCGCTGGTGTACAGCGAGAAGAGAATGGGCGAGAGTACAGAGCCCTGAGGGACACCTGCGTGAATGGGATGCGGGGAGGAGAGCGTTCCCTCGGTGCGATAGCTAAACGTTCGATCCCTGAGAAAGTCTTGTAAGATGAGTACAAGACGGTCTGGCACACCCAGTTGGTACAGCTTGAATATCAAGCCGTTGTGCCAGACTTTGTCGAACGCTTTCGCTACGTCGAGGAAGACAGCTATGGTCCCTTGGGGCTTTGGTTTCTTATTGAAACCGCCTAGGATGTGCTCCGTTACGCGGTGCACTTGTTGGACGCAAGAGTGTTTGGCTCTAAAACCAAATTACTCATCGGGAAGGAGGTTATTGGACCTAACGTGGGACCAGAGTCGGTTCACAATGAGCCGCTCGTAAATCTTCCCCAGAAAGCTGAGGAGACTTATGGGACGGTAGCTGGAGGGCTCGGCTGCCGGTTTGCCTGGTTTGTAAATACCAATGACAATGGCATGCTTCCAAGTGTCTGGGAAGGAGCAGCTGCTCATAGCCGCATTGAAGATGCTAACTAAGAGATGGATAAGTGGGACTGAGAAGTGTTAAATCACCTTGTTGCTGATACCAGCACCAGGGGATTTACGGGTCTTGAGGCTCTTGATCAGAGACACTACCTCGGATGATTTTACCGGTGGGAGGAGTGGGAGGTCAGAGATGGACATAGAGCTTTTACGTTCGACTTCAGATTCCACCGAATCGAGGTGTTTCTGGTCGACGTGGTCTACATTTAGAGTACACTAAGCCTCAAGGCTATCAGCTAAACACTCGGCTTTGTCTTCGTCAAGGAACGCTATGGAGAGGGGAGGTGGCCTAATGAGTGGAGGCATTGTCTGTTGTCCGTCAGATTTCAGAGCTCGAGCCAACTGCCAGTATGCCTGGTGAGTTGGCTCAATCTCTGACAGTTTGTCGTCCCACCTTTGATCACGCAGCTCACTCATGCGTTTCCTTACAGCACGCTGTAAATAGCGCATGGTGGCTTTGTTCTCTGGGGTTGGCATCGAGTCATACGCCCTAGTGGCGGCGTTCTTAGCTGTCAGTAACCTCCTCGCACCCTCGGGCAGTTCGAAGCGGCGACCATCCGCCACTTGGACCTGCTTTGAGGATTCACCTACTGCGGTGCGGAGGTGGTCACTGAGAGCCTCGATCGCAATTGATACGTCTTCTACTGTCTGTATGTCACCGGGGATTCTATCGAGAGCGGGTGAACTGATAGTTTGGAGGGATTCCCCCAGTTGCTTCCAGTTCACTAACGTTCTAGTGATAGGGGTGATGTCCGTCGGGTCGGGGCCTAATTTCAACAATACAGGGCGGTGGTCTGAAGTCAGTTCGTGTAACACTTCTATAGAGCGCAACCGGAAGGTAAAGTTCTTGAGAAGTGCTATGTCAAGTATGTCTGGTCGTTGGTTGTCAACATAGGGATATCTTGTGGGCTCCAGAGGGGAGAGAATATCAAAGTTTAAGTGGCTGACCAAGACTTCAAAGATTGTACCATTACTATTGTTACTAGTACAGTTCCATATGACATGTTTACTGTTGAAGTCACCGATCAGAAGGACGGAGCTTCCTAGAGAGAAGAGGGCTTCCAAGTCTGTCTGTATTAGTTCTTTACCAGAGGGGAAGTAACATGAGGCTATGATGACAGGTTGATGACCTGACATCGCTAGAAAGCAAACAGAGGCTTCTAGTATTCTAAGTGGTGGAGTAACAATTGGGATACAGTGCAGAGCTCTTTTGTAATAGATGAGAGTACCACGTTTTGGGGTGGCCACTCTATCATTACGAACCAAACGGTAGTTTGCAAATCTAGGGTTCGCTGTACCTGGTTTCAGAAAGGTCTCCTGCACGCATAGGATATCGACCTGATGGGTCTTACAAAATTTATGAACTTCGTCCTTTTGACTAGAGAGGCCGTCAGCGTTGAAAGTCGCTAAGGTGACTGAGTGGGGCTTAATACGTTTCGGCGTACTATCCATATTGGATGATACCTAAGAAACGTTGGGGAGGGCGTAGCGCCTTACTGCGCTGATTAAACCCGCGTGTGTGAGCGTGGCTCGCAAGCGGTCTTGGTCGTTTGTGCGCGAATGCACGTACTTCGTCCACGTCTATGACCATCGCGTAGTCCATGACAAGGGCTATGTCGGCCGCCAGGTCAGATTGACCTGGGGCGTCCATGAGCCCAGCCATGGGAGGCCTAGAGAGCGGAGGTTTGGGCTTAGGAGCCGGCGCGCTGGCAGAGGCCTGCGGGCGGGCGGGGGTGAGGGGGGCGCTTGCTTGTACCATGCTCAAGGGCTTGGACCAAACGTTGCGCGCGGGCGCGGGCGCGGGTACAACAGGTGTTGCCTGCGGTGCGGGTGTAGGGTTAGGCTTAGGGCCGTTCACTTGAGAGCGGGTAGTGACCGGGCGAGGAGGGGGATTAGGCCTCCTAGCCGGCCCTCTGGATACGCGGGGTGCCTTAGGGCAACCGCGGTTGATGGCGGTATGTCCCTGTGTGCCGCAGAGGACACAACTAGGCGGGTCTGCTGAGTCCCTAGTGCGAGAACACTGGGCTGTCCCGTGATCCCCTAGGCACTTGACGCACCTCGGGCGGGCGAAGCAGAATCGGGCGGCATGACCGTACAGTTGGCAGTTATGACACTGGCCAGGCGCACTGTTCCGGTATGGGGGTTGAACGGTGATCCCCGAGAGGTTCACGACCGTTTTGATGTTAAATATCGCTTTGCCTTCAGGCGTGCGATTAAGAATGACCAAGAGTAGGTCATAAGGTTTGCGGTCCTTGCCAATGTACATGCGGTGGCATTCGCGGACGGGGTATCCCTGCGCCTTCAAGTCGGCGAGGACACTGTCGGTCTGGACCTCTTTTGGTACGCCGCGTATGACAACGCGTAGGACTTTCTCTTCTTCGAGAGCATATGTATGAAAACTTATACTCTCGTTTTTGAGAATTCTGGTTAATGCCCTATGGTCGCTTGGGGTAGGCACCTGGACTTTCCCGCAGATCACGCAGGGTGAGCTGGGTGCGGCTGTCCGGAAAATGAGGGCCAAAAACACGGCACCGGGACCTGATGGCATTCCCGGACGTGCGTGGGCCCTCGTTCAGGAGACTCTGGAGCCCCAAATCAGGACCCACTTTGATCGCTGTTTGAGGGAGGGCAGGTTCCCCAAGCGGTGGAAGAAAGGGAAACTCGTCCTCTTGAGAAAAGAGGGGCGTCCGGTGGACGAACCGGCCGGATATCGCCCGATAGTGCTGCTTGACGAGGCGGGCAAACTCCTGGAGCGTGTTGTTGCTGCCCGCCTCGTCAAGCACCTGACAACGGTCGGCCCAGATCTGGCGGATAACCAGTTCGGGTTCCGGAGAGGTCGTTCGACGCTGGATGCCATATCCCGCGTTCACGATCTCTCCGAGGAGGCAAGTTCTAACGGCGGGGTCATGTTGGCGGTGTCATTAGATATCGCCAACGCTTTTAACAACATACCCTGGAGCACAATCTTGGGGGCACTGGGGCACCACGGCGTGCCTCAGTACCTCCAACGCATCGTTGGTGACTACCTCTCAGATAGAGAGGTGGTCTACCCAACGAAGGATGGCGGAGGCCAGAGCCCAGTGGCGCGTGGCGTTCCACAGGGGTCGGTCCTGGGCCCACTCTTGTGGAACATAGGTTTTGATTGGGTTCTGCGGGGCGTTAACCTGGCTGGCGTCAGCGTCGTTTGTTACGCTGACGACACTCTGGTTACTGCCCATGGGAGTACGGTACGGGAAGCGTCCATTCTGGTCACTGCTGGAGTAGCGGCGGTAGTGACCCGGATACGGCGATTGGGTCTGGAGGTGGCGCTCCATAAATCCGAGGCCATATGCTTTCCTGGTCGTCGGAGAGCGCCACCTTCTGGCTGCAACATTATGGTGGGAGGGACCTCCATTGCTGTCGGGTCGACGCTGAAGTATCTCGGTGTTGTACTTGACAGCAGATGGAGGTTCGGGGCTCATTTGCAGCGGTTGTCACCCAGGCTCGTGGTGACGGCCGCTGCCCTAGGCCGCCTACTTCCAAATCTCGCGGGGGGCGATGGAAGCTGCCGCCACCTTTACATGGCGGTGGTGCGGTCTATGGCCCTCTATGGTGCCCCCATATGGGCAGGGTCCCTAAACGCTCGGGAGACCGCCTTTCTATGTAGGGCCCAGAGAGTCATGGCGGTGAGAGTGTGCAGGGGCTACCGTACACTGTCACACGAGGTGGCCTGCGTTCTCGCTGGTTCCCTTCCATGGGACCTGGAGGCCGAGGTTCTTTCCTCGGTCTTCTGGCGTAGAACGTGGGCCCGACAGGAGGGTCTCAATCCTGCCCTCCAAGAGAAGAGACAATGGCGAACGGACGCCAGGAAGGTAGCCTTGGCGTCCTGGAGTAGACGGCTGGCCGTGGGCCCGCGGAGAGGAGCCGGAGCCACCCGGTTTCTCGAGGCGGTCTGGCCAATACTGGAGGAGTGGGTTCAGCGGGGGCACGGGTCAGTTACCTTCCGAATGACTCAGGTCCTCTCGGGGCATGGATGCTTTGGGAGGTACCTGTGTAACGTGGCCCGGAGAGAAGCGACCCCTGCGTGCCACCAGTGCGGCTGCGTAGAGGAAACTGCGCAGCACGTATTGGAGGCGTGCCCGGGGGCAGAGGAACCGCGGCAGACCCTTGTCTCGGTAGTAGGGGCGGACCTCTCTTTACCGACCATCATAGCCAGGATGGTCGATGACGAGAGGTCATGGGAGGCGATGGTCTCTTTCTGTGAGGACGTGATGTCGCAGAGAGAGACCGAAGAGCGCGAGAGAGAGATAAATCCCCTCTCTCTCCCGCTCCGGAGGGCGCGGACACGAAGGCGAGCTATTCGAGCCCGCACTCCGTCTCCGCTAGCAGGGCCTGGGTTGTCGGACGTGGGGACGTTCGGCACCCCTCATCCATGAGGTCCTTCTGAGGTGGCGACGCGCTGTATGTCCCAGCGCGTGGCTGGAGCAGTACGAGGGGGGGCAATCTGTCCGTCCTCCGAGGTGGGTCTGCCCTGAAACATCGAGGGGCAGACGTCGGCAAGACAGGGCTGCGGAGAATGCGCAAACGGCCCCGTAACCCTGTTTGAAGTCGTTGCCGAAGGACATCGTGGGGTTTTTAGTCGGTAGTGAGAGTCCGACATAACCCGTTCGTTATCCCCGACGAGCGGGTATGCGTAAATGCATTTTCCCCACGAAAAAAAAAAAAAAAAAAAAAGGCACCTGGACTTTAATACCCAGTTGGGTTGAGCGGGCGCTGGTATATTGGATCTTACGATCCGTCAAGAGTCGTGAGACCATGTCCCACTTCGCCTTGTCCTGAAGGAACAGAGGCGGCAGCGGTTTCTCGCGTTTTTTTTTTTTTTTTTTTTTTTGTTTTTTTTAGAACGGACTAATGCTGTTTGCCTCTACCGGCATTTACAGCGTCACCGGACGGTTGGCGAGCGCAGATGGCACTCAGCCAGATGCGGGCGCAGAGGGCGCACCGCCTAAGGCGAGCGTTGAAGACGCTTCGCCGCAAGGAGAGGAGTAGGCGACTTGCTCAAGGGCACCACTAGGGTACGGACCTCGGCTTGGGCCGTCGCCAGGAGAGAGGGGAGAATCGCCCCGGTACATAAGTGTACCGTTGAAAGTGGGCCCTATGAATTTTAACTCTACGACTATTTGGAGAGAATCTAACCAAGACATAACTTTTGCCTCGAGCTCGCCGGCGAGCTCGGTGTTTGACTGTGTTTACCACTAAATCATAACCTTGTGTACCTCGCCTCCTCCCATTTCCGCGACATGGGTCCACACCGCGACCAGGATCGTCGCGTTGTGCACTCATGACTGTACTTTGGGTGGGGCTACAATAAGAATGTGTAATACCTCGCCCACAGCCATGGTGGCTGGGACTACATAGAAAACCAGTGTTACCTCGTCCGCAGCCATTTGCTGGGCCGGAGGATACATCGCGACCGGGGCCGCGGTGTATACTCCCACTCGCACCGTGGCTGGGACTACAATCGTGTGTGTGTGAATTACCTCGACTGCGACTAGGGCTGCGAAGAAGATCTCGGTGGGAGCCTACAATGCGATCGGGATCACAGTCCTGGTCGGGTCTACAACCATTACCGGGGTTCCCTTGGGACGACGCTAAAGCTGCCGAAGTAACGGCTGCGATGGGGTCGTCCGGGTCACCCAAAATATGCCTTGGACGGCGACGGGGGGGAAGGAAGTGGGGATCGGTTATGTCAGTGGAGTAGTTCGCCGCTTCGACCACGAGGGGATTCGAGTGGTGGGGAGCTTTGTCGAAGTGGCGGCGGGAGCAGTCTTTCATATACTGCGTAATAGAGGGGAGGGTGAAATCGCAGTGCAGTTCGGCGTTCCGCAAGTACCACGGAGCGCCCACTGCCCTGCGCATAAAGCGATTCTGAATCACTTGAAGTTTGTGGAGGTCGTGTTTCTGAGCATGGGCGAACGCTACAGATGCGTAAGTCATGATTGGGCGGATGCAAAGTTTGTAAAGAGTCGTCTTATTTCTAAGAGACATTTTACTGTTTTTGCCTATGAGGGGATTAAGACGACCCATAATGAAGGCCGCCCTATTGCGAACAATCTGGATGTGTTTCGCGAAAGTGAGTTGGCGATCAAGGGTGACGCCCAGGTATTTGGCAGATTTAGCCCAAGGGATGGGTTCGCCGAATAGGACTATGGGTGACGGCATGAGATTCCGCCGGGTCTCAGTGAAGTACACTGCTGCACTTTTGCTAGGATTTACTGCAATCCGCCATTTACGAAACCATGCACCGATTACGGTGATGGCTCGTTGGATGGCGCATCTCTGCCTGACCTTGAACCAGCCAGTAGAGTAGATTGCAGTATCATCCGCAAACTGAGCGATCTGAACATTAGGTTCAGATCGTGGGATGTCGCTGGTGTACAGCGAGAAGAGAATGGGTGAGAGTACAGAGCCCTGAGGGACACCTGCGTGAATGGGATGCGGGGAGGATAGCGTTCCCTCGGTGCGATAGCTAAACGTTCGATCCCTGAGAAAGTCTTGTAAGATGAGTACAAGACGGTCTGGCACACCCAGTTGGTACAGCTTGAATATCAAGCCGTTGTGCCAGACTTTATCGTACACTTTCGCTACGTCGAGAAAGACAGCTATGGTCCCTTGGGGCTTTGGTTTCTTATTGAAACCGCCTAGGATGTGCTCCGTTACGCGGTGCACTTGTTGGACGCAAGAGTGTTTGGCTCTAAAACCAAATTGCTCATCGGGAAGGAGGTTATTGGACCTAACGTGGGACCAGAGTCGGTTCACAATGAGCCGCTCGTAAATCTTCCCCAGAGAGCTGAGGAGACTTATGGGACGGTAGCTGGAGGGCTCGGCTGCCGGTTTGCCTGGTTTGTGAATACCAATGACAATGGCATGCTTCCAAGTGTCTGGGAAGGAGCAGTTGCTCATAGCCGCATTGAAGATGCTAACTAAGAGATGGACTAGTGGGACTGAGAAGTGTTTAAGCACCTTGTTGCTGATACCATCAGCACCAGGGGATTTACGGGTCTTGAGGCTCTTGATCAGAAACACAACCTCGGATGATTTTACCGGTGGGAGGAGTGGGAGGTCAGAGATGGACATAGAGCTTTTACGTTCGACTTCAGATTCCACCGAATCGAGGTGTTTCTGGTCGACGTGATCTACATTTAGAGTACACTGAGCCTCAAGGCTATCAGCTAAACACTCGGCTTTGTCTTCGTCAAGGAACGCTATGGAGAGGGGAGGTGGCCTAATGAGTGGAGGCATTGTCTGTTGTCCGTCAGATTTCAGAGTTCGAGCCAACTGCCAGTATGCCTGGTGAGTTGGCTCAATCTCTGACAGTTTGTCGTCCCACCTTTGATCACGCAGCTCACTCATGCGTTTCCTTACAGCACGCTGTAAATAGCGCATGGTGGCTTTGTTCTCTGGGGTTGGCATCGAGTCATACGCCCTAGTGGCGGCGTTCTTAGCTGTCAGTAACCTCCTCGCACCCTCGGGCAGTTCAAAGCGGCGACCATCCGCCACTTGGACCTGCTTTGAGGATTCACCTACTGCGGTGCGGAGGTGGTCACTGAGAGCCTCGATCGCAATTGACACGTCTTCTACTGTCTGTATGTCATCGGGGATTCTATCGAGAGCGGGTGAACTGATAGCTTGGAGGGATTCCCCCAGTTGCTTCCAGTTCACTACCGTTCTAGTGATAGGGGTTATGTCCGTCGGGTCGGGGCCTAATTTCAACAATACAGGGCGGTGGTCTGAAGTCAGTTCGTGTAACACTTCTATAGAGCGCAACCGGAGGGTGACGTTCTTGAGGAGTGCTATGTCAAGTATGTCTGGTCGTTGGTTGTCAACATAGGGATATCTTGTGGGCTCCAGAGGGGAGAGAATATCAAAGTTTAAGTGGCTGACCAAGCCTTCAAGGATTTTACCATTACTATTGTTACTAGTACAGTTCCATATGACATGTTTACTGTTGAAGTCACCGATCAGAAGGACGGAGCTTCCTAGAGAGAAGAGGGCTTCCAAGTCTGTCTGTAATAGTTCTTTACCAGAGGGGAGGTAACATGAGGCTATGATGACAGGTTGATGACCTGACATCGCTAGAAAGCAAACAGAGGCTTCTAGTATTCTAAGTGGTGGAGTAACAATTGGGATACAGTGCAGAGCTCTTTTGTAATAGATGAGAGTACCACCTTTTGGGGTGGCCACTCTATCATTACGAACCAAACGGTAATTTGCAAACCTAGGATTCGCTGTACCTGGTTTCAGAAAGGTCTCCTGCACGCATAGGATATCGACCTGATGGGTCTTACAAAATTCGTGAACTTCGTCCTTTTGACTAGAGAGGCCGTCAGCGTTGAAAGTCGCTACGGTGACTGAGTGGGGCTTAATTCGTTTCGGTGTACTATCCATATTGGATGATACCTAAGAAACGCTGGGGAGGGCGTAGCGCCTCACTGCGCTGATTAAACCCGCGTGTGTGAGCGTGGCTCGCAAGCGGTCTTGGTCGTTTGTGGCAGTACGAAGTTTGTGCGCGAATGCACGTACTTCGTCCACGTCTATGACCATCGCGTAGTCCATGACAAGGGCTATGTCGGCCGCCAGGTCAGATTGACCTGGGGCGTCCATGAGCCCAGCCATGGGAGGCCTAGAGAGCGGAGGTTTGGGCTTAGGAGCCGGCGCGCTGGCAGAGGCCTGCGGGCGGGCGGGGGTGAGGGGGGCGCTTGCTTGTACCATGCTCAAGGGCTTGGACCAAGCGTTGCGCGCGGGCGCGGGCGCGGGAACAACAGGTGTTGCCTGCGGTGCGGGTGTAAGGTTAGGCTTAGGGCCGTTGCCTTGTGAGCGGGTAGTGACCGGGCGAGGAGGGGGAATAGGCCTCCTAGCCGGCCCACTGGGTGCGCGGGGTGCCTTAGGGCAACCGCGGTAGTTGGCGGTATGTCCCTGTGTGCCGCAGAGGACACAACTAGGCGGGTCTGATGAGTCCCTAGTGCGAGAACACTGGGCTGTCCCGTGATCCCCTAGGCACTTGACGCACCTCGGGCGGGCGAAACAGAAACGGGCGGCATGACCGTATAGTTGGCAGTTATGACACTGGCCAGGTGCTCGGTTCCGGAATGGGGGTTGAACGGTGATCCCCGAGAGGTTCACTACCGTTTTGACATTAAAAATCGCTTTGCCCTCTGGAGTGCGATTGAGGATGACCAATAGTAGGTCGTAGGGTTTGCGATCTTTGCCACTGTACATCCGGTGGCATTCGCGGACGGGGTAGCCTTGCGCCTTCAAGTCGGCGAGGACACTGTCGGTTTGCACCTCTTTTGGTACGCCGCGTATGACAACGCGTAGGACCTTCTCTTCCTCGAGAGCATAAGTATGAAAGCTTATACTCTCGTTTTTTAAAATTCTGGTGAGCGCCCTATGGTCGCTTGGGGTCGGCACCTGGACTTTGATACCCAGTTGGGTTGAGCGGGCGCTAGTATATTGGATCTTACGATCCGTCAATAGTCGTGAGACCATGTCCCACTTCGCCTTGTCCTGAAGGAACAGAGGCGGCGGCGGTTTCTCGCGTCTAACTGACGCTCCTTGAGAGGAGACGTCGCGTTGAGACGCGGCGATGCTTGCGGGAGCATCGGAGTGAGCGAGAGGGTCGCGGGAGGTGGGAGCGAGAGAGCCTGATGGCTTCGCTCCCGGGGCGGTGCAGGCCGCTTTGGGTGGCGGGGAGGGAGCCTCTGAGGCGGCTTTGGGGACGCGCTTTCTCTTTCCGACGGTAGTGAACCCGTCGTTGGAGATGTTGCCAACAGAGTTAGCGCGGGAGCGGGAGAACTCTACATCCATCTCATTCTCCGAGTTGGACGCTGAGTCATAGGCGCGTTCGTACACGGTCCGAGAGATCGGAGAGCGATCGCGGGGTGGTAAAAGTGCGCGGGGAGCGCGGGTCGCATAAGGCGCAGGGTCGGGAGAAAGAGGGCTTTCTAAGGGCTTGAACGCCGAAGAAACGAAGGGCCCCCTCGGAGGGAGGGAGCTGGAGAAGGGAATTTGAGAGTCCGTGAAGCGGGGCCTCTCAACAATGTCCCGATTGGACTGGAGATACTCGGAAAGCATTTCCGGGTAACAGTTCGAGACCCACGAGACGAACGCCTGAGGCGAAGCGCCTTGCGGGAGGCTCAGAGCGGGGGAGGGAGAGAGAAGAGACATCTCGAGGGGAATACTCGAGATGCGAGTGAGGGATGAGTGACACTCCCGCCGGGTACAGGTGCGAGAGTGAGTGCCTACTGTGTGCCCTCTGCCAGTCTTATTGTGCAGAGGGATGTGTGCCTAAACGCAAGGCAACCAAACACTTGCCCAGAGAATAGGAAAGTAGGATAGGGTAGGGTGGGAAGGAAATACCTGCCGTCGGCGAGGGGAGACCCCAAGGCCGGTGAAAGCAGGCCCGTCCGGTTTTAGCCGTTCCCTACCACGCTCAGGAGGGAAAGGCGTCAAGCCCCGGGTCCACGCCCAACTGGATTGCGTTAACACCGCAAGGATCGTACAGAAGACCACGTGAAGCGTGGATTTGTTTGTCTCGACGTTGAAAATTGAAAAATTGAAAAATCGAAACTAGAGATCGCTCTGAGAAGAGCGGTTTTGATTTGACTATGTACGTTATTGACGTGTCGAAGCGCTCTTACAAGAGCGCGCTTTAGTTAATAGCACGGTAAAAAGACGAATCCCGTCCGAGGATGGAATTTTTCTCTCAATAAATTTCAATGTTTGAGATCGCTAAAGCAGGCGTTAGTGCTTTTAAAAAGTAATACTATATCAAAATGTATCGTTTTTAGAATACATTACTAAAACATATTAATCTTGCAGTAATATTGCAAGTTCAATTATATGTGAATTAATTGTAGAGTATATTGCGGTAATTAATAAGTATAACGTCACGTTAAGCAGTGCTTAAGTTACGAATCTTTATTTATAATATATTTTAGCGCGCTACTAGTAGTTCTGAGTTCAGAGTTTCGGAACAGTTGACCTCGTGAGCACATAGTTTTATTAGCGGAAATTATTCGCAGTACTTCACAACCTATTATCTCGAAAACCAATTGACCAATTATGCTCATATTCGAAGTTCCTCAAAGTCAGGTACCTAATGTGTGTACAAAATTTTGGGTAGAAAAATATAAAATAACAGTTTCAAAATTAAGTAAAATTTACTCAAATATCAGAAACATTAAATAAAATACCTAAAAATTATGAGAACAAAATTATTTATTTTCTGTTTTTAATTTTCACAATAATATTGAATAAAATAGTGAATAATTATTTCAAACTATTTATATCTGAATATATTAAATAAAATATATTAAAAATCAGTAAAACAAAAAGCAAAAATTTGGGTAATAGTAAAAATCTTCAGTGTTTTCTTTAATTTCACAAAAATATCATAAAATATTCATTTAAATAGTGAAATAATAGGTGAAAATGTCAAATTACATTTTTTTTATTAAACAAAACTGTCAGAAAATATTAAATGAAATCGTAAAAATTAAAAAAAACAATGTTACCAAACACAAAACTATAAAAAAAACTTGTTTTAAAATTAGGTAAATTTCAATCAAATATCAGAAACAAAAAAGTAGATAAAATCAATCGAAATTACAAAATAAGCAAAAATTTGGGATATTGTTCTAAAAGTTTATTTTTTTTCTATTCCACATAGATATCTCAGAATAAGAAATAAAATAGTGGAAAATTATTGGGAAGTGTTTAAGTTAAGTAAGTTTAAGTGTTGGGACTTATATAACTTAAAAATCATTAAAATAAGCAAACATTTTAGTTATAGTTAAAAAAAAGGTACTTTTTATATTTCACATAATTATCATAAAATATTAGATTAAATACTGAAAAAATATATAAAAACATGCGAACGCGCGCGTTCTTGTTGACCGACTCGGTCAGAATGGCTCCTGTGTATATTCAATAATATCCATATAACCCAATCAAATTTCAACGGAATTACGTATATAACATTAACATTATAACTATTCTATTTTATTTATATAATAGCAAAAACCCTGATGTACACTTGCTTGCCATAATTGAGCACCAACAGAGGGCAATATTTCATACTCGTAAGCAAAATATAAACAAATCTTATTCACGACATCGGAATCTGCACTTGAGTCATCAGCGAACTTGAAATTCTCAGGTAGAGTCGAGTATTCGAGCTGTCCGTCTATTTTCGGCTCTACATTATAATTAAACATCTCTAGATTCGTCCATAATAATAAAAATATCTACCGATCCTATAGATAATGAATCTTTCTGGCAGTGAACTTATTTTTATTAACTATATTTGAGATCACAAATATAAAAGGTACCTCTATGTTGTATAGAATACTTTCAAAGATTTTCAACTTAGTAAAAAGTAATTTGTTTGTAGCGTCACTAGGCAATATAAACATTTATTTGACATCGAAATTTACAAAAGCACCGCAGCTTCTATTCTAAGACGTTTACATTTCAAAGACATCTCAAGTAGTCAATAAAATAAATAATGTATGTACCAGTATACTGATTTGAATTGGTTTAGAGCAGAGAGTTGAAATGAGTGTTTGAATATTGCTGTTTGGTGTTTTTTTGTTCTATTTATCATTTGCCGACTGCAAATGATAAATAGAACTCAAAAATTCAAGAACTTAAGAACTCAAAAACTCAAAGGCTCTTTGCAATACGTGAGTTTTTTTTAATAACATGCTTAGAAATTGTAATTATTTCTTGATCAGGGTTTTATTTAATATAAATCAGACATAAAATTGATATGGCGTTTCAACAAAAATGCATACAATTTTTAGTTCTATATCAACGTAAGAAATGAAACTGTTCTAATCTGAAATAGAATTAGAAAGATACTTAATCTGATCTAAATTGTGTTAATATCTTCCCACATATATTTTGTAAGACCCGTCTAAGTAGGAAGATTTCAATAGATAGACTCGTCCACTATTTCCTGAAATAGAAAACGACATACTTGAACATAGCCTGATGTTGTTTATGTAATGTAGGTACCTACAGATGTATAAAATCATCAAGAAAATATACATGGATCATTTAAATAAAAAAAAACATAAATTCATCGTTCGTATAACAACTATTTGAGGAGACTCTACCATACATGCACAGAAGAAATTTTCTCTCTATATTGTAATAAGTTTCTTAGTATTTTTCCGGTTTTTTTTTGCTGCAGGTAATTTTTGATACGAGGTCGACCAATTAAAGCAATAAACTTAATATGTTTCGGTATCATGCTGACGTAGCAGCCATCAGTTAATTATGATTGCTTTTATAAGAATTCATAAATGTTAGTTTTCATCAAATCCGAGTACAACGAAAGCACGTAAACTAGTAAAACATGAACAAAATATAAATGTTTATTGAATGCTTTGGTTGGGCGGTGGAGCGGGGCGGGCGACAGCGAGCGAGGCGAGAGTCCGCCCGCCCGCCAGTGCGCGCCCGCCCCGGTCCGACACTCGACGTCGGCTCGTCAACGAAACCACACTGCTAATATATACGACCATTATTTAATCGGTAAGACATCGGCCAGTGTTCAAATACTAATTTCTAAGGCCAAAGTGTCTACAGGGTGCGAACCCTACGTGCGGTGACATCCTTAAGTGTATCCGTCCCGCTCTAAAGTTGCGCAATTGTCTTGCTGTCTCGTTCGGGCGTCTTCAGTTTTTGTCTACGTCTAGCACTCTCGTGGGTGATTAGTTCAGATAAGCGGAGATCATAATCGGGTAACATTGCATCGGTACCACGTAAGTTTATTACTTTCATACGCCTGTGTCATAAAACATTTGAACGATCTAATTATCATGTAAATATTTGCTGTGAAAAGTTATTAACTATACATATTAAACGAAATATTTATACTTTTTTTACAGTGTTTTCCAATTATACATCAAATGTTTAAAATCAAGTCTAGATAAATTAAATGAATATTTTTGTGTTGGTTTAACGAATAATTGTGTTTGAATTATGATTTTAGTCTCCAACGTACTAATTTAAAAGTGTTGTACAGCTGTTAACCTTCCTCTTCGTTTCATAATTTGCCGTGCCATTATATAAAAGTCTACGAAAAAGAAAGACAAATCGATAAGGTTATACATAGGGATACCTTATCGAATGTATAAGGTACACACGTTATCGAATTTATAAGAGAATTAAATTTGTAAAGTTCATCATCGTGACATCAAAGATATGCCATCGACATAACGACTAGGGTTGCATCTCACCGCCATGCGCGTCCACCTGTGCGCGACAATCCGCCCAAGATCCGGGAATGCCGTGAATACGATCCGCCCGAGCCGCGCCTATTTTTGGCCGCACTCATCCCGAGCCAAATTTGCGATCCCGCCAAATCGACGCGCCATCAAGTATTTTTAAAACCGTTTCACAATCGACCAACATTTTTTTACTACTCACTTTCGCGGATAGCCTAACCTTCGACTTGAAATAGTCACAGCCATGTCCAAATTGGAACCCATTGATTGATGCAATGAATTCCCGAAACTGACGAGCAAAACATTTTTGACATTGGCCTTACTTTTATAGGTCTAATAAATAAACAAACAAAAATTTACTATTTTAGTCAAGATCTTGTTTTGTATTTATTATACTTAATATGTAATTATTTTTCATTTCTTTACATAAAATGTATGAACGGAGAAAAATTAAGGAAAAGATTGAAGATCGGAAAATCACTACAGAAAATCTTTAATATTTAATTATGTATTATTGATTACCTTTACTAATAATCATGATATCATAATAACCAATCAATATATCAATCAAATAAATATCCATTTTTATGAATACTTGCGTTAAGATGAAAATGTATCCTAGGTTTACGTATTACCAATGCCTACCTAGGTTTACGTATTACCAATGCCTACCATCCGATACATACCTATGCGTTCTGGAAAAGCATATAGACACTATCCGCGTTACTTATACACGCCAAATTAATTTAAATAACGTTATTTAGCACACATAACGAAATTGTTGTGCGCCGTGCTAAATAACCTAAATACATTATTAGACATTTATATGTATGCAAACATTTAAAAACGAGACCGTAAACCTACCTAAATCTCTTCTGGGATAACGTTTATATAATATCTGCCTCGTGTTTAGATTATTGATATAGAAGTTAACAGTAACGTAATACAAATGGATCTTGGTATCGTAGCTTCCACGAGATGCAGTGCAGAGCCAGAGATCTCTAGAGCGTTTCTTATCAACACAAACGTCGGATATCCCAAGATGAATGTTGATCTGACTGGTGCCTAATGTACACCAGTGACGCACAGCACAGATAAACATTGCTGTTGACGGCTCGTGCCTGGGATATTGCAGCTGAGAAACATAGCAATGGAAAGTTATTCGAGAAGACTTTTCAGATCATTTCAGTATAATTATTCAAGTCTCATTCCTAATAGAATATCTTTTATTTTCATGGTATGTAAGGTCAAATCTGTTGACTTTAACTAATTGAATTGAAATAATCTGAAAATATAGGACTGTAATTTGAAAAGTTATTGAATACGAGTATTCAATTTATTTAAACCAATATTTTGATGGAAGTGAACCTTGGAAGGCGAGGCTTGAACATTATAATAAACTTAGTGACATACTCAAAATATATCTCGTAAGTAGATACGTCGAGGTGAAATTGTAAGCTCACTCATAAGCGCTTTTTTTAATACGCGAGTCGACGCTTATGCAATGGAAAGTTATTCTAGAAGACTTTTCAGATCATTTCAAATGCAATATAATCATTCAAATCTCATTCCTATTAGAATATTGTATGGTTTCATGGTACGTAAGGTTCGATCTGTTGAATTCAACAAATTGAACTGAAATAGTCTGAATAAATACTGGACTGTAATGAAAAGATAGGTATAGAATATGAAAGTATATTTAAAACTAAAATTTTGGTGGTACTGAATTTTGAAAGGCGTGGCGTAAAAATTGTAATAAACTTAGTGAAATACTCAAAATAAATCTCGTACGCAGATACGTGCAGGCCAAATCTTAAGCTCTCTCATAAAATTTTCTTTTCATACGCGAGTCGAAGCTTACGTAATTAGAAATTGCGGCAGGCCGCTGACTTATATCAACGGCGCTCGCAACAAGGTCGACGAAAACACAAAAATAGATGAGCAGTGAACAGATATTTGTTAAAACCGCCGTTTTCAAGTTTCTCTGCCGTGCACCGGCTTCGTTGGCCGGCAGCCAACTTCGCCGGCCATCCGACACTACGGCAGCCGCCCAATCGGCTATTTGCAGCGCTGCTGCTAACTCTCAATACGTCATTGCTCTATTTACGAGGAACGAGAACGCTATTGTAGTCAATTATGTCACCTGAATATATTATGTCTCAAACATATACGTCGCTACGCCCAAGGTTAAGTTAGAAGATAGAAAAATCTACACGAAAGTATCAAAACACATACGTACTTACTAATGAAAAACATAACGTTTGTTACAGAACACGAGCACGACATAAGCCGCCAAAATGTTTAAAAATCATTTAGAAATGATCGGCAGAAATGAGACGCCATCGAAGAAAGCCAGATTTTGGCAATCCTTCGTGCGATCTCTAAAAGGTAACTCATTTGATCTTTACATACCGTTATAATCTAAGGTTCAAATGTTAAAGTCAAAGATTCATGTACATTTTTCGAAGTGGCCAAACACATTGTAATAGTCATTTGTCGGGGCAGGATCGGAAGACATCAGAGCCGAAGAGAGGTACAGGCCTTCGCGCCGCAGCGTTTTCCCTGAGCTCCTGTCCACATATCCATACAGCAAGTCAATCTACGACGACCCCATCGGCGCCGCCGAGAGGATCACCGTGCCCGGCTACCGCTACCTGCCCGTCCACCGCGAGACCTATGGCTACTCTCCGCGTGCCATCTACGCTCACAACTACCCTAGTTCTCTCGACCGGTACAGGCCAGGTCAGTCAAACACGTCCTCACTACAATAGTATACGTATACACGCTACACGTAAAAAGATAACACTGAATGATGAAGCTTGATCTCTTTTCTGTTTATCAATTCATGCGTATATGTACTAAGAATACCCTGGTTTCATGGTAGCAATAGAAACTGTCTTGACAGATCTTAAAACGATTACAGTAGATACATTCAAGCTTACATGAGAGAAGATTTATCGAATTTTGAGTATCAAACAAAATATTTAAATATTAGACAGAGTTAAACGTGTTTATTGAGAGATAAACGTGAACATTATGAAGAAGTGACATCATTTAGTTTGTCTTATGCTACATGCTACACTAACTCACCTTGCCAACCAACTACCGAGTTTAGAAATAAATCAAAGTAGATCAATCAGTTGACAGATTGGTAGAGCAAACCTGTAGTTGATTGGCAAGTACGACACTCATGACGGAATGTTTGGCAATCAACATGGTAACCTTTGACCATCTGTCTGAGTTGATATTCCAATGAACTCTATCAAAAGCTTCTGGGATTGTATATCAACCATCTTTTGTATTACTGTAAATATAGAGTCCGTGATATATAAGTCTAATGTTTGTACTACAAAAAATAATCTGTACATAGATTGGTATGCAGTTTGATGCTTTGATATTTACTAAATGTTACAACCTTACGATAACTCATTGCTTGTATATTCATGTAAATACCTTTAAACAATAGGAACTCATTACTTCCCTGGACATAAGATATGTATAAAAAATAGTATGCGCCCGTGTTAGGACTCAGAAGTATTATAAGATAATTTCAATTGTTTCAGCTTCAAAGGCCACCAGTGGGAGTTTAAAGTAGCATTCACGACGACTTTTTGCTATGATTTATTAAAATGGACTAAGGCTCATTTTCATCATATCTCGATAGTAAAGTCAAAAAGACACGCGAAGCACAAGTCACTTAGAAAAATTTGCGAGTCACTTAAAATGCAATTTTTTATTTATTTGTAATAAAATAAAGAATTTATAAATAAATAATGTAAAAATAATCTTCTAGTAAAGCCTGTCAATAGCTCGAAGATTAATTGCGACTATTCGATTTAACATGACATGGAATCACACATAAACACAGATACCTTTTAAAACGTGTCGTAATCGAGTTAGTGAAACATGTTCTCGTCCGCAAACGTGGCGTACGTTGGCCTTTCTATATACAATACATATAATAATAATTTGATATAAGTAATAATATATCAATAAATGTTTATAGATATCATAATTCTAAATATGCATTTATGTACTTAATATATGTGATATAGTGAAGCTGGCATTAGATGTTTGCTTGTGCAAGTCTCAATCTATACTAATATACGCATGTGTATCACCTTTCTCATTCAGTATCAGTGGTGTCATATGGAAATCACCTCTTATACCTTACATAACATATCACTTCACACTTGTCTGTCCATGAATGTTACATCGGTCACTGTTTAAGTTCTCATGATCTTCTAGCACTTGTCAGGTGATACATATTATTTCTTACACCCTATAGTAAAATAATTCTTAGTAAATAGAATTAATCAACCCTATTTAATTTATTATCTCTAGTTTATCCAGGATTGTTTTGAAGAGGTGAGTTCTATGAACAATTAGGTATTATGTTTATGTACCCCTGCATTTTCCTCCTTATTTATATTCCGTCATTCTAAGGCTTTTGCTGAGCATACTGCTAATTATGATACGAAATAACTAACATTATCTCATATAAGTTAGCACGTAACGTGTGTTTGTGTAAGTGCAGGTAAGTTGCTAAAAAGATGCTTTCTACTTTTCTTTCAAAACAAGTTTTAGTCCCTTGATTTCTTTTGATTTGACCTCTTCTATATACCGAACAAGATCCTACTAAATGGATTACATAAAACTAAAACTTCTTTCTGATATTGTTATTTGAAATGATTTACTGACAGATCCCACGCGTGAGTTAAAGAGATAAAAATCGTTTATATTGACTATCTTACAGGAGAGAACATACAATATAAGTTGCAATATTGACAGCAAAGCTTGTAATCAATAAGTACTACTCGTATTTTTATCTTGAAGGTATTTTTTTCTATTAACAGTGTACCACGTGCCAAGGCGTATCCGACGAGGTGTCGACCCCTTCGACGCGCACAAGGCGTGGCAGGACCATCTGGACAGGCTGGCAGCCATTGACCGCCTGTACCCCTCTCGCTACGGGCTCTACCTCAAGGACCGGGCGTACCCCATCACCGACCTTAGCACTCCCATCCCCAGCTCCCTCAGCAAGCCCCTGGCCAGCCTCAAGGGTATCGAATACGAGCCTGACAACAAGCCGCACTGGGGAACAGGTAAATACTAACTCAATACTAGACTAAGCTAGGATTAGCTCATCGCAGTTTTCCTGCACGACCTTTACTCCTGCAAGCGCTATGGTCTTGTTTAGTGTCTCGGACAGACTGTTTGTGAAGTGGCGTGCAGGTGAATTGTGATATCTGAATCCATGTCATAGAGTAAGAATCAATCGAATCAAATAAAGATAAACATGCTTGGTAAGTCCAGAGCGTTGCTATGACGTGGATTCAGACTGTATAAACATCATATACATAGGACATCACTCACCTGTTAGATTCAATTCCAATTTGAATCAGATTTGTGTGGATCGAAGCAGTCCAACGTTAGGCATTTAGCAACGTTAATTAACACCAGTATATTATAATTCAGTGCCTTTTTAAATATCAGATAAAGATCTACAATCTACATTAATCGGCTTAGATATAGTACTTACCTAATTACAACCTTGTTATACTTTTGTTTAGATTTTCATGTTTTTGTCAGTTACAATAGACTAAGTACCTTATTCAAAATTTTGTATATAAGTGTAGTTTATTTCATTTTCAACCATTGGAATTACCTGTATGTACATATTTACTGACTAAGCCATTTTTATAGCTATTGTAAAACATAAGACATATCTTAAAAAAACCTAACTGCTTATTGTTAAAAATATCCACTCACTCGGTGACATACCAACGTGAATAGAAGTATTTACATTATATTTGTTATTAAATAAATAATTATAAACGATATCCCAATTTTTGTCAAATAGTACAAAGTTTAAATGAACTTACTAATACCTTTTTCTATTAAAATTTAAAAGACCAATCCGTGTTTTGATTTAGTAGTTTAGAACCTCTTTGTTAAATTATAAGCTGGATATGTTGGATATTAATCCAATTATAATGTTAATTGCAAGTAAGGTGCTACGACGCTACTATATTTTCTATTTACGATTGGATATTGAATATTTGAGGACAAACACATGTGCATGAGCTGCATTGTAAATAATGTGCAAGCAACATTCGCATCAGAATGTACACTATATCCACTGCATTTATGCTGACTTCTCCAAGAACACTACACTCTACAAACTGATCCCTCTGAGTCGTCACGTCAACTCTGTATTCTGTAGGTTTTGAAAGCAGATTCTGTTCCAAGTCCCATTGTTTATATACGAGCTTGGTACTGATTGTAAGACTTACAATGAAGGATCGTTGCCGGCGAGGATATCGGACGCGTTCGGAAAAGACCCATTTTTCGCTGAAGCCGAAAAATGGGCGGGTTTTGACCGCTCGCTCCGAGGGAAGTCCCCCACACCGGTCAAGCCAAGGATAAGCCCGCCGCGAGATTGCGAGGTTGCATACGATGCCGATGGTAAGGGCAGCAGAATCCCCATACACTGTATCTTCGTCTCGACCCTTTTAATTTTTAAGGGTCTGATTGGAACCTAGTCCAGTACAGCACCAACTCTGTGTGACAGTAGACCTCCTGTAATTTTCCACCTGTAAACATTCCCTTATTTCACATTTCTTAGTGAATGAGATACAGACATCTTAATTCACTACAATGTAGTTGTTAATAACTTAGTTACACCGTCCGAGTGTATGTGTTCTTCTACATAAAACACAGCATGAGAGCTTGTTGTAATATTAAGCCATGGCATGGCTTATCATCAATGTTTGAAGATAATCATTCCATTATGCAATAGCTTTCTCATTTTCACACTATATTTTATAACCCGCTTAGTTTAAGGTCCTCCGGTGAAATTACATAGGAGAGCATAATCTGTTGGATGATGTAATAAATATGCTGATAAGTATTTATAGCCATAACTTGTCTTTATGTCAAAAAACTACAATAAAAGATATAAATGAATTTATACCGGAGGATCATTAAACTGACACTGATAAACTAAATGTAACGCAATGGCTGTACTGAACGCTAAAACTTACCTATGTATGGGCGATGACGAAGTACAGAAGGAGTGTTTCTGTTGTCCTGAATTAAATACTTGTGGCGTATAGGTGCGCCGTTGTACAACGCTGGTGGACTCCGACGCAGACCTTGGGCCGACATTTTCAACCCAAGCCCTTCTCTGCCGATCTCGGCGATCACTCGGGACCCCTTCTGGTACGACTGGCCGGAGCTGAAGCCCCTGGCGCGGTGGGACCGCAGCCCTTCCTACATCCGCGACTCGTACCTGTCGCCAGTCAAACGCACCTTCCTCTGGGACAAACACCCGATCAGGCCCTTAGGTTAGTGGCTCGCTGTACATACACCCGAGCTTGCGATAAATCTAAGCTGTACAATTTTGGCCTTTCATCAACATGAACATTCAAAACTAAACTTCGAATCTAACAATATTATTTGCGGCACATTTCTAAGATTTTAATAGTGTCTCTGGTTACGACAGATTTAATGATGGCGGACTCCTTCACGGTGGACGAGTTTAGCAGGGCTTTACCGTTCATGCGTAGCCTATAAAATGCAATATAGCAGGTATCTGGTTTCTGAAGTACCTCCTTTAGATTGTGGTGTATTTGTGGTGTAGTCCTTTCATGAATGCATTTGTACAATGTAGCCAAGTACTACCTTACTATTTTAGTACATATTTACTAATTTGTGGTTACATGGCTACAATTCATTTACTTGCCTATAGATTTAGAACTTTTATTCGTCACGTTTATGTTTCCTTGGTCTTGCTCAATATTTCATAGTTTCAATGTGATGAGATAATCTATATATAACTACCTACTTCAATTGTAATAACTACTCAAATCAATATTTTCATACGAGTGTTTTATGTACGTCTCTATTTATTGTCTTCTCATACCTGTTTTCGTCTGTCGTTTTTTTTCATACCCATATCGTTCATTGTCTTTACCCTCACCCTTTTTGATTGTGTACACAATGCCAAATAAAATTTGACATTATGTATGAACTTACGATCATAACATATATGTTTGGATTACCTATCTTGGTTACAGTCAGCCTACAGATATTCCATTATAAGTACACTTAACAAGACATGCACGAATCGGTTCAGGGAATAAATTCCCACTCCTAACTTAACAATTTTGAATCCATACTCTCATCGACATTGTACAAAAGACATTATAAAGTATCTACGTTTAAGTATAGTAATGATTAATAAGTTTTGATGCATATTAAATTACTAATTACAAATAAAGTAAACAATTGAAGGTTAATAATATTCAAGAAGACACATATAACTAACAAAAAATCTAAACTAAAAATAGGCATGTAGGTAGGAATAATAATCAAGCTGTTTTAGAAGTAATAAATAATATTGATAATATATATGTGTATAAATTTAAATTAGATTTGTGACTACGGCATGTGTATACATTTATTATACATATATTTAGTATACATATATTTATCTCTATTTCAAGCTAAACTTAAAAATTGACGGCATAAATAAAACTGGATAATTATTTTATAAAATTAAAAATTCCATCGTTAATATAAGTTTTTAACTATCATGGTCACAAACATAGGAGGCATTCAAATTATCAACGGGATAATTACCATGTATATTTTCAGTTCAGTTCATCCGTGATCATGGCCCTTGCAACAGCGCCGAAATATCGGAAAATCTATCCTTAATATTTATTTATATACTAGAAATTTGCAAATTTGTAAAAAAGCACCCATACTTATTCCAAAATATGCTGACCTACCACGTAATAATATCAGATCACAATATAGACATAAACTGATACAACCAAAGTCCAATCTAGAAATGTACAAATCCGGCCCTAACTCAATGGCTATAGAAATATATAATAAACTGCCTAATACGCTAAAAGATATAGAAAATTTAGAATGTTTTATTAAAAATTTAAAATCATTACCTTTATCGAAATGTTATTATACCTTAGACGAATTTTTCAACGATAAATTGGATGAAATTAAAATAGATCGTTCCGTTCCTACTGTTGCCATACCCTTATAGGGTCATATGTTATACAATTAAAAACATGTTCAATAACACCTGCATGTCGCTACATATGTTGCAATAAATAATTGAGTATTGAGTATTTTAGAGCCAAATGATAATATTGTATATTAAATAAACTAATAAAACAAATTATGTAAGAGTCGATAGAATAGATACGTACTAAATTTAATAAATTTTGCTATTTTAGATAGGGTAATAACTGTCACAATTAGTCAAGGCACCAGTTTAGTAAATTCCGTCTGACGATGTAATTTTTGTTTCTAAATATAATTCTAATATATTAATAAAATTTTATAATAATAAATTTCATATTTTGGTTTCGCTAAGCAATCGTATATGCCGTTTCATCGTATATATAGGGGATCGTGATAATCTTTTTACTCGCACGCAGAAAAAAGCCGCGGACTTAAATAAGTAATACCTACCTATAGAAATAGCTAAAAGAATATCGGATGACATAAAGTGCTGCAAGCATCACAAGCATCTGCTTCTGTCTACAATTTGAATCTCAACGTTTTATTTGACCGTTATACTAAAACAAAAATAATCTTATTTTAAATATTAATGTAAAAGCTAATTTTATATACTTAATTGATCTTCGTCGATCGTCATCGTTCGACGTCTGACTGTATCCACCTAATTTCTATTGAAGATATAATATAATATTGATATAGAAGTACTTTTAAGTAAGTAGGTGACGTATACATAACATAGATATGAGATTTCAACCGTACGCTAACGCAGTCTTACTGCAGTAATGTTTAAAGTAATTAAAGTAGATTAGTTCAATTGAAATGTGTGGTAAAGTAAATTCTGTCAAGTATTATAAATAGCAATAGAATTAATATAAAAAATAAGTTCAAAAACGGACATCCTATCTACTGAAAAAATTACGCCCAAAGAGTGTGAATCAAGAAAATATTCCCATCTGAAATTGTTATGTACAAACTATAACTTATTACGATATATAATAAACAACTTCAACGTACATGTAATAAATATGTTATTGTACTCGTATTACACACATATTCATAGTGGTGTTCAGAGGATAACAGTGGTCGTATGCTACTTTGCAGAATATATAATATGATAATTTATTGAAACACCAATTTTATCAAATAAATTTATTAAATGTATTAATTTGTAATTTGTAGTTTAAATGGCAATTATCTCTGGTAATTAGTTTTTTGATGAGCCTCTTCTTTTCCTGTACTCTTCAAATGATTGTCCTTTTGTAACGTGACCTCTGTAAATCCCAGCTGTAGCCATTAAAGTCGCACTACAAAGATACAAAGTCACCTATGTTATATAATGAACGGATTATTCGATCTACTTTGTTGTTGAAATTATACAATGGGCCGAACACGAAAATCTGTTGAAATGTAACGTAATCGCATCGTTAAAGTATTTAGTACAAACTGTCATTTATTTAGTACAATAGTGGCACAGATAACTCATAGTTTGTACTGAACACGTAAACGATACGATAACGTTACATTTAAAAAGGTTTTCGTGCTCGGCCTACAGAATAGAGCAAACTCGACGGCTGGAGGTTCGAATCTAAGCGCATGTTTTGTTTTACCAGCAGCAACATGGCTTTTGCATAACAATACTACGTCTATATATAAATAATCTGTCGACACTTTACGACCAAGGTTTAAAATAATTATGACACTTCCATCTTTCCGTTATTCCAAGTTCTCGTGCTAGCAACTAAGGTACCATTACTACGTAACGAAGGTCAAAGAAAATATATCCAGCTCGAAGGAGTTTATTGTATTGCAATCACCATAGAATGAAGACGCAGACACCACACAATCGTAATGGAAATTATGGAGTACGAGGAGAGATGCCAATAGGTATTTGTGGACATACTGGGCCCGCGTGTGGGCGTCTGAGGGTATGCTGATTTTCCTCGTGGGGTTACGCAATGGTACCTCAGTGGCTATAGCTTGAACTTTCATTGGTCCCACAGAACCACGTTTTGCATTTTCGAATGTAGTTTGGAGTAGGCATATGACTCAGGCTAAGTAATACTATTTAATACAAATATACAGATTTATAATCATGTAAAATTCTGTAATGCAAAAGAGAATGAAAACTACACTTGGCATAGGTACTAACATAAAATGACTTTGCAAAGAATGTCATGAGTGTGCTTCTAGTCTACCCTCAAAGAAATTTAAAATTTGAAATGTGAATTTCTGCTTTGGTCTCATAAATGGCTAATCATATGACAGTGATGGAATTATGTCTCTAAAATCGCTAAATGACTAACTGTCGTATATATAAACAGTAAAAGTAAAATTAAATTAAACTTAACAAAAGCAACGTAACACTAATTAAGTATACTTAAGCAACGATTTCAATTCTATAGACTAGTATTTTCCTGAAGTTAGAACTATCGTTAGATCGTTAGAATTCTTAGCCGAGTAATACAAAGGCCGCTTTCTGATTTGGCGGTACGGTATCGGGGCAAATGATACTTATGACATAAATGTATACTTATAAAAGAACCCTTAAGAAAAAATTATAAAAAAAAATCACAAAGTTTTCTATACAATTTCTATCAAGTGCCATTTGCCAAAAGGTTACTAGGCTGTGAAATAAATCATTGTATTTTTTTTTAATGTCTAACAGAATGATTAGTTTACGATTTGTTGACCTTTAAACGATCGTTTAAAAATGGGCTGGCATAAAAAAAAATACATGACCAATTTTTTTATCGGAAACTTCAATAGCATAATTTAGCTCACTGTTATCCTACAGAAAAATAGGACTGGGACAGCTTCAACTCTCATGAAGTATTTACTTTCAGTGTAAAACATTCGACCGTCGATAGAGTTATAGTTAGATACCTAATTGATACTGGTGCATAACACAGAGCCAATTTCTGCCTAATATGCCAGTTTTTTTAAAGATTTGATTTTGTAACTAATTTTTGAAAGATCTTTTGGGCAATTGAGTCAATTGATGTCAACTTTATCTAAGTGGGTTTAAAAAAACACAAAGGTACGACCAAAATAGTCCTAATGTTTTCCATAGAAAATAGAACGAGAGAACAAAATCTAATAAATCCTTGACCTCTTTGCTTAAGGCGCTTCTGTGCTTATTGCAATTCTGCCAATGTCTGTTCCATGGAAATTTCATAAACTTTTTGGAGGAACTGTACACATCTTAGTGATTATTCTTAGAAGATGAAACTACAACACTAAGAATATGTACAGTGAGTCATTAGGAGAGTCCATCTGACTTCATAAGATCCCATACGTAATACAAAAAAGTACGTATATTTTTGTTGCTTTACCGACTTTTGTAGAGCCGGCCTGGGGAAGAACGACACCTTTGCCTCTTATTCAAGCGTGAAGTTGATGTGCAAAAATTACTGTATTTCGTTGAAGGGCAATATTTTCAGCGAAATCACAGAGCAAGAGATTTTACATCTTATATCTCAGGGTGACGAAAGCAGTGCATTGCCATGCAGGGTTTTGAACTCCTGTAGTTTTAAATTCTTAACGGCACTGGACTGTTATGGGCAAGAGTGAAGCTTAACATCAGGTGAGCGACTTTCTCATCTCGTCATCGAATGACAAAAACTACCCTTGATGCCTAACTATTTGTTATTCTGGGGTCCAATTAAATTTTGTTGTACCCTCGATAAAACGTTAACTACTAGGGTTAAAGTTGTACCTAATTAAAGTGCATACTCTAAATAAAATAAAAAATAAATTATTTCGTGCGAGACGGCATCGCGGCATATATTGCCATATTTTATACACACATTGTTTTGTAGGAAACAATTTAGGTCTAATTTCTAAGGGTCCTATCAGACAGAAAGCATTCACGCGTTCTAGCGTTACGCTTTTGCCTGCGTTCGTATTGTATTTAAAGACATATCCACATAACCAGGCAGGCTGAGCAACTATGCACGCTGGAACCCAGAGTGCGAACGAGGAACGCTCGAATGCGTAACGCTCCACTGCGTGACCGCTCTCTGTTTCATAGGTATATTATTATAGGTATAATATTGTGTCAAATAGGTGCATCAAATTATAAAACATCCTCTCTTTTCTTTCGCATTATGATCTTTTCCGTATATATACTAGCTTTGTCTTGCGGTTTCCCTTTCGTGGTGATGGATGATGCTGATGGTCATTATTTTTCTAAAAAATATCTTTATCTGACTTTGGAATTTTAGAAAGAAATTACATACTCAAAAGGAATTCATACCCGCATCTTTAACAATCCGTACTGGCCGACCAACTGGCCACCGATGGAACCAGCCTCCAATTTACCTCTCTAGTTTCTTATGTCCAGCAGTGAAATTTGGTGATAATGTCGCATTACAAGTTATCTATAGGTATAGACATACCCGCTGCAGTACATAATACCCTAGTAAATAACGTCGCACACCTAATGCTTACGCTACGCTACGCCCTCTATGTATTTTTTTGTCAACTCTTAAGGCCGCATCTCTCTTATTTTTAGAAACTTGGCGCGCCTAAATTGCAGGTCCATTTTATAATTTACAAGTACAATTTGAAAAATTTAATACCGACTTCCATTCTCTTCAGTTATTGAAGTGTATCTCAAAAACTACTGAACCGAATTTGATGAAATTTAAATGGGCACCAGACTTCTACCAAAAAAAGAATTTTGAGAATCGGTTCATCCAGCCGAAAGTTATGAGGTAACAAACATAAAAAAAATACAGTCGAATTGAGTACCTCCTCCTTGTTTTGGAAGTCGGTAGATTAATGAAAGTACTTATCAAAAATATAAATACCAATTTGATACCTTCTTGATATCACATTATTTTGCCATATTCTGCAATTATATACCAACTAGCAGAAGTAGGTACACAGGAAATAATTTTAAGAACAAAAAATATTACTACTAAACAATATTAAATATTTTGGTAAGGTAGACTGATAATTCAAACAGATTCCAGATAATAACTGTCTATAAACTAACTTGTACTTACTCCTTTTGTTTATTTTTCAGCTGCTGCTTACTAAGGGAGTGACATCGAACCCAATATATTTTAAGTTATTTTCAACATCAATTATACAGTTTATGCTACTTTATCCTGTTATATCTTTGACTATGTTTTAAACTTTTTACAATAAAAATTTATATAAAATAATAATAATAACGTTAAATTTGAATGCTAAAATAAATCTCACAAGATCTCAAAGACTGCAATAACATAGTCACTGCCACACAAATAAAATTGTTACGAATGTTTTATTTTTATTACCTGGATATTTATATTTATTAAAAAAGAAATAAAAAAACAATAAAACTATGGAAAACTACGCAATGGATATTTTATTTTAACCAAAATTATTTTACACGATCTATTGAAAGAAGTTAGATAGAGGCATCCTGATGACGTCGAATAATATTGTGATACTTTGGCTACGTTCCGGTAAGCGCCGAAATCACTCGCGGCGTTCGCACACCCATTCCCTTAAAAGCCCGTGATCATCCTGAGCGAACTCGAACGTCAACGATGACGTCACCGAAAACGCTCACAACGCTCGCAGATCGTAGGTGGGTTTATGCGGTCTTTGCGAGCTGTCACTGTCAAACATCAAATGTACAGCCGTGTGATTCTGCAACAATTCGTCAATGCGCTCGTCGACGAGCTCACCGATGTCAAATACTTTATGAGATATCGCCCTTGTAACAAGGTTGTTTTTCCAACATTTCTTGTCATCTCGTAATTTGTTTCACGGATGTTGTCATAGATGCAACGATGTTTGCTCTTAGATAATCGCACGGCAGGATACTATCAATTTTTGTAAGAAAAATTGGTGCGATATACGCGACCGCGTAACTGCTCCGTTTGGGCTGAACATTACATTGCAAGCATTGATTCATAGCGGAACGCTAAACGGGGCGCGACATTTGTAAGCATTGACGGCGCTTACCGGAACGTACCCTATGTGTTATCTATACTTACTTATAATAAAGGAGTAGAGGCCAAAAAATCAGTACGCAGTTGAAAAAAATGTGGGACGTAAAATTACATACTAAACAAGAATATCTGTCTGTCTGATGTTCACGCATAACTTAAAAACTGCCACACAGATTTCGATGAAATTTGATATATACCTATCCATACTTATATCAAGTCTCGAGCCCGAAGCTCTCTACTATAAACATTTTATCTTGATCCGTTGCAGCTTGACCATTCTATGCTACACGGTCTCATATAAAACTGGGGTCTCGATTGATTGGTCGGTGCGCATGAACTTTTATGGTACGGCTAAAAACCTACCTACGCTATAACATTAAAATAAAACCAGCACACCGGTGCGTGTATTACTAGGGGTAGAGGATTATAAATAATCTCTACATATAATAAAACTTTAGAGGTCGAATTTCTGTACAATGAAAAAAATACTAAAAACCGAGTCATGTGGATGTACTTAAGGAGTGAATCGAACTAATTTAGATTTTTTCAATTTTTTTGTTTCTCTGTTTGTCTGTTCGTCTGTCTGTTTGTACGGGCTAATCTCCGAAACGACTGAACCGATTTAAATGAAATTTTTGTATGGTGGTAGCTTATATTCCTGGTCAACATATAGGATACTTTTGATCCCGGTTAAGTAATGACTCGACACGGAAACACCGTGGGATAGTTAAAAAACTGTAATTAACCGTATCCCGCGAGGCCACACGAGCGAAGCCGCTGGCGGGTGAGCTAGTTTTAATTATGAATGTAACACGTGTTTTTATTTTTGTAATTCTACTGCTAAAGTAGGTATGTTTTACTATATAATCATAATTATATACATGTTATTTTTAATACAACATAACAAATCGCCACGCATATATCATCATCCTCGAAGGGGTAGGCAGCGGTGTTCGAAACACTTATATACGTTTCGCCAGAGGGATAACAATTTTTCAACACACTTCCTCATAAAGGGGCTCAA